>CM028358.1:50993796-52301164 GCA_016618105.1 Dendrobium huoshanense
TTTTCTTCAAAAATAAAAAAAAAATAAAAATAAAACAAACTAAAAAAAGGAAGATATAATTTGAAATAAAATTCATATAATATATATAATAATAGGAACGTAGATTGATTCTTAAAGAGGTGCTTCAAATGCGAGAAATTTGCATGCATATAACAACTGTCTCAGAAGCTCCAACCTTTTAAAATCCATCACAATTCAAAATGTGGAGTATGGACCTCTTTGGTCCATTGCGACCTTGATTGAAAAGAGAAAGTTTATCCAAGTAATGGTGAACAGTAATAGCTTGTATTTTGACCCAAGGAATTTTTTTTTATAGAGTCATTTTAAGCCAAATTTGAAAATCTTCTTCACCATAACATTTATATTTAGTATTTAATTACATAAATATTTTTGTTATTTTTGGAATATTGTGCAAATTCTTAAGAAATTTACATCTATTGATATAAGTGAGGATTTAGGGATAGTCAAGTGTCTTATTTGCAAGCAGATTTCACTAATATTTTTTAAATAAAATAATTTATTTAATGGATATTTTCTATAGTTTTAAAGTCTCAAAATTATTTATATAAATTTATATTAAAAAATTGATTATATTAAATAGTTATATTAATATTTTAAATTAATTTTATTATAAATATCCTAAATATTTAATTCTAGTATAATGCTTTATTAAAATCCTCTCTTTACCTTAATGCATTCGACAACAAACAATGGGTTGAGGAAATTTGAGAGAAACTTTGAGGAGAGAGAAATGAACAGCTAGGTTTTAGAGGTCAAGGTGCAATTTTTGCCACTTAGTCTTGTTGGGATAATTTCTTTCTTGTTGTAAGGAATAATTACCCTATATTTGATTTCAATAATTTTGCATTTTTTATATTAAGTTTGTATTCATAGAACTTTCACCGTATAACTTTTTGTATGTGATATATCTCATCAATATGAACATTTTGATAGTAACATATTAAACTTTCACATGTTAAATTAAAAGATATAATTTTTTGAAGTAAATGCATAGTGTACAAACTTGATAAATGTTCCTCTATTTATACATTTCTACATTTCATACATGATGTTGACTTATGATATTAACTTATATTGTATAGAAAAGATAGCATTTGCATGTAAGCAAGAAGGACTAACTATTAACACTATAATGAATATGGGCTGGCATTTAAAATATAATACCCTACGCAAAAGGGTTGACCGATGAGTTTTCCTTAAAAGTTTGAGTATATAAATAAAAGCTATGCTTACATCTAAATGGACTTAAAAGTTTTATATAAGGTTATAAAGAACCCAAGGAGCAACCTTCCTCACTTTATGAAAAGTGCCTTTTTTCATTTCTTAAATTAAATCATTTTAAAAATTATAAAAAATTTGTTAAATTCAAATTTGTCTATGGATGACACATGACCTTACTAGTAGGCCGACTAGGAGAACAAGCATGTATAACCCGTGTGACAAAAGAGAAGAGAGAGTAAAGTTGAAAAGAAAGAGCAAGCATGTGTGTGTGTGTGAGTGAGAGAGAGAGAGAGAGAGAGAGAGAGAGGAGAGAGAGAGAGAGAGAGAGAGAGAGAGATTAGAAAAATGCTTATAAATGACTAAATGGTCTCAAACTAATAGAGTTTCCATTATATTAATAATAAAATATAAGAGAAAAAAGCCCACAAGTTGTTAATCATCACCCCTTATTTATAGGATTTTAAGGGCTACATAAAAGTTATACAAAGAAAAAGCACTATAGAAAAATAACTAATTTTCGTGAAAAATTCTAATAGATTTTCTAGCAAAATTTCTTCGATAAAATTTAAATTCCACTACAAAATTTAAATGATAAATTATTTTAGATAGTTTTAAAAATAAATAAATTATTATAAAAATTAATATTATGAAATAATTGAACTAATTTTAATAATTTATATTTAAATTTCGTATTAAAAAGATAAATTAATTTAAAATGTTTTTAAAATAAAAAATTGTTGTAAAAAAATTTCCTCTCTCCCACACGTCTACTATATTTTTAACGCATGTTTTACTGGATTTTTTTTTTCATCAGAAATATGTCCGAGCTATATTTTCTGACGAAAATTTGCCAATTTCTTATAGTGAAGTTAAAGTAAGAAAATATATACATGCATACACAAATCACATATATAATGTTATTGTTGTCCTAGATACATGTCCCATCATGATTGGCTAAGGGATTTTTTTTCATCTTTTAAAGCAAATGAAGATATTTCAATGTGGGCTCTAAAATTTCGTGCCCCGACCTCCCCATTGCTTTTTCGGGGTAGTTTTAACAGACTAAGTTCTGGGATAAATTTTGGGAAGATAGTCGGATTTGTATATAAGACTACCCAAAGATTTCACCCTCATTTGTGAGGACTTATGATCTTAGTTTTGATTTCCTATAGGAGAACTTTCAATTACAGCTAGTTGATAATCAGATACATAGAGATAGGTGTTATCTGGCATATAGTAGCAGCATGGGCATATGTATTTGAAGTGCCGATATTTAAAATGGAAATGTCACCATCTTGCACTCAAAGCGGGTGGTGGGGGAATGGATGGTATCCAATAAAGCTATGGTTCTATTATCCCGAGCTATCGTAATCCCTGGTCTACTTAGTCATATGAGAATTTCGAGCCAACCTGATAGAATGATCCTAATCGACAGTCATGGGTTATGTCATCTAAGAGAACCTTGTAGATTTGGGGCATGTATTTATCTAAGGGGAAAATTCGAATCCACCTTAGTTAACAAAAAGATTTATGCATTATCGATTATATCATATTGATTCATTTCTCAAGAATTTGATGCCATTGGGGAGTATACGGGCACTAACCATAATTGTAATCTAGTGGTAATATTTGATAGCAAACCACTTGATTCAAAGGTCTCCGATCATAACCGTTTACCTGTGGCATCATTTGGTGTCAAAATCACCGGTTAGAGGACACGTGCTACGTCCATATTGGCAAGAGACTATTTGAGAAACAATCCTACTAATATTCTTGATCAGACATTAGTTTTTTTGAGCTGAAGAGATTTTTGGATTGTCCACCATGGAAATCTGTTGCGGGGGTAGATGGATTTAACTTTAAGCATTTTATGGGTTTATTTCAATTTAAATTTTTTTTTTGTTTTCAAATTTTTTGAATTTTTGGATTTTGGGTATTTGTTTGGCACTTGGAAGGCATTTGAATACTTGGAATTAACCCATCCAATTGAATAATATGTCCACTGAAGCCATCATCGGTTATTTGGGGTCATTATATTTTATTTATCGAACCTTGTTGACTTTGTCCATTTGCTGAAAAAGGACCGGGTTCTTTGACTGTATGCTTTTATTAATGAATTTCTCTTGCTATTGATCTTGAAGTCCTAACATGACTATAAAACAAAATATTCTAGTCGGTGTCACAATCATATATTTATTCAACAGTTCGAGCTGTATCGACTCCTATCTACTCACATAGAAGGATCAAGATCAAACATGGTTTATTGTTTGACAAACGTAGCATCTCTAAACTTCACATATGTACTAATATCATGATGTCGAGGCCCATATGGGTATATACTTTTTATGAATTTCTTAGTGTTTGTGTATATATATAATAGTGGAGGAGCATTTTTGGAAATAGTTAATGTTGGTTAGTTGTATGGGAATCTATCATTCGAATCTTGCATTATATTTGGGAGCTCATACATGCCTTAAGTCTGCTTCTATGTAAGTTGCGACTCCGGTGGCGTGCCGTCGTACTATAATTATTTGCCCGTTTTATAAAGATAGACTGTCTTGCACTACTAGATTGTAGAGCACTGGCGAATCTTCTGCTATTATTTGTAGGTAACTGCATTTACTATATTTCTCTTGTACTAACTCACATATAACCTATTATATGCACGATAAGTTTCCCACTGTAGTTTGTAGGCACTTGCACTTGATATTGTCACTTTGTATTTTCATATAAACATACACGGGGTGCGCGATGGTCCTTTATAACAAGTTGTGGGAGCTTGTGTCCGCTGCGTATTATCTTCATCAATTTGCAATGAATTGACATATTTGCTTACTCTTGAATGGTGGTTCATTGTAGTATCATAGTAAGTGAGTTTTGTATCATTATTGGTCTTCTAAATTTTGCTTATAAGTAGTGTGTTGAGCTCATGAAGGATCTCCTATAATACGTGTTGTGCATGTGACGGGTCTCCTACAAAAGCTCATAGGTGTCTGCACTTACTGCATGTCCTCTACTTTTGCTTATAATGGATTGGTATATTTCCCGACCATTGATTTATTATTAACTCAAGGATGTTGCAATGCTATGTCTTTTACTACATTAGCTTTCAAGTATTTTATATGCATTGTAGTTGTGTTGTTGTTGCCCGCAGATGATGCATTATGAGTACCTCTATGTTTACTAAGGACCTTCACCTCTATGACGTACTTACCATTATTGCTTACAAATAAGATCACTGCATAGGCTGTGAGACTTTTTCCCTCACATCTTCAACTTATGGATAGGTCACTATATGCATGGCGAGCTCCCTATAGTTACATGTAAATGCTTGCACTCATTACAATTTATTTGTCTTTGTTTATGGATCTTTATAGCATTCAGTTGATACTAGACTATTGTTGCTTGTTAGAGTGTTGTAGCACTTATTACTTACATATTGTCATCACTTGGAAGAGCATAATGTATTTTTCAGTTTCCTGTAAATCTTGTAAGAGGGCTACTATGTTTATTAATCTATACTTATGAAAGGCAGATATATTCACTTGTATAATTGATGTAAATATCCCTTGCTCTTACATGCAGAATGATTTGACTGAATTCTTCAAGTTATTTCAATTTAATCATTCCTCCTTTGTGTGCATTTGAGATCCTTTTACTAATGTATTTTCTTGGAGTTGAATCATTGCTAATGATAGAGACACTGTTGTATTTCTTCATGCTCACCCACTTTGTAAATTTTTTTCTTAGGTATGAGTCATGTCGAACATTATAAGTTATGCATAATCTTTTAGCTTGCATAGTGGACTTATATTATTGATATTTGCTTGCATACAGTTGTATACACCTTATAATTTTGATTTCCTACATATTTACACTTGCTTGTTTGCATAGAGATGTTGGTTGTGAATGTGTTACCGTATTCATCATACATTACATGCCATCTCCTTTTGAT
This sequence comes from Dendrobium huoshanense, assembly GCA_016618105.1. Lineage (NCBI taxonomy): Eukaryota > Viridiplantae > Streptophyta > Magnoliopsida > Asparagales > Orchidaceae > Dendrobium > Dendrobium huoshanense. The sequence continues at coordinate 50,998,994 of CM028358.1, forward strand.
TCCATGATATATATATATATATATATATATATATATATATATCACTTGCTCTCATTCACAAGTTAACTTGGTTGAACACTCCGAGTCATCAGAATTTCATCGTTCATCATTTCCTTGCATATCAATTTGATTGAATAGCTTAAGCTTGTCATCCTCTTGCTTGCTTCCATAAGATTAGAGTGACACAACTTTTTCTTAATTAAAAATTACATTCAAATTATAATGATAACTATTTAACATTCCATTAGAAATTTGATGTCATTTTCATATCAAGTTCTTTATTGATTATCCATTTTATTTATATCCAAATTCAAGTTAATTTCATTGTCATTTGGTCCAAGCTCAAGTTTCAAATTTGTGAATTTAGTTTGAGTTCAATGTGCAAGTTCAATTTAAGTTAAAGTTTGTTTGAGTCCCCTGCGTTCAATCAAGTCCACTATTTTTTTGTCAAGTCCTTGTGCATTCTGAGACAAAATTTTCACAGCCTTCTATCATCTCCAATATTTTTAGGGAAAATTTTCTCTAACAGGTAGTTTTGCCACCAAATGGCACTGCAGGTAAACGGTTATGACCCGGGGCCCTCTAAACCGAGTTAATTTACTACCAAATTGCACCACGAGATAGTGGTTATGGCCAAGGACGTTCCTTAGTGGTATTAAATTCTTGAGATATGAATAAATAGGATATGATTGATAGGGCACAAATCCCTGTTGCAACCCATGACCCCAAGTTTGAGATTTTGATGATGATAAATAATGTCGTCTGAATTATCTATTCATTGAATATTATTTTGTTTGCTATTGTCCGTGAGTACTAACATTTCAAAAAGATCACAAGCTACTCAGGACGACAGGAAGACTCAAGAATGGGTAAATTAGGAGTATGAGTCTGACCATAAAATGCATAAAAGTCTGAGCAACCATGCACACACACAGGGGGAGAGGGTTTTTTAAATGTAAAATTGGGAGATTTTCTTTCTCTGTAGATCGTACTATACGAAGTTATTTCGTACCATACAATCTGAGCTTGTAGGACCATTCTATGAATAGATCATATCGTACGAATAAAAATCGTATTGTATGATATGTTCAAATCCAAAACCCTAGCCATCAAATTAACTTAAGTAAGTTTTTCTCAGCCGTTCGTACTGTACGAAGTATTTCGTACTGTACGATTTATTTTAAATACTTACTTAAATTAACCTGTGATTAGTGGAATAATTCAAGGCTTAATTTCAAATTAAATATCGTACTATATGAACACATTCATACATTACGATGAACAGAGACGAATTCTGATCGTCCAAGAGATCGTCCTGGATTATCCATTATTTTTTTCGTGTTGTACATTACGATGTAGGCTGTACTATACGATGAATAGAGACGACTCTTGATCGTCCTGAAATTTATCCTGGACGATGCCTTGATTTTGACCATTCGTACTGTACGATATGTATCATACAATATGATGAACAGAGATTACATTTGATCGTCCCAGCTATCGTCCTGTACGATCAGTAATGTTGAGGATCGTACCGTACGATTTATTATCGTACTGTACGATTGATTTTGAACTGTTTGTACATCTTCGTACTAGGACGAAGCTTGGTATACATATCGTACTGTATGATTAGAAATCGTATTGTACGATAGTAACGGTTACTTTGAGATTTTAGGGACTTTGAAGCCCATTTTTAGGTATCAAAATTATTATGTTTTTTATGTGTGAATTAGAGAAGAGAACGTGATTAGAGAGGGATTCAGAGGGAGAGAGCTCTTGAGAAGTTCTTTAGGATTTGAGAGAGGAAGGAGAAGGTGAGCATTGTGAGGGAGAAGAGGTGTGAGGAAGATCGCACGGTTGCTCTGAACTTGCTGTATTTTGTTCCTCCTGTGGCCCTAGAAGAATTTGTGAGAGGATCTCCAAGGGGAAGGCTCTTCTAAATCCGTGACCTCGAGATACTCTGCCTTCTCCAGGAGGGAGAAAAATGAGAAGGTTCTCTGCCGTCGCCAGGAGGGTGAAAACAGAGTTTGGCACTCCGCCACGCCGGGTTGGTGAAAGGGAGTATTGTAAGGGCTTCTCCGCCTTGCCAAGGGGGGGGGGGGGGGGGGGGGGGCAAAAGGAGAGCTATTTCTTGTAGTGAAATTCTCGGAGTGAAGGACTCGGGAAGTGGACGTAGGTCATGGTTTGACCGAACCACTATAAAAATATGGTGTGCTTTTTCCTTATCATTTTTATTCTTGCGTGCATTTTTCATTTTCAGTATATTTGCTTGGTGAAATATTGTTATTGAACAGGATTCCATTGTTGCACTTTATTTTCATGTTAAAACCTTAAAAAAATATCAAAAATATTAGAACTCCTGTTTAGGTTTTATTTATTGCTATAAATCATTCACAATTTGCCCCCCCCCCCCCTCTTATCCATCTAGTTATTTCAATACTAATATTAGCTAAGGTGGATTCAAATTTGTCCACTTTGACAAACATCCACCCCAGGTCTACAAGGTCCCTTGGATGAAGAAACCTATGGCTGCCGATAAGGATCCTTCTGTTAGGTTGGGTTGACTATCTCCTCTAACTCAGTAGACCAAGGACCACGATGGCCCGGGACAATGAAACCATAGGATCTTGATCGGGTCCATCATCCATTCCCCCCCCCCCCCCCCCATCTTTTTTAAGTGAAAGATGGTGAAAATTTTTAAATACAAAACTCCTCAATTATCTCAATTGAAATTTCCTAACCATCAATTTTCCAGATTTCCAATACTTAATGCTGCTACCATATATCAGATCCACGTATATCTACGTATCTGATCGACTAATAGCCTTAATCAATAGTTCTTTCTCGTTATTGCGAGGGGTAATTAACTATAGAGGCTCACACCTATAGGAAACCAGAACTCAAATCATAAAGTCCTCACAAAATGAGGGTGAAATCTTCGGGTACAGTCTTATCTACAAATCCATCTTCCTTTTAAAATTTACCCCAGAACTTAATTCCATTAAAACTCCCCCCGAAAGCTGGGGCTGAATTTTCAGAGCCATAATATATATATATATATATATATATATATATATATATATATATATATATATATATATATATATATATATATATATATATATATATATATATATATATATATATATATATATATATATATATATATATATATATATAAAAGGTAGTTCATTCATCTATTAATTATATATAGTTTTGAGTATATATAGAGGTGATCTAGATGTTATCTAACCATTGTATAATTGTGTTATAACTGTTCATTTGTAATTATGTTATATCTATAAAATTCATTAATGAAATAGTACTTTAGAATGACTATCGAAGTTATGTGTTCTTAAGAATGACTTAAAATTCCTTTTTTTGTTTTATTTTCTAATTTTTTTATGATCCATGCTATTTCTCCAATTTCTATAAACTTTGCAAAAGAGCTTAAATTATTTTGGCTTGCAACAATGTTATAAAATACTTTTTTTCTCAACTTATTATTAAAAACTTTAAAATTTTGAGTATCCAAATAAAGGCTTTGGTGCATCTCAAAACATTTATGATGTTTTTGGTGAAAGATATAAAAAGCCACAAGGAGCTGCAATGATATATTTGTGAATGAAGAGACATTGTTTGGGAAAATGAATAGAATGTTAAAAAACTTCATATTTATCAATCATTCTATAGAAGAGCAAGTATTTTGTTGTTGTGGCTAACACCTCTATGCAGGTATTGGAGATTCTCAAAAAATTCTTATAAAGTACCGAAGATAATGAAGAGAGATTTCCTCCATATTCTTTAAGGTGAGTTTGAAGCCTTATAGGTGAAGTATTTTAAAAATGTGATTAACTATTTCATGGGTCTTCAAAAGCACATGTTTGTAAAGAATTAACCAACGTGAGGCAGTTTGAGACCACGCCAAGAAAAGTGTGCATTGGTCTTCAAAAGCACATGTTTGAGAGCACAGTTGTTACCCCAATGGCACTAAGGTGCGTACGAGTACTTATACTTTTGTCCCGTCTTCCTAAGAAAAGCGTACATAAGGATCGTTTGCCTAGCTGTCAGCATCACACCAAGTTCCCTTCCACTATGCTAAGAAAAGCATGTATATGGGGTCCCTTGGCGCACCACAAATATCAAAAATAGGACATTTTGGAGATTACCTGCCTTGTCACAAGCACCGCAATGAACTTCTTCCCATTGTGTTTAGAAAAATGAGCATGGGTGGTTGTTTGCTACGCTATAAAAATGAGACAAGATATTTCTTTTTCTTTTTGTTTTTTATTTTCTCTCTCACTCTCTTTTTCCTTTTTGTTCTTTTCTTTCTCTCTTCATGTTATTTCTTTTCTCCTCTTTTCTTAAACCATATAAACTAATAAGCATTAATAATAATAATAATAATAATAATAATAATAATAATAATAATAATAATAATAAGCATTATTAATATTAATAATATGCTAAAGATATAGTGGGAATAAAAAAAACTTAATTAATACCTTTAAGAGCTCTGTTAGGGAAATCAGTAAGGGATTTGGTTGAGGAGGAGGTGAGATTACGTGAGGTTGGGTTTAAAGAAGGGTTAAGACAAAGATGGGGATTCGGCCAGGGTTCATATAAGAGAAGAGAGGTCGGCGTGTATGAATAGAAAATGGAGTAGGTGTGAAGTTTGACTAGTTAGGGAGAAAACTCTTCCTCTCCTTTACCCGAATGGATCAGAAAGCTTGCGTAGGTCAAACAAGGAGATGGGGTGTGGAGCTCAAGTGTTGTGAAGGGGCTGGCTTTCTGGCATGTTGCGGCTAGGAGGAAGAGGCATATGTGATGTTTGGGAAGAGGAGATCAATTGGAGTTCACAAGTATGGAGTTCTAGCATTGGCTAAGGGTGGAATGAGGAGGAGGAAATCCGCTAAAAGAAGAAGGATGGTTGTTGATTCGGCGTAGGTATCGCGAATGGAGGTTGCAAGGGCCTTGAGTTGAGGTGTGGAAGATCTACTCTTGGAGGAAGAAAAGAAGAGTTGGAGGGTAGCATTGGCTTCGAATTTTGCTATAGGTAAGGGGCGAAGGATTGACTTCGGATTGTAAAAGAGGATAGGGGATTGAAGCCTGGGGAATTCTTGTGGAAAGAGTAGGGGGATTGGGGTGTGTGGAAGAGAGAAGAAGAAGTGAACGAAATTCTATTTGGTTTCATTTTAATGCTGATAGCAAGGTCTGATAGAGGTAGTCAGCAGGATATCTAGGAAGTGATCGCGGAGCAGAGTAGGTACGTTGGATTTCGAGTGGGATTCACAAATTCAATGATTATGAGGTATGTTAATTAAATTAATTTTTAGGGTTTTAATCGGGATTCACATTATTGTCTCCCATGGGTACTTGCCAACTTGCGCGTTCGCTCGTAAGTGAAAAGCTTCGACAGGCTAACTAGTTATTTTGGCCGACAAGTTGTCTCTGGCCTAATTTTCCCACAGATAATCTGATTCAACCATTTTTTTGTTTCCTGGGACAATGTTTCCTATGTTTTGAACTTAGTATTTAGAATTTTATTGCCCATCATAACCAATATAATCAATTTCAAGCAAACTTAAAAGGTTTGGAGTAAAACCCTTCAATACATCTTGCACCAAACCACTCCTCTACTTCACTTGATGCTAAAATTATGATCAAGGATATTTTACTTCATTCACAACCTTGAGGGGAGATTCGTGTTTATTTCATAGGAGCAGTCCCACCTCATAATTATTCAAAAAATTTAACTATGTTAAGACTCTGCTAGTTTCAACTTCCAAAAATTGGGAAGATAATTAGAACATCCCAAAAAATCATCTTAATAAGGCAAAATTCTTGATGAAACTTTCCAAACTAAATTTCTGACCATCCAAACTCCAATTTCAGTAAACATTTATTCAAACAAAATGTCATGATGAGGCGAACCCAACACCACTAAAATTAGTCAAATTCAAGCCTAAATGGGCTCAAATCAAGGGCTAATTAAAGCATATTAGTTGGATGACCAGATTGTATCTAAATATGGCATGCTTATGTTCAAATCAAGAGGTTTGATGAGAGAAATCTAACATAATTCGGACATTATTGAAGCACTTAAATGCAAAATGAATGCCCCAGGATCGAGGGAAACGATATGGGTTATCTAAAGAAGCACTCCGAATTTGTCTTGAATCAGTTCCATATTAATAGTACATGCCACCCATAAAAACAATAAATATACTCTTCTGTTTCACATCAAAATGAACTTGGACCTGTGGAATCTTGCACCTTGAGCTAGAGATTAAAAGAGTTATAAGGCTTAAAGAATCATGGAGCTTAGCCTCAAGCCCACCATTAGAAAACCCTCACTGCCCGGCCATCATTACTGAACCTCCACCCAATCATCACCATCAAACTTTCATCGGGCCAAAACCTCCATAAAGATTCCTATGATTGTTGTCAGACTACGCTCCAGTCGACCTCTATCGCCGATAGATTAGGGTTTCTTAGACCACCATTACACACCGACTACGGTCCTTTCAACCACCTTCACCCATTGACTATGGTCCCTCGGACCACAATCCTCTATAGAATATGGTCCCTCCAACTACCATCATTCACCAAATCTAGTTTCTTTGACCTCCATCACTCATAGACTATGGTCTCCATGACCTCCATCTCCAACCAAAGATAGTACCTTTGACAACCGTCCCCCTTCCATGCGGTCTCTTCGACCACCATCACTCGCTGACAACGATCACTCTGATCACTATTATCCTCCGACTACAGTCCTTCCGACAACCATCTCCCCCTGACTATGGTCCCTTTAACCACCATCACCCACTAACTGTGATCTTTATGACTACCATCACCTATCAACAATGCTCCCTCCATGACTATCTATATTGGTCTTTTCGAGCATCGTCTCCACTTTTTTATGGTCCCTCCAACCACCATCACCTTCCAACAATAGTCCCTCCGAATAACATTGCCCACTAACTACAATCCCTTTAACCATGATCACCCACTAACTATAGTCCCTTTGATCACCCTCGCTCATTGAAAATAATCCCTCTGACCACCATTACCCGTCGACTATGGTCGCTCAAACCTCTATCACCCACTGACTATAGTTCCTACGACCTTCGTCTCCCACCCACGATGGTCCCTATGACCACCTTCACCTACAAATGATGTTCCATCAAACACCATGCCACATCGACTATGGTCCCTCTAACCATCATTACTAGCCATAATAGTCCCTTCATCCAGCGTTGTCCACCCATGATGGTCTCACCAACCACCATCACCACTAATTATGATCTCTCTGACCACCAATGCCTCTCGATGATGGTTTATCCAACCACCATCGTTTATTGATAGTGATCCCTCTAACCACCATCTCCCCTTGAGAATAGTCCCTTTGACCACAATGGTCCCCTCACTAAGGTCCCTCTGACCACTGTCTCCAACCAATTACGTCCATTGGACCACAATAGCCCATCAACTAAGGTCCTTCATGCAACTATCTCCCATCGAATATGGTTCTTCCAACTACGATCCCTTCGACTTCCATCGCGAACAGACAATGGTCCCTCTGAATTCCATCGACCTCATACTATGGTCACTCTGACAACCATTAATTGTCGATTGGGTGGCCATTGATCTCTGTCACCTGCCGACTACCCCATCAAACATTGTTCCCAACATATATGATCCCTCTAACCTACCTCGCCCATCAAATATAGTCCTATGATCTACATCACCCACCAACTATGGTCCCTTCTACCACCGTCGTCTGCTGACGTTGATCCCTCTGATCGCCATCGCCAATCGACAATGATCCCTTTGATCTCCATTGACCAACAACTATGACCGCTCTGACCTTGATTTCCCATTGACTAAGATCCCTTTGACCTCCATTGCCCACTGACTACGGTCTCACCGATATCTTTCCCGTGCTGACTACTATCCCGCTGACCTCCATCACCTGTCTACTACAGCCCCTATAACCCCAGTTTCCCATCGACTATGGTGCCCCTGACCCCCATAACTGCCGACTACAATCTTTTTGATCTCTGCAACCCATTGGTTGCAGTCCCCCCGACTTCCATCGCACACTGATTAAATTCCCATCGACCACCATTGTCGAACTATGGTCCTTCTGACTTCCGTCACTTGTCGACTATGATCTTCCAACCTCTATTGCCCAAATATAATCCTACCAACCGAATGAATTGAGCAACACTCTCTTCAAAATATATCTCAAGACATTCGGTTCATCCAACCCCATCACTGCTCTATATGATGTTCTGTTGTTGCATTGATCCAATGTCTTCCCTAGGAGAAAGGGCATCATTTGTAATTATTTTTAATGTTTAAAAAGTGATTGGGTTAAAAAATAAAAGGATTTTATCCTTTTTATAACTACTATTTATTTATTTAAAATTGTTATTCTAGTTATATTACCAAGAAAAAGAAAATCAAATCCCATAAACAAGAAAAAAAAAAAATCTTTAATTTGGGCTCTTTATCTCTGGAATGTATATTTATTCATTTTTATTTTTATTCAATATTTTTATTCTTAAATTATTATTATGCAATTCACATTCGTATAAAAGTGTATAAAAACCTTCATATCATGAGACCAAGTTGTAGATATTGTATGGCCCATAAATTTACTCCTAAGTACATGAACTCTACTAAGGAACATAATTTCTTGCTTTTGAAGCAGTCAAGCTTGGTTGCTTGAAAAGTCTATAAAACTTGGGCTAATAAAATAAAATATATGTTGCAAATTAGTAAAATAACTCTTAATACATTTTTTTTTAAAAATAACTCTTAATACATGATTATCATTTTCTAGTAAGGAAAAACAAACCAAATGAGATTGATAATCAGGAGAAGAAAAGAAAAAAAAAAGGTAAATTATTCTCCTGAATATATATTCTTTATTTATTTTTTTACTTTTATATATTTTCTTACTTCATAAATTATCATTATGCAATTTACATCACAGTTTCGTATAAAAGCATATAAAAAACATCATATCGTACAGTTCCTTTTCTTTTGTAGGGCCCGTACTTGACTTTTATATGCTTGAAGCATTCAAATTTGGCTGCTTCAGAAGTCTATTAAAACTAAAAAATTTATATAAAAAAAGACTTATAAAAAGTCAATTAAATTTGATGACGACCACAACCTTCTCATCATATTATAAAATCATTCAATTAATAGTTAGATGCCAAAGCCTCTACACTTGAATGAAGAAAAAATAAGGGAAGCTTAGAGGATGCCATCACTTTTGGAATTGTCTCTCTGTTTGATTTTCCTCTCTGTCACAGAAATAATCATAAGCCATGGCAAAGAAAGTTGCTCATCATCTTGCGGCGGCCTCCAAAACATCAGGTATCCTTTTCACCTTAGAGGTGATCCGATTGAATGTGGTAGTTCTGATTTTGAGCTCAATTGTGAAGGCAACAATACAATATTAGATATCAACCAAAGGAAGTATTATGTCAAAGATATATCATACCGTGATTATAAAATCATGCTTGTTGATGTTGGTTTGTTACACAACAACTGCGGTCTTCCAGGTGGATCAATATATCCAGGTGATTCGGGTGAAACATTTTGGCCCGGGCTCTATTATCAAGGTCAAGTTACATTTATTAGCTGCTCAGTAAAGCTCAATCAATCAAACTCTGATATTTTGTCTTGTCTCAGCAAAAACAACACTACTATCTATGCGACATTTATTTCTTTTTATGTTGGATACTTCCCAGAAAATTGTCAATTTCTATACACTATTCCACTGAACGAAAATGATGGACTTACCAAGTTTGATCAACTCAAACTAGGTTTTACGCTTAATTGGCACCCTCCTATTAATTCAATGATAGATGCCATCCACATTTGCGCTAAAACTGCAGGACTGTAAGTATACAAAAAATTACACATACAAACTTTATATTATCTTACTTCTAATCTTCATTTCCTAAATGCAGTACAAAATTTTTTGAGTGGGAATCATCAAATGTTATTAATGGAGTAAAAGTCATTACCACATATGATGTGATAAAACGTTTCCATTTTGAATTTGATTTCTTGGCATGTCTCCATGACAAGCGGTACCGTCAGTCAATATTTACCTTCTATGTAGCAGCAGTAATTATCATAGTATTGGACATAACACTCCTAATACTAGGTAGGAACATATTTTCATATAAAACTTTGAATTAACTGTAAAATGTTGAGTGACGGCCAAATTATATTCTTGCAGTGTTATTATTGATCGGAAGATTTCTATTTGCACCATTATGTGTTCTTTCGTTCCTTGCATACAACTTATTCAAACTTACCAAGCCTATTGATATCGTTGAGAGGTTTCTGCAAAACCAAAAATCCCTCTCACCTTCAAGATATACATACAATGAGATTATCAAAATTACAAGCAATTTCAAAGAGAAGCTAGGACAAGGAGGTTTTGGGTCCGTCTATAAAGGAAGAATCCCTGGCAATTTTTTGGTAGCTGTAAAGATGTTGGGGAAATCCATGGGTGATGGAGAGGATTTTATTAATGAAGTATCAACAATTGGTATGATTCATCATGTAAATGTTGTTCAACTTGTGGGATTTTGTGTTGAAGGATCTTATAGAGCTCTGGTTTATGAGTACATGGCTAATGGATCTCTTGATAAATACATTTTTAATTCAAACAAGGCAAATAGAATCCTCAACATAGAGAAGCTTCTTGAGATTGCCAAGTCTGTGGCCAAGGGACTTCATTACCTACATCAAGGATGTAATATGGGGATTCTGCACTTTGACATAAAGCCTCATAATATCCTTTTGGATCATAAATTTACACCAAAGATCTCTGATTTTGGCTTAGCAAAGTTGCACCCTAAGGGCCATAGTCTTGTCTCAATCAGTGCTGCTAGAGGAACAATTGGATACATTGCGCCTGAATTAATATCCAGAAGTTTTGGGACTATATCTCATAAATCAGATGTATATAGCTTTGGCATGCTTCTAATGGACATGGCTGGTGGGCGTAGGCATGCTGACCTGAAAGCAGATGATTCTAGTCAAGTTTACTATCCATCATGGATTTATGATAAGCTAAAAAAGATGGAAATGTCTAGAAACTTTGACATTTTTGAGATTGATGATTTAGAGAGGAAGCTATGCAAGGTGGGTTTGAGCTGTATTCAAACACGGCCTATAGATCGCCCTTCCATGATTAATGTTTTGGAAATGCTAGAAGCTGATGTGGATTCCTTACAAATGCCACCAAAGCCTTTCTTCTCTTCTTCAGATCCAGTGTCTTCAATATACTTTTCTATGGATTACTCTGAATCTGAATTATCAATAAGTTTATAGAACATGTAATACATAAAAAAGGTGTATCACTTTTTAGTATTAGCAGTAAACTCTCATTATGGGTTATTTTTTATATATTATATTTTACATTCTATTAAATCATACTTTGTATTTAATTGCGATGAGTATTATATTTTACTTTTGTTAAAATCAAAGCTAAGTTATTGAAAATATGATCTATTTTCATTAGACATAAGATAAGCTTGTGTCATATTCTACAAATACTCCATTTTTTTAATACTATCTACTCTTCTGGCGATTTGGAGGTGATTTAGGGCTTTCTTTCCCAAGCCCTTCTCTCTTCGTCCATGGCAAGGATTTTATGGTTTTTTCTGCTCGATTTTTTTTTCTTTGGTGTTTGCTTCTTATTATTTTCATTTGATTTTGTAGTTGTGTTTTTGGTTTTGTTATTTTCGAGAGATGTCGACCCCGTTGTCATCTATCCCTCCGTCTGCTGTGCTTCCGAATGGCAAGTCCCGGTCGTTTAAGACGGTTTTGGCTGGTTCTTCTACTTCCGCCAAACTTCAGTTTGTTCATACTTCTTTTAAAGGTTGTCCAACTTTGATGTTTGATGACTCTATGGTTTCGATGCTGGTTGCTCCTTTTGTTCTTACGCTGATTGGCGAGTTCCTTCTTAGGCGGCCTAATCTGGATGTTATTTATTAGTTTTTTGTTAATCTAATATTCTAGTAATGGTGATGAATTGATTCATTTTCAGGAAGTTAATCTTAACTCTACCTCTTATTTACCTGTTGTTTATCAAAATATGGATGAACAAAGTATCGCTACTAATCTAAATAATAGTTCATCCTTTGATAATGCTCCTCTTGTTTCTAACAAGATCTTTCCTCATATGAAGGTCGTGTTGTTAAAAAATAATTGTTCTAATAAGGAGCTCTCTCAACTTGATGTGAATGTCTAGGAGATTGACCAAACCGGTGTGGGGAAGGATAACAGTGGTAACGAATTGAGCAATAAAACCATTGTGGAAGATGGTGTTTTCTATGAGGAATATGAAATGCCTCTTGAGAGGGGGTAGGCATGTATGATTATTTACAGTAAGTTTTCTTTGAATTATCAATACATAGTGATGTTTTTATTGACAGAGGATATGGATATGATGACTAAATGTTTTTCTAGAGATGATAATGACACTAATTATTCCAAGATTCATAGCAGGAGAGGTAAGAAGCACAAGAACTTCATTTTACAACCTCCTAGAACCACTCGTTTGCATACTTCTCATTAATTTTTTTTAATATTTAATGCTATTATTTGAAAAGTTAGGGGTATTTGGTGTCCTTCTTCTAAATTAAGAGTTAAAAACTTAGGCCACATTTATAATGTTTCTATTCTTGTTTTGCTTGAGCCACTTATTTCCTCTGATAAGTTACTTAGTATTGTGAAATTATTGGGATTTAAATATGCTATTTAGAATGTGGCCAAAAAAATTTGGGTGTTTTGGAATGATCATATTCATATAGATATTATTGCAGACTTTACAAAAGTTATGCATTGTAGTATTGAAAGTTCTAATTTTGAATGTTATGCCTCTTTTGTTTATGTTGCTTCTTCTCATTATACTAGAAAATTTTTATGGAATCAAATCATTAACTTTCATAGCATTTGTAACTTATTCATAATTGTTGGAGGGGATTTTAATACTATCTCTAAATCTTCTGAGAGCATAGGGGGCTCTCTCCCTTTCTATCAATCTATGGAGGATTTTAATAATTTGATTATGGATTGTAATTTAACTTATATTGGCTTCTCTAGTAATAAATTCACTTGGAACTGTGGCATTTATGGAAAAGGTTGGATCGAGTTTTATTTAATGATTGCTGGCTTAACTATTTTGATTCTACTACTATTGAGCATCTTAGCAGGACCCTCTCTGATCATTCTCCTCTGCTTATTAGACTTAAGACTAGATCTATGGACTATCCTTCTCAATTTATGTTTCAAAATATGTGGTTGCTTCATGATTATTTTATGAACTTGGTTTAGAAAAATTGGCATGCTCCTTTACATTCGAATAATTCTATTTTTGACATGAGGAGATTTTGGTTTAAGCTAAAAAGGCTTACGCAAGTTTTAAAATTGTGGAATCATACTGCTTTTAAATCTTTTCTAACATTTTAAATGCTGAAGAGAAAGTTAATGCTTGTGAGAATTAGTGACAATTGATGCCTTCTTATGTAAATTTTAGTTTATTGAGAGATGCTAAAGATTGCTTTTATAAATTACAAGCTCATGAGAAAATTTTCGAAAATAAAAAGCTACTGTTAAATATTTGGTTGAAGGTGATAGCAATACTAAATATTTCCATGCTTTGGTTAAGAGGAAATGTGCTATTAATTGTATTCATAAAATTAATTATGATGATGGCTCTGTTACTGAGGATGATGTGGAAATTGTTAATTTAGCTATCCATCATTTTCAAAATAATCTTAATAAGGCTTTTAGTCTGACTATTATTGACAATCCTTTTATCATCCCTAACCTTATTTCTCAAGAGGATAATGAATTTTTTTTTAAATATCCTTCTTTTAAGGAGGTTAAAGAGATTATCCTTGGTATGAATGGTGATTAAGTTGACGGGCCGGATGGTTTTACGACTATGTTTTATAAGAAATCATGGCATATTATTTGTAATGATCTTTTTTCTGCTGTTATTGATTTTTTAGTTGGTAATTCTACTCTTAAGTTTTTTACTTCTGCTTCTATTGTGCTTATCCACAAGAATAACTTTGTTAGTAATTGGAATGATTTTAGACCTATTAGTTTTGTGCACCTTTTTTTATAAACTACTTTCTAAAATCCCAATGAACCATTTAACGTTGTTTTTTCCTAAAATTATCTCTCCTTTCTAAATAGGTTTTGTTAAAGGGCGTGCTATTAATGATAATATTCGGTTGGCCCCAAGAATTTTGAGTTAGACGTGGAAATATGATTTTGAAACTTGATATTACCAAGGCTTATGATAACATTGATTGGAATTTTCTTTATGATTTTATGAAGTTGTTTGGCTTTGACTTGAATTTTATTAATCTTATTAAAAACTGCGTTAAAGGCCCCTACTTTTCTATCATTGTTAATGGTAAGAGCAATGATTTTTTTAAAGCTTCCCATGGGCTGAGACAGGGTGATCCTATTTCCCTTACCCTCTTCATTATTGCTACAAAGTACCTTTCTAGAGGTCTTGCCATCCTTTTTGAGAATTGTCCTAGCCTCTATATTAGAACTTTGGGTGGTTGTTCTATCTCTCATTTATCATTTTTATGAATGCTTTGATTAATAAAATTAACAGACTCATGAGGATTTTTCACCAATTTGAAATGGTTAGTGTCCTTGCTCTAAATAAACATAAGTGTTTCTTTATTTCTTCCAAGAAAGTGTCTAATGATCGTATTATGGCTATTAAAAATTTAACTGGTTTTAGTCATGGCCATTTGCCTATGAAGTATCTTGTGGTGCCTCTTTTTAAGGGGAAAAATAAAACTTTTTTTTTTATTTATGATTTAATTACTATTGTGCAAAACAAACTTTTGTCTTAGGATTCTAATTTTTTAAGTTTTGGAGGTAGATTAATTCTCATTAAAAGTGTTCTTTGCTCTTTGTCTCTTTATATTTTTCAAACTTTGCTTCCTACTCAGGTAGTTTGTAACAAGATTGATAGGATTTTCATTATGTTTTTTGGAAAGGAGCTTGTAGCAATTCTAAAATTAACTGGTCCTCTTGGGACCAATGTTGTGGTGTCCTGGATGAAGGGGCCTTGGGGTGTAACACTATGAATTATTTATCCCATGCTTTCTATTTTAAGTTATGGAACAACTTTCATACTAATATGAGCCTTTAGGCTCCTTTTATGGTTGCCAAATATTGTGGGGGGTAAACATTCGACTACGTGCTGGTTTAGCAAAGGTGATTCTAAAGTGTGGCAACGTCTTTGCAAAGTAAAATGAGTTGTTGAGCCCTTTATCTATTGGGGGCTTGGCGATGGTAATATTTTCTTTTGGCAAGATCGTTGATTGGGGGGCCAATCTATTGATTCTATTACAAATACCTCTTCCTCTGTGACTGTGAAGGTGAATTATTTCTTTACTAACAATTGTTGAGATTATGAGAAACTTTCTAGTGTTCTTCCTGATTCTATTATTCAACAAATTTTGAATCTCCCTCTGAACAAAAATTCAATTATGTTATGTTATGTGCTTTGACTAAAGATGGTAACTTTAGATTAAAGGATGCTTGGGATTCCTTTAGATCCAAGCATGAGGTTTTCAAGATCTTTTATATGATTTAGCATAAAAGTATTCCTACCACGGTTGTTATTTTTACTTGGATAATTTTACATAAGTTCATTCCTGAGGATGATAATTTAATTAGAAGAGGCTTTATCTTATCGTTTAAGTGCCCATCCTGTTATCATATGGATAATATGCATCATGTTTTTCTCTCTAGTCCTTCAACTGTAAAAACTTAGTCTTATTTTGATGAAAATTTTCATTTAAATTATTTTAAATGCCAAATTCTATATTAAAGCTATGCTTAATTGTTGGTTTATTAAGCCCAAAGGCTATATTAGAAATGTTATTCCTTCCCATATCTTATGGTATTTATGGTTGGATAGAAAAAACTCTCATTTCAATGGTGTGTTTATGAACCATCATAGAATTATCCATAATGTGAAAGACAAGGTTGTTGCTCTTTATTCTGCTAAGTTGCTCTTTATCAAGAACTTTAAAAATTATGTTTCTATTATGGTTGATTTAGGTCTTAAGTTAGAGGTGGATAATCTTCCTAAAGAACCTAGATTTATTTATTAGACTAAGCCCCCTATTAACTCTTATAAGCTAAATGTGGATAGTGCTATCATGGATTCCAATGCGGGTTGCGGTGGGGTCATGAGAGATTCTCATGGTAATTTTATTTTGGGTTTTACTGGTCCTTTACTTAATTATGTTGTTAACTATGTTACTTCTTCTGCTATGCTCCATGGCTTAAGACTTTGATTTTCTCTTGATCTTACTAATATTGGTATTGAAGTTGGCTCTAATTATTGCTTACAATCTTTTAATTCTGTGGATGATACGGTTTGTACTTCTATCATGTTTTATATTATGAGGGATATTAAAAATTTATTAAGACTTATGAACTGCTCTTTTTTCATTTTCCTAAAGGAATGTAATGCATGCGCTAATTGGATTGCAAGGTGGGAGTGTGGCTTGGAGTCTATAGCTAACTTCTCAGCCTCTAACCTTTCTGCTCCTTTGAAAGGCATATTAAGACTGGATAAAATTGGTTTACATTATATTAAATTTTAATGGTGCTGCTTGTATTAGTTTCTTGCTGGTTGTGTGGTTTGGTATTTACCAGCTTATCTATTTTTGTTGCCTTGTCGTTTAGTTATTGGTTCTCGGGTGGCCTTGCTTGCTGCTCATTTTCTTGGTTCATTTTACTATTGCCTTGGTTTGTCTAAGGCCTTTTGTATTTATTTGTGGCTGTTTCTATAGTCCTGTTAGCTGCCCTATTTTTGGCTTTTATTTGGGGGCATTTTGGTGACTGTTGAGTGATGGTTTCCTGGACCATTTGGTTGGCTGGTGCGGGCTTGTTGGCTAGTTCATAGGAGTTTATTGCTAGGGCCAGTCTATTTTCTTGGGTTTGGTTGGCTATTTATTTCATTAACATGTGTTGCATTTCTTTATGGTTATTGTTGCGTATCTGATTTCAAGAAATATAATTTTGATGATAGCAAACAAATCTGTTTCTCTATGACTGCCTTGACTATTAATATTTCAGGTCCACGAGATCAAGATTGAAAATTGAACCAGCTCAAGATTGGGTAGACTAGGTCTGAGTCAGTTTGTATTTTTTCCCTTTTCTTGAGTCTATTATAAAAGATGTGGTTCCTGATGCTAAGTAACCTTGCATACACACACTTTGGAAGAATTTCTGACTGTGTCATAGAGTTTATTGTTTTTAGTAACATCATTCAGAACGATCCATAAATCATCCTAGATGATCTATTCAAAAATAGAAATCATAATTAGGGCATCCTGGTTAAGGTAGCCGTCATTAAGCACATCGTCCTGTATGATATTTGTATCGGTCGGGACGATATGCTAAAATAAGAAAGAATCAGCCGCCAGATCTATTTAGGTATTCTTTATTTTTGGACATCGATGTCCTGGATGATGTAGCACAATTATGCCTAAATTAATCTGATAATTAAGGAAAGCAATTAAGGCTTGATTGATATAATCATATCGTCCTAGATGATCGCAGGATCGTCCGGGACGATCAGTGCAAAAACCTTAGCTGTTCTTGGATGATCACATATCGGGCAACGTCTATACAAGGCAATGTTCTGGATGATTTTCATAGATTTGAACTAATTGTCAAGGACAATCATGAGATCGTCCTGGATGATTAAGCTATTTTTTAATCGTCCAGACATCCATTTAGAGCGATGGTCAAGCTAATATTTTGTAACTTGAACTAATCATATAGGACAATATTTAATCAACCTGGACGATATGAACAAAAACCTTCTGATCATCCCAAATCCTCCTGACTAATTGAGCCTAATTTGCACTGATCGTACAAGACGATATTCATATCGTCCTGGACGATAAAGTCAACAAGTTGCAATTAATGAGCTATACCGAAGCTCTTCTATTTAAGAGCACTTGTTCTATCCTTTAGACATCTTTTAATGTTGTCTTGACCTGAGAGAGCCTAGAGGAGAGGGTGAGTGAGGGTGAGAGATAGAGCATCTTATGAGGGGTTTCATAAGGGTTGCTCCAAGAAAGGATCCAAGTCTTCTTCTTTGATCGTCATCCCTTATTCTTAGAGGTTTAAGAGAGGTTCACTTCAGCAATCGATCGAGGTTCTCTGCCTACTTTAGGAGGAAGCCAAAGGAGTTGGGTTTTCTGCCTCACCGGTGTCGGAGGAAGAAGGTTTTGTAAAGGCTTCTCCACCTTGCTGTGGGAGCAAAAGGAGAGTTACTGCATTTACTGCAATACCCGGAGGGCACCTCCCGGGAGTGGACGTAGGTCGAGTTGACCGAACCACTATAAATCTTTGTGTTCTTTTACTACTTTGTTTCTATTTTTAATTTCTGCACTTTTCTTTGTGATGATTTATGGTTTGAGTTTTGTGTTTTGATTAAGAAATTTTTAAAAATACCAATTCACCCTCCCCCCTCTTAGTTAGCTTCGGGCTAGTTCATAAGGGCTTAACATCCCTAACGAACTTTCAAGTTGTATCAGAGCGGGATTCATAAAAATAAGTTTTTGAAAACTTTTGAATTTCGATCTATGGCTAACTTCAATAATCATAATACAACGAAAGGGTATTCTATTATTAGACCACCTTTGTTTGATAATATTCCTTTTGATTTTTGGTAAAGTCACATATCCACATTTTTACATTCAATTGACTATCGCAAGTGGATGCTTGCTAAAGAAGGATATTCACCTCCTTTACGTGAAATAAATGGTATTAAAATTGAATTTCTTTTATTGAATGAACTTTTGATAATAGGGATTTAGCACAACTTAATACAAAATATTTGAACTATTTTTTCTGTTCTTTAAAATCTAAAGACTAAATGCATATTTCTACTTGTGCTACTTGTAAAAAGATTTGAGATAGATTGTGTATTACTTTTGAAGGAATAAATGAAGTTAAGCAATCTCGATTGAATTTATTACATAATTATAAACTTTTTTGTATGAAGCCTTCTGAATCAATTTCTGAAATGTATACAAGATTTACTCAAATTGTTACCTCTTTGCATGCCTTAGGATAAGAACTCACTAAATATAAAAAAGTGAATAAAATTTTAAGATACTTGCCTTCCTCTTTAAATGCTAAGATTACTACAATTATTGAATCTAAATATTTGAATACTTATTCAATTGATAACTTACTTGGATCACTCATTACTTACGAGCAAGGGGTGAATCAAAAAAATCTTGATGCAGGTGAGAAAAAGAAGGAGAAAACTATGGCGCTGAAGGCCAATAACACGGACACTAATTCTTCCGGGACTGAAAGCGATGATGTTGCCTTAATTACAAGGAAATTCAAAAGCTTTCTAAGGAAGAAGCAAAATAACCATTAGAAGTAGAATAAAGGTAAGGGAAATAAAAATTTTAAGAGTTCTAACGATATGATTTTTTTTTAATGCAGGAAGCTAGGATACGTTAAATCTGTTTGTCCTACTTTAAAGACTCATCATAGCAAGAAGAATGGTGAGAAGAAACCCAATATCAAAAAGGATAAGAAGAGGTTCCAAATGGCATTATGGGTGGATTCTGCATCGGCTTCCTCTGAGATTGAAGCTGAGGTGGAAACTACATATTTGTGCTTGATGGCAGACGAACACCTTAGCCAAAGTGACCAAGAAGAGGTATGTGAACTAACCTATGAGGAATTACTTAAAGTTTCTGAAAAAATTTAGGTATCATATAAGAAACTTAAGAAAACACGTACTAGCTTAAATTTGATATTTTTAAATTTGCAAAAAGAGCATGAAATTCTTCTTAAATATCATTTTATAATTGATAGCAATCACATGTCATTACTTGATGAGTTTGATACATTAATTAAAAGCATACTGAATTATCTAATACACATGATTCCTTGAAGTCATCCCATGCTGAGTTAGAAAATGAGTTCAAGAAATTAGTAAATCTCAAAGCTTTTAAAAATAACAAATCATCATTGCATGCATCATATAACTTTAAAAAGAAGTATCACTATCTGAGTAGATTAGTAAAATCTTTTCCTGGTATTAAATATTTTTCATGTAGCATGTTAGGAAACATTGCACACACTTACACCATTCACCGTAGTACACATTGAGTGTGGAGACCCAAATTACGTGATTCACAGTATAACACATATACATTGCATTCTACTTTCCATAAAAAGGGACCCAAACATATTTAGGTTTTTAAACTAACGTTTCATGATTTTGCAGGCTTGATCTCACAAAAGATCTCATGAGAGCATATGGTACCTGGACAACAGATGCTCATGACACATGACTGGAGATGCTAATCAATTTATTTCGCTGGAGGCTAGGGCTGGTGGCAAGGTTACTCTTAGAGACAACACCACCAGGAAAGTAGTGTGCTTAGGTATAATTGGAAACTCCAAGAACCTTTTTATTGAAAATATTTTGCTTGTAGATGAACTGAAACACAACTTGCATAGCATCAGTCAATTATGTGATAAAGGCTTCATCATAACATTCTTGACAAACACTTGCATCATAAGCTTAAATAATAACACTATTTTATAGGGAAAGTAGATCAATAATATTTACATGCTTAATTTAAATAATATTGAATGTGCTACTTCTTTTTACTTAAAAACTGCTGTTGATGATTCATGATTGTGGCATAGGAGATTATGTCATGCCTGTATGAAAACCCTTAGAAGAGTAACCCGAAAAGACCTAGTTAGAGGTATCCCCAAGCTTAAATTCTTTAAAGATAACCTTCGTGATGCCTGCCAATTAAGGAAGCAAGTTCATTCCTCTTTTCACTCCATTAAAAATATTAGCACATCTAAACCTTTAAAAGCACTTCACATGAATTTGTTTGGACTCATTAGCACTACCAGCTTAGGAGAAAAAGTCTATGGTTTTGTGATTATCGATGATTCTCAATGTTTACTTGGATTAGATTTCTGTCACATAAAAATAAGTCTTTTGATGAGTTTAGATTCTTCTTCACTTAGAGTAAAAAAAAGCTAGATTATGAGATCTTGATCATCCATAGTAATCATGGGGGAGAGTTTAAAAATGAGAGATTTAGAGATTTCTATGAGGATAAGGGGATTAATTACAACTTCTCAGCTCCTAGGACCCCTTAGTAGATTAGGATAGCTGAAAGGAAGAATATAACCTTAATGGAAGCCACAAGAGCCATGCTTGCTAAGTAATCACTTCCAAAATACTTTTGGGTTGAAGCGGTAAACACAGCTTATTATGTTTTGAATAGGATGAATGTTAGAGCCAAATTAGATAAGACACCCTATGAGATCCTTAAGGATAGGACACCGAACCTTTTCCACCTCTATGTCTTTGGCTGTAAGATTTTCATTCTTAACAATGTGAAGTCACACTTAGAGAAATTTGACTCAAAATCTGATGAAGGAGTGTTCTTAGGATATTCAAGTGTGGAGAAATCCTTTAGGGTATTTAATAAGAAGACATTGGTGGTGGAGGAGACTACTCATATAGTATTTGATGAATTTGATCCTAAGAAGTCTAGAGTTGAGGAGGAAGATGAAGTTGGAGAGAATACCACTGGAGTTAAAAATTTAGAGAAGAGGGTAGAGCCCCAAAACACTGAAGGAGTATGTGAGATTACCCAATGAGTAGAAAATGTAGATCTGGAGGAAAGGGTTGAACCTACACACACCTTGCCTAGAGATTGGAGATATTTTTCGAGACATCCTAAAGAAAGGATTTTAGGAGACCCTTTTGAAGGTGTTAGGACTAGGCACGGACTTAGGAAGGAGGTGAACTACTCTGCCTTTATCTCAATGACTAAACCCACTAACATCAATCAAGCCATGTCTGATGAGTTTTGGATTTTAGCCATGCAAGATGAGTTAAACCAATTTGTTAGGAATGATATTTGGGAGCTTGTAGAAAGACCAAAGGAATAAAATGTAGTGAAACCAAATGGGTCTTTAAGAATAAGATGAATGATTCTGGAGTGGTGCTTAGGAATAAGACAAGATTAGTGGTTAAGGGGTACAATCAAATAAAAGAGATTGATTTTAAGGAGACCTTTGCCCCTATACCTAGATTGGAAGCCATTAGAGTGCTATTAGCCTTTGCCTGTTATAAGGGATTTAAGCTTTTTCAAATGGACGTTAAGAGTGTCCTTTTAAATGGGATAATACAAGAGAATGTGTTTGTAGAACAACCCCCAAATTTTGAGAGTTCCTAATTTTCAAATCATATTTTTAAATTAAAAAAAGCCTTACAGATTAAAGCAGACACCCAAAGCTTGATATGAGAGGCTTAGCACATTCTTACTAGAGAGGGAGTTTGTTAAGGGAAGTGTAGACACCACCCTTTTTTTGAGGAAAGTTTGAGATGATTTACTCATTATTTATATCTATGTCGATGATTTACTTTTTGGATCTTCTGATAAAAGACTTTGTGATGATTTTTCTAAAATAATGAGTAGGGAGTTTGAGATGAGTATGATAGGAGAGTTGTCCTATTTTTTGGGGTTTAATATAAGACAATTAGATGATGTGACCTTTCTAAATCAATCAAAATATATAAAGGACATCTTGAAGAAGTATGAAATGGACAAAACCAAGCCAATTAATACTCTTACGACCTCCAGTGTTCAGTTGGATAAGGACCCAAATTGAAAGTCTGTTGATCAAAAGAAGTATAGAGAGATGATTGGATATTTACTTTACCTGACTGCTAGATGACTTAATATAATGTTTAGCGTTTGTCTCTGTGCTAGATTTCAAGTTGATCCTAAAGAATCCCATCAAATTGCAATTAAGAGAATTCTTAAATATCTCTTAGGAATAAAAAACTTAAGAATCTGGTATCCTAGACACAACACTTCTTTTGAGATCATTGGATATTCTTATTCTGATTTTGTAGGATATAAGGTGGATAGAAATAACACTTTTGGGACTTATTAATTCATAGGATAGTCTTTTATCTCCTGGTCTAATAGAAATCAAAACTCTGTTGCACTTTCCACTGCTGAAGCTTAGAACATTATTTTAGGGAGTTGTGTGGCCCAAGTCCTTTGGTTGAAGCAGTAAGTTTTGGAGTTAGGATTACATGTAGGCACAATTTCAATTCTTTGTGACAACACTAATGTCATCTATATTTCTAAGAATCCTATACAACATTCAATGACTAAGCACATTAACATAAGACATCACTTTATTAGAGACCATATGACAAAGGGAGACATTGAGTTACATCATATGGAAACTAAGAATCAACTGACTGACATCTTTACTAAACCATTGGCCTTCGACACTTTCAGCACTTTAAGGATAATATTGGGTGTGGCATAAATGCATGAATTTGTTTTTACTGATTTCTAATTTTTTTGTCTGTTGTACTTCTGCTATTTTATTTTTTGTAATTCTTTCTTTGTTTATTTTTTCACATATGTTATTTTATTTTTGTATATTTTTCATTTAATTTCTTTTTCTTTTAATCAATGTTGAACTGATATCTTATGCCTTATTTTTATTTTCGAAAATTTATAATCAAGATTTGACATCTCTAAATCAATTAAAAAGGGAAACATCGTGATTGTTTCCTTTTTCTCTAACTTTCTTTAGTGGTGTAATTTTCTTTTCCAAATAAAAATCTATCTCAAATCAACAACTGGACTATGCAATTGATATATTTTTCAATCTTGCTACAATAATCTATCTTATATATATAATATTCAAAATCTTTATTTTACCTTCAAATTTTTTGAAATTTTGTCGTTACATTTATTATATAATTTTTTATTCTATTTTGTGATTCATTGTTCCTTATATTAGAGAGTGAATTTTTCTTCTATAATATCTGGAAGATATAATCACAACTGAGAGTATTTAAATTTTTTGAAAAAGTGACCTAATTTGTAAAATTAGATGAAAAAAATGGCCAATGATATCAAATCTAAAGATACACAAAGTCGTCAAATTGAAAAAATAATACACAAAGTGTATCAAAAATCAAAAGAAGCGCAAAAAGCGTCAATCAAATTGACAAGAGGCATAAAATGAGTCCACCAAAAGCAAACTCCTCCTTCAAAATTTTTAAATCTTAGAAGAATTCATGTGTCACTTAATATTTTTCAAAAGCTTGATTTCAAAATTCTTGATCGTAACTAATTACTTTGATATATTATTTTATATAATATTTTTTCTGAAACCAAATTTTGAATGTATTCCTTTTTCTTATCCAATTGATTTTTCTGATTTAGATCTTTATTTTTAAAAGAAGTTTTGACCTGGAAGAAATCCGAGTTAGGGATAACATGATCAATTGTGTTATCATTTTTTTGGATTATGACGATGTTAATTTATTGATTCTTACAAATTTTAATTCAATCACATGGAAAACTTATCATATTCAAACTTTAATTAAAAAAAATCTTCGTTTTGCTTTTGTTCTTGTCTTTTTTATATCTTATTTTTCCTTTCTAGTTGATGTTTTCATATGTTTGAGCCTTCTCTGATCATCTCCATCCATTCTCTGATTTTTTTTTATTTTTTCTCACATCATCCCGGACGATATTTATATCATGCTGGATGATCAGATCAATTCACTCTTTACACTCTTCTTTGACGACTGATTTGAATTTTCTGCTTCTGATCGGCTTGGATGATGCATTATTGTCCTGGACAATCTGATCGTCCTCTATTTCAATTATTTGTGATCGTTCTAGATGATCAACCTCGTCCTGGACGATATTCACAATCCTTGCTCAATTATGGGAAATCAGCCTGTACGATCCATGTGTTTGTCTTGGACAATACACATGGAAATACGTTTAAAATCTTTAAATTTGACCGGTACGATCCATTTTTTGAGAATCGCCCTAAACAATCCACCTGTTCGTCATGGACGATATACATGGCAACATGATTTAAACATTTTAAATTCGACCAGTATGATCTATTATTCTGCATCATCCTGAATAATCCACCTAATCGTCTCGGACGATCTTCTTTTTCAACGGTCATCCGGCTTAGACTCCTCGGGATGATCACCCGTGTCTTATCATCTCGGACATTATCTTATCATTCTGGATGATACGACCGCTTTTTTGACCAATCAACCTGGATGCCATTAATGTATTTGATCGTCCTGGATGATCTGACCTGTTCTTTATAAATTGAGGATTTCAGCCAGTTTTCTCACACTCTCTTCTTCATTCAGCCTTATACCTCCTATTCCCGTGTTATTCTTGATTATGGTAGGAGGAAAATGATCTCGCCATCCTTCTGGGTGTTCCTCGAGGGCTACTCTTGACCCTTGATTCACTGAGGAGGACGATCAAGCCGCCTACCAACGATACAAAACGGCCAAAATTACTATCCCTGATCTGTCAACCCAAACATTCTCTCGTATCTGGTTCTTGATCTTTTTGCTCATACCTCCTTTTGTTTTCTCCTTACACTCACAATCCCTTTCAATTTCAAATTACTCTTTGAATTCTTCATTAGTCTCCGCATAAATTCTTGTTTTACTTCTCTCGGATCCTATGTGAATCGACGTCTCGTCGAGATCACTTATCAAGACTGTGCCGAGCTTTTGCACCTTTCGGCTACAAGGGACAAACTCCACACCCAGTATCCTGACCCTGATTATGACTGGGCTCCAGCCAACCATTTTCTTCGAAATCTAATGCTCACTTTCACTTTGGATAGACTAGCTCCTTACTCAAAGATGCTACGATAATCCAACATTGCCTTCGCATCTCTATCCTCCAAAAAGCTGGTGATCGCCTTCATATTACTCTATTTCTCTCTATCATCATCTTCTACATTTTGGCCCATCGTGAATTCAATGTCACTGACTTGATTTTTCATTACATTAAGACTTTGACTACGATTAGAGATCTAGGAAATAGGAGAAAGCCCAACTTTGCCCTAGGACATATCATTGCATAGGTTCTATAATCAAAATACAACCTCCAATATCTTACCCCATCCAATTATCATCCTACCTTCTACTCGAACAGTTCCTACCATGTTCTTCACAGTACTCGTCTCCACCCGAGGGACGGGAAACCTCCAGCATTCTCAGCTAGATCAACTGGTGGAGCGATTCGACCAGTAGGAGGCCCGGTTTGAGAACTACATTATTTCGCAGGAGCAGCAACATACTGAGGACCTTATTCGCCTGCAACACCAGCATGACCAAAATATGGTCTGGTTTGGAGAGCAGTTCGCCACCCTTTTTAGTTACTTTTGCTCGCCACCACCACCTCCACCTCCATCAGATGATCAGGGGCCGTCTTTTTATTAGTCTTTTTTTATGCTGTAGTTTGTTTATATTTTTAGTCTCTGCTTGGTTTCTATTTTACTTTCCTCCTTTTTGTGATGTCAAAAGGGGAGTAGTTAGTTGTACTGGTTTCTTTGTAATTTGATTATGTTATTGGATAGTTAAACTATCATTATTTCTTTTCACTGTTTCCTTTAAAACTATTCTTGAACTGCTTTAATTATTTTTGTGTTTGCCATCATAAAAAAGGGGTGATTGTTGCGTATATGATTTCAAGAAATAGAATTTTGAAGATAGCAAACATATATATTTCACTACGACTGTGTTGACTACTAATATTTCAGGTCCACAAGATCAAGACTGCAAATTAAACCAGCTCAAGATTGGGTAGACTATGTGTTAATTTATATTTTTTCCCTTCTCTTGAGTCTATTATAAAAGATGTGGTTCCTGATACTAAGTAACATTGCATACACACACTTTAGGAGAATTTCTGACTGTTTCATAGAGTTTACTATTTTTTGTAATATCGTCCTGGATGATAAAGTCGGAAAGTTGCAATTAATGAGCTATTTTGAAACTCTTCTATTTAAGAGCACTTGTTATACCCTTTAGACATATTTTGCTATTGTCTTAACCTCTGAGAGCCTAGAGAAGAGGGTGAGAGAGGGAGATAGAGAGAGAGAGAGAGAGAGAGAGAGAGAGAGAGAGAGAGAGGATCTTGTGAGGGGGAGTTTATGAGAGGTTTCATAAGGGTTGTTCCAAGCAAGGATCCAAGTCTTCTTCTCTGATCATCGTCCCTTGTTCTTAGAGGTTCAAGAGAGGTTCACTTCAGCAATCGATCGAGATTCTCTGTCTTCTTCAGGAGGAAGCAAAATGAGTTAGGTTCTCTGCCTCACCGGTGTCGGTGGAAACGAGGTTTTGTAAAGGGTTCTCCACCTTGTTGTGGGAGCAAAAGGAGAGTCACTGAGTTTAGTACAATACCCGGAGGGCACCTCTGTGGAGTGGATGTAGGTCGAGTTGCCCGAACCACTATAAATCTCTGTGTTCATTTACTACTGCTTTTTTGTATTTAATTTTACCCCTTTAAGGACTATGTAATTTTTTTTTAATTAATGCGTAGGCCCCTGCTTGGGTTTCGTTAAAAAAAACAAAAATAGATGAGCTTGTTAAATGCATAATTTGGCAAAGGTTATTACGTTTAGAATTTTTAATTATGCTATGTTTCCTTTGAAGGGATTGAAAGAGTTGAGATGAAAAGAAAATGGGATCATAAAAAATAAAAGGATTAAATTGAAATTTATATTCACCTATTTAGTTTGTGGAATAGAAATCTAATAAGCATTTTTTTACTTTTTTATTAATTGATTGATGAGAAATTCAGGTTTTATTTTATGTGAGAAATATTTAAGTCATAATGATAATTCCATAAAATTTTCTCTTCATTAAAGTAGATAATGAAATTATGAATAAAAAAATATATTTGTTCAAATTTCTCACATAAATAAAATTATGTTATAATTAAATTGAAATAAAAAATTGTAATATAAAATTATGAAGATAAATGTGTTTGGATTTCCTCCAATTATTTATTACCAAATAGAACATGAATGATGGTACGTTTGCATTATTATTTATGTAGTTATTATTTCTAATAAGATGAAAGCATATGTTGGAAATTAAAATTTGATTGTAATTTCAAAATTTTAAAAGTTATTTTGTGGGTAAGAATTCTAAGAATTATATTAAATTTATAAATATATTAAAAGTATTTCATTCATATATTAATTATTATATATATTCTTGAGCATATAAAGTGTCATAACTTGTTGCGTCCTGGAATATTCGTGACTATAGAGAAGTATAAATTTTAACGTCTTAGTTTTGTACGAAAATTCGGCACGCAATCAGATAAGAGAGAGGGTGCGGTATTAATAAGAGAAACCTAGATTTTTACGTGGAAACCCCAGAAAAGGGGAAAAAACCACGGGGCCTAGCCCAATTTGAATAAATCCACTAATATTTGCAAATGATTACAAATGAGGCCCTTCATTTGGGGGGAAGGCCTTGGCTTAATGAAACAAATATACATCATAAAGAGTGTGTTATATGGTGGAAATAGAAAGAATCACTATTGATGTGTTCGTTTGATTAGAAGGACCATAGTTCGATGGGTGATGAAGGTCAGAAGGACTGTTGTCTAGCGACGGAGGTAGGAAGGACCGTAGGTCAAGGTGACAGAGGTTAGGACTATTGTCTAGCAATGGAAATCGAAATGATCATGGTCGGCAAAAGATAGTGGTCAGAAAGTATGTCGGAGGGCGATAGAGGTCCGAAATCAATTGGAGGTCATGCAAAAATCAGACGTTAGTTGGTGACCAGGCAGAAAAATTGTCATTAATTGGTAGTCGGGTAGATGTCCAACATTAGTTGGTTGCTAAAAGAAGTTCGATGTCAATTGGCAGTTCGGCAGAAGTCCAGCAATGGACAAAAGTCCCGCGACTGGCATAAGTCTGACGTCACGTAGAGATTTGACAATGGGTTGAAGTTCAGCGTTGGGCAGAATTCTGGCAACAAGCGAAAATCCGGTGTGGTATAGAAATCTGATGACGATTGGTGGGCGAGCAGAACACTAGCATCAGTTGGTGATCAGGCAGAATTCATAGAATGACAAACTTGATCATCATAAAGAAACACCAACAATGTCAAAATCCATAGAGAACAAAGTCCAGAACAGCCCATGGAATTTCAAAAATTCTATTTAGATGCTTAGGTTGAGTGGGACACTGAAAGAAGTCAATGATTCGCGATTTCTTTCCAAAACTCATAAAATTTGTAACATGGAACAACATCATGAAGCCTTCCAACATAAAGCAAACATTAAAACTCTATAATACAAAATATTTTCCAACATAAAAACACTTTTAAAGCTTTCTTTCACACATCAAATTTTAGAATTCTTTCAACAAATTTTCACTTCTCATGCTACGTGCCGCCTAAAAAAAAATTAAAGAAGGGACTCATGAACGGAAACATAAAGCTCATAACCCCTTTCAAAGCTCAAAGAGAGCAATTCCAACCAGAAAAACATATGACTCTGTATTGAATCAAATTGAGCTTGAAAACAAATCATAAAACGCATGGAAGTTTTTCGATCTCATTGAGAAATATCAAGCAGCCAAATAATTTAATGAAACAAAATATAAGTATGCATGCTAAACTTTACCAAATGCCCAAAACTTTTATCCGTATGTTAAAAATTCAGATGTCCAACATCACATTCCGACACTAGTAGACAATACTTCATCAAAATTTATGAGAGAGAACAAAGGAGGGACCATACATCCATGAAACTAACAAAATCTATGACTAAATGATGGCTAAACATAGCTCTAAAGAAGAAAAGCCCACCACTACTAGCCAATGATTTATAACCAATATCACATTATGGGAAGAGAAGAGAAACAATTCCCCCCACTTGAAGCAACCAAATCTCTCCACAAGACACTTTCTAACCTCTCATAAGGATGACACTAATATGAGAGCTTTGCTTGAACGAGAACACACTTAAACATGCATGTGTATAGCTTAAAAAAAAAAAATAACCTAAAAGAAGAGAATCTTGCAATCATGCATCTAGTTCCTTTTCCACTATTTTAAAAGATAATAATCACCAACTTATGCATTCTTTCAAGATTTAGAAGAGACTAATCATGTGTTTTTTTTTTTTTTTTGAAACGTGGGAGAAGAAAATCAATCTAACCAAAATTTATTTTCAAAAAGAAAACTTAAAAGGCATATTACAAATTCCCAATCAGATGAAATCCACAAAGTTTCTCATATCGAATGAGTGCCAACAAAGTGCAATTATATATGATAAATCTCCGACTTACTCATGATTCTTGGAATGCAAATAACTCATAAGCCCTTGACAATGAACATTGCAACTATTAGAACGTAAGAAAGCCATCATCTCACAAAAGAATGGAAAACACTAAATAGTATTACTTCGATCTCTTAAATCCATCAACAAACTAACATTCCCACCAAAGTCGCACTGTTTAACTTATATATTAGGGAAGCAAAAGAGCATGAATATAGTTCAACTTATTTCACATTAAGTCATCTCAAATATGAATATCATGATATCTTGCGAATAGCACAAATGAAGCAATGAACTAGGCAAGCCATAACATAAAGTACCTTCATAAAAAGAGAAGAGATTTTTTTTTTGACTTTTGAAAACTATCAAATAGCACAAATAAAATTACTGATTTTTGTTTTGTTGACGAGCTTCTAAACGTTCCGTTGAGGGAATTTCTATATAAAGAAGATTATCATATTTTTTTTTATAAAGAAGATTATCATATAAAACTTCAATACGAGCAAAAATGAATATGACCTCCTTTAGTGACATTTCGTCGAACGGCTAGTGTGCAGTGTTGTTAAAGTCTCCCTAAACAAGTTGACATGAAACTTCCTATTTTCATAATAACACATTGACATTAAATCCTTAGACTGGAAACATTTCAAAAGAGCATGCTTGAGATTCATCAAGACGTATAGTAAAGAAAATACCAACCACATGAGGAGAATGGAAGAAGAAGGTGAGAAGAAGAAGAAGAAGAAGAAGAAGAAGAAGAAGAAGGGAAGGCAGAAGAAGAAGGATAAGAAGAAGAGAAAAGAAGAAGAAGAAGAGAAGGAAGGAGAAGGAGAAGGAGAAGAAGAACAAGAAGAAGAAGAAGAGAAGGTAGAAAAAGGAGAATAAGAAATCCAAGAAGTTACCTGCAAGAGGAAGAACCAGCAAAGGGGCTTCAGCTACTAGGGACGGACGGGAGCTGGAGTCGGAGGGGAGAGGGGGCCGTCGGGTTCGGTCACCTTGCTGTGTGAAATCGAGAGAGAGATCGATAGGAGGAGCTCTTCTGTTCGGCTGGTTTACTCGAATGGGCAGAGGGCTTTGGCTCTCCTTGCTGGCGAGAGAGAGAGAGAGAGAGAGAGAGAGAGAGAGAGAGAGAGAAAATGCTTGAATGTCTTTCCAAACTGAGGATATCATGCAGTCGAGGTACCTGGCAACATAGGATTTCAAACTTTGGGATGATGGGAGCCGTGGATGCAATTTTTTGGATTCAAATTAATTTAGAAAGTCAATGAAATTTTAATTAGAATTAGGTTGAACCCTTTTGAGTTGAAATTAAGTTCAAATCAAACCCAATTCAACTCAATTCGGGTTAACAAGGTCAACAGTAGTCTTCAACTTTCTGTTGTATTCTGGTGTGGAACCGCAAATCACCTGCAGAAAATGAGAGAAAAGAAAGCAGAACAAAGAGAGACAGGGAATGAAAGTGAGAAACCTTTGCAAGGTAATGGTATATTCTTCAGTGTCCTTTTCCTACTCTTTTCAGGCTATTTATATGCAAACGTATAAAAAGCAGATGTGGTCCTAGAAAATGGAAAAGAGCAATGCTAGTGGAGCCGATATATGGCATCCGAAGGAAATAAAGAAAATGCAAGTAATAACGAAAAGAGTAGTGGTAGCTTAGTCAGGTTGTGTTACTCCATCGGGTTAGGATAACCCACATCAGGTCTCCCCTGCTATAGAAGTTTCCTCACCTAAGGAAATGTCTTGAACTATGCCTGTGTCAGGGGATTTTAAAGCGAAGATATCGGAGACATTAAAAGTGGCTGGCGTCAGAAAATTGGGTGGAAGGTCGACAATGTACGCATTGTCGTTGATTTGCCTGAGGATTGGGACTGGGCCAATCTTGCGCGGGCGGGCTTAGTTTTGAATAGGTAACAGGTTGAAAGCGTTCTCGGCGAAGTCGGACCATAACGAGATCACCTGGATTGAATATTTTCTCACGCCGGTGAGAGTCAGCCAACTGTTTGTAAGTGTCATTTGCTTGTTGAAGCTTCATTCGGACATCTTCCAGCATTCGAACATAGGATTCCGAAGCTTCAATAGCCATTTTTCTTCGGCATTGCGGTAGAACAGTAATATCAACAACATGGTTTGGCACTTTAGTATAGACAATGCTAAATGGACACTTGCCCGTAGATCGATTTGCTATGGAGTTATATGCGAACTCCGCTTGTTCGAGGAAATCATCTCATTGTTTCGGGTGTTCATGAGCTAGGCAACGGAGCATATTGCCTAATGTGCGGTTGACGACCTCCGTCTGGCCATCAGACTGAGGGTGATATGCAGAGCTAAGTTTTATTTCGGTGTGCAGCCTCTTCCAAAGTTCACGCCAAAAGTGACTAATAAACTTTACATCACTATCGGAGGTAATGTTGCGGGGTATACCATGGAAGCGCACGATCTCTTTGAAGAAGAGGATTGCCACATTAAGCGCGTCGAAGGACTTTTTGCAAGCTAAGAAGTGTGCCATCTTCGAAAAACGATCAACTACGACCATGATCGAGTCGGCTCCGCACTTAGTTCTTGGTAAACTCAATACAAAATCCATGCTTAGATCCTCCCATATTGAGTTAGGTACGGGTAATGGCATATATAAGGCAGTATTTTGGCTCATTCCATTGCATTGTTGGCATATGGGGCATCGTTCCACGAAACGAATGACATCCCTGGTGATATGTGGCCAGTAAAACCGCCTTTGTAATTGCTCCAGCGTCTTCGTTCTACCCGCATGAGCAGCTAGTCCACCGCTGTGTAGTTCTTGTATGAGATACTCTCGCCAGGAAGATTCAGGGATGCACAGCAAATTCCCTTTAAAGAGATAGTTATGTATGATTGAGAAATCTTTACAAGGCATAGGTGGTGAACTGGACAGCAAAAGCCATAGCTCCGAAAAATCTCTGTCCGAGGCGTATAATTCTTGAAAGGATTCAAGACCCCGAATATCTGTTTGAAGTTGTGTAATCAAGGTTGTTCGGCGGCTAAGGGCATCAGCAACCCGATTCTGCGCTCCAGACTTGTGTTTTAGAATAAAACTAAACCTTTGCAAAAAGGTTACCCACCTCGCGTGCATCTTGTTCACAGCCTTTTGACTGTTAATGTACTGGAGAGCGTGGTTATCGCTGCACAAGATGAAATCCTGATGCAGTAGGTAATGTTCCCATTGCTTCAATGCACGTACCACGGCGTATAACTCCTATTCATAGGTGGACTAGTTCTGCCGAGCTGAGCTGAACTTCTCACTGAAGAACTCAACTGGACGATCCTCCTGCGAAAGAACAGCTCCAACTCCGACTGTAGAGGCGTCCGTATCTACATGGAAGGGTTTATGGAAATTTGGCACGTCCAAAACAGGGGCCGATTTTAAGGCCTCCTTAAGTGTGCTGAAACTGCGCTCTTGTTCAGGTCCCCATTGAAAAGTTTTCTATTTGAGGAAGTCCGTGATCGGTGCAATGATGATGCTAAAGCCCCGAATAAATCGCCGATAGAAGTTGGCCAGTCCCACGAAGCTCCGAACCTCCGTTACAGACGTTGGTGACGGCCAATTAATGGTGATGGCAGTGACCTTCTGATGATCCATGTGGACACCTTCGTGTGATACTATGAACCCAAGGAAGTGTACAAAACCTGTGGAGAATTCACATTTTGACATGTTAATGAACAATTTATGCAATCTTAAAATGGTCAAGATAGAGACGAGATGCTCAAGATGGTCGTGCATTATCGAGCTGAAGACCAGGATGTCGTCGAAGTAGACGACGCAACACTTTCCCAAAACTGGTTTGAGGATCTCGTTCATGAGCCTCATAAATGTAGCCGGAGCATTGCAGAGGCTGAACGACATGACTCGCCATTCATATAATCCCTCGCGGGTCTTGAACGCCGTCTTCCACTCGTCTCTCAGACGGATACGTATTTGGTGATACCCACTCCGCAAGTCTAGCTTCGTGAAGATGGAAGCCCCGGCCAGTTTATCTAGCATATCCTCAAGACGTGGCACCGGAAAATCATACTTAATCGTTATCTTGTTAATGGCTCTGTTGTCGACGCACATACGCCAAGTCCCATCCTTCTTGGGCATGAGAAGAGCGGGGACTACGCAGGGGCTTAAGCTTGGTTAGATCAATTTGTTCTGAAGTAATTCATCCACAATTTCCTGTAAAGCTGAATGCTCCCATGGACTCATCTTGTAATAGGGTAAGTTTGGCAATGAGGCCCCTGGCTGGAAATCAATCTGATGCTTCAGGCTTCGGAGGGGTGGCAGTTCACTTGGCAATTCACCTGGCCAGACATCAGACATCTGTGAAGGATGTCCTGGACGGCCGGCGGTAGTTTAGAAAAAGGAGTATCAGATTCAGGAGATGTTGACACTAATGCATATATGGTTTCGGATTCTTGCCACAACTGAACCAGCTGTTGTCCTGAAACAATATACATAGCGGTCTTATCAGAGGACTCTTTGCCAGGGGAGTTACCAGCGTGGGGCAGCAGTCGAATTCGACGATTCTTCCAATCGAATGAGTATGTATTATTACGTCCGTCATACATAGAACCAACATCAAATTGCCACGATCACCCAAGTATCATGTGGCAAATGTCCATTTAAAGGACATCACAGAGGACCTCACATACGTAGTTCCTCCCGATTGAAAGCGTCACCCGACACATTTTGGAGACGACGATCTCAACGCCTCGTTTCACCGAGCTAATCTTATAAGGTTGAGGATTTTTCGTCGTCTTCAGTTAGAGTTTATGCACCAGTGCTTTAGAGATGACATTCTCAGTACACTCAATGTCTATGAGTACATCACAGACACTCCCATTGATGGTGCAGCGAGTGCGAAAAATAGCATGCCTTTGATTGTTATTCCCCTAACGAGGGAGGGGCTAACAAAAGCCTCTCTAGAACGTAAGCTACCGGTTCCCCCTCATCAGCCTAGAGTTCTTCGAAATCACGCTCATTAACGGCATCCGCTGCTTGATAATCTTCCTCATGTTCTCCATCCATCAATTGAATCTGCTGCCTATTCGGACACTCGTTAGATTTGTGCCCTGGTTGAAAGCAACGGTAGCACTTGAGAGTAGTTGGCTTGGCATATGGATTGTTCTCGCGGGTGGGAGGTTTCTATCGTAACCCAAATTTTGGTTCAGCTCCAAGCACGCCCGCACCCCCGTGTTGGGGTGCTACCGATTTCACCCCACTAGTGTTCGTCTGCTTTGCAACGTCCCCAGCAGGCTCGAGAATAAATCGTTGCGTATAAGGTCCACGAGGTTGGTGATTGAGCTGGATCTCAGCTTTGGTGGCATAATTCATGGCTTGCGATAGAGTCCAAACCGAGTTCAACTCCAACTTATCCTGAATGGCTTCTTTCAACCCTCCGATGTAACGTGCCACAAGCTGACTTTCGGATTCGCTGAGGTTATTCCGGGCACTCAACCTGTAGAACTCCTCGGTGTACTCATTTACTGTTCTATTGCCTTGAGAGCAATGTTGATAATGAAGGTAGAGCATCTGTTCAAAGTCAGTAGGAAGGAAATGGCCCCGAAGAAGGCGTTTCATCCGAAACTAGCTAAAAATGCTGCTCCTGCCTTCACGTCTCCTTGATTGGATTAATTGCATCCACCACGCTCCAGCCCCGCCCTTCAAGCGGCAGGCAACATATTTAACCTGCTTTTCCGGCGCGATCTCCATATAGTCGAAGAATGCTTCAATAGATCTTTCCCAATCCAAGTACTCCTCGATGTTCAACCTGCCATAAAAAAAGGAATCTCTAATTTAATTCGAAATTCACCGTACTGGCGATGGTGAAGCTGCTCTCGCCTCGGCCGATCATAATAGTTCGGTCATTCCTCACCCCCAATTTCTGACGCTTCCAGCTGATGATGAAATTTGGTTCTGTCCTCCGAATCGTAAGCATTATGAATCGCTGGTGGTGGTCTACGGCCATACTGAGGTCACCGTGCCGGTATGGTTGCCGATGCCATCGGTCTACCAACTCCTTGAAGTGGCTGGTCCGCTCGCAATGATCGTATCTCCGTGCGCATTTCAGCAGAAAATTGGAAGAACTCGATAGTGAGTACTTCCATCCGTTGCGCAATGTTCGACTGCGCTGTCCACAGGGCTTCCAAGCTCCGATCGTCGTCGAGAGCGGAGCGTTTGCTTCCTTCCGCCATTGTCGCTCTAACCGAGCTCTGATACCAATGTGGTGTGGAACTGCAAATCACCTGCATAAAATAAAAGAAAAGAAAGCAGAACAGAGAGAGACAGGGAAGGAAAGTGAGAAACCTTTGCAAGGTAATGGTATATTCTTCAGTGTCCTTTTCCTACTCTTTTCAGGCTATTTATATGCAAACGTATAAAAGCAGAAGTGGTCCTAGAAAACGGAAAAGAGCAATGCTAGTGGAGCCGATATATGGCATCCGAAGGAAATAAAGAAAATGCAAGTAATAACGAAAAGAGTAGTGGTAGCTTAGCCAGGTTGTGTTGCTCCGTCGGGTTAGGATAACCCACATCATATTCAATAGGAACTCTATGTAGTATATAAATTAGACGTTTTGTTTCAGTATTTCTCCAATCAGATCTTGGAGTTAGTTTTGCCTTAATGCGACACAATACGACCTGTATAATATTCAATCATATTGGGTTGGGTTTGGGCATGAACAATCAATCTAGATGTTGTTCTCTAACCATGGGATAATTATGTTATGACTCAACATTTGTAATTCTATTATATTTATAAAATTCATTGTTGAAATAGTACTTTAAAATTAATACCGAAGTTACTAGTTCTTAAGAATATCTAAAAATTCCATTTTTTTGTTTCATCTTTTATTTTTTATAATCCACATAGAATTGACAATGATTATCTATTAGATGTTCAACAACAAAAATCTGGTGGCATTGATTCGTTAGTGATGGTGTCGGGGAGGAGCTTTAAGATTCTTCCTTTGAGCCCCAAAGCTCTCCTCTTCTTCCTCCTTCATTTTCTCCTCCTTTTCCACCTTGCCTCCTCCCAAAGTTAAAAATGATAGGTCTATTAATTACTTTTTGTTAATGGCATGGCTAGTAAATAGGGAGAAGATCAACAACAAGTTGGGAATATTTAAATGGATGGCCGATGTTAATTCCCTCAATCATGACTATTTATCGAGCTTTTGAGTATCTTAATGATGTTAGAATTAAAAAAAAAAAAATCTCGTTGGATTTGTTTCATCGAGCCGCTCAATTCGACTATAAGCACGCCACATTTGGATACCATTTTGTCATCCAACTAATGCTCTAAATCTTCCTAGTACTTTAGTCATTTGAATTGGATTGGATTAAATTTGGTGTCGTTGGGTTTGTCTTCTTGAGATGTTTGATTCGACTATAAGCCTGGTAAAATTAGAAATAGGATGATCCGAAATTTAATTTTGGAAGTTTTCGATTCATATTTACATCAAGATTAGTACTAAATATAGGTTTTTTTTTGTGACGTATTGCCTCGCCTACTTTTAGACATCGAAACCTGCATAGTCTAAAAATAAGTGTTTGACTGCTTCAAATTGTCATAATATAACAATTTATTTTTTGGGTTATTATGAAGCGTGACCACTCCCTAGAAATCAATATGGACCTCCCCTTAAGTCATTGAATCAACTAAAATACCCTTAATCAAAGTTTTTTATATGTTCCAAAGTTGGCATAATAATCGAAGCACAAAATATCAAAATATTTCTTTTCAAAACTTTTGAATTGGCTGAAAACTGATTACAGTGGATCCATTGTAACTTGAAAGTGTCAAAATTGAGAGTGAAATGTCAAAAAAAGGTGCATTGACCCCAAAAAAGTTAAAATCGGATCGTCTAGGCCAACAATCAGGCCCAAACGCACCTAGGCGATAGCACCGGCCGGCCAGTCGGCTACCACCAACATCGGTGTCACCCGTGGTTGGCAGGGACTAGAGCACAAGGCGTATATACAACACGCCCCTGTACCTTTTCAATTTTTTATGTTACTATGCCACATCCTTTGTGGTTACTATGTCGTGATAAGGTGATTCAATTTTTTATAAATTAAATTAAATTATAAAAATCTTAAAAACTTTGAAAATTTTCTAGAACATTCTTTTCTCCCATTTCACCTATAAACACCCCCTAGTGGTCGGGGAAGAGCACAACTCTTTTTCTTCTCTTTTTTCTTTCTTTTTCTCATTTCACTATCTTGGGTAGGAAGCATCCCCTATCAAGTTTCAGTGCCCCCTCTTTACGTGGGAGGAGTCTATCTTTCCTTTAATCTCTCTGTCAATCTCCCATATTCCTTCTCATATTAAAGGCACTCCACAATCTTTTATAAGCGACATCCTCTATCAATTTTAGTGCCCCTCTTTGTTTAGAAGCGGTCCATCTTGCCTTTCTTTTCCTTCTTTCGCATTCATATTCTCACATTAGAGGCATTATACTATCTTGGATAGATGGCATCCTTTATCAAGCTTTAATACTTATCTTTGTGTAGAAGAAATAGCCTTCTCTTTTAATATCATATTATTATATATTTCTTCATATATTTGAGGCATTCCACGATCTTAGTAGATGACAACCCCTTTCAAGCTTCATTGTCCTTTATCAAACTTTAATACTTATCATTGTAATGAAAAAACTTTAAAATTTTCGTTTCTTAGATCGACTAAGTTAAATTAGTCTATAGGAACTTTAAGACATCTTAGAGAATTAAAAATAGAACAAGTCAAGCATTGTAATTTAAAAAAAAATAACAATATAACATATATTTAAATAAAAAGCAACTGATCCAATAGTACTAATACAACTGATCCGAAAACATCTAAATATAATATCATAAAGACTAAAACATCAAAACATACATCAACAAATACT
The DNA here is from genome assembly GCA_016618105.1 of Dendrobium huoshanense. Lineage (NCBI taxonomy): Eukaryota > Viridiplantae > Streptophyta > Magnoliopsida > Asparagales > Orchidaceae > Dendrobium > Dendrobium huoshanense. The sequence continues at coordinate 51,038,185 of CM028358.1, forward strand.
AAAATTAACTAAAGTAATATAGCTGGGGATCTTGATCTAGAGGTGGTTGTAGAGGATTGAATATGGTAAAGTAGCTATTGATGGTAGCTACTTGATTATTGATTGAATCAAACTATCATCTAACCCCACCTATATCTTCATTATATCTGACATCCTAGTGACTAAGCGAGTCTCAATATGATCAAATCATTGATCAAAATGAGACTCAAGTTGATCAAATCACTAGATCATTTCTTGATAGAAATGATGCTTAGGTCTCAGAGCAGGTGTAGGTATTGGAATAGGTCCTTCTTCTTCTCCAATTTCATCTTCCTAACCCCCTTGATCCCGATGAAAAAGAGTTCGAAATGAAGTATCAATGAAATAGATTGGCATATTATCTAGAGGATTGGGATGAATAAGATTGTACTTTTTCCCCAAAATGTAAGCAATTAAGTAACCTAAAGCTACGATCCTTTTTCTTCTGGTAGAAGGAAGTCTGATGTCAGTAAGGTTGTTGATGAAGTCCAAAATCAATTGGGCTTCATCAATATGACTGTTTGACATTATAAGATGTGTAATAATAGAAAACAAAGGAGTGATATTCATACGATCCCCAGCTTTAGGAATAATATATGTTCTTAAGACATGTTAGATGATCAAGACATTTTGATTTAAGGTATAAATAAGGGGCAAATGTGAGACTGAAGATATACCCCTAAGTGTTTGATTAACTTGAGACCAGTCAAAATCACTTATAGAAATCATTGAATGAGCCCTAACTCCTTCAGTTCTAAGATGGAGAAATGTACCTAAATCTTCCATAGTAATTTTAACTCTTTGACAAAAATATATGAGGAAATTTTTGTGGGACTTTCTCTTATTCTTAGATTTGCAAGAAAATAATAGAAAGTGTTTGAGTGGAATGCATAAATTAAAGTGAGAATAAAAGAAAAATGAGTAGAGTTAAAGAGAGACATTACAGATAAGTTAATGCCTTTTTGGATAAGAAGACAGGATGGAGTGAATTTTGCAAGAACAAATTGGTCGAAAGCTTGTCCATTTTCTTTGGAAATAAAGTTATCACCTCTTTCAGTATGAGATGAACTCCACTTTGAAGGATGTAATCACTTGCTACCACTAGCAATTTGAAATGGCTTGGACACATAAATTGATGTTGAAAGGATTGTGAAGAAAATTTAAAGAACGACTTCCAATTTAAAGAAAATGAAAAATTTTGAACAGTAAGAAAATAGGTTTGTACATATGATTGGGAAGTTTTTACAGTACAAACTGAAGATCATATAGACGATTAAAAACTATTAAAATCCTGTGGGCCTCCGAAAGGACACTGCTCAATGGGGGACAAATGCAAAGGGTATGATCGCACTATCCTGTAAGATAAAATAGTCACATGCCTTTACACTCTTCAAAAATGGGCCAATGGGAGGACATCTGAGATAATATATATTTTTAACCATGGAGGATAGTAGCTTTCACCTACGCACATCGATGGGTAATAATATGCATAACCTGATCAAAGTCATGAGATTTCCCCCACCAAATGTATCAGCTCAAGTGGGATTTATTTAATGTGGGATTTGATTTCCCACGGGTGCAAGCCCCTGTGGTTAATTACATCTTAAGTTGGGTCTAAGAAGACTCTTGATTAAGGATTATACATTATTCTCTCAGATGGGATTGACATATAAGGAGGAGTTTAGGAACTTTCTATTCAAAGGAAATGAAAGGTTCAACTTGGCTTAGTCAACATGCATGACTCACATCATCATCTAGAGGGACTAACGTGGTGAAAGAAACTTGAGAAAAAATAACACTGTACTCTGAGCATACAAGAGAGAAAGATGGAGGTGATGTCTCCATATGATACAGATAAGTGGGATTTATAGCCTTTAGAGGATAGAGGACTTACCCACTGATGAGGCATACTGTGGATGCTGATAGTAGTATCCTTGAATCCTAAATCTAGAGTGGGTTTAGTATATTACACATAACACTAACACCCGTATCCTAGCTAATACATTCTAAACGTATATCCTGCCTGAAAAGGAAAGCCAGCTAACCACCTAGTCATATAAAATCCATTTTGTCCAGTCTTTATGAAAGATGGGTGGGTGACTTAGTTTTTGGAAGTTAAGGCTGACATCTAGAGAGGTTCACAATTAGCCTTGTACTTATGAAGGGTATTATGCTCCTAAAACTAATACAATTAAATTTTAATTTTAATTAATTTCTAATGCAATGCATGCTAGTTAAAGTCTTCAAATTAGGAATGCATGAAATTTAAAAAAAGCTTATAAAATAAAATTTTAAAAGATTGGGCTTTCCCAAGTTTAACATTTCATCCTCATAGGTTGGATTATCTGAACTCTACTTACAGGCAGGGAAGTATTTAAGTAAGGAAAGAGAGGATACATTAAGATGCATGCAACCCCGGATGACCTCCGACTTATTCCCAAGATCATTATTTTTCTGTGTTATTTAATTCCTAAAAATTTAAATTTTAATAACAAATAGAAAAGTTTTATCCCTAAAAAGTCTAGCGAAATCAGGCGCATACACATGCAAGAAAGAAACTTATAAAAAATAGGCAATTTCTATTACACAAGTAAAGAAAACACATCAATAAAAATATCAACCAGAGTAAAACAAAGAATCCAAAAGTCCATGGAAAGTGTCATAGAATATACAACCCAGGGTCTATAGAAAAGTAAAGATGGTTAGGCCCCACCAACAATAACCTAGATTATAATCCTATAGAATAATGCAAATCTTAAAAACAAGGTATTCTGTATTGATCTTCATCTTTTGGTCCTTCGATGGATCGCCTTCCTTAATTATTCTTATAGTTCATCCTCCAAGAGGATATCCAAATAAAAAGAAAACTCAATGTAAGGAATTTTCTTTTCTCTTTGGATATTTTATATTTAAAATGCCTTATTTTTATAGATTTTCACAACTCTTTACTTCAAATACATTACATAAAAAAAATGTAAACTCTCCAGTAGGGTTATCCTAAGCAATTAAAATAAAACATCCAAAGTAGTTATATATGAAAATAAAGTACTCATGCCATCCACACTTGGTCATGCTCTATTTTTTTTGGGGACTAAGTGGCTAAAGCACTTGTAACAGTTATATATATGATTTATTTATTTTAACCCCCTCTTTTAACACTACATGAGCATCAGGGGCGGATCCAGCTTCTTTTTTCAGGGTGGGCAAAAAAAAAAATTTTTGTGGGGGATGGGCAAAAATGCTTAGGATTGATTAAATGAGGGCAAAAAAATTTTTTTGAGAGGGGGCAAAATACCCAAAATATTCAAAATATTTCAAAATATCTCACTAAAATTAAAAAAAAAAAATTTTTGAGGGGGGGCATTTGCCCCCCCTCAACTAAATGGGGATCCGCCCATGATGAGCATGTCCACCTAGAAAAAATCATAAGTAGCAAGATCACCCCCAACCTATGGGTAATCTATTGTACATGACATTATAGGGATACTATAATTATAAAAATCATCATTAGAGTAATTATCATATAAAATCAAAATAACCAGCATACGTACCACATGTAAAGAATCACATTATAGAAATAGAAACAAAAATACTAGCTTAACCTAAGGCTAGAAGTAGTGTCCTAACAAACAATTCTATATGTGTATAGTAGGTTGTGTGGTCTTGGATATGCCCTATATTGGATAATTAGTTTAAGTTATTTGTAATTTAAGTTTTAGAAGGTCAAAAAGGGGAATTTTAATTAAAGTTTAAAAATTATTATTTTGAGGTCAATCCTAGGGTAGTACTCTCTAAAAATTAAGTTAAGTTAGCAAATTTTAAAAGGTCCGAGGTCATTATATCCACTAGGCCAAAGGGATCCAAATGTGACTTTTAGAAACAAGCTAGGTTATGGGGTCTTAGTATTTTTTATTAAATATTAGACCTTACGAAGAGTAATTAGTCTTTTATTTTTCTAGATTTGGAGTTTTCTATGAAAAGTTTGGATTTTTTGAAGTTTCAGTCTTAGTTATTATACTATGATTTATCAGGGAGTCATTTTTTGTTTTACTTAGGCTAATTTCTAAATGTTATTTTTTTTTAATAAATACTAGATTATAATTGGAGTTGCATGCATTTTAGTTTACTCAATTTAAATATTTCTATAATTAATTATAACTTTTCAAAGTTTGGGTATTTAATGAATGATTAGAAGTGCTTCATTAAAGGTATTTTAAGGATTTTCATTTAAATGAAGTACAAACCTCTTAGGATCACCTCCAAAGGCTAGAAATGTCCTAAGGAAGTGGTTTCAAGTGTTTGGGGGATTTTTGGAATTTTAAATAATTTTTAATTAATTAATTTAATTAAAGGGTGATTTTCAAACTAAGGTCTAATTAAGGTGATTTTAAATATCTTAGATTACGAATTAAATTCTAAAGAGTTTGATATATTATTCATATTTTTTAAATTTAATTTGGATTTATTAGAAATTTTTAAAGTTATCGGGGTTTAATTAAATTGGTCAATTAGGCTTTATTAATTAAGAGACTTAAAGGGTCCTAAAATTTTCTAGAAAGTTCTAGGGGGTTTGGAATGTCACTAAGTTTAAATGGTTCAAGTTTATGTCATTCGGAGGTGTATCCAAGTCCCTAAAATATCTCTAAGTTCTCTAGATGGGTCATTAATTATTGTCCTTGAGATGTCGCTAGATTAAATAGGTTTTAAATCAAGTATCCATAATTAACCCTTTGGTAATATAAGAAAAATGCAAAACACAGTCACAAACACTACAGGAAAATGCCCTATTACCGTCAGATTTTTTTGGCGGACAATTGTTCACCGAAAATGGCAATGCAATTACCGGCGAAACATGTTCGACGGAAACTTTACGGAGGACTGTCCGACGACCAAGCCGCCACAACATTACGAGTGGCGAATGCACCAGTTACGCATCAGTTTGATACCTATTCTGGAGCATAGTCCGTCGGTAATTACCGGCAGACGTATCGATGTCTTTTGCACCGGCTTAACTTAAACATGACGAAATCATATCGGCGAATATACCGACAGTATAGTTACCATTTGACGGTCCGCCAAAAAATCACTGGTAATTATCATATATTGGACGAGCCCTAGGATTGCCTTCTCATTTCTCTGTTTCATTCATTTTCGACGAAGTCCCTTCGTGGTTCCTCCCCTTTGACGCTGTTTGACTTCACACCGTTCTCCTTCAAAGCTGTTCGGCTTGGCTGTTTGACTTAACTCCTTGGACACTGTTTACTGTTCGACTTCGCTGTTCAACTTGGCTCCGATGACACTGTTCGACTTTGCTGGCTGCTCGACTCCGCTCCGACGCCTCTCGACTTCACTCCTTCATTACGGTTCAACTTGCTTCGTTGACAGTGTTTGACTTTTTTCCTTGGTCGTCATTTGACTTTTTTGTTATTCGACTTCTCTCCTTCGCTCTTTCACTCCTTTGCTCCTTCAACGGTGTTCGACTAGCTCCTTCAGGTAACGTTTTCTCTTTCGCGCTGTTTGACTTCGCCACTTAGATGACCTAGCTTCTACATTAACGCTCGATGACCTAGCTTCCACATTAATGCATGCTCGTTTGCTATGTAGGTAACTTGTTCTACTTCGCTTGCTGGATCGGTAGTTACGACATTTTAAGGGGAGCTCGCTTGCTGTGCAAGTAATCTTCTTTCTTTTTCTTGTAACGTTGCACGGTAATCATCATCATTTGTTATAAAAGAAATAAGCATATACATGAAAATGTTGGAGTAGCTCCAGTGGAAGATAAGATTAGAGAGAGACTCCTTAGATGGTTTGGTCATATTAAACGGAGACCTTATCTAGTGATGTCATTGTTCCTCATACTGAGCACAGAAGACGTTTGGTAAGGCAATTTAAAATATTTAATAGTTTACTTTAATTAGAATATTAACATATGCTTTTCACAAAAAAAGGTGCTAGGTAGAGAACCGACTCCTGATGAATTGCATAGTCATACCCATAAGCGGTAGGAGGACTAGCAATGAGTTTACGAGCGAGTGAGGAAAGCTTATGTAAACATGTAAGTTTCATTTTTGTGTTGTTAGAAATATGAGAGCCTAGGCTAAGTGCTTGTGCATCCTAAACATGTAAAAGATTAAGCAATAATGAACATGAATAATAATTTGAACAGAGAATAATCAGAGTCCAACCATTCACTAATCATCCCCCATGAATTCCTTTTATATGCACATTCTATGTTTAAAATTTCAATAATATATATATATATATATATATATATATATATATATATATATATATATATATATATAAACCAATATAAATACATAAGTTTAAAAATAAAAATAGTCTAAAATTTTTTATTTTATTTTATTTTTTGAGAGATCCACTGATCATCCAAAGATGGTTTGAAAATAATTCAAAATAAATTTATAATTTTGAATATATTTAATAAAATATTAAATTAAATAAAAATTAAATATTAAAGTAATTAAATAAAAATAATAATAAACAAAATAAAGTTTTAATATCTAAAATTAAATTAAAATTAAAAATAGTTCATTTTCTGAAAATTAAAGATATTGTATTAATTTTTAGGATTTAATTTAGTATGAATTTTTAAATTTTAAAGTAATCTAAAGGATTTTAAATATTAATTGAGTATTTAAATATTTAATTAATTAAATTTTACTTAAAATATCAAAATTTCTTATATTAAACTTAATTTAAAATTAAATATTTTTAACAAAATAATTCTCTGATTCAAAAAATTCATTTTTATTTATATGAATATAATAAATATTAATAAATACTAATAAAATATTTAAGGGTTTAAATAATTAAAATTTAGTTAAAATATAAAATATATCCCAAACTAATTTAATTTTAAATTAATATATTTTAAAATAATCACTTAATTATTTAAGCTATATTCATATAAAATTTCTAATTTTTAAAATATTTAATATGCCAGTAAATTTAATATTAATTATATATTTAAAAATAATTTTAATTTTAAATTAAAGTTTGTTAAATTTTTAGATTTTTGATATATTATATGTAGTTTTTGGATTTAAAAAAAATTAAATTAATATTTAAAGTAATTCTCATTTAAAAAGTATTTAAAAATAATTAAAACCAATCATCCAGCGGCTGGCTACTTGGTGATGTCCCTTTGGGCTATTCAAACCATGACAATGATTGCCTCGGAGAGCAATCAATGGCTGCTAATTGCGGCACAATAATCATTGACCATTAATGCTGAATGGTGGTGTACATGGTTTCATTTACAACATCAGCAGCCCCGCCAAACCCCCCCCCCCCCCCCCCCCCCCACCCCATGCACCCATCTAATTGTCCACTAAAGTGACAACATGTCAGATCGAGCTGGATGGAGTGAATGACCGCAGGACCAGATCCACGGTCGAATGAACACCGCAGAATAGATGGATCCTGATCATTGATCACATGAACGGTCCAAATCTTATGTATCACTAAGACTATATAACCTGAACTCTAATACCTTATTTTGCCTCATTCTATCGTTAGGATGAATCAAATTGCATGAATTTTAAACATAATATCTACATATGAAGAGCATTCATGGGGGACCAAAAATCACGGTCCAAAACATGATGTATGAAAAACTATTTAACCTTAAGTGTCTTAAGCTAAGGTTTGAGATTTTACCTAATCCAATGAATAGATTCAGGAGATCTTGGGCTTGTAGACTATCCATGCTCTTTTTTTAGAAGAAATCACATTTTGAAGTGTGCTAGATTGACTAGAATTCATCTTAGAAGGAATAGGACATCAGGTTACGAGAATATCACCGCTAACGAGTTTGGCTTGGGAGAGGTTAAGGGAGATTAGGGGAGCTCACTAAAGAGATATCTTGAGCTTGGAGTTGAATAGAATGCAAGATCCCTTTCATGAAGTACTAAGACCCCTATTTATAGACCTAACCCTTTAATGAATGGCTAGGATCATTTCTAGGGTTAATTAAGAGAGAATCAAGCTTCATTTGCCGTGGTTTGGGTCAATGGGAAGTTTGGAATAGTTTAAATGCAAAGGGGGTGATGAATTTGACCTAAATAGGTCAAATTTGACCAAATTAGGCTTGGGTTGACCAAGTCCTGAGTTGACCTAATAAATATGGTCAATCAAGTCCAAATAGGTCAGGGATTGAGCAAAGGAGGCTTTAGAATTCATTGAAACATAAATAACGGTGATATGGGATAGTTTGGTCAACCTAGATTAACCTGGTCAACCTAGATTAACCTGGTCAACCAGGATGACCTAGGATCTGGGTTTGGGCTCAATAAACTTGGTTTGACCCATAGAACCTAATGGAAGTGGTCTTAGGGTCTGGCTTTGTCAATTTGACCAAGTCAACCCCTCTTGAGCTAAGTTTTAGTAAAAGTCATGGTCAAGAAATGGACCCCCAACATGGGCGAAGAATAACTAGTGAACGCACGTGTTGGTGTTGATCGAATGTGATAAGATAAGTATGATAAAGAACACATGTAAGATCACCAAAGAAAGAAAGTAGGGAGATCATCTATCAGCCTTATCCTTTTCATAAGGGCATGACAGAGGGGGAAATAAAGACAAAAGTGTTTTACATTCACCTGACCATATCAAAATAATGAATGTAGATAACTCGATGTTCATTGACCAAATCAAAATAGTGAAATAAAGAGCAAAAGGAAAAAAAAAAGAAGTAAAACTAACTACCTACTTGATCATATCAAAATAATAGAATTGAAGGTGGAAACAAGGACAAAGGTATCACATTCACCTGACCATATCAAAATAGTGAATATAGACAACTCGATGTTCACCTATCCATATCGAAATAGTGAAATAAAGAGCAAAAGGGGAAAGTAAACCAACTACATGCATGACCATATCAAAATAGCATAATAAAAAATGGAAGGATCCCACATTCACTTGACCATATTGAAATAGTGAATAGTGGTGACTTAATACTCACATGATCATATCGAAATAGTGAATAAAGAAGTCACAAAATTTGATGTCTGCCTGACTATATCAAAATAGCAAGACAATCAAGAAAAGAGTCTTACATTCACCTGACTATATTGAAATAGTAAATGTAAACAACTTGATGTTCACCAAACCATATTGAAATAATTAAACAAGGAGTGAAAGAAAGCTCAACAACCCACTATCCCGAGGTATAAAATATGGCAAATGAAGAGGTGGTGAAGTATTCTTACAATGGACTCTATCGGGCACCCAACCAAGAAAGGTTCAACATTTGCTTGACCATATGAAAACAACAAATGTGAATGGATCAATACTCACATGACCATATCAAAATAATGAGTAAGGAGTCAAAATATTTAATGTCTGCCTAACCATATAGAAATAGCATAACAAAAGGTTACCTTCAAAATAACCTGATGCACACCTGCATAGGGATATGAGTTAAAAGAAAAGGTAGATGGGAGAATTCTAAGAAAATAGTTATCTAAGAAATCCTTGGATAATATTTTAGTTACCACGTTTTAGAGGACAAGTCATCGTGGCCACGATATCCAAATGCCAGAGAAATTTCTTAAGCAACACTAAAATCATATAAAGCAGAAACATCAGACTGATGCCTCAATAAATAACAGAAAGAGATACACCATCATCAGAGTGTGAGAGGAGCGATCTCATTCCAAGTGAGTAGCAACTGAAGTAGTGAAGGAACACACTCGCTATAAAGATAAAGCTATATGGAGGAGAAATAATCATTATGGAGTTGTAGTGGTCCACCCATACTAACTGATGGGACCCTGTAAGAAGTGAGAACAATGTCAACATATCCAAGTAACCTCTCTAGCAGTTGAGAGTTAGGTCCCAATGGGAAGTATGTTGCTAAAAAAGTCTGTGAGCTAATCTTCCGATAAAAATTAAAGCTCACAAAGAAGTGATGCTAACATATGAGGTATGATGTACCACATCACAATCAGGAATATAACTTGAGATAGCGAGGGGATACACTTACCATCACGGAAAATAACTTTGAATAAGATTAATAATCTTTAAAAGGATTACAGTCGTAACACCCATACCAACGAGTGGGACCTTATGAGAACTAGAAGCAATGCCATCACAACCTTAGAACTACTATGGTAGTTGAGAATAAGGTATGAATGGGAGAGTAGGTTACCAAACGAGAGCATAAAGGGGGTTAGCCTTTCCATGGAAAAATCCAAGCCCATAAATAAGTGATGTTAACATCCATAATACGATGTATCATTTCACCAATGAAGATAATGACGATCACAAAGAATCATAACAAAATAAGTGTAGGGTTATCCCTGAAGAAATCACCGAGATGCTTGAAAGGAGAGGAAAAAGGAAAGAAGTCTAGGGGAACTTGAGCTCTTGGAGAGTAAAGCTAGGTTTTACCTGTGACACGGGCAATCGATTTTGCTCAACTGAGAGTTTCCCTCTCTTTTATTTTATAATCCTTTTTTAATATATTTTTTTTATATTCACAGCCATAGATTGGCCATATCTCATACTATCAATGATAATACATGGTAGAGGTAACATTTGCCATATCCATGAGTTACTCCTATTATGAAATATCCTCTAATGATTGGAATACAAAAAGAGGGAGATATGGTTGGCTTTGATAACCTAAGCCATATTCACCATGTGAATAAAATTGGGGAGAGAGAAATTACACATTATCTATAAAGAAGTGACACAATGGCTGTGATAACCTAGGCCACATTCAACTCATGTTAATGAATTGGAGAGCACAATTATAATATTATTGATATATGAATGAATTATATATTAGGATAGTAGATCATCATTTCTATTCATGACTAACATTAGATTGGTATGAACCCCATATCACATTTTTTAAGGGATCTAAGCCAATGTTTTTGTTATCCCAGACCACATTCAACTCATATGAATGAACTTGGGAGTACAACTATCATAAAATTGATGTATGAATGAAACCATATTATGATAGTGGATCAACATCACCATTCTTGACTAATATATGTTTGTATGGACCCAATATCAGATTTCCTAATGGATCTAAGTCAATGGTTTTGATATCCCAAATCACATTCAACTCATATGAATGAATTGTGGAGCACAATTATCATAAAATTGATGTATGAATAAAATCCATATTTGCATAGTGATCAACATTATCATTCCTGACTAACATAGGTTAGAATGGACCCAATATCACATTCCCTAAGTGATCTAAGTCAATGGTTTTGATATCTCAGAACACATTCAACTAATATGAATGAATTGGGGAGCACAACTATCATAATAAAACTGATAGGAGAACAAAATTCACATAGGGATAGTGGGTAAACCTCACAACACCTAATTAATATAGGTTATGTATGGACCCAGCATTAACCTTCACAAGGGGTTTTAACTAGTGGTTTTGATATCCTAGACCACACTAGGTAGTGACAAGAAAAACTAGGGGAGTTAAAGCTTATGGTGAATTCAAAAGCATATGAATTTCATAAGTCTATACAAAGCTAGTCAAACCGTAAAGCTTAAATATATATGAATCATATAGTTCACAGTAGAGGGACAAGAAAAATCTAAGAAAATAATATATATTAGTTTTGATAAGCCTGACCACACTTGAGGGTGATAAGTGAAATTGGGGGAAACAAATCCTCACCATAGGAAGACGAATTGAAGGTTCTATGTGATAGCACCAATGTGATTGGTACACCCATACATGAGCACAAACATCCCTATATTGTATTAACGTATCAGCTTTAAGGATAGCCTTATACTCTTCATAATGAACATCATATGGTAGAGGACAAATCATTATGGCCAAACAAAATGTCAAAAAGTAAGAGGAAACCCTTTAGGTGGCACCTGTATAGAGAAATATTTATAAGCGATAAGGAAGCTTCCCCTGCAACATACAAAACTTAAGCATAATACTTTTTTACGTACTACCCGTTGATGACAGACATAGGGTGAACACCATTTACAACAATAGTAGGTAAGTACCACCTTCATAGACTTACTCTACGGTGAAAGGGCATTCTTAAATGGGCTCAAACTTATCACTTCAACGACACTGTGAAATGATATGATGTAATGCTCTCAAAATGATCAAAATAATGTAAGCATTAACTTCCTCTAAATATTAACTTATTTTATTATAAGTTTATATAGATGTAAATTCATTTAATAGATTAAATAATTTAGTTATTTAATAATTAACTAATAGTGGATAATACTATAGAATACCATTTATTTAATATATATTATACTGTAGCTATTCCACTAATCTGAGCATACAAGGGATTGTTTTTGGCATGTTGCAATTTAACGGCTAAGGGTGAGTTTGGTGGACTAAGTGAAAGAGCACTGACATATAAAATAGGTTTTAGTTCACTTCCTATTCCCAATTTTTTTCACATATAAGTTTATCTGGAGTTTGCCCATATAAAATAGGTTTTAGTTCACTTCCTATTCCCAATTTTTTCCACATATAAGTGAAAGAGCACTGACATATCAGCTAGAGGATTCGTGAAGGCTCAGTTAGGAGGATAAAGTCTAGGTAAAATAATCTATAGCTACTAAAGTGAACTTTTGTTGAAATCTGTGGTTAAAAAGGATGGAATTTAATAATGTTCACTGAAATCAGTTGGTGGTAGCTGAGTTCATTGTGGTAGATTGCTGGACATAGGAAAAGAAAGAAAAGGATTACTATTGAATGAAGAGAACTTAATTGAGATTGTTTATAAAAAGAAAAGAAGACAATTTCTAGGAGAAGAAATTCCTAGTGAGGTGAGATACCCAAATAAGGTTATAAGAATTAGTAAATATTTTATTATTATACTTCATCTTGATTATGTTTATGACCACATGTATTTTATTTTATTTTATTATTTTGTCTGAACATGGTCGAATATGTATGAAATTATTTATGTAGAGAGTAATCTTAATCAATGTTAATGATTTTGTAAGTCTAAAATGGTAAATATTCATAAACTAATGAATGAACAAAAGGGCAGCTAAAGGGCACCTAAAGCGTAGTTAATGGGCAACTAAAGGGAACATAATGGGAAGGTAAAGGGCAGTTAAAGAGTACCTAAAAGGAAGCTAAAGGGAAACTAAAAGGAAACTAAAGGGAACCTAAAGGGAACCTAAAGGGCAACTAAAGGGCAGTTAAAGGGCACCTAAAGGGCAACTGAAGAGCAGATAAAGTGCAACTATGACATCAAAAGCATATGTCATTCGGGATAGAAAGGATGACTATATAAAAAGTGAAATGAGTTATATATGGAGGATATGCCCGCCCAAGTAAAGGCGAAAGACCCGATGAGGTAAGCCTACACTCTCAATTTTAGAAGCTGGGAAATTTGTCTCAACCCTGAATGAGAGAACAACTTCAATTCTAAAAATTTGGAAAGTTGGACCCAACCTTGAATTAGAATGCTCAAAAGGTGCAAAAGCTTATAGCCATTATATGACTTGTTTAAAAATATTAAACAATTTTTAGTAAGATGAATAATACTGCTAAGCTAAGCACTTCTAGATTTAATATGACATTTCAATATGTGTTTTTACTATATTAGCATTGTTAAACATTTCTTATTTGTTTATTATTGTCTCTTATAAATTGTTTGTTTATTTTATTGGGCCTAGCTCATTAGCAATGATTGTATTGCAGGAAAGGGGAAGGAGCCCTTGGGACAATAAAAAGAAGTGACCGTTATTTTGGTGTAAATACATTTTGGATGTGCAAAGAGATCTAAAATGAGATATGAATGCTAGATATACAGATTTTTGGGTATGTTAATGAATTTTAAAAGTTTTAATAGAGCTCTGTATTTACTTCAATTATATTTGATGTTTATTAAGGGACATTTTATGCTTCCCATTATTAATTATGAAATTAGATAGGTTGGCAAGTTATGAGAGTCTAAATAGATTTCTTTTACTCACTCCATTCTAAAAGTGGTGGTTTAGAATGGGTGTTAGTATGAAGGAAGCCATTTATATTTTCCTGCTCTATTATACTCAAGATTGATCGTTAAGGGGTAGGCAAAATTAGGGTGTAACATAGGCCTACACAAAATAAGAACTAAATTGACAACCCAAAAAGCATGGAGTCGAATAAAGTGATTATGTGATAGGGCTATATGGGCTAGGTATAGCTTGAGGTTCTGATGAGATGGTAGTCAAAGCTCTTCTAAACCATCAAGTTATTCCAACCATAGTCAGGTAATATCCTCATGGGAAAGATTGTGACTAACTACCACACACAATGAGGGGAGCTCGACCTTAAGTGGGAGGACAGCTTAAACCCCGAAGGCCAAAGCATATGGGGTAGACTGAGTAGGAGTATGATATGTAGTCCTATAAGACCATAATAATTCGGGTAACTTATCATGCCACTCTCGCTTATTTGTTATAAGAATATTTTTTTATCAATTGCACGAAAGTTTTATTAAATATCTATTCCAGGCCATTGGATTTAGGTTAGTAAATTGAAGAGAATCATCAATTGATGTTATAGTGGTGAGCAAATCTAGTGATCTTGGTGCTTTTAAATGACAGACCATTATCAGAAATTGTACGGCATAGAACACCAATGTGGTAAACAATGTGATCGCAAAAGAAGCACATCATGTCCTCTGATTTGATCAATTTAAGTGGGATAGCTTCTACCCACTTAGAGAAATCAGTGGCAACCAAAATAAACCTATAATCCTTAAAGGAAAGAGGTTCAATAAGATCCATAACATCTGCACACCAACCTTCAAATAGCTAAGACGACACAGTAGGGTGCAGCAGATTAGGAGGTTAGTAAATCATTATGTCATGAATTTGGCACTATTGGCACTTTCTAGAGTGCTCCGTACAATCATAGATCATGGTCGATCAATAGTAACCATGGTGTTTTATTTTTCTCTTCATCTATAGTCTAGACTAACGAGCATGATAATGCCCCCTCGTCTATCTCACCCATAACCTTATGACCTTCTTCATTGTTTAGGCAACACAACCATATTTGGCCAAAAGAGCGTCAATATAAGGTGTCATTTACATAAACAAATGGTAAGGCTCTCTCTCTAATATGTAAAAGTTCATTAGGGATGTTAAGCCCTTATGAACTAGCCCGAGGCTAACCAATAGTGGGTGAATTAGTGTTTTAAAAATTCTTAAATAAAAATCATGATCTAAACCAAACAATCACCCGCAGAAAATAAAGTGCAAAAATTAAATGCCAAAATGTAATAAGAAAGAACACATCAGATTTTATTGTGGTTTGGTCAACTTGGCCAATATCCACTCCCTGCAGCCTCTCCTCTAGGTATTAAACTAAACTCATTAACTCTTCTTTTTCTCCCACAGCAAGACAAAGAAGCCTTTACAAAACTCCTTTCCACCGACCCCAGTGAGGTAGAGAATGAAAGTTCTCTGATGGCACTAAAAAGTTTAACAGGGATGTTAAGCCCTTATGAACAAGTCCCAAGGCTAACCAAACAGGCGGAGAGGGGGAGGGGGGGGGGGGGGGGGGGGTGGGGTTGAATTGGAGTTTTAAAAAATCTTTCAATCAAAACACAACCTTAAAACAAAAACTAAGATTCACCATGGAAATCAAAGTGCAAAAATAAAATGCAGAAGAAGTAATAAAGAATACAAAAATTTATAGTGGTTAAGTCAATATGACCTACATCCACTACCCGGAGGCGCCCTCCGAGTATTGCACTAAACTCAGTGTCTCTCCTTTTACCCCCACAGCAAGGCAATAAGCCTTTAAAAACCTCCTTTTCACCAACCCAGGTGAGCCAAAGAACCCAACTCATTTTGCTTCCTCTACAAGTAGGCAGAGAACCCAACTCCCTTTTCTTCCTAATAAAATAGGTAGAGAACCTTGATTAGATACAAAAGTAGACCTCTCTAGAAATGGATCCTTACTTGGACCAACATTTGTGAACCCCCTCACAAACTCCCCCTCATAAGATCTTCTCTCTCTCTTCCTTGCTCTCCCTCTCCTCTTGGCTCTCTAAGGTCAGAACAACAGTAAAAGATGTTCTGATGGGTAAAATAAGTGCTCTTAAATAGAAAAGCTTTGGAATAGCACATTAATTATAATAAACTGACTTTATATTCTTATACGATCAGTGCAAATTAAGCTTAATCAAGTAGGATGATTTGGGACGATCAGAAGGTTTTTGTTCATATCATCCAGGCCAATATAATATTATCCTGTACAATTAATTCAAATCATTGAATATCATTTAAATAATTACACTGAATAGATGTCTGGACGATGAAAAAATAGCTTGATCATCCAGGCCGATCTCACGATCATCCCAGACGTTTAGTTCAAATCCATGAAAATTGTCTAGAGCATCGCTCTGAATAGAAGCTGGCTGATATCTGGTCGTCCATGGACAACTATGGTTTGTGAACTGATCATCCCGGCTAATCCTGCGATCGTCCAGGATAAATTGATCGAGCAATTAAAATCTTAATTACTTTCCTTAATTACCAAATTAATTTAGGCATAATTAATTTGCATCATCTAAGATATTATCCTGGACGATGTCTAAAAATAAATAATACCTAAATAGATCTGGCAGTTGATTCTTTTTATTTGAGCCTATCATCCTAGTCGATATAAATATCATCCAGGATGATGAGCTTAATAACGGCTGCCTTACCCAGGATGCCCTAATTAGGGTTTCTATTTTGAATTGATCATCCATGCCGATTTGTGGATTGTCTTGGACGATGTTAGCAAAAATAAAAAACTCTAAATCAGACAGAAAAAATTTCCCTAATTATGTGTATGCAAGGTTACTTAGCATCGTGAACTACATTATTTACAATAGACACAAGAAAGGAAAAAGTTTACAAACTAACTCAGACCTAGTCTACCATTATCTTAAGCTGGTTCAAATTACAGTTTGATCTTGTGAACCTAAAATGTTAGTAGGTAAGGTAGTCGTAGAGAAACAAAAATGTTTGCTATCATCAAAATCATATTCCTTAAAAATAGATTTGCAATAATATTCCCCTTTTTAATGATGGCAAATACAAAAAATATTTGAAGCAGTTTAAAGCAGTTTTAAAAGAAACAGGTGAAGAAATAATCACAATTCAAATATTTTAACTAGCCAACATAAAAACATGACAAAGTAGAACAGTGAAATTAGACAAGAACATAATAAACTAGTATAGCTACTCCCCCTTTTGACATCACAAAAAGGAGGAGAGAAAAAAAAACACAAGAAAAACAACATAAAAAAAAAGACAACATCATAAAAATAAGCAAACTAAAAGAAGGACGGCCCCTGATCATCTGAAGGAGGAGGTGGTGGTGGTGGATATGGCTGAAAGTAAATCGAAAGAGTGGCGAACTGCTCTCCAAACCAGGTCATATCCTGGTCGATTTGGTGCTATTGGTGAGCCACGTAGGAGTCAAAATAAGTAATATCCTCAGTATATTACTGCTCCTATGCAGCAACATAAGTCTCAAACTATATCTCCAATTAGTTGAATCACTCCACCTGCTGATCTAGCTGAGAGTGCGGGCAGAGCGGAGCAGGTGCAGAAATAGGTGCAGGAGCTACCTCCTCCTCAATTTCCTCGTTCCTTGGTAGAGATAAGTACTGTGAAGAATGTGAAAGGAGTTGTTTGAGTAGAAACCAGGCTGAAAATTTAGTGGGGCAGGATATTGGAGGTTGTATTTTAATTCTAAGATATAGGTAATGATATGTCCTAGGGAAAGATTGGGCTTCTTCCTATGTCCTGGATCTCAAATACAAGTCAAATGTTCAATGTATAGAAAAATCAAATCAGTGGCATTGAATTCGCAATGGCCCAAAATGTAAAAAGTGGGGATCGAAAGAAGAGGAGTGATAGGAACACGATCACCAGCTTTTGGAAGTATTGAAGTGCGAAGGACATATTGTATTGTCCTAGCATCTTTTAGTAAGGTGCTAGACTCTCCAATGTGAAAGTGAGCATTAGAGTTTCTTAGAAAGTGGTTGGTCGGAGCCTAGTCGTAGTTAAAATCAGAACATAGTGTGCGAAGTTTGTCCCCAGTGGTGGAAAGTTGCAAAAGTTCTTGATAGTCCTGGTATGTGATTTCCACGGGACGTCAATTCATATAGGACCCAAGAGTAGTTAAAGAAGAATTTATGCGGAGGCTAGAAAAAAGTTCAAAAAGAAGCTCGATGTTGAATGGGAAAGTGAGAGTGAGATGGAAGGTTAGGTAAGTGTGCGCAAATAAATCTAGGATAGGATAGGAGAGAATTTGAGGGTTGATAGTCTGGGATACAGTGATCCTGGCTATTTTGTACCTTAAATAGGCAGCTTGGTCATTTTCCTTGGTGAAGCGAGGGTCCATATTCCCCCTCGAGGAACTCCTAGAAGGATGGAGATATCTCTTTCCTCCTGCCATGATCAAGAACAATAAGGAAATAAGAAGTGCAAGATTGATGGAAGAAGAGAGTGAGAAAATTTGATTGAATGGCTTGGTTTATAAAGAAATGATCGGATAGTCTAGGACGATCGCAGAATCATCTAGGACAATTAGGTGCAATAATTTATTCTAGGATGATTGGTCAAAAAAGTGGTAGAGTTTTCTAGGACGATCAGATATCGTCCAAGATGATAAGAAAGGCAATCGTCCTGAGGAGTCAAGTCGAACGACCGTTGAAAAAGAAGATCGTTCCGGCTGATTAGGTGGATCGTCCATAATGAATTACAATAATGAATCATTCTTGCCAAATTTAATAATGTTTAAAATATTGCCACGTGTATCTTCTGGGATGAAAAGGTAGATCGTCCGAGATGACCACAAATAATTGATCATACCGGCCAAATTTAAAGGTTTAAAAGGTATTGCCATGTCTATCGTCCAGAACGAACATGTGAATTGTACGGGCCAATTTTCCATAATTTGAGCAAAGAGTAAGAACATTATCTAGGACGAAGAGACTCATCCAGGATGGTCACAAATGATTGAAGCAGAAGATGATCCAATCATCCAGGATGATAGAGCATCGTCTAAGACAATCAGAAGTAGAAGAGTTATATCAAACGTTTAGATGGAATTTCAAAATGAATTGAACTGATCATCCATGATGATATGAATATCGTCTAAGATGATGTGACAAAAAAATTTTAAAATCAGATGATGGATGAAGATGATTAGAGAAGGCCTAAAACATAACAACGCTAGTAAAAGATAAAGTAAAACAAAGAACACAAAAGAAGAGACAAAAAATGAAATAAAATTTTTTTATCATTTTTTTAAATTTTTATTTTTATTTTATTTAAAAAATAAGGAATGAATATGATAAATTTTCCAAGTGATTGAATTTAAAGACTTATAAGACCAATGAGTTAACATCGTCAAAATCCAAAAATGGTAGAATATCCGATCTTGGTATCCCTAGCTTGGACTTCTCTCAGGGCAAACTCATTTTTTGAAAATAAGAGACCTAACTCAAAATAAATCAATTGGATAATAAAAAGAGATTTGTTCAAAACTTCGTTCCAGAAAAAATATCTTATAGAATAATATACCAAAGTAATTTGTCAGAATCATGATATTTGAAATCAAGCCTTTGAAAATATCAAGTAAAATATGGCTTCTTCTAAGATTTAAATGTTTTAAAAGTGAGGGAAGCTTTTCTTTTTGTCGGCTCATTTTATGCCTCTTATCAATTGAATTGTGCACTTTACGCATCTTTTGATTTTTGATACACTTTGTTTATATTTTTCAATTTAGCGTCATTGTGTATTTTTTATTTTTGCATCATTGGCCTTTTTTTGTTATTTTTGCAAGCTAAATCTCTTTTTAAAACTCTTAAATATTCTCAATTATTAGTATATCTTATAGATATTATAGAAGAAAAACTCACTCTCTAATAAAGGGAAGAATAAATCATAAATAGAATTAAATTCATATGATAAATGTAACAATAAGATTTCAAATAACTTGAAAGTAATATAAAGATTTTGAAGATTATAAATATAAGGTAGATTACTGTAGCAGGATAGAAAAGATCTTAATTGTAAAGTCTAGTTGTTAATTTGAGATAGACTTTTGTTTGAAAAGAAAATTACCTCATTAAAAGAGGTTAGAGGGAGGAAAACAATCAACGGTGTTTCTCCCTTTAACTGATTTAGAAATGTTTAGACATTGACTACAAATTTTCAAAAACAAACACAAGGAAAAATATCATTTCAACTAAAAAAGGAATACCAAAAACACATCAGAGATGTAATAGCTATGAAATAACAGCAAACATAAAAAAGAACTAAAATAAAAAGTAACAACAATCAATAGAATAGTAAACATACAATTCAGAATTTATTAAGCAATAAGTTTAAGTAATTATGAGCCGCGAGCCTCTACTGTCCAAGTACCATATGCTCTTACAAGGGCTTTGGTGAGAGCACACCTACAAAAATCATCAACTGTTAGATTTAGGAACCCAAACAGGTTTGGGTCCCTTCTTATGAAAAAAAGAATGTAATACATGTGTGTTATGATGTGAATTATACAGTTAGGGTCTCCACACCCAATGTGTACTATGGTGAATAGTTCAAGTGTGTAAAATGTGTCCTAGCACATCATATCAGAAACATCTAACTCCAAAAAAAGGGTTTACTAATCTGTTTGGGTTATAATGCCTCTTCCTAGGTTTTGGAATTAGATCAAGTGTTGATGTATTCCAATTTCTCTCAAGTGTATTCAATTTAACTTTAAACCTTAAGTTATCACTTTCTAAAATAACATTATCAACATTCAAATAGTGTCATTTATGCTTAAATTCTTTAATATAAATTTTAAAATCAGATTCAAGTGAGGTGTAGGAAGCTTTCAAAGAATCATGCTAAAAAATAAAATCAGAATGCTTTTTATTTAAATCATCAAATTCATCAAGTAAAGACATGTGATTGCTATCAAGTAGAGTGTGATCTTTGCTTAAACTTTCATGCTTTTTTTACAAATTCAAAAATTCTAATTTTAAACTAGCATGTTTTTTCTTAAGTTTCTTATATGATGCATGAATTTTCTCATAAATTTCAAGTGATTGATCATAAGTTGGTTCACATACCTCTTCTTGATCAGATTGACCAAGATGATCACCCATTAAGCAAAAATTCATTATCTCCTTTTTAGCTTCAGTCTTAGATGAGTCACATGCAGAATCCGCCCAGAAAGCTTTTTGGTACTACTTCTTCTCCTTCTTGTATTTGTGTTTCTCCTCACCCTTATCCTTGCTTGGGTGCTCCTTAAGTGTAAGACAATTGGCTTTAACATGTCAGGCATCCTGCATTCAAAACAAATACTTATTTATCTTCCTTAAAAAACTTTTAACTCTAGACTTTTATAATTTTTGTTATCCTTTCCTCTTTTCCCCTTATGATGATACTTATTGTTCTTCCTTAAAAAACTTTTAAATTGCCAAGTGATGAAGGAAACATTATCATTTTCAGATCCGGAAGAATCAATGTTTATGTTGTTGGCATTTAATGCCACAATTTTCTCTTTCTTTTTCTCTCCTGCATCAAGATTTCTTTGATTCATCCCTTGCTCGTAAACAATGAGTGATCTAAGTAAATTAGCAATATAATAAGTATTTAAATCTTTAGATTCAGTAATTATAGTGATCCTAGTATCAAAGAGGAAGGCAAGCATCTCAAAATTTTATTTACTCTTTTATAATTAGTTAGCTCTCTTTCTAAAGCATACAATGAGGTGACACTTTGAGTAAACATAGTATACATGTCAGAAATTGATTTAGAATGTTTCATACAAAGAATTTTATAGTCATGCAACAAAATATTCAACCTAAATTGTTTAACTTCATTTGTTCCTTTATAAGTTACACACAATCTATCCCAAATTTTCTTTCTAGTTACACAAGTTAAAACATGCATATAGTCTTCAGATTTTAAAGCACGAAAAAAATAGTTCAAGCATTTTGCAATAAGTTGTGCCAAATTTATTTCTTCAAAAGTCCATTCAGTAAAAGGAACTTTAATTTTAATGCCAATAATTTCACGAGAAGGTGGTGTATAACCTTCTTTAATAAGCATCCATATATGATAATCATGCGATTGTAAAAATGTAGACATGCAAGTTTTCCAAAAATCAAAAGAAATTTTATAAAACAAAGGTGGTTGTATAACAGAAAATCCATCCATTTTATTACGATTATCAAAGTTAGCCATATATTAAAATTCAAAAGTTTTCAAAAACTAGATTTTATGAATCCAGCTCTGTTACCACTTGAAAGTTCTCTGATGGTACTAAAAAGTTCGATAGGGATGTTAAGCCCTTATGAACTAGTGCCAAGGCTAATCAAGAGAGGGGTGAATTAGTAATTTAAAAAATCTTTTGATCAAAACATAATCTTAAAATGAAAACCAAGATTCACCATAGAAATCAAAGTGCAGAAATTAAATACGGAAGCAGTAATAAAAAACACAAAAATTTATAGTTGTTCGATCAACACGACCTACGTCCACTCCTTGGAAGCGCTCTCTAAGTATTGTACTAAACTTAGTGTCTCTCCTTTTGCCCCTATAGTAAGGTAGAGAAGCCTTTATAAACCTCCTTTTCACCAACCCAGGTGAGGTAGAGAACCAAACTCTTTTTTCTTCCTCCAGAAGCAGGCAGAGAACCCAACTCCTTTTGTTTCATCCTGAAGTAGGACAAGAACCTTGATCAGATACTGAAGTTGACCTCTCTAAAACCCTCAAGGAACTAAGGATGATGGCTGGAGAAGATGGCGATGGATCCTTACTTGGAGCAACCTTTATGAAACCCCTCATAAACTTCCCCTCATACGATCCTTTCACTCTCCCTTGCTCTCCCTCTCCTCTTGGCTCACTCAGGTCAAAACAATAGCAAAAGATGTTCTAATGGATAGAACAAGTGCTCTTAAATAGAAGAGCTTAAGAATAGCTCATTAATTATAATAAATCGACTTTATCATCTAGGAAAATATAAATATCATCATGTATGATTAGTGCAAATTAAGCTTAATCATCAAGGACGATTTGGGACCATCAGAAGGTTTTTGTTCATATCGTCCAGGCCGATATAATATCGTCCTATATGATTAGTTCAAATCATTGAATTTTTTCCAAATAATCGTACTTAATAGATGTCTCTATGATGGAAAAATAGCTTGATTTTCCAGGTCGATCTCACGATCATCCCTAATAATTAGTTCAAATCCATGAAAATCATCCAGACCATCATCCTAAATAGAAGCTGGCCGATGTTTGGTCGTCTAGAGACAACTAAGGTTTGTGAATTGATTGTCCTAGCCGATCCTGTGATCATCTAAGATGAATTGATTGAGCAATTAAAACCTTAACTGCTTTCCTAAATTACCAAATTAATTTATGTATAATTATGTTGCATCATCCAGGACGATGTCCTTGATGATTTCCAAAAATAAATAATACCTAAATATATTTGAGTCTATCAACCTAGCCAATACATATATCATCCAGGATGATGTGCTTAATGACAGTTGCCTTAACCAGGATGCCCTAATTAGGTTTTCTATTTTTAACTGATCATCCAGACCAATTTGTAGATCATCTCGGATGATGTGAGCAAAAATAGAAAACTCTAAATCAGACAAAAAAATTCCCCCAAGTGTGTGTGCAAGGTTACTTAGCTCCATGAACCATATCGTTTATAATATACTCAAGAAAGGGAAAAGTTTACAAACTGACTCAGACCTATTCTACCCTAATCTTGAGCTAGTTCAAATTATAATTTGATCTTGTGGACCTGAAATATTAGTAGACAAGGTAGTCGTAGAGAAACAGAAGTGTTTGCTATCATCAAAATTATATTCCCTGAAAATAGATTCGCAACGGAGAACCTAACTCCTTTCGATTCCATCTAAAGCATGCAGAGGACCTGACTCTTTTTACTTCCTCCTAAAGCAAGTAGAGAACCTCGATGGATCACTGAAGTAGACCTCTCTACAACCTCCAAGGAACCAGGGATGAGGACTGGAGAAGATGACTCGGATCCTTGCTTGGTGTAACCTTTATAAACCCTCAAAAACTCTCCCTTACATAATCCTCTCTCTCTCCCAAGCTCTCCCTTTCCTCTTGGCTCTCTCAAGTCAGGATAGTAGCAAAAGTTCTAATCTTAAGTAAATAAGAGATCTTATATATAAGGGCTTCAATTTTTCCTTAAATTATAACTAATCGGTAAAGATCATAGGTCATCATGTATGATCAGTTCATTTTTAGCTCATTCAACCTGGATGATCTACGAGGGGCTTGACGAGCAGAAGATTCATTTATTCTGATTATCCAGGATAATGATTACATCATATTATATAATTAGTACAAAACCTCAAGTATCATCCAGTCCATCGCTCTGCTTAGCCAGACTTTCAGGTTAGACAATGAAAAAATAACTAATCGTCTCGGCTGAATCTTGAATCGTCTTGTACGATTAGTTCAAATCAACAAATATTATTCAATACATCATTCTATTTATCTTAGACATTTCTGTGGGCTCCGAAAATTCGGCCCCGGCCTCCGCTCGCTTTTCTTATTCGGCGAGGGAGTTTTAACGAACTAAGTTCCGAGGTAAATTTTAGAAGGCAGATGGGTTTGTAGATAAGACACTACCCAGAGATTTCGCCCTCATTTGGTGAGGACTTTATGATCTGAGTTCTGATTTCCTATAGGCGCAAGCCCCTATAGTTAATTACCCCTCCCGAAAACAAGAGAGAACTTTCGATTAAGGCTAATCGTCAATCAGATACGTAGAGTATACGTGTTATCTGTCATATAGTAGCAGCAATGATTGGATTTGGAAATGTTTGGAAGTTTGGGAATTTGAGAAATTTGATATTTGAAAATTTGAAGGTTTGTGATATTTAAAATAGAAATTTTCACCATCTCGTATTTAAAGCGGATGGTGGGGGAATGGATGATAGACCCTATCAAGATCCCATGGTTCCGTCATCCAGGCCATCGTGGTCCCTGGTCTACTTAGACAGAGGAGGTAGTCGACCCAACCTAACAGAAGGATCCTTGTCGGCAGCCATGGGTTGCTTCGTCTAAGGGGACCTTGTAGACCTGGGTTGGATATTTGTCTAAGGGGACAAATTTGAATCCACCTTAGCTAACAGAAGGCTTTGTGCCCTATCGAACATATCCTATTGATTTATATCTCAAGGATTTAACGTCATTAAGGAGCATATTGGCTCTAGTCATAACCGCTATATGTGGTGCCATTTGGCGGCAAAACCACTCGGTTCAGAGGGCCCCGGGTCATAACCGTTTACCTGCAGTGCCATTTGGCGGCAAAACTGCTGGTTAGAGGACACGTACCACGTCCTTACTGGCAAGCGATTATTTAAGAATGGATCCTAGTGATATTTTTGACTAGGCATTTGGCTCTTTGTGAGCTAGAGTTTATTTTCATATTTATCCACCTCGCCAAACTGTTGCGGAGGGTGGATGGATTTTGCTTTAAGCATTTGATGGTTAGATTTCAAATTTTAAATATTTTTGGGATTCTGAGATTTTTCTGGGATTTTTGTGGAGTTATTTTTTGGTTTTGATAGGCATTTGGAATATTTGGGATTTATGAATTTTTTGGATTTTATGGAGTTTTGGGTTTTGAATGGATATTTGGGTGGAATTTTGAGTATTTGGGATGGCATTTGAAAAATATTTGTGAACCCCTCCGGTTGAGATAAGAAATCAACACGGCCATCATCGGGGTATTTGGGGTCATTTCCATTTGATTTAACCTTGTCGACTCGACCAAGCGGTTAATCGAGGATCGGGTTTCTTGCAAGCTTTGTGCCTTTGTTTATGAATTTTCCTGATTTCGGGCCTTAAATGCCGAATATGAATGTATTGAGACAAATACATCGGTTCCCACAACCGTGTATCTATTTGATAGTTCGAACCCTGTCGACTCCCATTGATCCGTATAGAAGGATCGGGTTCTTTAGGCTTCCTGCCTTTCTTCATGAATTTTCTTTGTTGAAGGCCTTGAAGGCCGAATATGAATGTTGTAGACGCCTTCTGTCTGCATGTATCAGTGTTGCAGATCCAATGGCGATGCGTTGTAGATTGTAGACGCCTTCTGTCTGCTTTCTTAGATGTTGCAGATCCGGTGGCGATGCGTCTTGGTGTTGGCTTCCCCTTTCTCATTCACCGGGGATGGTTTTCTTTTGGACTTTGAAGTCCACTGATTGCTGCTTTGCTTTGAAAAGATCTCTTTTCGAGATATTTAGTGTAGTGGACTTTTTCGTACATCAGGTTGCCGTTGTACTCGAAATACTTGTAGATCTTGATCATCGTTGCTGTAGTTGATATCTATACTTGTGCCCACAGTGGTTTGTTATGCTTACGATATACACACTGTTGTTATCCACAAACGGTTTGTGCTCATTTGCAGGGACCCGTTGTATCCACTACGAGCTCCTGAAAATGTTTGTAGAAGACCCATTGCTTCTTCATCATATCCACCCTTTCACCAATCTCGGGTGGTTTAATTGTACTTGTTTGACCTCGTAGGGATCGTAATAGAAGATACTTGTACTCGTGCCCACAGTGGTTTGTTGTTCATATGACATATACACTGTTGTTATCCACAAGTATTCATTTGCTGTAGATCAGTCATATTCGCTACGACCTCCTAGTAGTATTCGTAGGGGAGCCCTTGCTTTTGCATTGAAACCACCTTTCACCAATCTCAGGTGGGTTTATTGTTGGGTTGCATTTGTTTATAGAAATGGGTCCTCCATCATTGGTCTCCCATATCACCATCTCAATCAACAGGCGTTTGTAGGAATTGTCGTAGGAGATTCCATGCATTGAGGTCTTGTAATCTAAGTTTCCTCGTGTATGATCCAATTTTCGACCTTTGCATGTACTGAATCAAAGTTCAATTTCATTCAAACTTGAATTCATCACATGTTGTATGGTCTACGTTCGAGTACGAGTTCAGAGTCTTTGTCCAGACCAGATGCAAGACTGAGTCCCATTGTGTTCTTGAAGGTTCAAGCTCTTACTCAAGTCCTCTACAGTCCGAGTCTTGTTCAATTTTAGTGTCTTCCACACTTAGTAAATTTGAATTTGAGCCCGAGTGTATGTTCAAATAATTGTTCGAAGTCCTCTGAAGTTCTTAGAAAATTCATTTGAATGTTCAAGTTGACTTGAGCTTGGTTCAAGTATGATTTTATTTCATTTGAGTTTGAATTTTTAGAAATCATTTATGTTTGGTTCAGGTCCTCTGCTCGTGTTCAATCAAGTTCAAAAGTCCACTGCTCTTTCTCGTTTGGTCCAAACATTTTGTTCTTTTTGAGTTCAAACAGGTCCAAGTACGAGTCTCATTTTTGTCCATTGGATGTGCAAATCAAGTCCAAGTACGGTCCGTCTTCACCCGAAATTTCGGTAGCCTCCCGTCGTCTCCCCTGTTTAGGGGAAAACTACGAGAAAACTGGGCCTTTCCCACTACGCGCAATAAAGGCGTGTATGGTAGATGCCCTCTTTCGAGGACACCGCGGCCGTGATTTTTCTTCCCACCACGCGCAATAAAGGCGTGTATGGGGTCTTTGACGGTACATGTTACAAGAAAATAGCAGTTGATTTTCCCCCACCCGGGGGTACTTATAAATCATTCCGGCCGCACAAAGAGAAAGGTACACCAGGCTCGCCTGGCCTCGTCGTGTGCGTCGAACCAGTTTCCCTCCTACCACGCTCACTAAAGGCGTGCTTAGGTGGTTTGCCGGTCCGACACGCATGTCAAGACAGGAGGGCGAGGGTTGCTCACTTACCTTAACATAGGTGTCGTGTCGGTTGCCCCTCCTACCACGCTCAATAAAGGCGTGCATAGGTAGATCGCCGGCCTGACATGTTAGTCGAGATAAGAGGGCGAGGGTTGCTCGCTAACCTAATTGTAGGTGTCGAGCCAGTTGCTCCTCCCACCACGCTCAATAAAGGCATGTATGGGTAGACCACTGACTCGCCATGCATGATGAGGTAAGAAAGCAAGAGGGGAGGCGACTATCCGCCTCGTCATAGGTGTCGGACCGGGGTCCCATCCCACCACGCGCAATAAAGGCGTGTATAGGCGGTTTTCCGATCCGTCGTACACGTCGAGGACGGAAGCCTGAGTTCAAGGATTATACCTTCGGGGCCGATGGACTGGCAGTGGAGTTGGCTCGGGGACCGAGGCGGGAGAAGGCACGGATGTCGAGGCAAGGAGGGCTCGGCAAGCAAGCATTTTTTTTATCAATTATAATAATAATTAATTAATTATAATCTACAATTAATTATTAATTATAATTAACCATAATTATTAAATTAATTATAATTATAATTACTTAGTAACTAATTATAATTAATCGAAATTAATTATAATTAACTAAATAATTATAACTGATAATTAATTACTAATTATTAATTAATTATAATAAGATAATTAATTTTAATTATAATTAAATAATAAATAAATATAATTAATAATTATTTCAACAAATTAACCCTCTCCCCCTTTTTTTTTCTCTTATGGGATTCGGCCAAAGAAGCGTGCGGTAGGGAGAAAGTTACCTACACAGCAGCGAGCTCCTCGTGTTGCTTCCGATCAAACAGGTAGGGAAAGTCGTAGAAGGAGCAAGGTCGGTCAGCCACTGAGGAACCGAAGAAGCGTGGGATCGGGAGAGAGTTATCCTCACAGCGTGCGAGCTCTGTTCTTGCACCCGACCAAAATGTCGTAACTTCCGATCATGACAGGAAGGGGAAAGCATCGGAGGAGCGAAGTCGGACACCAATGAAGGAACCGGAGAAGCTTTCCAAAAGGGAGAAAGTTAACTCCACAACCCTTGAGCTCCTGTTCTAGTTCCAATCAAAATGTCGCAGGTTCCGGTCCGACTGGAAGGGAAAGTCGCTCGAAAGAGCGAAGTCGAGCGGCGTCGGAGAGGGGGAGATCAGGAGAGTGAGTTCGGAAGGAGAGCTAGAGCAGGAGAAGAGTAGAGGCTTGCGATACTTCAGCCCCATTCTCTCGGTATTTAAATACTTGAATGGGAGTAGGATCGAGGCCACCGTCGCTGTTTTCACGCAGAAATCCCGGGATGAGAAGCGATCGCAGCGGGATATTTGGACTGGTTCGGCGCCACTTACGCAGGTATTTCAGCGGGATTTTGGCAGAAATCTCGGAATTTGGTAGAGGACAGGATACGAGGTTTCATTTTCTGTTTGTTTCTTTTGTGCTTTATACGGAGGTCAACAATTTCAGGAACAAATAAAAGTTAGTTTAAATGATCATCTTGGATGATCCTACGATCATACAGGATGATATAATCGATCATTCAAACCTTAATTACGTTCCTTAATGATTAGACTAATTTAAGCATAATTTTAATGTATCATCCAAGATGATGTCTTGTTCGATGTCCAAAAATAATAACATGCCTAAAGGAGTTGGCAACAAATTCTTTCTGATTTGAACATATCTTCCAGAACGATGTGAATATCATCCATGATGATTTGCCTAATTCAATTGTCTTAATAAGGATGCCCTAATAAGGGTTTCTATT
Source organism: Dendrobium huoshanense (assembly GCA_016618105.1). Classification (NCBI taxonomy): domain Eukaryota; kingdom Viridiplantae; phylum Streptophyta; class Magnoliopsida; order Asparagales; family Orchidaceae; genus Dendrobium; species Dendrobium huoshanense. The sequence goes on from CM028358.1 coordinate 51,067,812, forward strand.
TTTTATCTAATCATCTAGGATGATTTTGGATCATCCTGGATGATATGATCAAAAATAGAAAATTCTAAAACAGACAGAATTCCCCCTCCCCCCTGAGTGTCTGTGTGCAAGGTTACTTAGTATCAGAATCCACTTTATTACATTTGACTCAATAAAAGGTTAAACACTTGAAGTACACTTACATACTAACTTGGCCCTAATCTAGTAATTCTTGAGCTGGTTTGATTTGCAATTGACCTTGTGACCTGAAATGTTAGTAGGCAGGGAAATAGTAGATAAAATAAAAGTGTTAGAAATGTTTGCTATCATCAAAATTATAATTTATGAATTCATATTTGCAATAATATCTCCATTTTTGATGATGACAAACATTTGGTAGGAAATTCAACTTAAGAAGTTAATTGAAACATAATGTAAAGGAAAATACTATGAACCAAGAAATGAAAATTTTATTAAAATCAAGCATATGTTACAAATGTTACAAACATATTTTTGGATTATGATTTTGATGATAACAAACAAATCTTGTTTCACAACGACTGTCTTTTTTCTACTGACTTTTCAGAACTAAAAAATCAGACAGAAATTGGAATCAGCTCAAGACTGGGTAGATTAGGATTGAGTCAATCTGTAATTTTCTTCTTTTCTTTCTTGAGTCAATTATAATTTGAAGTGACTGATGTTAAGTAACCCTACACATACACACTTGAGAAATCTAGAACTTGTGTTTTTACTCACATCGTCCCGGACGATATTTATATCATCCTGGATGATCGAGTTCAAAACAGAAGATCTAATCAGGATTTCTTAATTAAGGCAGCCGTAATTAACCAATCAGCCTAGAAGATACCTGTATTGGCCAGGGCGATATGCTCAATAAAGAAAGAATTTGCTGCCATGATCAATTTAAGTATTATGTATTTTTGGAAATCGGCCAGGACGATTCTTTGATAAGCCTGGACGATATTATCTAATTATACCTAAATTGATCCGGCAATCATGGGAGTAATTAAGGATGATTGATACGATCACATCGTCCTGGATGATCGCAAGATCGTCATGGATGATCCATTCAAAAACCTTTGGTAGCTCCTGGACGATAAATATCGGCTAGTACAAATTCAAGGCGATGCGCTGGCAGATTTGGATCGGACGGCTCAAATTTTGGGCGATGCTCTATATAATTTTCCTCTAATTTGAACTGATCGGCCAGGATGATCGTGAGATCGTTCGGGACGATCAAGCAAATTTTCAATCATCTAGTTTGCATTTAGGGCGATGCTCTGGCCGATCCTATGAGATTTATACTGATCGACCAGGATGATTTTTAAATATCATCCTGGACGATAAAGTCTGCAACTTGCAATTAATGAGCCCCTTTGAAGCTCTTCTATTTAAGATCTCTTGTTCAACATTTTTTTAATATCCTTGGTTGTTGTCTTGACCTGAGAAAACCTAAAGGAGAGAGAGAGAGAGAGAGAGAGAGAGAGAGAGAGAGAGAGAGAGAGAGAGAGAGAGAGAGAGAGAGAGAGAGAGAGAGAGAGAGAGAGAGAGAGAGAGAGGGGGGGGAAGAGAGATAGAGGATCTTGTGAGGGGGAGCTTGTGAGGGGATTCATAAGGGTTGCTCCAAGCATTGTTCCATTTCTTCTTCCCTAGAGTCTCTTGTCCTTGGAAAGGTTGGGAGAGGTAAATTTCAGCAAGTGATCGTGGTTCTCTGCCTGATTCAGGAAGAAGCAAAAGGAGTTGGGTTCTCTGCCTTGCCGGGTGTGGCAAAAAGGAGGTGTTTTTGTGAGGGCTTCTCTACCTAGCTGTAGGGGCTAAAGGAGAGTCACGTTTGTAGTGCAATACTCAGAGGGTTCCTCCAGGGAGTGGACGTAGGTCGAGTTCATCGAACCACTATAAACCCTTATGTTCTTGTTTTAACTGCTTCCGCATTTATTTTCTTTCGCACTTATTTTTATGGTGATTTGGTTTGTGATAATCGTTCTTTTTGCTTAAAGAAAATTTTAAATACCAATTCACCCCCCCCTCCTCTTAGTTAGCCTTAGGCCAGTTCTATAGGGCTTAACATCCCTAACGAACTTTCAACAAACACTAAACAACAATAATGAAATAATGAAATAACATAAACACGCTAAATATACCACTACTCACCCTTTTAATATTTCAAAAAGGAGGAAAATAGAAAAGAAATACATAATAATAAATCCAGAATAGAACCTAACAATATCACAAAAAAAAACATCACAAGAAAGATAATCTACAAGTACGAAGGGCCCTAATCATTAGAAGGAGGGAGTGATGGTGGCTGAAAGAAATTGTGGATGGAAGCAAACTGCTCCCCAAACCAAGCTATATCCTGGTCATGTTGTTGTTGCTGGTGTGCCACGTATGCATCAAATATAGCAACATCCAATGTATGTTATCGCTCCTGTGCAGTAACGTAGGAGTCAAACCTAGCCTCCCACTTGTCGAACCGCTCCAATAGCTGATCCAGCTGTGAGTGCTAACTGATCAAAATAGGTGTAGGAACAAGTGTAGAAGCATGTGCAAAAGTAGCTTCCCCCTCAGTTCCTTCAACCTCCTCATGCTCCGGATGGAGACTAGTGCTATGAAAAACATAAAAGGAGCTATTGGTGTAGAAGACAGGCTAAAAATCAATGGATAGGATATTTAAGATTGTATTTAGTTTCCTAGACATTGGCTATGATGTGTCCTAAGGAAATGTTAGGCTTTCTTCTATTCCTTGGATCCTTAAAACTAGTTAAATGCTCAATGTATCAAAAAAGAAGATCAACAACATTGAACTCTCTATAGGCTATTATGTAGAAGGTGGTGATTGAAAGGAAAGTAGTGATGTGGACATGATCACTAGCCTTAGTGATTACTGAGGTGGGAAGTACATGTTGGATTATCCTAGTATCTTTGACTAAGGTGATATATGCCACATCATGATAGGAGACATGAGTGTTCCTCAAAAGATGATTGGCAGGAGCCCAGTCGTAATTTGGATCTTGAGACAAGAGGTAAATCTTGTTCTAGTAGTAGACAGTTGGAGGATTTCGTGTTAGTCCTAATAGGTAATTTCTACAAGTTGTTTGTTTACATAGGATTGAAGGGCATTATAAGTGGAGTTGATCCTAAGGCTTACAAAAAATTCATAAAGGAGTTTAGAACTAAAAGGGAAGGCGAGTATAATAATGAATGTGAGGGAGCTGTGAGAAAAAAGATTTATGACAGGGTAAGTGAGAATACAAGGGTTGACGATCCTGGATAGTGTGATCCCAGTAGTCTTGTAGCAAAGATAGGTGGCTTTGTCATCTGCCTCAGTGAAATGAGATTCGATAGAGGCCCTTAAAGAACTATCGGTCAACATTCTAGATCATTTTCTACCCGCCATTACCAAAAATATTAGAGTATGAGTGAGTGCAAAGAGGAATACAAAGATTTGGGGTGAAAAAACTATTTAAGGTTGGCTATTTATAAAGAATTAGCCATATCGTCTAGGACGATCGTAGGATTGTCAAGGAAGATTAGGCAAATTTATGACGCCCAGGATAATTGGTTAAAAAGATGATTATATCATTGAGGATGATCAGACATTGTCCAGGATGATTAGACACAATCAATCATCTTGAGGAGTCATGCCAAATGACTATTGAAAAAGTAGATCATCCAGAATAATTAGGTGGATCGTCCAGGATGATCGGCAATAATGAATCATACCATCCAAATTTAAAATGTCTATTGTCTTTAGCCACATGGATCATCCAGAATGAACAAGTGAATCGTCCAGGATGATCCCAAATAATTGAAGTAGAATTCAATCAAAATTTCCATGAAGATGAGGATTATCCAAGATAATCTCAAATGATTGAGTCAGATTAGCCATCAAACGAAAGAAGAAGGGTGGATTGATGATATTGTCTAGGATGATAGGAATATCATCCAAGATGAAGTGAAAAAAAATTGAAATTAGATGATAGAGTGAGGTGATCAGAAGGTGCCGCAAAAGATTAAATACGAGTAAAAAAATATAAAAATAACGAAAAGGCAATAAAAATGATGAAAATAATAAAAAAAACAAAGTTTTTCTTATCAAAGCAAGAATATGATAAACTTCCATGTGATTGAATTAAAAATTTGTAAGAAAATGAGTTAACATCATCAAAATCCAAAAAATGGTTAAACAACCGATCCTGTTAACCCTAGTTGGGACTTCTTACCGGGCAAACCATCTTTTGAAAACAAAGATCTAACTCAGAAAAAGCAATTGGATAAGAAAAAGTGATATGTTCAAAACTCGACTCCAAAAAAATATCTTATAGAATAATATACCAAAGTAATTAGTCACAATCATGAATTTCAAAATTAAATCTTTGAAAATATCAGGTGACACAAGAATTTTTCTAAGATTTAAAGGTTTGAAATAGAATGGAGCTTGCTTTCTTGTGGACTCATTTTGTGCCTCTTATTAATTGGATGGCGCACTTTGCACATCTTTTGATTTTGTATACACTTTGTATATCTTTCAATTTTTTTGGCGATCATTATTCATCTCTTCAATTTTTCTTCTTTTTGGGTTCATTTTATTCCTCTTGTCATTTTTGCAAACTAACTCCATTTTGAAACTTTTAAATACTCTCAATTGTGAGAATATCTTCCAGATATTAGAGAAAAAAATGACTCTCTAATATAAGGAAGAGTAAACCACAATGTAGAATCAAATTCATATGATAAATATAATGACAAGATTACAAAAGCTTGATAGTGATTTAATGACTTTGAACATTATTTATATAACATAGATTACTATACTAAGATATAAAAGATCTCAATCCCAAAGTCCAGTTATTAATTTGAGATAAACTTTTATTTAGAAAAGAAAATTGCATCACTAAAAGAAGTTAGAGAAAGGAAAATAATCAATGGTGTTTCCTCCTTTAACTAATTTAGGGATATCAAACATTACTACAAATTTTCGCAAAAAACATTAGACATAAAGTATCATTTCAATAGTGCCCAAAAGCAAAAGTGAAAGAAAAAAAACTAATACATTAGAAATGAAAACATAAAAAATAATAACAAATAAAAAACAACAATTAAAACTAAAAACAAAACTAAAGTTAAAAATAAAAAGAAAGAATAAAAAATAATAAATAATAACAGATCAAAAAACAAAAAAATAAGAATTTAGTAAATATCAAGTTCATGCATTTATGTCAATCGCACCCAATCTGATCCTTAAGATGTTGAATATGTCAAAGGCCAGTGGTTTAGTATAGATTTCAGCTAGTTGATTCTCAGTTTCCACATGGTATAACTCAATATCGCCTTTGATAACATGCTTCCTAATAAAGTGATGTCTTATATCAATGTGTTTTGTCCTTGAATGTTGGATAGGATTCATAGAGATATAGATGGTACTAGTGTTGTCACATGGGATTGAAATTATGCCTAAGGTAATCCTAAATCAAGAATTTATTGCTTCAACTAAAGGACTTGGGCCACAGAACTTCCTAAGGCAATATGCTCAACATCAATAGTGGAAAGTGCAACAGACTTTTATTTTCTACTAGAACATGAGACTAAAGATTGTCCTATAAATTGGCAAGTTCAAGAAGTGCTCTTTCTATCCACCCTACACACTACAAAATCAGAATCAGAATATCTAATAATCTCAAAAAAAGTGTTATGCCTAGGATAATATATTCCTAAGTTTTGGGTCCTTAAGAGATATTTAAGGATTCTCTTAACTATAATCAGGTGGGATTCATTAGGATCAGCTTGAAATCTAGCACAGAGATAAGCACTAAACAATATATTAGGTCGGCTAGCAATCAGGTAAAGTAATGATCAAATCATTCCTCTAAACTTCTTTCGATCAATAGATGTTTCATTTGGGTCCTTATCCAACTAAACACTGGAGCTCATAAGAGTATTTATTGGTTTGGCTTTATCTATTTCATATTTCTTCAAGATGTCCTTACTATATTTAGAAAGATTTCATCATCTAATTATCTTATGTTAAATTCCAAAAAATAAGACAACTCTCCCATCATACTTATCTCAAATTCCTTACTCGTTATTTAAAAAAAAATCATCACATAACTTTTTATGAGAAGATCCAAAAAGTATTTCATCAATATAGATCTGAATAATGAGTAACTTATCTCCTACTTTCCTCAGAAATAGGGTGGTGTCTATGCTCCCATAAAGAAACTCCCTCTCTAGTAGGAATGTACTAAGCCTCTCATATCAAGCTATGGGTGCCTATTTTAATCCATATAAGGTCTTTTTTAATTTGTAAACATGATTTGGAAATTGGGAACTCTCAAAACCTATGGGTTACTCTACAAACACATCTTCTTTTATAACCTCATTCAAGAAGGCACTCTTGACATCCATTTAGAAAAGCTTAAATCCCTCATAAAAGGCAAAAGCTAGTAGCACTCTAATGGCTCCCAATCTAGCTACAGAGGCAAAGGTCTCCTCAAAATCAATTCCTTCTATTTGGTTGTACACCTTAGCCACTAATCTTGCCTTATTCGTAACCATCACACTAGATTCATTTATTTTATTCTTAAAGACCCATTTGTTTCCAACCATACTTTGATTCTTAGGTCTTTTTACTAACCCCCAAACATCGTTCCTCAAAAATTGGTTAAGTTCTTCTTGCATAGCTAAGATCCATAATTCATAAAAAGGGCTTGATTAATATTGGTGGGTTCAATCATTGAGATAAAGACTGAGTGGTTCACTTCCTTCCTAAGTCCATGTCTAGTTCTAACACCTTCAGAAGGGTCTCCTAAGATCCGTTCTTTAGGATGACCTGAAGAGTATCTCACCTACTCCATCAGTGTTTTAAGGCTCTACCCTTTTCTCAAATTTTTTAACTCCTTGGGTAATCTATCCATCTTCATCTTCTTCCTCAACTCTAGATTTTTGAGGATCAGATTCATCAAATGATACATGTGTAATCTTCTCCACCACTAATGTCCTCTTGTTAAATACCCTAACAAATTTTCCCCACTTGAATATCCTAAAAATACTCCTTCATTAGATATTAGGTCAAATTTTCCTAAGTGTGACTTCAATTATTAATAATGAAAACCTTACAACAAAGATATGGAGGTGTGAAAGGTTAAGTGTCTTACTCTTAATGATCTCATAGGGTGACTTATTTAGTTTGGATCTAACATTTACCATATTCAGCACGTAACAATCTATATTTATCGCTTCAGCCTAAAAATATTTTGGAAATGAATACTCAACAAGCATGGCTCTAACGGCTTCAACTAAGATCCTATTCTTCCTTTCAGCTACCCCGTTCTGCCAAGGGGTCCTAGGAGAAAAGAAGTTGTGACTAATCCCTTGATCCTCACAAAAGTCTCCAAATTTCTCATTTTCAAACTCTCCAACATGGTTATTATGGATGCTCAAGATCTCATAGCCTTGCTTTTTCTGAATCCAAGTGGAGAAGGATCTAATCTCATCAAAAGACTCACTCTTAGGTGATAAAAATCTAATCCAAGTGAACCTCGAGTATTAATCGACAGTCACAAATCCATAGACTTTTCCCCCTAAGATGATAGTGCTAATGGGTCTAAACAAATCCATGTGAAGGACTTCTAAATGTCCAGAGGTGTTAATGTCCTTAATGGAATGGAAAGTTGATTGGACTTGCTTCCCTAGTTTATAGACATCACACAGGTGATCCTTAGTGAACTTAAGCTTGGGGGCACCTCTAACTAGGTCTTTTTGGGTCACTTTCCTAAAGGTTCTTATAATGGCATGACATAACCTCCTATGCTATAACCAAGACTCATCATCAATAGTTTTTAAATAGAAGGATGCAACACATTTAATGTTATTTAAATCTGGCATGTAAATATTGTTAATCCTTTTTTTCCTATGAAATAGTAGTTTTATTTAAGCTAATGATACATGTATTTGCCAAAAAAAATATGATAAAGCCATTGTCGTAAAGCTGACTGATGCTGAGCAAATTATGTTTAAATTAGTAAAATATTTTCAATCAAAAGGTTCATGGAGTTTTCGATTATACCTGTGCCCACCACTTTCCTGGTGGTGTTGTCTCCAAGAGTGACCTTGCCTCTAGCCCTAGTCTCTAATGAAAGGAGACAGATTGAAACTACAAGAACCTTCCTCAATAGTAAATACTATAAGGGTATGATCATGAGAGGATATGTCTGTGGGGCACATGGCTTGATGATACTATACAAAATTAGATAATAAATTTCTAATTAGGTCGCCCAATTCATTAGCTAGTGTGGCCAATGCATCTGCTTTACCATTTGTAGATAGATAGATTTTACCCAAGGTCGCTTTAGGAATTAAGCACAAGAGCTCTATTTCCTTGTTGTGATAGGATAAGAGCTCAGGCTTAAGCTCTTTAAAGACTCCAGCTACTTGGTTAATGATTAGTAGGGAATCTCCAAAGATTTTTAACTGTATAATTTTCATCTGAATGGCCAACTCAAGTCCCAAAATTAGAGTTTTATACTCACCTTCATTATTAGTATGAGGTTCTAAAACACTATAGGAGGATCAAAGTCTTTGGCCTTTATGAGATATAAAAATAAAGCCCAAGCTTACTCTATCTAAGGGAGTTTCATTTAGATATAAAGATTTAACCGATAATGCACCGTCAAAGTAAAACTCCCAAGAAGGGGACTCTTATTCATCCAAACTCATGATTAGTTCATCAGGCAAATCATCATTGAGTGGGAAATCTATGTAGATCGGGCGAGCAACAAGTAAGTCAGTTAGAGCCTGTCCTTTGATAGCCCGCTGAGAGACAAAAGTAATGTCAAAATATAGTAGAATCATATAATAACATGTTAAGAAAATTGAGAGGGTTGGATAGGTCATCAAATATTGCAAGGTATTGACCCGAGAAATCAAGTTAACCTTGTACAAAAGCATATAATGTTTAAGCTTATGAACTATAAAGATCAATGCCAAATACTATTTTTCCATTGTTGTATATTTTAGCTTTGCAGGTATCAACCATCTTCAAAGATAGTACAAAGAATTTTCTTTGGCTTTCTCATTCTCTTGAGCTAAGAGTGCACCCAGGAATTCATCCAGAACCATAGTGTGGAGAATTAACAGCCTTCTCGTGATGGGTACAACTAATATAGGGGGATTCATTAGGTAGCATTTCATACTCTCAAAGGCCTCCTGACAATATTCATCCAAATAAAAATGGGCATCCTTCTTTGTGAGCCTATTGAAGGGATGACATCTACCAGAAAGATTGGAGATAAATCTCCGCAAGAAAGCAAGTTTATCTTGGAAAGACCTCAACTGGGTAAGGCTCTCAGAAGGCTTCAAGTCCACTATGGCTTTGATCATGAAAGGATCAATCTCAATGCCATGATAGCAAACTATATATCCAAGGAACTTTCCCACACTAACACCAAATGCACATTTCAAAGGATTCATCTTTAAATTATACTTCCATTGGTGTTCAAAAATGATTTGAATATCTTGAAGGTGATCTCCACGGACCTTGCTTTTGACTACATGATCATCCATATTGCATTCAACTTGCTTGTGTATCATCTCATCAAAAATAATGGTCATGGCATGTTGATAGGTGGCCCTAACATTCTTGAGATTAATGAGCATCACCTTATAACAAAACACTCCTATAAGTGTGTGGAATGTAGTGAACTTCTCATCTTTAGGGGTCATCTTTATCTGATTGTAATTGGATGAACCATATATGAAGGAGAATATGATTTGGGATGAAGTAATATTCACCATAAGCTTGGGGATATAAAGAAAGAGATCATCTTTATGGAATGCCTTGTTCAAATCATGGATGACGATGCAGACAAGAATATGTCCGCTATTCTTCTAGATCGGAACAATGTTGACGAGAAAAGTAGGATACTTCTCTTTATGAACGAATCCAGCTTTTATAAGCTTCTTAGTTATAGTGATCACCTGTTATTTAATCTCCAACCTCATCCTATGAGGTGACTGTTTAATAGGAACTGCATCAGGCTTGATAGCTAACATGTGGACAGCTACTTCTGGGTTTAGACCAGACATCTTAGTGTAATTCCAAGCAAAGCAGACTCTAAAATCTGATAATAGTTTGTTGTACTCTTGAGCTTCTAAATTGGATAATAAGGTAGTATGAAAAATAGGCCTATGATATGATTCATTGCCAAATTTAACCTCATGTAATTTGTCCCTAGCAGAATGGTTCCATCTTTGAACTCATATGGGGCATCAAGGACCTTGTCCATAATATCACCCAGGTCTTCCTCATCGGTAAGGGAACTAACCTGATACGCGTGAGAGATAACATGAATATTGGCATGAGTAAATTGATCCTTCCCAATATAACCCAAGCCTTTCTAGGTTTGAGGCAAATCAGTTCGCTAAATATGGGCTTGCTATAGAGCTTGTTCATTAGACCCAAGTTGAAGGAACGACATCCTGCTTAATATAACCTTCCATAAAAGGGGATAAATAATTAGGGACTTATGTGACCCCATCATCCATAGTAGTACCCACAGGATCCTGACTCTCAAGACCCAGTGGGCACCTACGCTATGGTATAAAGAGTGGAACTCCTAGACTGTAATGGCACAAAGAATTTGTGTAGTGCATGCACAGAATGATTATTAGTCTATAGTGAACCACCAATACTAGTGGAAGGAGTAATAGATGATCATTGATGAGATTTCTTAACTTTTATTTCATATATCTAATGGGAAAGATATTATTTATTAGTAGTTTGACGTTAGAAGTCTACTTCCTCGTCTGAGCTACTATAAACAATCAAGCCACCCTCAAGTATCATGTATCTACGAAAGGTAGGGAGGGAACTGAATGATGAGGAACATAATTCATCTCGTCATCTAAAGAGTCAAATTCGATAGTCAAGGAGGAAGTGTAAAAGATAAGAGGGAGGAGGAATTGGAGTGTCAAAGTTTCTTACCGGGCAAGCTGACTCTCTACCTCTTTCTCTACCCCGCCATCCCCTACCTCTATTAAGGGGAACATCATGCCTAACATCAAATTGAAAGGAAGATCCAATAGGATCTACAGTGGAAACACCTTTCTCAATACCAACCTATGATGGTGTTGCAGATCTATTTTCATGGAGTAGAATTTTGATGATAGAAAACATTCATGATTTTTTATGACTGTCTTACCTACCAGCTTTTTAGGTCCATAAGATCGAGTGAAACTCAAGCCAGCTTAAGATTTGGTAGATTAAGTCTGAGTTAATTTATATTTTTTCTCTTTCTTGAGTTTATTGTAAACAATATGGTTCTTGATGCTAAGTAACCTTGTACACACGCACCTTGGGAGAATTTTTGACTATTTCCTAACATTTACTATTTTTGGTAACATCATCCGGGATGATATTTGTATCAATTTGGACTATTGGTTCAAAAAAAGAAACCCTAATTAGGGCATCCTTATTAAGGCAGCCGTCATTAAGCACATCGTCCTGGACGATTTTGTATCGGTCAGGACGATAGGCTCTAATCCTGCTAGATCTATTTAGGAATTACTTATTTTTGGACATCATCCAAGGCATCGGCCTGGCCGATCTAGCATAATTTTTCCTAAATTAATCTAATATTTAAGGAAAGCAATTAAGGTTGATTGTACGATCACATCGGCCGAGCCGATTGTAGGATCGGACGGGATGATATGACTTGAAAAAATTATTTAATCATCCCAAACTGACCTGGCTGATTGAGTGAAATTTTTGCTGATCGGTCAGGCTGATATTCATATCGGCCTAGATGATAATTTTGATTTTGTAAATATATTTATAGAGCTCTTTCTTTCTGATGAAGAGTGTCTTTGGTAGTCACTATAGCTTCGTTCTTTTGGAGGGAACTTGAAGAGAGAGAGAAATGGGTGGAGTTTGAGAGAGGGAGAAGATCCTTGGAGGGGGTTTCAAGGGAGTGTGGAGGGGGATTCCACACAGTTGCTCCGGCGAGCTTGCACCTTAGTACCATCGGATTCAAGGCTTATTGAGGGAAGTTCTGGGAAGAAGAAGATCTCTTTGGTGTTAGAGGACCCGTCTACTCCGCCGCACCGGAGAAGGTGGAACTGATTTTATAAGGGCTTATCTGCCTAGCTGTGGGGGCTAAAGGAGGACACTGAGTTTAGTGCAATACTCAGAGGGTGCCTCCGAGGAGTTGACGTATGTCAAGGTTTGACTGAACCACTATAAATATGGTGTGTTCTTTCCCTTATCATTTTCGCATTTAATTTCCGCACTTTGATTTCTGTGGTGAATCTTGATTTATGTTTTTGATTGTGAAAGATTTTTTTAAAATACCGATTTACCCCTTTTGGTTAGCCTTGGGACTAGTTCATAAGGGCTTAATATCCCTAACGAACTTTCAGATGGGCCCTGTACTAGTGGTTATATAGGACCCTATGAAATTGACTGTATATGACTCTATACAATACTAGTGGTTATATATGACCCTATGAAATTGACTGTATCACTGGTGACTAGGCAGTTGGAGGTCTATAATCCTTTTGAGATATATAATGCTCGACATCCAGGTTGAGTATTACAAAAGGTTTGACGTTAGAAGTCTACTAGTATGTATCACCGGTGACTAGGCAGTGGGAGGTCTATAATCCTTTTTGAGATATATAATGCTCAACATCTAGGGTTTCATCTTAAATAGAGACCTCCTGCATGACAAAAGGTTGAGTATCCCCAAGTATGGAATACTTTACACATTCCTCATATACTTCATTCATTGGTGCAAGGTAGAGGGTACCATTCCATATTCATGAATCCAAGGCCTTCCTAAGAGAGCCTTGTATAAGGTATCTGCTTCAATCACATGAAACTTTGCCTCGGTTTGGAAACCTACAAACTTCAAAGGTAGACTAATAGACCCTAGAGCAAACTGGCCTTGGTCATTGAAGCCTTTCAACATAATCTTATCGGAGATAAGCTTCCAATGACCAAGAGGGAGACTCTTTAAATTTTCATAACTCAGGATGTTGATTGAAGCTCCCTGGTTAATGAGGACCCTATTTAACTCATAACTATTTACTTCAACAGTGACATACAAGGGATAATTATGCTCGAAAGTCCCTAAGAGAAGATCTCGATATAAAAAGGTAATATATGATATCTCTCTCAAATAGCACGAATCCCCAATAGATTAAGAAGCAAAGAAAGCCTGATAAGACTTTGGATCAAGAAGCACTTTCACTAGAGTCTCTCTCAAGTTAGAAGATAATATCTAAGCATTGTAAACAATGAGGGAAGGGATTTTCCTTAAGTGAGCCAACATATTATAATCAACCTCCAGCTAAGGGCCTTATCCTTTCTCCCTAAACTACTCTTAAGAAGAAGGGATAGGATCATCCTATTGGATAATAATATTTTTATCTTTTTCTTCAGTGTTCATAGTCATCTTAAGAGGAAGGAATTTCCCTGAATGCAAGTGTACTTCCTGTATTGAGTCAGTCTCAATAGGAGATTCATTTGGCTCAGTGGTGATGGCTTGTGTTAGCCATAAGAAAAGTGACTGGAGTGGGTTCTTAGAATTATCTCTTGAATCCATGTAAAAACTATCCTATGAAATGGTAAATATAGGCTTTTACTCACACTCAAACTCATCATCACATGAAAGATCATTAACATTATAAGAAATATGCAATACTTGAGAAGAACGAGTGCTAGAAGAAGTAGATCAAAAAAGAACAAAAGAATAAAAGTAGCTAGAAGCATCTTCTTCCATTAATTTATCATCAATCGAAGGGAGAAACAAATCCTTCAGTGTAAGCGTTGGAAGGGGTCATGTCTTCCCCTCTAAAGTTACAACAATATTTTCTCTTTCATACATTTTTCTATTACATGAAGAAGAAAAAGAAATGTGCTTAGTAGGCACTACAATAAAAGAAGGAAAAGAAGCTAGTGAAGAAACTAGGTGGCAATTATCAACTTGGCCTAGGAAGGTCTCTTTTCAATTACCTCTAAATTCTAAACTTCCTATATGATCATATGCTTTGTCATACAAGGGAGTGCTAGCTACCACTCTCCCTCATAACCATGGGGTAATCTACTACCACTGCTCTAACCATTACTCTGACTATCATTATGACTGGAACATGAAATCATCTGAATAATCTAAGTAATCTTACCCTAGGGCTGCATCAAATTTCTATCCTGATGGTGGATCTTCCATTTGGTCATGGGTCTCTCAACTCTATCTTTAGACACATAACAATCCTCAATGGCATGCTCAATATGTCTATGGAATGGATAATACAGTGGATGATCTATTTGTCCCTCTTCTTCCACCTTATTATTTGTTAGGAATGTCAAAATATTCTTCTTAATAAGAAATTTAACTATCTTTTTTACACTCTCCCTCTTAAAGGGGTATTCCTTGATAAGCTTCTTCTGAAGGTACTGTTAACTCTCAGGAGTCTTACGAGAGGGTTTAGACTATGCTGCTGACTGCCCAAGTGTGTACGATGGCTGATGTGGTACTGAACTAACCACGGGCTTCTTTCCCTTATCTTGCGGCTCAAAAGTATTGTGTACCTCCCCTCTCCTAGGAGGAGGTGCCTCTAAAAACTCATGCCATTAAGGTCTATATGAGGATTAACTCTCAAACTTAGGAGGGGCTATAGTGGGTATGTTGTCTTGCAAACTAATTACCTCCGTTAATAAATTTTAGAAAGTTTAAATGTTGAAACCCTTTAAGCCAGGAGCTATAGGATTATCTATGTCCTTATCCAATTGACTGAGGAATTCATTGGTTTACTAACTGGTTTAGCTTTACCAATTTCATACTTTTTAAGGATGTCCTTAATATATTTTGACTCACTAAGAAATGTGCCATCCTTTTTTCTATTTTATACTAAAACTAAGAAAGTAACTCAAGTTTTCTATTAAAATCATTTCAAGTTCATTACTCATTATTTTTAAAAAATCATCAGAAAGAGTTTTGTTGGAGGATACAAATAAGATATCTTCAACATATATTTGGATAATGAAAATTTCATCTCCTACTCTTTTTAAGAAGAGAGTGGTGTCTACACTCCCTTTAATAAATGATATTTCTAATAAGAATGTGCTTAGCCTTTCATACAATGCCCTAGGTGATTGTTTTAATCCATACAATGCCTTTTTTATTTTAAAATAATGATTAAGAAATTGTAAATTTTCAAAACCTAGAAATTGCTCAACATAAATATCCTCTTGTCTCACCCCATTAAGAAAGGCACTCTTAACATCCATTTGAAATAGTTTAAATCCTTTAAAATAGGCAAAAGTTAGAAGAACCCTAATTACTTCAAATCTAGCTATAGGGAAAAAAGTCTCCTCAAAATTAATTACTTCTATTTGATTGTATGCCTTAGCCACCAATCTTGCCTTGTTTCAAACCACTAAACTTGAATCATTCATCTTATTTTTAAAAACCCACTTAGTTCCAATAACACTTTAATTTTTAGGTCTTTCTACAAATTCCCAAAAATTGTTTCTAACAAATTGATTCAACTCTTCCTGTATGGATAGAATCCAAAATTTATCTAAACCTGGTTGATTTAAATTAGTGGGTTCAATCATCAAAATAAATGCTGAATGTTTCACTTCTTTGTTAAGTCCATGTCTATTTCTAGCTCCTTTACTTAGGTCTCCTAAAATTTGTTATTTTGGATGACTCTTAGAATAATTCTATTCACTAGGCTATATATTTTATGTTTCAATCTTTTCTTCAAGATTTACATTTTCAATTCCTCAGAAGATCTCTTCAACATGCTCTTCTTCCAACCTAGATTCTCCAAAAATATCAAATTCATCAAAAACTATATGTGTCATCTCATATACAACTAATGTTCTTTTATTAAAAATTCTATAAAATTTTCTAACACTCGAATGTCTTAGAAAAATTTCCTCATCAGATTTAGGATCAAATTTTCCTAAAAGAGTTTTTCCTTTATTATGAATGAATACTTTACATCCAAAGATATATAGATGTGAGAAGTTGGGTATTCTTCTCTTAAGAAGTTCATAGGGTGTCTTGTTCAATATAGGTTTAATGTTCACCCTATTCAAAACATAATACGCTGTATTAACCACTTCAGCCCAAGAATATATAAGAAGTGAATATTAAGACAATATAGCTCTAGTAGCTTCTGCCAAAGTAATATTCTTTCTTTCAATAACCCTATTCTGTTGAGGGATCCTTCGAGCTAAGAAATTATGATATAATCCTTGCTCTTTATAGAAAATTTTAAATTTTTTATTTTAAAATTTTCTACCGTGATCACTATGAATTGGAAGAATTTCATAAATTAGCTTCCTCTGGATCTACGTAGAACCTAATCACCAAATGATTTTCTCATATGAGATAAGAATCTAATCCAAGCGAACCTCAAAAAATCATCTACAATTATATTCCCATAAACTTTCTCTCATAGATTTACAGTGATAATGGGTCCGAAGAGATCCATGTGAAGGACTAAGGGGTTGCTAGTACTAAGGTCTTTGATTGAATGAAAGGAGGACTTAACTAATTTTTCTAATTGATATGCATCATAAAGATGATCATTAGTAAATTCTGCTTTGGGTATTCCTTTTACAAATTCTTTCTGAGTAATCTTCCTAAGATTTGTCATGCTTCCATGACAAGGTTTTATATGTTATGGCCAAGATTTATCAATAATGATTTTTAGATTAAAAACATTAGAAGATTTAACACTATTTAAATCAAGGATGTAAACATTATTTACTCTATCTCCATGCAACACATCAACTCCATTTTGGCTTATATATAGCTAGTAGGAAAAAAATTATGTTAAAACCCTTATCATAAAGCTGACTAATATTTAGAAAATTATGTTTCAAGCCTTCTACCAATAAAATATTTTCATTTAGAAAATTCTTTATATTACCAATCATACATGATCCTACCACTCTCCTAGTGGTTTTATCTCCAAGTGTTATTTTGCCTCTAGTTCTGGCCTCCAGCAATACAAATTGATTTGAATCTCCAGTCAAATGTTTTGAACATCTGCTGTTTATGTACCAAATTCTCTCATGAGGACTTGTATGAGAGCATTTCTATAAAATTATTAAACGTTAGTCTTGGGAATCCAATAAATTTAGGTTCTTCTCTTGACAATGATAATCTAGATGCATGTTTGATATGCTGTGATTTATGCATATTAGGTCTCCACAATAGATATATTCTACGATGAGTAGTGCAAGTGTAGGAAATATGACCCATCATTCCAAATGAAATGCATTTAACTCCAGGAAAAGGATTTTCCAATCTATATGAGTTATAATACCTTTTCTTAGATTTTGAAATTATACGCTTTTGATCAGTATTGTAAAATGGTATAACTGTGGGAGGTGTCTTATCTTCCTTAAAAGCTTTCAATTGTACTTTAAGATATGAGTTTGCACTTTCTAAAACTAAATTTTCAACTCATGTTCTCTTTATCTGATTCAACCGTAAACACCTTAAAATCATTTTCACATTCATTATAAGATATTTTCAATAAATCATGCTCCTTATTCAAATTATCAAATTCATCTAGCAAAGCGATGTGATTGTCATATATATATATATATATATATATATATATATATATATATATATATATATATATATATATATATATATATATATATATATATATATATATATATATATATATGTGTGTGTGTGTGTGTGTGTGTGTGTGTGTGTGTGTGTGTGTGTGTGTGTGTGTGTGTGTGTGTGTATGATCATTTCTAAGGTTTTCATAAACATTTATGTAAATTCAAATGCTCAAAATTAAGGTTCGCACGCAATTTTTTGAGTTTCTTATATGCATTATAAATTTTCTTAGAAACTTTAAATAATTCATTATAAGATAGGTCACATATCTCCTTTTGATCTGAATGATCAAGGTTATCTGTCATTAAGCACAGATTTGTATCCTCCTTTTCTGCTTCTATTTCTAAAGAGTTTGAAGCTGAGTCAGCCCAAAAAGCTCTTTGCATCATTTTCTTGCCCTTCATGATGTTAGTTTTCTCATCAGCTTTCTCCTTACTAGGATTAGCTTTGAGATTTTGGCACTCAGTCTTTATATGTCCAGGTTTTCTGTATTCATTAGAAATCTTTATGTTCTTATTGAACTTACCTTTGTTTTAATGTTGACATCTTTGTTGCTTTCTCTTTAGGATACTTTTGAATTATATTGTCATCAATGCAATATCTTCTTCATCCTCTAGTATTGAATGATCACTATCTGAATCCTCAACTTTTAAGGCTATATTTTTTTCTTTCCACTTAGCAACTACATCAATCTGTCTTTGATTCACTCCTTGCTTATAAGCAATCAGTGATCCAAGAATATTATCAATAAAATACACATTTAAATCTTTAGACTCAGTCATGGAAATTATCTTTGCATCATAAGTAGTAGGTAATCAACATAAAATTTTATTAACTTTTTGGAATTTGTGAGTTCTCTACCTAAAGCATGTAATGAGGTAATAATCTATGCAAACCATGTATACATATCAGAAATTAACTCATTTGTTTCAAGCAAAATAGTTTTTAGTCATGCAATAAAATAGTCAACCTAGATTTTTTCACCTCATTTATCCCTTCATTAGTTATGCAAAATCTATCTCAGATTTTTTCCCAATTTTGCTGGAAGAAGCACGTATATAGCCCTCTTACTTCAAAGCACAAAAGAAATTGTTCAAACATTTTGCATTCAATTGTGCTAATTCTTTTTCTTTTAATATCCAATCAGTAAATGGTGCTTTAGGTCTAATTCCATCAACAAGTCTAATAGGTCTAGTATAACCTTCCTGTACTAATATCAACATGCGATAGTCAAGTGATTGCACAAAAGTAGACATGCAAGTTTTCCAAAAATCAAATAGAATTTTATTAAATAAAGGTGGTCTAGTGATCAAGTATCCTTCAGGAGTATTTCGAATTCCAAAAGTAGACATGATCGAGTTTTAAAGTAGTCTAAATTTTACTTATGAAAATATGCTCTAGTACCACTTGAAAGTTCATATATGTTGTTAAATCTAATATAATTGTCCCAAGGCTAACTAAGAGGGGTTGAATTGTTTATTTAAAATTTTTCTTAAATTCTTAAAAACCTTTTTAAAAATTTAAGTCAATGATCCACAAATATGCGGTTGCTTGACAAAATAATTATCATATAATCTTTAAACTACAAAGATTTAAATGTAGGAAATAAAAATGTGAAAAAATAAATAGCACAAGAAGAACACCAGATTTTATAGTGGTTCGGTCAAATCTGACCTACATCCACTCCCTGGAGACTCTTTCTCCAAGTATTTCACTAGCAATAATGACTCTCCTTTTTCCCCCACAGCAAGATGGAGAAGCCCTTACAAACTCTCTTCTAGTAATCCACTATGGAAGAGAACCAATGCCTTTTACACTCTCCAAGTGATGGCAGTGTACCTCACATTCTTTTTTCCCTCCTAGTGAAGGCAGAGAACCAATACATCCTTTTTTCACCTTCCTTGTGAAGGAAGAAAACGGTCACATCCTTCTTCACCCTCCTGGTGAAGGCAGAGTACCTTGATCTAATTTTGAATGATCTTCTCCCAAGAGCCTCCAAATAAGTCACACATAAACTTGATGAAGAAGACAAAAAAATATCCTTACCATAGGCAACCTTATGAATCTCTCACAATTTCCCTTCACTAGATCTCTCACTCTTCACTCACAAAAGTTCTCCCAAACACACTCTCAATGGTCACTCTCAGAAGAAGTTCACAACAAAGGATTTTCTAAGTCAGTTTTTAGGACTTAATTTATAGAAAAACCATGAAAAATTGTCTAAAAATTAAAAGTTACAATAGATCCATCCTACAATCATACGGTACGATTGTATATCGTACGGTGCAAATAGTTTACAAAATTAGGCCTTTCATTTAGTATGATCTGGTATGAACCTTATATAGTTCTCTGTCAGTCTTCTGTATGAATTAAGATCGTACTATACAAACTGTTCAAAAATGAATAAGTTCATCTTGAATGATATGGTATGAAAGTAATTTTGTACTATGTTAGTGGTCTGTATGAATTAAGATCATATTATACAAACTATTCAAAATTAAACAAGTTCATCTAGTATGATATGCTACAAAAGGAATTTCATACTCTATCAGTCATATGTACGACCTGACATCATACTGTATTACTAGGTCAAATAATTCAAGCCATGATTTGATTGACTATTTTTGGAGGAAAACTAAGTCAAATTCTACAACACGATTAAATATCGTACAGTATGATTAGTGTTAAAAATGTAAGTTTTAACTCTCTCTCTCTCTCCCCCCGTGTGTGTGTGTGCACAGTTACCTAATTACAATCATATTCAATCAAACTCAAGAAATAAAAATAGAGATATACAAACTCTATTATACTCTATGTTGAAGTTTTAAGCAATTTGGATTATGATTTTTCTGAAATGTTAGTATAAACTTAAATAAGTAAATAAAAATATCCAAGATATACTAGGAGAAAAAATAAAATTATAACACAATAATTAGTTTTATTATCATCAAAATAACAAGCTCAATCTTGATTACTAGGTTGCAACAAAAATGATCGTAGTTATGCGATGGTGGCCGAAAATACTCGACATACAATGATGGCTAGAGGAATCATAGTAGATGAATGATAGTGCTTGGAGGAAGGCTTGTTAGTGGCTATTAGGTGGAGGATCGATGATGATGGTCGACTAGAAGTTTAGCAATGAAAACCTGGTAGCATAGATTCTTCAGTGGTGGTGCCAAGGTGAAGCTTCAATATTCTTCCTTCAAACCCCAAAGCTCTTCTTTTCTTCCTCCTTCATTTTCTCCTCCCTTTTCCTCCTTTCTCCCCCATTAGTGAAGAATGATAGGTCTATTTATACTTTCTTAGTAGTGGCATGGCTAGTTAAAAGGGAGAATATCAAGGGCAAGTTGGGAGTATTTCTATGGATGGCCGATATCAACTCTCTCGATCATAGATCATTTATCGAGCATTTAACTATATTATTAATGTCAGAATTTAACAATCCTGAGCTCATTAGATTTGTCTCATCGCACCACTTAGTTTGATTTTAAGCATGTCACAATTGATTGCCGTTTAATCATCCAATTAATGCTCTGAAGCTTCAAAATAGGTTAAGATAATTTGATTTGGACCCATTTGGGCTCATATTGGATTAAACTTGGTGTCATTGGATTTATCTCCTTAAGATGTTCAATTTGAGTATAAGCTTGCTAAAATTAGAATTTGAATGATCTTGAATATATATTTAAAAGTTTCAAATTCATATTTGCATTGAGATTCATGCTCGATCTAGGTGATTATTGGTGACACATCCACATAAATAAAAAAAAATTTAGAATTGAAGGCTATTATATGTCTTTAATTTCTTGAGCCCTTCTCCATCTTTTTTTTTACTTACTGCATTTCATATCATGAATGAGTCAAATTGTGTTGAGGATTAGCTTTTTTAGTTCTTATTAAGCTCAAACTCAGGTCGATTGTGAAAGCTTGTTTAGAAAGCTCAAGCTTGAGTGAATTGTTGATCTTGATTTCTTAATTTAAAATTAAAATTTTTAGTTCTTTAAAATTTTTTCTTTTAAATATAGATTTAATTTAAAAAAAAAGATAAAATATATTATATAATGCTAATTTCAATTAATTTTAAATATATTTTAAGTTAATTGAGTAGCTCAACCAGCTTAGGAGCTCGTTTAATTTATGAACTCAAGTATAAACTCAAACTCGAATTCGTAGCTCGATAAACTCGACTCGCTCGTTAACAAGTCATGCTTGAACTAGATTGGCTCACTTATACCCCTACATAAATGCAATTGAATAGCTCTTCAAAATAAAGCTAAGTGTCTGTTTGTGACAACTTTCTTTTCGCTTTATATTTTTAGAACTCATTGAAAGTTGCTACTTGCCTACTATATTTTTGTTAATTTGAAGAAATTTCTATGCAAGGAATCTATTTTTTATAACAACTTTTACTTCCCCCACAACAAATTTTCAACTTCCTTTATAAAATGCTATGGCCTTTCCAAACAAACCCTAAGTCTTTAAATTTAAGCAATTCATGCATTAGATCCTTGCATAATAATAATAAAAAAGCATTAGATCCTTGCATCCAAAAAAATCTGTCAAAAACTTTATTTAAATGTTGTACAACCTAACATATATTTGTTATCATTTAAGCAAGCATATCACTTCATTAGCTCATGCAACCAACAGATTATATCACTCAATATCTTAAAGATATATAAATAGAATCATTGTCATACATTACTTGATTGATATAATCAATAAGAAATTCATGAGAAATCCACATAAATTTCTTCATCAAAATAAAATGTTTTAAAACACATTTAGTAAAAAATAATTATAATAACAACAAAGATGGATTGAATCCACCAAAATTTGAAACTAATTAATCAATCCTTCAAAATTTCCTCATAATTTGTTGAGATGTGGACCTCCAAATTTTCTTCATGATTGTTTGAGACATAAACATTGTCTGATTAATCAGAAGAAGGAACAAATGGTGTTGGGGGCATCTCCAAGCTCTGAAAGATCGTTGTGAGCATTTGAACAACTTTTCTCATTGATGGACGTTCTGCAGGATTCCACTGTATGCACCAAAGTGCTATTATGGCAAGCCTTTTCATAATTTCTTCATTTCCCTCAATTTCCAAAGCTAATCCCATGTTATTACTATGGACCAACTTGTTATATAACCCCTCTGGAAAATAAATTTCAGTGATGTTCTCAATTGTAGGATCAATATTTTTCCTCCTTCCGATCATTTCTAATAGAAGCATTCCATAACTATATACATCAGATTTATGAGAGACATGACCAAAGTTTCTAGAGTAGACCTCTGGTGCTATGTATCCCATTGTGCCTCTTGCAGCACTTATTGTCACAATGCTTTGATCTCTAGAGCATAGCTTGGCCAAGCCAAAATCTGAAATTTTTGGATTGAAGTCATAATCTAACAAAATATTATGGGGTTTGATGTCAAAGTGAACAATTCTTTGATTGCATCCTTGGTGCAAATAATTGATTCCTTGGGCAATCCCAATTGCAATCTCATGCAACTTCTCCATATTGAAAAATTCATGTCTCTTCTTTGATTCCCCAAAGAAAATATACTTTTCTAAAGAATTATTTGGCATGAACTCATACACTAGGGCTCTGTTAGTTCCATCTGAACAAAATCCCAAGAGTCGAACTACATTGACATGGTGAATTTTTCCTATAGTGGCTACTTCGTTGACAAAATCATCTCCATTGGATTTTGATGCTTCTAGCAATTTAACTGCCACAGGAATTCCATTAGTCAGCTCACCTTTGTAGACACTTCCAAATCCTCCTTGGCCCAGTTTATGCTTAAATTTCTTTGTTATTTTCTTAATATTAGAGAAATTGTATCGAGTTAGTGTTGTAGATTTGTAGGTTGCAAGGAACTTTTCGACCTTGATGCGCTTCTGTTTTTCTTTGATATGTTTTTTGAAAAAGTAGAGAACCACAACAACTGCAATTAGAAAAACCACAAGAGATGTACCAATGGCAATGCCTGCAAGAAAGGAAATTTTAACATTCATTAATGCAATTTTTCTTTTTAGAAGCACCACTATCGATAAATTTTACCAAATTTCATGCAATGAAGCCTTTTAAAAGAAATTCAGGTCGGAAGTCTGGGAGAAAAGTAAAAAAAAAAAATTTTGTGAGATTGCTCCACATACCTTCAGCAATAAGATGTGAACCTGCGAAAAACATATATGGACAAAAAATTAGTTTGTTAAGCCACGATTAATAAAAGTTAGTATAAATTTGAAGATATAGTAATAAAACATGCTTGAAACTTCATTTTATTTGTTATAACAGAATATAACATTTTCGCTGAAAACATCTCTAACCTAACCTCCTAATTCTATCTCATTGAATTTGAAATTTCTCCATGTAGTCTTCAAACTCTAATTCATTGCTAATTACCTTTTCCTTGAAAGTTTTATTAAGCTAAAATCAAATTTCTATTCCTGATATGAAGTTTGATGAGGTTCTATTTGGATGCCAAATATTTATTTATTAAGAAGATCTACTAACTATTGCAAATGTTGATGATTTATTCGGTGTGGCTACAGGAATTTTTAAAATTATTGAAGTCAAATATGTTCGTGACAATACAAAATATCACTAATAATAAGAAGATTAAAAAAAAATAAGAGAATAGAGAGAGAAAGAGATTTCTTATTGTCAGAAGTACAAGTCTTGGGAAAATGATTGCTCTTTTATTTCTAAAACTTTTATCATTAAACTAAAAATATGATCCGTGGTTGCTCATAAAAAAAGAAGAAGTTTATAATAATAATTCCTTACAAAAAAGTACAGAAAAGAAAAGATGCAGACAGAAGCATAGATAGATAGAAACTCACCATGAGAATCTTCGGGAAAACAAAATGTTTTATCCATTCTGATATTATATCCACATTTTTTCCCTTCATCTGGACATAAAGAACAGTCCTTAATATTCTCATCTAACTTCGTATACAAATAAGCCGTTTGTCCTTGCAAGCTCTTCTGCGTTATAGCTTGTATCGGTTGACCAAGAAAATCAGAAAGAATTTCACCAGAATATATTATGATGCATGGAGGAAGTATGTCTATTCTGGCATATACATTCATAGCATAAACAAAAGAACCTAGTTCACTTAGGCAAGAGATTGGCCCAACTACTCCATCATTGTCAGCTTGCAAGCTTATCTTGGTTGTGCAGTTCACTAGAACAAAAAACGATGTAGCTACATCAAAAACAGAGCCGTTGACGTTAGGCAGTTTTCGGATACCTTTTCTCCGTGGCCATGGGCAATTAATCGAAGATGTTGATATAAGAAGTTCAATAAACCAAAAATCGTTATAGCCAATAGATGTTACTCTGTAAGATTCTGAAGAGGGGAGGGTGATAATTGTCTCGTTGGTGGAAGAACAGGACAGATTAGCACTCACTCCTGCTGTCCTGCAACTATTGGAGCTGCTTTGAAGAGTAAAAGGAAATTTGATCTCCATATCTCCACACATGGAGGAAGGGCAGTCATTGGAGAGGGCATAAGCTACTGGGAAGATCCCAAGCATGAGAAGATGAAACCAACGCATTGCAAAAAGGGTGAATTGGGAACAGCAGCAAAGCCCTTGTTACAAATGAAGTTTTTAAACAGCATTTAATTTAATAAATTAATTTCAGCTTCTGAATTTGACTATTCCACCGAAAAAACTATACTGGTTAATTGTATTCAGCCAAAGACTTATCACCGCGTTTATGGACCAGGGTAGGCTTTGAAGAAGAAGACGACCATGACCAATTTTATTAGGAGTGTCCAAAGTTGACATGACCCGCCCGGAAAAAACTCGGAAAAACCTGAGTTCAGATCAACCCATTTGTAAAATGGGTCGGCTTCGAATTCGGATTTTTGACCCGTATGAAAAACAAGTCGGGTTTAGGTTGAGCCGAAAATCCGCAGGTCGAACCGGCTAACTCGCGAACTTGATGGCTTGACCTAGCATCGTGAGCTGACCCTCATTTCAAGACTCGTAATTGCGCCCCAGCCTCTATCGGCAACGACGACCCAGCCTCCAGGCCCTCCACCGGCTACTGCGCCCTTGAGTGCGATTGCGCCTCAGCCTCCACCGGCGATGACACATCTCGCCTCCTGCCTATGGCCAGATCCGCCTCCACCGGGAGTCAACGACTCGTCGACGTGAAGCCCTACGCCCCTGAGCTCTCAACAGGTCAACCAAGTAGCCATTCGCCGCAACGACGCCCAACCCTGTCGCCATCTGCCCTCATTTTGCGACTCACAATTGAGCCCTCGGGTTTGCGAGTCAGGTCAGATCAACCCGGCAAATAGTGAGGGTCAGGTCCGGGTTATGAATCATGACCCATTTAGCTAAACGGCTCAGGTTCGGGTTAACGGGTGGGGTTCGACCCGAATTGACACCCCTAAATTTTATGTGGCGAATAAGATAAGAGGTATTTGATATGATTTGGAACTCCAAGTATTGAAAAGTCCAGCTTATTAATTGAAAAGTCCATACCCAATTAATGCTAACCAAGTCAAGTCAATTTATCAAAAAAAAAAAAAAAAAAAACGTTCACCTCCTTATTCCAACAAAATTAATTAAGGCGAAGAATTAATTTCTCACAAATAATTTAAATTTACTATAAATTAAAAAAAATTATTATAAAAGAAAATATGTTTTTATTAATGAAAATTTGCAACAGAATTTCTTGTCCCGTGATTAATGAGGAAATTAATGGACACCAAGATGAGATTTAAAATAAGTCATATAATATCAAAAATAACAAGGAGGTTTGTGTGAGAAATTATGATGAGGTCATGCTTAAGAAGGTACATTCAGAGGCCCATTAAGCTGTATGATGATACAGATATTTTTGACTGGCTCTTTAAATGGATATAGAATAATTCTTAAGGAGGTCCTTGATATGTTAGAAATTTGCCCTCATATAGCAGCAACTATCTTAGAAGCTCCAACCTATTAGCAGCCCTTGCCATTCACCATGTCTATAAATCTATAAAAAAAAAGTGGGTTATGGACCTCTTCGATCCATTGCGACCATTGAGTGAAGAAAGAAAGTTTATCATAGTAATGATGAACTACTTTACCAAATAAATTGAATTGAAGGCACTTGCTAAAACCACAACTAAGGTTGTTAGGAATTTCATATGGTCATATCTTTAGAACTAGAGAGCTCAACTAAGAGGCTTAACTTCCTCTTCTCTTTAGGGTGGGGAAACCTACTTCTCCTTGCCTTTAATAGCCTGCCTAAGCCTCGGGCATCCTCACCCTCATTGCCCTTTGCTTGTTGACCCACTTATCTATTATGATCCCCCTACTTAGTGTAGGTGGATGATCCTTAGTCACCACCATTATTTCACTATCCCATTTGACTCAGCAAGAGGCTTTGTAGAGCAAGGAAAACTAACTTAATTATATTGGCGTTGGATTGTTGCTTAATACCTATCACAGGCTTCTTTGCGGTGGGCAACTCCATAGCCTCCTCAACCCCCTTTTCTACCTCAGTAAAGGGTCGTCATTGTGAAATTCAAGTACTTGCGGGTCGTCAGGATATGAACAACACTACATATCAACTGAATAGGAGAATATTCATTTTAAAAGTGAGTAGAAGATATAGAAATTTTTTAAGAACAGAAGATGATTGTAGTGCTTAACATAAAAGGTGCCAAATATACGTTGCAACTTCCCTATAATGAAAGTGTTGGCCTTTCTCTCCTCCTCATTCATCTATCATACTAGCATTTTATCCTTCGTGAAGGGGATGGCAGCAGTCAATACTGACCACCCAATAGCTGAATACATGAACAAAAACTTGACCTTCCATTCCATGACCTTATTTGAGAGACCATTAGTCTTCATGGCAATATAAGAAAAGTGGGTGCACCTATCTTTAAATGCCTTCATGGTGAAGACGTGCTTAAAAAAGGATAGGGTCTATGAGAACTTCTGCAGTTGCAAGAAGAAAATTAAGGTGCTGATAGTCACCATAGAGTTTGAAAATTGAAAGGATTTGTTTTTGGATGCGTCCAAAGAAGTTAAGGATGTCGGCCAATTCCCTGCAGAATTTGTGTCGTAACCCAAGCTTGAAGTGTTGCAGGGGACACAGCTCTTTGTGATGAAAGGTATTCAAATTATTTGTCCTCATATAAAACCTACACCCAATATTTTGTCTCCAAATCAAATCCAATATATACCATATCGGTATAATTAAAATGCCCTTAGATGATTGGTAGAAGCTGTAGAACATTTACAAAGAGTTGTCGAAGTAATCTTTTACACTCACTAAGCTAGAATAAAAATGAACAATCTTATAATAAGAAATTGAAACCCAAGAGAGATAATATGGTAGTATATATATGGAAGAGCCAGCGTTGGTTACCTTGGTTGGTGGGCTAGTACTGTTGGAAACCTCTCAATCCGTGCACGATTCCTCTCGAGTGGCGGTGACTTTTAAGTTGGGCCCAATCAACTGCGGGCCAGGAGATTTCTCGGGTGGACGTCTCTTTTAGGTCAGCCGATGAAACTAGCAGTGTGGCACCGTGATTGTGAGCACCGAGGGGTTGAGCCTATGAAGCTAGCGCAGTGACGTCAGAAGGTACCGTTGTGGGGAAAAATAAGTAAATGATTGTTATTCACTAAAGTTGGCTAGAGACTGATTGACTTATTCAAGATGATGGATTGATGAGAATTCCATTAAATACTATAGTTTGATGTTATCCTCTACTAACTCATGTTATTCATTGATTGGTAATTATAGGGAGTTATTACTGTGTTGATGGATAAAGAGTGTGACTCTATTTACGGTTCCAATAAATATTGATTAATGATTACTAATATTGATACTAAAAAAATAACATAGCTTTAGCGAGGACTCTTTACTGGTTATGTGTGATCACTATACGGCTTTAATGATATCATACCGATTTATAATAATGGTATAGATTTACTATTATTTTATTATTACTAACATTGATAAGATTAATTCTGATATTGTTATTGTTACTGCTGCTAATTCATATTATTATTACTGTTATATGTTATCGATTCCCTATTTATTGATTCACCATTAGTGACTATTTAATATGCTGAGCATATGATACACTAAATCTATTGAACATATGATTATTATACTAAATTGATACTGATATAGAATGGATGGATATAATGTGTATATTTTTACATGGTTTTAATACATTGATGAAATTTTGACAATTTTCTTGAGGCTTTAGTTCTACCAATTCATATGATTTCTTTAATATTAGTCTTTTTATGATTATGATTGGTCACTTATTTATTGCTTCTCCACTGTAGTGGTCTACTGGTTTCCATAATATTGATTATTTACTTACTTTCATATTGTACTATTTTACTATTTTATCGATGTTACTGCTAATATATGTGAGATTTTACTATTTCAGTATTGATTCATGATCATATGAATGCCACTGTTATGAACTGACAAATGATATGCATACTAGTTCTTTACTATGCTTTGAATTTTAGTTATAGGATTTAGTGACTTGCTGGGCAATTTAGCCTGATATATGTGGTTCAAATGGTTTAAGCTCAGGGTAAAGGGAATAGGAGTGTGATTCTGATCGATTATAGGATTCCTCAGATTTAGTTTCTTTTTTGTTTTCGTTATTTTTTTATAGATAGTATTGGATGGATATATCTCATTATATAATTTTTTAGTATTATATATGATTATTTTGGGAGTAATGAATACAAATACATATTGATATTTTGATAAATATAATTAATTTTGCTGATATTTTTAATGATAAAAAGAATAGAAAGCTCTTATGGTTATTATCTTAAAAGATAAAAGAATAAGGGATTTTTACAGCCATACTGCTTTATAACACTTAGTTTACATATTTAACACCTAAAACATAAATATTTCATTTACACCACCCTAACACAAATTTAACCTCAAATATACCACTACGTCTCTTATCTAGGTCGGGACGTTATCCCAAAATCGCGAGCTCTTCCCTTCCCGTGCTTCGTTGCATCCGCTCGTCCTGCTCGGTAGTTCGAAGTGATCAAGGTGTCTTTGCGGAAGAACGCATTCGGAAGTTCAAGGTGATCCAGGGTGTCTTTGTGGAAGAAGGCGTTTCTCTCGTGACGTCGGATTGCATTGCCTTTGCATCTGCTACGTAGATTTTGTTTCTTGCTGCATTTTGTTGTCAGCCTTTTCTGTTCTTTATCGTTTAGGATTTTTAGTTCTTTCAAAATTTGCTTTAAGTTTTGATGAAGCAAGCAAATCATTTTTTCTTAAAATTCATTTTTTTCATTTTTTGGAAGCAAGCAAAGTTGGTTTATGTTGATTCCAAAAAGAAAAGTTTTCAAAAAATTGGTTTCAAAACTCATTTTTCCAAAACATTCAAGAATGTTGTTTTGATTTTTACAGAAAATTGCTTTCGGAATTCATTTAGGTTTATTTTACAGAAATTCTTTTTGTCATATTTGACAGATTCTCTGTCGTATTCCGTCCCCAATGAGTTAAGTAAATTCTTCTGTTAGGCAAGACACATGGTAGCATTCTCAAGTTTATCGTCACTATCATTTGAAGTGTGTAGTGTACACTTACTACCGAGGACCTAATTGAGGCAAGCAATTTTATAGGTGCATTCATAATCGAACAGATGACGATTGAAATTTTTTTAAATGGATAGATGAATTAGAAGAGCCTTCTTTTGACACACATTATGCTTTGAGAGGCATAGATGACAAGGTTTTGAAGAAGCTGGACGTTCTCATATTTCAGATGAAAGTCTTTATTGTGTTTGTTGCTATCGACATCATCATTAGGATGTATTTTGCGTAACAATGTTTATAATGGAACATCTTTTGGCTATTGATTTAGTGTTGTGGAATTCAACTTTTGTTGTATTTGTAGTGAGTGAGTGTGTTGTATCTTCATTGAACAACTTGTATCTTACAAACGTTTGGTAGAAATTGTGTTTTCATTAAATTGTGTTGTTTGGTTGTTGATTGCTAGTTTGTTCCTTACTTGATCTCAGTCTAAACTAGGATGAATTATCTGATTCTCCTGTATAAAAACAATCTTATTAGGTTGCAGAAGGAAGGGTATGAATAAGCAAATTATACATTCAGAATAGGGAGGCTTTGAGAGTATTTGATTATTAAGCAGAGAAAAAGAAACCTAGCTATTTTTTGAGAGCTTAATTTCCCAGATACAAAATTGTGCTTTAATTCTGTTAATAACAACATCATTCCATGATAGAGTATAAATTCTCTATAGATTATGGAGCAAGGCATCAGATGAGCTTAATGTGAAATGTGAAAACAAATGGCTTAAAATAGTAGGTTATTGTTTGTTTTGGGAATTATTGTGTTAGAAGCTGGTTTATATCAGCTTTATATCGATGCTGAGTTTTAGGTGAATTTAGTTTTTAGTTAACAAATATGTGTTTCTTCCCCAACGAATATAGATTCTTGGGAAAGAACAACAATGCCATTTTTTAACGGATCAAAATCTTGCCAGGTGAAACAGTGACTAGATACCAACCAAATTACCTTTTTCTCAGCATTCTTTTCCTTTAGCTGACTTAGATCTCAAGCTCAATTGAATCTAATCAGGAACAATTCTATGTCATCATATTATTATACAAAAGCTATTCATCAAATTAAAAAAGTTTAATTTAAATACATGATATAATGTAAAGCTAGAAAATGTATAAAGCAACTGCAATCGCTCAGTATATACAAGTTTTCCTAATAATGATATTGTTTGCTGTTCAGAGTTGAAGCCCAGAAAGACAATGAATTAGAAGTATAGCCAATCAAATATTTTTTTCTAATACAAAATGAACTTCATACAAAAACCAAAACTTCAAACGAAAACCAAAAAATCATACAAAAACCAGTAAGGGGATGCATTTATAAACCATCAAGATATGAATATTCATATTCTTCAAATTCACAGTTATCTACATTCCTTCTGCTTGCCAACTTATCTCATCTCATGATGTCATACTGTGTGGAATATGTTCCCTCGTCTCTCTTTTTTTGCAATGAGTTCTTGCAAGTACTTCGATGATGCCCCCAAAGACCACATATACCACATTTATGAGCTTTCTTCTCCTTCTCCAAGAAATTTATTAGTCTTTTTTTTTTAGGCCTACCCCTTGGTCTAGAATAATTTGGCACTCCAATTTGGACAACATCATTTGCTACTCTCCACTGAGCTTTCCCAGGTAGCATGGCAATGGTTCCATCATATGCAACTCTATACCTATAGATTGTCATCCACTAGTTATGCAACATGTTAACAATATTAAGTAATTTAATGAAGTTTATTTTTACCTGGCCACATCGTAGTGTTCATCAATGTATGAATGCCATAGTGGGTGTTCTTTCATGCCAATGAACGCCACGGCATGGATACATGGAAGTCCGGTCACCTCCCACACCCTACAAGTGCATTCTCATTTTTCAACATCAACAATATGTCTTGAATGTATGCTCTCCACCTCAGCCTTCCAAACACTTGATTGATGGACTATTAGATGATCTTTCCTGGTTGTAATATTCCTTATGTACTCTTCCGCTTGCGGTACTAAGTCTCAATACCATTTCAAGCTATTCATTTTTCACATAGCCCTTTGTTCCATAAGCATACCATAAATGATATCAATCAGGTCAACAACTAGTTTATTTCTAGCTTCAACAATCCATGCATTAAATGATTCAGCAAAATTGTTAGTATTTGCGGCATGGTTAATCCCTATCATAAATTGGCTTCTAGACCACTTGTAAGGTAATGAGAGTAGGTATGAGTGGACTGTTTGACTTACATTTGATAGCTCAGCAAGCTTCTCATAAAACTCTACGTTGTGTAAGAATATGCTGCTGTCCAAACCAACCCTTGAAGTTTTTTCCCATCTTTGCAATGGAAATTTATTTTTTATATTCTTCCACAAATGACGAATGCATACTCTATGCTCTGCTTCTGGATAAATTTCTCTTATAGCATCGCCTAAACCCTTCTCCATGCCCGATATGAAAGCAAGTGGTTGCAAGTTCGTACCAATAGTAACACCCAAATTGCCAAGGAACCAAGTCTATGTTTGTTTCGATTAAGTCTCAACTACCGCATAAGCTATATTAAATAAACCGTTATTACCGTCAAGTGCATTTGCTGATAGAAGTACACCCAAATACTTTGATTTAAGGTGGCAAGCATCCACATTTATAAGAGGTCTACAACCACTAAGAAATCCATTAGCACAAACCTTGTAACTTACATAAAATCTTTGAAAGGCATGATCAAAACTATCAAATATGTATGTAATATGTGACCTTGGATTTCTTTCAAGTAATTCATCTTTCAATGTTGGTACCCATTTGTAGCTATCATCAATTGAACCGAAAATTGCATCAAGGGCTTGTTCTCCTGCTCTCCATAGCTTCATGTAAGGCACTGATAAACCATATTCTTTCTCTAGATTGCTCTTGATTTCTTTCGGTGGAATGTCTGGGTGCCTCTTCACTAAATCTTGAATTTCATTAGCAACCCAAGCAGATGTAGCGAGTCTATTCCCTGCACGATTAACACCAGGACAAGTGTGTACTCCCTCTACTCTCCTTATTTGTAAAGACTTAGTATCTTCACAAAGGGATGCCCAAATTCTCCATTGACATGCTTGGTAAGAACATGTTTCAATAACACATTTCTTATCACTTGCTTTAATTCTAACACCAAAGTTATTTCTAATGGATACTGATCGAAGA
Source organism: Dendrobium huoshanense (assembly GCA_016618105.1). Lineage (NCBI taxonomy): Eukaryota > Viridiplantae > Streptophyta > Magnoliopsida > Asparagales > Orchidaceae > Dendrobium > Dendrobium huoshanense. The sequence goes on from CM028358.1 coordinate 51,101,252, forward strand.
GCATTTTTGAAAGTTTTTGCATCATTGAAGTGCGCAAACTTTTAAATCTTTAACACCCATGTTTGTAATGGAACATTCAACCATCTTGTCTACACTCACAACCTCCATAGGATTTGAAACTGGTTCATCTACATCAACTTCTTGTACTGCAACTACAATCTCAACACATAAATTCCTTTTCAATTCATTAACCAGCTCATTCACATCATTGTCAGTAGTAAGAATTTTATATTCTTTGGATGATGTTCTATATATGTGGTAATACATAATATACTGATGTCCTTTGAGCCATGGACATATTCTATCTATTTCTATTCTAAGCTTGCAAATATTGATATAGCTTTTCTCAAATTTAATAGTTCTTTGTTTGCCGCCATTGTACCTTCTCCTACATTGATCCATGGTTATAATCCAAAAGCCTCCATATCTAAATGATACCAATATTTCCACTTTTTGTTCTCTAGTGCTATCATTAGGGACCTGCATTAACAAACACATAGTTTAGGATGCAGGAAAATAAAACTTGTTAAGTTTTGATTAACCTGCATTAACAAACCAATTCATGCTTAAATAAAAATTGATTTACCTGCATTACTGACAACAGGGTTTGCAAGTCCTCTTTTTGTTGGCCCTCCGACAGCAGGGTTTGCAAAATAACACTGAAGAGAACACGCAGACCTGAGAGAGGAAACACCGAAGAGACTCACGAAGTTGCTCGTCCGCAAGAGAGAGAGCGCGCAGGGCTGACAGAGGGAACACCGATTATAAAGTGCACGGAGCTACTCGATCGCGAGAGAGAAATTAGCAAACAGAGCAAGTGTGGGAAAGTTTGCGATTTCAGGATAACATCGTGACCTAGATAAGAGACAGAGTGGTATATTTAAGGTTAGATTAGTGTTAGGGTGGTGTAAATGAAATATTTATGTTTTAGGTGTTAAATATGTAAAATAAGTGTTATAAAGTGGTATGGCTGTAAAAATCCCAAATAATAATTCTTCTAAATAAGATTTTAGGGCATGAAAAATTAGTATCAAAGCATAGTTATTTGAAGAATTAAATTATTACTATAGCCATATAAATTAATTATGAGTCGAATAGATTTGGTAGATTAAGGTGCATTATTTTATATACATAATTAATTATATGTGTAAATTATTCAAATCAGACTAAAGTGTGTAAGTGAAAAGTTAAATGGATATGTTAGAATAAAATATACCAATTTAGCTATACTTTGTTGCTCCATTATCATCTGAAAGTGTTACATAGTTTGTCATTGTTAAAGAACAGGTAATGAGAAATACATAGAGTAAGCCAGCAAAGAGAAAAGAAGATAGGGAGATAAACAATAGTAGATATTTGATAAGCAGATACCCTAAGTGTTTAAATGAGCCAAAGGACCCTAGGTTGTTGAAGATTTGTTACTAAGGATAGAGAAGATTTTTGATATCATGTAGTGTTTAGAGAGTATGAAAGTACCATTAATAATATTTTTATTTGAAGAAGAGGCTGAGAGATAGTTGGATGGATAGTAGAGAGAGAAATTCTAGGGGAAAACTAATACTAAGATCACTTGGGATGAATTCACAACAGTATTTAAGAAGTGGTTTATACCCCCTTCAGTATAATGCAAGATGCAAGAAGCTTTCATTACAATGGAATAGAAATGTATGGCAGTGATGCAATATGAAACTGATTTTACTTCCTTGGCTTGATATGCTCCTCATTTGATCCATAACGCTTAAAATGTTACAAATTTTTTCTAAGGGTTGAATTGGGTGTTAAGGCATATGGTTATTAACTTTTTAGGTTCAAGTGTTTTTTTTAGGTAGTACTGATATCCAAGTGTGCTGTGGGCTTCATATATGAAGCTAGCATGAGGAGGACTAGAAAAGCGTCAAGCATAGATAATGATAGAGATAGTGTTAGTGATAAACAAAGTCAATATAATGATTTGAGGGGATCTAGTCTGATAGCATCTACTGGTAGTTAGGATAACTATATATTTTTTTTTATAAAATTAGGCACTCATGTTATTGTTACCTTTTCATAGTATGATATTTTTGATGTGGACCACAAGGACATATAGTAGAAGATAGTCCTTAGAGGGGATTTGGATGAAGAATTGATTAAGGTGCATAACTGTTTAGATAGACTAAGGGATAGAGGATCGTAGGATTGAGAACATACAATGAAAGATCAATAAATAGAGCTCTGATATACTTAGCATTTGATATACTAGATCTACTGAACATGTGATTAAGATATTGAACTGATATTGATATTGATATAGAATGGATGGATATCATGTGAATACTTTTATTTATTGCATGTATATGTTTTTGAGAGTTTTCCTTTAGGCATTAGTTCTAACAATTCATATAATTCCTTTACTATTAGTCCCATTATGATTATCATTGGCTAATTTATTGGTTCATCATTATGCAAGGCTATTGATTTCCATATTGAAGTATTTACCAACTTATACTATTTAACTATTTTTCTGATGTTAGTGCTATTATATGTGTTTTATTATTTTAACACTATTCATGATCATATGAATGTAATTTCTTTCTCTTATGACATGTATATAGCATGCTTTGGATTCCAGCTATAAAATTTAGTGACTTGTTGGGCTATTTAGTTCATCATATGTTGTTTAAATTATTTTAGGTCAGGGCAGAGGATCATAAATTTGAGACTAATCGATTACAATATTTTTTCAGGTTTTGTTTCTTATTGTTTTAGTTATTCTTTGTATTCAGGAATGAATGGATATATTATGATTGCATATTCCTAAGTATTATATATAATTATTATTAAGAGTAATAAATACAAAGGCATACTAATGTTTTGATCAATAGAATTAATTCCATTGATATTTTATTGATGGAAATAATAGATAACTCTGATGGTTATTATATTAAAATATAATGATTAATTCTTTAAAATTAGATTTTGGGGCATGATAAGGAATTACACTTGCAACGAGGATATCCTCCATCTTAACATTTTTTTTTTCCTTTGGTTAAAACTCATAGAAGGGCCTACATGATAATATACCAAAAATAGATCATATGTTCTTAAAGGGATAAATAACTCAATAATGCTCAAAGAGTTACAAGCAAAAAAGTTAAGAAGTTAAAAGAGTTAATGATCCCTAACTAGATACAATCCAAAGAAAAAGAAAAGGCCATCAAGATGCTCAGACCTAAAAAATGAAAGCCCATAGCTTAAATAATTAATATGGTCTACTAAATAAAAATGAGTGTTAGCCATAAACCAAGAAGGACGATAAAATCAATAGAACCAAAGGCAATACCACACCATAAAGAATTTGCAAAGCTAAAATGTAGTTATACCTACAGAAAGGGAACTTAACAAATAGAGTCATATGCATTAGGAAAAAAAATTAATGGAAAGGATAGAGAAAGCAACAAAAATTCTCTAAAAAGAGCCCCAATAACATATATCAACCAACAAAAAAAAAAAAACTTCCCAATGACATTACCCCAACTAAGAACCCGAAAATACAAACCACCCAGAGCTCCCCCAGCTCTAAACACCAATATACCCAAACAATCCAACCTAAGAAGAAGACGAAAGGCTACCAACACCAACACCCAAACCAAAGAGCCCAAAACAAAGTAGAGCACCCAGCCAAGAAAACCATACCTAATAATGGAAACACCACTATAATTGAACCCTGCCAATAACCAAGGCATCCAAAGTCCCCCAACACGAACACCAACAGAACAAAACCCTGAGAACATTAAGAACACCCAAACCCACCAATAAAATAAAACCAACAACAGCTCTAATACCCCTCAATATGAACACCAACATAAGAAAACTCCTAAAGAAGAGAAACCACCAGCAAGAGCACCCAAAGACACCAACAAAAATAAAAACTATAGAAATAAAAAGGCACCAGTTAGAAACAATAATTACATTGAACCCCAAATCCAAAAACTGTCTCCCAAAAACCATCTCCCAATAAATGACCCAACCCAACATACATAACATAAATAAAAGGGCAAGATGAGAAAAAAAAACCAGGAACATAAATAAGAGGCCCGTCAAGATAGATGCGTACCCAGCAACACAAAACCTATAACCAACCCGAACTTCTAGCAACAAGAGTAGACCACAGAATAGTCATTAGGAAAAACTGCAACAACAAATAAATAGTAGAATACCACCAACTACACCCAACAACAAAGAGCCTCACCCAAGACAGGATCAAAACACAACACCAAACAAACCTTAACCCTACAATTTAACAGAGCCTATACCAAACAAAATAGGAAACATAATATTAAAATATGAACTAGGAAGAAATATGAGTGATGACCCATAAGTCTGGCTCCAAACAACAAGTAAAAAGAAATTAAGAAAAACAAATCCAAAGAAAATAATAAAAAGTTATCTTTTCTTAACAAAAGGCATTCCCAGCTTATCCAAATGAATTATGCCCTTGAGATCATCTATCCCATTTGAATTATGATGTAATTTAGTAGCAAAAATACGAACCCCTTTATGACAAAGCCAATTAGCACAAGTTTTATCCCCTCCAAATATGAAAAAACTTGTAGTCAAATTGAAGGAGGTGACCCTTTTTTTGAATAAATAAAAAGGACTAGAATTATTATAGTTATTGGCAAACATTAAATTAATCAACACTAGAGAATCAGATTCAATCCATGTATGCCAAATGTTTTGACCCTTACAAAAATTGAGACCCAATAAGAGAGCAGTATCCTTAGCAAAAAAAAAAAAAACCTTACACACAGGAATGTAAGAAGCAAAAAAAAAAAAAAAGACAAATTACTATGATAGTCTCTAAGTAGACTACTAGAACTAGCCCCAAGTTTAGAAACTGTACCATCAATGTTTAATTTGAATTGCCCCACCGAAGGATTGTTCCAATACACAAAACCAAACTTGGAATAATTGTTCTCAGTATCAAAAGAGATGTTAAAGAAAGGGACATAGCTCATCTTACCTTTGAAATGCATGGATAAAAGCACCTTATCAGAGACAAGTTGTTGGATCTTATGCTTGACGACTATAATGATACAATTAAAACTCATCTTAATCTGATGATGCTTGCAATTATTTCTCTCAATCCATAAAAAGGCAAAAACTAACAAAGGAATAATATTATGAATATGACCTGCTTGCCTATTATTAAAATAGTGATCCAAAAGGGAGAGATAATTAGTGCTAAAATAATTGATGTTAATCCCCAAAGCAAGATCCAAAATATACCAAACATTAATTGCAACGGGTCCATTAAAAAAAGCATGCTTGATGATTTTTCAGCTGAAAGTAACATTGACATTTAGAAGAAAAGGAAAAAAACTTTCTTCTTTAATTTCTTATCCACCAGAATTAAAGCCTTAATTAATCTCCAAAAGAAAATAATAATATTCAAAGGAACAATCAAATTCAAAATTTTTCTAAAAATCATATTGTGACTATTAAAGGTTCTAATGCAATTACAAAAAGCTTTATTATTAATATCACCTTTAGTGCAATGTTTAAAGATAGGTTGATCCATATAATTATGATTGATAGAAATATCAAGAATAACATCAACCATAGAAGAAGGCATATGCTAAAGAAAATGATTAATATCCCACTTGAAAGTTTGTTAGGGATGTTAAGCCCTTATGAACTAGCCCAAAGAAAACCAAGAGGGGGGTGAATTGGTATTTAAAAATTTTCTTAAACAAAATAACAATATTAAACCAAACAAAAATTCACCACAAAAAAAATTGAATTGCGAAAATTAAATGCGGAAAAAACTGTAAGAAAGAACACACAGAAATTTATAATGGTTTGATCAACTTGAACTACGTCCACTCCCCGGAGCCTATCCTCCTCGTATTGCACTAACTCAGTGACTCTCCTTTTGCTCCCACATCAAGGTGAAGAAGCCTGTACAAACCTCTTTTCCACCGACTCTGGTGAGGCAGAGAACCCGACTCCTTTTGCTTCCTCCTGAAGTTGGCAGAGAATCTGACTCCTTTTGCTTCCTCCAGAAGCAGGCAGAAAACCTCGAGTAGACCTCTCTAGAACCTCCAAAGAACTAGGAACGACGACCAGAGAAGATGATGCGGATCCTAGCTTGGAGCAACCTTTGTGAAGCCCCTCACAAACTCCCCCTCACAAGATCCCTCTCTCTCTCTCTCTCTCCTTTACTCTCCCTCTCCTCTTAGCTCTCCCAGGTCAAGACAGGTAGCAAAAGATATACTTTTGAGTAAAATAAGAGGTTTTATATAGAAGAGCTTCAAATTGACTCTTAATTGCAACAAACTAACATAATCGTCCAATACGATATTCAAATCGTCCTGTATGATCAGCTCAAATTATTGAGTATATTCCAGAACATCTCCCTGAATTTGTGTATAAATGATGAAAAAACTAAACAGATCGTTCAGGATGATTTTACAATAGGCCCGGATGATTAGTTCAAAACCTTAAATATCATCCAAAACATTGCCCTGCATGGATGTCTAGCCGATGAAAAAATAACTTGATCGTCCAGGCCGATCTCATGATTGTCCAGGTGATTAGTACAAAGTATTACATATCAGCCAGAGCATCGCCCTGAATGGAGCCAGGTCGAATATTGATAGTCCAGAAAGAACTAAGGTTTGTAAACTGATCATCCTGGTTGATCCAGAGATCATTCAGGATGAGATGATCAAGCAATCAAACTTTAATTATTTTCTTTAATTACCAAATTAATTTAGGCATAATTGTACTGCATCGTCTAGGACGATGTCCTGGATGATGTTTAAAATTAAAATATAGCTAAATAAGTCTGGCAGCTATTTCTTTCCACTTTGAGCCTATCGTCCCTGTCTTATACTAATATCATCCAAGATGATTGGCATAATTGTGGCTGCCTTAACTAGAATGCCCTGATTAGAGTTTTTGTTTTTAACACATCATCCAGGATGATTTTTAAATTGTCCCGAATGATGTGATCAAAATAGAAAACACTAACAATCAAACATAATTTTTCCCCCAAGTGTGTGTGTGCAATGTTACTTAGCATCAGAACCCACATCATTTACAATTGACTCAAAAAAGGGGAAAAAGATACTTGGCGTACATTACATGCTGACTCACTCATAATCTAACCAATCTTGAGCTGGTTCGATTTACAATTTGATCTTGTGGACCTAAAATGTCAGTATGAAAGGCAGTCGTAGAAAAAACAAAAGTAACAGAAATGTTTGCTATCATCAAAATTATATTCCCTGAAATTAGATTCACAACAATCTCCCCCTTTTTGATGATGACAAACATAAAATAATTAAAGTTATTCATAGAAACAGCGTGAATTAAGAAGTTCAAATTTTACTAAGGGAAGAACACAATACAACATAAAATCGTACAACTAAGCAATATAAAATAATATAATTACTCCCCTTTTTGACATCACAAAAAGGAGGAGGGAAAGAGAAAATAAACAAAACATAAAATACCAAACATAAGTAAACTACATCAAGGAAAAAACAACATCACGAAAATAACCTAAAAAAAGGACGGTCCCTGATCATCCGAAGGAAGTGGTGATGGTGACCGAAAGAAACTGGAAAGAGTAGCAAACTTCTCCCTAAACCAGACCATATTCTGATTGTGCTGGTGCTATTGGTGAGCTACGAATGAGTCAAAGCGAGCAACATCCTCCGCATGTTGCTGCTCTTATGGAGAAACGTAGGACTCGAACCGAGTCTCCCACCGATTGAACCACTCTACCAGCTGATCTAGCTATGAGTGTTGGTAGAGTAGAGTAGGTGCAAGAGCCACCTTCTCAGCTCCCTCAGCTTCCTCGTGCTCCAGGTGGAGACGAGTACTATGAAGAATGTGGAAGGAATTATTGGAGTAGAAGGCAGGCTGAAAGTTTGGTGGGGCAGGATATTAAAGGTTGTATTTGGATTTTTGGATATAGGTTATGATGTGTCCTAAGGCAAGATTGGACTTTCTTTTATGTCTTGGATCTCTAATGCTCGTCAGGTGCTCAATATATCAAAAAATGATATCAGTAGAATTAAATTTATGGTGGGCCAGGTTTTAAAAAGTGGTGATCGAATGGAGTGGAGTTATGAAAATACGATCACCAGCTTTTGAAAGAACAGAGGTATGAAGGAAAAGTTAGATTGTCCAGGTATCTTTGAGTAATCTGCTAGACTCTCCAATATGATAGGAGACATTATTGTTCCTCAAAAATTGATTGGTCGAAGCCTAGTCATAATCAGGGTCTTGAGACAAGATGTGAAGCTTCTCCAGTGGTGGACAACTACATGAGCTCGTGATAGTCTTGATATATAATTTTGACAAGACGCCTATTAACATAAGACTGAAGAGAAGTGAAGGAGGAGTTGATGCTGAGGTTAGCAAAGAATTTGAATAGCAATTCAAAATTGAACGGGATGGCAAGTGTAAGGATAAACGTAAGAGATGTGTGCGCAAACAAGTCGAGAGCAAAATAAGAAAGTATGCGATGGTTGACAGTTTGGGATAAAATGATCCCGGCTATCTTGTATCGTAGATAGGAGACTTGGTCAGCTGTCTCATTGAAATGAGGGTCAATATTTGCCCTCGAGGAGCTTCCAAAAGCCATACGGGAGCGCTTACCACCTGCCATGAACACAAAAACAAAGAAGGAATGAGAACAAAGGTTGATGGAAGAGTTTGGGTGAGAAAATTCATTTGCAATCCTCGATTTAAAAAGAAAATGGAATGCTCGTCTAGCACGATCACAAAATCGTCTAGGATGATCATATGAAATAGTTGCATTTGGGACGATTGGTCAAAAAGGCGATAATATCATCGAGGATGATCAGACATCATCCGGGATTATAAGACACGGTCGATCATCTCGAGGAGTAAAACTAGATGACATTTGAAAATGGAGATCATCCTGGACGATTTGGTTGATCATCCAGGATGATGGACAATAAAGAATTATACTGGCCAAATTTAAAATGTCTATAGCATTGCCACGTGTGTTGTCCAGTCCGAATAGGTAGATCATCTGTGATCAATAATTATTGATCATACCAGCCAAATTTAAAATGTTTAAACACATTGCAACGGGAATCATCCGGGATGAATAGGTGGATCGTCCGGGATGATCAACAATAACTGACCATACCGGTCGAATTTAAATCATCTAAATGTACTGCCACGTGTATCATCTAGAACAAATAGCTAGATCGTTCGGGCCAATCATTTATTTTGAAGCAGAAATTCAGAAGATCGTCCAGGACAAAGAGGATCGTCCGGGGCGATCATCAATAATTGAGCAGAATTTCAAAAGATCGTCCAAGACGAAAAGGAAGGTTTGGGCCGATCAAAAATAATTATAGCAGAAAACTATCAGATCGTACGGTACGATACAATATCATTCAGGAGATCTTATACAAAAAATTCACATCATCCATCAGATAAAAGAGTGGGAGTTGATTGAATGAATCGTCCAAGATGATAGAAAAATAGTCCAAGATGATGTGATCCATAAAATTTTAGAGATGGATGGTGATGATCAAAGAAGTCCCAAAAGCAAAAAAAAAATAATAGTAAAAGATAAAAATAAAAGAACAAAAAAATAACAAAAAATGACAACAAGAATGAAACAGAGATTTTTTTTTATTAAATGCATGAATATGATTAATTATACATGTCATTGAATTAAAAATATATATAAGAATCAATGAGTTAACATCATCAAAATCCGAAAATGGTTGAATAGCCGATCCTGTTAGCCCTAACTTGGACTTCTCACAGGGCAAACCATCTTTTGAAAATAAAGGACTAACTCAGAAAAATCAATTAGATAAGAAAAAGAGATCCATTCAAAACTCGATTCCAAAAAAAATATCTTATTGAATAATATACCAAAGTAATTAATCACAATCATGAAATTTGAAATCAAGTCTTTGAAAATATCAAGGGACACATGAATTCTTCTAAGATTTAAAAGTTTGAAAGGGAAGGAAGCTTGCTTTCATTTGGGCTCATTTTATGTCTTTTGTCAATTGGTTGGCGCACTGTGCATCATTTGATTTTTGATACACTTTGTACTTTTTTTTTCAAATTTTAGCGTCCATTGCATATCTTTTCTATTTTTGTAAGCTAAATCTCTTTCGCAACTTATAAATACTCCCAGTTGTGAGAATATCTTCCAGATACTAGAGAAGAAATACTCACTATCTAATATAAGGAAGAATAAACCATAAAACAAAATCAAATTCATATGATAAATGCAATGACAAGATTACGAAAATTTGAAATTAATATAAAGACTTTGAATATTATATATAAGATAGATTACTATAGAGGGATAGAAAAAATCTCAATCGTAAAGTCCAGCTGTTAATTTGAGATTGACTTTTGTTTAGAAAAGAAAATTATACCAGTAAAAGAAGTTAGAGGAAATGAAATAATCAAGGGTTTTTCTCCCTTTAACTGATTTATGAATGTCAAACATTGACTACAAAGTTTCAAAAAAAAAAAAGCATAAAATATCAATTCAACAGTGATCAAAAAAGAAAAAGAAAGAAGAAGAAAACCTAAAATAATAGAAAAAACATGAAAAATAATAGTAAGTATAAAGTAAAATAAACAAGTCTGAAATAAACAAAAGAGTAGAAAATAATAACAAGCAATAAAACATGAAATTCATAATTTAGTAAACATCAAGTTTATGCATTTATTTTAATCACACTTAATCTGGTCCTTAAAATGCTGAAAGTATCAAAGGCCAGTGGTTTAGTAAAGATGTCAACTAGTTGATTCTCAGTTGTCACATGGTGTAACTCAATGTCTCCTTTTATAACATGGTCCATAATAAAGTGATATCTTATGCAATGTGTTTGATCCTTGAATGTTGGATAAAATTCTTAAAGATACAGATGACACTAATGTTATCACAAAGGATTGAAATTGTGCCTACAGGTAGTCCTAAATATAGAATTTGTTACTTCAACTAAAGGACTTGGGCCACACAACTTCCTAAGGCAATGAACACAGCTTGAGTAGTGGAAAGTGTAATAGAGTTTTATTTTCTACTAGACCAGGAGACTAAAGACTATCCTATGAATTTACAAGTCTCAGAAGTTCTCTTTCTATCCATCCTACATCCTGCAAAATCAGAATCAGAATATCCAATAATCTCAAAAGAAGTGATGTGCCTGGGATACCAGATTCCTAAGTTTTGGGTATTTTTATTGGGTCCAGTGTCTTGATGTTGCTCTACATCTAGACATCAATAAAAAGGACGTAGCAGCCCGATAACCCAACTCAAATCCATCTTATTTTGGAGATTATGCATGTGTTTTAAACTATTTTGGGTCGGCCCAACGTAGTGTATATGAATTATGCGCAAAAAGTTAAAAGTACGCGTCTTCCTTACAAGTTAAATAACCTTTTGTTATATTATTCTAAAGACGTTATACAGCTTTTAGGGTTTATATACCACAAAGAAAGATTTCGTGAAGGGTTCGAGGAGATGGAAGATACGAAAATGGATTTCTCTTTGGAAGACTTCGAGAATTTTGAGGAAATTGTATGGAAGTATAATGTTAATTAAGATTTTTCTAATTTCTTATGAGTAATTTCTTATCTATAATGGTTGATGAAGATTTATCTTATTTTTGCTACTTCATTACGGATATATTTTATCATCTACGTATATGATGTATAATAATATACTAATCGAGCAATACCTCGATTATATACTAACATGTACTGAGCTTATTCATGAGTAATGATTTGTGTACCGAGATTAATGTTTTCACACAAGACGATATAGATCGGTACTTTTAGGTATTGCTCGACATGAACTCATTCCACAGAAGTACCGAGTAAATCAAATATCTTTCTACGTAGTATCGATCTTAGCAGAGAGAATATCAGACGTATCAACTAATTTAAACTGCTCAGTACTGATAGGTAATGCACGGTATAAACTCATTGTACTCTATAAAGAGTAAATCTAAGATCATACTTCCTAGTACCAATCATTGTACCTGCTCGGTATAAAGTCAATATTGATTTGTAGATGTAAATGGACTTCTCTTTGAAAGACTTCAAAGATTTCGAGGAAATTGTAGGGACATATAATGTTGATGAAGATTTACCTTATTTATTACAAGTAATTTCTTATCTATAATGATTGATGAAGATTTATATTATTTTTTCTGCTTCATTACAGATATATCTTGATATCAACGTATATGACGTCTAATAACATACTAACCGAGCAATACCACAATTTTGTACTAACAGGTAATGAGCTTATTCATGAGTAACAATTTGTGTACCGAGATTAACATTACCATACAACTCAGTACAAATCGATACTTTTAGGTATTACTCAGTATGAACTCATTGCAAATAAATACCGAGTAAATAAAACATCTTTCTACGTAGTACCGATCTTAGCAGAGAGAATATCAGACATATCAACTTATTGGAACAACTCGGTACTGATAGGTAATTCTCAGTATAAACTCATTGTACCCTATACCAAGAAAATTAAAGATTATACTTCCTAGTACCGATCATTATACCTGCTCGGTATAAAGTCGATATTGAATTGTAGATGTAATGGTAAACTGATAGGATGAATTTATAAGAACGTGAATTTTTTTTTTCACAGGGTGTTTACAACTCTGAGAAGAAAGCATATGATAAATATTATCATTACGCGCATTCTCATGGATTTAGTGTTCATTTGCTTAGGTCATCTATGAACATTAGTGATGATAATGCATCTGTTATGAAATATATGTCAGAAGCCGGGATAGGAACAGTTAATGCATTTACATACCTATTCGATGAAGTGAGAGGTGTAGGTAATCTGGACTTCACAAAGAGGGATGCATATAACTATATTCAAAAAGAAAGAACAGTCAAGATTGAGAATGGAGATAGCAGTTCACTAATCCAATTATTTAAAGAACTGGCAGCTGCTGATAACATGTTTGCATAGAATGTGCAAACTGATGAACATGATAGGTTGTTGAATTTTTTTTTGGTTGATGGGTTGGGGAATATTGATTATTACTGCTTTAGGGATGTGATTATTTTTTATTCAAGTTATCGGCTAAACAAATAAAATTTAGCCTGTGCCCTTATTATTGGGGTGAATAATCACTAGCAAAATATTCTATTAGGTATGACTTTTTTATCTGAGGAGACAACTGACTCTTTTACCTGGCTATTTAGAATTTTTTTTAGGAATTATGGATAATAAACATCCCCTAACTATATTTACCGATCAGGACCAAGTAATGGTCAGGGCAATAGAGATTGCATTACCTAATACACTGTATAGATTGTGCTAATGGCATATGTACAAAAAGGCTACTTCCAAAGTCTAGTGTTTTAATAGTAACTACAAAGTGAAATGACTATTTTATTATTGTTTTAGTAAGTGTGATTCTGTTGAGGAGTTTGAGAGAAAGTAGAATGAAATGATCACAAAAGGTAACCTCTAGAACCATCAATGGTTGAAAAGATCTGTACAAAATCAGGAAGAAGTGGTCTACATCATTAAATAAAAATTGATTTAACCTTAGAATTTTATCTACACAATGTAGTGAGTCCACCAATCATGTATTGCATGGATTTTCCAAGCCAACAAGTTTTGTGACTGAGTATTTCCTGGGGTTGGAAAAGGTGATGAAGACTTGGCGTAAGAATGAACAAGATGAAGATTTTAGAGGTAGTCAAATGAATATACAACCTTATATGAAAATTAGCCCAATATTAAAGCAAGCTGCCCAATTTTATTCAAAAATGTTGTACTCATTTTTTGAAGAGTAATTCTTACATGGATTAGGTGGACTGTGCATTGAACATTCTTCTTCGAATTTATCTATGTTTCCCGTCAAGAACATAAAAACCCATTTGAGTCACACAAGTGGATTGTTACTTTTAATTCTTCAAAATGAACCATACAATGTAGCTGTGCAAAGTTTGAGATGATGGGTATATTATGTTCTCACTACGTGAGAGTTATGAGGCAGTTAGATATTGTTAATATCCCTGTAAAATATTTACTCTAAAGATGGTCATCCAGAGATCGAAAAGATTTATATTCTAGAGGCAAGATCATATTTATAGAAAATAATGCGTGTCTACCGATTGAGGGGTCTAGTAACATGATGTTCAAAAATTATATTAGCCAATTTGCATATCAAATTAGCATAGAAGCACAGGGAAATGAGGCTTCTGAAAAGTGTATGATTGATGAGATAAGTAAAATGGCTAGAAAACTGCAATTCATCATGGAAGGCAAAAAAATAAACCCATATCAGGGGTCAGCAATAAAACTGTTAAAGATCCTGCGAAGCACTGGCCAAAGTATATCTTTAATTCAAGAATGAAGGATCATTTGGAGAAAAAAAAAAAGAACAAAAAAATGAAACCCATAGAGAAATCCTCTTACAAGCATATAATTTACACCTGGAGAAATAGGGAGTCAATCGTCTTTTATGTAAGTGGGGAAGGTGAATTGAATTTTACAATCAACAGTTCAATTTTAAGATCTCTATATTAGTAATATTACTCGGTGTTGCACTTAATAATTTTGGATTCTTGATGGTGTATGCAAATTTTGCAATTTTGAGATCTTTGTATTACTCGATATGACTAGGTATTACACTGTTTTGATCGGTATTACTCTTTTTTTTTTGGTATTACTTGGTATAAGTAGTTATAACCAGTACCGAGTTTGGTTCTTATATTTGATACTAGTAGGTATTATAACTTACTACTCGGTACTCGTCCATATAAGTTGTTACTATTTGGTTCTAAGCCTGAATAGAGCTGTATCAAGTTATATTTCTCGATTTTGTTAGGTACAATAACCATAAATGATTTATAAATTAATGCCACTATATTATTCATATTATATTAAGTAGGAATGAAGAATACACATAAAAAATAAATTAAATATCTAAAAATGAATTTCGTCATATATTGAAAATTTTAATGAATATTAGTACATAAAAGGGCATATGCAAATTCAGTCATGAATAATGTCATACTAGATTGCCAATTTTTATGAACATCCCATTGAACTGGTTCATGCTGGATCACAATTTCCATATATTTACAAACAAGCATGTCACAGTCAATGTTGTTATCTTGTGTTGGCAAGTTTGAAATAGCTTCGATAGGCCACTTATGTCATCATTAAAAGCGTTTTGTGTATCCTCATATAAATGAAATATCTGAATAATGTAAATGAAGTAAACAAACAATATCATTACTCCTAAAATAAAAGTCAAATATAAGTAATACTTACAACATTTGGGAGAATGGCCTTGTGAGTAGCTTTTCATAATGAATCGAAAAACTCCCATAATTTCTTGCTCAAATTTCCAACTAGAAGTGTCCAATGTTATTCGTTTATTATGGGAACAATGATCAAATTAACACTCATAACAGCTATTTTGGTTATATGCGAGATGAAGCCAGATGTGTCTGTTTGAGCATTTGAGGCATTATAGTAACCCTGGAATTAAAAAAATTGGTGATAACTTGCAATTTGTTTCAAGCAACAAAATAAAATTAGTATTGTTTACTAACCCAATGGAAACAAGAAATAAAAAGAAGGTTGATTAAGGCCGAGGCAAAGTTCATTCTTCTGGACTAATAAATGTGCAAATACATCAACGTGATTATTATCAAGCTTATCTGATAGCAATACCTCGTTGAATTGGCTTCTATAAATAATTATATTCCCAAACTGGAAAATAATATCGCTCCTAGATAATTCAAAAAATGTTAATTAGAACAGAAGCATACACAAAGCTCGGTATTGCTCGGTATAACTCGGTATAGTTCGGTATAATGCATACAAACACTTGTTAGTGCAATATACTGAATATGTTTCATATAGTACATAGTATATTTCACATAGTACCGAGTTCCATTACTCTATATTGCTCGGTACTGTTCGGTATTAGGCATACAATCAACACTTAGCGTAATATACTGACATGTACAGAGTATGTTTCATATAGTACCGAGTATATTTCACATAGTACCGAGTTCCATTTGCTCGGTATTGCTCGGTATTGTTCGGTATAAGGCATACAATCAGCACTAAGCATAATATACCGATCAGCATATAGTACCGAGTTACATTTTATTGGTACTGTATGTTACAACTCGGTATAACTAATTTACTCACTTATCCTTGAATTGATTCAGATTATTATCGATGAAAATCCGTTTATCTTCATTTATTAAAAGTTGCCCAGGGTAATCTAGTACTTCAGGTGCAGGCCGCATTTCTATTATTTTGAAATCATCAACCTCATGAATAATCTTAGATGCAGCAGGACCCACGTTTGATGCAGCCTTTAATGCTTTTATTGGTTTTTCCTTGTTCTTATTTAATTTATCAGCAGGAGCATTAGTTGGCTCTATGTTCTTTTCCTTGGATGTAAATTTTTTTTTTTTTGTCACCAGTAGAAAAAGGTGTTTATACAATTTTCCTCTTTCTATCATTCCTCTTTTGAACTCTTCTAACAATGCATGTTTAACCGGATGAAGCAAATCCCTCAACCTCACTTAGGCTAACATCCTTATGTTCTAATTTCTCTTCTAATTTGACTGTCTGATCCTGCCCTTTCAATACTCTATCTTTTGTAATATCCACAGGTATTAGGGTAACATATGGGGCAGATGGGGAGACTTTTATTTTGTCAGATATAGTTCTTGATGAACTAAATTTTCTATAACTTTCACTCCTATAGGTTTTAAAAGAAGCAGTAAAGTGATCATGCAAGAACTTCTCTATAACACCATATTTCACTTTACTCTCCACTTTAAGATCAAACACTGCTTGTTCCAAGGTCCCAACATGTCTTTCTAGTAAACTATTTGACGCTTCGATCGAGGATAGTTTTTTCATCAATAAGTTATTCTGACTAAAAAGTTTGTATATGGCTTGGTTGAGGATCTTCAAGTTTGTTTCTTCTGTAATAGGACTTGGTTTAGGAGCACTGCTTGTTGGATCAGGAGCATTGCTTGCTAGATCAGGAGCACTTCTTGATGGAATTTCAGGTGGGCTTGGCATCCTTATTGGAGTGGGTGGAGTGGTGGAGATGGGTCTGATCCAGTGGTGTATTCTTTATGTGAGCGGCTCGTACGGATTGGTGCATGGATCAAAATTTTAGTTGGGCTTGGCATCCTAATTGGACTGGCTGGAGTAGGTGGAGATGGAGTGGGGGACTTAGAAGAGATCTTTGTGATTGCCTATGAAAATATGCTATCTTCTGGTAGATAATTCAAAGAACTATGAAATAAAGTCTTCTCGTCATCTATAATTCATTGTCAATGTCTGATAATATGAATAAAAATTATATATAGTCAAATGAAATATATGATTTAATCATACATTTAAATGAAAACATGTAGTTGTGCTATCTCATGATCCTCAAGGTCTGTAAATATATTGTTCACGTCTTTCTCACTGTACATAAAATTTCCATCACACCGTATAATACAGAGACATGATAGTTCATCATCTACGGCGTGGATCGTTATATGTTCAAGAAACCATATCTGCAAAAAATAAGACCATATAAATCTGTTTAATCATACCAAAATTAACCTTAACCATTAGTTAAATTGAACAAAAATATAAGTATGTACTCATAATTACAATCATGACAAATCTATTGAAGTATCCCAGTGAATAGCCTTTGAATTGTTTATTTGCAATTGTATCGAATTCATTCATCAAGAATCCTATAATGGATTCTGGCCAATTGTATGTACTAAAGTTATCGACATTCTCTACAACGTCCAGCATTGTAGTAGGTATACAAAAGTTAGCTATTGGATAAAAAAGGTTGGATAATAAGTAAAGGATGAATTCTTTCACTAATTCTTCCATTGGAGTTGAATCATCCCTTTTCTCAATGTCATGCCGAATGTCATTGGCTATTTTTTCACTTACTCTAGCACTGCCTACATCAAATTTAATTCCTCTATTGGGGAAGCCTATGATCAGGGCAACCTCATCAGATGTAAATTCTAGCTTTGTGCATTAATAACAAAACTGTCTTTAAATCCCACTTCGATAACAGTATAAACACAAGTGAAAAATTCTGAGGGATTGGAGGCACGAATAAGTCAGTCCTGATTGCGCCTCCAATCCCTCAGAATGTTCCACTTGTGTTTATGTTGTTATCGAAGTGGGATTTAAAAACAAAGAGTTTTGTTATTAAGGATAAAAGTTAGAATTTACATTTGATGAGGTTGCTTTGATCATAGGCTTTCCCAATACAGAAATTAAATTTGAGGTAGACAATACTAGTGTAAGTGGAAAAACAGCCAATGACATTCAGCATGACATTGAGAAAATGGATGATTCAACTCCAATGGAAGAATTAGTGAAATAATTCATCATTTACTTATTTTCCAACCTTTTTTATCCAATGGCTAACTTTCATATATCTATTGCAATCCTGAATATTGCAGAGAATGTCGATAACTTTAGTACATATAACTGGCCAGAATCCATTAGCAGATTCTTGGTGAATGAATTCGATACAATTGCAAATAAACAATACAAAGGCTATTCACTAGGATACGTTAATGAATTTATCATTATTGTAATTATGAGTACATACTTGTATTTTTTTAATCAATTTAACTAATGGTAAAGGTAAATTTTGACATGATTAAACTGATTTATATGGTCTTATTTTTTATAGATATGGTTTCTTGAACATACAATGATCCACGCCGTAGAGGATGAACTATCTCGTCCCCGTTTTACTCGGTGGGATGAAAATTTTATGTACAGTGAAAAAGTCATAAATAATATATTTGCAGACCTTGAGGATCATGAGGTAGCACAACTACATGCTTTCATTTAAATGTATGATTAAATTATATATTTCATTTGACTATATATAATTTTTATTTAGATTATCATATATTTACTAAGAGTTACAGATGATGAGAATACTTTTTTTTATAATTCTTCCAATTATCCATTAAAAAATAGAACATTTTCATGGACAACCACAAAGATCTCTTTTAAGTCCCCCACTCCATCTCCACCTACTCCAGCCAGTCCAACTAAGATGTCAAGCTCAACAAAAATTTCGAGCCATGCACCAATCAGTACGAGTCGCTCACAGAAAGAACACACCACTGGACCGGACCCATCTCCACCTACTCCACCCAATCCAATAAGGATGCCAAGCCCACTTGAAGTTCCATCAAGCAGTGCTCCTGATCCAGCAAGTAGGGCTCCTGATCCAATAAGCAGTGCTCCTGAACTAAGTCCTATTACAGAAGAAACAAACTTGAAGATCATCAACCAAGCCATATACAAACTTTTTAGCCAGAACAATTTACGGAAGAAAAAGCTATCCTCGGTCGAAGTGTCAAATAGTTTACTAGAAAGACATGTTGGGGCCTTGGAACAAGCATTATTTGATCTTAAAGAGGAGAGTAAAGCGAAATATAATGTTACAAAAAAGTTTCTGCTTTTTTTTTAACATACAGGAGTGAGTGTTATGAAAAATCTACTTCATCAAGAACTATATCTGACAAAACAAGTCTCCCCATCTACCCCATATGTTGCCCCAATACCTGTGGATATTGCAAAAAGATAAAGTATTGAAAGGGAAGGATCTGGTAGTCAAATTAGAAGAGAAATTAGAAAATAAGGATGTTAGCCTAAGTGAGGATGAGGGATTTGCTTCATCTGGTCAAACAGGCATTGCTAGAAGAGTTCAAAAGATAAATGATAGAAAGAGGAAAATTGTATCAATACCTTTTACTACTGGTGATAGAAAAAAAAAATTGGCATCTAAGGAAAAGAACACAGAGCCAACTAATATCCCTACTAATAAATTAAGTAAGAAAAGGGAAAAATCAACAAAAGCATCAAAGGCTGCATCAAATGTGGGTCCTCCTACATCTAAGATTGTTCATGAGCTTGATGATTCCAAAATAATAGAAATGCAACATGCACCTGAAGTATTAGATTACACTGGGGGATTTTTTATAAATGAAGATAAACGAATTTTCATCGACAATATTTTTAAATAATTCAAGGATAAGTGAGTATAGTACTTATACCGAGTTGTAACATATAATACCGAGAAAATGTAACTCGGTAATATATGGAACATACTTGGTTCTGGTCGCTATAGTACGCTAAGTGCTGATTGTATGCCTTATACCGAACATTATTGAGCAATACTGAGCAAATGGAACTCGATACTATGTGAAATATACTCGGTACTATATGAAACATACTCTGTACAGGTCGGTATATTACGTTAAGTTCTAATTGTATGCCTAATACTGAACAGTCCAAAAAAAACAGAAATGCGGCCTGCACTTGATGTATTAGATTACCCTGGGCGACTTATTATACATGAAGATAAATGGATTTTCATGGACAATAATCTGAAATAATTCAAGGATAAATGAGTACAGTACTTATAACGAGTTGTAACATACAATACTTAGAAAATGTAACTCGGTACTATATGGAACATACTCGATTATGGTCGGTATATTACGTTAAGTGCTGATTGCATGCTTTATACCGAACATTACTGAGCAATATCAGGAAAATGGAATTCGAAACTATGTGAAATATACTCGGTACTATATGAAACATACTCGGTATTGGTCGGTATATTACGCAAAGCTCTGATTGTATGCCTAATACCGAATAGTACCGAGCAGATGGAACTCGGTATTATGTGAAATATACTCGGTATCATATTAAACAAACTCGGTACTATATGAAACATACTCGGTATATTACACTAACAGGTGTTTGTATGCATTATACCGAACCGTACCGAGTTATACCTAGCAATACCGAGCTTTGTGTATGCTTCTATTATAATTAACATTTTTTGAATTATCCATGAGTGATATTCTTTTCCAGTTTGGGAATATAATTATTTATAGAAGCTAATTCGATGAGTTATTACTATCAGATGAGCTTGATAATAATCACGTTGATGCATTTGCTCATTTATTAGCCCAGAAGAATGAACTTTGCCCCGGCCTTAATCAACCTTTTCTTTTTATTTCTAATTTCCATTGGGTTAGTAAACATTACTAATTTTATTTTGTTGCTTGAAACATATTGTAAGTTATCACCAATTCTATATATTCTAGGGTTACTACAAGGCCTCAAATGCTCAAACGAACACATCTGGCTTCATCTCCCATATAATCAGAACAACTGTTATGAGTGTTAATTTGATCCTTACTTACATAAAAAATGAAAAACATTGGACACTTCTAGTTGGAAATCTGAGCAAGAAATTATGGGAGTTTTTCGATTCATTACTGAAAGCTACTCACAAGGTCGTACTCCCAAATGTTGTAAGTATTACTTATATTTGACTTTTATTTTAAGAGTAACGATATTATTTCTTAACTTCATGTATATTTTTCAAATATCTCATTTGTACGAGAATACACAAAACGCTTTTAACAATGACATAAGAAAGTGGCCTATCGAAATAATTCCAAACTTGCCAACACAAGATAGCAAGGATGACTGTGGCATGTTTGCTTGTAAATATATGAAAATTATGATCCAGCATGAACCAATTCAATGGGATATTAATAAAAATTGGCAATCTAGTATGACATTATTCAGGGCTGAATTTGCATATGCCTTTTTATGTACTAATATTCATTAAATTTTGGAATATATGACGAAATTCATTTTTTTATATTAAATTTATTTTTTATGTGTATTCTTCATTCCTACTTAATATAATATGAATAATATAGTGACATTAATTTGTAAATCATTTATTTGGTTATTGTACCGAACAATACCGAGAAATTCAACTCGATACAGCTCTATATAGGCCTAGTACCGAGTAGTAACAACTTATATGGCCGAGTACCGAGTAGTAAGTTATAATACCTACTAGTACTAAATATAAGAACCAAACTCGGTGCTGGTTATGACTACTTATACCGAACAATACAAAAAAAAAGTAATACTGACCAAAACAGTGCAATACCTAGTTATACCGAGTAATACTAATATCTCAAAATTACAAATTCTGCATACACCATCAGAAATCCAAAATCATTAAGTGCAATACCGAGTAATATTACTAATATAGAGATCTTAAAATTGAACCACTAATTATAAATTTCAATTCACCTTTCCCATTTACATAAAAGACGATTAACTCCATGTTTTTCCATGTGTAAACTGTATGCTTTTAAGAGGATTCCTCTCTGTGGGTTTCATTCTTTTGCTTTTTCTATTCTCCCAATGATCCTTCATTCTTGCATTAGATATGCCATTTGGATGGCACTTCTCATGATCTTTAATAGTTTTATTGCTGGCCCCTGATATGGGTTTATTTTTTTTGTCTTCTATGATGAATTGCACTTTTTCAGCCATTGTACTCATCTCATCGATCATACACTTTTCAGCCTCATTTTTTTATGCTTCTATACTAATTTGATATACAAATCAGCAAATATAATTTCTGAACATCATGTTACTAGACCCCTCAATCAGTTGACACGCATTATTTCCTATAAATGAGATCTTCGCTCTAGAATAAAAATCATTTCGAGCTCTAGATGACCATCTTGGAAGTAAATATTTTACATAGATATTAACAATATCTAATTGCCTCATAACTCTCATGCAGTGAGAACATAATATACCCATTATCTTGAACTTTGCACAGCTGTATTGTATGGTTCCTTCTGAAGAATTAAAAGTAACAATCCACTTGTGTGACTCAAATGAGTTTTCTATGTTCTTGTTGAAAAATGTAGATAAATCCGTCGAATAATGTTCAATGCACAGTCCACCTAATCCATGTAAGAACACCTCTTCAAAAAATGAGTACAACTTTCTAGAATAAAATTGGACATCTTGCTTTAATATTGAACTACTTTTCATATAATGTTGTATATTCATTTGACTACATCTAAAATATTCATCTTGTTCATTCCTATGCCAAATCTTTATCACCTTTTCAAACTCTAGGAAACACTCAGTCACAGAACTTGTTGGCTTGGAAAATTCATGCAATACATGATTGGTGGACTCACTACGTTCTGTAGATAAAATGCCAAGGTTAAAATAAATTTTGTTGAATGTTGTACACTTCTCCCTGATTTTGTACAGATCTTTCAACCATTGATGACTCTAGAGGTTACCTTCTGTGATCATTTCATTCCATTTTCTCTCAAACTCCTCCACATAATCACACTTACTAAAACAATAATAAAATAGGCATTTCACTTTATTATTACTATTAAAGCACCAGATTTTGGAAGGAGCTTTCTTGTACATATGCCATTGGCACAACCTATGTCGTATATTAGGTAATGAAATCTCTATTTCCCTGACTGTTGCTTGATCCTGATCAGTAAATATAATTATGAGATGTTTTTTATTCACAATTCTTAAAAATATTCTAAATAGTCAGGTAAAAGAGTCAATTATCTCCTCAGATAAAAAAGCCACACCTAATAGAATATTTTGCCAGTGATTATTCACTCCAACAATAGGAGCACAGGCTAAATTATATGTGTTTAGCCGATAGCTTGTATAAAAAATAATCGCATCCTCAAAGCAGTCATAATCAATTCTTCCCAACCCATCAACCCAAAAAAAATCAACCACCTATCCTCTTCATCAATTTGCACATCTCATGCAAACATGTTGTCAGCAGCTGCCCGTTCTTTAAATAATTGGATTGGAGAACTGATGTCCTCATTCTCAATCTTGACTCTTCTTTCTTTTTGAATGTAGTTATATGCATCCCTCTTTATAAAGCTCAAATTACCTGCACCTCCCACTTAATCAGATAGGTATGTAAATGTATTAATTGTCCTTATCCCGGCTTCTGATATAGATTTTAGAACATAAGCATTATCATCATTAATGTTCCTAGATGACCCGAGCAAATGTTGATCATCCGTTCTAACCAATTCGTGATTGTGACTCTCTATGGATTTACTCACCATCCAAATCCCATTTTGACTAACCAAAAATCTAATCATAGCTGGACATCCGGTTCTTATGCATGATTTTTGAAATTTAGCCTTTTTGTTCTTGTCAATGTCCTTCTTGAATCCTGCTTTGGAACACACAAAATCCTTTGATTTTATTTTTGTTGAATTTGAACAGAACGAGTGATGCTCTTTCCGAACACTAAACCCATGAAAATGCGCATAATGGCAATATTTATCATATGCTTCCTTCTCAGAGTTGTAAACACCCTATGAAAAAAAATCATGTTCTTATAAATTCATCCTGTCAGTTTACCATTACTTCTACAAATCAATACCTACTTTATACCGAGCAGGTATAATGATCGGTACTAGGAAAAATGATCTTGAATTTGATCAGTACAGGATACAATGAGTTAATACAGAGCGTTACCTATCAGTACCGAGCAGTTTCAATAAGTTTATACGTCTGATATTCTCTCTGCTAAGATCGGTACAATGTAAAAAGATGTTTGATTTACTCGATACTTCTATGCAATGAGTTCATACTGAGCAATACCTAAAAGTATCGATCTGTACAGAGTTTTGTGGAAACGTTAATCTCGGTACACAAATCGTTACTCATGAATAAGCTCGGTACATGTTAGTACATAATCGAGGTATTGCTTGGTTAGTATGTTATTGGACATCATATATGTTGATACCAAGATATATCCGTAATGAAGCGGCAAAAATCAGATAAATCTTCATCAATCATTATAGATAAGAAATTACTTATAATAAATCAGAAAAATCTTCATCAACATTATACGTCCCTTCGAAGTCTTCCAAAGAAAAATCCATTTTTGTATCTTCCATCTCCTTGAACCCTTCACGAAATCTTTCTCTACGGTTTATAAACCCTAAAAACTATATAACGTCTTTAGTATAATACAGCAAAAGGTTATTTAACTTGTAAAGAAGGCACGTACTTTTAACTTTTCGCACCCAATTCATATACACTACGTCGGGCCGACCCAAAATAGTTTAAAACACGTGCATAATCTCCAAAATAAGATGGGTTTGCAATGGCTTATCAGGCTGCTACGTGGCGCCCTTTTATTGCTGTCCGGATGTAGAGCTACATCATGACACCAGACCCAATAAAAATTCCGTTAAGAGATATTTAAGTATTCTTTTAACTGTAGTCAGGTGGAATTCTTTAATATCATCTTCAAATCTAACACATAGACAAACACTAAATATTATATCAGGTCGGCTAGCAGCCAGGTAAAGCAGATATCCAATCATTCCTCTTAAATTCTTTTGTTCAACATATTTTTAATTTGAGTCCTTATCCAACTAAATATTGGAAAACAATAGAGTGTTTATTGGCTTGGTTTTATCCATTTCATATTTTTTCAAGATGTCCTTAATGTACTTTGATTGATTTAGAAAGGTTCCATAATCTAATTATCTTACGCTAAACCCCAAAAAGTATGACAACTCTCCCATAATATTCATCTCAAATTCTTTAATCACTGTTTTAGAGAAATCATCACATAGCTTTTTATCAAAATATCCAAAAAGTATGTCATTAATATAAATATGAACAATGAGTAACACATCTCCTACTTTTTTCAGAAAAAGGGTGGTGTCTACACTCCCCTTAACAAACTCTCTAGTAGGAATGTGCCTCTCATATCAAGCTCTAGGTGCATGTTTTAATTTATATAAGGCTTTTTTTAATTTGTAAACATAATTTAGAAATTGAGAACTCTCAAAACATGGGGGTTACTCTACAAACACATCCTCTTTTATTACCCCATTTAAAAAGGTACTCTTGATCTCCATTTGAAAAAGCTTAAATCGCTTATAACAGGCAAAGGCTAGTAGCACTCTAATGGCTTCCAATCTAGTTACAGGGGCAAAGGTCTCCTCAAAATCAATCCCTTCTATTTGGTTGTACCCCTTAGCCACCAATGCCTTATTCCTAATCAGCACACCAAAATCATTCATCTTATTTTTAAAGATCCATTTGGTTCTCACTACACTTTGATTCTTTGGTCTTTTTACTAACTCCCAAATATCATTCCTCACAAATTGATTAAGTTCTTCTTACATGGCTAAGATCCAAAATTCATCATATAGGGCTTGATTGATGTTAGTGGGTTCAGTCATCGAGATAAAGGCAGAGTGATTCACTTCCTTTCTAAGTCCATGCTTAGTTTTAACACCTTCATAAGGGTCTCCTAAGATCGGTTCTTTTGAATGAATCGAAGAATATCTATAATCTCTAGGCAAAGTGTGTATAGTTTCTACCCTTTCTTCCAGATTTTCAACTCCTTAGATAATCTCTTCAACTTTATTTTCATCCTCAATTCTAAGCTTATTAGGATCAGATTCATCAAACACTACATGAGTTCCTCCACCACTAAAGTCCTCTTATTAAACACCCTAAAGGATTTTTCAACATTTGAATATCCTAAAAACACTCCAGATTTTGGGTCAAATTTATCTAAGGCCGACTCCCATTATTAAGAATGAAAACCTTATAGCCAAAAACATGGAGGTGGGAAAGGTTGGGTGTCCTACCCTTAATAATCTCATAGGGTGTCTTATAAAGTTTGACTCTAACATTAACCCTATTTAACACATAATAAGCTGTTCAGCCCAAATGTATTTTGGAAGTGAATACTCAGCAAGTATGGCTTTAGTGGCTTCAACTAAGGTCCTGTTCTTCCTTTGAATTATCCAGTTCTATTGAGGGGTCATATGAGTGAGAAGTTGTGGCTAATTCCTTTATCCTCATAAAAGTTTTCAAATCTCTCATTTTCAAACTCTCCACCATGATCACTATGAATGGTCAAGATTTCACAACCTAATTTTTTCTAAATCAAAGTGAAGAAGGATCTAAACTCATCAAAGGACTCACTCTTATGTGATAAAAAATTTAATCCATGTGAACCTTGAGTAGTCATCGATAATCACAAATTTATAGACTTTTTCCCCTAAGCTGGAAGTGCTAATGGGTCCAAACAAATAAATGTGAAAGACTTTTAAAGTTCTAGAGGTGCTAATGTCTTTAATGGAGTAGAAAGAGAAATGGACTTGCTTCCCTAGTTGACAGGTATCACATAGGTGATATTTAGTGAACTTAAGCTCAGGGACATCTCTAACTAGGTCATTTGGGTCACTCTCCTAAAGGTTTTCATACTGGCATGACATAACCTTATGTGCCACAACCAAGACTCATCAACAATAATTTTTAACCAAAATGAAGCAACACATTCAATATTATTTAAATCAAGAATGTAAATATTGTTAATCCGCTTTCCCTGCAAAATAGTATTGTTATTCAAGCTTATAATGCATGATATGATGCACCGACACTCCTCCTTAAAGAGGCGTGCAGTGTCCGACACCGTGTCCGACACGACACTCATCCGACACTCCTCCGATAGGTGTCAAACACGTCGAAAATGTGTCCGATTAAAAAAAATTAAAAACAATTTGTACACGCGTGTTTGACACGCATATCTTCAATATTTTATAATTTTTTTAAAATATAATTTCTTATATTTGGCAAGATTTAAATTAAATTTATTATTTCCTATCCACAACACCAAATCAACGTATGCATTTAATACCCATTCATCAAATATTCTCATTTTCATTTCTCTTTAGCAGTGAAGGTATTTTCATCTCCTCTCTTTTTGCACAATTACAAGTCTTTCTCTTGTTGAACCAGAGTTGAAAGTAGTGATATTCAATGATGATGATATTGAAGGCTAAAAATAAATCTCTAAAGCTAATCCTAATAGTTGAAGCTTGAATGCTTGATGTTGTAGTAAGTGATTATTTGCTTATATTTTTATGGTTATAATATATATTTTGTACAAAATATTTTATATTATAAGCTAGACAAGTTATCATATCATTAATTTATTATTGTTTGTCATTTTTAATATGAAATTACATATATATATATATATATATATATATATATATATATATATATATATATATATATATATATATATATATATATATATATATATATACTATATAAAAAAATTTATTGCCATGTCCGCGTCATTCCTGTGTCCTATATTTTCAAAAAAAGTCATGTCCCATGTCTGTGTCGTGTCGTGTCTGTGTCGCCGTGTTCGTGTCCGTGCATTATAGAATGCATGTATTAGCCAAAAATTTTATGATAAAGCTTTTGTCGCATAGCTGACTGATGCTTAACAAGTTTTGTTTCAGTCCATCAACAAGAAAAATATTTTCAATCAAAAGATTATTGGAGTTTCTGATTATACCTGCACCCACCACTTTTCTGGTGGTGTTGTCTCCAAGAGTAACCTTTCCTCCAGCGAAATGAATTGATTTGCATCTCCACTCATGTATCGTGAGCATCCGATGTCCACGTACCACATACTCTCATGAAGTCTTTTGTGTGAGCAAACCATCAAAATTAAAAAATATAAATTTAAAAAACCCAAACAAGTTTGGGTCCCTTCATATGGAAAAAAAATGCAATGCATGTGTTATGCTGTGAATCATGCAATTTGGGTCTCCACACCCAATGTGTACTACGATGAATAGTGCAAGTGTGTGAGATGTGTCCTAACATGCCACATGAAAAATATCTAATTCTAGAAAAAGGGTTTACTAATCTATTCGGGTTATAGTGTATCTTCCTAAGTTTCAAAAATTTTGGTTTTGGATCATGATTAAAAAATTGTTCAAGTGTGGGTGTATTCCTATTTTTCTCGAGTGCATTTAATTCAACTTTAAACCTTGAGTTAGCACTTTCTAAAGTAACATTATCAACTCTTAAGAAATGCTCCCTATGCTCAGATTCATCAATATAATTTTTAAAATCAGTCTCAAGTAAGGTATAGGATGCTTTCAATGAATCATGCTCAATAACTAACTCAGAATGCTTTTTATTTAACTCATCAAACTCATCATGTAATGACATGTGATTTCTATCAATTTGGATGTAATCTTTAAATAAAACTTCATGCTTTTTTTACAAATTTAAAAACTCAAATTTCAAACTAGCATGTGATTTCTTAAGTTTCCTATATGATGAATAAATTTTCTCACAAACTTCAAGTAATTGATTATAGCTTAGTTCACATGCCTCTTTTTGGTCAGACTGACCAAGATAATCATCAGCTATCAAGCACAAGTTTGTTGTCTCCTCAGCTTCAGTCTCAAAGTCTGATGCAGAATCTGTCTAGAACGTCTTTTGGAACCGCTTATTGTCCTTGTCCTTTTTGAACTTGATTTTCTTCTCACCCTTCTCCTTTCTTAAGTGATCCTTCAGTGTAGGACAATCAGTTTTGACATGTCCAAGCTTTTTGCATTCAAAACAAACAATATTAGAAGAACATTTAAAATTTTTGTTACCCTTATCTTTATTCCATTTCTGATGGTGCTTGTGATTCTTCCTTAGAAAGCTTTTGAACTGCATAGAGATTAGAGCAAAGTCATCACTTTCAGACCCGGAAGAATCAGTGTCCGAATCATAAGCCTTCAGTTCCATAGTTTTCTCCTTCTTTCGCTCTCCTACATTAAGTTGTCTTTGATTCACCCCTTGCTCATAAGCAATGAGTGATCCAAATAAGTTATCAATAGAATAAGTGTTCAAATCCTTAGATTCAGTTATTGTAGTAATCTTAGCATCAAAGGAAGAAGACAAGTATCTTAAAATTTTATTAACTTTATCATACTTAATTAGCTGTCTTCCTAAGGCATGCAATGAGGTGATAATTTGAGTAAACCTAGTATACATATTAGAGATCGATTCAGTAGGTTTCATACGAAAAAGTTCATAGTCATGCAATAAAATATTCAACCTAAATTTCTTAACTTCATTTGTTCCCTCATAAGTGATACACAATCTATCCCAAATTTCTTTACTAGTAGAATAAATTGAAACACGCATGTAATCTTCCAATTTCAAAACACAGAAAAAATAGTTCAAGCATTTTGCATTGAGTTGAACTAAATCCCTATCATCAAAAGTCCATTCAATAAAAAAAAGTTTAGTTTTAATTTTATTAATTTCGCAAGTTGGTGGTGAATATCCATCCTTAACAAGCATCCACATGCGATACTCAATCGATTGTAAAAAAGAAGACATGCGAGTTTTTTAAAAATCAAAAGTTATGTTATCAAATAAAGGTGGTCGGGTAATGGAATACCCTTTCACAGTATTATGATTACCTCATTTAACCATGGATCAAAATTCAAAACTTTTCAAAAACTAGATTTTATAAAGCCCGCTCTGATACCACTTGAAAGTTCGTTAGGGATGTTAAGCCCTTGTGAATTAACCCAAAGCTAACCAAGAGGAGGGTGAATTGGTATTTAAAAAATTTCTTAAAGAAAATTACAATACTAAACCAAACCAAAATTCATCAAAATAAAATTAAAGTGTGAAAATTAAATATGAAAAAAATAGTAAAAAAGAACACATAAATTTATAGTGGTTCGAACAACTTGACCTACGTCCACTCCCTGGAGCCTCTCCTCTGAGTATTTCACTAAACTCAGTGGCTCTCGTTCTGCTCTCATAGCAAGGCGGAGAAGCCTATACAAACCTCATTTCCACCGACTTCGGTGAGGCAGAGAACTTGACTCATTTTACTTTCTCTTGAAGCAGACAGAAAACCCGACTCCTTTTGATTTCTCCTAAAGCATCTAGAGAACATAGATCAAATATTGAAGTAGAAGTGTCTAGAACCTCCAAGGAACTAGGAACGACGACCAGAGAAAACGATGCGGATCCTTGCTTGGAGCAACCTTTGTGAAACCGCTCACAAACTCTCCCTCACAAGATCCCTCTCTCTCTCCCTTACTCTCCCTCTCCTCTTGGCTCTCTAAGGTCAAGACATGCAACAAAAGATGCACTCTTGCGTAAAATAAGAGGTCCTATATAGAAGAGCTTCAAATTGGCTCTTAATTGTAACAAACTGACATAATCATCCAGAATGATATTAAGATCATCCTATATGGTTAGTTCAAATCATTGAGTATCATCCAGAACATCACCCTGAATGCGTGTCTGGATGATGAAAAACTAAACTGATCGTCTAGGATGATTTTACGATTGGACTGGTCGATTAGTTCAAAACCTCAAAAATTGTCCAGAACATCGCCTTGGATGGATGTCAGGCCAATGAAAAATAACTTGATCATCCAGGATGATCTCACGATCATCCAGGATGATTAGTACAAAACATCACATATCGACCAAAGCATCGTCCTGAATGGAGCCAGACTGAATATTGATTGTCCAGAAAGAATGAAGGTTTGTGAACTGATTTTCCCAGTCGATCTTGAGATCGTCCAGGATGATATGATCAAGCAATCAAATATTAATTACTTTCTTTAATTACCATAATAATTTAGGCATAATTGTTTGAATAGTTGCTATTTGAATGATTTATATTTGTGCAACTTATGTAGTTTTGATGATTCCAAACATTATTGTTCAAATGTATAGTTATCTCCTAACAATTTCAGAAGATTTGCACTTGCTCTTGTGTGTACTAACATTTCAGGAAAATCAGACTCCAGACTACGAAAACTTCAAATCAAATTCAACATGAGATATTTCGTTTATTTGAAGTTTGTCTTTTCTTTGAATTAATTTTGAAAGGGAGTGATTGTAATTGAGTGAATAAAATCTCACACACACAAATAAGGAGATCTTGAAATTCTATACTGATCGTACAGGACGATATTTATCGTACTGGACGATCTGTCAGTTATCTCCTATAGAGCACTTGGAACGAATAGGAACTTGCTTGAAAATTTTTTTTCTAAGTCCTATTCGTCCAGGACGAATTTTTTTATCGTCCCGGACGATGGGTTCTCTGTAAAATCTTCGTCCAGATGAATTTTACCATCGTACGAGGCGACCAGTCCTCTGGAAAATTTTCGTCCCGACGAAAATAAATATCGTACCGGACGATCAGCTCTCTGGAAAATTTTCGTCCAGACAAAAACAAATTATCGTCCGCGGCGATTGGTTCTCTGGAAAATTTTCGTCCAGACGAAATAAATAATCGTCCAGGACGATCGGCTCTCTGGAAAATTTTCGTCCAGACGAACATATTTTCGTCCAAACGATAAACCGACTTAGAACAGTTTTCAGCAGTTTCTAGAACCGACCTTGTAATAACCGTTCGTACTGGACGAACCTAGTTCGTACAGAACGATCAGCTGTACGAAGTCATTTCGTACACATATACAAATTGGGTCGTTTCAGATCGTTTAAGTAAAATCGTCCAGGACGATCCACTGCGTACAGAATTGGAAATTTGCAGTTTTTGGGCGGTTTCTCTTGTCTTTTATATAAATAGTCCAAATTAGACTGCCACCCAATATCTTTTTGTCATTTGATCTTCGTGCCTCTTGAGAGAATAGCCAAGGAGAGAGTGGAAGAGAGCATTCAAAGGAGGATTCCTACCACTGGAGCGAGAAGGCTTCACTTGGATTACTAAGGTAAGAGTCTCTACTTGTGAAATTGGATTTCTTCACTCTTTTCCTTCTTCCTTCTAGATTCTTGTGAGAAGATCAGTCAAGGAGATCCGGTTCTCTGCCGACACTTGGAGAGTGTGAACAGACGAAGGGTTCTCTGCCCACACTAGGAGAGTGTAAAAGGACGAAGGTTCTCTGCCTACACTTGGAGAGTGTGAACAGTCGTAGGGTTCTCTGCCCACACTAGGAGAGTGTAAAAGGACGAAGGTTCTCTGCCTACAATTGGAGAGTGTGAACAGCCGTAGGGTTCTCTGCCCACACTAGGAGAGTGTAAAAGGATGAAGGTTCTCTGCCTACACTTGGAGAGTGTGAACAGCCGTAGGGTTCTCTGCCCATACTAGGAGAGTGTAAAAGGACGAAGGTTCTCTGCCTACACTTGGAGAGTGTGAACAGCCGTAGGGTTCTCTGCCCACACTAGGAGAGTGTAAAACGATGACGATTCTCTGCCAGCACTGTGGATTGTGTAAAAGGACGACGGTTCTCTGCCGCACCGGGTATTGTGAAAAGAGTGTTTTGTACAGGCTTCTCCGCCTTGCTGTGGGTGCTAAAGGAGAGTCACTTTGTGGTATTAGTGCAATACTCAGAGGGTGCCTCTGAGGAGTGGATGTAGGTCTGGTTATAGACCGAACCACTATAAATCTGGTGTCATTTACTTTATTGCTTTTACATTTCCGCACTTTAAATTTTAGTTTTAACAACTCTGTGGTTGAAAAACATTTTTCTACAAACTTTAAAAGAAAATTTTATTTCGGTTCAACTTTATCATTAAGAGGGTTTAAAATTTTTAAAACTACCAATTCACCCCCCTCTTGGTAGCCGTGGGACATTTACTTAGGCTTAACAACCTAATTACTAGACTTAACAAGTGGTATCAGAGCATTGTTTCAAAATCATAAGTTTGAACTACTTTTTGATTAACGTAGATGGCTACATTTGGAAACCGAAATACACCTGAGGGTTACTCTATCACTAGACCTCCACTGTTTTACAATATTCCTTTTGATTTTTGGAAAACACGCATGTCTACTTTCTTACAGTCACTTGATTATCGCATGTGGATGCTAGTCCAGGAAGGTTACACAAAACCAACTAGATTAGTTGATGGAATTAGGGTAGAAACACCTTATGCAGATTGGACTATAGAAGAACGTGACTTAGCACAATTAAATGCGAAATGTTTAAATAGTTTCTTTTGTGCTTTAAAATCTGAAGACTACATGCGAGTTTTCACTTGTAAAAGCGGAAAAGACATATGTGATAGACTTTGTATTACTTATGAAGGGACAAATGAGGTTAAGCAATCAAGACTCAATATCTTGTTACATGACTACGAATTATTTCGCATGAAACCTAATGAATCTATATTTGACATGTATACAAGATTCACTCAAATTGTCACCTCTTTGCATGCACTTGGTAGGGAATTAACAAATGCTGAAATGGTTAATAAGATTCTTCGTTGTTTACCTACTGCATATGATGCTAAAATTACTGCAATTACAGAGTCTAAAGATCTGAACATTTATTCAATTGACAATCTTCTTGGTTCACTCATTGCTTACGAGCAAGGAGTAAGTCAAAGAAAGATTGATGCAGGTGAACCAAGAAAGGACAAGAATATTGCACTAAATGTGGAAGAGTCAGAAAGTGAACACTCACAACCTGAGGATGAAGACGATATTGCACTGATGACTAGACAATTCAGAAGCTTTTTAAAGAGGAAGCAGAAGAGACGCCAGTAATGGAATAGAGGTAAGTATAACAGAAATGGCAAGGTTTCTAATGAAGTGATTTGTTATGAATGCAGGAAACCAGGTCATATAAAGACTGATTGTCCAAAACTCAAAGCCACTCCTAGCAAGGAGAAGGTAGAGGAGAAACCAATAGTAAAGAAGGGCAAGAAGAAGTTTCAAAAGGCTTTTTGGGCGGACTCAGCTTCAGACTCATCTGAGACTGAAAAAGAAGAAGAAGTCACCAACCTTTGCTTGATGGCAGATAAAGCTGAACAATCAGATCAAGAAGAGGTATGTGATTTAACCTATAATGAATTGTTTCAAGTTTCTGAACACATGCATGATGCATATAGGAAAACGAAAAAGATGCATGCTAGTTTAGTTTTAGAATTGGAAGAGCTTAATAAGGAACACGAAATCCTTAGGAAAGATCATGCTTTAATTGAGAGCAAGACATATAGAATCAATTATACAAATCGAATCTTGGAGGATATGAATTCATTTTACAAACTTACTATAAGAGCTCTCGAGGATAATAGGAACCCCCCTAAACTTGAAGATTTTACAAATCCTAAATATTATCCTAAATTCATGAAATCCCTTAGAAGACAATCATATGAAAGAAAACATAGGAATATTTTTCCTAATGTTAAATGTAACAATTGTGGATTTTTGGGACATATATCTCACACTTGCACTTTAAAGATGAAACCTAATTTGGTGTGGAGAACTAAGATGCATAAACCTAGACATATCACACATGCATCTGATTATAAATTTCATAAAGGTGAACCCAAACTAGTTTGGGTTCCCAGGTCTAACATTTGAGAATTTTGCAGGAATACTCTCACACAAGACCTCGTGAGAGTATATGGTACCTGGACAGCGGATGTTCTAAGCACATGACTGGAGATACTGCTCAATTCATAACGCTGGAAGCCAGGAGTGGAGGCAAGGTTACACTTGGAGATAATACCACAAAGAAAGTGGTTGGATCAGGTATGATTGGAAATTTGAAAAACTTTTTCATAGACAATGTTTTATTAGTTGAAGGCTTAAAACATAATTTGCTTAGCATAAGTCAGCTATGTGATAAGGGCTATAATGTAAAATTTTTACCTACTAGCTGCATAATTAGCCTAAATGGGAAAATTGTTTTAAATGGAAAAAGGGTGAACAATGTCTACATGCTAGATTTAAATTGTATTCAATCTCCTACTGCTTTTTGTTTGAAAACTGTTTCTGATGAATCATGGCTTTGGCATAGGAGACTTTGTCATTCTAGTATGAAAAATCTTAGAAAAATTACCCTAAAGAATTTGGTGAGAGGAATACCTAAACTAGACTTTACTAAGGACCATCTATGTGATGCATGTCAACTAGGAAAACAAGTGAAGTCCTCTTTTAAGTCCAATAAAGATCTTAGGACCTGTAAACCATTAGAAATTCTTCACATGGATCTTTTTGGACCTGTAAGCACGGTAAGTCTAGGAGGAAAGGTATATGGATTTGTTATAGTAGATGATTTTTCAAGATTCACCTGGGTTAAATTTCTTTTTTATAAGAGTGAATCATTTGAGGAATTCAGAAATTTTTCAACTTGGATACAAAGAAAACTAGGATGTGAAATAAATTCTATACAAAGTGATCATGGAGGAGAATTTGAAAATGAAAGATTTGAAGATTTCTGTAAAGAAAAGGGGATTGATCACAATTTTTCTGCACCTAGAACTCCTCAACAAAATGGAGTAGTTGAAAGAAAGAACAGAACATTAATAGAAGCTGCCCGAGCAATGTTAGCAGAATACTCGCTTCCTAGATATTTTTGGGCTGAGGTGGTTAGCACTGCATGCTATGTTCTGAATAGGGTGAATGTGAGATCAAATTTGAATAAAACACCTTATGAATTGCTAAAAGGTAGAACACCAAATTTGTCTCATTTGCATGTATTTGGTTGCAAGGTGTTCATACATAATAATGGAAAATCTGCCTTAGGAAAATTTGATCCAAAATCAGATGAAGGAATTTTTGTTGGATATTCAAGTGTTGGAAAATCTTATAGAGTATTCAACAAAAGAACTTTAGTCATTTAAGAAACCACATATGTTGTTTTTGATGAAAATGGAAACATGGAAGAGCCAAAAGTTGTTGAAGAAGAAATTAAAGAAAACTCCCAAAAGATTGATAGATTAAATTTGGAAGAAAATGTGGAAGAAAATTTAGAAAGAGAAGACCCTTTGCCTAGAGATTTAAGATTTTCTAAAAACCATCCAAAGGAATTGATTATAGGTGAACCAAGTGAGGGTGTTAGAACTAGGCGTGGATTAAACAAGGAAGTCAATCATTCAGCTTTTATTTCAACTATTGAACCCACTAACATTGATCAAGCACTTTCAGATGAATTTTGGATATTGGCCGTGCAAGAAGAGTTGAATCAATTTGTAAGAAAAAAAGTTTGGGAACTGAATACAAGGCCAAAAGATCAAAGTGTTGTTGGAACCAAGTGGGTGTTCAAAAATAAAATGAATGACTCAGGAGTAGTCATTAGAAATAAGGCTAGATTAGTAGCTAAGGGGTATAATCAAATTGAAGGAATTGATTTTGAGGAAACTTTTGCCCCTGTAGCTAGACTTGAAGCAATTAGGGTTTTACTAGCCTTTGCCTATTTTAAAGGTTTTAAATTGTTTCAAATGGATGTCAAAAGTGCCTTTTTAAATGGGGTAATTGAGGAAGATGTTTTTGTAGAACAACCTCCAGGTTTTGAAAATTCTAAATTTCCAAATCATGTTTTCAAATTAAAAAAGGCATTATATGGATTGAAACAGGCACCTAGGGCTTGGTATGAGAGGTTAAGCACCTTCCTACTTGAAAGATCTTTTGAAAAAGGAAGTGTGGATACAACTCTCTTTTTGAGGAAAATTGGAAAGGATATACTTATTGTTCAAATTTATGTGGATGACATCATCTTTGGATCTTCAAATAAACATCTTTGTGATGATTTTTCTAAAACAATGAGTAGTGAATTTGAAATGAGTCTAATGGGAGATTTAAATTACTTTCTAGGATTTAGCATTAAGCAACTTGAGGAAGGTACTTTTCTTAGTCAAACCAAATATATTAAGGACATCCTCAAAAAATATGAAATAGACAATGCTAAACCTGTTAGTACACCAATGAGTTCTTCGGTTCAGTTGGATAAAGACCTTAAGGGAAAATCTGTTGATCAAAAGAAATTTAGAGCGATAATTGGATCTTTACTTTACTTGACTGCTAGCCGACCAGATATTATGTTTAGTGTTTGCTTATGTGCTAAATTTCAATCAGATCCAAAAGAATCACATTTGACAGCAGTAAAAAGGATTTTAAGATATCTACTAGGAACTCAAAACTTAGGAATTTGGTATCCTAAGTTTAGCTCTTCATTTGAAATTATTGGTTACTCAGATTCTGACTTTGCAGGCTGTAGAGTGGATAGGAAAAGCACTTCTAGAACATGTCAATTCATTGGAAATTCATTAGTTTCATGGTCTAGTAGAAAACAAAATTCAGTGGCACTATCTACTGCAGAAGAAGAATACATTGCATTAGGAAGTTGTGTGGCACAAGTACTTTGGTTAAAACAACAGTTGATTGGTTTAGGATTAACTATAGACACTATTCCAATTTATTGTGATAATACTAGTGCTATTTGCATTTCCAAAAATCCTATTCAACATTCTAGAACCAAACACATTGATATAAGGCATCATTTCATAAGGGATCATGTATCCAAAGGAGAAATTGAACTCATACATGTTTCAACTGAAAATCAACTTGCAGACATTTTTACAAAACCTTTAGCCTTTGATACTTTCAGCACTTTAAGAACAAGGCTTGGTGTTATTGATTTGAATGCTTAAATAAAATGTCTTTGCAACATTGATATTTGTTGTGTTTTGTTTTTGTAATTTTGTAAATTTTATTTTTATCTTATATGTTTTATTGTTATGTGTTTGTCTTTATGTTTTTAAGTTCAATTTTTTTTTGTAATCTGTTTGTTTAATATCAATGAAAGTTTGTTTCTATTAGATTTGTTTTGAAATGTGGTTAATGTTGGTGAATTTCATTAGTATTATTTAATCTACATAGTGCTTAAATTCGATTGTAATTTGAAACTATCTATATTAGAAAATCTAGACTTTCTAAATTTATAATTTGTTTATAATTTGTTGTAATTAGAACTTTTAAATTCATGTATATTCATTTAGACTACATAAAAGTTAATATTATTATTGCAATTTTGATGTTTTCTTATTTTGTAATTCTATGCTCAAATGATATTTATGCACCTAGAAATATTTGAAATTTTAGATTATAGATTTTGGAAAGAATTGGTCAAATTACTCTTGAACAATGTACAAATGTACAAAAATCAAAAGAAATTCGCAAAAATTTGCAAAGTGAAAAAGAGGCACAAAATAAGCCCAATCAAAGAAAAATGCACAAAAATGTGCTCCAAAACTTTGAAAAGATGTGCAAAGCACCACATGAGGTAATTCTCTTCTTTCCAAATTCGTTCAATCTCTTAATTCAAATTGATCTAATGTTCATTTATATTCTATTGAACTTTGAAATATAGAATTTTTTTTACATCTCACTTGTAATGATTTTCAATAATCAAAATGTCTAAATTGAATCATGTCTTTGATAAATTCTTCTTACTTACAATGTTATATCATTTCTTAAATTTTATGAATTTCTATGATTGACCTAATATCTTTAGTTTAAAATTGCATACCCTATGTCAATCACCATTTAGATTAATTTTTAAAAATGAATTTCATATAATTACTTACATTTCTTGTCTATTTCTTCTTCACTTTTTGTTGCTGTCAAAAAGGGGGAGAAATTATTGTGTTTGTGTTTTCTATTTTTGTTTTCTATTTTTGATTTCTGTTTGCAAGTTTTTTGTTTGTGTTAAAATTTTTTGAAAAAAAAAAAACAAAAATATTGTTCTTTAATGCCTCCTTATTTTAATGTCTCATCAATTCAGGGGGAGTTTAGGAGATAGGAAAATTGTTTAACTTGAAACCTTACAAATAATAATTGTTTTGCCATCATCACAAAGGGGGAGATTGTTTGAATAGTTGCTATTTGAATAATTTATATTTGTGCAACTTATGTAGTTTTGATTATTCCAAACATTATTGTTCAAATGTATAGTTATCTCCTAACAATTTCAGAAGATTTGCACTTGCTCTTGTGTGTACTAACATTTCAGGAAAATCAGACTCCAGACTACGAAAACTTCAAATCAAATTCAACATGAGATATTTCGTTTATTTGAAGTTTGTCTTTTCTTTGAATTAATTTTGAAAGGGAGTGATTGTAATTGAGTGAATAAAATCTCACACACACAAATAAGGAGATCTTGAAATTCTATACTGATCGTATAGGACGATATTTATCGTACTGGACGATCTGTCAGTTATCTCCTATAGAGCACTTGGAACGAATAAGAACTTGCTTGAAAAAAATTTTTCTAAGTCCTATTCGTCCAGGACGAATTTTATTATCGTCCCGGACGATGGGTTCTCTGTAAAATCTTCGTCCAGATGAATTTTACCATCGTACGAGGCGACCAGTCCTCTGGAAAATTTTCGTCCCGACGAAAATAAATATCGTACCGGACGATCAGCTCTCTGGAAAATTTTCGTCCAGACGAAAACAAATTATCGTCCGCGGCGATTGGTTCTCTGGAAAATTTTTGTCCAGACGAAATAAATAATCGTCCAGGACGATCGGCTCTCTGGAAAATTTTCGTCCAGACGAACATATTTTCGTCCAAACGATAAACCGACTTAGAATAGTTTTCAGCAGTTTCTAGAACCGACCTTGTAATAACCGTTCGTACTGGACGAACCTAGTTCGTACAGGACGATCAGCTGTCAAAGTCATTTCGTACACATATACAAATTGGGTCGTTTCAGATCGTTTAAGTAAAATCGTCCAGGACGATCCAGGATCGTACAGGACGATCCACTGCGTACAGAATTGGAAATTTACAATTTTTGGGCGGTTTCTCTTGTCTTTTATATAAATAGTCCAAATTAGACTGCCACCCAATATCTTTTTGTCATTTGATCTTTGTGCCTCTTGAGAGAATAGCCAAGGAGAGAGTGTAAGAGAGCATTCAAAGGAGGATTCCTACCAATTGAGCGAGAAGGCTTCACTTGGATTACTAAGGTAAGAGTCTCTACTTGTGAAATTGGATTTCTTCACTCTTTTCCTTCTTCCTTCTAGATTCTTGTGAGAAGATCAGTCAAGGAGATCCGGTTCTCTGCCGACACTTGGAGAGTGTGAACAGACGAAGGGTTCTCTGCCCACACTAGGAGAGTGTAAAAGGACGAAGGTTCTCTGCCTACACTTGGAGAGTGTGAACAGCCGTAGGGTTCTCTGCCCACACTAGGAGAGTGTAAAAGGACGAAGGTTCTCTGCCTACACTTGGAGAGTGTGAACAGCCGTAGGGTTCTCTGCCCACACTAGGAGAGTGTAAAAGGACGAAGGTTCTCTGCCTACACTTGGAGAGTGTGAACAGCCGTAGGGTTCTCTGCCCACACTAGGAGAGTGTAAAAGGACGACGGTTCTCTGCCAGCACTGTGGATTGTGTAAAAGGACGACAGTTCTCTGCCGCACCGGGTAGTGGTGAAAAGAGTGTTTTGTACAGGCTTCTCCGCCTTGCTGTGGGTGCTAAAGGAGAGTCACTTTGTGGTATTAGTGCAATACTCAGATGGTGCCTCTGAAGAGTGGATGTAGGTCTTGTTATAGACCGAACCACTATAAATCTGGTGTCATTTACTTTATAGCTTTTACGTTTCCGCACTTTAAATTTCAGTTTTAACAACTCTGTGGTTGAAAAACATTTTTCTACAAACTTTAAAAGAAAATTTTTTTTCGGTTCAACTTTATCATTAAGAGGGTTTAAAATTTTTAAAACTACCAATTCACCCCCCCTCTTGATAGCCGTGGGACATTTACTTAGGCTTAACAACCTAATTACTAGACTCAACAATAATTGTATTGCATCATTCTGGACGATGTCCAAAAATAAAACATACCTAAAAAGGTCTGGTGGCTGTTTCTTTCTGCTTTGAGTCTATCATCCCGGCCGATACTAATATAGTCCAAGATGATTCGCTTAATTGCGGCTACCTTAACCAGGAAGTCCTAATTAGGGTTTCTATTTTTAACGAATCATCCATGATGATTTTTGGATCGTCCCGGACGATTTGATCAAAATAGAAAATACTAACAATCAGACAATTTTTTCCCCCAAGTGTGTGTGCAAGGTTACTTAGCATCAAAATCCACATCATTTATAATTGACTCAAGAAAGGGAAAAAAGACACTTGACGTACATTACAAGCTGACTCAGTCCTAATCTATCCAATCTTATACTGATTCGATTTGCAATTTGATCATGTGGACCTGAAACGTTAGTAGGCAAGGCAGTCATAGAAAAAATAGAAATAACAGAAATGCTTGCTATCAGCAAAATTATATTCCCTGAAATCATATTCGCAACACCACTTACCATTCAAAATAAAAGCTTAAACTCATAAATCAAATATAAAATGAGTATTAAAAGAAGAGTAAAGAAATATAATACCCATCAAGTCATCTTGCCAAAAGCATGATGAACTAGCACCAATGCCCCATTGAATACCATGTTCACGTTGCCATTTACTTTTATTAAGCCTAAGCCATCCAATAGAATAGCCTTTCTTAAAAAATATTAATTAAGATGGATATTCTTATAATACTTGAAATTCATGAAATTGGACCATAAAGAGTTGTCAATATGAAATTTCCACCAAAGCTTAATAGAGAAATAGTTCACCATATCAATAGTAGATTTACAATCCACACACACTGTCACCATAGGGACCAGTACAAAAGATCTAAGCCCTCAAATGAATCTTTTTAACATCAAGAGAGAGCCCCCAAAGAAATTTGATAATATATCTATTATAAACCTCCAAAGAGGGTTTAATAGTTTAAAAAAGGTAAATAGGCATAGAACAAAACACACTTTCGATTAGAACAAGTCTATCACTCATTGAAGAAATTTAAATTCCCAAATCAAGAGCTTAGATCTAATGTTATGAAATACCTTGTCATAGAGGAAGGATTTCTTTTTTACTTCTGTAGAGAGGAGTGCCTAAATAGTAAATAGAGAGTAATTGATTATAAAATCTAATAAGTTGAGAAATAGAATTGATCATGCTTTATTTCATACCTTTGCCACTAATAAAAGAACACTTTTTTTATGGAAGCAAATATCACTTTCCTTTTCAAATCCAGAAAGATCACTTTCCCCTCTACTTAATAGTATTAACCATTTACT
The DNA here is from genome assembly GCA_016618105.1 of Dendrobium huoshanense. Lineage (NCBI taxonomy): Eukaryota > Viridiplantae > Streptophyta > Magnoliopsida > Asparagales > Orchidaceae > Dendrobium > Dendrobium huoshanense. Next base: position 51,143,945 of record CM028358.1, read on the forward strand.
GTAGAACACCAGCGAACGAGTCAAGCAAAAACAGCACATAAATTAAAAATTGACTCACATGAGAAGAAAAGACATATAAAACTAAAAATAAAGGAAACTAATACTACAAGAAAAGAGAAAAGGAACTCCGGTCGGTGAGCTGAGAAGAGAAGATCTCACCTCAATAAAGAGATGAGATCTAATGAAGATGATGCCACGAAAAAGGGCACGGGTAAGGCAAACCCAAAAAAAGCTGAGCAAAGAGCCGAGGAGGTATTTAGTCACGATCTAGTATTTTATGTGTATTGGATAAAATAGTTTATTAGTTATTTACTTGTTAGTAAGAAGTACTATACAAGCCTCTGAACTTTAGGAAGCTGTTTGTTATGCAGAATTAGAAGGGTAAAGTAAAATAATTACACATATTAACTAAATCTGATTGTTTGGTTAATTTTGAGCAGAATAAAAGGAAACCAGTTGAAGCATCAGGCGTGTATTACGGGGCGTGTTTCGGGCGAATTAGAAGCTCGCTCATATTGAGCAGGTTATAAATTCTCTAGCTGAAGAAATCCTTCGCATCGTCGTTCTGTTCGGCTTCATTGCTTCATAGGAGGTGTAAGATTGAACGTGAGGCTTCTTCGGCTCCTTGGTTCTTGTTTGACTTTGCTCCTTCGACGACGTTTCCTTTGCCTGTTGGATCGAAAGTTGCGACATTTTCATCGGAAGTAAGGACGGGAGCTCGCAAGTTCTGAAGGTAACTTTCTCCCTTTCGCACGCTTCTTCGCCAAATCTCGTCAATCTTTTGAACTATAGGATTTGGTAAAAAATATTGAACTAATCTAGCACCTGTTCGCTTCACTTGCTCGCCTCTCGGTACTGGTTCCAATATAAAACTAGTTTATACAGGGAAACTGAACTGATGAGTTTAGGATTGCAGAATTATTCTTTTTTGATTTATTTTAGAGTTCTTCGTGACTGATTTATCTGAATGGATTTAGACATTGTTAACTGCACTCGAATGTATGTTTTGTTGAATGTTTCATTATAAATATTTCATTGTTAATGTTTTGTTCGCATGTTTTTGTTGTAAGTTGCTGACTTGCTAGTCATTAGCTGGATTGAAACTAATTGCAGCAGTAAATTAAATTTAAATCGACAATGAAGAGATCAGAGAACAATTCCTATAGGAATCATATTTTAAGTAGCCATTGTACTTAAAATGCACTCAAATCTACCTACAGTTTGTTGTATGGCATTGATAATTTCCAATTTGAATCAAAGATTTTACCTTTTGAGTGAAATAGATCCATCTAATGAAGTCTGATTGCTTTTCAACTATTGCAGTGCACTGGGTACATGGTTTTTTTCAGTAGCTAGGGTTCTAATAGCAATCCCAGTGGGAATAAGAAATAAATCTCTGGCACCTCTAGTCTTTTTTGGTACCACTAAGACAAAGCTTGACATTATAATGGGTATTAGCCAGTGTGAAAGGGAGTATGCAGAAAGGCAGATGAAACTGATGGAAGAACAAAACCTTGGCAACAGTTCAGTTGACACATTAGATGTGGTTGATTCATATATCTCTTTATATGCCTTGAGTTATATCTTGGTTTGCTCCAAACTTCTAATGGCAAGAGTATTTAGTTATGAGAGTGTTCTTTATATGTCCCAGCATGATTCTTTGTCAGCTTTCTTCCCGTCAGACTTAAGAAAATCTTCAATTTTGGGAAGGGTATGAATCTCTGGTTTCAACCATGAACTTCATCTTGACTTAAGAAAAAATAAAATTCAATGAACAAATTAAATTAGGATGATAAGTTTAAATGTCCAATATGTAAATGGATGTTATTAATTATTTGATTTACTAAAATTATTCATCTTCCTCCTCCAGTAGTTATCCTTTTTTTGTCATTGTATTTGCTTTATAATAACTGAATCTACATCCTACCATAGTTTTGTTTTTCATGTCTATGTTGAAATTGGATGATTTAATTATGCATTTTTTTGCTTAAAGTTGAATTTTGTAGTTACAAAGATTGTTGAGCCATTGGAAGATGTTGTTGAACTCCATGAAATTCAAAAATATAATGATGTGATGAAAGTGATTTATATAGAAAGATGTTTCTTAATAATTATGCATTATTAAGAAAAAAAGTTTTAACTTTACTCTGGATATACCTAGCCAAACAAGGGAAATAATTCTCCTGTGTTTATTTTGCAGACAACCAAACAAGCTCAAAGTATTCGGAATGCATTACATTTACTTTACATTGCATATACTTTACACTTCATTTCTTTTTCAGGCAACCAAACAACCCCTTAATGAACTCTATTGCATCACACGTCTTTCCATAAGCATGATCTCCATGCAATTATTGGTCTTCTTAAGTTCACAATCTTTGTTCGATCACATTTCTCACTGAAATCATGATATTTGTACGATCATGTACATCTTGCCATGATTACACTCACGTTCAATCGTGCATGACTCGCCACAATCACGATCTCTGTTTGGATGTATGCTAATTTTGATCACAATATCTAATTGATCAGGCATCTTGCCATGATTATGTATTTCTCGCCACAATCACAATCTTCATTCAATTGTGAGTCTTACCACATAACATGAACTTTGTTCAACCTTATTTGACATATTTATTAATTCAATATTTAATAAATATGTCAAATATATATATATATATATATATATATATATATATATATATATATATATATATATATATATATATATATATATATATATATATATATATATATTAATGTCTCATCAAAATTTTACTATTATTATTATTATTATTATATAAAGATTGTTTGAAGCTACCCCCAAGTTTCATTCTCGCTCTCCCATATTTTGGGCTGAGCAAAACCACATTGAGGCTCTTCACATCCTTCTGTTGGTGGGACGTCACGATTACTATGAACGTCATGATACGTTTCGCTTATAATCATGTTGCTTGGAAAACATAAAAATGGATATGTTATTTTTCTTGGCTTATTCAAAGATACAATAATCGTGTGCCTTCATTTTTGTTTCTTTCTTCCGGGCCGGATCAAATATTTGATAGTCTTATGTCTTTATTCTATTGAGAAAATGGAATGTATACCTATGTTTGTGTTCTTCTCGCTCGAAGGCATTCATATGATGTAATTCATGCCTGAACTTATTTTTCTTGAACTCTCTATTTGCATGCCTCAATTCAATCAAATGTTGCTAGCTTTTAAATGGAAAGATCATAGATGCTAGTTGAAGGTCAATGACCAAATGGTGTGCTCAATATAGGGGTGCAAACGAGTCGAGTCGAGCTCAAGCCAGGGGGTGTTCGAGTCGAGCTCGACAATCAAATTTCTTGAATTATAAATTTTTATACTAGAAAGTTGCTTTAGAAATCATTGAGAAAGCCTCCTTAAATGAAGCATCAGTCTCTTTGAACTTTTTTTTATTTTATGCATGAGACTTAAGGCTTTTATTTTGTTTGTACAATGTTGTATGTGTTTTTTATCAATAATAAAATTTCACGTTTAATAGATATCCTCTTCTAAGGAATATAAATTTTATTTGAGTCTATAGTTCTGTAATAGAAACTTATATAAAAATATTATATTTATAATTCATTATTAAGAAATATAAATTTTAAAAATAAATATTGAATTTTCATAATTAAAATGATAAAATTAAACATTAAAAACATCCAAACTTTTAAAATTGTTGAAAATTAAATTTTTGCTTGACGACACATCGAAACTGTGATCAAATCTCTATTTATTTAAAAAGTAGTAAATTTGTTTTACTTTTTTTGTAAATTTGATCACAGTTTTGATGTTTCTTCATGCAAAAAAAAATTAATTTTAAGTTATTTTAAAAGTTTTCATGGTTTTAATGTTTAATTTTATTATTTTAATTATGAAATTTTAATATTTATTGTAAAAAGTTATATTTTTTAATGTTGAATCATAAATATGATATTTTTGGGCGAGTTTCTATTGCTAAGTTATAAGCTTAAATAAAATTTATACTCCTTCGATGAGGATATCCATTGAAAATGAAATTTTATTTTTAATGAAAAACATGTATAACATTTATCTAAAAAAGACAGCAGTCTCTAGCATATCTTAACAAAGTCTTTTAATGTCATGTTGTAGCCTTATCCACTCACGTTCATGGCCAACATCATATATATAAGTTGTGGCTAATTGTGATCTTCTTCTTCATGTATTGTTAGTTGTGTCTCTCTGAAAAGAATTGCCACACAAGCATAATAAATAGCAGTACAAATATTGTTATCATATGTCATCAGTTGAACTTTCTAAATCCACTCAAGGTCTTTGATGTGAACCCATTTGGGTTCGGATTGAGTCGAATTTGGTGTAATTGGGTTCATATTTTTTAGGCATTTAGTTCGACTATAAGTTTGTTGAAATTAGAGTTCATATAGTTCTGAATTTAATTTTTGGAAAATTTCAACTTGATTTTGCCTCGAGATTTGTGCCTGATCAAGATAATATTTTGATTATATATTAGTTTTCCTCCTATTTTCGGACTTCGAAACTCCAAAAGTTTGAAAATACATATTACAGCTTTCAGAGAATTTTTTGTGCGATTTGAAACTCCAAAATAACAAGAACTCAGGCGTAGAGGTTCTGAATAACTCCAAAACTGTTGAAATTAAGTCTAATATGTCAAAAATAGTCTCGGGGACTCCAAAAATGTTCAAATTGACCTGTTTGAGCCAAAAATTCATTCAAAAAATGGACCAGACTGAATCGACCGCCGTCCACTGCCGTTTCCCAACATGCCCGTGCGCTCGTGCAATGTTGGGTGCCTACCCGCGCTGCCCATAGACATTAACTTATATGAATGATATCACTGTAATTTTTATTTCATCTTCTTGTGAAATTGAAAGTACACTCAAACTCTCATTGAGTCTTTTATTAAGAATGTTGTTCGCTATTAGCTTTCCTTTTAGGCTACCTCATAGATGAGCCTTTTTGGGATTATTTGTCAAACCATTGCTGAATGACTTTCATAGATTTAGAGAAATTTATAAATGATATTTGACCTATCCGAGATTGTTTGTTAGATGATTGATTGATGACGTTAACTTGTGTGGAAGAGGTCAGATCAAATCCTCATATGATTGATCATCCAGTGAAAGATTTTTAGATGTATATCAACTAACGTCTCTTATGCACTGAAAGATTTTCAGATGTCTATTAACTGACTTCCTAGAATATTCATAGTGATAGATAAATATAAAGTTTAATGTCTTAGTTTTGCACAAAGATCCAGTACACAATCAGATAAAAGAGATGGTGTAGCATTTCATAAGAGACACCAGAGTTTTTACGTGGAAATCCCTAAAAAGGGGAAAATCATGGAGTCTAGCCCAATTTAAATGAATCCACTAGTGTATACATTCTATTATGATTAAGGCCCTTCCTTGGGGGGAAGTCCTTGGCTTGATGTAGTAAATATACATCAAATAAAGTACATTACATGGTGGGAATTGGATAAATCAATATTGACATGTTTGTTTGGTCTGTAGCACTATAATCGTCGGGGAACGGAGATCGGCAGAGCCACCGCTCAGGGGCAAGAGGGTGTTGCACGAGGAAAAATTTGAGCAAAGAAAAAACCAAAAAATTGAAAATCTTTTTAAGGATTGGCTTATTCTTCTACAAGGTTTCTTAGTATTATGCCTGTTCTTTGTGGCAGTTGATGTTATGGTTTTTTAGTTCTAGTATTGAGGAGTGTGGGGGTGGTGTTCCTACATTATTACGGAGGCCTTCCTCTATTTTTTCCTCATATTTGGTTCCAGTGCAGTTGATTTATGTAAATACTTGTAGTCATTTTCTTTTGATGATATAAAATATTCCTTTTACGAAGAAAAAAAGTGCATAATACAAAGTATTTTATTCCTACAATTACATAGGCATCATTAATTATTTAGATTTTTGTATATGCAGCTCTTTAAGCATGTTACAAGTTTTTTATTCATTTAAGGACTTTGTAACTATTTTTTTCTGATAAAATAAATTTTAAATTAAAAAAAAAATTGCATAACACAAAGTATTGCATGAAGCAATTATTCTAAAATATACATAAAAACCATATCAGAAGCTCAGCATACAACTGGAAGCAAGAACCGTAAAGAACCATGTGCAGATGACGGCTCAGCACATGGACAGTTAGCCGATAACAAACTTAGCGAATGACAGCTAAGCACAAGTACTCATAGATAGCTATAAATACCCATACTCTGTATACGAACAGGACTCGAATTGAACTTTCATAGAAATGGAAACTCTCTGTTCTGTTTCTTGCAAGATCTTTCTGTCTCCATAATTCCTCTCTCATTATTACTTTCTATATGGTATCAGAGCTTTTCTGGCTCACAGACCATTAGATCCAAGTATGGCGACTCAGTCTGCATTGTCTCATGCGGAAGAAGCATCTACAGAGACGCCTTTAGAAGACATCAGCATTCCTTCATCTCTAAACTTTTTGATATCTAATATCAAAACTATGGTTTCGATACTACTCTCTAATGACAATTACGCAATGTGGAGGTCTCAGATCTTCAAGTTGTTCGAAGTAAATAACTATGAAGGTTTTCTTGACAACTCCTTATCAGTACCTTCACGTCTTCTAATCGACTTTAGTGGAAAGTCCCAAATCAATTCAGCCTATGCTCGTTGGCATCTTGTGGACCAAAATCTAGCGGTAGCCCTCAGTTCCACTGTCACGACAAGCATATTAACTTACGTTCTACATCTGGACACTTGTGTAGAAATCTAGTCCATGCTTGAACGTCGTCTTCAAGCTTCAAATAGATCAAGAGTTATAAAACTCAATAACGATATACATCACATCTCCATGGGATAATTAATAATGCTGCAATATCTCACAAATGTCAAGACCCTGGTTGATAACATTGCAGTAGCAGACTGCACTATTGACAGTGAAGATATTCTATTATATACGCTTAATGGCCTACCACAGCAGTATCAGGCCTTCAAGATGACAATTCGTGCCAATCTTTCCCCAATCAGCATGGAAGATTTGTATTCGTTGCTCTTGAGTGAAGAAACAAATCTTGCCAGTGAGTCTGTTAGAGATCACTCAACACCAAATACAGCTACAGCACTATATTCAAATAGAAACAGGGGCAGAGGGCGCGGTATATCTAATTCCTCTAACAGGGGAAGGCAATCTACATAGAACTCATACAGGTCATCGTAACCAGCAACCAATACCACAACTCCTTCCTCCAAACCAGTCTTCTGTCAAATCTGCGGCAAACGCGGACACCTGGCTCACATGTGCTGGCATCGGTATAACGAGCAATATCCAACTCCAAACTCATCACTGGTAGCAGCAAGTACGCCACCTCAAACGGATTGGATAATGGACTCAGGAGCTTCATCACACCTGACCAACAATCTGGACAACTTGATACATCCAACTAAATACAGTGGTCAAGACAGCGTGTCAATTGGCGATGGTAGTACCCTCTCGATTGCACACTTCGGTCAGGGTCTGCTTCCTACTCCCAGTCGTAAGATTATTCTACCTCGCCTCTTTCATCTTACCAATCTTTCACACAGCTTGATTTCAGTTTCTTCTTTAACCACCGATAATAACCTGTCTGTTTTGTTCAACAAATCCGATTTTCATATCAAGGATCCATAGACAAATTCAACAATTCTATCAGGCCCCTGTAAAGACGGTCTCTACCATTTTCTTACCGCTTTCAATAACAAAGTCTGTCGTCAAGCTCTTACGGGCACAAATACATCCTACCTACAATGGCATTATCGGCTTGGTCATCCACATCAACAAGCAATTCAAACTGTCTCCAAACAGCATTGACAATTAGCTATTCCCAAACCCAGCAATTCTTGTTCTTCTTCTAAGACCACAACAGGTCACAAACTACCGTTTACAAAATCCTCTAATCATTACTACAAACCATTAGAATTGTTACACAAGGATGTTTGGGGACCCTCACCGATTCCTTCGAATCAAGGTTTTCGGTATTATCTTTTAATAATGGATAATTCAACTCAATTTACATGGGTGTTTCCTCTGTTGCATAAATCTGATGTGTGCTCTTTATTCATCAATTTTCATTTGCACATTGAAAAGTAACTGTCTCTTTCAATCAAACAAATCCGAAGTGATGGAGGCACGGAATTTCTAAATCATCGTCTCAAAGAACATCTGAAATCCCATGGAATACACCACCAAATAAGCTGTCCATACACACCTGAACAAAATGGTTTGGCAGAACGTAAACACCATCATATCCTAGAGACAACTCTAGCTCTACTCCATACGGCATATCTTCCATATAAGTTCTGGATGGACACATTGTTAACAATCGTATATCTTGTCAATACCATGCCTTCACCAATCACTTCCAATTTATCTCCATTTTAGCTACTCTACAATACTCAGCTGAACTACTCTCATCTCAGAGTGTTTGGCTGTGCTTATTACCCACTGCTACCTCCACATGCTCATCACAAATTATCACTCAAATATCCACTGTCAATTTTCCTTGGCTATGACAACTCCTACAAAGGTTACAAGTGTCTTGAACCAAACTCTGGTCGTATATACATCTCACGACATGTCACAATTGATGAGTCAGTTTTTCCTTATTCTACAAATTTCAATACATCAACCTCTACACATAATAATCCCATATCAACGAACCCACAGCTTCTTGTTCCTACCTCACTTTAAAGAACAAATTCCCACTCAATAACAGACATATGTCATCCTATCCAATCTAATACAGATCTGTATCGACAGAGGTCTTCTTCTCCTAATCTTGATACCACAGTTGTTCAAGAACCCATACAAATAAATCCCACTACAACTACTACATCCACTCAATCACATCAAATTCTTACCAAATACAAAATAGGCTCCCTTAAACCCAAATAGATCTTTGATCTTCATCATCTCATGTCCACGTCTGATCCCACAAGTTATACGGAAGCTTCAAAACTTGCCTAGTGGCGTTCTTCCATGGCCAGCAAGTTTCTTTCCTTACAGCAACAAGGGACCTAGATCCTTGTACCTCCACCAGCTCATACACCCATACTCAGTTCCAGGTGGACATACAAAACCAAAAGAAATTTTGATGGTTCCATCTTAAAACACAAAGCTAGACTAGTGGCACAAGGCAACCGACAGGAATATGGCCTAAATTATACATAAACATTCAGCCCAGTAGCCAAATTTCCAATGATTCATGTTCTTCTTACTCTTGCCGTTACCAATTCGTGGCCATTACATCAAATGGATGTTAGCAATGCTTTTCTTCATGGATCCATCAGCGAAACTATCTATATGAAACAACCCAAAGGATTTGAGGACTCTCAATTCCCAGATCACATGTGCCTATTTCAAAAATCATTATATGGCCTAAAACAGGCACCACGTCAATGGTTTAAAACATTCTCCGGTTATCTCCTCATACTCAATTTTCATCCAAGCACATCAGATCCCTCACTGTTTACTCTACATCAAAATAATCTTCAAGCATACATCTTAATATATGTCGATAACATATTATTGACTGGAAACGATTCTCACCATATTCTTCATATCATTTCATCTCTCAACAAACAATTTGCAATTAAGCATCTCGGGTTTCCTTCTAATTTTCTCGGCATCACCATAACATCTCAAAACAGCAAACTTATTCTTTCTTAAACTAACTATATTCACAATATCATAACTCTGGCTGGTCTATCTCAATGCAACTATTTATCAAACCCATCCTTAACCAAAATCCCATCCAACATACCTCAGGACATTCTCTTATCAGATCCATCCAATTACAGACAACTGACTGGATCGCTTCAGTATGCAACTATAATGAGACCGAATATTGCCTTCGCCATCAACACGCTATGCCAATATATGCATTGCCCGTTGTCTCAACACTTTCATTTTCTTAAACGCCTTTTGAGATATCTGAAAGGCACGGAAAATTATGGTCTTCCTATATCCAAAATAGAGCTCAAACTTATGGCATTCGCCAATACTGACTGGGCAACATATCCCCTCACCAGACGGTCCACATCAGGTTACTGCACATTTCTAGGGGACAACCTCATTTCATGGACGGTTAGAAAGTAGAGAACTGTGGCTAGATTGTCAACAGAGGCAGAATACCGCTCTCTAGCAGCAGCTGCAACAGATGTTACATGGCTCAAGAGACTTATGATGGATTTTGGCATTCCACATAATCAGCCAACAATGATAAATTGCGATAATATGTCAACTATCGCTCTAGCCAATAACCCAGTTTTTCATGCGAGGACTAAACACATCAAAGTGGACTTTCATTTCATAAGGTATCACATTAGCTCAAAGGAACTAAATGTTGTTCCCATAAGTAATTGATCAAACAGTTGATATTTTCACCAAATCGCTTCCAACTTCTAGATTTAAAACTCTTAGAGACAAACTAATTGTTATAGTCACTCCACAGTTAGTTTGGGGGGACGTAAAAACCATATCAGAAGCTCAGCATACAACTGAAAGCAAGAACCGCAAAGAACTATGTGCAGATGACGGCTCAGCACAAGGATAGTTAGCTGGTAACAAACTTAGCGAATGACAGCTAATGACAGCCAAGCACATGTACTCATAGATAGCTATAAATACCCATACTCTGTATACAAACGGGACTCGAATTGAACTTTCATAGAAATGGAAACTCTGTTCTGTTTCTTGCAAGATCTTTCTGTCTCCATAATTGCTCTCTCAATATTACTTTCTATAATACAAATAAAATGACCTCGTTTTGAGGATTAATTATGTTGTGCGGACGTTGAACACAGTTCGGAGACCATTAAAAATGTGTCACATCACCACTTGCTCGGTACTGCTCGGTGCTGCTGCTTGGTACTGCTGACGTAACGCATTTTGGATGGTCTCCGAACGACGTTTTGCATTCGGTCTCCGCATATAATAATTTATTCATTTCCAAAGGTCTTGAAAAGATTACTCTAAATTATAAAAATTTAAATAAAATTAAAACTTAATCAAAGAAGGAGCTGCAATGTTTTCTATCACAATGCTCTTTTATACTAGTTTATTAATTGTACGTTTATAAAATCCAGGTTACTAAATTTTTAAAAATTAAGAAAATTAATGAGCTGCATAATACAATTATATAATTTTATTTATATGCATACAAAAAAGAAATATAACTTTAACTTATCATGCATATGCTTATATATTTTTTATTTTTCATATTTTGTATGTCTATTTCTTTATGATATCATATAATTATGTTATATTATTTTTAATTTAAAAATAATAATTTGATTTTAATGAAATCACAATTCATATTCTTATAATCTTGTCATCTCTAAGTTAAGAGACAAATATTATAATAAACTCCATTTTCCTTACTCCATCTAGTTGCTTTTTATGTCATAGAAGACTTACGCGCACAATTAATCTTGATAAACTACATGTTATGGGGTACTTGTAAAGTTGTTTATTCAAATCGTTCATAATTTCAAAAATAATGTCGATTCTTCTGGCTAACAAGATTAAAAAAAAAAAAAAAAAAAAAACCTTAACAATGATCCAGCATTAATAATATATTTTCTTCAATTCAAAACCTAGAAGAGGGAAATACATATTTAAATTAAAAATTCTACTTATTATTAGATAAAAAATGTATGATAGATATTTAAAATAGATTTATAATTAAAAAATATTCATATTAAATGCTTAATAAATATTAAGATTTTCACTTTATGAAATTGAAAGTGATGGTGTAAACCAAATAGAAGGGGGCCAGTTAGACTGTGAATCTGAGTCCAAGAAATATTGAAATTGCCTACTGTGAAGTTCAAAAAGACCGGCATCCTGATTAACATTCTCTGGCAACATGTCATTCAAATGATCAGCAAAGTATATGCAATTTGGTCTAATTCCAGGAGCAACCATGTGATGCAAGTAAAAAGTCTGATTACAACCCACAAATAGGGAGTAACCACACAAGTCCTTGACGGGGACCCATTGAGGGAAAGAATAAGAAGAACCAATAACAGCTGACTCTGACTTTGAAACAAAGAAACCTATCGTCTTCACGTTATTTGTTTGATTGATCTCCTCCTCATAAATTTTGATCACCCTCTCTATTTTTAGAAGAGTTCCTGACATAAAGGCAATATAGTACATGTAATCAGAGTGTCTATTGCGCCAACACGGGTCTTGCATCGGCGGGCAGATGATTTCAACATTTTGGCCATTGAGATCAAAAGATAGCACCATAGAAAAATGTGTGATTGCATAAAACCTTTGATCTTCATCATGATAGTAAACATCTTCAAATTGCTCATTATGCTTCAAGGTGTAAGGAGGTAATTGTGGGCCGAGAACCCAAGCTTGATCTCCTGGCCTTGCCAAAGCCAGTGCTTTTGTAAAGCCATAAATAACAACAGTAGTTCTAAACGAGTCATTAGAGGAGACAATGATTTTATGAAAATATATATCACGTAAACCTTCTTCATCCACAGTAAAGTATGAAGAAATTTCATTACAAAAAAACCTGATGGAGCCATCAGGGGCGTATTCGGGCTCAATTATATGACCTTGATCTTTGGGGATGGTGAAAAGGGATGGGAGCAATATTTCAGCCTTTGTGAGAGGGTTAAAGAGGTGAGGCTGCAGATCTATTTTATCAAGGGTCACGAGCCATCCATCATTGGAGCCAAAGAAACGACGACCATAGATAAAGCTACTGAGGGAGGAGAAGCGACGCTGGCAACCAACGTCGGCTTCTTCTTCGATGGTAACATCATAGAAGTTGAGTGTGTCAGAAGCTTCTCCAACATCGTTGGGAAGGAGCAGCCATGGAGAGGGATAACATTGAAATCCAAGGAGTGCATAGTTGGCAAGAGTTAAATTCCATGAGGTGCAAGCAATAGATAATCGAGCTAAGTCTACAATGGACAATTGTGATGAGATGCAACGAAGGAGGTCCATGGGGAGATCATTCCAGGCCATAATATTATTGTATTTGTGGTGGCCAACAGACGAAAGGAGCAGTGGTGCCTTCCAACACTACTATCCTCGAACAAAAATAAATAAAACTTGGAATCAAATTTGCAATCTTTGTTCGAGATATAAATAGGGGGAATAGAAAAAGCATTTTTGGAAGATATTCATGTGCATTAATTTTTTCTTCTCATTTGTTGCTAAAGAAATTGGCCATTTGTCATTATCCATAAATAGAATAGGGTGCATAACCAAATTCTTTCTATAAATAGGTTTTTGACAAAATTTAATTTTAATTTTAAAACTTTTAAAATAAGCATTTTGAGAACTATGGAGCGGCCTTTGTCCAATTTAATTTAAAATAAATTTAATTCATAACTTCAAATTTAAATTTATTAATTAAAACATTATATTTATTTTAATTTCTATATTAAAATTTATCATTTATTGCATATGTCTCATTATGAGATCAAGTGAGACTATTTGTATCAAAATTTAACATCATTTTGAGAGGCCTCAAAATGATTATTCTTGAATATATAAATGAGTGAAAGATGAGAGAACTTACATCATAGATGTGTTACTACAAAGAAAGATATTTATTAATATTAAATATTTTATCTCTTTTTATAAAATGAAATTTGTGTACTAATGACTCTTTCACTAGTTTGTTATTAATAATATTACAAATTAATAAAATTATTGCTCAATTCAGTTCATATAATAAAAAAATTATGATGTACCTGAAATTCATTTATTTTAGCAATACTATGGATCTACCAACTCAATGAAAATCACTCACTGTTTCTAATTAAAAGAGATCACACTGCATATTTTTGTTTCCTCAAATGATAAATTATTATAATGTATTTGATAGGAAGAATAATGAAATAAGAAAATAAGGTAAATTAATTGATAGAAAAATATCAAATTTAAACAATGCATGTATAAATTACCTTTGATAGAAAACTTTAATTCAAAGATATTCAAATTATATGCTTAACAAAGATTAAGATATGCAATTCATGAAAGTGATGGTTTAAACCATATTGAAGAGGCCAATCAAGCTGTGAATCTGAGTCAAGGAAATACCGAATTTATTCATTGCGAAAATAAAAAGCCCTACAACGTACTATGGCAATATGTCACTCAAATGATCGATGAAGTATATACAATTTGGTCTAATTCTGGGAACAACAGTGTGATGCAAGGAAAAAGTCTGAATACATCCCACAAACAAAGAGCAACCCCTAGATCCTTGACGATGAGAGGAGGAAGAACAAGAAGCGACATCAACCAACACAAACTTGGAAACAAAGATACATATTGTCTTCACTTTCCAACTATTACCTTTCTTTCTTTCAGCAGTATCGATCACCCTCTCAATTTTTAGAAGTTCTCTCGACAAATATGCATTATTATAGTACATGAAATTGAAGTATTTTGTGTGCAAGCATGGATCCTCCATTGCCGGGCAGATCAATTCAATATTTTTTTCCATTGAGGTCAAAAGCAGGGATGATCGAGATATGCATGATTGTGCAAAAACCTTTTATCTTCTTCATGATAGTAAACATCCTCAAATTTCTCCACGTGCTACATGGGCTAAAGAGGCAACTGCAAATCGAGAACTCATGTTTGATTTCATGGTCTTGTCGAAGCCAGAGATTTTGTACGGCCATAGATAGCAATAGAAATTTCTATTAAGTCATTAGAAGAGACAAAGATCTTCCGAAAATATATCACGTAAGCCTTCCTCGTTTGTGCTAAAGTATGAGTAAATTTATTATAAAAAAATGGAGCCGTCGGGCCCATATGATCAATGGGGATGACAAAAAGGGATGGGTGTGATATTATATATATATATATATATATATATATATATATATATAGCCTGGCTCCCAAGTGGACTTGACCAAGAATAGCATGAATATAATAAGCATTTGTGAGTAATACTCAAATACACCAATATTTCAGAAAGCATTCATGCTATAAATAGAATAGGATGCATATCATAATTCTGTCTTTAAATATGTTTCTAATAAATTATAGGTTTAAACTTTTTAAAATAAACATTTTTAGAACAATTAGATTTAATTTTAGATTAAGCATTTTGAAAACTCAAGTATAAATTTTTAAGTTTATTAATTCAAAATTTTCTATTTCTTTTATATAACAAATTATCTTTCATTATATAATGCTCATTAAAAGATCAAATAAGACTTTTTTCTGTCAAATTTTGATTTCATTTAGTGAGTTCTCCAAATGATTATTCCTAAATACATAAATTTAAATGGAACTAAAACTCAATTAAAAGGAGCTGTGATGCCTTCTAGTTCATATATGCATATATGTTTAAATAACTAATAAAAATTGATTAATCTTTAAAGGTGATGTCAAAATAAAAATATACCAAGCATTTAACTATGATCAATGAAGGTCATTAATATAGATAAAATTCCAAATAGTCTTAGTTTTATGAATGATAATAAGCATGGAGAGAGAGGGAAGTCCCAAATCTCCTTTAGTTTTAGGCATAGTCACTTGTTGTAAGGAGATAAATGGACTTTTGCCTCAATCATAAAGGAGCTTTAAACAGTTATCTTACTAAGTAAAACTTTAATAAGAGAAATGTACTTTCGCGCTTTAAACAGTTATCTTAATAAGTTGAAGTTTAATAAGAGAAGTCATTAGTTTATGTTTGTAAATGGAAAGCAAATCTTTAATTCCATGCATGAACAGAAGAAAGTTTTCAACTATATAAAAGATTCTCAATGAAGTGATAATTGATTGCCAATTTAGCGCCAAAAATTTTGCTTTTATATTGATTAACCTTGAGATGATCAAATTTATTGAGTTCCGCAAAACTTGAAAAGTCACGATCATGATCTCTACTTGATCTCACATTCATAATTTCTATTTGTTCATGTGCATCTCACCATAATCACAAACTTCGTTCAATCGTGCATGTCTTGCCACAATCACAATCTTCATTATATTGTGTATCTCACCACCATCATGATATCCATTCAGTCATGCTTGTCTTGCAGTGATCATGACCTCCATTCAATTGTGTGCATCTCACTAGGATCATGATCTTTGTTGATGTGGCATCTCACCATGATTATGATTTTTCATTCAAGTTTGTGTGAATTTTACCAATCACAATCTTCATTTGATCATAGCCATCTTATTGTGATCTCAATCATTATTCCATCCCGCATCTCGCTATAATCACGATCTTTATTCATATCTAATCACAATCACAATATTGATTCAATCACACATCTTGTCACAATCATGTTATTTGTTAAATCGTGCACGTGTGCAATCATTTTTTTTTTTTTAGTGCATGCGTGCAATCATGATTGTGATATTTGTTCAATCTTTCACATATCATCATGATTGTGATTTCCATCTAATAATATGTATATTTATTATCATGATTTCTATTTGATCATGAACTCTTTGTTAAGATCATGATCTATGTTGCATCACTTGTCATTCCATAAGCATGATCTCCATTAAATCATGCACGTGTCCAATCATGATCGTGATCTTTGTTCAATCTTTCACATCACATAATGATTGTGATCTCCATCTAATAATATGTGTATTTATTATCATGATTTCTTTTTTATCATGCACTCTTTGTTAAGATCATCATCTATGTTGCATCACATATCGTGCCATAAGCATGATCTCCATTCAATTGTTTGTGTCACTTTACGATCACCATCTTTGTTCAATTACGTCTCACCAAAATCATAATATATATTTGATCATGTACATCTTGACATGATTATAATCTACGTTCAATGGTGCATGTCTCACCACAAACATGATCTTTGTTTGGCAGTATGCATTTAATTTTAATCCCAATATCTGTTTGATCAGGCATCTTGTCATGATCATGATCTATGCTTGATCCTATTTCTCACCACAATCATAATCTTCATTCAATCGTAAGTCTTGCTGCATATTATGAACTTTGTTTAATCAATTGGGGTTGGCTCAGCCAAATCTTATTATTTATTTAAAATTTTTCAAAACTAAATATTGAATTAATTTTAAAAAGTTTTAAATTTTAGAAAGGTAAATATTTCATTAAAATTTTCTTTTAAAAAAATTGTTGAAACTAGGCCTGAGTCTCATTCTCGCTCTCCCGCATTTTTGGCTAAGCAAATCCTCCTTTTGTTAGCTCATAGAAGCCCTATTCTCCCTGACCTTCAACACACATGTCCATCACCTTGGCTAGCTAGAACCTTCACTCGAACTCATAAGCTGCCTAAATTAGAGATCCTCAGCTACAATGACAATGTCTAACACAGCAATTAGCCCCCTCCTATCATGTACAAGCGATTCTACAACATTTCTTAGGCTAATTATGCATATATGAGCAAATAATGTATAACCTAACATCTAGTATTTCTCCTAAAAATGGTCGCAGCCTGTAGCATATCCTAACAAAGCCTTTTAATTCCATGTCGCAGCCTCACCCGCTAACATTCATAGCCAGCGTTCTTTGATGATGGGTGTGCATGCTGAGAAGTTCGAGCCTTTCATCCATTCGGCTCATCAAAAGTTAGTTCTCCACCATTGTCTTCTACTATCTACACCTTGTGGTCTAAACCCATTGAACACTCCTCCCACGACTTATATATATCAACTCAACCATAACAAAGGCGACCCAAAGCCCACTTAGGAAGTTTAATTATTTAAGTCTAATCAACCACGGGAAGGATGAGACGTTGTCTATAAAGAACCAAAGAGGCCATTGATTCAAATGCAAGAATAAAAATGAGAACTATCTTATGACAAGTCAAATGGATGCAAGGCTTGAACTGCTCGACATGCACACCCATCGTCAAAGAATGCTAGCCATGAGCGTGAGCAGGTGAGGCGGCAACATGGCATTAAAGGCTTTGTTAAGATATGTTATAGACTGCTGCCTTTTTTAGGAGAAGTAGATGTTAGGTTATCAGTTTCTTGCTTAGCTATGTCTAATTAACTTAAGAAATGCTTTAAAGGTTCTCGTATGTGGTAGGAGTGAGATGATTGTTGTGTTAAAAATTGCCATTGTAACTGAGGCTCTTCAATTTAGCGGCTTATGAGGTCGAGTGTAATCAAATATTTGTATATAATAATAATGATATATGATGATGATGATATTTTCCAAACTAATATCATGAATGGCATGTATCGTGTGTCATTTAGAATTAGTGATGGAATATCATGAAAAAATGTATCTACTCGGCCAATAATCTCCATTGATAATCGAGTTATTGCTTGCAAACCAATGTAGAAATATCTACTAATCATCTCTATAGAGTGTTGAAAATATTCACATGTTGATCGAATTTTCTTATATATATATATATTTCTTTGATAAGTCAATTAGATCAACGTGTGAACATTTTCAGTACTCCATAAAGATGTTTGATAGATAATTTATACTGGTTTGTAAGCATTAGTTTGGTTATCAATCGAGATTGTTAGCCTAGTAGATAAATTTTGTCATGATATTTCATCACAAATTTTGAATGACACACTATATTGTCATACTTTAAAGATTGTATAGGGTTATTGATGGCACACATGTCGATACAAATATCCTTGTTAAAGAATAATTTGCTTATATAGGACGACATCATTAAACTACGTAAAATGTTATGGATGCATATGATTTTAATATGTGTTTCACATTTCTTGCACATGGATGGGAGGGTTCTACACAATATTCCTATATATTTCAATGTGTTGTGATGGATCCATGATTTAATTTTTTGACATCATCTCCAGGTATTCATAATTTATACAATCAAGTCTTTATATTTATTTATTCTTGTATATTGTATATTAATTAACATATATGTGAACGTACAAGTTTTACTTAGTTAATGTCGGTTACCCTCTACAAATGGGATTTTTGAAGCCTTATTCGGACACAATATATCACATACCCGATTTTAGAAGAGGAAGTAGACCAATAAGGGGACATTAAGAGATTTTTAATAGTAGACATTTATCACTACAAAGTATAATTGATCGTGCATTTGGTGTATGGATAAAAATGGAGAATTATAAGAGATATGCCTAATTATTTCTTTAAGAGCAACATCTTATTGTTGTCATTACTATGACATTACATAACTATATTCGAATATATCATGAAAGGATCCTGAATTTTAAGAATGCAGAGTGGATAAAAAATTTGTTCATCTAGAGGAATATCAATATGGAGTAGGATAACAAGCTGAACAAACTACTATATTGGATGTCGAATTAGATGCCGATGACAGTGAAGGTGTAATTGAAATGGCTAAACTTAGAGATAGCGTTGCATTTGAACTATGCAATTATGATGGGTAACATGAATATGCATAATGTTTTTTTTTTTTTTTTTTGTGAATGTGATTTTCTACATTAACATTTAGTATTTTCTTAAATACAATTTACTTTGTGAGTAGTAATATGACTTTAAAATATTATTTACGTATTGCATGTATGCTTAAAATTTTCAAATTAGAAGTAAAATTTTGACATATCGAACTTGACATTAAAGGTGATACAATATATTTTATGTTTTGTTTGATTAATGAAATAATTTAAATCTATTCATAATTTTCTCCAATAGGAACCAATTGTTGATATCTGACAAACAAGGAAATTCAAATGAAAGCTTCACCACAATCTTTGAAATGATTAGAAGCTTGTTTTTGATTGATTTAGCGAACTAATAATAAAAATTTATTAATGAACATGATGAATACTAGTTAGAACCTCAGTGATGTACTTTTTACAACAATTTTATGAACACTAGTTAGAACTCATAATAAAAATTTGTATATTTTTGAATACATGTTCAAACCTTTAGATGTTGAGATTTACTGAAATGCATTTTGCTAACAAATATTTTGATGTTCTACCATAAATTTATTTTCCTTGTTTAAGCTGAGTTAATTTTAATGGAAAAAATACTAAGAAATGACACGCTAACTATAATCATTAAGTAACATAATTTCAATTTAATCATAATCGTATTAAGTATTATGACATAAGTTATGATGTTATATGTTATGATATTATAAGTTACAATTAAATTGTTGTTTTTTAGAATTTCATATATATATAATTAAAAAAATATTTTTATATACCTAAATTTAGTATTTTATTATGAAAACACTGAAGCTGAACACATAAAAAAATAATTAAAATCCTTTATTCAACCACCCAGAAGAGGATCGCAAAGATGTGACGAATGAGTACTGATTCCTTCAAAAGAGAACAAGAAAAGCATGTGCACCAAAACGAGAGAGTAGACATGCAGAAAGAAACAACCTAAAAAAAAAGAGCTAAAAAATAGATGACATAGCCTATAGATGACGCAACATATGACAAAAGAGCAGCAACGAATATAATGCTAACAAAACATAGAGAAAGAACAGAACAAAACTATAATAACCACCCTTCACCCCAAAGAAATCAGCAAACATAAGAAAGGCTAGCAGCTTCCAATTGAATCTTTCCTTGGAGGAATTTAGGATTATTATATATGTTAAACAAAACCAAATCCTTATTCTGTTTCCCCAATTTAGTCGAAAGGCTGGAACAACCTGTGATATCCTAGAATCTAAATTAGAGAATCATTCATTTATTCTTTTAAATAATAAACAATCAGAGCTATCTAATATCATATATCAGTAATAAATAACAGAATAGATTTCATAATTTAAAACAGCAATATACACATCTGTATTCATTCCTAAAAATCATATATACTACTCATGACTATAATAAAAAGAAATAAAACTTGAAGAATTCTGACCAGCCTCACACTCCTACTTTCATGTCTTGACCTGAAATCATTTAACCACAAATAATGAGCTTAAAAAGACCAGCAGGTCACGAAAACCTATAATTAATTTCAAAGCACGGTAAAGGAGTAATATGCTTGTCAATAGTCAAATTATAGCAGTTACATTTACATGATCATTAAATCAGTGCAACAATAGTAAAACTCAAATGCAGTAGTAGTAGAATCTGTAAATAATAAAAAACTACAATAAAAAAGCCAGAAAATCAATATGAATGTCAAATCCATAAATCAATTACATTTATATAATCAAATAAAATATCAAATCAAAATAAAGACTGTCAAAAGCAATCAATGCACTAAAATCATATAAAAATGTACACATGTTATCAAGTCATTCTATATATCAATATTAAATCAGTATCTCATTCTCAAGCTTAATATCTCAATCACATGCTCAATAAATATTGTATATCACATGCTTAGTATATCACATGCTCAGTATCAATATAGTGAATTAGTAGTATCAAATAGTATTAGTATCTATATCAGTAATAATAAAGTGGCAGGAGCAACAGAATAATACAATAACAGTAAATCCATATAGTAGCAAAAATTCATACAATAATAAGAATAATGCCTCAAAAGCATGCATTCAGTAGTCACTCTAAACAAATAAGAAGTCCTAACTATCATGGTGTTATTCAGTGTTAGTATCAATGTTAGTAAACCGTTGGCTCAGTAAATAGAGTCATCACTCTTTGCTCGTTGGCACAATAATGATCTCCTTATAACTCTCAATTAGTGTATCACGTGAATTAGTATAGGATAACACTAAATCATAGTATTTAAAGGAAAGCCCGTAAGCTCACCATTCTTTATAGGTCAATCGGTTTCCAACCAATGGGTCAACCATTCTTTACTTGTTTGCTATACACATGTAGATTATTAACTCAATACTATAATCGTAATAGCAATCGACTATTACACAAGCACAGATCCACATCCATTTTTGATACATTAAAATAAATAGTGCATAATTGAGCTTAATCAAGAAGATGCCAAAATGTAATAACGTTATACAACAAAGAATTTTATTAGGCAAAAAATGCATATTTTTTGAAATGTATCAAATTATCACAAATTGTATAAAATGACATTTTAAGACTTTTATTATACTACACTACTATTTTTAGACGTCAAAATAAATTTTAAGGTAGATAAAAATTCGTGCATTTTCAAAATCACCTAATGAAAAATCTTAAATAATTACCCAAAATGCTCATAATCACAATCTCTATAACATATAAAAAGTTACGTGGTGAAAGTTTTGTCAATACAAAGTTATGTATGATTTTCAGCAACGAAAACATAAATTTGAGCGGAAAAATACCAAAAACATAAAATCTTTGAAATCAAAAATAGGATATGGATTCCTTACAATGAGACGAGTAAATATCCCAATAGGCTTGACAGACAAAAATAGCACCGCGGCCTCCAAATTTGAGCTTATTCTCTCTCCTATCATTTCCACTCTAATCTCACTGATGGCTCTCTTTTGGCCGAAATCTTTGGTATTAAATGGATTTTAATGAAAAACGAGATAGTGCTTTAAGATATTCGTAATAATATTGTTGCATCCAAGAGTATTAGCGGCGGTAGAGAAATATAAACTTTAACGTCTTAGCGTTGTATGAAAATTCGGCACGCAATCTGATAAGAGAGGTGTGTTGCATCTATGAGACACCAAAAATTTTACGTGGAAAACCCTTGAATAGGGGGAAAACCATGGTGCCTGGCCCAGTATAAATAAATCTACTAGTATTGTAGTTAATTACAAATGAGATCCTTCCTCGGCGGAAGGCCTTAGCTTGATGTACATTTTACAAAGTATATTACATGGTAAGAATACAGAGAATAACTGATTATGTGTTTGTTTGGCCCGAAGGGCTATAGTCAGTGGGCTAAGTAAGTCAAAAAGAAGGTAGTTGGCGAGCGACGGAGGTCAGAAGGACTGTAGTCGATGGGCGACGTAAGTTAGAAGGACCATAGTCGGCGAGCGATGGAGATCGGGAGGACTATAGTCAGTGGGTGACGTAAGTCAGAAGGACTGTGATCAGTGAGCGACGGAGGCCAGAAGGACTGTAGTCATTGGGCGACGTAAGGCGACATAAGTCAGGAGGACCGTAGTCGGCTGGCGAAGGAGGTCGGAAGGACTGTAGTCGGCGGGCAACGTAAGTCAAGAGGACTGTAGTCGGCTGGCGATGGAGGTCGGAGGGACTGTAGTCGACGGGTAAAGTTAGTCAGAAGGACCGTTTTCTGACGAAAGAGGTCAGAAAGATGGAATCAGGTAGAAGTTCAGTAGTGGACAAAAATCCAACATCAGATAGATGTTCAGTGAAAGTCTGATAATAGGCGAAAGTCTAGTGTCAGGTAGAAATTTGGAAACAAGCGTAGGCCCGGAGTCGGGTAAAAGTCCAACATAAGTTGGAGGCCGGGGAGAATTCCGGTGTTGGATGGTATTCGGGCAAAACTCTAGAGTCACTTGGAAATCGGACAGAACTCCGATGTCCCTTGGAGGTCAGGCGGAATTCCGGCGTCACTTGGAAGTCGGGCAAAATTCTGGCATTGCTTGAATGTCAGATAGAATTTCGACATTGCTTGAATGTCAGACATAACTTTGGTGTCAGGCAGAATTCTGGCGTCGGGCAGAATTTCGACATCGGGAAGAATTCAGGAGGCGGTGGTCGAGGACTTGATGAGGAGTTTCTTCCCTCATATCTTTCTCTTTTTCTTCTTCTTTTCTTCTTCTTCTTCTTGCTTCGACCCCCCTCACAAGAGAAGTGAGGGGTCTATTTATAGATTTTTGGAGTGGCATGACCTATAAATAGGTGAGAGATCAGGGGCGAATCGGGAGTGGTTTGAATGGACGACCAATATTGAATCCCTTGATCGTGGATCGTTCGTCAAACATTTGAAGGTCTTAATGATGTCAGAATTTGGCTATCTTGGGCTCGTTGGATTTGTCTCGTCGAGCCACTTGATTCAACTATAAGTATGTTAATTTTGGAAGCTGTTTGCTAACCCAAATTATGGATTGAACCTTCCAATAGTGCTTCAGGTCCTTAATTTGGACTCATTTGGGCTTGTATTGAGTTGATTTTGGTGTCATTGGGTTCGTATTTCCAAGATGATCAGTTCGATAGTAAGTTTGCCAAAATCGGAGTTCATATGATCCCAAAATTAATTTTTAAAGTCTAGAACTTGATTTTTGCCTCGAGGTTCTTGCCCGACAAAGATAATTTTCTGATGACATATCAGTTACACCCTTATTTTCGGGCGTCAAAGCTACAAAAGTCCAAAAATATATGTTTTGACATTTTGCATTGGCTGAATCGTAAAAAATTACGTTCCAAAAATGATAAATTTGCTCAAATTTGATTATAGAGGCCTCGTTTAGCTCCGAAAGTGTCAAAATTTTGTCCAAAACGTCAAAAAATGTGTACAGGGACCCCAAAACGTCCGATTTGGACAGTCTGGGCCGAACATTGGGCCCGAATTAGCCTAGGTGGCCAAAACAGCTGGCCGACCGGCTGCCGGCCGCCAGCGGCGGCGGCGACTGCACTCGCGCCGCGCTCCAACAGGCGCGCTCCGCGCGTTCAGGCGTAATTAGCCACGCGGTTAATCGTACTGTTTAGATTTTTTTTTAATTTCTATGGGGCCAACATGCATTTTTTAATAAACAAATCCCAAAATTTTTTTAAAAATTCTAAAAAATTATAAAAAAAATCCACAAAATTTTGAAAAATTCCAAAAAAATCTAGAATCTTCCTGAAGCTTATCCTCTTTCAAAAAATGTTATAAATATCCCCCTAGAGCCAGTGGAAACTTGCACATTCTCCTTTTCTCCTTCTGACTCTATGACAATTGAAGCTTTCCGCTGTTTTTGAGTAAGTGACTTTCGCTACTCAATTTAGCGCCCCTCCTCTTATACAGAAGTTAAAAATTCTTCTCCTTTTGCTTGTTTTTCTGGTTTTTTGACAGTGGAGGCATTCTGCCATTTTTTTTTAGGTGAGTTTCCCGACGTTAATCGGCTCCCCTCCTTTTGTGATGCATCTTAATATCCAAATGTTTGTTGTTGTTTCTTTCTTGCCATAATAACTAAAATATCGTTAAAGGGGTGGTCAATATTCTTTGAGAGAAGTTATTGTTCATAAGCACAATATTTAAAAAACTCATGATTTTGATAGTATGAAGATCAATGAAAATACTTAAACCATCCTTAATGGTAACCCAAACCTTGGCAGCCATCAGCCATGGATGAAAACATGATTAATAGTTTCAATACTACTACAACATTGACATATGGAGGCCAAGTAAATACCTCTCTTTCGAGCCTTACATCAGCCGGAAGGAAACCTTTCATCATTCTCCAAACAAACAAAGAATAGTTCATGGGAGTATAGGATTTCCAAATTTGACCAAAATACGAATATTCTGCTTTTTAATTCTAAAGTAGTGTCACACTTTACTAATGTCAAATTCACCATTCTGAGAAAGTTTAAATAACATTTCATCATTTCTAACAGTAGATATGGGAATGTTCTAAATGATATTAATCAAGTTAAGAGGAAGAACATCCCTAAGACGATTAATGGACCAATTGCCATCAATGATGAAATTAGAGATTTTAAGAGAAGTTGTATAAGAATTGAAATAAGTGTCAAAAACGTCAATACTCAACCAATCTTCCTGCCAAAAATAAGAGGAACCATTACGAATCCCCCCATTTAATACTAGAATTTACGAATCCCCCATTTATTTAATATTAGAATTATTTTAGAACGTAAATAACTTCCGTACGTTTTTTCAAGTAATTAAATAATGGGTGTAATTATCCAATTTTAATATTATGTGTATGTAAAGTCAAAATTATCTTATATATTTATAGGTGAAACTATTATTCTATTTATAAAATCTTTAAAAAAAATCATAAAAAGAAAATATGTTAGTAGCATACAAACAAATTTTTCCGAATGTTTTGCACGTACCCAGGATTACTGGCCATGAGCTTTTGCGAGGAGATAACGATGGCTATCCTGAGTATAAGAGGTCTTGCTCCTCGCTTCCGCTCCCATTATCGTCGATGTCGCTCGCGACCGCCGCCGGTAACCCCTCTCTTCTCTCATGTTTAAGTGGGAGAAACCCTAGTTTCATCTTCAAACCTTTGCTTCAATTCCAACTCGCATCCTCTTCACAAAATCGCGCTAAGCTTGATGTTTCGCTCTCCGTAGCTTTCAATCCTTCGGGAAATTTGATTTTTCTTTAACCGGAGCTACTGAGGGTAATCAAGCTCTTTATTTGTTTTTTTCTTATAATTCGTTCTATGTTCTTCCTCCTCTCTCTCATGATGATTAATTTAAATTATGTTTGTAATTGGGGTTATTCATTAGAAGCAGATTTGAGTTTTTCAAGATTAGAGCTTAGTACGGATTAGAAATTCTGTGTGAGTCATATCAAACAAAGAAAAAAATTGCTCTATTATTTGAAAGGTAATAGCAACTCCATTTAGATAACAATGTTATCTATCACAAAATATCATTTTATCGAGAAGAAGATTGAAATTCTGTGTAATTGGTGTTGTTCATTAGAAGGAAATTTGAGTTTTTGAATAGTAGATCATAGTACGAGTTTGAAACTTTGTGCGAGTCATATCAAAACGAGAATGAATTTCCTCTAGTATTTGAAAGTTAATAACAACGCCATTTAGATAGCAATGTTATCTATCACAAAATACCATTTTATAGAGAATGATTAAAAACACTTCGGAAGGTAGAGATTTCATCATGGTTAATGAAATTAATAAAAAAATTTCCCACCAACAAGGAATGATAATGCACCACCAGCGAACCTTTAGAATCCTCCATTGGCATGTTTTCTCGAAGAAACAAGCTAAATTCTAGCTAATATAGTTCATTTCATGATCTTGTAGATATGCTCCTTGTCTGTCGGGTTTCTTAAAACTCCTTGTCATGTATTTAATGATGTTAATTCTTATTATTGTACAAGTGTTATCAGTTTACTAATCTTGATTACGAGCCAAGTTAATTGCACCTTTTTTCATCAATAGATACCCAAAATGTTGCACCTCCACTGCCTTCAACTGAGGGGCGCATTGAAATTGTCATTAATAATGACATCATTTGACAACTTGATTTGTCCCCGTTTTTACAATCAATGGAGGTACCTCTTCACTAACAATAAATTAGTTTGGCAAATAATGTATATATATATTGTTGTTCTTTATTCCTTTCCTTGAACTTCAGCTAAGCCAACATTGCTTTTAGAGAAGACAGTTGGTTTCACCATCAATTATGAAAGGGAAGACCCCTATGACAATCGTGAGCTATCAGAATTTCCTGATATTAGGCTTTGGTTTGTGAGGTTTGATGCTTTGTTTCCCTGGTTTCCTATAGTATTGGACTAGAGAGCTGGAGAACTTGCTCGATATGCGGTAATGCTTTTTCCTCATCAGGTAATCAAATTTAACTTAGAGAATGAAAAATAAGTTATATTTTCAGCTAGTTTAGCTCACTTTGATTGTATTCCTACAACTTTAAAGGTTTTTAAAACCTAATAAAATTGGCAGTAAGACCATTGCCATTAAAAATCAACCAATATTTTTAGGTTTGTTGCGCGCTTTTGCATCATATTACACAAGCCTGGGTGAGCCAGAGAAATATTTTGAATATTTTCCACCTCAGAGTTTCATAATCTTCATAGGTATCCCATAAGAATGAATAGAGCTATCTTTCATGATTGAAATATTTTTTCGCTTTTACAAAAATTTAGCTTAGCATGCTGACAAGTATGAGAAAAATATTAAGCAAGCATTACTGGATAAGTAGCAAGAAAGGAAAAGAAATGAGTGAGAGAGTGGCACATAATAAGAACTTACTCTTTATCGCACATGTGGAACATTTTCTTTGAACTTACAAGTATTACACCCAAAAATCAAATGTTCCAGTGCCTTGAAATTTACAGTCTTTTTTTTTTCTACAACTGCCTTGCTTTGCTTAACTGCGAGCTTTCTGATTATGGAAGTAATTTATGACAGATGAGCATGACAAAAGGCATCGTGTTTAACCCAGAGGCTTTGGAGTTGTTAGTGCTGAACAATGTATTTATTGTGCATGCCTGGTTGAAGTAGCAAAAGATCCCAAAACTTGAGCCGAAGACAAGAGACATGGCCAGAATGCTTAGTTTTGGAATAGGGGAGGAGTTGTTTAACTTGATTAAAAAGAATCCAGTGAACATATCATAGTTCCTTGGAGACCATACAATGATGCTTCTTTGGATGTTCTCAGTGTTTTTGGCTTTCTTGCATTTGTTACAATAGAGTATGAGTTAGCAGAATTGGAATTATTTGTATAAAAATTTGAAATGTTGATGGAAGTTGTAGTTGGTAGAAGTGAAAGTATAGAAGAAAAGAAAAGGAGCTAATTTGCATTCACATAAGTGTAATTCACAAAAGAAGCCTTGGCCACCAAATAATTTATTGAACTAGTGTATGGTTGACATGGGCTATTGTTTGTACTTCTAATGCTTGCTGCAAATATGTTTTATCCAAATTGATGTCTTTTAATTTAAATTTAGGTAAAGTTCAATGAAATAGCTATGATGTATATAAATTATGAGGCTAAATTTTCATAATCCCATAAGCTTATTTGGTACATTTTAGTGCAAACAAAATTTACTTAGTAGTAGAGATTGTTGTGAACTGCAAGTTTATTTTGTCTTATAAGAACTATCTCATGGGATCTTCACTTAGTTGTTTATTCCATTGTTATGGTAAGTAATTTTTCAATGGTTCTCTTATTGTGATTTTTAGGAAGCTATGGAAACTCAAATATAATCTTGACATGTTGACTCTCGAAAGGCTTCTTTCCAATCAAATTCTCTTGTATCACATATTTTGATAGAAAGTGTATGGTTAGCCCTTAGTGTTTAGTAATGATAAGCCTTTATGCTAAAAATGTGTATTATGGATTTTAAGCATGTTAAAAAGGATTTTGCTACCATCCTCCTATGTTATTGGAATCAAGAGGGAACTTGTAGGATTGTCAGTAAAATTAGTGCTCCCCTTTTTTGTTGATCACTACATAGCCCCCAAATCATGTCTTATATTTATTAGGGTGTGTTCAAAATATCCCCCTTCTTCCCTTTTACTTGAGGAAATTCTTTATCAATCATAATGTCTATAATGTCCTAAAGGAAATTTTATATGATTGGAATCCTTCAGCTTGCTTGGTCTGTAATATTTTTGCTCATGATTATGATAGTTGTTCCACACGCCATAGCCACCAACGTTTTCCATCATACAACCCCAAATAGGAAAAGATCTTCATGATTATCCCATGCTTAGTAAGTAAACTTCTTCCCTCTTAAAATATTTTATTTCTGTCAACATCAAATACCTTACAAGTCTACCAATGCCTCGAATACATCCCTACTACTCAATGTCAAGCTTATGCAACTTAAATCTAGACTATGCTATCAATCCTTGTCATGCCTTTATCTTCGCCGCTTAAACAAAGAGTTGTCATATTATGCTCCTTTATCTTGTCAATGATCATGTTCAATTTGAAGTTCTTCATCGTTGGCCTCGTACTTCCTAACTCTAAATTTAAATTATTCATATTTTACATAACGCTCATAGCTTGAATTTGAGGGCCTTTGTATAGAGGATAAAATTTTTTAGTGCAACCATTTTCCGCACTTACATTATATAAAATTCTTATGCTTATTCCAAATCAAAATTCAAATTTACAAACTACCTGACCCTCTAACCATAAGAGGATGTGAAGTCTTTGTCAATATGTATTGTTGTGATAATGTTGAGGGTCTCCCATATGTTAGAATTTGGATCAAATTGGATGCATCAAAGATCTAATTTTATTCTCTTATAGCTTGCCTCAACTTCTCCTGACAAGGTGGATTTCTTTGGCTCCAAAAAATTTAGAATACTTTGATGAAGATAATTAACTATATTGACATTTCCTGGAGAATTTAGGGGACATCAACTCTATTAGAATTCTTGAGGGAAAGCTTAGAGGTATTATTGGACCTTTGAACAAGTTAGGCTTCATTTGGGATGACTTTCTTACTGTTTTTTAAATTAGCTTTATAGTATAAAAATTTCTAGTTCAAGAAATTTTTGTACTAGAAAGTCGCTTTATGAAGCAATAAGAAACATGTACCAAATGATGTCTTAGTGAACCTTAATGATCGCATTTTTCAAATTGATCTCAAGGATCTTCCTAGTTTTGGTCTATCTAATTCTTGGTTGAATAGCTGATATGATCTTCTTATAAGATCTAAGTTAGGTTATGTGTTTATTAATTCCTGATGGATTGATTTGTTCTCATGCTCCTCGTATAAGCTTCTCTCTCAAGTCTCTATTGAATATTCAGCTTTAATTATCTACAATTGCATCAATTCGTCAAGTAAGCATAGATTCATCTTTAAGGAAGTTTGGACTCTTTGTGATAATTCTGGAGAAGTCATTTACAATGCATTGAAAGGCTATGTTTTAGTGATATGGTTGTTGTTCTCCATACAAATGTGAAGGCTAATATTTTTGCTCTCAAATATGCTTATGAGAATAATGCACTTTAACCATATAAGATTGATAATCTTAAGACAAAACAAGCTTAATTTATTCTACGTTTTGTAATCCGATTTCGTAAGAAACCAGGTGAGAAACCGGATTTCTATGCTCCGGTTTCGCTTCTTTTTAATTTTTTTTTGTGAGCACATTTCTTCTGCGTGTTTACGTATTAAACAAGCTCATTATTATTATGTGCTCTTTAAAAAAAGAGTTTTGGGTTTCCCTAAAGCTAAATCATCATTGTTACGCAGCTCATATTGATCTGTTAGTTAGGAGCTTTAGCTTCCAACAAAGAGATCTTGGATTTGAATCTTATGTATGTGATGTGTGTAAATTTGTCTTAATTAATCTAATTTCCAAAAAAAAAAAATCAACATTACCAATTATTAAATATTAATTATGAGTTGGAGTGCCAGCAGCGGCAAGGAGCGAAAGCTCCTAACCAATCGGCTACGCCTTCCATTGGCATTCAAAGTCTGCTGCAGTTTTTACTTTTATTTCTTTTTTGTACTTTGTGGAAATTCTGAACTATGGTGTGTGGTGCGGATTCAAGTCGAGAAATTGGTGTTTTGTTGCTTATGAAATAGAAATGAGTACTCTGGATTTTTCAAACTAAATTTAAGTTTAGTTTTGACCTTTGAGAGAACATTCTGAGATTTTCTAATTTATGAGCAAAATGTTGTCTGATCAATCATTTCCGAAAGAATTGTACAAAAAAATCCTATTGGCCATAGTATTTGTTAGTTCTAATGAGTTTAGTGATTGAAGGAAAATGGATGCAGCGTCAAATATTCTGTTCTACCTCAAATAAGAACAATAAACAGTGCGAAAGGCTTCTAATGTCCTCCTTTAATTTCACCTTTCTTTTTTTTTTGTAAAGGTGTGAAACATCTTTAACCAGAAATGGAATGAATATTGGAGACCAAGAAGGTCTAAGAGAAAGATGACACTTTTTGTTTCCCCTGATGGTGCGCACGTAGCTCTAGCTTTTCGAAATCAGCTTGTTAGCAGAAGGATGATGATTATATGGAGCCATGTGGTGTTTATAATGGTAAGTAGATTTTAATCATTTCCTTTTAAAGCCTTAACAGAAGAAAGTATGATAGCATGCTTTTTGGATGGTGTATTGTTTTCTCTTGCTCTTGTCTTCTTTGTTCTTCATGTGGACTGTTTCAGTAAAATGTCAAAAATGTTCCCTCTTTTATATGGTTTCATTCTTTGAAGTTGATTTGTTCTCTTATGAAATTCAACTAATTAGTAGGAGGCGTGAAATTCATTTTCCTTCAAAAATTAAAATATGGATAAAACTTCCATCAACCCAAATATCTGTAATAATGGAAAAAAAAAAAACCTATTAGGGTGGCTAACTGTTATTTTGCAGCTTGAGCTCTTACAGATCGCAAACTCCTAGTGTTGACTATAGCATAACTTTTGTCAGGTACTACAATAGATTCAAGTACTATTTTTGCATATCTACGTGCTCCTGTAACTCTCTTTTTTACTCTTTTTTTTCGGTGGTGGTAGTCAGTAAAATTAGTGAAAGAGACATTATATTAGATACAAAATTTTGCCTTAAAGTTATTGTAGAATTTCCTACATTCTTGGTTTCATCTTTTGAAGTCCTGCATAAAGTCTTAGCTACAGCCTCTAAGTGGAAAAAATTATTGGAAGACCTCATTGAACAAATTCTTGGAAGTGATCTTTTGTGCTCTTTTAATGTGAAATTGATACTTTAATTATCTTGAGTTCTGTAACTATAAGATTTGATTCCACAATTTGTTAATAAATTGTTTTTCCGTTAATGTCAAAATGGATTATGTGATTGATTTTTTTTTCCCTTTAATTTATTCTTTCTACTTTATGCATGTGCACTTTCTATACGTGCATGCTACCTACGTCCTTAAAATTTCTAATCATTATTTTGTGCAATCAGGTGATGACAGGTTAGCATTTTTCACTAATGGAGCTTGGATGGAACCTCAGGGTATTCTTGGGGTCATTGATGACATGTGTACCTTTTATTTAATCAACTCACGCTTCGTTTGTTTTTTTGGTGCTTTTGTAAAAGATAATTTTAAAAAACATTAGTTTAGAAAATGGAGTTTTCTAACGGAGAGCACATATAAAAAGCTTTCTCAAAACTGCAGAAAAATGAAAAAAAGGAGTTATTGAGAACGTGATTTGACGAACCAAACAACAACAACAACATCAAGCCTTTATCCCATTACATGGGGTCGGCTACATGAATCATTTTTCTCCATTGTGTCCTATTAAAAGTCAAATTCTCGTTTAAATATAATAAAGAAAGGTCATTCCTAATATTTTCTAACCAAGTCTTTTTATGTCTACCCCTACCTTTCTTAACATAAGTCAAATCTAATACCTCTACTCACCTAACCGGGTCATCGCAAGGCCGCCGTTTTATGTGACCAAACCATCTAAGGCGACTTTCTCTAATCTTATCTTCTACTGGAGCTACTCCAACCTTTTCACGTATATGCTCATTTCGTATCTTATCTCTAAGGGTAAAGCCACTCATCCACCTGAGCATCCTCATCTCTGCCACACTTAACTTAGTATTATGCTTCTCTTTTAAAGGCCAACATTCGGCACCATAAAACATTGCAGGCCTCACTACCATCTTATTGAATTTTCCCTTAAGTTTGAGGGGTACATTTCTATCACATAACAAGCCCGATGCATTCCTCCACTTCAACCATCCAACTTGAATTCTGTTGATAATATCCCCATCTATTTCACCATCACTCTGAACAATAGATCCAAGATATCTAAAACGTGTACTCTTATTAATGACTTGATCGCCCAAAGTCACAATCCCCTCACTAGGTCTATTACTACTAAAATTACACTCCATATATTCCGTTTTAGATCTACTCAAGCGAAAACCTTTAGACTCTAAGGTTGACCTCCATAATTCAAGTTTACCTTCAACTCCCTCTCTAGTCTTATCAACAAAAAGAATATCATCAGCAAAAATCATACACCAAGGTACATCCTCTTGCAAATATCTAGTGAGAACATCCATGAATAAAGCAAAAAGATATGGGCTTAAGGCTGATCCTTGATGTAACCCAACCGAAATAGGGAAATACTTGGTCAATCCACCTTGTGTTTAAACACAAGTAATAGCTCCTGTATACATATCTTTAATGATTTGAATATAAGCATTATTGACTCCTTTTTTTTCAAGAACTCTCCATAGCACTTCTCTTGGAACTTTATCATATGCTTTTTCTAAATCAATAAATATCATATGTAGATCCTCCTTATTTTCTCTATATTTCTCCATCAAACCTCTTAATAAATGTGTGGCTTCCATAGTCGACCTAACCGGCATGAATCCAAATTGATTTTGAGAAACATTAGTATCACGCCGCAACCTATGCTCCATAACTCGCTCCCATAGTTTTAAAGTATGACACATTAACTTAATACCTCTATAATTCGCACAATCTTGTGCATCATCTTTATTCTTAAAAATAGGAATTAACATATTCATTCTCCACTCATATGACATCTTCTTAGTCTTCAAAATAGTATTAAAAAGTTTAGTAAGCGATGCAATTCCTTCATCTCCTAAGCATTTCCACACCTCTATTGGAATATCATCTGGTCCAACAGCTTTTCCACCCTTCATTTTCTTTAAAGCCTCTCTAACCTCAGTTTTACTAATACGCCGATAAAAACATAAATCTTTATTTTCATTTAGGGTGCTATGGTCACTATAGTCAATCTTATTTTCACAATCTTCATTAAAAAGTTTAGCAAAATATCTTATCCATATTTGTTGAATATCATCTTCTAAGAAAAGTATTTTTTTATCTTCATCTTTAATACACTTCACTTGAACTAAATCCTTACTACTCCTATCTCTTTGTTTGGCTAACTTAAACATATATCTTTCTCCCTCTTTAGTATCTAATATATTATATAAATCACTAAAAGCTAATGCCTTTGCATCGCATATTGCTTTCTTATCATCCTTACGAGCCACTTTATATATTTCCCAATTATCAGAATTTTTAAAATTAAACCAATTTTTATAACAAAGCTTCTTATTTTTAATTTTTTCTTGCACATTAGGATTCCACCACCAACTATTTTTACTATTAGGAGTTTTTCCCTTTGATATTCCAAGGACATCTTTTGCAATATTCTTAATATCACTAGCCACTTTTTCCCACATAATATTAGTATCCTCATGCACCAAACAACACAAAAAAAAATTCCCCCGTTTCCAAAAACAAAAAAGGCAAAAAAACGCTCAAACAAACAAAGCCTCAAATGGGAGGGAAATAATGAGGTCGAGTAGGAGTGAGTTAAAATTGACTGCACCCATTATTGAATTGGTTGTGCTAGATGATGTCAACTCGAAAAAGTCTTGCATATAAGTAGAGCAATGTTTTTGCATTTGCATTTTAAGCCTTACATTATCCATTTCATGTTGGACTAGGTATCTCATCTATTGCTTGTGTCTATATTATTTTCAGTCAGCTCATTGCATTTCTGATTTCTCTTATGATTTATTTTATTAGAGGATAAGTAAGCTCTGACATGGCTTTCTCTTAGGAGTGCCTTGGGCATTTTTACTGCTGATGGTTTGGTTCATTCTTTTGAGGTTTCTAAAGAACCCAGAGCAAGCATCTTCCCACTTCCCACCTTAAATAATTCCTTAAAAGACAGATTGCCTCGCCATGTATCATGTCTTGATAACCATCCAAATCTGTCTCTGCTTGTCTTAGTTGATGCTTTTAAAGTATCAGAAAAACACCAATCTTTTTTGGTAAGCCTATCAAATCTTAGTTGATGCTATTGGCTATTTGACTGCCATAATCTTGATTAGTTCTGCAGTCTATATGCTTGTTATATATATGAAGGAAAATTCCCCTTGGATGGCCTTCGGGGCAACCAGGGGATCACAACGACGGATCCTCTTTTCTGAGTCCAGGCGAAGCTGTTTCGTTTCTTTGGGCTGCTGATGGAATTTTTGCTTCCTCTGTTTCCTTTGTATCTCTGTTGTAGTTGGTTTCTTTCTCTTTTTTTGGACTTCTTTAAGCCAGCCTTCAAATAGGCTTTAGTATTTCTTTTTACTTGTACCCTCATTTTGATTAATATACGGGCTCTGCCCAATTTTTCCCCAAAAAAAAAAAATTTCCCCCTTATCTTGCCTTTTCAGGATTATATTCTCTTTATTTATTTATTTATTTATTTTTGGGAAATTTTGGGGCAAAGCCCGTATATTAAGCAAAAGAGGTTACAAAAAGAATCAAAATTTAAAGGTCTATTTTCTGCAGTCCTCAGTTTGAAGGTCTATTTTCTTCTCCGAAAGGTCACTTTTCTCTTATTTCAACAAAAGTGTCCATCTCACCACAGGGAAAATATATTGCTACTCTTGATTTGACTGGTTGCATAGATGTTTTTGTATCGATTCTGATACTCTTTCCGTTCTATGCTTTGCTGAGAGGCTTCATTCATAATGTTCTAATAATGTGCCACAAAGGAGGAAAAATAACTTAAAGGATATTATTGACATCAGTTAGTGGACCGATAATGTTCTGATTCTCGTGAACACTAAGTGGTTATTTGACCATGTCTGATGTTTTAAATGATAAGACTGTTCTAAAGGAGGGTCCACATTTATCTATGCCTGTCATTGGGAGGCCTAAGAACATTCAAGGACATGCTTTTTTTTGGAGGGAAGATCTTGTGAGGGAGGACTCAGAAACTGAGCAGACTGGCAGCAAAAAAGCGTCAAACATAAACGAACTTTATGATTCCAAACTACACTGGAGCCTGCTATCAATTTCTAGGTCTGTCTTAGAAATGTATAGCATTCTCATCCGTAATCAAGAATATCATTCTGCTTTGGAATTTGCTGATCGTCATGGTCTAGACAGAGATTAAGTAATTAAAGAACAGTGGTTAAGTTCGTGTTATGGAATCCAAGACGTGGATCAGTTTTTATGCAAAATCAGTGATCGGAAGTTTGTGCTGTCTGAGTGTGCAGACAAAGTTGGACCAACAGAAGGTGCAGTCAAGGCTTTGCTTTCATACGGGATTCATATCACTGAGGATTACTTATTTTCAAAATTGGATAATGAAGATTCATCCTTACCTTGGGATTTTATGGTGGGTAGACTTCAGTTGCTACAATACAGATATAAATTAGACACCTTTGTAGGGATAAACATGGGAAGGTGTGTAGCATTCTTAAGTTTGTCATGAGGTTGGAGCTTTATGCTAATCATCAATTTTGACAATCTTAAAACACTCGTAATTTAACGGAGCAATATTTTACATTGCTAAATGAAATGCAACTTTTTAGCTTACATCTCCAAAACATCAACTTTTTAGCTTATTGAAGTTCGATTCCTAGAAGTCAAATATTTAGAAGAATATGTTTTAATTTTTCATTCTTTGATAGTAGTTTTGAAGTTAAAAACAATATGCTCAAATGTGTACTTTCTAGTCACTTATCACAGCCTTCCTTTAAATGCAAGATGAAGCTGTTCTGCCAAGTTGCTGACTCATTTAATAACGATTTAAAGTTTTCTATGAGCTTATTTATCAACTTAAACACTGAATAATTATTCATGTAAAAAAACCATTTTTTGTGCATGGTTGCCTAAACAGCAACAGTGCCTCATAGAACTTAATGATTCTTTGCATCTTGGAATTATTTTTAATGAAGATGATCCAGGCGTTTTTTTTCTCTCTTTGCTCTCTTATAGTTGGCTCTTTAAAAACTAGGACAACTTATTTTATCCAGATGTATGCATTTTTTGTTCGTCATGTATTGTTCTAAAACAGGTTCTTGCATATAAGCTAACACATTAATTGGCGTGGATATATCATTTTCATCTGTATAGATGATATTTTTATTTTTATTTTATGAGGTTATTCTTTTTAAATTTTTATTCAGGTTTTCAGTAGAGGAATATAGCAATTTCCGTGCTATTCCGGTTACAAATGCTGCTGTTAATCTTGCAGAAAATGGTAAAATTGGTGCTCTTAACTTGCTTTTCAAGCGTCATCCTTATTCGCTTTCCCAAGATGTCTTGCATGTTTTGTCTGCAATCCCCGAAACTGTCCCCTTCCAGTCATATGTTCAGCTCCTTCCTGGAAAGAGTCCACCAGCTACCATTGCTTTAAGAGAGAGAGATTGGGTTGAGTGTGAACGAATGATATCCTTTTTTGATAAAATGTCTGTTGGGACTTAGAAGCTTATACAAGTGAGGACTGAAAATATCTTGAAGCTTTCTGTGGGTTTTGTTTGGCCATCAAGTGTTGAACTTGTTGATTGGATAGAGCTAGGAATATTGATTTCATGAGTGGCCAGCTTGAATGCTGTCTTGCCTTGGTGGAGTTTGCCTGTCGCAAGGATATTTTAGAGTTGAAACAATTCCTCGAGGATATCACATACTTACATCATCTTATTTATGCTGATGGATTTTCTCAAGATTTAATGATGAGCCTTGTTGCGTGGGAACGATTGCCAGACTATGAGAAGTTTAAAATGCTTCTTAAGAGGGTTACAGTGGATTTTTAAATATTTTTGGAATTTTGGGATTTATGGATTTTTGAATTTTGTGGAGTTTTGGTTTTTGAATGGATATTTGGGTGTTGTGGAGTTTTGAGTATTTGGGTGGAATTTGAAAGCGTTTGGAATGGACTTTGGATAGTTTAGATTTTCTGGCATTTGAATGGAATTTGAGAGTATTTGTGAACCCCTCCGGTTGAGATAACCAATCAATACGGCCATCATCGGGGTGTTCGGGGTCATTTCTCTTTATGGATTGAACCTTGTCAACTCTATCGGACTGTCGACAGAGGATCGGGTTTTGTAGGCTTTGAGCCTTTGTAAGTGAATTCTCTTGATTAAAGGCTTTGGAGACCTGATATGAATATATTAAAACAAATATATTGGTCCTCTCAACCGTGTATTTGTTTGAGAGTTCGAGCCTTGTCGACTCCTATTGATCCGTATAGGAGGATCAGGTTCGAACAAGAATTCACTTGTCAGCCCGCGCAGCATCCCTAGGCGTCACATGTGTACCAATAACACGTTCGCCGGGGCCCTTGCGGGTTTGGATTGTATTTTTCCCCTTAGTGTACCTATGTGTATACAAATTACAGTGCACGTGCGGGGGTATTCTTGGAATAGATGCCTTATATCTGCTTGTACGGAGGTTGCAGATCCGGTGGCGTGACGTTGTAGTTTTGGATGCCTTCTGTCTGCTTGTACGAATGTTGCAGATCCGGTGGCGTGGCGTAGCAGCTTCTGAGTAGAGTCGTTCGCTGCTTCACACAGGTAGATTATCGTGCACTACTCATTGCTTTCTGCAGGCGGATCGTAGTGCACTAACGAATCTCCTGCTTTGTGCTCATAGATGTTGATATCTGTTATAGTCCTTTTGTATTCACTTGTAGACTGTATGTATAATAGGTCTCCCACGGTAGCTCGTAGAAGCTCTCCATTATTATGGTCCTCCAGCCTTTGTTATGACCTTCAATATTTATTTGTAACTTGATATTAGTTGTTGGTTGAACCACATTCTTCGGCAATCTCTTCATGTGTTTTTGATTTGCAAGTCGTTTGTCATTGCTTGTAGTCGAAAGACATTTGATGTTGGTTGTAAGGAGATTACTGCTTTTGCATCTCATCCACCATTTGTTATGCACAAGTAGACTAGTGTGCTTGGTACAAACCTTCGTTAATGCTTACAAGTAGATGTAGTAGGGGTCACTACATCTGCTACATTCGTCGCATGTCTTTTCTTATATTATTCATGAATATCCCCCTCCTTGAAATTATTGCTACTTTGCAAATATGATAGGGATGAATATTATTCATGAGTACATTGGAGATCTCATGCCACTATTCGTATTAGAATTGGGTTCTTGTCTTGATTGTTGTTAGTGGATGAAAGAATTTTCTTTATTCAATATACGTCATTGTGTGATTGTAATCAAGTGGTATGCAAGAATTTGTTTATCGCTGTTCATTTGACCATTGCATATAATTAGGTCATGTTGACTGTTGTAAGTCTTTCATTGTCACAAAAGGATGACCCAAATCTTGTATTATGAGTTTGCTCCTCCTCAAATTAAACTCATCTTGAATTCAAATTTCTTATAATTTGTTCACCTTGATTATACTCAAATTTAAATTGAGTCTGCATTTGTTGTAATTCAAATCTAGATTTGAATTCAAGTTCAATATGTGTTCAAGTCTTGTTCTTGAGTTCAAATGGCTCTTTTGAATCTCATGAGATTCAAAGTCAAGTTTTATTATAGGTCAAATTATAAGTCCACATCAAAGTCCCTTGTGGTCCTTGTAGAGTTCAAGTTTGTCACATCATTTTCAAGTCCAAACTTCTTATCGTTCAATTTCAAGCTTATAAATCCAAGCTTACAAGTTCTCATCATTTTGAGTTCATTTGTTTTAGGTTCTGAGCGTAGTCCCAAATCCTTGGTTGTTCTGAGTTCAATCAAGTTCTAATTCTTCGTTCTTCTCATTTGATTTTTTTTTTTAAATCAAATGTAAGTTCAAATTTTATGCTTTCAAGTTTATTTGAGTTTAGGTTCACTTAAGTCAATTGATTCAAGTCCACAAGTTCATTGTCTTCTCAAGTTCAAAGGTTCACGAGTCCGAGTCCAAGTTCGATCGCCCTTTGAGTTCAATCCAAGTCCATGTTCCAAATTGTTCAAGTCCTTGGATTTTAAATCCAAATTTCGGCAGCCTCCCGGCGTCTTCCCCGTTTAGGGGAAAACTACGGAAAACTGGGCCTTTCCCACCACGCTAAGAAAAGCGTGTATGGTAGGTGCCCCCTTTCGAGGACACCGCGGCCGTGTATTTTTTAATCCCCCACCACACTTAGAAAATCGTGTATGAGTATTTTTTGAAAAAAAAACATTTTGTAAGAAAGTATTTTTTTTTAAAAATATTTTGAAAGAAAAGAACAGTTATTTACCCGCAAGCGGGTACTTATGGGTATCCCCGCTTCGTCGTGCGCATCGCACCGGGATCCCTTTTAACCATGCTAATTATGAAAAGCATGTATAGGCGGGGTTTCCAAGGCGATACGAACTTCGAAGAAGGAATTATGTGATTACCCGCTTCATTGCAAGCGTCGGGACGACGCACTCCCTCCCACCATGCTAAGAAAAACGTGTATAGGTGGTCGTTTTGTCCTGACAAATGCGTTGAAATGAGTTCTCGGAGTTTTAGGGTTTAGGAGTTATACCTTGGCGGTCGTCGTCGGGGTTGGCACACGGATCGAGGTAAGAGAGAAGCATTCTCTCTTCTTTTTTTTAACTAATTATAACTAATTTTAAGAATAATTAGTCAATTACTAATAATTAATTACTATTAAACATATTAATTATAATTAATTTATAATTAATTAATAATTACTTATAATTAAAAATAAATAAAAATAATTAAATTATGATTAATTTATAATTAATTAATAACTAATTATAATTAAAAATAAAGAATCATAATTAAATTTTAATTAATCATAATTAATTTATAACAATAATAATTAATTAAAATTAAAAACAACTAATTATAATTAAATTCAATTAATTATAATTAATTAAAACGTATACATAAATTTAACAGGATTTATATAAGATTTGAACAAGATTTTATGTCTGATTTGAGCAAGGTTTATGCTAAATCTTGCTAAACCCGTAAATCTCATGAAGGAATAAATTCTCCATTCCTTCTCTTTACTATAAATCCTAGAGTTTGGTGGATTTACGAGTTTCAGCCGAAGAAGCTCGTGCAAGGGGATAAGTTACCTTCACAGCAAGCAGAGCTCTTGCTTTTGCTCCGAACAAAATGTCGTGATTCCAAATCTGACAGGAAGCGAACGTCGGAGGAGGAGGCGGAGAAGGGTAGGTCTTCCCTTCTCTCTCTCTCTCTCTCTCTCTCTCTCTCTCTCTCTCTCTCTCTCTCTCTCTCTCTCTCTCTCTCTCTCTCTCTCTCTCTCTCTCTCTCTCTCTCTCACGGGATCCGGCCGAAGGGGTGCGGGAAGCAGAGAGTGGGATCGTATGGGTTGGAGGTCGGACGGTTGAGAGGGTCGGAATAGAGGAGGAGTTAGGCTAGAGAAGCAGGAGGCGGAATCGACTGAGTCAGAGCTCTCGTGCGGGAAGAGGGTCGTGGAAGTCGTCGGGATCAGGAGGAAGAGTTGCAGCGATCGTGGATAGGAGTCGTGTGTAGAGTGCTATCCCGAAGGCTTCCTTCGTTCGGTATTTAACGATGAGAACGGGGCAACGATCGAGAGCAGAATTTCGGCAGGGATCGCGGGAGGCGACGCGAACGGCGCCGAATGCACAGTAACTCGGCGGAATTCCTTGCGGGATTTACAGGGTCTCTTCGATCAAACGAGGTATGCAGATTTTTTTTGTTCTTTTGGTTATTACATAGAGGTCAACAAATGCCCCCCAACAAATGTGGTACGTGTCTAGAGCGAATCACGTTTGTTGTAAGCTAATTGACCCTGTGGATCTCTAGATATTTCTTCTAGATGTCACACCAGGCTTTCCATTTTGCGGATCTCCAAAAAAAAGCATTCTTGGATGTCACACTGAGATTTTATGTTAGTGGATCTCCAAAAATTTATTTGGATGTCACACTAAGACTTTCTTCCTTCATAGATCTCTTGGATGTATAAATGGTTGATACTGATTTCTTTTGTCCTGTGCTTTGTGCCGCGGACATTGATGGATAATTGCCTGATTTGTCTTTATTGACTTGTCAGGTGATTTTTTGTACCTTCGGCCCTATGCTTTCTACTTTGGCGGGCTTGTTGAAGGAGTAGATGTCGATGACCTAAATCCTTAGGTTTGTATTAGGTCGATGGAGAAAATTCATCGGTCCAGCGCTTTGTGCATAACGGACTTGTTGATGCCGGAATCCACTTAGTTCAGCCTTGAGCTTTGTGTGAACTTTGGGATAATTTTCTTCGGTCCTTTGCTTTATGCTTTGGCGGACTTGTTGAAGAAAAACTCCTTCGATCCTCGCTTTGTGCTTTACGAATTTGTTGAAGGATTTGTAGGTTCTTGATTCAGTTGATAGTACTGAACGTAGGTAGTACCTTGATCCTTAACCATTTTAGAAGACTTTAATCTGAATCACTTGAGTTTGTCAGATCAGGAGAGCTAGAATTTGACAGCTCTTCGTCCTCCGATTGCTGAGATGGGGGTTCCTCTACTGCGACCTTTCTTATGGCTTGTTGAGTAGACGGAGCTGCCAGCGATCCGGCCATATTTGGGCTTGTTGGATCCGACCTCTTACACCCATTCAGACTTCAGACTTGAGCTATGGGAATTGCACTCCCCAATACTGATTTTGCTGAAGTTGATAGATTTAGAGTCATCCTTCGTGGTTGTAGATTTTGGAGCCTACGAACATTCAGTAGTTGTTTGGGACTCATCCTTCCACTAGAACTTTGATTCTCCAGTCATTTAGGAGAATTTTATAGACTACGATCACTTGAACTGGTAGAGTAAAATTAGCTTTTGTGCTTTCTACAGTCCCTACTGACGGGTTGACGAAGTGGGGGTTCCGCTACTACGGCCTTTCTTATGGCTTGTTGAGTAGACAGAG
Organism: Dendrobium huoshanense; assembly: GCA_016618105.1. Lineage (NCBI taxonomy): Eukaryota > Viridiplantae > Streptophyta > Magnoliopsida > Asparagales > Orchidaceae > Dendrobium > Dendrobium huoshanense. The sequence continues at coordinate 51,187,110 of CM028358.1, forward strand.
CTGCCAGCGATCCGGCCATATTTGGGCGTGTTGGATCCGACCTCTTACACCCATTCAAATCTTAAGCTTCAGGCTATCGAAAGACTTCAAGCTTCTTCGGCTCAATTTTGTAGGAGTGTGTAGCTACAAAAGTCTCTTTCTTGACTTTTGAGTCTTGGTTTGTTGTAGAAGGTATTGTCTCGATCTTTTGAAAGACTACCTGCAATACTTTGAAAAAGAATCTTTGTATTCTTTAGCATAAAAGAATATTTGTATTGATAATTTTAAATATTTATTCAGGGATCTCGGCATGCGGCGCGATGTCGACCCGAATAAATATTTAAAATGCCTCTAGTCTAATGAGAGATTTTGAAATGCATTCTTGCTATACAAGAGAATTTCAAAATATGAGCAAACATGCATTACTAAATATGCATATAAAATTTTGATTATCACAAAATACATCAGATATGGAGTTTTCATGCGTGATATTTCTTTAAATGTCTACCGTTGATTGGCGGCATAGGCCTCTGACCGTTCAGATCGATCAACTGATATGCTCCTCCTTGGTACACCTTCTCGATGACAAAGGGACCTTCTCAATTGGATACGAATTTGCCACCAATTTTTCTGTGTGGGATGATTGGTCTTCTCAGCACCAAGACCAATTCCCCTTCTTGAAATGCCCGAGGACACACCATTCGATCAAAAGACTTTGCCATTCTTCATCGGTAGATTTCTAGATTTTGTTGAGCTTGTAACCTTAGTTCATCAAGTGCATCGAGCTCTTCCATTCTGAGGCGGGCATTTTGCTCTTGAGTGAGATCATTCTGAATTGCTACCCAGAGTGACGGTAGTTCAATCTCCAATGGTAATACATCTTCAACACCGAACACTACAGAGTAAGGAGTGGCTTTCATTGGTGTTTTGTAAGTTGTACGATAGGCCCATAGAGCTTCTGCCATCTTCGTATACCACTCTCTTTTGTTCTTGGTGAGGATCTTCTTCAACAATTTTACCAGCGTCTTATTGAAGGCTTCTGCCAATCCATTCGCCCTTGGATTGTATATGGATGAATACCGCCAATCAATTTTGTGCCGATCAACAAACTTGTAAATTTTTGTACTCTTAAATGCAGTACCATTGTCTGAGATTATTCAGCGTGGCACACCGAATCTGTAGACGACATTGTGGGTAAAGAAATTGATCACATGCTCCGATGTGACCTCTCTGAATGGAGCTGCTTCTGCCCACTTGGAGAAGTAGTTTGTTGCTGCTAGAATAAATCGATGTCCTGCTGATGATGGCGGATCTATTGGCCCGATTATATCAGTGCCCCAGCATTCGAATGGCCAGGATGCTATTATTGGGTGCAGTGGATTTGGCGGTTGATGTATAACATCACCGTGGATTTGACATTCGTAGAACCTCTTAGCATGGTCGATACAATCTCTGACCATAGTCGGCCAATAATAACCCAATCTCTTGATTTTGGCAGCCATCTTGGGACCTGACTGATGTGCTCCACAAAGTCCTTCGTGGACTTCTGATACCACTTTATCAGCTTCCTTGGTCCCTAAGCACCTTAGCCACATTTGATCAAAACCTCGTCTGTACAACGTGTCATTAACAAATGCGTATCGTAATGCCCTTTTTCGAATTTGTGCGGCCATAGACTTTTCTGTTGGGAGTTTATTTTCCTTGAAGTAGTCAATGAATGGCTGCCTCCAATCATTTTTGACTTCAATATCTAAACAATGCCACCACGATTCTGAAGTTTGACTAGCTTTATGTCTCTTGGCCACGTGATATTCTTCTGAATAATTCTTCATAACGATCTGATGGAGAGGTTGAGGGTCACATGGAGTTTCATCCTGCTGACTTGAATCTGGAATTTCTTCTGCCCTCGGGAATTGTAATAGAGCGGGCTCCAAGACCCTATGAGTGTAAACTCCAATGAATATAGGCTTCTCCTCATTGATGTTCGTCATTTCTTTGGCTAAATTTGCCAGACAATCTGCTTTAGCATTCTGTCCTCGAGGAACTCGAGTCATTTTGACATTTGGTATTTGCTTCAGAAGCTCGAGGGCTCGCCGGTGATAGTGGGCCAATTCGACTTTACCAACCTTATAAATTCCAAGTACTTGATTTATTACAAGTTGATAATCACCAAAGATTTGAAGACGTTGGATTCTAACATCGATCGCAATCTCCAGCCCTGCTAATAGAGCTTCGTACTCGGCTTCGTTGTTGGTTCGAGGTTCAGTCAAACTGAATGAAAATCTCATTATACCTCCCTCGGGTGCTACGAAAATGAGACCAATGCCGGCTCGGGCTCTTGCAATATTTGGAGGTCGGACAGGTTTAATCGACGATGCCCCGTCAAAGTACATTTCCCAGAATGGTAGCCTTTCATTCTCCTCGACCTGCATTATCTGCTCATCGGGCAAATCATTATTTAGTGGAGAATCAGTCGGGATTGGATGTGCAGCAAGAAAATCTGCCAAGGCTTGTCCTTTCACCACCTTCTGTGGCATGCATATGATTTTGAACTGCAATAACAATACTGCCCACCTGGCTAGATGACCTGTCAATGCTGGTCTTGTCATCAAGAACTTCAGCGGATCGATCTTTGATATCAGTGTGATTTTATGGGATAGCATATAATGGCGGAGTTTTTGAACTGCAAAAATCAGCGCCAGGCAATGCTTTTCAATTGGGGAGTAACGGCTTTCTGCTCTAATCAACCTTCGACTGATGTAGTAGAGTACATTTTCTTTGCCCTCTTCATTATTCTGGGCCAATAGTGTTCCGAGGGACTTTTCTAGTGCAGCTGTATACAGTATAAGAGTCTTCTCCGGAATTGGTGCTACTAGAATGAGTGGATTCAATAAATATCTTTTGATGCTGTCAAATGCCTCTTGACATTCTGCATCCCATTTGAAACGAACATCTTTCTTCATTAGCTTTGAAAATGACTGGCACCTACCCGATAGATTTGATATGAATCTTCGAATGAAAGCCAGTTGTCCTTGCAGGGAGCGAAGCTGTCGAAGGTTCCTTGGTGGTGGCATCTCCGTGATCGCCTTAATTTTGTTGGGGTCGATTTCTATACCTCGATGACGAACAACGTATCCCAAGAATTTGCCGGAGGAGACTCCAAAAGCACATTTGAGAGGATTCATCTACAGATCAAACTTTCTGATTCTCTCAAATACGATTCTAAGATCTTTTAAGTGATCATTTAGGCCAAGACTTTTGACAACAAGGTCATCAACATAACACTCAACCTTCTGATGTATCAAATCATCAAGTATGTGAGTCATTGCCCACTGGTAGGTGGCACCAGTATTTTTCAGGCCAAAGGGCATGACTGTGTAACAGAAAATCCCGATGGGCGTCCTAAATGATGTATGTTTTTTATCTTCGGGCGCCATTTTGATTTGATTGTATCCTGACGATCCATCCATGAAGGAGAACATGTCGTAGTTGGAAGTGTTGTCAACTAGGAGTTCGGATACAGGGAGTGGAAAATCATCTTTTGGGCACGCCTTATTGAGGTTCCTAAAGTCAATACAGATACGAATCTGCCCGTTCTTCTTCTTCACTGGGATGATTTTAGCAATCCAGTCAGCGTACTTTTCTTCTCGAATGAAGCCTGCATCTATTAGCTTCTTTGTTTCAGTAATCACTTGTTCTCCAATCTCTAATCTCATTCTCCTTGGAGCTTGCTTGACGGGTGCTACATCCGATTTGATTGCTAATTTGTGAACTGCTACGTCAGGGAATAAGCCAGGCATCTTAGCATATGTCCAGGCAAAGCAATTCCTGAATTTACAGAGAAGTTCTTTTATTTCTTCTATTTGGTCTTCGGATAGAAGAGAACTAATGAAGGTTGGGCGAGGGTCTTCCTCAGTCCCCAAGTTGACTTCTTTTGGTTCATCCATAGTGGCTGCCTGTCCACCATCTTCAAGCTCTTCCGGTGCAGGCTCGGCTTCTATGGGCTGCTCATCATAATCATCAGCCTCGTATGTCTCTTCAGCAACATCATCCTCAAATTTAATTTTCATGCATGTGACGGCGCGACAAATCTCTTTCCGGAGAAATTTTCTCTTAATGAATCCGATACCTTTATATGCATCTGTATCCTTCTGTCATAACGGACGCGGACTCCTTCCATACCAGAGACCCAAGCTTGTACGAAGTTGTCACTTGGTAGTAGGATTATTGATTTGCTTTCGTAGCATTCTTTGAATAATCTTGGTATTGAACCTGGGTAGCCTCGTAGGAAATAACTCTTCGGAATCAAGGATCATGCAATCTCAATCATGATTCTTCTCTTCGCAAACTCCCGTGGAATATAACACATTCTTTGGCACAGTCCCATTTTTACGGGGAGGCAGATAGAGGGTGGCAAGTTGTTCAACTTTATGCATCTCTTGCGGAATAATTTCTTTGAAATATTGTAAGGGAACACGCGTGACTATGAGTACACTATCTGAAATTGATAGGCTGTCAATTCTTCTAGAGAACACATTCTGCACCGTGTTCATATAAATAGAGTCGTAGTCATAATCATCATTTGAAAATTCAACATGCCTACTCCATTCATCTGTGGAATGGCATACTCTTCGAGATTTAGCATGAGTAAAATCATCTTCATCTGTGTCACTTCCCAGATGAGATACAAATTTCTTTTCTTTGGGAATGGTCGATGCTTTGGGAAGAGTCGACATTGCATTCTTTCTCCCCACCTGCTTCTTCTCACCTTCTCGTTCAGGTCGCTTTGCAGCCTTTGAATTTGATGCTCTAGCTTCGAGGGAGCTCGAAGACTTTTGTTTCTTTGGCATGAAGTACCGTGCATCTTCATAGACTGTTGCTTCATGAACTGTAAAGGGCTGAATGTCACCAGAGATCCTGAATTCTTCTCCATCTTTGAGATATTTCATACACTAGTGTAATGTTGATGGAACAATGTCATATTCATGCAACCAAGGACGACCTAACAGCGCCTTGAATGAAGTATCCACATCAATCACATGGAATTTAGCTTATGTGTGGAGCTCTCCAAATACAAGAGGGAGCATGAATGATCCAAGTGTTTTCTGCCCTTTTTCGTTGAAACCATGCACCATCAACTTATCTGGCATGAGGTGTTCTACATCAAGGCAGAGGGATCTCAGTGCTTTCAAGCTTATCAGATTCACGGAGGATCCATGATCGATTAGGATTCGACTGATAATCAGCTTATCGCTCTCTGCAGTAACATACAGAGGACGATTATGGTCTTCAGTCCCAAGCATCATGTCCTCTTCGGAGAAAGTAATAAATGGCTCATTACGAGCTTGTAGAACCTCAGTCAAATTATGTTGAGCAAAATACGCCTCGTATCTTTCGGGATCTTTGAGAGCCTGAATCAGAGTCTCCCGAAGGTCTTTAGACATCACCAAAGCATCGTATATGCTGAGTTGTGCTGGAATTTTTCTTAGATGGGATAAGATATTATAATCTATCTCATTGGCTGAGATGTTCTTTTTCTTGAGATCTTCAGGAATTATATCGTCGTTGATGACTATTTCTTTCTCCTTATCTTTATTAGAGACCCCTTTCTTCGGTGGAGGCGGTAGTATCTTGCCGCTTCTTAACTGCACTTGAGCAATCTCCTCCGGTTCAGAGTCATTTAACTGCATATTTTCTTCAGAGTCAGACATCGTTGCGTCTAGGGACTCATTTATTGATTCAGAATCATCACCCAGGTTTACATGTCCCATCCGAAACGCTATGCTAGGGTCTGATTCGTCTCCCTCTAAAAAATACAAATCTTCTTCCGAACTGTAATCCATTGGCAAAACCATCATACAAGATTCCGAGGGTACTTCTTCTGTGTATTCCTCTTTTATTGAGGTACTCGGCGCCACTGAGATGACCCGACATACTTCTTTGGAAAGAGAATTCTCATCATCTTCTTCGGCTTCATCTATCTTAAGCTCCGACATGAAGTCAGCGATGTTAGAATAGTTGCTATTTGAATGCTTTTACATTTTTTGCAACTTGAATAGTTTTGATGATTTCAAACATTATTGTTCAAATGTGTAGTTATCTCCTAATAATTTTAGAAGATTTGTATTTGCTCCTGTGTGTACTAACATTTCAGGAAAATCAGACTCCAGACTACGATAACTTCAAATCAAATTCAATATGAGATAAGGGAGTGATTGTAATTGAGTGAATAAAAAACATACACACACATAAGGAGATCATAAAATTTTATACTAATTGTACTGGACGATATCCTATCGTACGAGACGATGAGACAGTTATCTCCTATAGGGCACATGGAACGAATAAGAATTTGTTCAAAAAATTTTTTTTAAGTCCTATTCGTCCAGGACGAAATTAATTATCGTACCAGACGATTGGTTCTCTGTAAAATTTTCATCCAGACGAATTTTATTATCGTACGTGGCGACTGGTCCTCTGGAAAATTTTCATCCAGACGGAATTAAAATATCGTCCAGGACGATCGGGTCTTTTGAAAATTTTCGTCCAGACGAAAATAAATTATCGTCCGTGGCGATTGGTCCTCCGAAAAATTTTCGTCCAGACGAAGTAAAGAATCGTCCAGGACGATCGGGTCACTGGAAAATTTTCGTCCAGACGAACATATTCTCGTCCAAACAATTAACCGACTTAGAATAGTTTTCAGCAGTTTCTAGAATCGACCTAGTATTAACCGTTCGTACTGGATGAACCTAGTTCGTACAGGACGATCATCTGTACGAAGACATTTTGTACACATAGTCAAATAGGGTCGTTTCAGATCATTTAAGTAAAATCGTCCAGGGCGATCCATGATCGTACAAGACGATCCACTGTGTACAAAATTGAACACTTGCAGTTTTTTGGCGGTTTTTCTTGTCTTTTATTTAAAAAGTCCAAATTAGACTGCCACCCTATCTTTTTGTCATTTGATCTTCGCGCCTCTTGAGAGAATAGCCAAGGAGAGAGTGGAAGAGAGCATTCAAGGGAGAATTCCTACCACTGGAGCGAGAAGGCTTCACTTAGATTTCAAAGGTAAGAGTCTCTACTTGTGAATTTGGATTACTTTACTCTTTTCCTTCTTCCTTCTAGATTCTTGTGAGAAGATCAGTCAAGGAGATCCGGTTCTCTGCCGACACTTGGAGAGTGTGAACAGCCGAAAGGTTCTCTGCCTACACTTGGAGAGTGTGAACAGCCGTAGGGTTCTCTGCCCACACTAGGAGAAGTGTAAAAGGACGACGGTTCTCTGCCAGCACTGTGGATTGTGTAAAAGGATGACGGTTCTCTACCGCACCGGGTAGTGGTGAAAAGAGTGTGTTGTAAAGGCTTCTCCGCCTTGCTGTGGGTGGTAAAGGAGAGTCACTATTGGTTTTAGTGCAATACTCAGAGGGTGCCTCTGAGGAGTGGATGTAGGTCTGGTTATAGACCGAACCACTATAAATCTGGTGTCATTTACTTTATTGTTTTTACGTTTTTGCACTTTAAATTTCAGTTTTAACAACTCTGTGGTTTAAAAATATTTTTCTACAAACTTTAATAGAAATTTTTATTTTGGTTCAACTTAATCTTCAAAGAGGGTTTAAAATTTTTAAACTAGCAATTCACCCCCCTCTTGGTAGCCTTGGGACATTTACTTAGGCTTAACAACCTAATTATTGGACTCAATAAGTGGTATCAGAGCATAGTTTCAAAATCATAAGTTTGAACTACTTTTTGATTAACATAGATGGCTACATTTGAAAACCGAAACACACATAAGGGTTACTCTATCACTAGACCTCCACTGTTTGACAATATTCTTTTTGATTTTTGGAAAACACGCATGTCTACTTTCTTTCAGTCACTTGATTATCGCATATGGATGCTAGTCCAAGAAGGTTACTCAAAACCAACTAGATTAGTTGATGGAGTTAGGGTAGAAACACCCTATGCAGATTGGACTATTGAAGAACGTGACTTAGCATAATTAAATGCGAAATATTTAAATAGTTTCTTTTGTGCTTTAAAATCTGAAGACTACATGCGAGTTTCCACTTGTAAAAGCGGAAAAGACATATGGGATAGACTTTGTATAACTTATGAAGGGACAAATGAGGTTAAGCAATCAAGACTTAATATCTTGTTACATGACTATGTATTATTTTGCATGAAACCTAATGAATCTATTTCAGACATATACACAAGATTCACTCAAATTATCACCTCTTTGCATGCACTTGGTAGGGAATTAACTAATGCTGAAATGGTCAATAAGATTCTTCGTTGTTTACCTACTGCATACGATGCTAAAATTACTGCAATTACAGAGTCTAAAGATCTGAACATTTATTCCATTGACAATCTTCTTGGTTCACTCATTGCTTATGAGCAAGGAGTAAGTCAAAGAAAGATTGATGCAGATGAACCTAGAAAGGACAAGAATATTGCACTAAATGTGGAAGAGTCAGAAAGTGAACACTCACAACCTGAGGATGAAGACGATATTGCATTGATGACTAGACAATTCAGAAGCTTTTTAAAGAGGAAGCATAAGAGACGACAGCAATGGAATAGAGGTAAGTATAACAGAAATGACAAGGTTTCTAATGAAGTGATTTGTTATGAATGTAGGAAACCAGGTCATATAAAGACTGATTGTCCAAAACTCAAAGCCACTCCTAGCAAGGAGAAGGTAGAGGAGAAACCAATGGTAAAGAAGGGCAAGAAGAAGTTTCAAAGGGCTTTTTGGGCGGACTCAGCTTCAGACTCATCTGAGACTGAAAAAGAAGAAGAAGTCACCAACCTTTGCTTGATGGCAGATAATGCTGAACAATCAGATCAAGAAGATGTATGTGATTTAACCTATAATGAATTGTTTGAAGTTTCTGAACACATGCATGATGCATATAGGAAAATGAAAAAGATGCATGCTAGTTTAGTTTTAGAATTGGAAGAGCTTAATAAGGAACACGAAATCCTTAGGAAAGATCATGCTTTAATAGATAACAATCACATGAAACTACTTGATGAATATGATGAGTTGAATAAAAATTTTGAGAATTTAAAATCATCCTATGCTAAACTTCAAAAAGAATTTAAGAATTTTAAGGATGAATCTAAGAGCAAGACATATAGAATCAATTATACCAATCGAATCTTGGAAGATATGAATTCATTTTACAAACTCACAATAAGAGCTCTCGAGGATAATAGGAACCCCCCTAAACTTGAAGATTTTACAAATCCTAAATATTATCCTAAATTCATGAAATCCCTTAGAAGACAATCATATGAAAGAAAACATAGGAATATTTTTTCTAATGTTAAATTTAATAATTGTGGATTTTTGGGACATATATCTCACACCTGCACTTTAAAGATGAAAACTAATTTAGTGTGGAGAACTAAGATGCATAAACCTAGATATATCATACATGCATCTGATTATAAATTTCATAAAGGTGAACCCAAACTTGTTTGGGTTTCCAGGTCTAACATTTGAGAATTTTGCAGGTGTACTCTCACACAAGACCTCGTGAGAGTATATGATACTTGGACAGCGGATGTTCAAAGCACATGACTGGAGATACTACTCAATTCATAACGCTGGAAGCCAGGAGTGGAGGCAAGGTTACACTTGGAGATAATACCACAAAGAAAGTGGTTGGATCAGGTATGATTGGAAATTTGAAAAACTTTTTCATAGACAATGTGTTATTAGTTGAAGGCTTAAAACATAATTTGCTTAGCATAAGTCAGCTATGTAATAAGGGCTATAATGTAAAATTTTTACCTACTAGCTGCATAATAAGCCTAAATGGGAAAATTGTTTTAAATGGAAAAAGGGTAAACAATGTCTACATGCTAGATTTAAATTGTATTCAATCTCCTACTGCTTTTTATTTGAAAACTGTTTCTAATGAATCATGGCTTTGGCATAGGAGACTTTGTCATTCTAGTATGAAAAATCTTAGAAGAATTACCCAAAAGAATTTGGTGAGAGGTATACCTAAACTAGACTTTACCAAGGACCATCTTTGTGATGCATGTCAATTAGGAAAACAAGTGAATTCCTCTTTTAAGTTCAATAAAGATCTTAGGACCAGTAAACCTTTAGAAATTCTACACATGGATCTTTTTGGACCTGTAGGCACTGTAAGTCTAGGAGAGAAGGTATATGGATTTGTTATAGTAGATAATTTTTCAAGATTCACCTGAGTTAAATTTCTTTTTTCATAAGAGTGAATCATTTGAGGAGTTCAAAAATTTTTCAACTTGGATACAAAGAAAACTAGGATGTGAAATAATTTATATACAAAGTGATCATGGAGGAGAATTTGAAAATAAAAGATTTGAAAATTTCTGTAAAGAAAAGGGGATTGATCACAATTTTTCTGCACCTAGAACTCCTCAACAAAATGGTGTAGTTGAAAGGAAGAACAAAACATTAATAGAAGCCACCCGAGCAATGTTAGCAGAATACTCGTTTCCTAGATATTTTTGGGCTGAGGCGGTTAGCACTGCATGCTATGTTCTGAATAGGGTGAATGTGAGATCAAATTTGAATAAAACACCATATGAGTTGCTAAAAGTTAGAACACCAAATTTGTCTCATTTGCATGTATTTGGTTGCAAGGTGTTCATAATAATGGAAAATCTGCCTTAGGAAAATTTGATCCAAAATCAGATGAAGGAATTTTTGTTGGATATTCAAGTGTTAGAAAATCTTATAGGGTATTCAACAAAAGAACTTTAGTCATTCAAGAAACCATACATGTTGTATTTGATGAAAGTGGAAACATGGAAGAGCCAAATGTTGTTGAAGAAGAAATTGAAGAAAACTCCCAAAAGATTGATAGATTAAATTTGGAAGAAAATGTGGAAGAAAATTTGGAAAGAGAAAACCCTTTGCCTAGAGATTTGAGATTTTCTAAAAACCACCCAAAAGAATTGATTATAGGTGAACCAAGTGAGGGTGTTAGAACTAGGCGTGGATTAAACAAGGAAGTCAATCATTCAGCCTTTATTTCAACTATTGAACCCACTAACATTGATCAAGCACTTTCTGATGAATTTTGGATATTGGCCATGCAAGAAGAGTTAAATCAATTTATAAGAAATAAAGTTTGGGAATTAACTACAAAGACAAAAGATCAAAGTATTGTTGGAACTAAGTGGGTGTTCAAAAATAAAATGAATGACTCAGGAGTAGTCATTAGAAATAAGGCTAGATTAGTAGCTAAGGGGTATAATCAAATTGAAGGAATTGATTTTGAGGAAACTTTTGTCCCTGTAGCTAGACTTGAAGCAATTAGGGTTTTACTAGCCTTTGCCTATTTTAAAGGTTTTAAATTGTTTCAAATGGATGTCAAAAGTGCCTTTTTAAATGGGGTAATTGAGGAAGATATTTTTGTAAAACAACCTCCAGGTTTTGAAAATTCTAAATTTCTAAATCATGTTTTCAAGTTAAAAAAAGGCATTATTTGGATTGAAACAGGCACCTAGGGCTTGGTATGAGAGGTTGAGCACCTTCCTACTTGAAAGATCTTTTGAAAAAGGAAGTGTGGATACAACTCTCTTTTTAAGGAAAATTAGAAAGGATATACTTATTGTTCAAATTTATGTGGATGACATCATCTTTGGAACTTCAAATAAACATCTTTGTGATGATTTTTCTAAAACAATGAGTAGTGAATTTGAAATGAGTCTAATGGGAGATTTAAATTACTTTCTAGGATTTAGCATTAAGCAACTTGAGGAAGGTACTTTTCTTAGTCAAACTAAATATATTTAGGACATCCTCAAAAAATATGAAATGGATAATGCTAAACCTGTTAGTACACCAATGAGTTCCTCAGTTCAGTTGGATAAGGACCTTAAGGGAAAATCTGTTGATCAAAAGAAATTTAGAGGGATAATTAGATCTTTACTTTACTTGACTGCTAGCCGACCAGATATTATGTTCAGTGTTTGCTTATGTGCTAGATTTCAATCAGATCCAAAAGAATCACATTTGACAGAATTGAAAAGAATTTTAAGATATCTACTAGGAACTCAAAACTTAGGATTTTGGTATCCTAAGTTTAGCTATTCATTTGAAATTATTGGTTACTCAGATTCTGACTTTGCAGGCTGTAGAGTGGATAGGAAAAGCACTTCTGGAACATGTCAATTCATTGGAAATTCATTAGTTTTATGGTCTAGTAGAAAATAAAATTCAGTGGCACTATCTACTGCAGAAGCAGAATACATTGCATTAGGAAGTTGTGTGGCACAAGTACTTTGGTTAAAACAACAGTTGATTGATTTAGGATTAACTATAGGCACTATTCCAATTTATTGTGATAATACTAATGCTATTTGCATTTCCAAAAATCCTATTCAACATTCTAGAACTAAACACATTGATATAAGGCATCATTTCATAAGGGATCATGTATCTAAGGGAGAAATTGAACTCATACATGTTTCAACTGAAAATCAACTTGCAGACATTTTTACAAAACCTTTAGCCTTTGATACCTTCAGTACTTTAAGAACAAGGCTTGGTGTTATTGATTTGAATGCCTAAACAAAATGTCTTTGCAACATTGATATTTGTTTTGTTTTGTTTTTGATTTTGTGAAATTTTGTGTGTTTTGAATGAATTGTTTTTGGGTCTATGGTTTTGTTTTATGTTTTCTGTGTTTTTGAATGTTTAGTTTGATTTTCTTAATTTAAAAATCAAAATTAAAAAAATTGGAGGAAATCGTCCGGGACGAATCTGGTTTCGTACGGGACGATATGTGAAAGAACTGTTTGCGCGAATTTTAACCGTTTTGAGAGCAGTTTTTAATTAGATCGTCTGTACGATCTGACGATCGTCCAGGACGAAAATATTTTTCCTCAAACGTCGGGACGATTGAATGGAGCGGTTGAGTGGATAAGACAGTTCTTAATATGAACTTCGTCTGTACGAATTTTTCGTTCGTCCAGACGAACAGATGTCGGTTCATTGTAGGGGACGGTTTTCAAGAGACATTAAAATGAGTTACTTTTTGATCGTCTGTACGAAAATATTTCGTCTGTACGATCGGTCAAGTCAAAAAGCCTGTACGAAGGGACGCATCGTAAGTTGTGTTGATTACGAAAAGCCGTTACATTTTGGACGAATTGGATCGTCTGTACGAAATAATTTCGTCCAGACGAACGATGATTTTCGTCCAGGACGAACGTATCGTTTTTCTTTAAATATGAATGCTTTCTAACTTAACAATCACACTTCCAAACTTCACTTTCAATCCCTTTCTACTTCAAATCGACAATGGCCTCCTCAAGCAAGAGACAATAGGTGTTGGTGAAGAAACGCAATAGGAATGCCTCAGAGAACTTCCTGTCTAAGGCGAATGAGGAATCCTTTCCTCGTTTTGCATCCGCCAAAATAACTCCCTCTCGCATTTTAATCCAAACTGAGTTAAAATTTCGGGTAATGCACCTCTTTGCCTCAACCCAATTTCATTTCATACTTTCTCTCGTCCACTTCTACAACAAGCAAACCTACCACTATTTCCTAGCGAACATGAGTTTTAATTCCGACCACTCCTCCATTAGTTCTTATGTATTCAAGAAAAAAGTTGAAATCACAAAGCACGACCTTGGTGCCTTTTTGAACTTAAGAACTGAGGGATATAGAGTCAACACCCTAATGAGTAAAAAGAAATTCAAATGGTATGAAGTCAATAGGGTGATTAGAGAAATTGGCCTAACCTATCATGTTGCTAGAGTTTCTGGAATGACCAGGGATGCCCGAATCATCCAGCATATCCTTCGATCTTCAATCATTCCTAAAGCTGGTGATAGGATTAATATTATCCCTCTCCTTTCTGCTCTAACCTTTTTAATTATGGAAGGTCATCCTATTAACGAAGCCCAACTTATCATAGATCATCTATGGGCTTTCAGAAATAGGACATGCAGATCAGAAGAGGAAAAAGAACATCTCATTAAGACACTTAGTCACTTATATTTTGGAAAAGAAATACAACTTAGTGCATCCTAATGAAGAATACGAAGAGCCAGTATACTATAATGATGCTTCCTTCAGATTGCTTTTCAAGGAGGAAAAAGGAAAAGCACATGCCAGTGCTTCAGAAGAGGAAGAAGAGGGAGTGCAAACTTCTGCTCCTCAGTCAGATTATCAGAATCTGATTGAAAGATTTGATAGATTAGAGACTCACATTGATCAAAGGTTTGATCAATTTGATGCTCAACTTACGCATCAACAACAAGACATTGGTAATATTAGAAATGAAGTACATGAAATTAATACCAATATAATGTTGATGGCCTCCTACTTCAACCTTTTTGGCGGCATTCCTCCTCCTCCAGAACAGTAGAGATGAATTTCTGTGTGTTTGTTGTATTCGTATTTTATGTTTTTATTGTGTCAGTTTCAATGTTAAGTGTTTGTGTTTATGTTTGTTTTTTTCTTTTAAGTTCAATGTATTTTCTTACTTGTTTTTAGATATTATGAAATGTGTAATCCTTTCATTAATATCAATGGATGTTGTACTTGTTTCAAATTTGATTTGTTTTTGAAATGTGGTTAATGTTTATGAATTTCATTAGTATTATTTAATCTTCATAGTGCTTAAATTAGATTGTAATTTGAGATTATCTATATTAGAAAATTTATTCTTTCTAAATTTAAAAGTTGTTTATAACTTGTTGTAATTAGAACTTTTAAATTCATGTCTATTCATTTAGACTACATAAAAGTTAATATTATTATTGCAATTTAGATGTTTTCTTATTTTGTATTTCTATGATCAAGTGATATTTATGCACTTAGAAATATTTGAAATTTTAGATTATTGATTTTGGAAAGAAATGGTCTCAATTACTCTTGAAAATTGTACAAAAAGTACAAAAATCAAAAGGAATTCGCAAAGATTTGCAAAGTGAAAAAGAGGCACAAAATAAGCCCAACAAAGAAAAAATGCACAAAAATGTGCCCCAAAAATTTTGAAAAAGATGCGCAAAGCGCCACATGTGGTAATTCCTTTCTTTCCAAATTCTTTCAATCTCTTAATTCAAATTGATCTTATGTTCATTTATATTCCATTGAACTTTGAAATATAATTTTTTTTTTACATTTCTCTTGTAATGATTTTCTATACTTGAATGTCTAAATTGAATAATGTCTTTAAAAATTTCTTCTTACTTACAATGTTATATCACTTCTTAAATTTTATGAATTTCTATGATTGACCTAATATTTTTAGTTTAAAATTGCATACCTTATGTCAATCACCATTTAGATTAAATTTTAAAATGAATTTCATATAATTACTTACATTTCTCGTCTATTTCTTCTTCACTTTTTGTTGATGTAAAAAAGGGAGAGAAATTATTGAAATTATTGTGTTTTATGTTTTGATTATTCTTTTTGCAAGTATTTGACTTTGTGGTTGTTTGTGTTAAAATTTTTGAAAAACAAAAATATTTTTCTTTATGCCTCCTTATTTTAATGTACTCATCAATTCAGGGGAAGTTTAGGAGATAGGAGATTTGTTTAAATTGAAACCATACAAACAATAATTGTTTTGCCATCATTAAAAAGGGGGAGATTGTTAGAATAGTTGCTATTTGAATGCTTTTACATTTTTTGCAACTTGAATAGTTTTGATGATTTCAAACATTATTGTTCAAATGTGTAGTTATCTCATAATAATTTTAGAAGATTTGTATTTGCTCTTGTGTGTACTAACATTTCAGGAAAATCAGACTCCAGACTACGATAACTTCAAATCAAATTCAACATGAGATAAGGAAGTGATTGTAATTGAGTGAATAAAAAATATACACACACATAAGGAGATCATAAAATTTTATACTAATCGTACTGGACGATATCCTATCGTACGGGACGACCAGACAGTTATCTCCTATAGGGCACATGGAATGAATAGGAACTTGTTTGAAATTTTTTTTCTAAGTCCTATTCGTCCAGGACGAAATTAATTATCATACCAGACGATTGGTTCTCTGTAAAATTTTCATCCAGACGAATTTTATTATCGTACGTGGCGACTGGTCCTCTGGAAAATTTTCGTCCAGACGAAATTAAAATATCGTCCAAGACGATCTGGTCTCTGGAAAATTTTCGTCCATACGAAAATAAATTATCGTCCGTGGCGATTGGTCCTCTGAAAAATTTTCATCCAGACGAAGTAAAGAATCGTCCAGGACGATCGGGTCTCTGGAAAATTTTCGTCCAGACGAATATATTCTCGTCCAAACGATTAACCGACTTAGAACAGTTTTCAGCAGTTTCTAGAACCGACCTAGTAATAACTGTTCGTACTGGACGTACCTAGTTTGTACAGGACGATCATCTGTACGAAGACATTTCATACACATAGTCAAATAGGGTCGTTTCAGATCATTTAAGTAAAATCGTCCAAGATGATCCATGATCGTACAGGACGATCCACTGCGTACAGAATTGAACACTTGCAGTTTTTGGGCGGTTTTTCTTGTCTTTTATATAAAAAGTCCAAATTAGACTGCCACCCTATCTTTTTGTCATTTGATCTTCGTGCCTCTTGAGAGAATAGCCAAGGAGAGAGTGGAAGAGAGCATTCAAGGGAGAATTCCTACCACTAGAGCGAGAAGGCTTCACTTGGATTTCAAAGGTAAGAGTCTCTACTTGTGAATTTGGATTACTTCACTCATTTCCTTCTTCCTTCTAGATTCTTGTGAGAAGATCAGTCAAGGAGATCCGGTTCTCTACCGACACTTGGAGAGTGTGAACAGTCAAAAGGTTCTCTGCCTACACTTGGAGAGTGTGAACAGCCGTAGGGTTCTCTGCCCACACTAGGAGAAGTGTAAAAGGACGACGGTTCTCTGCCAGCACTGTGGATTGTGTAAAAGGACGACGGTTCTCTACCGCACCGGGTAGTGGTGAAAAGAGTGTGTTGTAAAGGCTTCTCTGCCTTGCTATGGGTGCTAATGGAGAGTCACTATTGGTTTTAGTGCAATACTCAGAGGGTGCCTCTGAGGAGTGGATGTAGGTCTGGTTATAGACCGAACCACTATAAATCTGGTGTCATTTACTTTATTGTTTTTACGTTTCCGCACTTTAAATTTCAGTTTTAACAACTCTGTGGTTGAAAAATATTTTTCTATAAACTTTAAAAGAAATTTTTATTTCGGTTCAACTTAATCTTCAAAGAGGGTTTAAAATTTTTAAACTACCAATTCACCCCCCTCTTGGTAGCCTTGGGACATTTACTTAGGCTTAACAACCTAATTACTGGACTCAACAAGCGAGCTTTATAGGTCGCCTCACAGTCTGGTAGTACTCATCCAAACTGTTGATAACTCTCTGAGTTACAGTCATTTTCTCCTTGGGTTTCTTCAATTTAGTTTTCTTCTTGGATGATTTCACCCCCCCAGACTTTGAAGTGCTAGCTATATTGGATAGTTGTTTAGAAATAGGAGCTAGCACCATTGGCAGTGCCTTCAAATTTATCATGGGCTCAATAGGAGATTCCACTTTACACATGAAACTCCTTCAAGTTGTTTCAACATTTTTACAGTTTTCTTAGAGACCGCAGTCTCCCATTGTTCTTCTTGAATTGGCTTCTTTTCATTTCTTCTTTCTTCAACCAGGGGTACGGAAGAGGACGTGACCACCCGAGTTGATTCCTTTCTAGGGTGAGACAACACATTATCGGACAAAGTGAGTTCCCCTTTTTGATATTTTCTTTCAAGCCAATCCTTGAAGATGTAGCAATCTTCAATAGGATGGCTGAGTACCCGATGATATGGGCAATAATTTGGGTCACCAGTGTACTTCGACTCTTCGGGTCTCTTGCATTCAGGCAGTTCTAAACCCGATTTCAACACTTGTCGAAATAATTTAGCGACACTCTCCCTTTTGAATGAATATTCTTTATTCATTTTATCTTTGAGGGATTGGAACGTTCTATCACCTGTTCCTATTGCTTGTCTCTGGCCTCCATCTTGATAAGTCTGTGGCTTATCATTTCCCCCTAATATCAGCTTGTTTGGGCTTTTCTTGATATTACATCGGCTGTTTGCCCTTGTCTACGTTGTAAATCACTTGCTTTTCTCTATCAACTCTAGAGAAGAACGTAGAGTCTGCCTCACCCCTTCTAGCACCCGGGGCCTTAGCCTTCTTGGGCTTATCAGAGTGATTTTCTGATTTAGACAAATTTAGTTTCTCAAATTTGGTCACTTTGTCAAGCAAGTCTTGAAATGTGTTGATTGTAGCCATGTATAGGAAGGGTTGCATCTTATCATCAATGTTTCCCATTAACAACTGTACGGCATGCTCTTCTTCTAACTTCTGCTCACATTTCATGCTCAAATTTTGCCAGCGAGTGATATATTTAGTCACTGATTCTTCTCTTTTTCTCTTATCCAGAGCGAGGTCAGTGATCGTAATCTTCTCAGTTGTACTAGCGAATCTTTTTACAAACATATTTTCCAATTCTGCGAAGGTCTTCACAAAATCATTCGGCAATTCAGCATAACATTCGAAAGTAGTTGCTATCAAACTGCTGACAAATTGTCGGAAGAGTAGGGCGTTATTGCCTCCTGTGTTCTCACAGGTGGCTTTAAACTGTGCCAGATGCTGCCTGGGGTTGTTATTACCGTTGAAAGTATTGAACTTTGGTACAGAATACCCTTTTGGGTACGGTACTTGGTCGTATTCAGCAGGATACGGATGACCCTTGCCCACTAGTTTCTCCGCCTAATCAACAGCTATGATAGCCCTAATCCTTTCTGTTATGATTCCTTCCAACTGTGCAGCAGTCACTGGTTCGAAAGTACTTACAACATTTTGTGGAGTGGGCTGACGGATGACATTATGAGCCTCATGACCACCTTCAGGAGTACCTCGTACTCCCGAGACTTGAGGCATTTGGAAGTTTGGAGGATCCAGAGGAGGATTGGGCATGGCACCAACAGTAACAGTTCTCTGCATCATCTGCATCATTGCCCCCATCTGAGCCATCATCTCAGTCATCTTCTCATTCAACTGAGAGATTTCTCTATCTTTGGCTCTCATTTGTCGCCTTATATGTCTTTGCATGTATGCAAGTGTGACATTCTCGTCAGCGAAGGGATTCTCTTTGGATTCTTCTCTCTCTTCTTCTGCTTGAGAATGACCACCTCTGCCGGTGGTGGACACAGCTTCACGACGACGTTGATAAACTCGCCTAATTGGCGGTTGTTGATCGTCATCATCTTCATCGTTGTCGTAGTAGACTTCCTCATTAGCATTGGTGTGTCTCACCATATAGACTACCTCCATGTCCAATGTGTTATTTATTTCTTTCAATTCTTCTTCTAGATTTTCTTCCAGAAATTCATCAATATTTTCTTCTAAATTTTCCTCCATAAATTCATTAATATTTTCTTCAATATTTTCTTCGCCTTCAAGGAATTCTTCCTCCTCTAGCTTTTGATCATCTATATTTTCTTCCAGTAGTCGGATCTCCGAGCGACGACGCCATTAGATTTTCGGTTCTTGATTAGGCACGGGGACTTCTTCGATCAGTGGGCTGTGATCGAAGTTAGTCTCTTCCTTTGGAGGAGATAGATGACGACGGGATCCCCTAGAGGATTCTCCAAGGTGTCTACCGTCTGGAAGAATATCATTATGGGTCCTTTTTGGGGCCCACTTCTGATGTTGTTTGTAAATTGGGGCGGATCTCCGAGAAGCCTCACCAGATGTCACGCCCAGATCAGTCCTTTTTTCTCTTCTATCTTCCTTTTCATTTCTTCGAGGCTTTGGCCTCCAGACTTGTTTTCCTTTCCACCGGGACCTTTCAGCGGTGGATCCCTGAACATATGGTTCAGGTGTCACACCCCAATGTTCACCGTGTGGGACATATCTTCTTTCTCTTCTTTCCGCCACAGCAGATAGACGTTCTCTTGGCGGAGTTCTTCTGGCCTCTATCACTAAGGGCCATTGGAACTTTTTCTTTTTCAGACCTTTCTCCTTTACAGTCTTCAGGACCCGATAGACCCGGGCTGAGAGAGTTTCAGGTTCCTTTCTCTTTGGAGGAGCTGGAACCTCCTGTCGTTGCTCCCAGAAAGACTTCTTTAGCTCACCGGTGGAGCTATTCCTTTTCACCCATTTTAAATTAGAAAACTTGTTCCGGGTAGGAACATTGGCTTCAGGCACTTGGGCCGACAGATTGGAAGGGTGAACAGGGAGTTGTTGTTGCTGAGCTTGGAGTTCAGCATTAATCTTTCTCCTTTGTCTTCTCGTAGGCCTCCCTCCAGATGAGGAGGCTTCAGCATTGTACTCTCCAGGCATAGATAACCTGGTCGACAAAATAGTGGTGTTGGCAGTCACCACTGAGATTCTTCCGTCAGCTACAATCCTCTTGGTGGCTGGGATTTCAGGTTGTGATAGCCTCTCGAATACAGAAATCCTACCACGAGGATTTTCAGCAACAGGTCGTTGTGCTGGCAGATGCACACGACGGGTGACAGCTTCAGTAGCGGGTCGCTGCACCGGCAGATGCGCGCAACGAGTAGGAGCCTCGAAAGCTCTTGCAATGACAGCAAGGAAATCAACACTACCAAATTGGATGGTAGCTCTAGTGTTTCCGGTTTCAATGACAATATTAGCCAGCTGAATCCTAGCACCTCGTCCTAGTTGGACAGTCATCGGGGTGTTCTGTAGATCCATCTACATAAATGAAAGGCAAGGGTTAGTAATCAGAATCTGATATATCACCCGGCACTTTCAAAATACAAAGACTTGCACAGAACACAAAAACACAAATGGACAAAAATCATTAGCATAAGAAAATAATAAAAATAAATTTAAAATTCTGCTGAATGCCAAATGAATTTGTTGAATAATCATTTTGAAAGATTTAAGACTTCGATTCGTTAAATGATTATTGCAAAAGACTCAAAATTATGAGTATGGGTTGATACGGCTGCTACTATAGCTTATGAATGACTAGCCAGAGATGAAAAGAGAAACCATTCCCCAGCGGAGTCGCCAGAAATCTATGGGCTCTGAAAATTCGGCCTCGGCCTCCACTCGCTTTTTTTATTCGGCGAGGGAGTTTTAACGAACTAAGTTCTGAGGTAAATTTTGGAAGGCAGATGGGTTTGTAGATAAGACACTACCCAGAGATTTCGCCCTCATTTTGTGAAGACTTTATGATCTGAGTTCTGGTTTCCTATAGGCGCATGCCCCTATAGTTAATTACCCTTCCCGATCACGAGAGAGAACTTTCGATTAAGGCTAGTCGTCGATCGGATACGTATAGAGATACGTGCATCTGGCATATAGTAGCAGCAATAGGTATTAAGATTTAGAATGTTTGGAAGTTTGAGAATTTTGAAAAGTTCAAAAAGTTTTATATTTAAAATAGAAATTGCACCATCTTGCACTTAAAGTGGATGGTGGGGAATGGATGATAGACCCGATCAAGATCCCATGGTTCCGTCGTCCATGGCCAACGTGGTCCTTGGTCAACTTAGTCAGAGGAGGTATTCAACCAAACCTGATAGAAGGATCCTTGTTGGAAGCCATGGGTTACTTCGTCCAAGGGGACCTTGTAGACCGGGGTTGAATGTTTGTCTAAGGGGACAAATTTGAATCCACCTTAATAAATAGAGGGCTTTGTGCCCTATCGATCATATCCTATTGATTCATATCTCAAGGATTTAACGCCATTAAGGAGCGTATTGGCTCTGGCCATAACCGCTATTTATGGTTCCATTTGGCGGCAAAACCACTCGGTTCAGAGGGTCCCGGGTCATAACCGTTTACCTGCAGTGCCATTTGGCGGCGAAACTGCCGGTTAGAGGACACGTACCACGTCCTTACTGGCAAGAGATTATTTGAGAATGGATCCTAGTGATATTTTTGACTAGGCATTTGACTCTTTGTGAGCTAGAGTTAATTTCAATTTGTCCGCCTCGGCAAACTGTTGCGGAGGGCGGATGGATTTTGCTTTAAGTTTTTGATGGATTTATTTCAATTTTTAAATATTTTTGGAATTTTGGGATTTATGGATTTTTTAATTTTATGGAGTTTTGGGTTTTGAATGGATATTTGGGTGTTGTGGAGTTTTGAGTATTTGGGTGGAATTTGAAAGCGTTTGGAATGGACTTTGGATAGTTTAGATTTTCTGGCATTTGAATGGAATTTGAGAGTATTTGTGAACCCCTTCGGTTGAGATAACCAATCAATACGGCCATCATCGGGGTGTTCGGGGTCATTTCTCTTTATGGATTGAACATTGTCAACTCTATCGGACTATCGACAGAGGATCGGGTTTTGTAGACTTTGAGCCTTTGTAAGTAAATTCTCTTGATTAAAGGCTTTGGAGACTTGATATGAATATATTAAAACAAATATACTGGTCCTCTCAACCGTGTATTTATTTGAGAGTTCGAGCCTTGTCGACTCCTATTGATCCGTATAGGAGGATCAGGTTCGAACAAGAATTGACTTGTCAACCCGCGCAGCATCCCTAGGCGTCACGTGTGTACCAATAACACGTTCGCCGGGGCCCTTGCGGGTTTGGATTGTATTTTTCCCCTTTAGTGTACCTATGTGTTTACAAATTATAGTGCACGTACGGGGGTATTCTTGGAATAGACGCCTTTTGTCTGCTTGTATGGAGGTTGTAGATCCGGTGGCGTGACGTTGTAGTTTTGGACTCCTTCTGTCTGCTTGTACGAATGTTACAGATTCGGTGGCGTGGCGTAGCAGCTTCTGAGTAGAGTCGTTCGCTTCTTCACACAGGTAGATTGTCGTGCACTACTCATTGCTTTCTGCAGGCGGATCGTAGTGCACTAACAAATCTCCTACTTTGTGCTCATAGATGTTGATATCTGTTATAGTCCTTTTGTATTCACTTGTAGACTGTATGTATAATAGGTCTCCTATGGCAGCTCGTAGAAGCTCTCCATTATTATGGTCCTCCAGCCTTTGTTATGACCTTCAACATTTATTTGTAACTTGATATTAGTTGTTGGTTGAACCACATTCTTCGGCGATCTCTTCATGTGTTTTTGATTTGCAAGTCGTTACATGTCATTTGTCATTGCTTGTAGTCGAAAGACATTTGATGTTGGTTGTAAGGAGATTATTGCTTTTGCATCTCATCCACCATTTGTTATGTACAAGTAGACTAGTGTGCTTGGTACAAACCTTCGTTAATGCTTACAAGTAGATGAAGTAGGGATCACTATATCTGCTACATTTGTCGCATGTCTTTTCTTATATTATTCATGAATATCCCCCTCCTTGAAATTATTGTTACTTTGCAATTATGATAGGGATGAATATTATTCATGAGTACATTGGAGATCTCATGCCACTATTCATAGTAGAATTGGGTTCTTGTCTTGATTGTTGCTAGTGGATGAAAGAATTTTCTTTATCCAATATATGTCATTGTGTGATTGTAATCAAGTGGTATGCAAGAAGTTGTTTATCGCTGTTCATTTGATCATTGCATATAATTAGGTCATGTTGACTGTTGTAAGTCTTTCATTGTCACAAAAGTATGACCCAAATCTTGTATTATGAGTTTGCTCCTCCTCAAATTAAACTCATATTGAATTCAAATTTCTTATAATTTGTTCACCTTGATTATACTCAAATTTAAATTGAGTCTGCATTTGTTGTAATTCAAATCTAGATTTGAATTCAAGTTCAATATGTGTTCAAGTCTTGTTCTTGAGTTCAAATGGCTCTTTTGAGTCACATGAGATTCAAAGTCAAGTTTTATTATAGTTCAAATTATAAGTCCAAATCAAAGTCCCCTGTGGTCCTTGTAGAGTTCATGTTTGTCACATCATTTTCAAGTCCAAACTTCTTGTCATTCAATTTCAAGCTTATAAATCCAAGCTTACAAGTTCTCATCAATTTGAGTTCATTTATTTTAGGTTCTGAGCGTAGTCCCAAGTCCTTGGTTGTTCTGAATTCAATCAAGTTCTAATTCTTCGTTCTTCTCATTTGATTTTTTTTTTAAAATCAAATGTAAGTTAAAATTTTATGCTTTCAAGTTTATTTGAGTTTAGGTTCACTTAAGTCAATTGATTCAAGTCCACAAGTTCATTGTCTTCTCAAGTTCAAAGGTTCACGAGTCCGAGTCCAAGTTCGATCGCCCTTTGAGTTCAATCCAAGTCCATGTTCCAAATTGTTCAAGTCCTTGGATTTTCAATCCAAATTTCGGCAGCCTCCAGGCGTCTCCACCGTTTAGGGGAAAACTACGGAAAAATGGGCCTTTCCCACCACGCCAAGAAAAGCGTGTATGGTAGGTGCCCCCTTTCAAGGACACCACGGCCGTGTATTTTTCGATCCCCCACCACGCTTAGAAAAGCGTGTATGGGTATTTTTTGAAAAAAAAACATTTTGTAAGAAAGTATTTTTTTCGAAAATATTTTGCAAGAAAAGAACAGTTATTTCCCCGCAAGCGGGTACTTATGGGTATCCCCACTTCGTCGTGCGCATCGCACCGGGATCCCTTCCCACCACGCTAAGAAAAGCGTGTATAGGCGGGGTTTTCAAGGCGATACGAACTTCGAAGAAGGAATTAGGTGATTACCCGCTTCGTCGCAAGCGTCGGGACGCACTCCCTCCCACCACGCTAAGAAAAGCGTGTATAGGTGGTCGTTTTGTCCCGACAAATGCGTTGAAACGAGTTCTCAGAGTCTTAGGGTTTATGAGTTATACCTTGGCGGTCATCGTCGGGGTTGGCACACGGATCGAGGTAAGAGAGAAGCATTCTCTCTTCTTTTTTTAACTAATTATAACTAATTTTAAGAATAATTAGTCAATTAATAATAATTAATTACTATTAAACATATTAATTATAATTAATTATGTTTAAGTATAATTAATTTATAATTAATTAATAATTACTTATAATTAAAAATAAATAATCATAATTAAATTATGATTAATTTATAATTAATTAATAACTAATTATAATTAAAAATAAAGAATCATAATTAAATTTTAATTAATCATAATTAATTTATAACAATAATAATTAATTAAAATTAAAAACAACAAATTATAATTAAATTCAATTAATTATAATTAATTAAAATGTATACAGAAATTTAACAGGATTTATACAAGATTTGAACAAGATTTTATGTCTGATTTGAGCAAGGTTTATGCTAAATCTTGCTAAACCCGTAAATCTCATGAAGGAATAAATTCTCCATTCCTTCTCTTTACTGTAAATCCTAGAGTTTGGTGGATTTACGAGTTTCAGCCGAAGAAGCTCGTGCAAGGGGATAAGTTACCTTCACAGCAAGCAGAGCTCTTGCTTTTGCTCCGAACAAAATGTCGTGATTCCAAATCCGACAGGAAGCGAACGTCGAAGGAGGAGGCGGAAAAGGGTAGGTCTTCCCTTCTCTCTCTCTCTCTCTCTCTCTCTCTCTCTCTCTCTCTCTCTCTCTCTCTCTCTCTCTCTCTCTCTCTCTCTCTCTCTCTCTCTCTCTCTCTCTCTCACACACACACACACACACACACACACACGGGATCCGGCCGAAGGGGTGCGGGAAGAAGAGAGTGGGATCGTATGGGTTGGAGGTCGGACGGTTGAGAGGGTCGGAATAGAGGAGGAGTTCGGCCAGAGAAGCAGGAGGCGGGATCGACTG
Organism: Dendrobium huoshanense; assembly: GCA_016618105.1. Classification (NCBI taxonomy): domain Eukaryota; kingdom Viridiplantae; phylum Streptophyta; class Magnoliopsida; order Asparagales; family Orchidaceae; genus Dendrobium; species Dendrobium huoshanense. Next base: position 51,212,781 of record CM028358.1, read on the forward strand.
AGTTAGAGCTCTCGTGCGGGAAAAGGGTCGTGGAAGTCGTCGGGATCAGGAGGAAGAGTTGCAGCGATCGTGGATAGGAGTCGTGTGTAGAATGCTATCCCGAAGGCTTCCTTCGTTCGGTATTTAACGATGAGAACGGGGCAACGATCGAGAGCAGAATTTCGGCAGGGATCGCAGAAGGCGACGCGAACGGCGCCGAATGCACAGTAACTCGGCGGAATTCCTTGCGGGATTTACGGGATCTCTTCGATCAAACGAGGTATGCAGATTTTATTTGTTCTTTTGGTTATTACATAGAGTTCAACAGATTCCTTTTTAGTTAGATGGATGAAGGAGATTGCATCTTGACAACAGGCTAGATACTTGCTTAAAGTCATTGAAAATGGATGTCGAGAGTCTCTAGTTTGTGGACTTTTTAAGGATGAAACTGAAATAGTAGAAACAACATTAGAATGTATATATTCATGTACTCATACAGATCAGTGGAATGTGATGGAAACCATCTTGTCAAAGCTTCCACGCAAATCATTAAGAGAGAAAACCTTTAAGGATATCACTCCGAAGCATGGCAATCTAGGTTCCCCAAGGTTTTCTTACATAAGAAGTCACCTTTCAAAGCCCGTGAGGCAATCTAATCCATTAAATTGGCAAGAGGAAGACTCTGGACAACATTTTTCTAGAGGCATTGATCAGTTGGTTTCTTCAATGGCTGATGATAACCTTCAGAAGAGAATAAAAAATGCTGAAGGTCATGTTGAAGTTGGAAGGCTGTTGGCATACTATAAGGTTTGATGTTTCCTAAATTAAGTTTTTTTTTTTTTAGACCTGATCGAAAATTGCATTTGGTCTATGCCCACCTCTAAAAAAACTTAGAAGAATAAAGGTGGAGAAGAATTTCATCATGAATTTTGCTTCATGATTCTATCTCTATTGGAACAATTCGCTATAGCTGCAAGCCCATATTTATCCTAATAGAATGGAGCATGTGATAGACCAGCCGATTTGATTGGCAGTGAATTAGGAAGTTTCCTATTTAAGCGGGAACTATTTAGGAAGGTTCTTAATCAAAGGAGAATTGTTTAGGAATATTTTAATTACAATTGGGAATGAATTATTTAGGGCAAGAGATCTAATTTGAATTCAAAATCTTAGAGGGAATTGTTTAGGGAAGGGAGGAATTAAGGGGGATTATTTAGGAAAGTTTTAATTATAATTGGGAGGGAATTAATCAGGGAAATAAATCTAATTTGAATTCAAATTTGAGAGAGAATTATTTAGGAAAAAGGGGCTGATTTGGGAGGGAATTATGGGAGCCTATTTAAGACTAACAACAGGATGATTTCAAGATTATGTTTGGAGTTTGCTGAAATTAGAATTTTTTAGGTTTTTTGGGCTCTAGCCGGAAGCTAGGGATTTTTGAGAGCCGGATCTTTCTCTCGAATTCAAGATCTAACTATAAGCTATTTTCTTTCATATATCTCATAAAAAAAATAGTCTTGGTGTGTTTTTCTTCCTAATTTCTTATTGTCGTTCGCTAATTTCAAGGAAAAGTGCACCTACTTTCTATCAAATTGGTATCAGAGCACGATCCAGGTACCTAAGGTGGGAAAGAAAGGTATAATTATTGGAAGGGGAGATTGGAAAAGTGAAATCTGATTTTGTAAAGATTTCAAGTTTCGAAAAGCTATTTTCAGCCATCCATGAGAATATCGATGAGAAATTTTTCTTCATGGAGGAGATGATAAAGAAGCTTCTTGAGGGCCAAACCAAATCGACAACAACGGAGGTGAGAGCATCGTTGAACGGACAAGAAAATGGGAGAAACCCTAATATAGGTATAAATGAGGGAGATTCAAGAGGTGAAAATTTATGGGGAAGAAGAGGATAGACCATCTTTGAAATCACTTCCAAGGAGGGGGAATGGTGAAGTAATAAGATTTTTGGTGGAATTGCATAGTTTGGAAGAAAACGAAGATGGAGAGAAGATAGAAGCAATAGAGATGGTTCAACCACTCTTACAGGAATATCGAGAAGTTTTCCAGCCAGTTCATGGGTTGCTTACTCCGTGAGAACACAAGCATACTATCTTTTAGAAGGACGAAGTCTCATATATCAGTGTTCGTCTGTACCATTCTCCCCAACGATAGGAGAATGAGATGGAGAGATTGATCAAAGAGATGTTGGAGGTAGGAATAACTCGATCTAATGACAGTCCATTTTTTTAGTCTAGTGCTATTAGTCTAGTGCTTCGATAATAGATTCATTCATTCCACCATGAGGACAAGGTGATACTTTGAGAGGTGAGTATTGATAGACCGGCCGATTTAATTATGAGGGAATTAGGAAGTTTTCTATTTAACAGTGAATTATTTAGGAAGGTTCTTAATCAAAGGGGACTTATTTAGGAATGTCTTAATTACAATTGGGAAGAAATTATTTAGGGAAAGAGATTTAATTTGAATTCAAAATCTAAGATAGAATTATTTAGGGAAGAGGAATTATGGGGGATTATTTAGGAAAGTTTTAATTATAATTGAGAGAGCATTAATCAGGGAAATAAATCTAATTTGAATTCAAATTTGAGGGAGAGTTATTTAGGAAAAGGGGGTTAATTTGGGAGGAATATATGGGGGCCTATTTAAGGCTAACAATAGGATGTCTTCAGAATTATGTTTGGAGTTTGCTGAAATTAAAATTTCTTAGGTTTTTTAGGCTTTGGTCAGAAGTTAGGGATTTGGGAGAGCTGGATCTTCCTCTCAAATTAAAGATCTAACTGTAACTTGTTATTTTCTTTCATATATCTTGTAATAAAAATAGTTTTAGTGTGTTTTTCTTCCTAATATCTTATTGTCGTTAGCTAATTTTGATAAAACGTGCATCCATTTCCTATCAACATGCTAGCAAAATTTTTTGAGTACTCAATGGAAAAGCTAAATTTCATTAGAGTACACTAATTTCACTTTGACTGAATATCGATGGAACTTGATAGACATGATTTTTTTTTGGGTTCAAGCTTTAAATAAAGGATTAATGTTATGCAAGTCAATGAGATCATAATTGTGCTTCCCATCAATTCACTTTTTTAAACTTACTACTTAGGTCTCTAGCAATTTTGAGAATTTATTTTGTTCTACTAGCTTAGTTCTTGATTACCACATAGTTCCTTTTGTGCTAACAATTTTAATTATAAAATTATTTTTGCTTGTGTGGATTTTTATTTTTATTTTTTGTGTAAAGTTGAATAACATTAACTTCTATGACAAAAGAGAAACTTTCATTTTTTATTTAAGATCGACCTCTAAGATGAAGCTTTAATTTCCTTAAAGATTCAATCTTGTTATCTTTTTATTTTGTTGGGGTTGAAGAGGCATAATATAAAAAATGAAGTAAAATAATATCTTAGGATTAGATGGGGGGCATTTAAAAAACACTAATAAAAATATTTTTGAGACTATGATTCAAGATTTTAAGGTTTTGATTGTGCATGAAAAAGTTAATGTTATATGAGAAAAAGTAACTTTCGATATTAGAAATATTGCAAAGTATATGCTTGGAGTTTCAAAAGAAAATGCTCATAATAGTAAACAATAGTTGGTGCTGGAATCAAAATATGCAAGATAAGATAAAAAATAAGAAGCTTGGTTATAAAAGTTGTTTTAGATGTAAAAGCTTGGAAAATTGGGAAAGATATAAGGGGGGTCATAAGGAGTTTAAGAAAGTAATATGCGATGCAAAGAATATAATTTTTAATAATTTATATAATAGATTAGATGTTAAGGAGAGCGAAAGATGTATGTATATGTTAGCTGAAAAAGAGATAGGAAAAGAAAAAAATTAGTTCAAGTGAAGTGCATTAAGGATGAAGATCACAATATTTTTTAATTAGAAGAGGATATTTAAAAAAGGGGATGAGATATTTTGATAAGCTTCTTATTGAAGATTGTGAGAATGCAATTGACTTTAGTGACCTTAGCATCATAAATAAAATAGAGATTTTTATTTTGATGCTCGTATTAGTAAACCCCAAGTTAGAGAGGCTTTAAAGAAAATGAAGTGTGGAGAAGATGTTGGACTTGATATTATTCCGATAGAGGTGTGTGAATGTTTAGGAGATGAAGGAATTTCTTTGCTTACGAAATTTTTAAACATTATTTTAATGACAAAAGATGTAGATGAGTGGATGAGTGTGTTGGTTCTTATTTTTAAGAATAAAGGTGATGCATAAGTATGTGCAAATTATATAGGAATTAAGTTAATGTGCCATACATTAACATTATGGGAGCAAGTTATTGAACATATGTTACGACGTGATACTAATGTTTCTCAAAATCAATTTGGATTCATGACAGATAGGTTTGTTATGGAAGCTATACATTTACAGAGAGGTTTGATGGAGAAGTATAGAGAGATTGAGAATCTGCAAATGATAATTATTGATTTAAAGAAAGTATATGATAAAGTTCCAAAATAAGTGCTTTGATGAGTTCTAAGAAAGAAAGAAAAGTTAATAATGCATATATTCAAGTCATTAAGGGCATGTATGCAAGAGCTGTTTCTTGTGCTCAAACACAAGATGGTTTGACAAAGTATTTTCTTTTTCCGTTGTATTACGTCAAGGATCAGCCCTAAGCATATATATTTAATTTACTCATGGATGTTCTTACTAGACATTTACAAGATAATGTAACTTGTTGTATGGGTTTTGCTGATGATATTCTTCTTCTTGATAAGACTAGAGAGGGAGTTGAAGGAAACATGAATTATGAAGGTCAACCTTAATTAGAGTCTAAAGATTTCATTTGAGTAGATCTAACTAAACATGGAGTGTAATTTTAATAGCAATAGATCTAGCAGGGGGATTGTAAGATTGTGCGATCAAGTCAATAAGAAGAGTACAAGTTTTAGATATCTTGGGTCTATTGTTAAAAGTGATGGTGAAATAGATGGGGATATTGTTAGTAGAATTCAAGTTGGATCGTTGAAGTGGAGGAATGCATCAGACTGACCAAGATGATCGTCCGTCATTAAGCACAAGTTTGTAATCTCCTCTTCAGCCTCTGTCTCGAAGGAGTTAGATGCATAATCCCCCCAGAATGCTTTTTGCAACCGCTTCTTGTCATTATCCTTTCTAAACTTGGGTTTCTCTCCATCATTATCCTTGCTTGTGTGAGCCTTAAGAGTAGAACAATCAGCTTTAACGTGTCCCGGCTTCATACGTTCAAAATAGATTATATCATTAGAACTCTTAAATTTTTTTTCTTCCTTTACCTTTAATTTACTTCTGATGGTTCTTTTCCTTCTTCCTTAGAAAGTTTTTAAATTGCCTCGTGAATAAGGCAACATCATCGCTTTCAGACCAGGAAGAATCAGTGTTTGTGTTGTTGGCCTTTAGTGCCATAATTTTCTTCTTCTTTTTCTCACCTGCATCAAGGTTTCTTTGATTCACCCCTTGCTTGTAAGCAATGAGTGATCCAAGTAAGTTATCAATCGAATAAGTATTCAAATCTTTAGATTCAGTAATTGCAATAATTTTAGCATCTAACGAAGAAGACAAGCATATCAAAATTTTATTAACTTTACATAATTCGTAAGTTCTCTTCCTAAAACATGTAGTGAGGTGATAATTTGAGTAAATCTAGTGTACATGTCAGAAATTGATTCAGTGGATTTAATATGAAAAAGTTTGTAATCATGCAATAAAATATTCAACCGAGATTACTTAACTTCATTTGTTCCTTCATATGTAATGCACAATCTATCCCAAAATTTTTTATCAATAGCACAAGATGAAACACGCATGTAATCTTTAAATTTTAAAGCACGAAAAAATAATTCAAATATTTCTCATTAAGTTGAGCTACATCCCTTTCGTCAAAAGTCCATTCAGTAAAAGGAAGTTCAGTTTTAGTGCCATTAATTTCATGTGATGGAGGTGAATAACCTTCTTATACAAGCATCCATATACAATAGTCAATCTATTGTAAAAAAGTAGACATGCAAGTTTTCTAAAAATCAAAAGGTATGCTATCAAACAAAGGTGGTCGAGTAATAGAATGCCCTTTCGTAGTATTACGATTATCAAAGCTAGCCATGGATCGAAATTCAAAAGTTTTCAAAAACTAGATTTTATGAATCCCGCTTTAATACCACTTGAAAGTTTGTTAGGGATATTAAGCCCTTATGAACTAGCTCAATGCTAACCAAGAGGCGGGTGAATTGGTATTTTAAAAAATTTCTCAATCAAAATGCAAACTACAACCAAACCAAAATTCACTACAAAGAAAATCAAAGTGCAGAAATTAAATGCGGAAAAAGGTAGTAATAAAGAACACAGAAATTTATAGTGATTCGGTCAACTTGACCTACGTCCACTCCCCGGAGTCTCTCTTCCGGGCATTGCACTAAACTCAGTGACTCTCCTTTTTCTCCCACACAAAGCGAAGAAGACTTTACAAACCTCTTTTCCACTAACACTGGTGAGGCAGAGAACCCAACTCCCTTTGCTTCCTCGTGAAGCATGCAGAGAACCTGACTCTTTTTGCTTCCTTCTGAAGCAGGAAGAGAACCTTCATCAATAGCTAAAGTAGACCTGTCTAGAACCCCCAAGGTACGAGGAACAATGACCGGAGAAGGCGACGTGGATCCTTGCTTGGAGCAACCTTCGTGATATCTCTTACAAACTCTCCCTCATAAGATCCCTCTCTCCTTACTCTCCCTTTCCTCTTGACTCTCTCAGATCAAGACAGAAGCAAAAGATACTCTATTTGGTAGAACAACTCCTCTTTTATAGAAGAGCTTCGGAATAGCTCTTAATTGCAACAATTCGACTTTATCGTCTAGGACGATATCTATACGATCAGTACAATTTTAGCCCAATCAGCTAGGACGATTTGGGGCGATCATAAAGAAAATTATTCATATCGTCCAGGATGATATTTGTTTAATTTGTTAAATATCGTCCAGACCATCGCCCTGTATGGGAATTTGAATGATGAAAAAGTAACTTGATCGTCCAAGATGATTGTGCGATCGTTTGGGACAATTAGTTACAAAACATCACAGATCGTCTAGAACATTGCCCTAAATGGAAGCAGGCCGATGTTTGATCGTCTAGGAATAACTAAGGTTTTTGAACTAATCGTCCCAATCGATCCTAAGATCGTCCCGGATGATATGATCGAGCAATCAATACTTAATTATTTTGCTTAATTACCATATTAATTTAGGCATAATTATACTGCATCGTCTAGGATGATATTCAAAAGTAAAACAGGACGATATTCAAAAGTAAAACATACCTATATAGATCTGGTGGCTAATTCTTTCTGATTTGAGCTAATCGTCTAGGACGATGGTAACTTCGTTCGGGATGATATGCTTAATGACAATTACGTTAACTAGGATGTCCTAATTAGGGTTTCTATTTTTAGCTGATCGTCCAGGACGATTTTGGATCATCCTAGATGATGCGATCAAAATAGAAAACTCTAATCACTTAGACAAAATTTTTTTCTCAAGTGTGTGTGTGTGCAAGGTTACATAGGATCAGGAACCATATAGTTTACAATTGACTCAAGAAAGGGTAGAAGACACAAACGTACATTACAGGCTGACTCAGTCCAAAGCTACCCAATCTTGAGCTGGCTTGATTTGTAATTTAATCTTGTGGACCTGAAACGTTAGTATGCAAGACAGTCGTAGAAAAACAAAAAGGTTTGCTATCATCAAAATTAGATTTGCAATAGAGTACCATCGTACTTGCACACTCTCCAAGTGTCGATAGAGAACCGTCGTCCTTTCACACTTCCCCAAGTGTTGGTAAAGAACCGACGTCCTTTCACACCGTCCTGATTTCGACAGAGAACCGACATCCTTTTACACTCTCCTGATATCTGCAGAGAACCAAACCTTCTTCAAAGATCTTCCCTCGAACCTCTTCAAAAATGGGAAGAGATTTTCAAAGAACACAAGGAGATTTTCACTTTTGAGTAATCTTGTGAATCCTTCACACTCTCAAATTTGTAAGAATTGTCTCACAAACACTCTCCCAAATCACTCTTACACTTTTGCACTTCAGAAAAACAAAAAAGGATTTTTTTAAAAATTATTTTCTAAGGGGCTTATATATGAAAAGCACATAAAACTGCCCTGAAAACTAAAAATTGCAAATTTGAGCGTCCGCGGTCGTACATACGATCGACATTCGTCCGTATAAACAATTCAAAGTTTACTCGTACGAACCTGTACGAAATATTTTTGTATGTACATATCTTACAATACGAACCTATTTAAATGGAATGTTTGAAAATTTTCAAAATTAAATATTAAATTAATTTTAAAAAGCTTCAAATTTTAGATGAGCAAAAGCTTCATCAATATTTTATTAAAAAATAAAAAAAGATTTGTTGAAACTTCCCTCGAGTCCCGTTCTGGCTCTCCCACATTTTGGGCTAAGTAAAACCTTCTTTTATTAGCTCATAGTAGCTTTATTCTCCCTCACCTTCAACACAAGTGTCCATCTCCTTGGCTAGCGAGAAGGCCCAGAACCATCACTCGACCTCATAAGCCGCCTAAAATGAAGAGCCTCAGCTACAATTGCAATGTCTAACACAGCAATTCTCTCTCTCCTAACATGTACAAGCAACTTTACATCATTTTTTAGGCTAATTATCCATGCCTAAGAAAGCAACATATAACCTAGGGGTGTCCATATTTAATACGACCCAAAAATATCAGGTTTGGGTCAACCCGGACCCAAGGCATGTTGGGTTCGAGACCAGCTAATCGACCTGTTTCTTACCCGTTTTGACTCGAAAACCTTGAAAACCCATTTTGACCTATTTTTTACCCACTTTTGATCTGAAAATAGAAGAATGACCCATTTTTTGACACGAAAACTTGCAATTTTTGGTCCGTCCTTAGTCATTCAAGCTGTTTTAGGTTGACCCAGACCCGAAGCAGGTCAGGTTTTGGTTCCAAAAATTAAATCATTTGCCAAAATAGGTTAAGTTCGGGTTGACCCGAGTAGTGCCAAGTCAATTTCGCGTTCAATTTGAACGCGACCTGTGATCCGAAATTAACACTACTAATATAACCTAACATCTACTTCTAAAAATTGTTGCAGCTTCAAGCATATACTAACAAAGCCTTTAAATGTTGTGTCATGAAGGTAATTGCTTTGCTAATTGGCTTACTAAATTTAGGTGTTGTTGACCTCATTTTTGTATGAGGTCTTTAATCAGATCCTAAACCCAATCCAAACTCAAGTCAATCCAAACCCAATCAAATCCAGACCCAAATCCAAGGTCCTAAGGCTTGGTCCTAAAGGCCTTTTCCAGCAAATCTTCCAGAATTTTAAAACCTAGTGAAATGAACTCAGATTCAAGCTCTGTCAGTTTCATACTGATGGGGCAGGTCTCTAGTGTCAACCCTCCAAATTTGAGCCCATTTTGAGTTCTCTAACCCCAGTTACTAAATCAGAATCCAAAGGCTGTAAAATCTTCAAATATTTACAGCCCATGCCACTGGACCTGCCCTTAACTAGACCCTGGCCTTAGAGACCTCCCCAAAGTCTCTAATCACTTTCAGACCTTCAATCCTGACTCCCTGAACATTAAACTGCCTCTGGGCTGGCTCAATTTGACTCCTATTTAGCCAGGGGTCAAAATGACCAAAATACCCACGTATGGCCCAAACAGTGATTTCAAACCAAATGAGCTCCAAATTGAATGCAACCACTTCCAGCAAATTCCAAATGCCAAACCAAACCTGTTCAACCCAAACCAAACCTGTTCAACCACTTTAGCGAATTTAGATCAATTTAGGTGAACTACACACCATTCCTTTTGGAATGAAACTCAAATTTAGAGAACTAGTGTCATATACCCAATGATCTAAAACACCTTAATTGGACATTAATTGATTTTATAATAACTAATAGATTTAGGATGATCCTTCATTAAGGATCTTTTTCTTTTATTTTAATAAACTTCTAATAAATCAAAATAAAATCCCTAAATATCCTAATCAATCCTAATCAACTCTAAATTATCCTAACTAACTTTCAAATACATATCAAATCTTTTAAAATCAAAATACAAATCCAAAGTTCACTAAATGTCATTAAACCTAAATCAAACCCTTAATTAACCCTAAACCTTCCAAAAATGTAATAAATCCATTTAAATCCAAAAATACAGATAATATCTCTAACTAACCATAATCTGGTTCTTAACCAATGAAAATTAAAATCAAATCAATTTGACAGCAAATTAAAGCTTAATTTAATTTTAAGTAAAATCCAATATTTAATTGATTTAATTAATTAATAATAATTAAAAATTCCAATAAATTCCCAAACACTTGGAAATCCCTCCTTAGGTCATCTCTGACCTTTGGAGCTGATTTCAAGAGGTTTGGAATCCATTTGGGACAAAATCATAAAAAAAAGGGCTTTAATTAAACAATTTCCAAAAAATTCATTAAATAGCCCAAACTTTGAAAAATCATAAATAATTCAAGAAAAATCCAACTTGACCAAACTCAATTGCATTCAACTCATAATAAGGCCTAATATTTATTAAAAATATAAAAATTCCAGAAAACCATTAAATTGAAAAAGTCAACAGATTGGTCAACCGTAGGTTAAAACTAGTTCAAACCTTCATAACTAAATCCAGAAAAATCCAATTTCAGCAAGCTTACCTTCTAACTGATCATCATAAGGTCTAATATTTTAATAAAATACTAACTTTCCAAAATTTAACCTTAAATAAAAAGTCAACTTTTGACCCCTTAGTTAATTGACTAAAATAATTCCATAATTCCTAAAATTCAAAGAATTGTTCTAAAACTCTAAAAATGATCAACCAACTTCTAAAATCAGTAACCCAATACATTTCTAATAAAATTCATTAACTCCTAATTCTTAACTAACTTAAGCTACTTAACTATACCGGGTACCACTGGGTAACCCAGGCCTACGAGGCTATTAGCTTAGCCCCAAGGAAGGTGAAATAAACTTCACGGCCTCGGTGTGAAACAAAGGTGGTATCCAACAAATCATTAAATTGAAAATATCTAAATCCATTTCAAATCCTTAATAATTTAATAAACCTTTGATTCTTAATAATTTCTGAATTCTATTAATTAAAATCTATTAATTATTCAATTAAATTATACATTCCTTTAATTTGAATTAATTAGATAATTTGATTGATTAAGATTTATCTTAATCAATCAAATTTGATAATTGATTTAGATTAAATGAATTCGGGTCTTCTATGCCTAAAGTTTGATTCCTTTTGGAGGACTTTGGACATTTTGACTTTTAAAGACCCTTAAAACACTTAAATAACAAAGAGATCTCTTATGTGTTGTGCATGATTCCTTTCAGGAGGGCACTAACCATATTTAGATTTGGAGATCTTCAAATAAAGAATAATAAACCATCGACCTTATACGACGTGCTAGATTCCTTCGGGAGGGCATGTTGTATTATATTTGTAAGGTCTCTTTCTCTCTCCTTAATAAATTTTGAGGACTCTTGAAATGAATGCATACCTTCTGTCTAAGGCGGGTATTTATTTTGGAAGTCCTAGGATTTATAAATTGATGATTTCCTGCACTTAGGGAATTATCAATCTATAAATTCTTTATAATCTAAATTAATAAACTTTAACATTTAAAATTGGAATAATTTAATAATTCATTAATACATCTTATTTAAACTTTAATCAAATTCCCTCGGCCTGTAATAAATCAATTTTAATAATACATGAAATTTAAATAAATAAACCCATTAGGACCTATCCAAGCTACACAGCTTTCTTCACACACTTAGATACTTGCTAGGACAACTAACTTCAGCCTAAGTTAGGCCGGTGGCTTGTTGTGGTTTGCTTGCGGGTGTCTTGCCTAGAGGGCACCTATGTGTGATTGCTTACTTTTCTGTACTGCATAGCATAGCATATTTATTTTTTTGTCTGTACACCAGAGAGCGGAGTGAACAAAGTGAGGACCGTGTACTTACTTTTCTGTCTTTACTTTCCTGCATTTATAATTGTACACAACGCACTCATAACATGCATCATTATATAACTACTTTATTTCCTGTCTTTTATATTATTGCAACAGTAGAATGTTTTTAGGATCTGATGTACTGCCTTTTATTTCCTAGAATTGTTGTATATAGATTGAGTCTGTACAGCGTCTAGAGTATGTAAAAGAATTAAAGATAACTGCTTATAAATATATAAATGGGGCTCCAAAAAGTAATATCCTCCTTCAAAAGAACGTTCCTTTTTGCAATTCCATAGAAGACCCGGAGTCTGAAGACCATAAGCAGTTATATTTAATTCTATCTTCTCGTAGGTTTAGAATCCAGGTTTGTTGTCGGCGGGTCCTGGCCACCATTACTTTACTGCAAATTCTGGGGTGTAACCGATGAAAATTATATTAATAAAATCAGCTCTTTCATATATAACTGTTTCATGCATCATCAGCATACGAGTAGATTTTTGTTTTTTTTTGTAAGCATGTTGTCCTGTATTTAGTTTAGATTCTTTAATAAACTCCTTGATTCCTAGGATAGAGCTACCTTAACTCTTGCATCATCGACGAATTGTTATGATTAGGATTGTTAGCTGGCAGCCCACTCTAGGCAGGTGGTAAGTCCAGATCGTATACACTTCTCTCTGAACATTCCTCCTTCTAATTAATTCTAATTCTTCTAAATTCAACTCTATAATCTAAAGCATGATCGTGGAAATTTAAATTAGCCCAAATATTTAATTAAATTTATATATAATTTTGGAATCAATTACTCTTCATTTAAATCGAGAGTGTTCTCTTAGGAGATGTAATTAACTACAGGGGCTTGCCCCTGTAGGAAGTCTAGATCCCAGAATAATCTAAACCCTACCTAAGTTCTTTTCTGAGGTAGGGGAAAGATTTGTGGAAGTAGATTAGACTTTGTTCACATTTAGTAGTTATTTCTATAATTAATAGATAGATAGTTGATTTGTTTTTACTAACAAATCAAATATCTTCTATATTTAATTATAGAAATGAACTTACAATCTGTTAATCTAATCAGTTCGATTAGAGAATATATTCATCATCCCTTCAGGATGATTTGAATATTCTCTATACTACACCTGATTAGGAGAATGAATTGTACTGTTTCTCCCTTTAAAATCAAGAGGAGGATATTAGTTTGTCTTTCGGGGCAGTATAATATCCGACTTTGTAGGTTTAATCGGGAGAAATATATCCTAAAAATAAATAAAGCGAATCATGTGAGAAGATAAAATTCTTATTTTTAAATAGAAAATTATGCTTTATCTATACTTTTATTTAAATCCATTTCTTACAATCAAGAAATAGATAGGTATTTGATCTACTTTCACGAATAAATCAAATATCGTCTGTATACTTGATTTTAGGGATGAATCGATAATTCACTAATCTAATTAGGTAAATAGGGAAAATACAGATCGCCCTTTCGGGTGATTTGTATATTCCCTATGTCATACCTGATAAGGAAAGCGAATTGTCTGTTCTCTTTCTTTAGAATCGATAGAAGAATATCAGTCTGTCTTTCGAGGCGGTCTAATATCCGATTATACAGATTCAATTGAAAGAGAATGTTCAAAAAATATAAATAAAGCAAATTATTTTCCATAAATAAAAATAGGATTAATTTTATTTCAAAAGTTATTTTAAAAATCTATCTCTCTCTCCTTCTCTCTATTTAAATAACATAGATTTATTATACAATATAGATTCTATTATATTTCTATTAAATTAAATATTTACATACAAGTCAACATCATTTAAAAAAATAATAATAAAAATAAAGTAAAGTTAGATATTTTATTTTCTCACAGGTGTCAGTTAGATTGTTTCCAAGATTTATTTGATTTGTCTTTACCTCAGCTTTGAGGGGGAGGACTAATCTGGACAAAGTTGGGTTGCCTTATTTGGGAATATGATGACATTTTTTTGTTGTTGTTTACTTGGTGTTTTTTCCAATTTTATGTTTTTTTTTTATGATCCTTTGTTGGGGATGATGTTATATTAAAATTCTTTTTAATATTAAGCTACTAGAATTTTTGGTGGGATGACTTAAATTATAATCTAAAAATTTTTAATATAATTTTATATTAACAAGAATTTAATATTATAATTTTTTAAATTATTAAATATTTAAGAAAAATTTTAAAATAAAGTTTAAAAAGTTTATAAACATTTTAAAATAATTTAAAAATATTATAATCTAAAAATGTTTTCTTAAGAAACTGGTTAATGTATATCCGGTTTCTTAAGAAATTGGAATTCTATATTCTGGTTTTGCTCCTTTTTAATTTTTTTTAAACACAATTCATCTGCGTATTTATGCATTAAACAAGCTCCTTTTTATAATTTGGCCCAATTGTAAATGACAAGACAATCAAGGATCGTTAAAGGGTGGCATGGCTCAAGTTAACATTACATGTGGTGGTAGAAGAACTCTTTTCTAAAATAAGCATATACCTTTGAGTTTTGAAGAATTTTTAGAAGCTTGCTTGTTTCCATTGGATGTTGTTTTTTTTATGTTATCTAACAAGATCACAAAATGATTCAATGAGTGATCTAATATTATTAATATATTTTTTTTCAAAACATATATAAAAGAGGTAAGCAAATATTTAAATAAAAAAACCACTCAATATTACCTAATAAATTGCCCAATTAATATTAAAAATAGATTTATAATCCAAAAATATTCATATTACATGCTTAGCAAAGATTAAGATATTCAATTTATGAAAATGATGGTGTAAACCATATTGATGGAAGCCAATTAGTCAGTGAATAAGAGTGAATGATATATTGAATGGGATCATTGGAAAGATAAAAAAGTCCAACATCACAATCAACATAACCAACATGTTGCTCGAATGATCGGCGAAACATATGCAGATTGGTTTAATTCCGGTAGCAACCTTGTGATGCAAAAAAATGTCTGATTACAACCCACAAAAAAGGAGTATTCCCCCAATTCGTTGATGGGAATCCATTGAGAGTAAGAAGAAGAAGAAGAAGAAGAAGAAGAAGAAGAATAAATAACAACATCTGGCACAAACTTGAAAATAGAGATAGACATTGTTCTCGCATTATGGTGACTATCAAGAGTAATATCAATCACCCTCTCTATTCTTAGAAGAGTTCCTAACAAAAAGGCAATATAATACAATCAAAGTTTATGGTGAGATAGTATGGGTTGAGTATATTCGGGCAGATCAATTCAACATTTTGTCCATTGAGGCAAAACCAAGCACCATAGAAAAATTGGTGATTGCATAAAATCTTTGATTTTCTTCATGATAGCAAACATCTTCATACAGCTCCTCATCCTCTCTGTTGTAAGGAGATAATGTTGGCCCGAGAACCCAAGTCGGATCTTCTAACCTAGTCAAAACAAGCGCTTTTCTAATGCCAAAGATAACAACAACAGTTCCAATGGAGTCATTAGAGGAGAAAATGATCTTATGAAAATATATCACGGAAGTCATCAGTCGTAAAGTTAAAGAAAATTTCATTAAATGAATTTTGATGAAGATATCAGGGGCATATTATGGCTTGATTAATATGAAAAGTGATGGGAGTAATATTTCATACTTTGTGACAGGATTGAAGAGGCGAGGTTGTAGATATGTTTTGTCAAGGGTCACAAGTCATCCATCCTTGGAGCCAAAATAGCAACGACCATAGGTGTGGCTAGCGATGGAGGAGAAGCGACGATGAAAGCTGAGGACAACTTCTTCTCTTTTTATGGTAAGTACGTGGAAGTTGAGTGTGTCGGAGGCCTCTCTGATATCTTTGGAAAGGAGCAACCATGGGGAGGGATGACATTGAAATCCAAGGAGTGCATAGTTATCAAAGGTGAAACTTCATGAGGAGCAGACAACCGATAATCGAACTAAGTTTACAATGGACAAGTGCGATGATATGCAATGGAGGAGATCTATGGGGAGATCAGACTAAGCCATAATATTATTCTATTTTATGTGGACAATGTTGGAAAGGAGCTATGGTGCCTTCCATCACTATCACACTCGAACAAAAATTAATAAGAGTAGGAATCAAATATGCAATCTTTGTTCAAGATATAAATAAGTGGAATAGAATAAGTATTTGTGGCAAAGTTTAAAGTGCCTTAATTTTTCTTCTCATTTGTGCCTAATTAAATTGGCCAACTTGAATTATCCATACATAGAATAGGGTTCAAAATTCAAGTCCAAAAAATTAAATTTATCATTTAAAATTTAATTTTTACTTTTAAATTAAAATTTATCTTTTATTGCATGTGATTTACTAAGAGATTGAATTTGTGTCAAAATTTAGCATTATTTTAAGAGGTCTCGAAACGATTATTCTTAAATATATAAATTAGTGGAAGATGAGAAAACATATATTGTATTTGTTACCTTAGACAAAGGTATTTATTTACAATAATATTATTTCGTTTTACAAAGTGAATTTGGAATCTTAATGGCTCTTTCATTAGGTTGGAAATAGTTTGTTTTTAATAATATTATCAATTAATAAAATTTATGATATTGTTGCGGTGGATATTGCGCAGGATAATGCGCCGTTAAATTACCAGCGCATATTCCTCCAGTAAGTGTGCCGGTAATACCTGCATAAAACAGTCCGCCGGAAAGTCCGATGGTAATGGCACATTTTCCAGTGGTGTGATTAATTTAGTTCTTAATATATATATATATATATATATATATATATATATATATATATATATATATATATATATATATATATATATATATATATATATATATATATATATCATGTAGTACGTGAAATTTTCTAATTTTAGTAATATGCAAACCACTCACTGATTTTGATTTAAAGAGATCCCACTGAATATATTGTTTCCTCTAATGAGACATCATCGTTGTGTGATTGATGGAAGGAATAATGAAATAAAAAAAGGTAAGTAGTTCATCATTGCCAATTAATTGATAGGCAAAATATTAAAGTACAATAATTCATGTATGGTGCATATATGTATATTGCCTTTGTTAGAAAGTAATAAACAAGATTGGAAAAGAAATATCATTTGTCTTTTCCACCTTTCTTCTTCCTCCCTCGCCATTGGTGTCTAGACAAAGCTTCTTCTCTATTAGACTCTCTCTTAGTCTTAGGGACGAAGATGGAGGAAGCATTCATGATTGGTATGTTGGAAGCTTTACTGCAATTCTAAGGGGATCAAGCACATTAATTGCATTCATGGGGAACCATTACCGCTGAAAAATATATACAAAAAAATAGTCATATTCTCATTGTACTTATAAATGCACTACATGAATTTATTATATAAAAATATATATATCATTATGCTTATAGTTCCTTATGATTTCAAAATTAAAAGATTGGGATCAAATTCTTCGTTAATCAAATATTTAAAAATATTTATAAAATCATAACTTTGAGAGTATTTGAAATTATTTTTGAATGCTTTTTGTTCACAAATATGAAAAGTTTCAACAATATGTGATCCATTTTATATGTTTAAATTATTCATTTGTTTGAGGGTTTGATTATTTAAAATGCAAGCTAGAATAACATGGCTTTGGCCGTATTGCTTTCTTATTTCCTCCATCACAAAGATTGCTAAAAAATTAAACTCCTAACCACACCTTTCGTCTACTGTATATGGGATCGTTCGATCTCAAGTTGATGATTCTCCTTAGCAACACAAACCATAATATTAAAAACGGACTTATAATATAGAAATATACATATAATATGCTTAACAAAGATTAAGATATACAATTTATGAAAGTAATGATTTAAAGAAAATTGAAGGGGGCCAATTAGGCTGTGAATTCGAGTTAAGAAAATATTGAAATTATTCACTATGAAGATAAAAAATCCCTTCGTCCCTATCAACATACTATGGTAACATGTCTCTTAAATGATTGACAAAGTATATAAAATATGTTCTAATTCTAAGAACAAGTGTGTGATGCAAAGAAAAAGTTTGATTACATCCCACAAATAATGAGCAACCCCCTAGATCTTTAACAAGGATCATATAAGATGAAGAACAAGAAGCAACAACACTAGGATGAAGAACAAACTTAGAAACAAAGATACCCTCTGTCTTCACTTTCTATCTATTATCTATCTTCCTTTTAGTAGTATAAATCGCCCTCTCTATTTTTAGAAGTGCTCCTAACAAAAAAAGCAATATAGTACATGCAATTAGAGTTTTTGGTGCGCAAGCATAGGTCCTGAGTTGCTGGGCAGATCAATTTTTCCATTGAGGTCAAAAGCCATGACCAACGAAAAATGTGTGATTGTGTAAAATCTTTTATCTTCTTGATGATATTAAACATCATCAAATTGCTCCACGTGCGTCATGGCGTAAAGATGCAACTGCGGGTCGAGAACCCATGTTTTATCTCCTGACCTTGCTAAAGCTAGCAATTTTGTATTCCTTAGAAAGTAACAGTTACTAGTAAGTCATTAGAAGAGACAATGATCTTTTAGAAATATATATAATGTAAGCCTTCCTCTTATGTGCTAAAGTATGAGTAAATTTCATTACAAAAAAAATTCGATAGAGCCGTCAGGGCCATATTGGGGTTTTATCATATACCCTTGGTCTTTAGGGATAGTGAAAAGAGATGCAAGTGATAGCCTTTGTGAGAGGATTAAAAAGGCGAGGCTGCAGATCTTTTTTGTCAAGGGTTACGAGCCATCCATCATGGAGCCAATGCAGCGACGATCGATGATGTAACTATCAAAAGAGGAAAAATGACGATAGCAACCGACACCGACCTCTTCTTCTTTATTGTAAAGCCACGAAAGGTGAGTGTGTTGGAGGCCTCTCTAGTAGGGGTTTTAATTCGGGTAAATGGGTTGGGTTTGAGTCAAACCCGACTTGACCTGGATGTAAACGAGTCAACCTGAACTCAACCCGTTTAGCTGGGTTCAAAAATTGAACACGGATTTGACCCACATGGGTTACGTGGTTGACCCGACACAGTCTGACATGTCGATTTCTTCCCAGCCAGTGTAAGAGCAGCAGCAGCTCAGGCGTGTTCATTATGGACGTTACGGTGTAGGTGCATTCATGCAAGTGAGTGGTTAAGTGCTATCTACTAAGGGGAAAGTGTGTCCTACTTGGGTCAGTATGGGATAGGTCACCACTGCTCGGTTACGGTACTAGGGGCCCAGGGCTAACTGCGCTGGATAGGATGCATTGAAGCGAGACAGTGAGGGCCATAAGGAAGTTACCACTAGGCTAGGGCACTGGGTGCCTGGGGCAAACCGCATGGGACAGGATGTGTCAATGCGAGATAAGGAGGGCTGTTAGGACACCGCCGGTAGTGCACTGTGCTGAAGTCTGAACTATGTAGTGTAGTCATTGGTGTGGGCACGACCATGCGAGCCATCGATTACATTACGCATAGCTGACCAGGTCGCAACTCATGAGAGAGCATATCAGTGCCTCAATGAGATTCTGCATAACCTCATGGTCTATAGTAAATAGTCATCCTGATCAAAATGGGGCAACCCGTAAGTTTCTGAGTCAACCCAAACCCGACTCATTTTTTAAATGCGTTATAAATCTGAACTCGGCCCTTACCCATTTCACAAACAGGTTGACGCAAACCTGGAATTTTTTGGGTCAGGTTTCAGGTCGTGTCAACTTTTTACACCCCTACTCTCTAGCTTCATTGGGAAGCAATAGCCATGGCGAGGGACTACATTGACTTCCATTGGGTATATCGTTTGAAAGAACCGAATTCCTTGAAGTACAGACATATATCTATTTTAAAAATATTTTAATATATATATATATATATATTAAAATATTTAATAAATTTGAAGTAATTTATATTATTTAATTACTTAAATAGTTACTTAATATTTAATTAATTAAATACTTTTAAAAATTCATTAATTTATATTTAAAAATTTTGTGTGATTAAATCATTATTTTAAAATATTTTAATTTAAAATTAAATTAACTTATGATATTTTATATTTTGAATAATTTTAAATCATTTAAATATTTAATCATTTTATTAATATTTAATTAAATTTAAATTTAAATTTAAATAATTTTAAAGTATTAGAGAAATTTAATTTAAAATATAAAAAAAATATGAAATAATTAAGTTTTAAATAAATTTATTTTAAAAACTATTTTAAATTAAAATATTAGAGAAATTATGTTTTAAAATTATATTTTTATTAAATCTTTGAGCTTTGAGAGATCCCATGGAATTGAAAACTTGAGTTGTCCACTTGAATAGCATTAATGGGGAGTAATTATTATTTAATGAATGATTACCTTGTTAATTATTCATTGATTAATTTTCTAATTAATTAAATAAATCTTATTTTTATGTTTGCATGTTTAGGAAGCACACACCACTTTGCTAAGGTTCTTCTAGATTTAGGATTTGATTTTGCTTATGTGTGATGCATTCATATTTGTTAAGTTTAAGGGTTAGTGGAACATTCATTTAAACCCACTCAAATTTAGTGACATTATTAAGGATATTATTTAAGGACTTTTATCTAGAAAAATTAGATTATTTTTAGAAATTAGGATACTCTAAATCTAGCAAAATCAAAGCCTAACTTCCCCCTTGAGCTCTAATATTTAACTAAAATATTAGAATCCTCAAACCTAGCCGGTTCCCAATAGTGACCGTTTGGACCCACTTAGCTTAGTGCATATGAGGACCCGGGACCTTTCAAAATTGGTTAACGTAATTTAAACTTCCAATATGATCACTGTAAGCATTAAAATGGATCAATAATCTAAAATAAACTAAAATGGAACCCAATTCATTAATATTTGAACTTTAAAAAAAATTAGGATACACATCTTCTTAACTTGAAAATTTATACAGTTGAACTTAGTGATATATACAACCCATAGAAAATACTCATTGATTTTAAAAAATATTATGATATTTAATTAAGCATTAAAAACTTCTAAAAAATCTAATAAATCAAATTTAAATCCAAAAAATACATATAATACCGATAACTAACTAGAATTAAGCCCTTACTCAAAGAAAAATAAAATCCCCTTGACTAGATTTTAATTCAAACTTTAATATAATTTTAATTGAAAATCAATATAAATTAATTTAATAAATTAAAAATAATTAAAAAATTATAAAAATTTCTCAAACACTTGTTAATTTCTCCTTATATCATTTCCGATGTTTGGAGGTGATTTCAAGAAATTTGAAATTCATTTGGACTCAAATCATAAAAATCCCCTTAATTAAACCAATTAAATAATTTAAATAATTATCAAATTTTGAAAAATCATAACTAATTCCAGAAAATTCTAAATTGAATAAGCTCAAAGTCATTCAACTCATAATAAAATTTAATATTAATAAAAAATTTCAAAACTTCAAAAACCAATCATAGTTAAATAGTAAACAATGTGGTCAAATTAAGTCAAAATTAAGTCAAAACTTCAAACATTCATAATAAAATATAGAAAAATCTAAATCCTGCATACTTTTAGTCTATAGATCATCTTAAGGTCTAATATTTTTTAAAATATTAACTTTTTAGAAACTAAACTTAATAAAAATGTTAACTTTTGACCCCTTAATTAAATCATTAAAATAATCCAAAAAATTCCTAAATTTAAAAAAAATCACTTAAAAATGAAGAAAACTTAATTTTACTTTAAAGCCAACAACTTATCACTTTTAAATCAAATTAGTCAACTTTCAAACTTTAATATAAAAAATCACTTAACTCTTCCAGTTAATACTAGATAACTCGAACCTACAAGACTATTGAATTAGTCCCAAGAAAGGTGAAATAAACTTCATGACCCTGATTTACCAAAGGTATTAATCACCCAATCTTAGAAAACATTTAAAATTAATCTTATTTTATTAATATTTAAACTTTAATTAAATTCCTCCCTTAAATCTCTCAACCAATTAGAACTTCAAACAACTTTAACTAATTGCCCTTCCTAGGACATATCTAAGCTGTACAGCCTACTTCACACACTTTAGATGGTTTTTTAGAACACCACTTCAAGATTTAGGCTAGGTTGTTGTTTACTTTTCAGATGTGTGTGAAGATTTTTGTGGTTATCACTGCATGTTTTTTGATGATATTGATGTGATTATTACTTACTTGTTGCGCTCAATGATATAATTGAATTATACATTAGATCTACCCCTAGGTTTGGGAGGATTAATACTAATTCAACCTTATGTAGTTAGCCATGCTCATACAGGGCATTGATTAAAGGGGACAAAAATAATTAAGCTTTTAAAATTAATGATATTTTCTGCAGATGCTCCAGAATACTAAGACCCCCTATAATATTAAAAGAGCATGGCCAAATGTGATTGTGAATTTGAGCATTTAAATCTTTTTAAATATATATAATTTCTTGTGTTATCAAATTAACTATTGATTATTTGCATAACCCTGCAGTTAAGTTTGAGTCTATATTTTTAATTTTTCAGATTTAATTTAATTTAAGCATTGAGTTGTATTTTAAAATGCTTTAAGAATGAAGTTAAGCATCCAATTTGGAATCCAAAGAGGAAGGGGCATCCTTTTGGGGAGAGTCCCTCTTCAGTTAGAGATCCAAATTTATATGATTTTAAACTATCTAAAAAGGAAAGATAACACCCATTTTAGAGGGAGTTTCTTTTCATTTGGATATCCAGACCCGATGATCCGAGGAGCTACAAAAGGAAGAAAAGGTGGATAACGAGAATACTCATTCACAAAGTCACTTGAGTCTTAGGATTAAAAATTTGGTCTTGTTGTTAGTGATTCCCGACTACTTTACTTTTATGTAATTCTGGGTTGTAATATCAAAAGGCGTTTGCCTATGAACTTTAAACTTTAATTGATTTGTTTATTAATATTGATTGCTTGATGTTTATTGCGATATATGATTGCTTGCTTTTAGTAGTTTTCTTGTGATTCTTGCATGCTGTTTTTATTTTAGTCTGGAATCTGATCATATGCTCGTGAGAGTATGAATAAATTTTTTCTACTTAAACAAAATTAAAATTTTTAAGATAACAAAGAAACTCTAACTTTTTATGAAGTAAGCTCGGGACCGCTCAGAGTTCTCATATGCATACTTGCTGAACTTTCTTTCCTTTGGATAAGCACCTCCCCACCTGCGGGTTCTGGTAGACCACCTAGCCTATGAGGGTGCATATTTATCAAGGGAAATATATGCACTCTTCTAGTGTAAAATCTTTTTTAAGACATCTTAAAATTTCTTCATTTTAATTTGGAGTATTTAATCAACTCAACTAGCATGCATTACATTAAATACAAACTTAAGTGTCTAAAAATTTAATTGTATTTATTTAGGCATCAAATACCTATTATAAGTTAAAGGGGCCAATTAGTAACCTGCTCTAGATGTCGACCTCAATTCCTTAAACTTAATCTAATTAACGTCCCTACCACTATTGCATAAATGGTCAGATATATGATTTTAAATAGCCTAGGTGGTTTAGCTGGCTCCCAAATCCAGGTCGGGTAAGTCCATGTTTGCATTGCATTAGCTAGGTTCTGGCTACTGATTTTTAATGCCCAATTTATACTTAGGTTATGTGGCATGCTCAGGCTATAAGACCTCAACCTCTGGGAATTGAATCCCAACTTTCTAATAAAATCGACTATTCGTATTTAAATATCTTCCATTCAAATTCAAGCCCAATAATTAGGATAGGCTGTGATTTTTCTGAAGTAATTCAGAATATTAAGACATCTCCTACTTTTTCTCCTTTAACTCCAAAAATAAGTGCTCAACTTTGATCCAATACCGATTGGAATTTCAAACCCTTACCTCCTTTAACAGCTAGTTTTGAAATCTTAAATAAAATTTCTACTGCTATTTTAATCAAGATTTTTCATTAGAGACTTTAGTTTTTTACGATGTAATTAACTATGAGGGCTTGCGCTCGTAGGAGATTTAGAAACTTAGATTTAATTTTTTAAAACTTCAATTAATTATCTTTGGGAAAATCAAATCTGATGATCATTATCATTTTCAAATTATTAATATTAAGCGATATCTTCTTTTCAAAAATAAATATGTCATTGTATTATTATGATTTTGATTATGAAATTAATGATTTTTTATCTAGATTATTATAGTCAAACATTTGATCAAACATCAGATTGATCTACGAGGATTATATATTGTCTTCCCTTGAGTTTAAATATGATAATCAGGATAAATTTAATGTTTTTTAATTTGAACCCTTTAGGGAATGATATGTTCGCCTCTCAAAGTAATATATTAATTGATAATGATATGTTCAATCTCAAAACTAAAAATTCTAGAAATTAAAACTTTTCCAAAAAAGATTAATTTTTTTTAAACTCAACTCAACTTTTTTTAATGAAACAAAGAGGCCTAGATAATCCACCAAGGATGTATGACATATCCAAGGTTGTATAAGTGAGAGCATTGCTCGATGATGTTAACATATATAGATGAGGTCGAGAGAATCCACCAATGATGTATGACCAATTTGAGATTGTATGTCAGAGCATAGCTAAAAAATATTAATTTATATAGAAGAGATCAAGAGAATCCACCAAGGATATATGACCTTTTCGAGATTATATATGTCAAAGCATTACTCAATGACGTTAACCTATATAGAATAGGTCATGAGCATCCACCAAGGATGTATGACATATCTGAGCTTTTATGTCAGAGCATTGCTCAATGATGTTAACCTATATGGAAGAGTTCGTATCGAATATCCTGGGATCAATTTTGTCTTGATTGAGAAGGGGTGAACCCCCACGTGTATACCAAATCATAGGTGAAGAATGATCTTTTTTTAGACCATTACTCCCTTTTTGAGGTCGAGATTAAGACCTTACCGAAGGAGTAGAAGTTCAACTAGAGACTGTATAAAGCTTGAAAGTTATTGGAAGCATCACTGCATTTTCTAGAAGCTTTATGATCCTAATATATCATCTTGGATATTGAAAGAGTTAAACAAATTTTCTTGACCACGGTTATTGTCATGATTTCCCCCAAATCCACATTTAATTCTCATAAAATTGATGCAGCAATAGCTGATGCTAGGACGTTGACACAAAAGACCTTTTGAGGTTGGAGAAGAATTTGCCCTCCAATTAGGAATGATGTTCCCATAGACAGCGTCAAACTGTTACATTGTGGAATATTCACGATGGTAGAGAAATATAAATTTTAAAATCTTAGCTTTGTATGAATATCCAGCTTAGAATCTTATGAGAGATGGGGGAGTATTCATAAGAGATGATATAGTCTTTTATCTGGAAAACCCTAAAAAGGGAAAACCCCACAACCCTAACCCTGTTTGAATGAATCAACTATTATTTTTAGTTGATTACAAATGAGGTCCTTCGTTAGAGAGAAGGTCTTGGCTTGATGTAACAAATATACATCATATAGAGTTTGTTACATGGTGGAAATTGGAAAAATCACTATTGACATATTCGTTTGGTCGGAATGACCATAGTCGTTAGGAGATGGAGGATGAAAGAATATTGTCTGGCGAAGAAGGTCGAAAGAACCATTTTCTCATAATGGAGGCAAGAAGGATTGTAGTCAGTAGGCGATGGAGGTTGCAAGGGCCATAGTTGGCGGGGGACAGGGGTCATAAAGACTGTCGTTTGGCAACAAAGGTTAGAAGGATCGTAGTCGGTAGGCAACGAAGGTTGGAAGGAACATTATCTTATGATAGAAGTCAAATGGATCATAGTCAGTGGGCGACAAAGGTCAGAATGATTGTATTTATTGGGTGACCATTATTAGAAAGACTATTATCTACTAAAGGAGGTTAGAAGGGCCACTAACGGGCTAACTTCCAACATCGGGTAGAAATCCAGCAACAAGAAAAAGTCCAACATCGGGTAGAAGTTCGACAAAAGTCCGACGATGGACAGAAGTCTGGTGATGGGTGGAAGTTCAATGTCAAGTAGAAGTTCGACGAAAGTCTAGAGACGAGCATAAGTCTAATGACTATTAGAAGTTTAGCGTATGGTAGAAATTCGATGAAAGTCTGGTGACAGGCAGAAGTCTGGTGATGAGTGGAAGTTTGGCATCAGACAGAAGTTCGATAATGGATAGAAGTCTGGCGATGGAAGAAAGTTTGGCATCGGGTAGAAGTCCGATGAAAGTGTGGAGATTGGTAGAATTCAAAAGACTGGTGGAAGTTCGATGTTGGGCAAAAGTAAGGAGAAGGACAGAAGTTTAACGTCAGGTAGAAATTTGGAGACGGGCAAAAGTTTGATAATAGGTAGAAGTCCGATGAAAGTCTATAACTAGAAGAAGTCTAGCGACAGGCGGAGGACTAGCATCGAGTAGAAGTCCGACAAAAGATAAAAATCTAGTGACAGGTTGAAGTTAAGCATTGCATAGAGGTCATCGATAGTGCAGTGATGGGTGGAAGTTTGGCATTGGGTTGAAATCCGATGAAAATCTGCCGAAGGGCAGAAGTCGGACTATGGGTGGAAATCGGTGATGGATAAAAGTCTGACGATGGGCAGAATTCCAGCATCACTTAGTGGCTAGGCAGAATTCTGACATCCATTAATGGCTAGGCTGAATTCCCGCATGATTTGGTGGTCGAACAGAAATCTCGCTATGGTCGAGGAGGAGTCTGGTGGCAAAAGGACTCTTTTCCTTCTCTTCACTCTCCTTATTCTCTTCTTGCTTGGGTCCTTTCTTCCTACTTCTTTCTTCGTCCCCTTCCATGAGGAATGAGAGGTCTATTTATAATTTTCTAAGAGTGGCGTGGTCAGTAAATAGGAGCAAGATCAAGGGTAAATTGGGTGTGATTTGAATGTATGACCGATGTTGATTCTCTTAATTATAGACGGTTTACTAGACATTTGAATGTCTTAATGATATCAGAATTTAACGATCTTGGGCTTGTTGGATTCTTCTTGTCAAGTCAATCTATTTGACTATTAGCACGTCACATTTGAAAACTATTTGATAATCAAAATTATGGATTGAACTATTCAAATGCGCTTCGGTTCTTTGATTTAGACACGTTTGGGCTCGGATTGAGTCGAATTTGATGTCGTTTGGTTTTTATTTTTGAGACGTTCAGTTGGACTATAAGTTTGTTTAAATCGAAGTTCAGATTATCTCCGATTTAATTTTTAAAATGTCTAACTTTATTTTGCTACGAGATTCGTACCCGATCATAATATTCTTTTAGATGATATTTCAATTATATATAATATTAATTTAACTGCATGTGCATCAAAGACATATTGCTTTTGTCTAAATAACTAATAAAAATTGATTAATCTCTGGCGATGTTTAAATAAAAATATACCAAGCATTTAACGATGATCAAAATTAGCATGTACTTTCATTTTAAACAATTATTTTAATGATTTAAAGTTTAATAACAGAGGTCATTAGTTTATGTTAATTACCAAATGGAAAGAAAATCTTTAATTTCTTGCATGAATAGAAGCGAGTTCTCGACTATGATTCAATAGCCCGTCAATGGGATAATAAATATTTAAATGTAAGGTTTGAAAATTTTCAAAATTAAATATTAAATTAATTTTAAAAAACTTTAAATTTTAGGTGGGCAAAAGCTTCATCAAAATTTTATTTAAAGAAAAAAAAAAAAGACTTGTTGAAACTGCCCTCAAGTCCCGTTCTTGCTCTTCCACATTTTGGGTTGAGAAAAGTCTCCTTTTGTTAGCTCGTAGCAGCCTACAAAGTCTTCTTGTAGGAGCTACATTGCATTTTTGTTGAGAACTCTTCTAATAATTAATAGGGATATCGATAGTATTTATATGGAGGTCGATGAAAAATGTAAATAGAAGACAATCCGTATCTCTCCGTCTTTAAGTTTGTGTCGGTTGTTGATGCTTCGTCTTGTTCTTCCTCTCAATGGATCTATATCAGGGACTTGGGGGTTGCTCTTTATTTATAGGTTATAACCAAACATTTTCATTACATCACATAGTAGCTCCTGGAATTAGACCAAACTGCATATACTTTAACGACCTGCGGAGGTCATAACTCAAGATGAGGTTACTCGTGATGTTGGACTTTTTTATCTTCATAATGATTGCTTCCAATATTTCCTTGACTCTGATTCGTATCCTAGTTGGCCCCCTTCAATCTGGTTTACACCATCATTTCAATAAATTGGATATGTTATTATTTCAAAGAAGTGTATAATGGGAATATTTTTGAATTATAAGTTTATTTTAAATATTGGATATACGATTTTTTGGGTTAATATGTAGTAGCATTTTTTTTATTTTCAATATGTATTTTTCTTTGTCATTCAATTTTTAAAAAAATATATTAATAATGCTAGATTATTGTTAAGACTTTTTGTGAAGTTTAGCTAGTAAGTTGAATCAACATCATTTTTCAAAGGAGAACAATTTGGATTTGGTAGAAGGAGAGACATGAATATGATCGTTATTGAAATTTATCAAACTTTAATACATTTTTTTTTTCTTGAAGGACAACATGATTCAACATGTTCTTGAGATTTGGATGATATGCTATCAATTCTTGAGATCTCCAAGCTTTGGAGAAAGGTGATTTGTTTATAATTTTTTGAAGTTGCATTTTTATAATTTTTTGTCAAATTTTCAAAACACTTCATGAAATGATTCGTTTGATTTATTTGAGTATATACAATTATTTCAATATTTAAGCACATGACCTTGGAATTAAGTGATCAAGGACATGTTAGATTTTTCTTAACATGTGCCCGTTTTAGCTCTAAGCATTCAAAATTTTGAGACCATTTGACCCTCCAATTAATATAATAATGTTTGCAATTTTCTTTAGATGCTTTGTTTCAACATATTTGAAGTCGGATCAAATCATTTTGGTGTCATTAGATTCATCCCATCAAAATATTGTTTTGAATTTAAATGTTGTAAAATCCAAATATAGTTCTTCCCGAGTTTTATTAAGAAAGTTTTCAATTTAAAAAAATGGACACATATTTATGCTTAATCAAGTGAATTTTCTTTTGACACTTAAAAAGTATATGAATTTTATTTTAATTTTAAAATTTTAAAATCTAAAACAAATCACAAATTAAAATTTTGCAAATGGCACCAGATCAAATAATTTATTTATTTCAATAAATTATATATTTCTATTTTTTATGAGATTCAACAAATTTAATCACATATTTATACATATACCATAATGTGCTAGGTTTTAAGCTCAAGACATTATGGTTGGATACTAAACACCAAACCACCACAACATGTGGGATACACATTTTGCTAGAAAGCCATTTACAAGTCATTCACGAGAGATGTGAGGTACCACACAATGAAAGCTCATTGATGGTGATGACCACATAAAATCAAGGTTGTGAAAACCAGTCCATATGTCTATTGGGGAAAAAGAGAGGCTTAAGGTTCAACAGTTCAACTTCGGTTGAACTGGAATATATAATAAACATAAAAATTATTTTACCTTAGTACTCCTTTACATAAAGGTCAAAAGAGATCTTTTTGTTTGATAAAATGCTTTCTAACATCTATAAAAATAAAAAATGCTTGGCCATGCTTATCCATAAGGATTAGCATAATATTAATGTGCTTAATCAGGCATTGTCATGATATAACTATGCTTAGCCTAATGATTTTCATGATTCATCATTCTCCATTCCATTTTCTTTTTGTATATATATGGAGCTACTACGTATTCTCTTTTTCAAATTTCGTCCTCAGTGATGCACTATAAAACAAGCAACATGGAATAACCTTCACTCCTTCAAAATATTTGAAGAGTATAAATAAAGCAAAAGGAGAAGAAGAACATGCATAAATGAAGTTTGTGCTTCAAGCTTAAAAAGCTTGAAAAGTGAGGTAATATAGTTATGTTCCAAACGAATATTAGTTAGCACATTTTCTTGATAACTGTGCAAACTAAGAGGACTATATCATTTCCTATGTTGCACCGATACATATACGATGACACGGATACATATGATATGATGTGGATACTGGAAATGTCAATTCTTAAAAATACATAATATAAATACGACGCGGACATGCAAAATAATTTGATGCCTAATATCCTATTTTATAATAAACTAATATAAATGTAAATATGGTATACATATACCATATTTACAAAAAATTAAAAAGAGAAAAACAACAATGTAAATGGCTCAAAGAGATTGCATCTTCTTAAGGAGTGTATCAAGCTAGGCCAAATCAAGCACGAATGAATTCAAATGCTGCTATGAACATTCCATCTACACCTACTACCATGTGTCTCCACTACTTGTTCAAATTAGAAATATGCAAAGAAAAATAATACAAATGGTTGTTTTCGTCAATTTAAAAGAAGTCTCCATAAATTGGCTTGTTGTTTGTTGGATGAATGCACAAAAATTGATAATAATGATGATTAATAAGAATAAATCCATTCATGTTGAAGCCAATTAAAAAGAATCTTAATTGTAAAGATTACTTGAGCAAGATTAGAAGAGAACGGAAGAACCAAGCATTCGTGTGTGAAAAGAAGCCATCGGTTTCGATGATGGAAAAGAAGCCCTTGATCTTTTGTAAGAAGCCCTCGATCTCGACGAGGATGAAAATACATTCGCTCGTCTCGTGTAATTGACTTCTCCAAAGAAGCCCTCGATCGCCTGGCCTGCTCGGTGTCGACCACTTCTCCTAGTTTGCTCCTTCAAAGTAAATGACAAAGATGAAAAAAGGAGCCCTAACGCCTCTGGTCTCGCAGGTTCGGAAATGAGAGAGCCTTGCTCTCAACCATGGAAATTAATATGACCCTTCTATTTTTTTTTCAACGAACATGTGTATCTGATATGCGTGTCCTTTCAAAATTAAGTAGTATTTTAATTGGAAAGCCATATCTGACACGTATTGGTGTCGTATTGGATGCGTATCCATGTCTGACATGTATTTGATATAGCTCGCCTTCATAAATAAGTGTATCGGTGCAACATAGATCAATTCATTTAGATAACTATAGAACATACAAAACTTAACCCAAATTCTTCTCTAATATATTCCTTTTAGCCTAAATAGAACATTAAACACCTAAACAGTAAGTTGACCCATTTCTACAAAAATAAAAAAAATAAATTTTGCTAGAAGATCATCAGAAACTAATAAGCAAATATTTTGAATAATAAAAAGAGTAAATTGAAGATCAATTAAGAAAACCACAACTAGTCATCATCTTTCTGCCCATTCCCCTACCAAATCCTCTGGTAGCATCATATGAATCTTTTCCGTATATAGCAGTAAAAATCATATATACGACACCATGCAACATTTGTCTTTACATAAAGTATAAAAATCATATAGTTCTATGCATTTATCATATAGTAAAAATCATAATAGAATTTATAATACATTATTCTGATAAAGATTTTCAACCATGCTAGTAATCTTTCACAACCTCCAACTAATTCCATACCTCAAATGACACTTGTTTGATTGATGGATATAAATATTTCACAATATTAGATGAAATAATTTCAAATTTAAATTTCTTATTATATAAGAAGAATTGAGGAGTAACTTATAAAAATTTTAGAAAAGTTACTTATAAAATTGATAAATGCTTGAGAATAAGTTGATAAATTGAATACAATCTTTATTTGTAATTATAAGAAAATTTTATGTAATTATTCTTATACCAATTTTTTTCCTTGTAGTTTTGGATAAACCCTTTTGATCCTTAATTTAAAATCATAATTGTGCCTCTAGATGAGGTGGAGTTAAATCATCACTCACTGCGCGCTCTACTAGGGCTTCTACCCTAGCAGCCATTTTCGATCAACTTCGACTCTCCATGACCCTCAATCCTTTGGGATTTCTTCTCCTAGTGTCTTTTCCTCCCTTTTTTTTCCTCTAGGTTTTACTCTTTCGATCATACCACCTTCGGTTGTCTCTCAACTTGGATGGCAGTTAATCGATTGAGTGACTGTGATTTCCTTAATGGGAAAAAACGCTCATTCTTTTCTTGAATTCTTGTTTGGGGCTTCCCTTTCGAGCGATTTTCTGGATTTCAAAACTACAATAGATCGGGGGCTTATTTCCTGATGGATTTCGGAAGAAGAAATCCTTGCTCTTGGCAACCATTCGAATATATGTTGGTTGGAAAATTTTTGAATCAAACACCTCCTCTTGAGTCTATTCATAAGTTTTTTTTAAACTAAAATTGATCTGTACTTGAATTCCCTATCACTATGTTGGATCCAAGGCATGTTTAAATCAAGCTGGTTAATGATATGGATTACAGTAGAGTATTTTCTCATCGTTCTTGTTTTGATTCCAATTGCTACATGGAATTGCTTGTGGTTGCCATTTTTTGATATTAATATTGAATCTCTTATCATTCCTATTTGGGTTTCATTCCAAAATCTTAGGCCTCATCTATTCTCCCCCTGCATTCTTCATGACTTGGGTTTACTTTTTGGTCATCGTTTGAAAATTGATAACTCCACTGCCGTTGGTTTACAACAATCTGTTGCAAGGGTTATTGTCAAACATTATATCTCCAAATGTTATTCTAAAACTTTTTGGATTAGTCCTGATAATTTAGGTTACATCTAATACCTTGTTATGGAAGATTTTCCTCCATTTTTGGATCACTATAAGTCTTTGGGCATTAAAAAAATAACTATTGTATTCTTCACCCCCATTTAGATAGGGCTCCTTCTAAACCATGTGTTAATTTCATGGGGAATGACACTAATGCCCATCGTGTTATCACTAATGCTACAACTACAACTTCTTTTGCCCCCCTGTGGTTATTTTTCACTTAACATTGAAAGATAATGTGGATAATTTAGAATATGAGCTTTTGCATCATCCTATTTATGATAGAGGCATTATGATGTGCATGTTATTTTGATCATCCCTATTTTTTGACTTGTGTGCATGTTGTTGGTTCTATTGCTGAGAATATTGATGAGATGGTTATCAAAGATGTTTTGGTTCATGTGGTTAACTTTTCTCATTTTCATTGTGCTTCCCCTTTATTAAAATTAGCTTGCTCTATCCAAGGGGATTATGAGGGTATTAATAATGTGGATGGTAATAACTTGTCTTTAACACTTGCATGTGACCATCAACTTGCTGCAGGTTCTCCTGCTTCTTTTGAGAAAGCATCTAAGGATAATGCTCTTTATAATGAGAACTTAAATGACGTAAATATGGATTTGTGAGATGTAAACAAGGTTGATTTGAATGCTCCTCTAGAAGATTGGTGTGCTTTTAAGTGACTCTCCAATGAATGATTCAGATGGCACCTAATATTGCTAATGAAGATGAAAATGTGGATGTTATTGATGTTCCAATCTCTCTTACCTCTAAGGATGCTTTGATTGCACATTTAGACTTAAATTTGAAGGAGTCTTGTGTAGATCATTCTGATTGGTTGGATGAGTGTTTCTCCTCGGCTAGCCAGGGTGATGGGGAAGATAAGGTTGAGCCTAGAGATAATTTTCAACCTTTTCTTAGTTTGAATGTGGTTTACTACAGGAAATTCACATTTTACTGGCGGTTTATAAATGATTTATGGTAGTTTAGTAAATTACTGGAGGTTTTTTGGTGGTTTAAAAATTGCTAGAATAAATCATGTAGGAACTATTTCTGGCAGTCTCTTTCTGGCGATTATAATCACCGACGACTTTCTGGCAATGGGGACAACCGGTAATTTCCGGCGGTCATAATGCTGGTGACCGCCGGTTAATGACCGGCGGCGTACCACCAAATATATGGACTTAATGCATTTCCTTGATTTAAACCAAGCGTAATAGGAAATTACCAATTCAAACCACCAAATAGCAAATTTGAGAAAAAAATTACTTAAACATACGGTTAGGAAGCTAGTTTCAGGGGTAGATTGCGGTCGTGCTTCAATGTCGGAGTGGGGGCGAGATCTTCGACCAGAGGGAGATTGTTGGCATCTGGAGTGGGGGAAAAATTCCTGCACAAAAAGGTGTGCTCGATCGCGAGAGGGCGGAGGAGTCAGAGTGAGTGTCTGTAGCGAGAAATAGGATAATGCAAGGAAATGAAGTGGAAGACTCGGGATGGCTAATTTTAGGACTACTGGAAAAAAGTCACTTAAAATTGGCAGTAATAGCCACTGGTAAAGTGCCGATAAAAACTAATACCGACAACCTAACCGTCCGTTATTAGACTACCGCTAATTCCAACGGCGGTTAATTAAATAAGAGCCGATTAAACCGTTGGTAAGTACCGAAGGTCAAACTGCCGGCTGAAATGCCGCTATTACAAGTGGCTATATAATCATCGCTACTGGCCGCCGGAATAACCTGAATTTCCTGTAGTGGTTTCTATCGAAAATGATGCTTTTAGGAATTATGTTGCTAAATGAAGTAGGAGAAAAAACAAAAAGAAAGCAAGAAAGAAGTAATTCTCTTATTTTGCTTTTGTCTTTGGCTGATTTTGTTCTTTGGTTTTGTTGGATTTGTGGCTTATGTCTATCCATGCGTGGGGGTTCGGGCTACTGGTATTGCTTGTTCGTTTAGTGTGCTTTGGGTGGGTTTCGGTTTGCTTGGTTGTGATATGGGGGGCATAGCGCATGGGATAGTAAAGAGCCACTACCCAAAAAGGACGCAGAGCCTAGAACTCTAAAAGGTAGAGTAACTGTAGCAAAAGCGAACCTCCAAAACAAGAGTAGCTGACAGAAATCCATAGACTCAGTCCATGATCCAGACCTTAAAAAAATGAACACCACCAAACAAAGGAAGCTACCAATGTTGTAGGTGAGGTAAAATGATGCACCTGGGTCAAGATACCAGTGAGTTGTGGTTTGGGATGAAGCTACCAATGTTGTGGTGGGAGGAGAGATGTAGTTCTTGTTCATATGGTGCCAGCACATTGGGGTAGAATGGCCGCACTCGCTACGGATCTGGTATGTGGCGGATGTGTTTGAGAAATTTTTTGGAAGTTGAGAATTGCTTGGAAGGTTTTGGTAATGCTAATTATGGCCTCTTCATGGGGTGCCCCATCCTCGTGAGGCATAGAGGCAAGGGAGAATCCCTGATTAGTTAAAAAAAAATTAATGTATTAGAGGGGCTTTTTTGTAATTCTACCTACCCCCTCAAAAAATAATTTCTGCCCTAACTTGTGCATGCCTGCCCATCCTGGCATCCAACCGGTCTTGCAAGTTGTGAATAGCATCTCGCAAACTCTCAGCATTCGATTTTGAAGAGTCTACGTCTTCACAACCTTCTCGCTTCACCATCGCTGCTCTAGTCTTTGCACTTCGCTCAACCTTTTACTCTTTAAAGAAGGCAATTAAATACCCCTCTTGATGTATTCCTTGGGTGAGCATCTCTGCATTTTTCTTGAGTGGTATCTTTCATATTTTTTTGGTTTGATTTTGATATTGTACATGCTCTGATGCTCTAATAGCTATTATCTACTTAATTAGAAGCATCAACTTAGCAATTTCTAAATTTAACACTAACGATTTGCATAGCAGCTACTAGAGTATGGTTGGTAAAATTTTAGGGTTTTTTTTTTTTTTTTTGAGATATGAGAAAGAAATAATATGCTTTCAGTGTATGAATTTTATTTGAGATTTGAAGTTTCCACATTCTACATATCCCACAAAGGTATGTCTTATGCACATAGAAATTTACTTAAACACTAGATTCAGTTGCCGGATTGACAAATAAGGTTTTCTTTGATATGGTTGGATTAATCTGCAAAATATAGTTATAGGATGGATTTTTTAAAAAAAATTAATTACAAATAAGCTACTTTCTGCAAAATAAAACCTTGTCAGTTGACCTTTTAGAAGGTGTTTTTTGGGGAAATTTTGGCTAACTTCTATGATTTCATATTCTATATTTTTATGTTAAATAAAATGTTCTTCTACGAACAGTGCTATCTGCGGAAGCTATTTTGTAATTTTTTTTTCAATAATCTTATGCACAAAGACATCATAAAAACTATTCTAAACCCTTGTGTCGTAGCTACCCTCCCTATCCCAAAGAAAGATGGTCAATGGCGCATGTCAATCGATAGCCGGACAATCAATAAAATTAAAGTCAAATATCATTTTACCTAAGTTAGATAACATTTAGCTAATAGAGTTTAGGTTCAGCATCATGATTATACTCCAATTTTTATTATTAAATTTAATATTATATTGAAAGATAAATGATAAAATTCTTCATATAAATTTGATAGAATTATATTGGTTAAATTTAAAAAATATATATTTTATTATTATTACTATTTATTATTATTATTATTATTATTATTATTATTATTATTATTATTATTATTACTTTTAACTAGCTAAACATTTTCCCACCCTAAAAATTGAAGCTGGATCCGCCCCTGCATAGAGGGCTAGCTGTAGGTCAGAGGAGGTGTTGTAGCGGGTAAGCTTTGGCAGCTCTGTTAATCTCTACACTTATTAGAAGTGAATAAAGATCTTCCAAGCTTAATAGAGTAAGGGTGGTGTTGATGGAAATTTTAAAAGATTGGAACTGTGGAGGAAGTCCATTGAGCATGAACAGTGTGATATCTTCCAAATCAATGGTTGTGCTGGCTGCTGCTATGTTGTCGATGATGGTCTTGATGTCTGTGAGGTATTGAGACATTGAGGGGTTATACATGGATATATTGTGTAGTTGATTCTTCAGCTGGATGACTCTCAATTTTTTGGAGGCTTGGAAGAGACGTTCTATTATGAACCATATATCCTTACTGGAATTGAGGTAGAGAACATAAGGAAGAAGTTAGGGGCGATTGTAGAGCACATATCTACGACAAGATTTTGGTTGATCAAGAGCTAGTGGGTGTAGGTAGGATTGGGTTCAGATACTCCGGTTGAGGTAAGATGGAGGTGCACTGATGGTGGAAGAGATCCATCGAGGTACTGAGTGAAGCTATTGACACGAAAGAGTTTAAGAATCTACAAACGCCATGCATGTAGGGTAGTTGTCATTTGAGAGTTGGTGTGGAATGATGTGTTTGATGTCAGAGATGACAAACTTGGGGAATGAGTC
This sequence comes from Dendrobium huoshanense, assembly GCA_016618105.1. NCBI lineage: Eukaryota > Viridiplantae > Streptophyta > Magnoliopsida > Asparagales > Orchidaceae > Dendrobium > Dendrobium huoshanense. Next base: position 51,249,890 of record CM028358.1, read on the forward strand.
CCTGGATGGGCATGCCGCAATATTTTGTTGAAGTATTCAGGGCATCTGTAGTCATTATGTCGTAATGAGGACCCCCATCATAAAGTAAGCTCCATTTGGTTAAATCACATTGTACAAGCCATTTGAATACCTCCTTCATTACTATTTGTATTTCATTCATGTTACGGTTTAAAAAAGTAATGTCATATGTGTTTCCTATATAATACTTTTTTGCACAAAGTGACTCTACATCTTCAATTTCAAGCCAGCGCAATGCCTTCTTGAAGTTATCCCATAAGTGACACAGACAATGTTGATGTGTAGTATTTGAAAAAATCTCACAATACCCGCATTCTTATCTAAAATAATGCATAGATCATCCCTCTCTCGAAACGGTGTGATATATGAGTGGAAAAACATCTCACTAATTGTATGGCCTTTCTTTGTGTGTCCCAGGCCTTCATGTATAACAACTTAATATCAAATTTTGATTCCATGCGAGCAATGATCTCATGAGACTTCATGTAAGGTTTTTGCCTAAGTACAGCTTTTATGTAATGACAAATGAAATTCAATGTACAGTTATGATGATCGTTCGATAAAACTAATTGTGTACATATGTGTGGTGGCCCACATGTAGAGATTTTTCATATGCCACCAAGGCTCTTGCTTCGACTAGCATTAAGGCGCCATAAGCATGGATTGTGTAGATGATCTTGTTGTGCAAAAATGGCACTCAATCTACTTTTGTTTGAAGTTGATTTGACAAACTCGACATTGTGGAAGATAGACCAACCATTTATTGCACAATGCATGGCATCTTTTGTGTGAAACCGTAGTCCATCATATAAAGGATTTAGAGTAATGATTGCATCGTTAATTGCTTGCACGTCAATAGTGGAGGCATCGAGGGCATCGGTAGATTCCCACTCCTCTATTGTTGTGATTAGGTTGAATAAATCATTATTTGCAGCCATTTCATCCAAAATCTCCTGATTTTGTATTGCATGCTCTTGAACCTACTTATGCCCTGGTATCCCAATGTTCTTATTAACTATAGCTCATGTGGCATCATTCACGATAGGTTCTCTGCTTATCTATTGTGTTGTAATTCGACTCAGCATCAGCACCTACATCCTCCTCAATGCTAGCAGACGTGTTAAGATCCTGAATGGCATAGGGCCAGATAATGTGTTGCTCGATTAATACTCGCTCATTGGCAATTGAAATGTAGGTCGTTCGCTTACACTAAATCGACCTCTACTAATTATTGTAGCAGGTGATGCCCACTTACTTGAGCTTAGGTGACCTTGAAACTCTACCTGGATGGGCAGTCTAATGTCACTCACGTTGAACCTCCATCTATAGTTCACCTCATTGGGCGACGGTATAGGCCTATGTTCGGAAGACAACATAATGGGTCAATCTAAATGCATATTTTGACCTATTCTATGATATTCAAAAGAATCACAATCAAGTAATACTAACCTGTAAATATGAGAGGACGACCCAATTTCAACGAAATTGCGTGTATGAAAGATCGCAATATTTTCTACTAAGTGCTAACTATCATTCCTTCTCTCTCAAACTTCAGATAATATATCTAAAGTTTATGAATAATATTTTGATTTATTTTAAAATTAATTATTAAATTTGTTTGCCTAGAAAATTTCATTGTCATTTAAGTTAACTTACAAATCATATTTATTAATAATATTTTTAAAATTGAAATTAACTATTCACCAAATTATATATTAATTACATGAACAAACACTCCAAAATTTTTAGATTGTGAGAGTAAATGCCAAAAAATATATCAATAATTGTGTACTAGCTCACTCCAACATATCTCTCAACGTTAAAAATTACACTAATTCAAAAAATAATCTCCTCACATCTCTAAGGAAATAACTCAAACTAAAAGAATGAAAAGGTTGAATGATCCAAAACCAACATCAGTCACATATATTCCCTTATTATGCAGCAATTCATTAACTAAATTAAGATAAATTAGTTCTTTTAAAATTTATGTAAATAATATTTGCAAACTAATTATTTCACTAACCTTGACGAAGACGAAGAGGAAGAAGATGAAATGGTGGAAATACATGAAGAGTTGCATTTTGCAGAGGATATAATAGAGGAACAGAGATGCCTCGACGGGGTTTCCTTACTGTGCGGTTTCCCGCCGCCGCTGGAAGCTTCATTAATGGAAGCGTCGTCCTTCTTCGGCTGGTAGAGTGAAGATGAAGATTTGGTAAATGCTCAAGTACTGTCGCAGCAGTTTGTAGTCACAGCTGTCGTACAATCGCCGTTGAGAGATTTTGTTTATTCTCAACGTCTAATTTCTAATCTTTTTCCAATCTTTATCAACTACATTGAACTATAGTTAATTACACAACGATGATGTCTCTTTTAATCAGAATTAAGTGAATGATTTCCATATTGCTAAAATAAGAATAAAATTGATTGGAAAATTTATAAAGTTATAATATTATTGAAAACAAACTGTTTCCAACCTGATGAAAGTGTCATTAAGACATCAAATTCATTTTGCAAAACGAAATAATATAACTATTGTAAATAAATAACTTCGTCCGTTTTAACACATATAGAATATATATTTTCTTCTCATCTTCCACTCATTATAAATTTAAGAATAATTGTTTCGAGGCCTCTTAAAACAATGCCAAATTTTGACACAAATATTCATGTTTGATCTCTTAATAAACCGCATGCAATAAAAGATAAATTTTAATTTAAAAATAAATATAAAATTTTAAATAAAAATTTTAATTTTTACAACATGAATTTTGCACCCTATTCTATTTATGTTTAATGCCAGTTGGCCAATTTCTTTAGCCACAAATGAGAAGAAAAATAAATGCACTTCAATATTTGCCACAAATACTTATTCTATTCCACATCTATATCTCGAACAAGGATTGCATATTTGATTCCAACTATTATTAATTTTTGTCCAAGCGTGGTAGTGCTGGAAGGCACCGCAGCTCCTTTCCTCCATTGGCCACCGCAAATACAGCAATATTATGGCATGGTTTGATTTGTCCATAGATCTTCTCTATTTCATCTCATCGCACTTGTCCATTGTAGACTTTGTCTGATTATGTATTTCTGCACCTCATGGATGTTCACTCTTGCCAACTATGCACCCCTTGGATTTCAAATTCGTCCTTCCCCATGGTTGCTCCTTTCCAATAATGTCGGAGAGGCCTCCGACACACTCACCTTTCACAAACTTACCATAGAAAGAGAAGAAGCTATCGTCAGCTTCCATCGTCGCTTCTCCTCCAATTGTAACCACACATATGGCCACCGTTGTTTTGGCTCCAAGGATGGATGACATATAACCCTTAACAAAATAGATCAACAGCCTCACCTCTTCAACCCTATCACAAAGGCTGAAATACCTCTCCCATCCCTTTTCACCTTGATTGAGCCACAATATGCCTCTGACGGCTCCATTAGGATTGCTTACATTGATGTTTTCTTTAACATTATGACTGACGACTTATGTGATATATATTTTCATATGATCATATTCCCCTATAATGACTCGTCTGAAACTTTTGTTGTTATTTATGGTATTACAAAAGAGCTTGATTTGACAATGTCAGAAGATCTAAATTTGGTTCTCGGGTCAAAAAAAAAAAATCTTTGTCATTGTCAACTCTTTTATAATAGGACAACAGACGATATTTTTTAGTAGTATGATCAATTTCTCATGAAGGAGGAACTTGCAAGTCTCTCAATTGTATGGTTTTCTCTTTTTATCAGGCCATCTCATGATATAATTCAACTAACTTTTAGTATGGCACACATACATGGTTGTTTAGGTATTGTGGTGGTTCAAGCTGATGTTGAGACTTGCATCTTTGACTATAAATTTTGGTGATTGCAAACAATGTAAGTAAAGTAACATATTAGGAGCAATATAGTACAAAGTAACACACACATGATAATTGATAGGTTATGGTATAGGCGCCGACGGATAAGAAGAACTTGGACAGGGAGACTCCAATGAAACAGTAAAATTCTGTATAAATAGAAATATGTGTATTATGCTTCTCTTCTTCTTCAATACAGATATATAACTCTACTATCCCAAATACTACTAATTACTTGATTAAGATAAACAAACTATAAGAAAGGATAGTATTATATATGACTAAAAGGAAAACTAGCTGAAAAGTTAGTGGGCGTTAGGAGGAATATGGTGCGTGGATGGCTGTAGGCATGGTGGACGTGCTCCCTCGACTCTGAGAAGCATGACTTCAACAAGATTTTTGAGATGTGCATGTTGCCAGGTGGATAATAACTGTAAATCTAGGGTACATTGAAGGTGGCCGAAGTGTGGACATCGAGTGGAAGGTCAATCACATAGGCATTGTTGTTAATTTTGTGAAGGAAGGGGAACGGTCCAATCTTTTGTGGACTAAGTTTAGAATAAGTTCCTTGAGGATACCTTTCTTTGTGCATCCTTAACATCACTAGATCACCTTTGTTGAAGGTTTTATGGCACTTATGGAGATCAGCCATATGCTTATATTTTGAAGTTGTTTGATGCAGCTTATCATTCACAGCTTGTAAAGTTTCCATGGCTTAGGTAACTGCCTTGTTGGCAGTGGAATTATTGCCTTTAGGTAGGACTGCTATATCCACTAATTGATTAGGTGGCTTGATGTATACTACATGAAAGGGACTATGTTTCGTCGATCGGTTGGACATCGAGTTGTAGGTGAACTCCGCTTGGCATAGCATTTCTTCCCATCTTCTCGGACTATCTTGGACTAGGAAAAAGAGCATATTGCCAAGTGTTTTGTTAACAACCTCGGTTTGATCGTCAGTTTACGGGTGATACATCAAGCTAAGTTTTAGTTTAGTATTTAACCTTTTCTACAGCTCCCGCCAAAAATGACTGACAAATTTTACATCACGGTTCGACGTGAGACTGTGAGGTATCCCGTGCAACCTTACAATTTCTCTAAAAAAGAGACTGGCAATACGAACAACGTCGAAGGTCTTCTTGCACGGGATGAAGTGATCCAATTTTGAAAAATGGTCTACAATGACCATGATGGAGTCACAGCCACATTTTGTGCGGAGCAAACCCAATACAAAATCAAGAGTGAGATCTTCCCAAATGGAATTTGTTATAGGAAATGGCATGTAGAGCCTGGTGTTTTGAGCAGTCTCCTTATAGACTTGGCATACATAGCATTTCTTGATAAATCTAGTGACATCCCAATGTACATGGGGCTTGTAGAAACATGATTGAACCAGTTCCAAGGTTTTGTCAAACCCCAAGTGGGCTACTAAGCCCCCGCTGTGTAGTTCTCCGATTAGTTACGGACACCATAATGAATCTGGAATGCATAGAGCATTTTCATTCAATACGAACCCTTGGTCCAAGGTGAAGTCTTGCCGGGGCTGGCTTGTTACGCAAGCAGTCCAAATTTATGAGAAATCCTTGTCGCCAGCATATAATTCACTTAATTATTGGAGCCCAGTTACTTCGGTTTGAGGTGAGTCAAAAGTGTCGAATGCTAGCTCAATGTGTCTGCCACTCTGTTTGCTTTGCCAGCTTTATGTTTAATCATAAAGCTAAATCTTTATAAGAAAACAATCCATCGGGCTTGCGTTATGTTAATGTTCTTTTGGTTGTTAATATATAGCAGTGTTTGAATGTCACTACAGAGAACAAAATCTTTATGCAGTAGATAATGCTCCCATTGTTTGAGGGCTCTGACGACGGCGTACAACTCCTGTTCATAAGCGAACCACCATTGATGGATTACGATTAACTTCTCGCTGAAATACTCAACTGGTTTCCCTTCATGAGATAATACAACTCCTATACCCATAGAGGAAGCATCAGTGTCTACTTGGAATGGTTTGTCAAAGTATGGGATTAATAATATGGGAGCTGAGCTGAGAGAAGATTTGATTTGCTCAAAACTCCTCTACTGGGCAGTGGTCCATATGAAGGACGATGATTTTAGGCAGTTGGTAATGGGGGACATAATATTGTTGAAGCCCTTGATGAAGCGGCAGTAGTAGTTCGCCAACCCATGAAATCTTCGGACATCCGTCATATTCTTAGGGACTGGCCAATCATTGATTATCGCAATCTTCTATAGAGCCGTATGGATACTGCATGGAGTTAGCACAAATCCCAAAAATTAAACAATTTCTATCGCAAATTGACATTTGGCTAATTTGAGGAAGAGTTGCTGATCCCGTAGAGTCTCCAAGATTGCCTTCAAATGACTAAGGTGATCTGTAAGGGAAGTACTAAACACTAACGATGGGTCTTACGACCTAGCCTTATAAGCTAAGTAGCCCGTATGGTGGGTCTTACAACCTGGCCCTATAGAACAGGATGCTCGGGTGAGGGGTCTAGAGTTATATTATTACCTAAATATTTCCCTAAAATGTCAGAATTACAACTTATATTAGAAGTTGCCAGGATAATTTTAGGGATATTATTTCATTTAAAATATATACTTAGTGAAATAATTATTCATAGGAATTACTACTTTTATAAGAAAAAACCTATACGACTTAAATTTAGTAGGGATGTAGCTTCACACACTTCCCCACCTTGACACCAGTTTTAGTGCTTCACAGCAGTTCTACTTTTAGCATCAACTTTTATTGTTTGTTTCAGCATTAGCCTTGCTTACAGTAGCAATTTTCTTCCCTCACAGTGTTAGCTCTTTTTTTTTACCAGTACTAGTTTTGTTTCAGTACTAGCTTTATTTTTAAATATTGAACTAATATTTTTGTTTGCTTGTTTGCAGGTACATGGTACTTGTAACAAATTGGAGAGTTTAGAGTGGTCAGAGAGCACAACAACGAATGTTTTGAAGCTACTTCTGAATGTAATTTTAATAGTTTGTTTTGGAGAGCTTTAAGTTGTTTGGAGAGCCGTTCAGTTGGATTAGTGGAACATTTATTTCAGACTTTTTATTTTATTTTGATTTGCATTAATTAATTATATGAATTAATTAATTGAATGTTAAATCAAAGTTAAGTTTTAAATGCTTAGTTCATTAATTGGGTTTTTTTCTTAATTTTTAAATGATTTTATATTATAAACTTTCTTAATTAATTAAATTAAGTTAGTTTGCTCAATTAATCAGTTCAAGTTTTTATTATTATTTTTTTATTAATGTTTCGATTTATTAAATTTTGATTTATTTTTAAATTTTGGTCAAAGTTTAAATTATATTATATTTATTTATTTATTTATTATTATTATTATTATTATTATTATTATTATTATTATTTTAAAATTACTTAATTATTTAAATTAAATTAGTTATTCAATTAGTTTAAAGTTTTATGTTTTAACTTTGATTATTCGTCAATGTTAATTAAATTAATTGTTAATCAGTTGGAATTCAGATGAAAGTCCATTAAGCTTGAAACTTATTGAGGTTAGATTATCTAGTTAAAATTTAGATTAAAATCAATTACTTTTTTTATATTTTGATTAGTGAAATTACTAAATGACAAGAGGGGGGGGGGGTGAATTATGAAAAACTTTTTTTCAATAAAAAGTAACCATGAACAGGAGTTCTAATCTTTTTGATATTTTTTAAATTTGACAACAAAAAAAAAACTTAAACAAATTTTCTTTCACAAATTTCACCATGCAATAATTATGAAAAAATTAAGTACAAGTAAAAGTAAATGAAGACAAGGAAAAAACACACCAAGAATTTTATAGTGGTTAGGTCAAACAATGACCTACGTCCACTCCCCGGAGTCCTCCACTCCGGGATTTTCAGTACAAGCAATAGCTCTCCTTTATCCCCCCTTAGCAAGGCGGAGAAGCCTTTACAATATTCCCTTTCACCAACTCGGCGTGGCGGAGTGCTAAACTCTGTTTTCACCCTCCTGGCGATGGCAGAGAACCTTCTCCTTTTTCTTCCTCCTGGAGAAGGCAGAGTACCTCGAGGTCACAGATGTAGAAGAGCCTTTCCCTTGGAGATCCTCCCACAAATTTTTCTAGGGCCACAGGAGGAACAAGATGCAGCAAGTTTGGAGCAACCGTGTGATCTCCCTCACACCTCTTCTCCCTCACAATGCTCACCTTCACCTTCCTCTCTCAAAACCCTAAAGAACTTCTCAAGAGCTCTCTCCCCCTTGGAATCCCTCTCAAACCCCGTTCTCCCTCTCTGTGATTCTTACTGAAAAAGGACGAGATTAACATCTAAAACAGGCTCCAAAATCCCTCAGATTTTAAAAGTAGCTGTTACTGTTCGTACAGTACGATTCCACATCGTACAGTACGATCTCTATAAACAGACTTCGTCCTGGTACGAAGATGTACGAACAATTAAAAAACAATTCGTACTATACGATATAATATTGTACGGTACGATCAACAAAATATTATTCGTACAGGACGATGGTCTGGACGATCAGATGTCGTCTATGTTCATCGTATGATACGATTCCTATAGTACAGTACGATGAGACAAAAACCAAGAGATCGTCCAGGACGATATCCGGGACGATCAAACTTCGTCTCTGTTCATTGTATGGTACGATCTTGTTCGTATAGTACGATGTTCAAAATATAATTAGGCCTGGATTTCATGCACTAATCACGTGTTAATTTAAGTAAGTATTTAAAATAAATCGTACAGTACGAAAATGTTCGTACAGTACGAACAGCGCAAAATCACTTACTTAAACTAAACTATAGCTAGGGTTTTTTGGATCTGAACATATCATACAGTACGAATATATTCGTACAGTATAATCTATTCACAGAATCGTCCACATAGCTAGAATCGTACGGTACGAATTAAAATTGTACAGTACGATCTCCAGGGAAGAAATTCTATTACATTTTAAATTTAAAAACAAACTCTCCCCCTGTGTGTGTGCATGGTTGCTCATACTCTTATGCATTTTGTGGCCAGACTCAAGAAAATAAAAAATACAATAAATAGAAAAATATAATATCTGACTCATACTCTTAATCTACCCGTTCTTGAGTCTTCCTTTCGTCCTGAGTCACTTGTGATATTCCTGAAATGTTAGTACTCAAGGACAATAGCAAATAAAATAATATCCAATGAAAAGTTGTTTCAAAACAATCATTATTTGGCATCATCAAAATCTCAAACTCGGGGTCATGGGTTGCAACAATTAGTTATTTAATCAGTTGAATCTCTTTTACTAATTCAATTACCCAATTTTATTAATTATATTAATTACTGATGCGTCCAGAAGTATTCACGGTGGTAGAGAAAATTAAAGTTTAACGTCTTAGCGTTGTACGAAAATCCGACATGCAATCAGATAACATAGAGGGGTGCATCATCCACTAGAGACATCAAGATTTTTATGTGAAAAACCTCTCAAAATAGGGAAAAAATCACGGGGCATGGCCCAGTATAAATAAATCCACTAGTATTGTAGTTGATTACAAATGAGGTCTTTTCCCAGGGAAATTAGCTTGATGTACATCTTATAGAGTACATTACACTGTGATAATACAAAACATCACTGTTGATGTGTTTATTAGTTCAGAAGGACCATAGTCTGGTGATGGAGGTTAGAAGAACTGCAGTCGGCGGGCAACGGAGATCATAGAGACCATAATCGGGACTATAGCCGATGGTCAACGTAAGTCAGAAGAACTGTAGTCGGCTAGCGACGGAGGTTGGAAGGACTGTAGTTGATGGGTGACGTAAATCAGGAGGACTATAGTCGGCTGGCGACGGAGGTCAGAAGAACTGTAGTCTGCGGGCGATGTAAGTAAGGAGGACAGTAGTCGGTGAGCGACGTAAGTCAGGAGGATCGTAGTCCGCTGGTAACGGAGGTCGGAGGGACTATAGTCGGCTGGTGATGTAAGTCAAGATGATCGTAGTCAGCTGGCGATGGAGGTCAGAAGGACTATAGTCGACGGGTGACATATGTCAGGAAGAGTGTAGTCGATTGACGACAGAGGTCGGAAGGACTGTAGTCAGCGGGCGACGTAACTCAGGAGGACAGTAGTTGGCTGGAGACGGAGGTCAGAAGGACTGAAATCGACGGGCGATGAAAATCAAGTAGAAGTCTAATGATAGACATAAATCCAGCATCAAATAGAAGTTTAGCAAAGGTCCGACAACAGGCAGAAGTCCGACGTCAGGTGAAAATTTGGCAACAAGCGGAGGTCCAGCATCGGGTAATAGTCTGACATCAGTTAGCAGTGGGGAAAAACTCTAGTGTTAGTGGTATTCGGGTAGAACTTCAGAGTCACTTGGAGATCTGATAGAACTCCGACGTCCCTTGGAAGTCAGGTGGAAATCCGGTGTCACTTGGAAGTCAGGCGGAATTATGGCGTTGCTTGAACGTCAGGAAGAACTCCGATGTTGCTTGAATGTCGGACAGAGCTCTAGCACCTGGGAGAATTTTGACGTCGGACAGAATTCCAATGACGGTGGTCTAGGAGGAGTTTCTTCCTCCTATCACTTCTCTTCTTCTTCTTCTTCTTCTCTTCTTCTTTCTTGGGCCTTGGCTTGGGGACCCCCTCATGAGAAATGAGGGGTCTATTTATAAATTTATGAGTGGCATGGCCCATAAATAGGTGAGAAATCAGGGGCGAATCGGGAGTTGTACGGATGGACGACCCATATCGAATCCCATGAATACATTTGAAGGCCTTAGTAATGTCAGAATTTGGCAATCTTGGGCTCGTTGGATTCGACTCATCGAGCCGCCTGATTCAACTATAAGCACGTTATGTTTGGAAACCATTTGGTAACACGAATTATGGTTTGAATCTTCCAACAGCACTTTGGGTCCTTGATCTGGACCCATTAGTGCTCGGATTGAGTCGAATTTGGTATCGTTGGATTCGTATTTCCGACAAGATCAGTTCGATAGTAAGTTTGCTGAAATCTGAGTTCAGATGAACCAAAAATTAATTTTTGAAATTTCCAACTTGATTTTTTGCCTCGAGATTCGTGCTTGATCAAGATAATTTTTCGAGGATATATTAGATGCCCCTCTATTTTCGGACGTTGAAGCTCCAGGAGTCTGAAAATACATGTGTTGATACTTTGCACTAGCTAAATCGCAAACAATTGTGTCCAAAAAATGTAACAATGCTCAAACTTTATCATAGAGGCCTCATTGAGATCCGAAAGTGTAAAAATTTAGTCTGAAACGTCGAAAAACATGTCCGAGGACCCCAAAAATGTCGAATTTGGATCGTCCCGGCCAAAAATTTGGGGCAAGACACGCGTAGGCGGCCGAAATGGTCGGCCGCCACCCGCCGCCACCACCGGCAACGGCACTCGCGCCGCGCGCCAATAGGCATGACCGCGCCGTACAACGTGGTTAGCCGCGCGGTTACAGTAATTTTAAATTTTTTTATGTGGGGCCCACGTCATTTGATTTTGTCAAAAAAATCCTAAAAATCCCAAAAAATTCCAGAAATTCCTGAAAATTCCATAAAAATTTAGAAAATTCTAAGAAGTTCCGAAATGTTCTTTTCTTCTCAAAAAAGGATATAAATAGCCCCGTAGGGCTAGAGGAAAACTTGCACCTTCTCCTTTTCTCCTTCTGACTCTCTCACAGTTGAGGCTTTCTGCTGTTTTTGAGTAGGTGACTTTCCCTACTCAATTTAGCGCCCCTCCTCTTGTACAGAAGTTGGAAATTTCTCTTCTTTCTCCTTCTGGCTTTCTGCCAGTGGAGGTATTCCATCGTTTTTTGTAGGTGACTTTCCCTACATAAATCGGCGCCCCTCCTCTTGTACAGAAGTTGGAAATTTCACTTCTTTCTCCTTCTGCCTTTCTGGAAGTGGAGGCATTTCACCGGTTTTTGAAGGTAACTCTCCATACTTAAATTGGCACTCCTCCTCTTGTGCAGAAGTTGGAAATTTCTCTTCTTTCTCCTTTTGGCTTTCTTCTTGCTCTAGAGGTCTTCCGCTATTTTTCGTAGGTGACTTTCGCTACTTAATTCAGCGCCCCTCCTTAGCGTAGAAAGAAAAGTTTCTTCCACAGTCCTCTTCTCTGTCAATCTTCTTACAGTCGAGGCATTCCCTTGGTTTTCATAGGTGACTTTCCCTAATAAAAATAGCTCCCCTCCTCTTTTATAGAAGTTAGACTTTTTGCAGTCATTTATTTTCTTTCTCTCTCTCATTCTAACTTTCTTACAGTTAAGGCACGCCCCTGTTTTTAGTAGGTGACTTTCCCTACGCAAAATCAGGGCCCCTTCTCCGTGTGTAGAAGTTAGAATTTTTTGGATTCGTTCATTTTCTTCTCCACGAGTCTTCTTGTTACATTGGAGGCATTCCACTGTTGGTGATACGAGACATTCTCTTATCGAGCTTCAATGCCCCTCTCTTGTGTAGAAGGAGTGTTCGTTTCTCCTTGGTCTTTACTTGCGAACTTCTTCTTACATTGGAGGCATTCCACTATCGTAGATAGGCGATATTCCCCTATCAAGCTTCAGTGCCCCTCCCTTGTGTAGATGTAGTCATCATGAGAGGATTTCTCCTTAAAAAATAATCCTTAATGGAAGAAGATAAGTTGTTGCTTGTATTTGAGGGTGATTTGAGAAGATTTGGCAATAATGATGTCCGAGAGGAGAACCATAAGTGACGAGTAGAGTGGATGAATTTCAATGCCGCTTGAGCGAGAGTTTGTTGGTGATGGATGATCAAGCCGAAGTCCGTTGGCAGTCAACTGCCGAGTGGAGAGCTGAAGGAAAGAGTTCAAAGGTGTGTTGCAAGTAGCAGTCGATCGATAATTCAATGATGGTTGATATGAAGTAAAAGACTGCTGGAAGATATCAAACTAGTGACCGATGATGACAGGAGACCAGTGGCATTTTGCTAATGCAATATACATCCATACTGGAGCATACCAACAACAGATGTCCCTGAGTCAAGGGGCCAGAGCAGTGTGTTATGAAATCATTCTAGCAACACACTAATATTGCTGACTGAGTAGATGTCTGATGAAGATCAAATTGTAATCTTCCTTCGAAGAAGAAGTTGTAGGAGATGCTTGTGTGCAGCAGAGAAGAAGTCACTAAATCCACTAAGGATATTTTACTATTTTGTAGTTGTTTGATGTTTGATGATTGTAACTTGTACGGATGATACCAATGTACCTTTTACTATTGATTCTTGCAAATTTGAATTTATTGTAAGATTTTTTGTAATGTAATTCCAATGATATTGAGAATTTATCCTTCAAAGGAAGACTAATTATTTATGCATCTTTGAGGCATACTTTGATATATTACATAATATACTTTTTTTGAGGCTTTTTAGCCTGCTAAAAATCTTTGTAAAAGATGTCAAAAGAATCAATTAAGAATATATGACCTATCCGAGGTTTTATGTCAGAGACTCGCTCGATGATGTTAACTTATATGGAAGAGGTCGAGATAATCCACCAAGGATGTGAGACATATCCAATGTTATATGTTAGAGCTCTGCTCGATGACATTAACTCATACGGAAGAGGTCGAGAGAATCCACCAATGATGTGAGACCTTTCTGAGGTTGTATATTGGAGCCTTTGCTCGACGATGTTAACCTATGTGGAATAGGTCGAGAGAATCCATCGAGGATGCGAGGTCTTTTTGAGGTTGTATGTTAGAGCATTTTACTCGATGACATTAACTAATATGGAAGAGACCGAAAGAATCCACCAAGGATGCGAGACCTTTATGAGGTTGTATGTCGAAGCCTTTGCTCGACGATGTTATCCAATATGGAAGAGGTCGAGAGAATCCACCAAGGATGTGAGACCTTTTCGAGGTTGTATGTCAGAGCCCTGCTCGATAATGTTAACCTGTGTGGAAGAGGTTGTGAGAATTTAGCAATGATGTAGGACCTATCCGAGGTTATATGTCAGAGCATTTGTTCGATGACGTTAACATGTATAGAAGAGGCTGAAAGAATCCACCAAGGATGTGAGACCTTTCCGAGATTGTATGTCGGAGCCATTGCTCGACGATGTTAATCTATATGGAAGAGATCGAATCGAATCCCCCAGGGATCGATTTTGCCTTGATTGGGAAGGGGCAAACTCCACGTCTATCCCGAATCAAAGGTAGAGAATGGTCTAACTTTAAATCATTACTGCCTTTTTAAGGTTGAGATTAAGACCTTGCCCAATGACTAGAAGTCCAAAAAGAGACTGTATAAAGCTTGCAATTGATTAGAAGTATCCTTGCAATTGCTCAGATTTTCCTAAAATATCATCTTGATGAAAGTATTGGAGGATCTATTTGACCATGGTTGGAGTCAAAGTTGCCCCCAAGTCTGCATCTGATTCTTATGAAATTGATGCTATGAGTGATCATTTGAGATTGGAGCAATAATTTCCCCCCAGTCGGCGGGCAACGTAAGTCAAGAGGATCGTAGTCGGCTGGCGACAGAGATTGGAATTACTGTAGTCGGCGGGCGACGTAAGTCAGGAGGACCGTAGTCGGCTAGCGACGAAAGTCGGAAGGACTGTAGTCAGTGGGCGACGTAAGTCAGGAGGACCGTAGTCGACTGGCAACAGAGCTCGAAAGGACTGGAGTTGGCAGGCGACGTAAGTTAGGTAGAAGTCTAATTATAGACATAAATCCAGCATCAGATAGATGTTTAGCAAAGGTCTGACAACAGGCAGAAGTTCGGCGTCAGGTAAAAACTTGGCGACGAGCGGAGGTCCAGCATCGGGTAGAAGTCCGACGTCAGTTAGCAGCTGGGAAAAACTCCAGCGTTAGATGATATTCGGGCAGAACTTCAGAGTCACTTGGAGATCGAACAGAACTCCGATGTCCCTTGGAGGTAAGGCGGAATTCCAGCGTCACTTGGAAGTCAGGAGGAATTCTATCGTTTCTTGAACGTCAAGAAGAACTCTGACGTTGCTTAAACGTCGGACAGAGCTCTAGCGTCTGGAAGAATTCTGACGTCGGTCAAAATTCCACGGCGGTGGTCGAGGAGGAATTTCTTTCCTCCTATCCCTTCTCTTCTTCTTCTTCTCTTCTTCTTGCTTGGGCCTTGGCTTGGGGTCCCCCTCATGAGAAATGAGGGGTCTATTTATATATTTCTGGAGTGGCATGGCCCATAAATAGGTGAGAGATCAGAGGCGAATAGAAAGTGGTTCGAATGGACAGCCGATATTGAATCCCTTGATCATAGACCGTTCGTTAGATACTTGAAGGCTTTAGTGATGTTGGAATTTGGCGATCTTTGGCTCGTTGGATTTGTCTCGTCGAGCCGCTCTATTCGACTATAAGCACGTTATGATTGGAAACCGTTTGATAACTCAAATTATGGTTCGAACCTTCCAACAGCGCTTTGGGTCCTTGATCTAGACTTATTTGGGCTCAAATTGAGTCAAATTTGATATCATTGGATTCGTATGTCCGAGACGATCAGTTCGATAGTAAGTTTACTGAAATCTGAGTTCAGATGGTCCCAGAATTAATTTTTGAAGTTTCCGGCTTGATTTTTGCCTCGAGATTCGTGCTCGATCAAATAATTTTTCGAGGATATATCAATTACAATTTAATTTTATTTAATTTTTAGATTCATCTTTAATTAGTTAGCTCGTGATAGGAAATTTTTTTAAAGTTAATTAGTTATCATTTTTTAATTGTAAAATTCAATTTCAGATTTCATATATTATTAATTAAATGAGGTATTTTAATTTGGATTAACTGTTCTTTGTCTTTTTAAATTAGATTAATGTTTAACTATAGTGAACTAATTAGGTTTTAAATTAATAGTTCAATTGCGCTGATTTTAATTTTTTTTTAGAATAATCATTTAATGATTTAATCATTTTAATTTGACCAGTTAAATTAATGTGCTTATTAATTTAAGTAAATTTTAGATTAAACTCGTGTTTTTTTCTAAAATTCTACCTAAGTCTAGAATTTTCAAGGAAATTTCGGCCGATTGTTGCCAATCGTTGCCGATCGTGACCGATCATTGCCGATTGCAAGCATTTCCCTTATTTTCTTAATAATAATTATTATCATTATTATTATTAACTATTACTGATAGTAGTATTAGTAAAATATAGTAAATTCTTTTAATTATTATTATTAATAATGACCAATTTGTTGAAAAATAACTCTATGACAATGTGTTATGTACATTTAGAAAGTTATCTTTGTAACTTCAAATTTTACAAGTAGATCTTCATTATTTGTTGGTTGAGAGTTTTGACTATCAACTAAGAAGTCTTGAACTTAAAGCTTTAGTATATGATTTCGGTGCGAGTTTGCTTTATGTTTAAGTTTCTCAAATCATATCAACATTTATGAATAAAAAAATGTAATTTATTTGATAAATTAATTTTATTAATATTTTAATGCAATTAGAAGATTTAAGTGTTATATAAAAATAATCATAATTTATATATTAGATATAGAAATATATAAAAAATATATATGTACTTAAATCCCCCTAATTAATTACTTTTAGCCTTAATTCTAATCTAAAAGATTTTTACCCCCTTTATTATTATTTTCTATTTATTTTATTTTTGTTATTCTAGTTATATTAATTATGAAGGAAAAGAAAAACCAATTGGATAGACAGTATAGAAAAAAACATTTGTATATTGGGCTCTTTTTTCTCATGATTATATATTCTTTATTCATTTTTAATTTTTTTACAATCTCTTACTTCTTAGACTATCATTATGCATTTTTCATCAAAATATAAAATATCTAAAAGGTTTCATCTCATATGACCGAATTGTAGACATTGGATAAAAAATAAAATTAATAAAAGAAAAAAAAAAAGACTTCAATGCAGAAAAATAGTTTATTACCGGCGGATTTTTCTGACGGAAAGGCCAATTTTCCGGCGGCAATTATAATTTTTGGCATTTCTCTGGCACTTTTTTTTCCGTCGGAATTTGATGAATTTCCTATAGTGCTTGACTGCTTGTAGACATCAGATATATATAAGAAAACAAGCATCATTTTTGCTTTTGTAGGGCTCGTAATCGACTCTTATGTGTGTTAAGTCTCTTGTGGAGCAAATTTCTTCCTTTTGAAGCAGTCAAATTTGGCTGTTTGAATGCCTATTAAAAATTAAAAAATTGGGGCAATTAAAAGTCAACAAAACTAAATATATTTTGAAGATTAAAAACATAAATCTTATTAAAAGTTATCACTAATTTTAGATAACATTTAAGTAATATATTTTGAAGATACACAATCACATATAAAATGCTACACACCACCCTAGATAGGTGTCTACCCTTGATTGGCTGTGAAATATTTTTTTTATTTCAATTAAAAAAATAAACTATTGTAAACAATATTCAGAACAACTTTTAAAATTTGGTAGGTGTTTTTTATTTTCAGACATATTTTGTATAATATATTAATGAGTTTTTTTATTAGAGGAATAGCAAATACACAATTAAAAACAAACATTGTAAAATAAAAATAACATATTAAAAACAACTTTTAGGTTTCCTTTGTGAATGCTTTTTTACTGTTTTTTAAAACAAATTTTTAGTACAAAAGTTAAAATTTTTGTTCTAAAAAGCTGTTTTAAGAAGCAGTAAAAAAAGTCATCCCAAACAAAATCTTAATTATTTGATTGAGTGCGCTAATTTATTTTCTTATTAAAGAAGTGTTGTAGTTGGTGGTGGTCGATGGTCAAATGTTGTAGCTATAAGGGTCGACGGTCATGACAGGTATCTAGTGGTGGATGTGACAGTCATATGCATAGACTATATATATATATATATATATATATATATATATATATATATACAGAGAGAGAGATTGTGTTCGAAAATAAAAGGATTTTATCCCTTTAATATTATTAATACTATAATTTATTTGTATATCTTGAACAAGGAAGCAGTTAAGCTTCATCCTTTTCTTGTGTAATGAAGTCTATCCAGGAACAAAATTTCTTGCTTTTGAAGCAGTCAAACTCGGCTGCTTGAATAGTCTTATTAAAATTTAAAACGTTGGGCCATTTAAAAGTCAAGTCAGTCAAACTAAATATATGAAGCATTCAATTATTTAAAGAGATGCAAAAGCCTCCATACCTGGAAGAGGCCAAAATACGGGAAGCTTATAGGATGCCAGTGCTTTTCAAAATTTTAGGGTTTAGTTTGATTTTCCTCTCTTACTCTGAAATAACCATGAGCCATGGCAAAGGAAGTTGTTCATCATCTTGTGGAAGCCTCCAAAACATCAAGTATCCTTTTTGCCTGCGAGGTGATCTAGCTGAATGTGGCGGTTCTAATTTTGAACTCAATTGTGAAGGCAACAATACAATATTGGAGATCCACCGAAGTAAGTATTATGTCAAAGATATATCATACCATGACTATAAAATCACGCTTGTTGATGTTAATTTGGCTCATGGCAATTGCAATCTTCCCAGTGGATCAATATATCCAGGTGATTACAAGGAAACATTTTGGTTAGATTGGCAGGATATTCAAGGTCAGGCCACATTTATTATCTGCTCAACAAAGGCCAACATTCCAAGTTATGAAATTGTGCCTGTCTTAGCAAGAATAACTCAACTATCTATGTGATATTTGATTCATTCTATATTGGAAATATTGCAACAAATTGTCAATTTCTATACACAATTCCCCTGATAAAAAATCATGAACTTCATGTGTTTGATCAACTCAAACTAGGCTTTCAGCTAAGTTGGCATCCTCCTATCAACTCAGCAACATACGCCATTCACTATTGTGGTCAAAGGATGGGATAGTAAGTCTACAAACTATTGCACAAACTAACTTTCTATCATCCATCTTCTAATCTTCATTTCCTAAATGCAGTTTAGATTTTTTCGAGAGGGATGTTATTAATGGAGAAAAGGTCATGACCACATATGATATGATAAGTCCTTTTCGTTTTCAATTTGATTTCTTATCTTGTCTCCATGAAGAGCAGTACCATCAGTCAACATTAACCTTCTATGCAGCAGCAATAATTATCATAGTACTGGACAT
The DNA here is from genome assembly GCA_016618105.1 of Dendrobium huoshanense. Lineage (NCBI taxonomy): Eukaryota > Viridiplantae > Streptophyta > Magnoliopsida > Asparagales > Orchidaceae > Dendrobium > Dendrobium huoshanense. Next base: position 51,268,861 of record CM028358.1, read on the forward strand.
AACATTCCTAATACTAGGTATGAACATGTGTTCATATAAATCTTGGAATTATTGGCAAAATGTTGAGTGATGGCTAACTTACATTCTTGCAATTTTGTTAATGATTGGAAGATTTCTATTTACACCATTATGTGTTCTTTCATTCCTTGCATACAACTTATACAAGCTTATCAAGCCTATAGATAGTGTTGAGAGGTTTCTACAAAACCAGAAAGCCCTCTCACCTTCAAGATATTTATACAATGAGATTATCACAATTACAAGCAACTTCAAAGAGAAGTTGGAACAAGGGGGCTTTGGGTCCGTATATAAAGGAAGACTCCCTTGAGGTTATTTGGTTGCTGTGAAGATGTTAAGCAAATCCATGGGTAATGGAGAGGATTTTATTAATGAAGTATCAACTATCGGTAGGATTCATCACGTAAATGTAGTGCAACTAGTGGGATTTTGTGTTGAAGGTTCATACAGAGCTCTGGTTTATGAGTACATGGAAAATGGATCTCTTGATAAATACATTTTTAATTCAAACAAGGAAATTAGATTCCTCAACATGGAGAAGCTTCTTGAGATTGCCAAGTATGTGGCCAATGGACTTCATTACCTACATCAGGGATGTAATATGAGCATTCTACATTTTGACATCAAGCCTCACAATATCCTTCTAGATCATAATTTTGCACCAAAGATATCTGATTTTGGCCTAGCAAAGTTACACCCTAAGAGCCATAGCCTTGTCTCAATCAGTGCTGCTAGAGGAGCAATTGGATATATTGCCCCAGAATTAATATCAAGAAGTTTTGGGACTATTTCTCATAAATCAGATGTATATAGCTTTGGCATGCTACTATTGGACATGGCTGGTGGGCGTAGGCATAGTGACTTGAAAGCAGAAAATTCTAGTCAAGTTTACTATATCCTTCGTGGATTTATGATAAGCTACAAAAGGTGGAATTGTCTAAGAACTTTGACAATTTTGAGATTAATGATTTAGAGAGGAAGTTATGCATCGTGGGTTTGTGTTGCATTCAAACGCGGCCTATAGATCGTCCCTCCATGTTCAATGTTGTGGAGATGCTGGAAGCTGATGTGGATTCCTTACAAATGCCACCAAAGCCTTTCTTCTCTTCTTCAGATCCAATGTCTCCAACAAACATTTTCAAGGAAAACTCTGAATCTGAGCTATCAATAATTGTAGAGAATATGTAATCTATGCAAATAATATATCATTTATAAGTAACTATGCCAAAGTTGTTATCCATCACACAATCTCGTAATGGGTTGTTTTTGATATAATATATTTTAAATTCTATTAAATCATTTCCAACATCTAAATACTAGCCTTATAATTTATTTTTTGTTAAAATCTAAGCAAATTTGTTAAAAATATGTCCTCATTTCTTTATGTATTAGACAAACTCATTTAATGCATAATTTGACAAAGGTTACTACATTTAGAATTTTCATTTTTGGTATGTTTTCATTGAAGGAATTGAAAGGAATGAGATGAAAAAAATGGAATTATAAATCATAAAGGGATTTATTTAAAAAAATTCCACCTATTTATTTTGTTGAATAGAAATTGGGTGAAAAGTTTTTTTTTTCCCCTTCATCTTTCATTAATTAAGTCGAACGTAAAAAAAAAAAAATAATAATAATAATAATAATTGATATGTAGAAGAGATCTTCAAAATACTTATAAAGGAGCCAATACATTCTATGAGGTCTTAGAAGAGATCTTCGTCAAGGCTAGTTTACCTTAATTTCAACTTAAGTTTGTCCTTTTAAATTCCCTTACACCTTAAGAAACATATACATATACTTCAAACTATACTAAACACATCACTTAAATCTTTCCAAGAGTTTCTAAACATTTGTATCCTTCCAAAAAAATTAGGGTATGTCTCTTAGATGTTCATACACCTCCTTGAATTATTTACAATTTTTAATTGTTCAATTAACCTGCATGTTTAGCTAAAAGTTGTGAATTTTTCACCACTTTTTAACTTTCAAACTTATTTAAATAATTATAGAATTTCATGTTAATTTAAGGGAGGTTCTAAAGTTACTTGGGCTTGTTGACTTGAGTGATGATGAGTAGCCTTGGGAAACTTATCCATATTTGTGATAAGTATCCTCTAGGGCTTGGAAGAATCTATATGAGTCCCATAAAGAACATTTTATAGAGTAATGTTTGATTTGACCAACCAATATGTGTCATGATTCCCTACTAGTGAGTGCCCATGGGGTCGATCTGATTACTTCCACCCATTCCTTTTGTTAGGTGTGTTTAGTATAAATTTATTTTCTCTGATTCACCTAAATATTTTAAAAGTGAGCTATAGGACAAGTGAATTAATGATGAGTTTTATTTTTCTACCAAAATAGTAAAAAAGAGAGTGAATAAAAGGTTTTGCCTTTAATATTACTATAGTATTCAATGTTGTGAAGATTCCTTATCATGACTAAGATTTAACCCCACTTAATTCTTTTCCCAATAAATACCCTTATGTTGGGTAAGATCTTCTTACATATAAATGTTCTTTAGGATTTGACTCTCTTAAGAAAGTAGAAATGGACCACTTTCAGTTAGAAATATTTAGCTTTAAGGAAGTGAAGAGGGCAATTATTCACAATTATAAGTAGGAGGAAGGTGAGAGGAAATTTGATTTGCCAGTGATTAAGGTGAAGGTCATTGAGGTGAGTCACTTTGTGGCTTTGAAATAACTAGATTGGTGACCATGCACCTACTAAAGTGGTGAAGGGAAAATGAATACAGCTCTATCGACCATAAAGCTTCTAGTTAAAGTGCCCATTATGGAGTTGATGGTCGTTGTGTTTATGGTTTCAAGGACTGTAAGGGCTTAAGATATAAATTGTAAGAATTGTATATTTGATCATCTTAATCATTAGGTATAGCTTACTAATTTCATTGAAAGCAAATAAGACATTAGTAAACATAAATATATTACTATATAACAAATATTTACACATTAGTCTAAGCCCCAATGAATATATTCAATAGTTATGATATCCAAATAATCTTGACTACAAAAGAAAAAAAATATAAAAATATCAAACCCTTAGATCCAAATCAGCTTTACTCCACTGGAGTAAGTCACCAATCTATAACTATAATCAATGCACAAAACATAAATAATATCCATATAAAAAATCATATGCCAAGAAACAATCATTTATCGTACAAATAGGGGTAGATCCACACTTAATTTGAAGGGGGCGGGGGGGGGGGGGGGGGGGGGGGGGGGGGGGGGGGGGGGCCACAGTGTTATAGTAACATTACTTCTACGCTGCATTTAAAAATCCTTATTATTGTTGTATGGAGAATGGAATGTTGTTGCACTCTCCAACTCTACACTACAATGATACAATTAAAATTTTCTTTTTTTTTTTAAATTAATTTATTTTTGAAATTTTGGGTTATTACATTCTATTCACCTTAGGAAAATATCTACCTCAAAATTTTCATTTCATAGTATTAATAGACAAAACAAAATTGATCATCAATCATATTATCATAACAATCAAATCATGTATTCATTCTCTAGTAGGTATGTGTATGAATCATTCATATGTCACTTCATACAATGCATTTTCATAAAAATGATAAAATTGCACAAAAATATTCAAAATAAGGAATTATACTAGAGGAATTTTCATGCTTTTGTTGGTGTTAATCTAATACGCTTGATTGCATAAGTTCAACCAAACTACCACTCACAGTTTATCTACTAGTTTGAACAAATCCTTGCCATTTCTAGGTTGTGGAAAATTCATCATTTTGTGTCCAAAGCTACTACACCTGAAGTATTTCCATGTTATTCTACAGTATTGTCCTGCATTCCTTCTTTCACACTAGACACATTATAGATTACTTCAAATAACTGGTTTTATTATCTTATCTATCTTTTTCTTACTACCTTCATCTTTTCTTTTGAACGGTGGGGGTTTCTATTTGAAAAGACTTTATTCATGCTACTTAATCAATCTAATTTTGCCTTATCCGTTAAGCAAATCTTTAAATTTACAATGGATGTATAATGCATGTTTCATTATGTATGTAACATATGTTCATGTATGCAACCCAAAACTATTTACACAACCCCATTTCTTTCCCACTCTTAATCAATCCTACAATTCTGATTACAATTTAATTCTTCGAATAACCATGCAATGATATCTCTTTGCAATGCCTCTAGATCCAAATAGGAAAGTTGTATCTTTTTATTTTCTTAATCATCATCTGAGCTTACTAATTTCATCTAGAGAAAATAAGAAATCCAAAAAGAAAATATATTAGTATTCATCTAATATTTATACATTAATTTAAGTGCAAAAGAACATATAAAATAGTCAAGATAACCAAGTAATTTTAATTTTCCATTCAATAATCATAACTATAAACATGAAATTAAAAATATAAAAACTCATATCCATGAGATCTAGATAACCAATACTCTATGTTGCAACTCGGTCTTACGAGTTTATGATTTTGATGATAAAAAATAATATTGATTAATCTTTTATTTCTCTTAGTGTTTGTAGTGCATATTTGTTTATGTGTTTACTAATATTTCAGGTACACCATGCACTGTTCTTTGAAGATTCAAGACTCAAGATTGTGTAGAATTGGTTATTTTAAATGAGTGTAATTTTCATTTCTTGAGTCAAGTCTTGAAATGATGTATATTTGTTTGTTAATCGTATACATACATAGAGGGAGCAAAAAAAGATTTTAAATATTTTTAATTTTCTATACATCATATTGTACAATATGTATCATACTGTACGATCTAGTGTAACATAAATTAATTAAAATATTTTATTTTTCATGAAAAATATTTTTAAAATATAACTAATCGTACTGTACGAACACCACATCGTGTTGTATGATCTGTTATAGTTAGAAAGCCTGTCGTCCATTAAATTAGTCAAATTTTTGAATTTGAAAAGTTGTTTTAATCTTACTGCATGATCATGATCATACTATACGATGTTTAAAATATTCCTTAATTTAATCATGTGATTAGTCAATCAAAATGGATAAATTTTATATTTTGATCGTACTGTATGAACTGGATCATACTGTACGATCAACAGAGACAATCTTGGTCGTCCCATGCTTGGACCTAGATGAACTACTTTTTTTAACTGTTTGTATAGCACATCGTACCAGACATCGAACAATATGAACTGTAATTGAACTGTTCCTACAGTACAAATTGGACCTTGTACAGTACTAGCAGGTTAATTTCTACACATCGTACTGAACGATCTTGCAATCATACGGTACGATATTTGATGGTTGAATTGAGTTTTTTTAGGGTTTTTTTATCCCTCTATTTAAGCACTATCATAATACTTTGTAAGAGCCCTTGGCAGCCATTGAAGCTTCATTTTTCTGAAGAAAACTTGAAGAGAGAAATTGAAAGGGAGAGAGGAAAGGGTGAAGTTTGAGAGAGGGAGAAGATCCTTGGAGGGAATTTCAAGGGAGTATGGAGGGGATTTCACACTGTCATTCTAAAGCTTGCACCTCAGTAACTTGGATTCAAGGTTCGTATTGAGGGAAGTTTTGGGAAGAAGAAGATCTCTTTAGTGTCAAAGTACCCAGCTCCTCCGCCGCACCGGGGAAGGTGGAAGTGATTTTGTGTAAGGGTTTCTCCGCATAGCTGTGGGGGCTAAAGGAGAATCACTAAATCTTTAGTCTAATACTCGGAGGGTGCCTCCTGAGAGTAGACGTAGGTTATGGTTTGACCGAACCACTATAAAGCGGTGTGTTCTTTCCTTTATTATTTTTGCACTTTATTTTTGCATTCAGTTTTTTTATTGTGATTAATTGTGTGGGTGAAATTGATAAATTATCTTTCTAGTGTGAACGTAATTTGCTTCCACATCAAGTCATAAGAAGTTATTTCTTTTCTTTAAAGAATTTGTTAAAATATCCATTTCATACCCTTCTTAGCGCATCTAGTAATTTCAATTTGTATCAAAGCGGGATCCAAAAATTAAGTTTTAGAAAACTTTTGGAAAAAGTTCAATGTCTAATTTTTGTAATCATAATATTGTGGAAGGTTATTCAATTACGCGACCACCTTTATTTGAAAATATTTCTTTTAATTTTTGAAAAATTCACATGTCTACTTTCTTGTAATCAATCGATTATCGAATGTGACATATAATTTAAACTGGCTATTCTTTACCGTCATGTATTATAAATGGAGTTATTTGATATTTCTTTTACTAAATAGAGTAGAATAGAACAAATGAATGCCTAACTAAATGCTAGATGCTTGAATTGTTTTTTATGTGCGTTAAATTCTGATGATTACATAAGAATCTCTATATGTACTACTGGCAAAGAAGTTTGTGATAGATTATGCAATACATATGAAGGTTCTAGTGAAGTCAAACAATCTAAGTTGAATATTCTAATGCATCACTATGAACTTTTCTGCATGAAATCTAATGAGATGGTCTTAGATATGTATACTAGGTTTACAAATGTTGTGATGCCATTACATGCTTTAGGTAGAGAATTTTTTAACCTTAAAAAAGTCAATAAAATTCTATGTTATCTACTTGATAAGTTTGATGCCAAAGTTGTTGCTTTTTACGAATTAAAGAATTTGAATGAATATTCTATTAATAATTTGATTGGTTCACACATTGCCTACGAGCAAAGTTTGGGACAAAAACTTTTGGATGCAAGTAATGAAAAGACTATAGTGCTAAAAGCTAAAGACACAGATGAATGTGGCTTAGTAGACGATGAGAGAAAGGAAATAGCATTGATAACAAAAAAATTTGAAAGTCTATTGATGCACAAGCATAAGCATTAATAGAAGTGGAGCTACAGTAAAAATGGTGAAATATTAAATTTTCTTCTAACATTATTTGCTTTGGGTTCAGGAAACCCAATCATCTGAAATTTGAATGCCCAACTTAAAAACTCTTCCTGCAAAGGAAAAGAGTAAAAATAAACTGATTGTAATATGGGAAAAAGATAAAAAGCCAAAAGTCTCCTAAGCAGACATAGTTTCTAAATCATCAAAACATGAGCAGGATAACGAGGTATAAGTATGTTAAGGTTTGTTTGTGTATTTTGTTTATGTGTTTTATATGTTTTTTTATCTGTTTTGTATATTTAACTTTTTTTATTTTTATCATAATTATATGTTTTTTTTGTATTATGTTGTTATTTTATGTGTTATTTTATCTCTTCATTTTTTTAATGTCAAAGCGGGAGAAAGTATTGTAGTTGGTTTTATTTTATCTTAATTTTTGCTGTTATTTAGTTTCTTTTATTAAATTTAAAAAAAAAAAAAAGAAAACTTTCCCTTAATTTTTAATGTAATTCTTCTAGTGAGGAGGAGTTTAGGAGAAAATATTTTTAATTTGTAAATTCGACCAATATTATTTGCCATCATCAAAAAGGGGGAGATTGTTGCAACTCGGGCTTACAAGTTTATAATTTTAATGATAACAAATAATATTAATTAATCTTTTATTTCTCCTAATGTTTGTAGTGCATATTTGTTTATGTGTTGGCTAATATTTTAGGTACACCATGCACCGTTCTTTGAAGATTCAAGACAAGAATGTGTAAAATTTGTTATTTTAAATGAGTTTGTAATTTTCATTTCTTGAGTCAAGCCTTATAATGATGTATGTTTATTTGTTGATTGTGCATACACATAGAGGAAGCAAAAAATGATTTAAAATATTTTAATTTTTTTGTACATTGTACTATACGAACTGGATCGTACTGTACGATCTAGTGTTACAGAAATTAATTAAAAAATTTTATTTTTCATGAAAAAAATATTTTTAAAAAATAACTAATTATACTGTACGAGCACCACATCGTACAGTATGATCTGTTATAATTAGAAAGCCCGGCGTCCATTAAATTAGGCAAAATTTTGAATTTGAAAAGTTGTTCTAATCGTACTGTACGATCATGATTGTACTGTACGATGTTTAAAATATTTTCTAATTTAATCCTGTGATTATTTAATCAAAATGGCTTAATTTTGATATTTTAATCGTATTGTATGAACTGGATCGTGTTGTAAGATCAACAGAGACAATTCTGACCGTCCTATGCTTCGTCCTGGACGAACTGCTGTTTTATTAAATTGTTCGTATAGACCATCGTACCATACATCTTACAGTACGAACTGCAATTGAATTGTTTGTACAATACTAACTAGACATCGTACAGTACTAACAGGTCAATTTCTGCACATAGTACTGAACGATCTTGTGATCGTACAATACGATCTTTGGTGGCGAAATTGAATTTTTTAGGTTTTTTTTAGCCCTCTATTTAAGCACTATCATAAGACTTTGTAAGAGTATTTTCGCATCCATTGTGTCTTCATTCTTTTGAAAAAAATCTGAAGAGATGACTTGAAAGGGAGATAGGAAAGGGTGAAATTTAAGAGATGGAGAAGATCCTTGGAGGGGATTTCAAGGGAGTGTGGAGGGGATTTCACACGGTGGCTCCGGCAAGCTTGGACCTCAGTACCATCAAATTCAAGGTTCATCTTGAGGAAAGTTTCAGGAAGAAGAAGATCTCTTTGGTGTCAAAGGACCCGGCTCCTCCACCGCACTAGGGAAGGTCGAAGTGATTTTGTGTAAGGGCTTCTCCGCCTAGCTGTGGGAGCTAAAGGAGAATCACTAAAGGTTTAGTGTAATACTCGAAGGGTGCCTCTGAAAAGTAGACGTAGGTCATGGTTTGACCGAACCACTATAAATCGATGTGTTTTTTCCTTTATTATTTCGGCACTTTATTTTTGCATTCATTTTTCATTGCGATTAATTACGTGGGTGAAATTTATAATATATCTTTTTATTGTGAGTTTAATTCACTTTTGTATCTAGTTTATAAAAAGATATTTCTTATTATTAAAGAAGATTTCTTAAAACATCCATTTCTCGCTTTTCTTAATGCATCTCGTAACTTCAATTGGTATCAAAGCGGGATCCAAAAGTTAAGTTTTAGAAAACTTTTGGAAAAAGATCAATGGTTAATTTTTGTAATCATAATTTTGTGGAAGGTTATTCAATCACGCGACCACCTTTATTTGAAAATATTCCTTTCAAATTTTAGAAAATTTGCATGTATACTTTCTTGTAATCAATTGATTATCGAATGTGGCATATGATTCAAACTGGTTATTATGTATTGTCACATATTATAGATGGAGTTAAATTTGATATTCCTTTTACTAAATGGAGTATAATATAACAAATCAATGCTCATCTGAATGCTAGATGCTTGCATTATTTTTTCTGTGCATTAAATTATGACGATTGCATTAGAATCTCTACATGTACTACTGGCAAAGAAGTTTGAGATATATTATGCATTACATATGAAGGTACTAGTGCAATCAAGCAATCTAAGTTGAATTTTCTAATGCATGACTATGAACCTTTCTACATGAAACCTTATGAGACAATCTTAGACATGTATACTAGGTTTACAAATATTGTGATGTCATTGCTAGCCTTAGGTAGAGAATTTTCAAACTTTAAAAAGGTTAATAAAATTTTACGCTCTCTACTTGATAAGTTTGATGCCAAAGTCACGGCTATATGTGAATCAAAAGATTTGAATGCTTATTCTATAGATGATTTAATAGGCTCACTCACTTACGAGCAAAGTGTGAGTCAAAGACTTTTAGATGCAGGTGATGAAAAGACTATAATGCTAAAAGCTAAAGACACTGATGAACGTGGCTTAGTAGATGAAGAAAGTAATGACTCAACAAGAAAATTTGAAATCATACTAAAGCACAAGAAAAAGCATCAACAAAAGTGGAATAAATATAGAAATGGTATGACTACGATGATTTCCACTAACGTTATTTGCTTTGAGTGTAGGAAACCAGAACATTTGAAGTCTTAATGCCCCAACTTAAATAATCTTCCTCCAAAGGAAAAGAGCAAAAATAAACCGATTGTAATTTGGGGAAAAGATAAAAAGGAAAAATTCTCCTGGCAAACCTAGTTTCTAAATCATCAAAGCAGGAGCAAGACGATGAGGTATAAGTATATTAAGGTTTGTTTGTGTGCTTCATTTATGTGTTTTGTATATTTGTTTATCTTTTTGTGTGTTTAATTTTTTTAATTATATTTTAATCATAATTATATGTTTTTGTTTTGTTATTATGTTGTTATTTTATATTTTTTTATCTCTCCTTTTGATAATGTCAAAGGGGGAGAAAGTATTGTAGTTTGTTGAATTTTATTTTTATTTTTGTTGTTATTTTATTTTAAAATAAAATTTAAAAAAAAAAAGAAAGCTTTCCCCTAATTTTTAATGTAATTTTTTTAGTGAGGGGAAGTTTTGGAGAAATTTTTTTTAATTTGCAAATTCAACACATATTATTTGCCATCATAAAAAAAGGGGAGATTGTTGCAGCTCGGGCTTTTGAGTTTATGATTTTGATGATAACAAATAATATTGATTAATCCTTTATTTCTCTTATTATTTGTAGTGCATATTTGTTTATGTGTTAACTAATATTTCAGATACATCATGCACCGTTCTTTGAAGATTCAAGACTCAAGATTGTGTAGAATTGGTTATATTAAATGAGTCTGTAATTTTCATTTCTTGAGTCAAGCCTTGTAATGATGTATGTTTGTTTGTTGATCGTGCACACACATAGAGGGAGCAAACAATGATTTAAAATATTTTAATTTTCTGTACATCATACTATTCGATCTGGATCATACTGTACGATCTGATGTAAGAGAAATTAATTAAAATATTTTATTATCCTGAAAAAAATATTTTTAAAATATAACTAATCGTAATGTACGATCTGTTATAATTAGAAAACCCGCTATCTATTAAAATAGGCAAAATTTTGAATTTGAAAAGTTATTCTAATTGTACCGTATGATCATAATCAAACTGTTCGATGTTTAAAATATTGCCTAATTTAATCTTGTGATTATTCAATCAAAATAGCTTAATTTTGATATTTTGATCGTACTGTATGAACTGGATTGTATAGTATGATAAACAGAGACAATTCTGGCCGTCCTATGCTTCGTCCTAGAAGAACGCTGTTTTATTGAACTATTCGTACAGACCATCGTACCATACATCATACAGTATGAACTGCAATTGAACTGTTCGTACAGTACTAACTGGACATCATACATTACTAACAGGTCAATTTTTGAACATAATACTGGATGATCTTGCAATCGTACAGTACAATCTTTGGCGGCTGAATTGAGTTTTTTAGGGTTTTTTGAGCCCTCTATTTAAGTACTATCATAAGCCATTATGTCTTCATTCTTTTGGAGAAAATTTGAAGAAAGAACTTGAAAGAGAGAGAGGAAAGGGTGAAATTTGAGAGAGAGAGAAGATCCTTTGAGGGGATTTCAAGGGAGTGTGGAGGGGAGTTCACACGGTGGCTCCCACAAGCTTGGACCTCAGTACCATCGGACTCCAGGTTCGTCTTAAGGGTAGTTTTGAGAAGAAGAATATCTCTTTGGTGTCAAAGGACCCGGCTCCTCCACCGCACCGGGGAAGGTGGAAGTGATTTTGTGTAAGGGCTTCTCTTCCTAGCTATGGGAGCTAAACGAGAATCACTAAAGGTTTAGTGTAATACTCAGAGGCTACCTCCAGGGAGTGGACGTAGGTCATGGTTTGATTGAACCACTATAAATCGGTGTGTTCTTACTTTTATTATTTTCGCACTTTATTTTTGCATTCATTTTTCATTGCGATTAATTGCGTGGGTGAATTTTATAATATATCTTTTTATTGTGAGTTTAATTCACTTCCGTATCTAATTTATAAAAAGATATTTCTTGTTATTAAAGAAGATTTCTTAAAACATCCATTTCACGCTCTTCTTAACGAATATCGTAACTTCAAAAACCTACACTCACAAGTTTATGTCTACATAACAAGACCCAGTATATACCATGTTGGCATAATTAAAGTGGACTTTGATGATTATAAATAGTTGGCAATGGCAAAGTTGTAGCACATTTACACTTGCTTAGGCTAGAATGATAAGGGATAATCTTACATTAATAGCTTGAAACCCAAGATAATGAGGTAGTATTTATAGGGAAGAGCCATGGTATGAATTCAAAGGCACTATTCACATCTAAAATAAATACCAATATTATGCCCATATTTTCATTATTACCTAAATATTTATTACAACTTTTCTTGCTCACCTACATACATAATATTTTTTGGAAGTTCCCCTAACCTAGAGAATGTAGCACACATCCCAAACTCACCTCATAAGTGATTATCAATGACTTTCTCAATTCATCTCCTAAAATCAGCACAAACGCATTGAACCATCGATTATAGAATATTCACTGCTTAAAGTACAACACTTAACTTGCACTTGTATAAGGTGAAAAAGTACCAGGCATGACCTTGTTGCATCCAAATATAATCAACAGGGAAGAAAGAATGTTTGTTTATACATTACAAGGTTGTTATCATAAAGAAAAAGTAAGGAAAAGTAATATAAACTAGTAGCATTAGTTCAGCACAATGTTACACATGAAATATTTTCTTACTTAGAATATTTTTATAATAATTCATATATACAATGAAAAAGAAAAGGATGGAAAAACCTACTTTTCCCTACCAAAAATCTTATATAAATGGTTAAAACATTCTTAGAAGATAACACTTTTATTTTTATTAAGTATTGTTGGAGGAATTGCTCCTATAATAAATGGACTCACCTTGACAGAGTGGAGGATCTCTTCCATCTTAGCATGGAGCACAATCATCTCCCTTTATAGTTGATCCTTGAATTCACCTCTAAGCACATTTTGTGAGCTGTTAGTCCCCTCATTAATAATGTCATACACATTGAGAACTTTATCAATTAGGCTATTGTGCTCTATGAAACCTTCGAAAGTGGGTGATGTCTGTGTTGTATCCCATCACCTAATGTGCTGATGGAGAAGGAGAAGGTCAGTGGAAGTTCGTTAGGGATGTTAAGCCCTTAAGAATTAGTCCCGTGGCTAATCAAGAGAGGGGTGGAATGGTATTTTAAAAACTTATCAAACAAATCACAAAAATAAAACCAAAAACCAATATCACCACAAAGAAATCAACATGTAGAAAAATAAATGCGGAAGTAGTAAAAGAAAGAACACACCATATTTTATAGTGGTTCGGTCAAACCTTAACCTACGTCCACTCCTCAGAGGCACCCTCCGAGTATTATACTAACAAAGTGTCTCTCCTTTAGTTCCCATTGCTAGGCGGAGAAGCCTTTACAAAGACTTCTTTTCACCAAACCCTGGTGCGGTAGAGAACCGACTCCTTTTACTTCCTCCAAAAGCAGGCAAAGAACCCAGACCGAACGCTGAAGTAGACCTCCCTAGAACCTCCCAAGAACAAGGAAATACGATTGGAGAATTCGGGTCCTTTAAATATATTTTCAAGAACCGACATTATCGTTCGTCCTGTACGATCAGTACAAATTAAGTTCAATCAGCTTGGATGACTCAGGACGATCAGTAGAAATTTTGTTCACATCATCCAGGATGATATAACATCGTCCTGGACGATTAGTTCAAATCAGGGAATTTCATCCAGACAATCGCCCTAGATGGGAGTCTAGACAAAGTCAAAGTGACTTGAACGTCCAGGAAAATCTCGAGATCATCCTGACCTATTAGTTCAAAATATGCCAAAATTCTTCAGAATTGCACTGTATTGACAGTACGATCAAGATTTTTTGAATTGATCATCCTGGCCAATCTTATGATCATCCAGGATGATTTGATCGTATCAATCATCCTTAATTACTTTCCTTAATCTCTTGATTAATTTAGGCATAATTGCACTTGATCGTCCAGGACATCATCCTGGAAAATAATTTAAAAGATTCGCTTCCTAAATTGATCTGGCGGCTAATTCTTTCTGATTTGAGCCTATCGTCCTGTACGATACACATATCATCCAGGACAATATGCTTAATGACGGCTGCCTTAACAAAGATGCCCTAATTAGGGCTTTTATTTTTAGTCGAATCGTCTTGGTCGATGAACATCGTCCAGGCCGATGTACTCAAAACAAAAAACAACAGAAAAACCCTCAGGTGTGTGTGTGCAAGGTTACTTATCATCAAGAATCACTTTTACAATGGACTCAAGAAAGGAAAAATTTACAAACTGACTCAAATTAAATCTACCCAATCTTGAGCTGGAGTAAGTTGCACTTGATCTTATGGACCTGAAAAGTTAGTAAGCAAGGCAGTCGCAGACAATTATGAATGTTTTCTATCATAAAAAATCTAATCCATTACTAAGATTTGCAACAATCATCCCCTTTTTGATGATGGAAAACATAATCAGAAAATTCAAAGCAGTTTCGACAGTCTAATGGAAACAGTTTAACGAAAACCAATTTATTAAATTCTAGAATCAAAGTACAAGGTACAGCAGACAACTCCCTCTTTTGACATCACAAAAAGGAGGAGGAAATTAAACAACAAAATAGAAACTAAAAACAACCAAAAGGAAAACAAACTATGGAAAAACATCATAAAAAAACTAAAAAAATGGAGGATCTTGATCATCAGACGGAGGAGGTGGTTATGGTGGCGGTGGCTGAAAGTAACTGGTCAACATGGCAAATTGAGATTCAAACCAGACCATGTCCAGGTCGTGCTGGTGCTGCATGTGAATAATATCCTCAGTATGTTGTTGATCCTGTGCAGCAACATAATTCTCAAAATGAGTATCCCACTAATCGAAACGCTCTACCACTGATCCAGCTGAGAGTGCTGGCGGAGCGGGATAGGTTCAAAAATAGAAGCGGTAGCCTCTTCCTCCTTAGCCCCTTGAGCTTCCCCATCCCCTGGGTAGAGACGAGTACTGTGAAGGACATTAAAGGAGCTGTTGGAGTAGAAGGCATGATGGAAATTTGGAGGAGCAAGGTATTAAAGGTTGTATTTGGATTCTAGAATATATGCAATGATGTGTCCTAAAGCAAGATTGGGCTTGCTTCTATGACCTAGATCTCGAATTGTAGTCATATATTTGATGTAGAGAAAGATCAGGTCAGTTGCATTAAATTCAGTATTGGCCATTATGTAAAAAGTGGTGAGTGAAAGAAGGGGAGTGATATGCGATCGCTGGCTTTGGGAATCACAAAGGTGCGAAGGACGTGCTGGATCGTTCTAGCATCTTTAACTAAAAAGCTAGTCTCTCCAACATGGAAGGGGGCATTAGTGTGGCAAAGGAAGTGATTGGCCATAGCCCAGTTATAATCAGGATCAGAAACTAGGATATGCAGTTTATCCCCAGTGGTGGAAAGCTGTAGTAATTCTGCATAATCCTGATATGTGATCTCGATAGGGCGTCGATTCACATACGAGGTAAGAGCAGTGTAGGCATAATTAAAGCGGAGGTTGGCATAAAATTCAAAGAGAAATTCTAAATTAAAAGGAATTATGAGAGCGAGAATAAAGCATAGAGAGGTGTGGGTGAATAGGTCGAGTACTAGATAGGAGAGAGTGTTTGGATTGATTGATCTGGAGAGAGTAATGTTGCAATTTTTGTATCGGTGGTAGGCAGCCTGATCGTCTGCCTCCTGAAATCGAGTGTCCAGTGGGGCCCCTCGAGGAGCTTCCAGATGTGTGTCGAGAATGCTTGCCGCCAGCCATTAACACAAAAAGGCAAGAAAATAGTGATCAACAAGAAGGGATGAAGAGGGGTTGCGAAGAGTTGGCTGGAAAGCCTCAGATTATAAAGAAATGGACAGATCGTCCAGGTCGATCGCAGGATTGTCAAGGATGATCCAGCGTAATTATTGCAGTTGGTCGATTGGTCAGAAAGGCGGTCCGATCGTCCGAGATGATCAAATATCGTTTGGGAAGATTAGACATAGGCGATCGTCCCGAAGAGTTAGGCCAGACGATCGTTGAAAAAGTAGATCATCCTGGCCGATATGTGGATCGTCCGGGATGATGATTAATTATTGATCACACCAGCCGAATTTAAAACTTTTAAAGGCTCTGCCACGTGTATCGTCCAGGATGAACAGGTGGATCGTTTGGGATGATTCTCCATTTATGGATCGTACCGGCCAAATTTAAAGCTTTTTAAACATATGTCCACGTGTATCATCCAAGACGAACACGTGGATCGTACAGGATGATAATCAATAATATAGCAAAAGAGTAAGCGTCGTCTAGGGCTAAATAGGGATCGTCCAGGATTAAATAGGATCGTCTAGGACGAAAAGATGATCGTCCAGGACGATAAACAGCAGAAGAAGCAGTACAGGAAGAAGATGGATTCGAGAAGGGAATGGAATTGATCATCCAGGATGATGTGAGGATTGGCCAGGATGATGTGAAAAAAATTTGAAAAATCAGGATTGATGGAAATGATCAGTCTAGACCCAAAAATAGTAAAATCAAATAAAAAACAAAAAAATAAGATACAAAAAAAACACTGAAAACATAGTTTTTTTTTAATATACTGAATACGATAATTTCACCATCTGATCGAATTCAAAATTTTGAAAAATCAATTAGTTAACATCATCTAAATCTTAAAAAGTAGTAGAACAACCGATCCTGTTATCCCTAACTCAGTCTTCTTCAGGATAAATTGACTTTTGAAAACAAGAATCTAAATAAAATAAAGCCAATTGGTTTAGAAAAAGAGATCCATTCAAAAGCTTGTTTCCAGAAAAATATTTTATAGAATAATATATCAAAGTAATTAATTACAATCAAAGATTTAAAATCAAGTATTTAAAAAATATTAAGTGACACATGAAGTATTCTAAGATTTAAGAATTTTTGAAAGAGAAAAAGCTTATTTTTAGTGGGCTCATTTTATGTCTCTTCTGACTTTGATTAGCGCTTTGCGCATCTTTTTTATTTTTGATACAGTTTGTGTATATTTTTTTCAATTTGGCATCATTGCGCATCTTTTATTATTGACATCATTGACTATTTTTTTATTCTCTTTTATGCAAGCTAGATCCTTTTTTCAAAATCCTTAAATATTCTTAGTTGTGATTTTATCTTCTAGATATTAGAGAAGAAAAAACTCACTCTCTAATATAAGAAATAATGAATCACAAAACAGAATAAAAAATTATATGATAATTTCAATGAAAGGATTTACAAAAATCTAAAGGTAAAGTAAAGACTTTAAATATCAAATATAAAATAGATTACTATAGCAAGATTAAAAATATCTCAGTTTTAAAATCCATTTATTAATTTGAGATAGATTTTGTTTAGAAAAGAAAATTAAATCACTAAAAGAAGTTAGAGAGAGTAACAATCAACAATATTTTTTCCTTTAACTAATTTAGAGATGTTAATTATTGATTGCAAATTTTCAAAATGAAAAATCAAGGAACGAGAAATCGATTCAGCATAGACTAAGAGAGTAAAAATAAGTGCAAAAAGAAAAACAAATCAAACACATAAATAAGAAAAACAAAAAGAAAATAGTAAATACAAAAACAGAGATCAGAAATCAGTATAAATCAAGTTCATGCATTTATGTCAATCACACCCAATCTGGTCCTTAAAGTACTAAAAGTGTCGAAGCCCAGTGGTTTAGTAAAGATGTCAGCCAGTTGATTCTTTATTTCCACATGGTGTAACTCAATGTCTCCCTTGGTTACATGGTATCTAATGAAGTAATGTCTTATGTCTATGTGCTTGGTCCTTGAATGTTGGATAGAATTTTTAGAAATGTAGATGGAACTAGTGTTATCACAAAGAATTGGAATTGTGCCCACAAGTAATCCTAAATTTAGAACTTGCTGTTTCAACCAAAGGACTTGGGCCACACAACTTCTTAAAGCAATGTATTCAGCTTCAACAGTAGAAAGTGCAACTGAGTTTTGATTTCTACTAGACTAGGAGACTACAGATTGTCCTATGAATTGACAGGTCTCTGAAGTACTCTTTCTATCCACTTTAGATCCAGCAAAGTCAGAGTCAGAAAATCCAATAATTTCAAAAGAAGTATTATGCCTACAGTACCAGATTTCTAGGGTTTGGGTTTCGAAAAGGTATCTAAGAATTCTCTTAATAGTAGTTAGGTGGGATTCTTAGGGTTCATCTTGAAATCTAGCACAAACATAAACACTAAACATAATATCAAGTCGGCTAGCAGTCAGGTAGCGTAACGATCCAATCATCCCTCTGTACTTCTTTTGATCAATTGATTTTTCATTTGGGTCCTTATCCAACTGAATTCCTGAGGTCATGGGAGTATTAATTGGCTTAGCTTTATCCATTTCATATTTCTTCAAAATGTCCTTTATGTATTTTATTTGACTTAAAAAAAGTTCCATCATCCAATTATTTAATGCTAAACCCTAAAAAGTAGGACAATTCTCTCATCATGAGTATTTTAGAAAAATCATCACACAGTCTTTTATCTAAAGATCCAAAAAGTATATCATCGACATAGATCTAAATAATGAGTAAATGATCTCCTACTTTCCTTAGGAAAAGGGTGGTGTCTATGTTCCCCTTAACAAACTCCCTTTCTAGTAATAATGTGTTAAGCCTCTCGTACCAAGCTCTGAGTGCCTGTTTTAATCCATATAAGGCCTTTTTTAATTTAAAAACATGATTTTGAAATTATGAACTCTCAAAACCTAAGGGTTATTCTACAAACACACCCTCTTTTATTACCTGATTTAAAAAGACACTCTTAACATCCATTTGAAAAAGCTTAAATCCCTTATAGCAGGCAAAGGCTAATATCACTCTAATGGCTTCTAATCTCGCTACAGGGACAAAGGTCTCCTCAAAATCAATTCCTTCTATTTGGTTATACCCCTTGGCCACTAATCTTGCCTTATTCCTAACCACCACACCATAATTATTCATTTTATTCTTAAAGACCAATTTGGTTCCAACTACACTTTATCCTTCTGATCTTTCTACAAGCTCCCAGACATCATTCCTAACAAATTGATTCAACTCTTCTTGCGTGGCTAGGATCCAAAACTCATCAGAAAGGGCTTGATTGATATTGGTGGGTTTAATCATTGAGATAAAAGCATAGTGGTTCACTTCTTTCCTAAGTTCATGCCTAGTCCTAACTCCTTCAGAAGCGTCACCTAAGATCAATTCTTTGGGGTGACTCAAAGAGTATCTCCAATCTCTAGACAAGGTGTGTGCATGCTCAACCCTCTCCTCCAGATTTGAATTTCTAATCCTTGGGTAATCTCACCTACTCCATGGGTGTTTTGGGATTCTACAATTTCTCCAAATTCATCTTCATCACAAATTCTAGTCTTCTTAGGATCAGATTCATCAAACACTGCATGGGTAGTCTCATCTACCACCAAAGTCCTCTTATTGAACACCCTAAAAGACTTCCCAACACTAGAATACCCCAAGAACACAATCATATTTTGGGTCAAACTTTCCTAAGAGAGACTCCCATTATTATGAATAAAAACTTTACAACCAAAGACGTGGAGGTGGGAAAGATTGGGTGTCCTACCCTTAAGAATCTCATAGGGTATCTTATCAAGTTTGGCTCTAACATTCACCATATTCAACACATAGCAAGCTGTGTTTACCGCTTCAACCCAGAAGTATTTTGGAAGTGATTAAGCAGCAAGCATGACTCTAGCGGCTTCAACTAAGGTTCGATTTTTCCTTTCGGCTACCCCATTCTGCTGAGGGGTCCTAGGAGCTGAAAAGTTGTGGCTAATCCCTTTATCCTCACAAAAGTCTCAAAATCTCTCATTTCACCATGATCACTATGGATGGTCAAGATCTCACAATCTAGCTTTTTATGAATCCAAATGAAGAAGACTCTAAACTTTTCAAAAGACTCACTCTTATGGGACAAAAATCTAATCCAAATAAATCTCGAGTAGTCATCGATAATCATAAAATCATAGACTTTTCCTCCTAAGATGGCAGTGTTAATAGGTTCAAACAAATCCATGTGAAGGACTTCTAAAGGTATAGAGGTACTAATATCCTTAATGGAGTGAAAAGTTGAGTGGACTTGCTTCTCTAATTGGCAGACATCATAAAGGTGATCTTTGAAAAAATTAAGCTTGGGGACACCTCTAACTAGGTCTTTCTGGGTCACTTTCCTAAGGGTTTTCATACTGGCATGACATAACCTCCTGTGTCACAACCAAGAATCATCTGCAGAAGTTTTTAACCAAAAAGGGGCAGAGCATTCAATATTATTTAAATCAATCATATAAACATTATTAACGTGCTTACCTTACAAAATTGTGTTGTTGTTTAAGCTAATGATGCATGAGTTAGCCATGAATTAGATGATGAAGCCTTTATAACATAGCTGACTGATACTGAGCAGGTTGTGTTTCAGTCCATCTACAAGAAGTATGTTCTCAATCAAAAGGTTCTTGGAGTTACCAGTTATGCCCACGCCTACCACTTTTCTGGTGGTGTTGTCTCTAAGAGTCACCTTGCCTCCAGTCCTGGCCTCCAGCAAAATGAATTGTTTAGCATCTCCAGTCATGTGTCGTTAGCATCCGCTGTCCAGGTACCACATGCTCTCACGAGGCCTTTGTGATAGCAAGCCTACAAAATATCGAATGTCATATTTAGGAACCCAAACAAGTTTGGGTCCCTTCTTAGGAAAAGAAGAATGCAATGCATGTGTGCTATGCTGTGAATTATGCAGTTTGGGTCTCCACACCCAATATGTACTATATTGAACATGCAAGTGTGCGAGATGTGACCTAGCATGCCACATGAAAAGCATCTAACATCAGGAAAAGAATTTCTTAATTTGTTTAGATAGTAGGGCTTCCTAAAATTTTGAAAAGCATACAATGGTGGTTTGTTATTTTCAATCATTTTTAGATTTTTACATTCTTTTTCTAAATCAGCATGAGATATTTTTAAGGAATCATGTGCATCAGATAATTCAGTATGTTTTTTGTGCAAAGCATCAAACTCATCAAGTAAAGCCATGTGATTTCTATCAATTTGAAAGTTTTCTTTTAACAGTTTTTAATGCTTTTTTTGCAAATTTAAAAATTCTAATTTCAGACTAGCATGAGATTTTTTTGAGTTTCTTATATGATGTATGCATGTGCTCACAAATTTCTAAATGTTGATCATAAGTTGGTTCACATTCCTCTTCTTGGTCACTTTGACCAAGATGATCGTCAGCCATTAAGCACAAGTTTGTTATCTCCTCTTCAGCTTTAGTTTCTGAAGAGTCTGATGCAAGGTTTGCCCAGAATGCATTTTGGAACCGCTTCTTATTCTTATCCTTTATGAAGTTTGGTTTCTCCTCACCCTTCTTCTTTCTTAGGTGAGTCTTAAGCGTAGGACAATCAAGTTTGATGTATCCAGGCTTCCTGCATTAAAAAAATGTCTTATTTGAATTTTTAAATTTTTTGCTGCCTTTACCTTTATTCCACTTCTCGTGGTTCTTTTGTTTCTTCCTTAGAAAGCTCTTAAATTTCCTCGTGATTAAGGCAACATCGTCGCTTTCAGACCTAGAAGAGTTAGTGTCCGAATCGTTCGTCTTAAGTGCCACCATTTTCTCCTTCTTCTTCTCACCTACATCAAGAATTCTTTGGTTCACCCCTTACTCGTAAGCAATGAGTGAACCAACAAAGTTATCGATTGAATAGGTGTTTAAATCTTTAGATTCAGAAATTTCAATAATTTTTGCATCAAAAGAGGAAGGCAAACATCTTAATATCTTGTTTACTTTTTCATAATTGGTAAGTTCTCTTCCTAATGTATGCAAAGATGTAACAATTTGAGTAAATCTTGTATATATTTCAGAAACAAATTCAGATGGCTTCATATGAAAAAATTTGTAATCATGCAAAAAAATATTCAAACGAGATTGCTTAACTTCATTTGTTCCTTCGTAGGTAATGCATAAACGAACTCAAATTTCTTTTCCAGTAGAGCAAGTAGAAACACGCATGTAATCTTCAAATTTTAAAGCACAGAAATTATAGTTTAAACATTTTGCATTGAGTTGTGCTAAATCTCTATCATCGAAGTTCCATTCATTAAATGGAAGTTTAGTTTTAATTCCATTAATTTCATGTGTTGGATGAGAATAACCTTCTTTAACTAACATCCACATACGATAATCAATTGATTGCAAAAATGTAGACATGCGAGTTTTTTAAAAATCAAATGGAATATTATCGAACAAAGGTGGTCATGTAATAGAATAACCTTCTGCAGTATTACGATTTCTGAAATTAGCCATGGATCAAAAATTCAAAAGCTTTCAAAAACATATTTTATGAATCATGCTCTAATACCACTTGAAAGTTTGTTAGGGATGTTAAGTCATTAAGAACTAGTCCTGAGGCTAACCAAGAGAGGGTTGAATTGGTATTTTAAAAACTTATTGAACAAAGCACAAAATTAAAACCAAAAACCAATATCACCACAAAGAAATCAACGTGCAGAAAAATAAATACGGAAGTAGCAAAAGAAAGAACACATCGGATTTTATAGTGGTTCGGTCAAACCTTGACCTACGTCCACTCCTCGGAGGCACCCTCTGAGTATTGCACTAACAACGTGTCTCTCCTTTAGCTCCCACAGCTAGGCGAAGAATCCCTTACAAATACGCCTTTTAACCAAACCCTGGTGCGGTAGAGAACCGACTCCTTTCGCTTCCTCCTGAAGAAGGCAGAGAACCCAGACCGAATGCTGAAGTAGACCTCCCTGGAACCTCCCAAGTACAAGGGAAGATGACCGAAGAAGATGACTCGGAACCTTGCTTGGAGCAATCTTTGTGAACCCTCTCACAAACTCCCCCTCACAAGTTCCTCTCTCTCCCTCTCCAAATGCTCTCTCAGGTCAAGACAGCAGCACTCAATGTCTTTTAACATGAAAAAATTCAGGTCCTTTAAATAGATTTTCAAGAACCGACATTATCATCCAGGAAGATATTCCTATCGTCCTGTACGATCAGTACAAATTAAGCTCAATCAGCCTGGACTACTTAGGACGATCAGTAGAAATATTGCTTCCTAAATTGATCTGGCAGCTAATTCTTTTTAATTTGAGTCTATCATCCCGTTGTTGACCTCATTTTTGTATGAGGTCACTTGGACTACTCTTGATCCTAAATCAATTTAATTTCCAAATTAATTTAAATTCTAGGATCCTCCTAGAATCCTGACCCTAGGATCTATGCTAGGTTTCTTCTAGAGCTTAGACCTTAGGAGCTACTCTAGATCCTAAACTTCTTCTAGACTCCAAGTTCTAGGAATTTCATAGGCTCTAGGATCCTTCTAGATTCCTAACTTTAAGATCTATTCAAACCTTAGGATCTACCTAGATCTTAGGTCAATCAAACCAAATCCCAGGTCCAAAGGTTTTGTCCAAAAGGCCTTTTCCATTGAAATTTCAAACACTTTGAAACCCAGTTAAATGACCTCTGATTCAGAGTCTGTCAGTTGCATACTGATGGACATGTCTCTGGAGGAAACCCTCCAAATTTGATCCCATTCTGAGGTCTCTAACCTCAGAAACTTAATTAAAATCCATAGGCTGTAAAACCTTCAAATATTTACAGCCTATGCCACTGGACCTGTCACTTTGAAGATTCTGACCTTAGAGCCTTCACCAAAGCCTCTAGTCACTTCCAGACCATTAATCCAGACCTATTGAACAATAAACTGCATTTTTCTGGACTCATTTTAGCCTCTGGTGGTCATGAGCCCAAAATGACCAAAATACCCCTATGGGGCTCAAATGGTGATTTCAAACCAAATGAACTCTAAATTGAACGCAACCACTTCCAGTAAGTTTCAAATATCAAACCAAACCTATTGGACCCATTCCCAGGCTCTGGGTCAACCTGGTTGACCAAGTCAACCTAGTTGACCCAAATGGCCCCTTAAAGGTCCAAATAGGTGTTTTGACCTAAATGACCTATCTAAGCCATGAAAACACTTCCATTGGTCTTGAAATGTCAATTTAAATCTGTTGAACCCATTTCCAGACCCTGAACCCAGCCGGTTGACCAAGTCAGCTAATTTTGGCTTAAGGGCCCATTAAGCCCTTTTGACCCAAATGACCCATTTAAACCCTGGAATCACCCTCAATAGACTCCAAATACTTAATCAAACTTGACCAATCGTCTTACTCAGTTATTAGTTGACTTAGTCAACTAAACCCATATTTGATTAAACTAATTCACATAGGTTCTACCCTATGCATCAAATCAAATCAAACACCTTAATGTTTCTACACTACTCCATTCCATACTTTAAAACATATCTAAATTCTCCATGAGTCAAAACATAATGACTTTGATTGGTCGAGTCAAAGCATTTGGTCAAATCTTTTATGATATAAGCTCATATAATTATAACTCAAATTAATTCCTTTAGAGTTATGGCATGTTACCCAATCAGCAAATCAAAGCTCTCTTTACTGCCAACTCACCATCCATTGACCCATTGACTGGTCAAACATATAAATGAGTGGTCAAATGAGCTCCGTAAGAGGCCAAATTAACCTCTTAAGCTAATCCACTCAATTTTAAACCTCTCCAGCAATTTGAATATGCTCTAGAAGCTTCCTAAAACCCTCCCTAGCCACTTGATCTAGATCCAACAGCCCCCATTAATCCATGTGTCCAAATAAAGGACAAAACTCACTTTCCACCTAGGATGTACCCTTGTCCTTTTGATCCTCTGCTCCCACCAACTCCCTGGACAGGTGGCAGCCATCTGGGAGTCCAAACAATTGATCTCATCCCTCCATTCAAATTGTAAGGGTTTGAATAGGGCAAAAGGAGGAAAATGAGCCTCATTGATGCCCCATCTCTCTCTCACTATCAAAAGCCTCTCAAACCCAGCCACCAGCTCCCTCAAGCTCTCTAGACCTTTCTCCACTAATTCCTAGCTCAATCTCTACGGAAAAGATCGCCAGCGATCATCCTTCCGGCGAGATAAGGGTATTACGTCCAAGCTTCCATTGCAGTCGATCCAGGTGGTGTTAGCTCGAGCGATCTTCATCAGATAAGAGCGTGGACAGTCTACAACTGCAACCGAGTCATTTCCCTATAAATTCAACGGTAAAAATCTTTTAAATCCCTAGATATAGGTCACTAGATGCCTCTTTAAATAGCGTTAAATTAAATGCTTTAAATTCAAAATGGTTGATTCCCCAAAGTTTCTGTTCATCACTCTAATTTTAGTTCAAAATTTCAAGCAAATTGATTGAGCCGATTTTGAGAATGATCCAGAAAATGTTTTCTAGGGTGTTTTCCTAGTCTGGCTCAGGCGCACGTCTTCGATCAACGGTCCAGATTGAGTTGTTTGATGCTTTATTTCAGCCGTGTATTTGATTTGGTGTACGACTTTTGGTCCGGCGGCATCCAGACCCTTTGTTCAGAACCACGGGATCAAGTTGCCGCCGTCTGATCTCTTCTTCATGAGATCAGATCATGAGATCAGATCAAAGTCGTCGATCCCGAAACGCGGAGAATCGGACAGCCTTAGTTTGACGCTAACATGGTTAAGTAAAACCACGTCCATCGCCCCGCGGTCGATGCGTGGCTGACTGCCGTCGCGTCGTCGCGCTGTCGCGCCGCCTCCGGGTTTTTTGACTCCGCGAACCAAAACCCGCCGCGTGTCCTGCCAGCCGCCGTCTCTGGTTTGGTCGAATCAGAGAGCTCCACGTGGCCTCCGCCGCCGCCGCCGCCGCCGCCGCAGCCGCCGCCGCCAGTTTCCTGAAAATGATTTAAAATTCATTTTTTTAAATCATTATTAGTTCAAAAAAATTTGTAAAAATAATAGAATTAATTTTAAATATATATAATTATAGATTTTAGGCATGGATTAAGGCTATTTGAATAGAATTAGTGGGGAATGATAGTTAATCAATGGACAATTACTTTGGTAAGTGCTCATTGATTAAATCTTTAATTAATTAACTTGTAATTAGTCTTTGCATGTTTAAGGTACACACACCACCTAGCCTATGCTCTCCTAGATCTAAGGACTTGTTTGCTTACTATTGGGTATTTATGTCATGCTTATTCAAAGGGTTAGTCAAGACTTTGATTCAAACCTACACAATTTAGTTATATAATTAAGGAAAATAATTAAGGACATGTGTTTAGAGAACTTAGAATATTTCCAATAATTAGGATTCACTTCCACTTGAGTTGAAACTTCAAACACTTGAACTTAGTGACATGTACAGCCACTAGGGAAATTTTCACTGAATTTGGAAATCATTAAGGCCCTTAATTATTTTTCCTAAGTTTAAGCCTTAATTGAGCCCTAAAACCTTCCAGAAAATGTAATAAATCCATTTTGAACCCAAAAAATATGTGTAAGCCCTCTAACTGACCAGAATTCAGTCCTTAACCCAACAAAATTTAAACCAACCTGATTTGACAGCAATTCTGTAGTTAATTTAATTTTAAGTAAAAACTATTATTTAATTCATTTAATTAATTAATAATAATTAAAAATTCTAAAAATTTCCCAAACACTTGGGAATATCTCCTTAGGTCATTCCTGACCTTTGGAGTTGATATCAAAGAGTTAGGAGTTCATTTGGAACAAAATCCCAAAAGGGGCCTCTAATTAAATAATTTAAAAATCCATTAAGTAGTCAAAACTTTGAAACTCCATAACTAATTCAAGAAAAATTCAAATCAGTCAAACTAACTTGCATTAAACTCATAATAGTGTCTAATATTTAAGAAAAATATCAAAATTCCAGAAAAACATCAAATTCAAAAAGTCAACTTTTCGGTCAAACATAGGTCAAAACTAGTTCAAAACTTCAAACCTTCGTAATAAAATGTTGAAAAATCTGATTTCAAAGTACTTACTATCTAACTGATCGTATTAAGGTCTTGTATTTTAATAAAATACTAATTTTCTAGAAAACACCCTTAATCAAAAGTCAAATTTTGAACCATTAATTAATTTATTAAAATATTCCAAAAATTCATAAAAACTCAAAATTACTTTAAAACTCCTGAAATGTTAATTTAATATTTAAAACATTCAACAAGTCCTTTAAAACACAACAACCATCCTAAAGATGAAGTTTATTGGCTGGACTACTCTGGGTTGCGGGGCTAAGTGTCCTAAGGAGGCTAGTTCCTCGAGCCTAGTGGCACAACGCCACGAATGGATTCTAAGGGGTGTTAAACCTTAAAATTAGATTAATCATTAATTATTTAACCTTTTAAAATCTTTAATTCGATTACATTAATTTGGTTTATCGGCTGGACTACTCCGGGCTGCGGGGCTAAGTGTCCTAAGGAGGCTGGTTCCTCGAGCCTGGTCGCACAACACCACGAATCGATTAATGGCAAACTTAAATTAATAAAACTTTAGAAACAAACAACCAAACACTTCTAATAAAATTTATTAATTCTTAAACCTTAATCAAATCAAATCACTTAATTATATCGGGTACCACTGGGTAACCCAGGCCTATGAGGCTATTTACTTAGCCCCAAGGAAGGTGAAATAAACTTCATGGCCTCGGTGTGAAACAAAGGTGGTTCACAACAAATAATTAATAATTGATTTTAAAAGATTTAAAATACTAATATTTAAACTCTAACTAAATTTCCCTTAAATCTTTCAACCAATTGAACCTTAAATAACTTTAACTAATAATCCTAATTAGGACACATCAAAACCATACGACCGACCTCACACACTTTAGATGATTTGCTAGGATCATCGACTCTAGTTTTAGGATAGGCCGGTGTTTTACTTTCTACAGTTATGTGCCGTATTTTTCGAACTTTTACTGCATGCTGTTTGCTAGGGTAGAACTGATGTGTTTATTTACTTACTTCCTGCATTCTGTGATTGATTGTTCGTTAGATTTACCCCTAGGTTAGGAGCGAATTATACTTGTGCAATCTTATGCAGGTGGCCATGCTCATACAAAGAGCTGAAATTAAAAGGGGCAGTTAATAAAATATATATATATATACTCTTTGCACAGGTACCTGCCGCGCTTAAGACCCCCTTTAAATAAAAAGAGCATGGTCAAGTGTGGCTAAAAGTAATGCATTTTAATTTCATATTAGAACTGCTTGGAATTGAATAAATAACTGCTGATTATTAGGATAACCTTGCAGGATCGAGTTTAGATTTTTTAATTTCATCAAATGTAAATTTAATTCAATTAAGGTTGTAATTACTTGAAATGATTTGAATTTGAGATATTTGATCCAATTTGGATTCCAAAGAGGCGAAGACATCCCTAAAGGGGAGAGTATTCTTCCATTTGGAAGTCAAATTAGGATCCCTTTCAAATGTCCAAAGAGGAAAGATAACACCCCGTTCAAGGAGGAGTTTCTTTCCATTTGGATATCTAGAACTAACGAATCAAGATGTTCCTCAGAAGACGAAGAAATGGATGACGAGAAGAATCCCAAATCTCAAAGTCATTTGATTTAGGATTAGAAATCCGGGTTGTAGTCAGTGGTGCCCGGCCGCTTTAATTTCTTGTAATTTTTTAGATGTAATAATAAGTGGCACTTGCCATATGGACATTCAATTTGATATATTTAATTTAATTGATTTATTTAATTGATTTCGCATTAGAACTCCTGCTTTTCTAGTCTTTTTATTTGCATGTCATATTTGGTTTGACCTGGAGTACGATTTTAGGCTCTTAGGGGTTTGTCAAAAATTTTCTACTCTAATTAAATAAAATTTTTAAGATAAGATAGAAATTCTAAACGGTCTTAAGAAGTAAGCTCGGACTCGCTAAGGGTTTTTCATGCATTCATATTATACTTTCTCAACCTTGTTAGGCATCTTCCCGCCTACGGGTTCTGGCAGATCACCTGGCCTATGAGGGTGTCGATCTGTCAAGGGGATGTTATGCAATCTCTAGGGAAAAACCTATTTTCTAAGCCAAAAAGATTTTTAAACTGCTACATACTGATTTTGCATTCAATTGAGTCAATTAGCATGCATCGCATTAGTAACAAATTAAAATAAAGTCTAATATTTAATTGCATTACTTAGACATCAAATACCCAACATAAGTCTAAGGGGTCAATTAAGGATCTGCTCTAGATGTCGACCCCGTTCCTTTATACTTTTCGAATTTACGTCCCTATCACTCTACAAAAAAAAAAAAGACCGGACTCATATTTTGAAATCGTTTAGGTGGTTTAGCTGGCTCCCCAATCCAGGCCGGGGTAAGACCAGATTCGCATTGCACTAGCTAGGTTCGGGGTACTAACTTTTAGTGCCCAATTTAGATTTAGGTTTTGAGGCTGGCTCGGGCCACAAGACCTCAACTTTCGGGAATTGAATCCCAAATTTCTAATAAAATTAACCACTCAAACTAAAAATCTCTTTCAATCAAATTCAAGCCCAACACTTAAGATAGGTTGGAGTATTTTCTGAATTGTTTCAGAATCTCAAAATACTCACTACTCTTCTCTCTTTGACTCCAAAAATAAGTCTTCAACATTGAACCAATCCGAAAATTCCAACCCTTTTTCTCCTTTGATATCAATCTTTGAGAATCTTAAATGAAATTTCTATCGCTATTTTAATCGAGAGTTTTCGTAGGAAACTTTTATTTCCCACGATGTAATTAACTACGAGGGCTTGCGCTCGTAGGAGATTTAGAAACCCAGAATTGATTTTCAAAATTAATTTTTCAAAACCCTTAATTAATTTTCTTTGGGAAAATTCAGATTTCAACGATTGTTATCTCTATTTTCAAACGATCAATAGTGATTGATAACTTCTTTCCTCGGATAAATATATCAATTCCTATTGTGATTTTGATCATGAAATTAACGGACTCTTATTCAGATTTTTGTAGTTAAATAATTGATTGAACATAATTTTGATCTTTTGAGATCGTATGTTGTCTTTCATGAGTTCGACTACGATAATTTGGATAACTTTAAAGCTTTGAAATTCGGACCAATTAGTGAATGATACTCTCTCTATTTGAGATAATATATCGTTTCTAATGTTGTGTTCTATTTTAAAGCTAAAATTTAAAAATTTAATATATTCCAAAAAAAAATTAATATATTTTCAAAACTATATATATTTAAATTATATTTTTTTTTAATCAAAATAAAAAATGGCGACTCCACTGGGGACCTTTCTCACTTTCCATCTTTAATAGCGGTATGAATTTTGTTGAATCGGTAGTCTTAACTACCATTCTTTCCATTGGTCCCTCTACCATTTCTCCCTTGGGTGAGTGTGACCAACTCAATTAAAATTTGTCAAACGAGAGGTGAGTGTAAGAAACCTCCCTTTAGGTTGGGCTTGGACATTTTGCCTCCAACTTGGTTGGTAGAGCGAAAGAGTCAGGACTATCCCTTTCTAAATCTTTCTATAAATATTATAAACTAGCGTGCTCGGTCTTCTAGTGGCATGCTAAGTTATATAACTTATAGAAAATTTCCTCAATATTCAAAATCTAAATTCTCAATCTTTTAGTAGAATTTTAATCCTTCCAACGTTTAGGTAATCGTTACGTCGTATCGTTATATATCGAATTGTAACAATTTCAATTTGATATATACACGATCAAGTGTAGCATTCACTTTTAAGGTTTAGTCTGAAAAGTCAATTATGCCGGTAGAATTAAGCTACGGCATTTCATTCTTAGTCCACTGATTGGAATGAAAGAGTAGAGTAAATTCCAAATGAATCTTCCCTAAATAATGTGGGCCTTCTGTTGAATGAAAATTCAACACCTTGAGTCCCAAAATAAGGGAGATGCTGCCGAAATTTTGAATTTTTAGACATCTCCTTAAAAATTAAATCAAATCAAACGTTGTTGTTATATACCTTCCTACGATAATTATCGTGGATAGCATATACAACACACAATCAAATCTTTCTGGCCAAAGTTTGTCATTAACATTTCATCCTTTAAAGATTGAAAGAGTTAAGCCTTCTTAGTGATTTTCCCGATATTTGTTTGTGAACCTTTTGTTGAATGAAAATTCAACACATTGAGTTCCAAAAATAAGGGGAAATGCTGCCGGATTTTTGAATTTCCAAATCTCTATCTTTTAAATCAAATTCAAACAACTTCTCCAAATTCATCCAAATCAAATTCAGATTATCATTGTTATATATTTTTTTACAAAATCCTTTTGTAGTTGAATATATACAACGACAATTCAAACTCTATCTCAATCAAAATTAAACTCCATATTCTATCATTTTATACCGGGGTATAGCTCTTATAACCCGATATATATGATAAAATATAAATTTATTTCCAAAATTCAAATTCAAGTTTCTAATTCAAATCTTCTCCTTTCCAATTCTCAGACAATCAAATTAACTGCAATGGCTGGCAAACTGTTGTTTTCAATGGATCGCGATTTGCTGATTGAAGAATTGGTTTACGATAACTCGATTCAGTTTGGGATAGGGTTTAAGTCCCTTAGACTGGTGATGAATGGAAATACTTTGGTGGACCTTGCTGTCGAGGGCGAGAAAGATGCCCCTGTAGTTCAATTAGCCATACGAGCCGGGAAAGATGCCCCTCCTAGTCTGTGGTCAGCACTAAATGTTGCTAACGCACCCAAAGAATTCCTCGAGGATGCAAAAAAACTGGAAGCTGCCGCTGTAGGCAAGATAGTGTTTGAGAAAGGGTCTTCTAGTTCTGAAACTCTTTATGGCAGTAAGAATTCCAAAAGAATTACCTCAGGAGATTAAGAAAGAAAATTACTAAGACCAAGAAGGTGGCCGAGCTGAAGGCCTTGAGTAAAGTCAATCTTGAGGCTGCTGAGGAGCTGCCAATCCCTGCCTCTTCTCCCCTCTTTAAAGGGAGTCATTTTCACCCCCTCGCAGCTGCTGTAGGGGAGGAGAGAGTTACCCGGATAGCTAGCACTCCGCCTAGCCCAGTAGACTATTCTGTTAAGAGAACCCCGAAGGAGAAGCAAGTTCTGAAAGCTATGATGCTTAGAAATATCATCCAAACTTGTGCTGCTCAAGTAGGGCAGACTAAGGAACAGTATGTGAAACACTTGAAGGGGTGATTTCACAAAAACTTGAAAAGGAGGTTTTAAAAGAAGAAAAATTTGAAGCCAAGAACCTGACTCCTCAACCAGTGAGGAAGAACAAGAAATTTGTCAAACAACCTGTATCTTCAGTCTTGGTAGATGGATACCACTGGGTGCCTCACCTCCCGTCTACAAAGACGGAGGAGATAGTATTAACCGGGTCTGGCCAGAGTCGCCCTTTTAGTGGTAGACCACCGATCCCACCTTCAAAACTATCAAAGCTGGCCCTAGTAATAGTAAAGTCTAAAGAAGTCTTTAAAAAGCTGAAACCAGTTGATGTTAAGGGCAAGAGGCCCAGATCGCCAGAAGAATCATGTGCAAGAAGGAAGTTCAGTAGATGTATTGAAATTCAATTCAGGGAACCTCAAATTCAGATACCAGTTGAACTCCCTAGACTCCCAGTTCAGGGAAGTGAGGACTCTATTCGTGTTGATGTTGGAGCCCCAGCTGTTCAAGCCCCTCCATCACCAATTAAGATAGACGTCCCTCACCCTACTGAGGATGTCACCCTTGCGACTACTGACCTCGAGATAGTTGGAGGGGAGGAGATGACCCAAGATCCTGATCAAGAAATGTTAGATCAATTGGTTAGTGAAGAAATCACCGAAGAAGATGTTAAGATTATCCATATCTTCGATAAGTTAGATGTGAAAGAGTATGATCAAGTGATGGATTATGACGGGTACTTACCAATTTATGCTGAAGCAATAGATGGGAGGCCAGTCGAAGAAGTGGTACAAGAAATCAGAGATATCCTTAAGAAGAAGGCTATTGATGAATTCAATCCGGATGAAGATGACTTGTTAGTTGAGGAGGAGCCGGTAGCGGATGTCCATATGGTTGAAACTCGCGTGTTAGCTAAAGATGCTGAGCCTTCTAAGCACCGCTTCGGAAAGGAGGAAGAGTCAGCTGTAGTCGACTCAGATTCAGACAGTTCTGTCAGATTGAAAGAGAAGGATGAGTATATTAAAAATCTTGAAAGAAAAGTTGAGGAGATGATGATTAGAGTTGAACAAATGCAGAGTCAGCTTTTGCAATCACAGGAGTCCAAACCCGAGCAGTTGCAGCCCACAGTGCATACAATGGGTGAGCATAGCAGGAAAGTTGATTCAAATCCCAAACTCCCAGATGTTACTTCTCCGGTGCTTCCACCAGAAAAGGATATCTATCAGATGATTGAAACCCAGGAAAGGGAAGCCTTAGCCCATTCACAAGGAACTGTATCTATTCCAAAGGGTAGACCCTACCCGAGGAATATGATTTGGTTCCTTATCCCAAGGGTTTTGTGCCACCTTCTTTTAAAATTTTTAGCGGCTTAGAAAACCAAAGACAGCATCTGGCCCATTTTCGAGCAAGCTGTTGCAATGCAGGAGGGTCGGATGCTCTACGCTTTCGTCAGTTTATGAGTAGTTTGTCCGGTATTGCTTTCGAGTGGTACGCAGATTTACCAAATAGTTCTGTAAAAACTTTCACAGAGCTTGAGGGTCTCTTTTTAAAGAGATTCTCAGGAGCTCAACAACGTGTAACCGTTGGTGATCTCGTCATCGAAAAGCAAAAATCGGGCGAGTCTTTAGTCGGCTACATCTTGAGGTGGCGAAACCTCTCGATGAAATGTGAACCTCAACTGCAAGAGCAACATGAAGTGGAAATTCTTTTAAAGAATATCCACGGGCCTATTGCTTTTATGTTAAAGGGGTTTATAATTAAAACCTTCAAAAAGCTTCTTAACAAAGCTAGTAATCTATAAGAAGAGGCTCCCAAAATGTCCTTCTTGAAGGATTCTATTGAAGATAAGAAGGTTAGTAAACCATTGAAGTCCTTTGAAAAGAGAACAGCAATGGTTTCAGCAGTCGACAAGGGGAAGAAACCGATTAACATTCAATCAAGTAATCCTACTGTTCAGCAGACTCAGAAACCTCAACCGTTTCAGGTAACTTCTCAACCTACTAGAGGATATCACCGGCCCATTTGTGAAGAGAGATTGGCTTGCCCGTATCCATTCAAAAGGGAGTCGATGAAGAAAATTTTTAAGAGCCTTTTAAAGAAGCCAGATTTTCGATTGCCGGAGGCCAAGAAGTCAGAAGAGGCAAATAAAAAGGATGATCCGACCTTTTTCCCCTACCATCGCATGCTGGGCCACACAATCGAAGACTGCATACCCTTTAAGGATTGGCTCGACTGGAATTTCCGTCAAGGTAATATTATAATTCCAAAGGAGTACTTGGTCAATCCGGATCAAGGATCTGTCAAATTCATATCAGGTATTAATTTTAATCTTTCTTCATCCATTGAAGATGGTTGGGATATAGCACTATCCCGGGCATTTAAAAAGTCGATTAACCAATCTTTTCATCTTTCTCAACAGTTAAGAACGAGAGTTCGGGGCCCGATATGGGAGATTGAGCTGGAGGCATCGCAGGAGGACGTTGAGACGATTTTCTCTCCAGTAGTTGTAGGAACTACTGTATCAAATAAAAGTGAAAAAAGCAAACCTTTTGCAGAGAGGAAATTTGTAGATGAGAGATCTGTATAAGTGGTGGATGGTGGCTCAAAACCACTAGCCCCATTAAAGTTATCTGACTTTTACTTTGCCCCATCAAAGGCAAAGGGTCCAAAATTAAATAAAAAGAAAGATCTTTCTGTAAATGTTTTGATGATTAGTGTTGAGAATGAAATTTTAAATGATTCTTATGTTGAAAATAACCCGGAGCCAGCTGAGGATAATCAAGAAGTTCAAAAACTCAGCTCTCCAGATTTGACCTTTCAAGGGGAAGATGAATTTGATGTCGTATCAGAGGGTGATACCCCCGAAATTAACTTTCAAGGGAGTCCCGTCGTGATAGACTTTTCAAATTCAGATTCCCATTCAGAAAATGACAATCAATCGCCTAAGGAGAGAATAGACCTCCCCGTAGACTGTCCTTCCGATGAAATTATGCAAGTACAACTACGTGGTGGCAAGGTTTTACCCCATAGGCTTCCCTCACAGGAAAAGGGAAAACAAGTTATTTCCACTTATCCGATTCAAGTCTCTACTCAACAATCAAACTCTCCTTCAAATCCACCGGGTCCTGATATTAATGTTCCAAGTGTTGATTATAACGTCTTAGCTCACCTTAGGAAGTTGCCTGCTAAGTTGAGCATCTACGATGCCCTCATCCTTTCAAAAGAGATGAGGGAGACTTTAATTAAAGCACTTCTCGACCTTGAGATTTGCTTAGCTCAACTCGCTTCAACTTCTGATGAGGAAGCTTTGTACTTCAAAGAAATCCCAGGAGTTACCT
Organism: Dendrobium huoshanense; assembly: GCA_016618105.1. Taxonomy (NCBI): domain Eukaryota; kingdom Viridiplantae; phylum Streptophyta; class Magnoliopsida; order Asparagales; family Orchidaceae; genus Dendrobium; species Dendrobium huoshanense. The sequence goes on from CM028358.1 coordinate 51,304,224, forward strand.
TCTCCGATGAAGATCTACTCCTTGGAACTGCCGACAATAATCGCCCACTTTACATCACTATAAATGTGGATAAGTTCAAATTATCAAGAGTTCTTGTTGATCCGGGTACATCGGTCAACGTGATGAACATAAAGACTCTCGCATACCTTAGAATTGATACTAGCAAGCTCTCAACCGACAAGTTAGTGCTTCGCGGGTTCAACAAAAAAAGCGAGAAGGCTTTAGGTTCGATCACACTTGTTCTAGAGATAGGAGAGTTGAAAACTGAAGCGAAATTTTATATAATTGATTCGGCGACATCCTTTAATGCACTCCTAGGTAGGCCCTGGATCCATGAGTATAGGATGGTTCCTTCCACTCTACATCAATGCATCAAGTACCAACAAGATGGCATTGAGTTTGAAATCAATGGTGATTTACAACCATTCTCTATTCACGAGATCGGGATCTATGAGGATGCTGCGTACTATGTTCCCAAAGGTTCCATTACCAAATCTAAAGTAGAGATCAATGTTAAGGAAGAAAAGAAAAAAAATCATAGTTCAAAAGCAATTCAAGAGCTGAGAAAAGAAAAAATCAAGAGCACAAAAGAACAAAATTCAAGTAGTGAAGACGACGTCGAGCACGTAGTCTTTAGGCCTCCAAACAATTTGCCTCAAAGAGGTGGGAGGATGGCCTTGACCGAGGCCGTGTTTCAACTGAAAGAAGGAGTACCCCGATGTACATCGAACTTGAATCAAGTTCCGACGAAGAATCAAGAAAGAGGGGTGACAGAATTGCTTTTGACTACAAAAAATCCAATCTTCCTCCAAAGTTTGATCTCACTTTAGATTCGGATAGTGATCAGGAGGGTAACAATTCTAAACCTCAAAGTGATGAGCCTGAATTGAGTATGTATGAAAAGCTTAATAGGGTAGTTAAATCCTTAGCCTTAACCCCACTGTCCGCTGATAGAGTCTCAGGGTTAGTAATTAAGGATTCCCCTAGCTTAGATGGAGAAGTAAAGAAAGTCTAGATGTTCTTCCCTGGCACCTCTTCTTCAAGGAATGAAGGTGATATAATCCTTGAAGAGGCAGATTTCAACGAATTAATGGAATTACCTTTCAGCTACTTTCCTCTTGGTGTTAAAACTCTTATCTCTAAAGGTTTTGCTCCGAGTCAATGGACTAAGGGTCAAGCTAGATACCACCAAAGTATTTGGAATTCTAAATTCAATAAAAATTAGACGAATGGTATCGGCTTTGGTTCCGTTAGTTCATTTGACGATGATGAATATTGCTTGATGATAACCATCCATCTTGAATATGAAAGTGTCCCTACTGAAGTCATCGATTCGCTCGACAGACTTTGTTTGGAGACCTTAGATGATTCAGATGAAGTTCAAATTCGGGATGCACCCCCTGAATTTGAAGAAGAAATTAAATCGACAGTTGATGAACTTAAAGAAATTAACCTTGGAAAAGAGGATGACCCTCGCCCCATATTCATAAGTTCTTTGTTGAGTAAAGACGAGTCTAAGAATCTAATTCAACTTCTATTCAAGTTTAAGGACTGTTTCGCTTGGACATACGACGAAATGCCAGGCTTGTCCGCCGATATAGCAGTTCATAAACTTGGAATCCGGTATGATGTCATTCCTGTCAAACAAGCTCCACGATGCATGCGTCTGGAGATCGAACAACAAGTCATTTATGAAGTTAAGAAATTGGTCGAAGCCGGATTTATCCAGGAGGAGCAATATCCTTCTTGGGTAGCCAGCATTGTGCCCGTTCGAAAGAAAAATGGTCAAATTCGGGTCTGTGTTGACTATAGAGACCTGAATAAGGCATGTCCTAAGGATGAATTTCCTTTGCCAATTCTAGAACTTATGGTGGACATCGCCTCCTCGCATGTTATTTTCTCCTTTATGGATAGCTCGTCTGGTTATAATCAAATTAAGATGGCCCCAAAAGATGAGAGAAACATTGCATTCAGAAGTCCTATAGGAATCTTTTGTTATAAAGTGATGTCATTTGGTCTTAAAAATGCCGGTGCAACCTACCAGCGGGCTATGACTCGAATCTTTGACGACTTAATCCACAATCAAGTCGAATGCTACATCGACGATTTAGTTGTCAAGAGTAAAGTTAAAGAGGCTCATCTTTATGACTTAAGAATCGTCTTCGAGCGGTTGCGCCGCTATGACCTTAAGATGAATCCTTTGAAGTGCGCCTTCGGTGTCGCGTCAGGGAAATTTCTAGGTTTCGTAGTAAGACACCGTGGAATTGAAATTGATCCTGCTAAAATCGAAGCTATCTTAAATATGTCGCCTCCTAGGAGCCTTACTCAACTAAGATTTCTTCAAGGTAGACTGACATATATAAGAAGATTCATTTATAATCTTTCCGGAAGATGTCAACCATTCTCGGTCCTCACTAAAAAGGATGCCAAATTCATTTGGGACGAGAAATGTCAATCTGCTTTTGAAAATATCAAACAGTACCTGACAACTCCACCAGTCTTGGCAGCCCCTATTCCGGGGAGACCACTAATACTTTACAATGCAGCCCTTGAGCCCTCCTTCCAATTATTATTATTATTATTATTATTATTATTATTATTATTATTATTATTATTATTATTATTATTATTATTATTATTATATATATATATATATATATATATATATATATATATATATATATATATATATATATATATATATATATATATATATATATATATATATGTATATTTACATATATATGTATTTATATATTTTAAAATCTACTTTAAAATTATATACATTTAAATCCTTAAATATTTGAGAGATCCCTTGGGATTTTAGGCATGGATTAAGGCTATTTGAATAGAATTAGTGGGGAATGATAGTTAATCAATGGATAATTACTTTGGTAAGTGCTCATTGATTAAATCTTTAATTAATTAACTTGTAATTAGTCTTTGCATGTTTAAGGTACACATACCACCTAGCCTAGGCTCTCCTAGATCTAAAGACTTGTTTGCTTGCTACTGGGTATTTATGTCATGCTTATTCAAAGGGTTAGTCAAGACTTTGATTCAAACCTACACAATTTAGTGATATAATTAAGGACAATAATTAATGACATGTGTTTAGAGAACTTAGAATATTTCCAATAATTAGGATTCACTTCCACTTGAGTTGAAACTTCAAACACTTGAACTTAGTGACATGTACAGCCACTAGGAAAATTTTCACTGAATTTGGAAATCATGAAGGCCCTTAATTATTTTTCCTAAGTTTAAGCCTTAATTGAGCCCTAAAACCTTCCAGAAAATGTAATAAATACATTTTGAACCCAAAAAATATGTGTAAGCCCTCTAACTTACCAGAATTCATTCCTTAACCCAAAAAAATTTAAACCAACCTGATTTGACAGCAATTATGTAGTTAATTTAATTTTAAGTAAAAACCAATATTTAATTCATTTAATTAATTAATAATAATTAAAAATTCCAAAAATTTTCCAAACACTTGGGAATCTCTTCTTAGGTCATTCCTGACCTTTGGAGTTGATTTTAAGGAGTTAGGAGTGTTGCGAATCTATGATTTTGATGATAGCAAACATTCCTTATTTCTCTACGATTGCCTTATGTGCTAACGTTTCAGGTTCACACGATCAGATTGTAATCTGGAACCAGCTCAAGATTGGGTAGACTAGGTCTGTGTCAGTTTGTAATCTTTTTTCTTTCTTGAGTCTGTTGTATTTGGTGTGGTATCTGATGATTTGTAACTTGGAAGATTTTCTGTTGTGCCCTAAAAGATTTCTATTTTTGGTAACATCGTCCGGGATGATATTTATATCGTCCTGGATGATCTGACAAAAGTAGAAATCCTAATTAGGGCATTCTCATTAAAGCAGCCGTCTTTTTGCAAAACACATCGTCCTGGACGATTTTGTATCGGCCAGGACGATCAGCTCAATTCAGCAAGAATCTGCCGCCATATCTACTTAGGAAAATCTTATTTTTGGATATCGTCCTGGTTATCGGCCTGGACTATAAAATATCGGCCTGGCCGATCCAGGCCAATTTTTCCAAAATTTCTCAGGCAGTTTTTGAAAGCAATTAATGGGGATTTCGTCCAGGCCGATCGCAAGATCGTCCGGGACGATTAGACATCGTCCAGCTTCATTTCAGGGCGATTTTCAGGACGATTTTTCTCATATTTGTGCTAATCGGCCAGGACGATTTGGCTATCGTCCTGGACGATAATGGCGGCAACTTGCATTAATGAGCTCGTTTTGAGAGCCTCTATTTAAGCTATGGCAAGGCACTTTGTAAGTGTCTTTGGCAGCCATTGTAGCTTCGTTCTTGTGGGGGAAACTAGAAGAGAGAGCTTGAAAGGGAGAGAGGAAAGGGTGGAGTTTGAGAGAGGGAGAAGATCCTGTGAGGGGGGACTCAAGGGAGTGTGGAGGGGGTTCCACACGGTTGCTCCGGCGAACTCGCACCTTAGTACCATCGGATTCAAGGCTTGTCTCGAGGTAAGTTCACCAAAGAAGAAGTCTCTTTGGTGTCAAAGGACCCGGCAACTCCGCCGCACCGGGAGAGGTGGAAGTGATTGTGTAAGGGCTTCTCCGCCTAGCTGTGGGGGCTAAAGGAGAGACACTTGTGTTAGTGAAATACTTGGAGGGTGCCTCCAAGGAGTGGACGTAGGTCAAGGTTTGACCGAACCACTATAAATCCGGTGTGTTCTTTTCTTATTATCGCTTCCGCATTTATTTTTCTTCCGCACTTTTTGTGGTGATTTTGGTTTAGGTTTTTGTGTTTGTTTAAAAGATTCCTCTTTTCCAAATCACCTCTCTCTTAATTAGCTTTGGGAATAAGTTCATAAGGGCTTAACATCCCCATCGAACTTTCAAGGAGTTCATTTGGAACAAAATCCCAAAAGGGACCTCTAATTAAACAATTTAAAAATCCATTAAGTAGTCAAAACTTTGAAAATCCATAACTAATTCAACAAAAATCCAAATCAGTAAAACTCACTTGAATTCAACTCATAATAGTGTCTAATATTTATTAAAAATATCAAAATTCCAGAAAAATATCAAATTCAGAAAGTCAACTTTTCGGTCAAACATAGGTCAAAATTTGTTCAAAACTTCAAACATTCTTAATAAAATGTAGAAAAATCCGATTTCAACGTACTTACTGTCTAACTGATTATATTAAGGTCTAGTATTTTAATAAAATACTAATTTTCCAGAAAACACCTTTAATAAAAAGTCAAATTTTGAACATTTAATTAATTGATTAAAATATTCCAAAAATTCATAAAAACTCAAAATTACTTTAAAACTCCCGAAATGTTAATTTAATATTTAAAAAATTCAACAAGTCTTTCAAAACACAACAACCATCCTAAAGATAAAGTTTATTGGCTGGACTACTCCGGGCTGCGGGGCTAAGTGTCCTAAGGAGGCTGGTTCCTCGAGTCTTGTGGCACAACGCCACGAATGGATTCTAAGGGGTGTTAAATCTTAAAATTAGATTAATCTTTAATTATTTAACCTTTTAAAATCTTTAATTTGATTACATTAATTTGGTTTATCGGCTGGACTACTCCGGGCTGAAATTACTAAACGACAAGATGGGGGGTGAATTGTAAAAACTTCTTAATAATAAACTTAACCCTAAACAAGAGTTCTAATTTTTTTTGTTGTTTTTGAAACTTTAAAACAAAGATTTATGCAATTTTTCTTTCACAAAATTTCACATGCAATAGATATGACAAATTTAAAATGCAAGCAAAAAGTAAACAACGATAAGGAAAGAACACACCAAGAATTTTATAGTGGTTCGATCAAAATATGACCTACGTCCACTCCCCGGAGTCCTCCACTCCGGGATTTTCACTATCAAAATAGTTCTCCTTTTGCCCCCCTCGGCAAGGCGGAGAAGCCTGTACAAACCTCCCTTTCACCAACCGGCGTGGCGGAATACCAAACTCTATTTTCACCCTCTTGGCGACGGCAGAGAACCTTCTCGTTTTTCTCCCTCCTGGAGAAGGTAGAGAACCTCGAGGTAACGGATGTAGACGAGCCTTTCCCTTGGAGATCCTTCCTCAAATCCTTCTCGGGTCACAGGAGGAGCAAGATGCAGCAAGCTTGGAGCAACCGTGTGATCTCCCTCACACCTCTTCTCCCTCACAACGCTCACCTCCTCCTTCCTCTCTCAACCCTCAAGAATTTCTCTAGAGTTTTCTCCCTTGGAATCCCTCTCTAATCACGTTCACCCCCTCTGTAATTCTTACCCAAAAAGAGTTGATTGACATCTAAAAACGAGCTCCAAAAACCTCTGATTTCAAAATTAGCCGTTACTATTCGTACAGTACGATTCAACATCGTACAGTACGATCTTCACAAACAGTCGTCGTCCTGGTACGAAGATGTACGAACAGTACAAAAATAAATCGTACTGTACGATATAATATCGTACGGTACGATCCAACGAGATACTATTCGTACAGGACGATGGTCTGGACGATCGGATGTCGTCTCTGTTCATCGTATGGTACGATTACTATCGTACAGTACGATGTTCAAATTTTCATTAGGCCTGGATTACATGCACTAATCACGGGTTAATTTAAGTAAGTATTAAAAATGGATCGTACAGTACGAACCTGTTCGTACAGTACGAACGGCGCAAAAACACTTACTTAAACTAAGTCACGGCTAGGGTTTTGGATCTAAACATATCGTACAGTACGAAAGACTTCGTACAGTACGATCTATTCACAGAATTGTCCACATAGCTTGGATCGTACAGTACGAAATAAAATCGTACAGTACGATCTACAGAGAAGAATTTTAGTTATAATTTGCAGTTAAAAAAGAACTCTCCCCCTGTGTGTGTGCATGGTTGCTCTTACTCTTACGCATATTGTGGCCAGACTCAATAAAGTAAAAATACAATAAATGAAAAAATACATTGTTTGACTCATACTCCTAATCTACCCGGTCTTGAGTCTTCCTTTCTTCCTGAGTCACTTGTGATCTTCCTAAAATGTTAGTGCTCAAGGAAAATAACAAATAAAATATTAATCAATGAGACGCAGTTCCAAAACACTCATTATTTGGCATCATCAAAATCTCAAACTCGGGGTCATGGGTTGCAACAATCTCCCCCTTTTTGATGATGTCAAATAATTTGTTGCAAGTAAGAAAGAAAATCATTTCTTTTGAAAAACATTTCTTTTGTTGTTTTTTTTTTTGTTTTTTTTTTTTTTAATTAAACACAAGAAAAAAAAGGTACTACAATACTACAAGTAAGTACGAAACAAAAGATAATGCATTTAGATGACTAGGCATTACAACATTACAACAAACTTCTCCCCCTTTTGACAGCACAAAAAGGAGGAGCAACTAAAAGCAAAAATTAAGAGAAGAAAACAAACAGAAACTACAATGCAAACATAAACAAACTAAGCAGACGGGTCCTGATCTGGTGGTGGTGGAGGTGGATTTGGTTGAAAATATTGAAAGAGAGCATCGAAGCGGTGATCAATTGCAGTGAATCGTTCGCCAAACCACTGCATATCAGTCTCGTGTTGGTGATGCTGTTCTTGAATATGCATGTCGAGACGAGTCTGCAGCTGGTCGAAGCGGGCGACTAAGTCATCATCAGAGTGCGCTGGTGCTGGTGCAGGTGCTCGGGGTGCAGCATGGTGCCGTTGTCGAGCTGGAGCTGCGGCTGGTGCATCTTCTCCTTCTTCATCATCAAAGACGGGTTCTTCAGGCTCATGTCACCGATGAAAGAGGATACGGAAGGAAGCATCCGTATAAAAAATAGGAAGCATGTCGGGTTCACCAGGGTAGGATAATTGATATTTATGGTAGAGGATATATCCTATTAGGTGACCAAGAGCCAGATTTTGTTTCCGTCGAGTGGTGGGAAGACGAACAAACATCATGTGCTGAATATAATTGCTAATCAAATCGACCTCATCAAACTTAATGTTGGACATAATAAGGTAAGTAGCGACTGACAAGGTAGGGGTCAGATTGATGCGGTCACCACCTTTGGGTATGATAGAGGTTCGAAGAACATGTTGAATGATACGGGCATTTCTGGTTAAAGATTGGACTAGAGGCTGGTGTTGATTAAAAACAGTATTCCTAAGGACTCTATTTACATCGCTCCAATCAAAATCATTGGTAAGAAACGAGCGAACCATAGGTCCTTCAGTGGACAGCCCAATATGTTGGGCGATGTCAGCTCTAGTTATTTCAACGGGGCGGCCACAAACAAAGGAGTGAAAAGTGGTGTTATCAACGGTGTAGGTGAGGTTGGCGAGAAATTCAAAAAGCAGTTCAGAATTGTATGGAAACGCTAGGGTGAGTAGAAATTGAAAGGTGGTGGAGACAAAGAGGCCCATTACCTCGAAATTTAGAGCGGCCTGATTAAGCATTTTCGAGGGAGAAATTTTGCAAGCCTTGTATCGGTAGTAGGCTTCCTCATTCTCACTATTCAGAAAGCGATCGGGTTGACGATGGGATGAGGACGAGCTTCCGGCAGTCATCCGACCTCGTTTAGACATTGCAGGAGGGCAAGAAAAACGAAGTAAAGGCTGAGTGAGGAGAGGGTTGAGTGAATTTAACAGCCTAGGGAAGGGCATTTATAGGAATTTCCGTATATCGTACAGTACGATCTGGGATCGTACAGTACGATATCCAATTAATATTATGACGGTCGTTTCGGGAAAAGACAGTCAACTCGTACAGTACGATACGTATCGTACAGTACGATCAGGCGAATATCGATCGTCCCGAGGCCCTCAGTACGACTTTTGACCAAAAGTTTCGTACTGTACGAATAGGTGGATCGTACAGTACGATATATAATAAATATCGTACCGAACAGCTATTACCCAGATTGTCCTTTTGTGATGATGTGGATCGTACAGTACGAAGCGAATGGATCATACAGTACGATACGCAATAATGTCGTACCAACCGGCTTTAATTCGTCCCAATCCGTGCTGACGTGGATCGTACAGTACGAAACGAATAGATCGTACGGTACGATACTCAATAACGTCGTACCAACCAGCTTTAATTCGTCCCAATCCTTGTGACGTGGATCGTACAGTACGGTATGGATCGTACAGTACGATGAACAGTCAATGTAAGTGTTGATGTGGTGAGTGTGTGGTGATCAGGAGCAGCCCTAAAGAGATTTTTTTTATTTTATATATATATATATATATTTTTTTTATGCATTTATATCTATGACACCTAATCTAGTCCTCAAAGTGCTAAAGGTGTCAAAAGCTAATGGTTTTGTGAATATGTCTGCCAATTGATCTCCAGTAGCGATATGATGTAATTCTATATCTCCCTTAGCGACGTGATCTCTAATGAAATGATGTCTAATGTCTATGTGTTTCGTTCGAGAGTGTTGAATTGGATTCTTAGAGATACAAATTGCACTTGTGTTGTCACACATGATCGAGATGGTTCCAACAGGTAGTCCAAGATCAAGAATTTGTTGTTTTAACCATAGTACTTGTGCAACACAACTTCCTACCGCAATGTATTCTGCCTCGGCTGTGGAAAGTGCTACTGAGTTTTGCTTCCTACTGGACCAAGAAACTAATGATTGTCCGATGAATTGGCAGGTACCAGAGGTGCTCTTTCTATCTATCCTACATCCTGCGAAGTCAGAATCTGAGTACCCTAGGATTTCAAAGGAAGTGCTGTGTCTGGGATACCAAATTCCTAAGTTTGGGGTGCCTAGTAGATATCTAAGAATTCTTTTGACAGCAGTTAAGTGAGACTCTTTAGGATCGGCTTGGAAACGGGCACAGAGGCACACACTAAACATTATGTCCGGTCTACTGGCAGTCAAGTAAAGTAGGGATCCAATCATTCCTCTATATTTTTTCTGATCTACTGATTTTCCACTATGATCCTTATCTAATTGGATTGTCGAACTCATTGGGGTGTTCATGGGTTTTGCACTATCCATTTCATATTTCTTTAAAATATCCTTAATATACTTTGATTGGCTAAGAAAAGTTCCATTATCCATTTGTTTTACACTAAAGCCAAGAAAGTAATTAAGCTCTCCCATCATGCTCATTTCAAACTCATTACTCATTGTTTTTGAAAATTCATCGCATAAGTTTTTATCCGAAGATCCAAACAATATGTCATCTACATATATTTGAACAATGAGAATTTCTTCTTTGACCTTTTGTAAAAAGAGTGTAGTATCTACACTACCCTTTTGAAATCCTCTATCCAAAAGAAATGAGCTAAGTCTTTCATACCATGCTCTAGGTGCTTGCTTTAATCCATATAGTGCCTTTTTTAATTTGAATACATGGTTTGGAAATTGTGAGTTTTCAAATCCGGGGGGTTGCTCAATGTAGACATCTTCCTTAATTACCCCATTCAAAAATGCACTCTTCACATCCATTTGATACAACTTAAAGTTCTTGAAGCAAGCAAAAGCTAAGAGCACTCTTATGGCTTCTAGTCTAGCAACTGGGGCAAAGGTTTCTTCAAAGTCTATTCCCTCAATCTGGTTGTACCCCTTAGCTACTAGCCTTGCTTTATTCCTTATTATTGTTCCTGAATCATTCACCTTATTCTTGAAGACCCATTTTGTTCCAACAACACTTTGCTCTTTAGGTCTCTTAACTAACTCCCAAACATCATTCCTGGTGAATTGGTTCAGCTCTTCTTGCATTGCTAGAATCCAAAATTCATCTCCTAAGGCTTGATCTATACTTGTAGGTTCTATCATAGAGATGAAAGCTGAGTGACTAACCTCCTTCCTAAGTCCATGCCTAGTTCTTACACCTTCTAAAGGGTCTCCTAAAATTAACTCTTTAGGATGACTAGAAGAATATCTCCATTCTCTAGGCAAAACTTCCTGAGGTTCGACCCTTTCTCCTAAGGTCATCATCTCTACTCCTTGAATTGCCTCTGTTTCATCATCTTCAATTTTAGATTCTGAGGGCTTATCTGATTCATCAAATACCACATGGGTGGATTCTTCTACTACAAGGGTTCTCTTATTAAAAATTCTATAGGCCTTACCTACAGAAGAATAACCTAAGAAGACACCCTCATCAGACTTGGGATCGAATTTTCCTAAGGGATGTTTACCATTATTTAGGATGAAGCACTTACACCCAAAGACATGTAAATGTGAAAGGTTTGGTGTCCTACCCTTAAGGAGTTCATATGGAGTTTTATTCAGCTTCGATCTAATGTTTACTCTGTTCAAAACATAACAGGCTGTGTTGACTGCTTCTGCCCAAAAGTATCTAGGAAGGGTATACTCCGCTAGCATTGCCCTAGCAGCTTCTACCAAAGTTCTATTCTTCCTTTCTGCTATGCCATTCTGTTGGGGTGTTCTAGGAGCTGAGAAATTGTGCTCTATTCCTATCTCTTGACAGAATGACTCAAATCTATCATTTTGGAACTCTCCACCATGATCACTATGGATTGTTGATATTTCACAACCTAATTTTCGTTGAATCCATGTGGAGAAAACTTTAAATTCCTCAAAAGACTCATTCTTGTGTGCTAAGAATCTTACCCGAGTAAATCTAGTGAAGTCATCTACAATCACAAATCCATAATTCTTTCCACCTAGACTGGCTGTACTAACGGGTCCAAATAAGTCCATGTGTAGAATTTCTAGTGGCCTAGAGGTGATCACGTCTCTAATTGAGTGAAAGGATGATTTGACTTGTTTTCCTTATTGGCAAGCATCACATAAGTGATCCTTGGTGAATTCTAACTTAGGTACACCTCTAACTAGGTTTTTCTGAGTGATATTTCTAAGAGTTTTCATGCTAGCATGGCATAGTCTCCTATGCCATAGCCACGAGTCATCAACTATTGTTTTCAAGCAAAATGATTTTGAACTATCAACGCAATCAAGGTATAACATTTAAACATTGTTAATTCGTTTTCCTTCTAAAATAATTTCGTCAAATAAACTAATCAGGCATCTATCAGTAAAAAACTTAACATCAAAACCTTTGTCACACAGTTGACTAATGCTAAGTAAGTTATGCTTTAAACCATCAACTAATAAAACATTTTCAATTATAAAATTCTTAGCATTACCAACAATACCTGAGCCTATCACCTTCCTGGTAGTGTTGTCTCCCAACGTTACTTTGCCTCCAGTTTTGGTCTCCAATAGGATGAACTTCTTCATATCTCCAGTCATGTGTTGCGAGCAGCCACTATCCAGGTACCACATGCTCTCACTAGGTCTTTTGTGAGAGCATCCCTACAATTTCATTCAAAGGTTAGATTTGGGAACCCAAGTGAGTTTGGGTTCCTCCTTATGCTTGCATGAATGAGATGTATGCATGTTATGCTGTGATGGATGCAGTTTAGGTCTCCATACTAAGTGTGTCCTACGGTGAATTGTGCATGTGCGGGCTATGTGACCTAACATGCCACAAGAGAAGCACCTAACACCAGGAAATGGATTTACTAATCTATGAGTATGGTGGTGCCTCTTCCTACGGTTTTGAAATGCATGCTGTGTTGGGGGTTTTCTAGGATGGCCTACTGTGAGTGATGCAATTTCATTTTCTAATTCTTTTATCTTTTCACTATAAGTTTTATTTTGAGCTGTCAATCCATCAACTTCTATCAATAGCAAGTGCTCACTATGATCTACTTCTAATGCAAGTGCAGTTAGTTTTTCAAACTCTACATCTAGTTCAATATGTGATATTTTCAAGGATTCATGCGCTTCACTTAGTTCAATATGCTTCTTATTTAATGCATCATATTCATCAAGAAGTAACATGTGATCTTTATCTAAATCAGAATTTTCTTTAACTAAGTTAGCATGCTCAATTTGTAAGGAACTAAATTCAATATTAAGTTTAGCATGCATTTTCTTCAATTTCCTATACGAGTCATGAATATTCTCAGAAATAAGCAATAATTCATCATAAGAAAGTTGACATACCTCATCTTGATCCAATTGATCAAGGTTATCATTAGCCATAAGACACAAATTTGTTACCTCCTCCTCTGCTTCTTCTTCTGATGATTCTGAGGCAGAGTCGGCCCAAAAAGCTTTCTGTGTCTTTGTCTTTCCTCTCTTGAATTTAACTTTGTCATCTCCTTTCTCCTTTGCTGGTTGACTCTTCAGATTAGGGCAATCGGCTCGAAGGTGACCTGGCTTCCTGCACTCAAAGCAAATTGTATCAGATGAAACCTTATTGGACCTTGAGCTCTTACCTTTATTCCAGCTGTTTTGATGACGCTTTTGTTTTCTCTTCAGGAAATTTTTGAACTGTCGGGTCATCAGTGCTATCTCATCATCTTCCTCCCCTGCAGAGCTTTCACTTTCTGAGTTGCTAGCTTTTAATGCCACCGTCCGCTCCTTTTTCTTTTCACCTGCATCACTTTGCCTTTGGCTCACTCCTTGCTCATATGCAATGAGTGACCCAAGGAGGTTATCAATAGAATAAACATTAAGATCTTTAGACTCAGTGATAGCAGTTATCTTAGCATCATAGGAACTAGGTAGGCATCTAAGAATTTTATTCACTTTCTCAGAATTTGAAATTTCTCTACCTAATGCATGCAAGGATGTCACAATTTGGGTGAACCTAGTGTACTTGTCAGAAATTATTTTGCTAGGTTTCATACGGAATAATTCATAATCATGCAGTAGAATGTTAAGCCTAGACTGTTTTACTTCGTTTGTTCCTTCGTATGTAATGCACAGTCTATCCCAAATCTCCTTACCAGAAACACAAGTAGATACTCTCATATAGTCCTCAGATTTCAATGCACAAAAAAAGTAGTTTAAGCACTTAGCATTCAGTTGGGCTAACTCCCTATCCTCATTGCTCCATTCAATAAAAGGTACAGAAGTTTTCAAACCATTAACAATCTTAAACGGTGCAACATATCCATCATTTACTAACATCCACATGCGGTAATCTATAGATTGCAAAAATGTAGACATTCTAATTTTCCAGAAATCAAACGGAATGTTATCAAAAAGTGGTGGACGAGTTATTGAATAACCCTCCGCAGTGTTACGATTACCAAAGTTCGACATGATCATTTTTTCAAGGTTTTCTAAAACACTATTTTTGAAAAACAAGCTCTGATACCAATTGAAATTACTAAACGACAAGAGGGGGGGGGGTGAATTGTAAAAACTTCTTAATAATAAACTTAACCCTAAACAAGAGTTCTAATTTTTTTTGTTGTTTTTGAAACTTTAAAACAAAGATTTATGCAATTTTTCTTTCAAAAAATTTCACATGCAATAGATATGACAAATTTAAAATGCAAGCAAAAAGTAAACAACGATAAGGAAAGAACACACCAAGAATTTTATAGTGGTTCGGTCAAAATATGACCTACGTCCACTCCCCGGAGTCCTCCACTCCGGGATTTTCACAATCAAAATAGTTCTCCTTTTGCCCCCCTCGGCAAGGCGGAGAAGCCTGTACAAACCTCCCTTTCACCAACCGGCGTGGCGGAATACCAAACTCTATTTTCACCCTCTTGGCGACGGCAAAGAACCTTCTCGTTTTTCTCCCTCCTGGAGAAGGCAGAGAACCTCGAGGTAACGGATGTAGACGAGCCTTTCCCTTGGAGATCCTTCCTCAAATCCTTCTCGGGCCACAGGAGGAGCAAGATGCAGCAAGCTTGGAGCAACCGTGTGATCTCCCTCACACCTCTTCTCCCTCACAACGCTCACCTCCTCCTTCCTCTCTCAACCCTCAAGAATTTCTCTAAAGTTTTCTCCCTTGGAATCCCTCTCTAATCACGTTCACCCCCTCTGTAATTCTTACCCAAAAAGAGTTGATTGACATCTAAAAACGAGCTCCAAAAACCTCTGATTTCAAAATTAGCCGTTACTATTCGTACAGTACGATTCAACATCGTACAGTACGATCTTCACAAACAGCCGTCGTCCTGGTACGAAGATGTACGAACAGTACAAAAATAAATCGTACTGTACGATATAATATCGTACGGTACGATCCAACGAGTACTATTCGTAAAGGACGATGGTCTGGACGATCGGATGTCGTCTCTGTTCATCGTATGGTACGATTACTATCGTACAGTACGATGTTCAAATTTTCATTAGGCCTGGATTACATGCACTAATCACGGGTTAATTTAAGTAAGTATTAAAAACGGATCGTACAGTACGAACCTGTTCGTACAGTACGAACGGCGCAAAAACACTTACTTAAACTAAGTCACGGCTAGGGTTTTGGATCTAAACATATCGTACAGTACGAAAGACTTCGTACAGTACGATCTATTCACAGAATTGTCCACATAGCTTGGATCGTACAGTACGAAATAAAATCGTACAGTACGATCTACAGAGAAGAATTTTAGTTATAATTTGCAGTTAAAAAAGAACTCTCCCCCTGTGTGTGTGCATGGTTGCTCTTACTCTTACGCATATTGTGGCCAGACTCAATAAAGTAAAAATACAATAAATGAAAAAATACATTGTTTGACTCATACTCCTAATCTACCCGGTCTTGAGTCTTCCTTTCTTCCTGAGTCACTTGTGATCTTCCTGAAATGTTAGTGCTCAAGGAAAATAACAAATAAAATATTAATCAATGAGACGCAGTTCCAAAACACTCATTATTTGGCATCATCAAAATCTCAAACTCGGGGTCATGGGTTGCAACACGGGCTGCGGGGCTAAGTGTCCTAAGGAGGCTGGTTCCTCGAGCCTGGTGGCACAACACCACGAATCGATTAATGGCAAACTTAAATTAATAAAACTTTAGAAACCAACAACCAAACACTTCTAATAAAATTTATTAATTCTTAAACCTTAATCAAATCAAATCACTTAATTATATCGGGTACCACTGGGTAACCCAGGCCTACGAGACTATTTACTTAGCCCCAAGGAAGGTGAAATAAACTTCATGGCCTCGATGTGAAACAAAGGTGGTTCACAAAAAATAATTAATAATTGATTTTTAAAGATTTAAAATACTAATATTTAAACTCTAACTAAATTTCCATTAAATCTTTCAACCAATTGAACCTTAAATAACTTTAACTAATAATCCTAATTAGGACACATCAAAACCATACGACCTACCTCACATACTTTAGATGGTTTGCTAGGATCATCGACTCTAGTTTTAGGATAGGCCGGTGTTTTACTTTCTGCAGTTATGTGCCGTATTTTTCGAACTTTTACTGCATGTTGTTTTCTAATGTAGAACTGATGTGTTTATTTACTTAGTTCCTGCATTCTGTGATTGATTGTGCGTTAGATTTACCTCTAAGTTATGAGCGAATTATACTTGTGCAATCTTATACAGGTGGCCATGCTCATATAAAGAGCTAAAATTAAAGGGGGCAGTTAATAAAAATATATATATACTCTTTGCACAGGTACCTGCCGCGCTTAAGACCCCCTTTAAATAAAAAGAGCATGGTCAAGTGTGGCTAAAAGTAATGCATTTTAATTTCATATTATAACTGCTTGGAATTGAATAAATAACTGCTGATTATTAGTATAACCTTGCAGGATCGAGTTTAGATTTTCTTATTTCATCCAATGTAAATTTAATTCAATTAAGTTGTAATTACTTGAAATGATTTGAATTTGGGATATTTGATCCAATTTGGATTCCAAAGAGACGAAGACATCCCTAAAGGGGAGAGTCTTCTTCCATTTGGAAGTCAAATTAGGATCCCTTTCAAATGTCCAAAGAGGAAAGATAACACCCCGTTCAAGGGGGAGTTTCTTTCCATTTGGATATCCGAAACCGACGAAACAAGATGTTCCTGAGAAGACGAAGAAATAGATGACGAGAAGAATCCCAAATCTCAAAGTCATTTGATTTAGGATTAGAAATCCGGGTTGTAGTCAGTGGTGCCCGGCCGCTTTAATTTCTTGCAATTTTTGAGATGTAATAATAAGTGGCACTTGCCATATGGACATTCAATTTGATATATTTAATTTAATTGATTTATTTAATTGATTTCGCATTAGAACTCCTGCTTTTCTAGTCTTTTTATTTGCATGTCGTATTTGGTTTGACCTGGACTACGATTTAGGCTCTTAGGGGTTTGTCAAAATTTTTCTACTCTAATTAAAAAAAAATTTTAAGATAAGATAGAAATTCTAAACGGTTTTAAGAAGTAAGCTCGGACTCGCCGAGGGTTTTTCATGCATTCATATTGTACTTTCTCAACCTTGTTAGGCATCTCCCCGCCTGCGGGTTCTGGCAGACCACCTGGCCTATGAGGGTGCCGATCTGTCAAGGAGATGTTATGCAATCTCTAGGGAAAAACTTATTTTCTAAGCCAAAAAGACTTTTAAGCTGCTACATACTTATTTTGCATTCAATTGAGTCAATTAGCATGCATCGCATTAGTAACAAATTAAAATCGAGTCTAATATTTAATTGCATTACTTAGACATCAAATACCCAATATAAGTTTAAGGGGTCAATGAAGGATCTGCTCTAGATGTCGACCCCATTCCTTTATACTTTTCTAATTAACGTCCCTATCACTCTACAAAAAAAAAGATCGGACTCATATTTTGAAATCGTTTAGGTGGATTAGCTGGCTCCCCAATCCAGGCCGGGGTAAGACCAGATTCGCATTACACTAGCTAGGTTCGGGGTACTAACTTTTAGTGCCCAATTTAGATTTAGGTTCTGAGGCTGGCTCGGACCACAAGACCTCAACTTTCTGGAATTGAATCCCAAATTTCTAATAAAATTAACCACTCAAACTAAAAATCTCTTTCAATCAAATTCAAGCTCAACACTTAGGATAGGTTGGAGTATTTTCTGAATTGTTTCAGAATCTCAAAATACTCACTACTCTTCTCTCTTTGACTCCAAAAATAAGTCTTCAACATTGAACCAATCCCATTTGAAAATTCCAACCCTTTTTCTCCTTTGATATCGATCTTTGAGAATCTTAAATGAAATTTCTATCGCTATTTTAATCGAGAGTTTTCGTAGGAAACTTTTATTTCCCACGATGTAATTAACTATGAGGGCTTGCGCTCGTAGGAGATTTAGAAACCCAGAATTGATTTTCAAAATTAATTTTTCAAAACCCTTAATTAATTCTCTTTGGGAAAATTCAGATTTCAACGATTGTTATCTCTATTTTCAAACGATCAATAGTGATTGATAACTTCTTTCCTCGGAGAAATATATCAATTCCTATTGTGATTTTGATCATGAAATTAACGGTCTCTTATTCAGATTATTGTAGTTAAACAATTGATTGAACATAATTTTGATCTTTTAAGATCGTATGTTGTCTTTCATGAGTTCGACTACGATAATTTGGATAACTTTAAAGCTTTGAAATTCAGACCAATTAGTGAATGATACTCTCTCTATTTGAGATAATATATCGTTCATAATGTTGTGTTCTATTTCAAAGCTAAAATTTAAAATTTTAATATATTCCAAAAAAAATTAATATATTTTCAAAACTATATATATTTAAATTATATTTTTTTTAATCAAAACACACGTACGATACACATATCGTCCATGACGATATGCTTAATGATGGCTGTCTTAATTAGGGTTTTTGTTTTTAGTTGAATCGTTCTGGCCGATATGAATATTGTCCAGGCCGATGTACTCAAAGAAGAAAACAACAGAAAACCCTCAGGTTTGTGTGTGCAAGGTTACTTATCATCAGGAACCACTTTTATAATTGACTCAAGAAAGAAAAAAATTACAAACTGACTCAAACTAAATCTACTCAATCTTGAGCTGGCCTAAGTTGCACTCAATCTTGTGGACATGAAAAGTTAGTAGCCAAGGCAGTCGCAGACCATTATGAATGTTTGCTATCATCAAAAATATAATCCATAACTAAGATTTGCAACAGTCAGCACTAGAACCATTATTGTTAGTGGGGCTGCTTTAATTTCTTAGATTGAATACAATGCCACAATTTCCTCTACAACCTCTACCACAAGCTTGGCCTTTGTTCTTAATGGTGATAACCACTTCGTAGTTCCCACTATCACAAGTTCATCATTTTTTGTTGATGGTGCTAACCATTTGGGGGAGCTAGCTACTATGGGTCTCTTTTGTGGCTAGCAATGATGGATCAACAAAGCTAATCTCTTTATCCAAAAACCTTGAAAGCACGGCTGGTAATCTTTCATGGAGGATCATCATCTGTTTTTACAAGCTAGGTGTTCATTATGTTAAAGATAATGCCTCCAACTCACTCAATAGGTGTCCTAATTTTTTGTTAGAGGAAAGGTACAACTTTGCCTCATTGATAGATAATTAAGCTTAGCCGTGAGATAATACTCTCTCAAAAACTTGTAAGTAATTCTTCTTACCTTCCCTATGGATGGTATCAAACCTGACCATCGTAAGAGATGTTATAACTTTTATGGAGGCCACCTACTCAATAATAACTACTTCCACTAATTAGCGAATTGGAGCTTGCCTCAGTAGCTTGATATTTAGGGCTATCATTAGAATTAGAGGATAATAAAACCCTCCCTAAGCTCCTTGAAGTTGAGAACTCAGCAGCAAGCATCTTTGTAGTCGACAACTTAAGAAGATGCTAAATGATCAAAAAAGCCATACTTGCCTACACATTCACCTCTTTAGCAGGTGTGTAGGGTCACAAATTCCATCAATCTTGAGGCTATAGAGAGACTCACCTCAATGACCTTCACCTTACTCATCAGTGAATTGAATTTCTTCTCACCTCCCCCTCTTATTAGTGCTTTCCATGAGCATCCCTCCTTCCTTAAAGTTATACATTGCTAACTTCTCAAGTGAGTCAAATCCTAAAGATGATTCAGATATAGGAAGATCTCACCCTTTGAGCAAATACTTATAGGAGAAAGAAATTTATTTAAACCATGGTATAGAAACTAGCACAGGATAAAGCAATGAGTGCAAAGGAGAAAAAACTCAAAATATGCCCCCACCAGTAGGAATAAGATAAATAAAATGATAACCTTTAATAGAACCAATTGAGAGAATAAAGCTCATAAGTGTAGTATCAAAAATCTAATTCCTCAAAAAATTGTTGACAGTAACCATCAATATAACCAAAATATGATTGGTCATCAAATATACAAAATTTCCAGTCCAAACCATTCCAACTAGCTAGCCAAAATCCCAAACTAAAGAAATAAAACTATAAGACTTGCTGCAGTAATAAAATTAATTATAAATGATCGACTTCCTAGAATTTCCAATCCAAGTCAACCTAGCTTCCTTCCCCTTTAATTTGATTAACCCTTGATAAATGTAGTAATAGGTTGCAAGCGGCCAAATAAAATACCAGTCATAGTAGAATCCACTTGTAATCATATATAAATTCAACTCTGTCAAAACATTCATTTGAATAGAATAAAATAAAGGACAGCCAAGAAGGCTCAAAAGGAGGATAAACGGAGAGTGAGTAACCCTCACGAAACAAAAATACAAAAAAAAAAAAAAAAAACCATGAAAGTCCAAAAAAAATATAACCCACAAACATCACAAAAATAATATAAAAGAACCACAAACCCGAAACCAAAACTTCATTGAAGCACAATAACTTGCCATAATTTATCCAATCATACAAATTTTGCCTACTCAAAATCACATGATCATCAACATCACAGAACAACATTCCCACCAAAACTAACAAAAACGAAGCATCAAAAAAAGTAGTAGATGAAAAAGGAGAGGATAAAACAAAAAATCTGAAATATCAAAAGAAAAACAAAACCATCAGCCAATGAAAGAATCATCATATCCTCAATAATTCAACCCATATTTGTCTAGATATGTCATCCCCCTTAGAGTATGAGGTTGAACCAAGCCTGAGAAATCATGGAAACTATCTAATTTGCACCCAAATTTAGCAAGCCAGTAAGCACAACAGTTACCTTCATGAAAAATATGAGTAATACAATAATTGAACTTACAAAGTGTCCATTTAATATCCCTGATAAGATAAATATTTTCAAAATTTCCAAAAGCTTTACCATTAATAAAGTGTAATAAAATATTTGCATCAACCTCCACCCAAATATCCTAAATATCTAAATAATAACATAGATTGAGGCCATAATTGAGAGCTTTAAGTTCCTTAAAGTAAACACCATTAACTTCAGGTGAAGACAAGTAACAATGTTAACATCAGAATCCATGGATTCCATAGCAGTAGAAACATCACTAGAATTAGGAAAACTTTATCCCTCCTCATAGGCATCATTTCTCATGAAACAGGAAGCATCTAAAGCAAAAGCATTCGATTCATTATCATTCTCATTATTAACTAATTTAGGAGAAAGATTAGGTAAAGATTTTTCTTATCTATAGGATTATTATTCATCATAGAGTTGATAGATATAATAAGAATATGTTCATCCACATCATCATTAGTATCATCAAGTTTATAAAAATTGAGCAATTCCTTATGAAGGAGAACATTATAAGTCGCATTAGGTAAAATTTGATTAGATTGTAAGTGAACATTCAACTCCTCCCCCCTAAAACTGCTTTATAGTATTACATCATGATAGATTTAGGCTATATCATGATAGATTTAGGATTTGTTTGAGACAGCTTTATAGCTAGGCTTTGTTTGCTACATAAAAATTTTGTACCAACAATAAGAAAGCCTTACCAAACAAAACCTTAGGCTTCATATGGGACAACTTTCTTATTACTTTCTAAAATAATTTTTTAATACAAAATTTTTTAAAACAGAAATTTTTATAATAGAAAACTACTTAAGCCTTAATGTAATATTTGTCTGCAATAAATTATGTGGTCACTTTATTCTACTAAAGCTAGAAAAACTTGATATTTTTTTATGAGCATATGAGGTTGCTTTTATGCTTATTGGCATAGGAAGGCATTAGATCTATTTTACTTGATATTAATATTTAACTGCTTGAATGGTCAGAAGCACACACTGTAGTATATGATGCCCATTGATATTTTTGCTTTCTTAACTGTACATTAAAATTGGAAAAGTTTTTTTTTATATAGCTTTAATCAAATTATTAATCAATCATAATGAATCTAAAATTAGAAGTATATAGCTTTACAACAACTTCTAATGAAAAGTACAGTAGCTTTATGTCTGCTTGAGAAGATACAAACAAGTTGTTCTACATTTGCATTAAACTTAGCTAATTCATTTATCATGAAATGACCTACTTTAGATTGCATAGAATTAACTATCTTTGTTTAAGGATAGATAATTTTATATTCATTCATGTTTAATGGGATACATTTACTTAATTTATAATATTAACATTATATTTTAATTAAATTAATTTTTTAGTTGTTTAAAAATTCATAAATTACTGGTAATCTTGATCCACATATCTATTATATGGCTAATAATATAGTTTAACACAGATATTCAAATTATCCCTGGCACGGCTTTCTTACTACTTAAAGCGGCTTTCTAGTTAAAAATTTTTATTTTTTGTACTAAAACTCCGCTTTAAGTAGGAAGAAAGCCATCCCAAACGAAGCCTTGAGTTTTGTTTGGGACGGCTTTCTAATGCTTTCTAAAATAATTTTTTAATATAAAAATTTTTAGCTTAAAAAATATTTGAATTAAAAAGCAGTAAAAAAATTATCCCAAATAAAACCTTAGTATATAACAGATCCACAGCCATTTCATATCCGCTACTCTTTTTTGAAATATACTGTCTTTAAATAAGTGTTTATATATATACATATAGTATAGATAGGGAAATCTTCAGCATCACTAGTTTCTCAATTTTATATCTGAATTAAGCTTACGAGGAGACAGTCTTCATGCCTGTAGCAGATTCCAGCAAGGCCAAGTACTCAGCTATGGCCTCCCCTTCCTTGGAAACATCAAGATCATAGTCTGCATATGCATCTCCAGTCAGTCCCTTTGCAAGCACATCCTCCATCTCTTCATCCCTATCTTCGTTGGGTGACCCTGCCGAGTCCTGGCTATCCAATTCATGGCTTCCACTTTCGAAATCTAGTATGCTACTTGCTGTTGCAGAATTATCACCTGAATCTCCAGTTTGTATTGGATCTCTCGCCACTGTAATGGATGCAGAATTATCACTTGGATCTACAGTTTGTATTGGAGCTCTCGCCACTGTAATGCATAACAAACAAGTAATGTTCAGCTCATAGCTTAAGTACATGAAAAAAATAAAAATTTGTCAGGATATTATAATATAAAATGCATCAAGATGTACTTTAAAACTATCTAAATTTCATAGTGATTCATGTTATATATGATAATCTTGAATATACATCAAGATCTCATGACACTTTTTTTCCATATAAGATTACAGCATCAAGGAATCTTAGTTTATGATCTCATGTATGGGCCTATTTCGTTGGTTGTTTGTTGATAAAAAATATTTTTTTTTTGGAAATGATGATGTGAGTTTCACTCATTTTTACTGTGAAAACAAAACAACTATAATTGAAAGGTTTGGGAACTTCCAAACCCATGTTGATTTCTAATTAGATTCAACTATTAATAAAGTCTAATAAATTCCATTAATTTCTAAAACAAAATATTTATCTAAAGAAAATGGGGCAAAAGAGGGTCAACACAATATAATCGAACAATGACGACAGAAATTCATCCTTATCATCATCATTAGATTTATCCTAAATATTTGAAGCTTAGAGAACATAGAACAATTTCACTACCTGCTGCCTGTCTCTGTTGCCTACTCCGTTTCTTTGAATCAATTTTTAGCTTTGAATAAAAAAAATGGAAATAATTAGTTGATGCCTTCTGTGAACTCCAAACCACCTCAACTACATTATTAGTGCAATGCCTTTGATACCTGAAGAGCACAGTTTTTCTCGGGATCAGTCAAGAGATCTAACGCTTTTTGGGTGTCGTTGTCATTCACACGAAGAGCTTCAGCAGCCAGGTACCTCTCAAACCTGCAAATGGTGAAGTATTAGCATGAAAAATACTATGGCAGATTTCCTACTAAAGTATTGGAGAAAAACCTATGGTAAACTTAAAAGCACATAATTAGATATCTGTACTGTGACTGGAGCAAGGATGTAGAAACAGTGCTCAGTTACTGCTGCTTTCTATTGATAACAAAAGTTTTTGATATATATTAATGACAAAAGGTCCCGTAAATGAATGCGCCCCTTCAAATTTTTAGATATTTGATATGCAAACAAAGAACTTTATGCACCTTGTACCGGTTTACTAAACTAGGAAAATAGCTCCACAAACAGTACTGGGTCAGTTTGGCTAACACTTTCCACCGGTTCACCCTTTGATGGTCTTCCCTAGATTTAATATATAGGAATAAAAATAGGTTTAGCACACGACCATGAAAATACAACGTGATCATTTATTTCAAATGTAATAGGATTCATGCATGGTTTATTGGATTAGTACAATTAAATTGATTTTCGCAGTCGGTAATTTAATGACACTGTATTATATTAATAGAACACAGCATAGATATGCTAAAGAGAAAATAAAAACTTAAGGCTTGAAAGAACCAGCAAAGAGACAAGACATAAGGAATTACAATAAAAAAATAGGCTATATGCGGGATGGGAAATGATGCAGAACTAAGTATGCTTTAGTTTAATGCGATAAGAAATTGCACGTCTTAGATAAGAGCAAATAATAATTAAAACGATTAGCCGCTAAATGACGATAGAAAACGAATGAGGGGTAACTACGCTTAGGCCAAATCGCAAGCTAGGAACATGAACCACCAAATTAATTTAGAAATCCAACAAGATGTAAATCAAGTAGCTATTCAATAAAATCCCTAATCTAACATTGAAATAAGCAACATAGAAAGTAAACTCAAATCCTACGTTTACTAAGTGAAGGCAGAGAAAGAAGCACGAGACCTTGCGATTAAATCACCCCCTACAGGGTAAGCGGATTAGGAAGATAAATGAATAGGGGAAGGAGTTCACCCTTGTCGAGGTCCGGAAAAAATTTGCCGCTGAACGTTGGCAAGTTGTTCTTCGACGGCTTCGGAAAGTGTGAAGATGATGCGGCTTCGGAAAGTGTGAAGATGATGTGGTCCGCGTATTCTTCAACGGAGTTATCAATCTTTGGGTTGAAGTCGAAGAAGGTGGAGTGGAGAATGTTGACGTTCCCTTGCTTGTCGCAAGCGATTCCAGAATCAAGTTCAGGATCGACCATTCATGGATTCCGAAGGGTTGAATGGTTTGAAGACGTTGAACGTTGCTTCCCTTAAAGACGCCTCTTGAGAGGAATGAGATTGTTTTGAGAAATCAAGTGGGGAAGAGGGAAAGATGTGACCGGCCAAGGGTATGAGTGGGGAGCATGACTTAGGTTCAGATTTTGAAGAAGAGAGGAGGAGAGAAAATAGGTTCAGATTTGAGGAGGTGATTTAAGTCAAAAATTTCCTTAGTTAATCCCCTTGATTGAGAAGAATTAATGAGGGGGAAAAAGAGAGGGGGCGGCAGGCAAGAGAGAGGGAGAGGGGTTTGATTTAATTCCAATGGGAGAGACTTTCTTTTGGAAAGAAATTAAATAGGTGGGGCATGGGAGGGATTTCGGCCAAGATAGAAAGAGAGGGCAAGTGTTTAGATTCAATGTATTTGGATTTAAAGCTTTAATTAATCAATCAATCCTGATTTGATTTATTGATTTAATTAGGAACCCTTTCCAAAAATAGGATTAATGAGAAAGGAAAGATTTTGAAATCTAAAAATTCTTTCCAAAATTAGGTTGAGTTAAATAAGGAAAGTGGGGTTTTGGGGACATCTTTCGAGAGGGAAAGTTGGGGCGGCGGCTTGGTGGCAGAAGGGAGGGCCGGCAGTATTGTGGTGGAGGTGGGGTTGTCGGTGAGGAAAGGGGAGGGGAAGAGAGGGGCCGGCGGTTAAGGGGCTTGGGTGAGGGTTTCGGCCGTGGGTGGGGAAGGGGCTAAGGGCCGGCGGTGATGAAGTGGAGGAGAGGAAAAAAGATAGAAAATAAAGAGCCACGAATCCGGACGCTTCCAAGGTTGGTGAGTGATCCGCTTCCCTCTCCTAGGGTTTCTTCTCCATAGCTCTCAAGCTCTCACACAACATAAGGATGCAAGAATTTCTTTCATAATCATTCATCCCATAAAAAGAGAACATAAGGGCTATATATAGCCTCATACAAAGGACTCAAAATAAAAGACGACCACATGACCATCCTCAAATAAGGGGTAAAAGGAGAAAACAACTAAAGTAAATACAAACATAAATAAATAAAAGACAAATACATATGACAACTTAAAAATACAACGGCGCGAACATAGCCGTAGATCGGCAGCCACGCCTCTGATAGACTTTCCAAGCTCCGATGTCCCCAAGTTTAATGCAAACCAAATTGAGCAATGAAAGAAAGTCAAGGAAATATTAGATCGAAAGTCCTAATAAAATACATAGTATTTTCCATCAACAAATAAAAAATGGAAAATATGATAAATAAAAAAATTTATTATGAGTAAAACCCAAAAAAATAAACAGCTTAACATTCTGCTCTTAATGTTTTTACATATTAAGACTTATTTAGCCCCACATAGTGGGATAATGGCTTGATGTTCTTGATCTTAGTTAAAAAATATATGAAATGAACTTTCTTTATTAGATTTAAATTAGAATTTAATTCTTAACCTGACACAATGAAAAAAAAAAAAGATTATGTAGCCGACCCAACATAATTGGATAAAGACTTAATGTTTTGATGTTGTATTAAGAGTACAGAAAAGTTTGAATTCTAAAAGTTTTATCAGTTAACTACAGTGTCTCACCCCATGGAGGCCAAGTCATTCAAACTTCGTATGTTGACAGACCTTCTATTGATTGTCATGCCATATCTTTTCTGTTCCCTGTCATACATAGAGTAATGCTTGTATTAATCTATTGATAATAAATGAACGAAAGATGACCTACATGGGTTAGCAATATACATTATATCATTTTGTCGCTGGATGTTTTCCTGATGTCTGCGGGCTTTCTTTGCTTGCTCCTCAATAAGAAAATCCACAGAACTCTGGATGTCCTGACCATTCATCCTTAAAGCCCTCTTAGCTTCCCTTTCTTTGTAACCCATGCTCATGAGTAGTGACAAAGCCTCATCTGGCACTTGAAGCTGAAAAAAGATAACAACAATGTCAAAAAAATGAATGATCGCAGCACAACATTCTCACCCACTTCAGTTTGAAGATCAGCTTTTCTTTAATTTCAAAGTGAGCAATAGAATCAGTTTGAAGTTACAGAAATGCATTGTCGGCATTAAAGTAGCTTGATGCCTAGTTAATTAAATACTAAGCCACTTAAGTGTTGTTTAACGCATAGAAGGAACAAATTATCAAGTTAAGGTTTCCCAATTGACCAAAAATTAATCATTTATTAATCTTATAAAAAATATTTAATTGACAAATTTATTCGACAGCTATATAATCTAAAAATGAAAATTAAAATTAAAAATGGCCCGTACCTCCCTCCCTCCCTTCCTCTCTATCTCCATCCTAGACAATGAATTCAATGGATATTGACAGGGCACCAGCCCCATAATTATTCCCCCCATTCTTAATGGTCACAGACACGAAAAATTATTTTGTGCGTACACTGGACGGCGTTCGGAGCCGAATCAGAGGGCGACATGTCCTTTTGTTGTGTACCATTATGTACCAAGTGACGTGGCACGCTATGATTCACCTCCAGATGGTTCGGTGTCCGCACAGAATAATCTCTCCACAAACACACATCATATGCACAGAAGACTGCCTACACAAAAAATAGTTTCGAGCTGACAGTCCTCAACTAAAAGAGAGGTCATTAATTATAAGGGACTTACACATAAAAGAAGTCTCAAATGCAGATCTAATACTCCCTATTAACGGGATGATTTTGCCTCTTAATAGATATTGAATTTCGAATATAAACGAGGGAGAATCAAGTGGCACAGCCACTCAAAACCCACAAGAAAAAGAATTTATGCCGACCTCCGTAGTGAGACAAAGGCTTGATGTTGTTGTTGTTGTTGCAGAAAAAAAGATAAGTAGAAATATTTTGTCAATATCTCATTTCAGGTAATAAGGTTGTTTAGGGTTGCTTTGTTCTGCTCGTAGTTTGAACAAAGAAGTTGCCGCTCGCACAGCAATGGCAGAGCTGCTCAAAAAGTATGCTATCCATGCTACGTCATAGGAGAATGCAAGGGTAGGAATTTTTATATGTGTCTATCCCGTAAAAAACATAATCGTAATACTGCATGTTCTTGAAAAGAAGTACAGTAGCAATGTAATATCAAACAAAAGCAGATTCAAACGAAACATGACCTGATCAAATTTAGACTTCGCGGCACTCAAGGCTTTGTAGGATTCTACTTGGTTGCCACTATAGAAAGCCACCACACCTTCCAGAAGTTCGAGTCTCACGTATCTGCTTCACAACAAAGTAGAGGAAACAGAATGAAAAATACAGATTCCATCCAGATGGAAATAAAATATGATGATTAGACAGAAAAAAAATGAATCCAGATAATATTTCATATTTCACAGAAAAAATAAAAAATAATCTCACAATGCAAGCTCTGCAGGACGACCTGCTTGGAGAAGTCTAAACCGACTATTATCCCTGCCATGCGAGCGTTGAAACCCTTCTCTACACTTAGCAAGACGTGTTCCAGCCATTGATAAGCATGAGATGTCCCGTAATATGAAGTAACACCAGACGGTGTCTAGTTGAAGTATTGGCACATTATCAATCATCTGGAGGCATCAGGACAATGTAAAAAATAATAATAAAAATAATAATAACACATCATAACAAAATGTTAATTTGTTTAATATTTATGTAATTGAACTACCTCAATAATTTTAGAATCACATAATGAAAATGCTTCCTGCAAGTTGGATAGTATGCTATATAAAATTAGTTAAAAAAGATCAGAAATCTTGACAATCTTCAAAAGAATAGAGAAAGCAATGAAACTAGAATTTCAAGAACCTCAGCAATGGAGAGAACATCAAGTGCATCTTTAAACTTCTGCTTTTTTATAAGGCTTTTAGCATTTTCATGGAGCATTAAACCCATCATCACAGCCCTGAAATATTTAATAGTAAAAATAAGTACCTGACCATGAAATAAAATAGAATAGGAGCCCTAACAGCAACTTAAAGCTTGTAAGAAATGAAGAAATGCACCTTTGATCATTTTCAGATCCAAAATTCACTTTCTGGCCACTTTGATTCTCAAGTTCTAGATTAAAATCTTCCACTGGAAGTGAACCACCTGCATGCCTCAGAGCCAATGCATCTGCAGCAGCCCTGCTCAAAATTATTGGTTTCATCAGCAAAATATCACAGCCATTTTCAAGTTTCCCAATTCAAATGCCATTTACTGATGAGGCCCTAAAGGAAACAGAGGGAAAGACTTAATATCATAGGAAAATACAGAAGAAAAGCTCATTCTTCTTCAGTTAGCGAACAATTCTGTAATTTCTTTGACTGATAAAACAAGCTAAAAGAAATGTAACGGCCTAACGGACTTCAGTGAATTCTATCTTAACAGGCCTTCAAAGGAGTTTCTTCATGGATCTTGTATGCTTTGTCATCATCAGCAGCAGCAGCTTTATCCCAATAAATCCTAATTTTCAATTGTTCCAGCTTAGTATTGCAAGAATGTTTAACATAGTCTTTGCAAATATTTTTAAACTTATATCCATGATATCTTATATCTATCATTTTTTCTTCCTAATCCTTCAACCTTATATAATATATATGTCTAATTAGCACATTTTCTAATATTTGTTGTACATATTCAACTATTTAAATCCATTTTCAAGTAGCTTCAATAGATGTTAACTCTAATCATTCTCTAATAGAACCCTTCTCAAATTATCCTTTCTACTTTTGTTACACATCCATCTAAACACGTTCCAATCATGCTCAACTTAGTTATCAATAATGTTTTTAAGGCCTTAAGCAAAATGCAATGCTTAAGTTTTTTTTTTTTTCAATGTACAAAGCAAAGCAATGCATTTATAAACTATAATCATTATTTAAAATTGCACAACATGAGGCCCACCTCAACATAATTCCAGTGAAAAATGCCTTGAGGTTTATGCTTCAAACTTTTTTTATGAGACATATGCCTCCGTTTGGTTGAGGCACCGTGCTGGCGTGAGGCTTACACCATATATATATATATATATATATATATATATATATATATATATATATATATATATATATATATATATATTAAACTTACATAAATGTTAAACTAAAACCCCGAACAAATCAGGCCTTCATGCACCCCCAAGGCTCAGCAACTTCCACTCAACTGCCACAACCTCTAGCCCACTGCCACCACAACAGCCACTATTATCATAGTTGTTATCAAGAATCAATTGGAAGCCGCAAACCACCTAAAAATCTAGGAGTATTATTCTCATTTTTATGTTGATGAAAAATATCTATGAAAAGAGAAGATGATTGAAATAAATAAAGAAGGAGAAGCTTGTGAGGCATTGAACTCCATAGGATGAGACAAGGGAGAGAGCAATTTATTACCATGACGACTCAAATGAAAACCCCCTTAGTGATGACAATGCATATGATTTCTAAGTTGCTGCCAACTATTTCAGCTTTCTTTTGAAATAAATTTAGATGAGTAGAGAACTACATCATCAACAACAACAACAACAAGCCTTTATTCCATTATGTGGGGTAGACTACATAAATTCTTTTTCTCCATTGTGTCATGTTAAGAGTCAAATTCGCATTTAAATCTAATAAAGAAATGTCATTTCTAATATTTTCTAACCAAGTCTTCTTAGGTCTTCCTCTACCTTTCTTAACATAAATCAAATCTAATACATCTAGTTTCCTAACCGGGTCATCAGAAGGTCGCCATTTTATGTGAGCAAACCATCTAAGGCGACTATCTCTAAACTTATCTGCCACTGGAGCTACTCCAACCTTTTCACGTATATGCTCTTTTTGTATCTTGTCTCTAAGAGTAAAGCCACTCATCCACCTAAGCATCCTCATTTTTGCAACACTTAACTTAATATTATGTTTCTCTTTTAATGGCCAACATTCTGCATCAAGTCATGATTATTTGATAAGTTTTACGCTGGTTGTCAACTATCTAACACAGCCCTCCACTTTTCACATCCAGGACTTGGGACCTAACAACAACGGTTTTTTCTATTTTTTATTTTATGTAATATTTCATATGATTTTTTTTTAAACTCCTATGTTTTATGTTATTTTACTCCTGTAATATTTGGATTTCAATTATATTTCACGTAATTTAGCATTTGTCACTTTATGTCTTGTGGAATTTTTTATTTTATATGTATCTTAATTTGTTAATTCATTGTTGAATAGAAAGTTCATCTTTTAACATACCATTTGAATATTATATAAAAAATCACTTTTAAACTTTATTTTCACTTTACACAATTTTTTAATTTTGAGGCTTACGCCTCGCCTCACAAACAAAAAACGTCTAAATACTCAATTGCGCAAATTTAAACCTTGACTAGAGCATCCATGTTTATACATTATATATACATATATTATGTGTATGCAATAAGTTATTTAATCAACCAAACTTAAATCACATCAGGTAATAATTTTCAACAAATATGATGAAATGTTATATAACAGTAATTTCCAAAAATCCCAAAGCACAAAAAAGATATTTTAAAAAAAGCACAAAAAGATCAACATAAATAGACTGATGAAAGAATACTTAACAATCAAGAGTATCATGAAATTGAGTGACTAGATAGAGACCAAAAGATAGTGCGAAGCGAAGGAGTGTAGGAACATGAGACATTGAGAAGCATTTTTTAGTAACTTAAATTTTACTAATAATATCCCCATCTATTTCACCATCACTCTAAACAATAGACCCAAAATATCTAAATGTGTACTCTTATTAATTATTGAATTAGGATCCTGTAATAATTTAAACTTGAGCACATAATTCTATAATGTGCAATGGAGACATGGCACAATGTGTAAACTTTGCTGCGAGCATCCATTTCACAAGCAAGCTTTCCTTGGCATCATTTCACTATTAAAACGTGCTTTAAAAAATACTAATCATCATGATTTCTTTTACTGCCCATCACTCACATCTATATAATATAAGAATACAGCTTTATAAAACTAGAGTTCCATAAAACTTTTAATAAATTTAATTTTATAAAATTTACCTTTAAATTTCCATAATATCTCTTATCGCATAACACTCCTGAGGCACTTTTTATCTTAAGCGACCAAGCATAACTCTAAAGTGCATGTACTCGTTGATATCCTTATGCACATCTAAGTATCATTTTACATTCTAATAATATTGATTTGATATTTGTTAGCATTATACCAACTAATATTACAAATCACATACTCTATCTTTGTTGTATTAGTTTTAAGTAATTTATTTTCTAAGCATTAATACATTGTTTTAATTTTTATGGGTAAACTTCGAAATAGTCCTCAGTCTACTCATATATAATCAATTTTGATCCAGAGTATCACATTGTCCTAAATTAGTCTCTCAATCATACAAAATTGGTCCAATATAGATTTGAGCTTCAAAAAAAGTACAGAGTGTAAATATACACCAATTCACCCCACACTTAATGTCTTTAAGCTTACATCTTTAAGCATTATACTCTTTACTGGTTGTCTTAACATAAGAATCATTTTCATAGAGAATCTTTTTAGCATGAAATCAAATTGACACTTTATAACCAAAATGAATTTTCTAAATATATTTTCTATTAATTTATTTCATAATTTCAAAATATGACTCATATGTTTAACTTATCTATGATTATCATAAATTTAAATATATCATTTAGTCATAAATTTGGTGCCAATATTCTTCTTCTCTAATGTTTTGTCATCTAATTAGTTTTCAAAACTAAATTTAAAATATTTGTAAACTAAATTATTGAAATATCATTCGTTAATCAATAAATCACAATAGGTATCTCATATTTTCACAAAAGTTTTACCCTGTCTTATATCTTCTTAAGGAATAGCTCTACTTCAATTTTTTTAGCAATCAATCATAAATTTTATTCTTTTATTCATCATATTTATTTTTAAATAATTTTTTTTACTTAAAACTCCTATTTGATAAATTCTCAAAATACTATTTTTCAATTTTCCTTGTTGTCTTCATCTTTAACTTAGATCTTATTATTTTCAATTATAATGCATTGAACTTAATCACACTATAACTATTATAACATGCCTAGCTAATTTCTATATAAAAAAATTATTCTTCCTTAATGCTGGGCATATATATAAATCATAAAAAAATCATACATTTTCTATTCACTCACTACCCTCTTTATAGAACCTACAGCTTTATAATAATTATTATGAAGCTCATGAGACTTTTAATTATATTCATAAAATATGAATTTATAACTATTGTTTTAAATAATGAGGTCAAATTTTCTCTTGAAATCACGTTACATTTTTTGCTAAAATATTATTTCCTTCAAAGTTAAAAAAGGTCAATGTATAATTCGATAGCTTCAAATTTAAAATAACTAAGTTCTCTTCTCATTTTACAATATGCTTATTATACATCATCAGATATTGTGAAACCAAATATACTCACATTGCCTTTCTATCAGCTAAATATACTCACATTTCACTTCTATCATACTTCGTACTCACCATAAATCCCCTTATAGGCCATATAACCCATATGCCCATTTAATGCAACCTAAAAAAATATCATTTGTTAACCAACAATGGCAACAACAAGACTTTACCCCATTATCTGAGGTCAAATACATGCATACGTTTTCTCCATTGTGTCCTATTAAGAGTCAAATTCTCATTTAAATTTAATAAAAAATATCATTTCTAATATTTTTTACCTCTATCTTTCTTAACATAGACCAAATCCAATACATCTAGTCTCCTAACAGGGCATCAAAAGGCAGATGTTTTATGTGTCAAAACCATATAAGGCGCCTCTTTCACGTATATACTCATTTTGCATTCTGTCTCTAAGAGTAAAGCCACTCATCTACCTAAGCATCCTCATCTCTACAACACTTAAGTTTATGTTTCTCTTTTAATGGCCAACATTATGTGACAAAAAGCATTGTAGGTCTCACCACCATCGTATGGAATTTTTGCTTAAGTTTGAGAGGTACTTTTCTATCATACAATAGAACTGATGCATTCCTCCACTTCAACCATCCAACTTGAATTATAGTAATAATATCCTCATCTATTTTACCATCACTTTGAACAAAGGACCAAATATTTTTAAAACTTGTGCACTTATCAATGACTAGATTCCCTAAAATAAGAATCCCCCACTAGATCTATTACAACTAAAATTACACTCCGTGTATTTGGTTTTAGATCTACTTAAACGAAAACATTTAGACTCTAACGTTGACCTCCATAATTCAAGTTTTCTTTCAACTCACTCTCTAGTCTTATCAATAAGAAGAATATCATCAGCAAAAAGCATACAACATGGAACATCTCATGAATTTTATATATATATATATATATATATAATAGCCCCCTAAACATAAACATTTCAGTAGCAGCTTCTTTTAGGAAACTGCATCAGGTATATGCGCAATTGCGCACTCAAAAAAGATTGAAGTCGAGCGTTTCTTTAAGTAAAACTTTTGAATCGAAAACAATCAATTCATCCAGGAAATCATCCAAAGTATATGTAACAAACCCTACAAGTACAATAAATTATCAGCATACCTAACACAGTAATTGAACTTGTTCCTTTTGTTGTCCATGGGACTGAAATTACATGGAAAAAAATGCAAAAAGAAGGAAGCCACATTTTTAAGTATACCATCAACTGATCAACATTACCCTAGAAAACATGAGCCCTCCATAAAAAAGATACCCTTTTCCAAAATAGCGCGGTAAGCCTCTATACAAGGACTAGTCAGCTTGGATAGACAAATTAGTCAAGAACAGAGAATATAAACTTAACCACCCTTGGACTATTATGTAACTACCGTACATCTAGGAATGCAATCATAAACCTAATGATATGTTACATTTCAGAAATTTATAGAAATAAACACCATCGAGATCCTCTAAAGATCACTAAAAGGAAACAAAATTTGCAGTTCTGCAACAACTAACCACTGAATAAAAAGAAATGATAAAAGGAAAATCAGAGGAAGGCAATTGCCTGATTCTAGAGAGCTTGCTGGAGCGATCGGCCTGATCGGCCTCCTCTTTCTTGAGAGCTTTACCCTCGTCGGGAGAAGTAGCACTGGCAAGTACCTTGGAGTTGTTTCGCAGGCCGAGCTGTTGTAGCGGCTTGGAGCCGCCATCGTCCTTAAGGATTTTCCCGCCACAGATCAGTTTGATGCAGTCGGGGGAGCCTCCCGATCGCCGGGCCACATCCTCCCGGAGCATCGGCAGAGTCCATGACTCCAATTGCACTTCGAGAACACCAGTCCATGCTCCGGCTATCTTGAGCTTCGCCGATGCCGGAGCTGCCTTGTCCGTTGCCATTTAGGGTGCGCGTTGGTTACTTGGTGGTCAAGAAAATGAGAAACAATAGAAAAGCTTGCGGCTTTGGGAGAGTAAGAAAAAAAATTTAGGGGAAGAATATCGTAGAACAGGGGTGTCAATATTTTGACACGATTATAAAATTTGATTTGAATCCGACTCAAAAATTTTGGGTTCGGGTCAATCTGAAATGGGTAGGATTCGGGTTCAATATTTCGACTTTTCAAAAATCGGATCAGGTTTGGGTTAACCCTTTGAGCCGAAATTGACTTGAAAACCTGATTTTGACCCGGCAACAAGAGATTGACCCGTTTTTTACACGAAAACGAGGAGATGGACCCGTTTTTGATCCGAAAAAGAGGAGATAGACTCTTTTTTACCCGAAAATTGGCCATTTTTTTGTTGAAAACGGGTCATTCGGGTCGTGTCGGGTTGACCCGGACCGGAAGCGGGTCGGGTTTGGGTCAGGAAAACTGACCCGATTTCAAAAACGGGTCGGGTTTGGATTGACCCGAATAGTGCCGGGTTAGTTTCGTGTTTGACCCGTGACCCAAAATTGACACCCCTATCGTAGAATGCGGACCACCACTGTCGTTGAAATTCCAAGAAAAAATAAAATAAATTTAATAGAGAAAAATATTTATCAGATGTTCCCATATAATTTATATTAAAATAATTTTTTCTTTACTAATCATATATTATTGAGATTGTGAGATTTGGACTGAACATAAAATCAAAAAAAAAAAAAAAAGGAAAGTTTCAACATTTTAATAACTCGAGCAAGTGATTTTTTTTTTTTTTTTTTAAGATGCAAAGCAATTAAAATTTTTTTTTTTTTTTCAGGAAACTTAAAACTAACTTTTGAATTTTAATTTTGAAATCAAACATATCATTGGAAATGGTATACCGCCTCTAAAGTCATAGATAAAATTTCATGATGAGTTCAGATTTAAAATTATAAATTTTATCCTGAATATCGTAGTCAAATTCAAGAATGAACTACAAATGATATTCGATCGAATATTTAGCTATAATAATCTAGATTGGTTGTCATTAATTTCATATTCAATATCATAACAATAAATAATATATCCTCCCAGGGAAGAAAATATCATTATTTCTTAATTACTCAGATATGACAATAACGGTTGTCATTGATTTTAATTTTTCCTAAGGAGAATTAATTGATTTAATTTTTTTAAAATTGATATGAGATTTTTAAATTTCCTACTAGGGCAAATCCTCATAGTTAATTACATCATAAAAATTTTGAGTTTCTTGCGAAAATTCTCAATTAAAATAATGATAGAAATTTCATTTTTGAGATTTTCAATGTGTGATATCGAAGGAGTGAGGTTAGAATTTCAAATGGGATTGGATCAAATTCGAGTACTTATTTTGGAAGTTAATGGAGAAAGAGTATGAGGTAATTTGAGATTGTAAAATAATTAGAAAATGCCTCAGTCTATTATATGTGTTCTATTTTAAATTTTGGTTTGAAGAGAATTTTTTATTCAAGTTGATAATTTATTATAATGTAGGGATAATATTCCCGAAATTTAGGTCTTATGATTTTGGGTTTGCCTCGGATCTTAAGTCTATTTTGGGCACTAAATAATAGCGGTCCAAACCTATCTATTGCAATACAAATGTGGACTTATTCTGCCTTGGATTGAGGAGCCAACAAACCACTATGCACTTTAAATACATGTGTCCAGTCTTTTATGAAAGATCTGTAAGGACATTGTTTAAGTTTTTAAGAAAGTGGGTTTGACATCTAACAAGTGTCCTAATTGGCCAATTTACTTATGTATGGTGATTATGCTTTGAATTCAATTAAAATCTTATTGATTTTATTAGTTTCTAATGCAATGCATGCTAATTGACCTTGTATATAAAATTAGTATGAAACACTTTTAAAGAGGCTTAGAAAATAGTTTTTCCCTAAAGATTGCACAACATCCCCTAGACAAAACTGAACCATAATAGGCTAGGTGATCTACCACAACCCGCAGGCGGGGCGGTGACAAGGAATAGAAAATATTAAGATGTATGTATGAGACCCTCGGTAACCCGAGCTTACTTCTTGAATTCAATTAAGTTTTCATATTGGCCTAAAAAAATTATTTAATTTTGAGTAGAAATAGTTTTAGCTCTTAAAAAGCCTAAACTCTTCCAAAAAAATCAAAATGACATGCTAAAGTAAGAAACCTAAAATAATTATGAAACTTCTACTACACAAAATTAAATAAATCAAGTAAGTGTAAAAAAAGTCAAAGCGATAAATGTCACTTAATTATAACCTAGGGTCTGTAGATATTAAAGGGTAATTACTTACAACAACCCAAATTCTAATCCTAGAAATGACGCAAGTAATGTTAAGAATTGGATATTCTTGTGTTTTCACTTCTTCATCATCCCCCGTTTTATGAGCTCTTTGAATTCTTTGGGTTCAAATATCCAAATAGAAAAGAACTCCCAAAGGGGTATTTCTTTCCTTTTTGGATTTTCAAATTATCCTAATTTGAATTTCTAAATTAAGGGAACTCTCCCCTAAGGGGATGTTTCCCTTATCTTTAGACTTCAAATTAGATGGTTAATATCTTATCTTAAAATTCAACTTTCACAACTCAATTGAATTAAAATACATGTAGGAAATTAAAAAAGACTCTAGAATAACTTGCATGATTATCATAGGTAATTATAATAAAAAACACCCCAAGCAGTTATGTAATTAAATTTGCCCAAATTAAAAACATAGTCACACTTTGCAATGCTCTTTTAATTTGAGGAGGGGTTTAGCATTTTTAACACCTGTATAAAATATGTATGTTAAATTTTAATTTGTCCCCTTGATTTAGCCTTATATGAGAAAGGCCACTTGTAGAAGATCCTATGAGCATCCAGTTTGTTCCTGACCTAGGAGTAATCTAGTGCTCATCACATCAGTTTACAGATTACATAATAAAATTAATATATTATTAAACATCATATCAATCAATTAATTATAACCAGTATGCAGTGAAAATCATAAAAAATCCAGTATATAAGTAGCATAAAAGGAAAACACTGGTCTAGCTTAAAACTAGGATTGGTAGTCCTAATAAACCATCTAAAGTTTGTGCATCAAGCTATATGATTTGAATGTATCCTATGCTAGTTATTAAAGTTGTCAAGTGTTTTAATTTGTTAAAGGTCAATGGGGATTTTATTTTAATTTTAGTTTAAGTGTTAGTATTTTAATATTGATTTTAAGATATATTTTAAGTGTTAAGTGAATACTACCTTTCTTTACACCAATGCTGAAAAGTTTATTTCACCTTTCTTGGGACTAAGTTAATAATCTCGTAGGCCTAGGTTACCTAATAGTAACCAATATTGCAATATTGTCAAGTAATTTAATTGGTTGAAATTAAGAGTTTGTGATTTTTAACTAAATTATTTGGTTTCTTATAAAAAAAATTAAATTAATTATGTTTTCCATCAACCGGTTCGTGGCGTTGTCATAGTGAGCTCGAAGAACCAGTCCTTAGGACATGTAGTCTTGAAGCTCAAAGTTGTTCATCCTAAAAATAAAGTTGATGTAATTGAATTAAAATTTTAAATTTGGTTAAATAATTAATAATAAATTAATTTTAAAATTTTACACTCTATTTAATCCGTTCGTGGTGTTGTCACAATGGGCTTGAGGAACTAAGCTTCATAGGATACGTAGCCCCGCAGCTTAATGTAATTTATCCTAAAAACTTCATTGCTAGAGTACTTGTTATATGTTTGGGGGTTGGTAAACTGATTTTTTTATTAAAATTGATATTTTCTAAAAATTTTAATCAATTATTGAAATTTAGAATTTTTATGAATTATTTAATTTATAAAATTAAGGGGAAATTTTGACTTTTTATTAATCAAATTGACATATTTTCTAAATAATAGACTCTAAGATGAGTAAATAAATACTAAGTTTGATGGATTTAGAATTTTTTAGATTAAGTTATGATTTTTTGAAGTTTTGACAAATTTTTGAACTAAAGTTGACTTTTGGCTTTGACCAATTTCTAGATATTCAATATTTTTAATAAATATTAGACATTTAAATGAGTCTAATGTATTTGTCTTAGCTAAATTTTGAATTTTTTAGAATCAATTATAAATTTTCAAAGTTTAAGTTTTTAATTGAATTATTAAATTGCTTAATTAAGGAGATTTTGATGATTTTGCTTTAAGCTTATTCCAAACTTCTTGAAATAACTCTCAAAGGTTAGAGAAGACTTATGGGAGTGTTTTTAAGTGTTTGAGATTTGTTTCAAATTTTAATGATTTTTAAATATTTAATTTAATTAAATATTATTTTTTCTTAAAAATTAAATTAAGCTCAAATTAAAGGTCCAATCATGAAGCTTTTAAATTTTCAAGGTAGAGGGATTAATTATGAAGGGTTTGATATATTATTTTTTATTTAATTTTGATTAATTGTGATTTTTTAAATTCTAAGGCTCAATTAAAATGTTGAATATTAACTTAATTAAAATTTAACTTAATGGGCACTACATCCAATAAAATTTTAACCTCAGGAAGTTAATACCACTAGATTCACATTCTAAACTCCTAGAGTTCTCCTTAATTTTTGTCTTTACATGTCGCCAAGTTATATAGGTTTGAAATCAGAGTTCTCTAATCCTTTATATTAACATAATCAATCACACCATTCAATCAAGTGACCTAAATCTAGGTGCATTAGAAAGGGGTGAATTTTTAAGTATTTTGCTTAACCCATAACCCAAATACTTAAAGATTCATCCAAAACAAACTTCCCCACATCATCAACTTTGAAGTGTCATGAAAAAGAGGACACACACCACAACATGAGTTAACCAAACCCAAATGCAAGCCAAAGTGCCTAAATGATGAGTATGCAAACAAAAGTAAGGGATTACATATAAATGTCCTAAACTTGCATTGAATTTGATAAATTTAACTTCACCTATAGTCAAGCTTTATTTAATGATTTCAATTGAGGGCGGATGCTTAAAATGGTTTTGAAATGCTTTTACAACAAATTTTCAAAATTAATGGTCAAATTATGACCTATGATTTTGTAAATTCATTAACTAATTATATCCATATAAAATAGACCTAAAAAATTCAATGAAGGTTAAGGATAAGTCCTAGTTTATCACTATCAAAAATTGGGTCAAAATGATTAGTATATTTTTATTTTACAATAAAATACATTTTTTGTATTATTGAAATTATAAAATTAATATTACTCAAATTGACCCAATTTTATTTTCAAAATAAAGTACACTTCATCCTAAATCCATAAAGTCCAAGAACTCTAAAAATAGATTTGAAATGAAATTTTTTGTGATTTTTTGTGATTAAAATAAATTTTAAATTAGTTTTAAATAAGTTTAAAACTAGCCTTGGTGGGGGCCATGCAGCACCTTTTTATTCACCTGATCAAACTACAGGCAATGATTACGAGGCATTGCATTGATTATGAATGATTGTACTGCTGACAATCATTAATAATCAATGGAGATGTGACAAAAAGGATGATGTGAGTCTCACTTATCCATGTTAGCAATGAATCACGGTCCTTCATCTATGAGCGATAGAAAGGGATGGTCGTGATTCAGCCGGACGGAAAATGAAACTACAGGATATAACCCGTGGTGTAATTAAACGAGAAAATGATGAG
This sequence comes from Dendrobium huoshanense, assembly GCA_016618105.1. Taxonomy (NCBI): domain Eukaryota; kingdom Viridiplantae; phylum Streptophyta; class Magnoliopsida; order Asparagales; family Orchidaceae; genus Dendrobium; species Dendrobium huoshanense. Next base: position 51,345,463 of record CM028358.1, read on the forward strand.
ATCAAAACCTTTGATTGTGTGATCAATGGCTCAAAAAATGTACAAAACATGCATGACATGATTACACCCTAAAAAAGAATAAAAGCTTTATTCTCTTAAACCATTCAACCAAATTTCATTAAATTTTAAACATAGCTTGGAGAAGCGAAGAGCAACAATAGGGAAGCGTCTGTTCGGTTTAAAATATGCTTTTCAAGTTATTAAAACTCAAGTGAGTAGAGCTAGGGTTGAAGATTTACCACATTTGGATCAATGATTTTCAATGTTTAATGTCTTATTGAGCTTGTAGATTGTCCATGCTTAATCATTTAGAATAAATTGATGGTGGAAATGGTTTGGATCGATGGCTAGAAGGCTTGGATGGAATAGGTGCTCGGTTGGCTAGAGATTTTACCGTCGGTAGTCTTTCACCATGAGGTTTAAGCTAGGGAAATGTAGAGGAGGCTTGAGAGATCTAAAATGAAATGAGAAAATGGCTAGAGGGGCTCTAGAGAATGAAAATTTATTGAATGAGTCATTTAAGGCTCTTTACCCTACCTTAGTATTAGGGTTTGAATTGGATGGCCTTGATGCATCATGGATCCCTTAGATCATGGAAATGTGTCTGAAATAGTTAAGGAGCAGGGCCAAAGGCTGGCCAAGCCTCATGGCCATTGTAGGCCTCATGTGGGAGGTGGACCACTTCTTTCTTTTTTAAACTAAACCAAGGTATGGGTTTAGGTTAGAAGACACTTAAAGAGCTTTTGGGTTTAAATAGAACCATCTAAATAGCTTGGGCTAAAGGAATAAGCCATATGTAATGTGGTTTGACCATTTTAAACACATACAAGCTTTAAGTTGACTATTTCAGCAGTCAACAGGTAAAGGCTACCAAGGTGGCATCCATGGAGTGTGGAGATCTTTTTGAATGAGGTTGAGAGGATTCCAAGTGGCTAGGTTAGATGTAAGAGTAAATAGATGTAAGTGGGATGGACTTTGACCAAAATGGAGTTTGACCAAAAATTTTGAATTAACTTGGTTAAACTCCACATAGATTGACTCATGGTGAGGTTAAATCCATTTAATCCATGAAATGAAAAAAAAGTTGAAGGTTTCATGGAGTTTGGTTAAGTGCATGAAGTGATTTGAAGAAAAAACATGAGAGATTCACCAAGTTTAATGTATTGACTTGGTCAAACTCATCAAGGTTTGACTCATCAGTGAGTTGGATATTTTCACTTTAAGCACTAAAATGGATTTGAGGGCTTGAAGGAGTTGATTTGATTAGGTGAAATGATTTGACCCAAATGGATCAAGTTTGGCCAAACTTGGGCCTAGTTGACTAGATTGACTTTTGAATAGGTCAAGGTGACCAATTAGATCCTAATCACTTGGAGGGTGTTCAAATGGGTTTGATGACAATCAAGGTTGATTTGGAGCTTAATTGGATTTCAACTTGTGGTAATGGTCAATTGGGCTAGCTTGAGCAAGCTCCATTGAACCATATTGGGTTAATCTAGCTAAGGGTCCTATGATGAATGATTTGATGTATAGAGCTTCTAGTGGAGTGGCCTGGACATAATTGAAGTCATAGGTGCCAATACACTGAGCTAGGTAGTGCACTAGACCTAAAGGGCTATGGTTCATGATTGACTTAGTCCACCTAGGTTTACCTAGTCAACTAGGTCAGACTAGGGGTTAGAGTAGGATCCAATATGTTCACTAGAATGATTTGGAATCAATGGAGGTTGTCTCAGGCCATGAAATAGTCATTTGGCTTGAAATGACCATTTGGATACTTAAAGGGCAATTTGCTAAACATGAGTTGACTTGGTCAGCCATGCATGACCAAGGCTTGAATCTATGTCCAATGTACTACTAATTGTATTTAGGATGCATTAAAAAAGATTTAAAGGTTTGATTTTACTGGGCCATGTTGAAGTTTAGAAAAAAATTCTAATTTTTTTCCTCAAAGGGCATTTTTGTTATTGAACCCCTAATCAACTGTGGGTCAACCTGGGTCCACCAAAGTGTAATTTTGTGTTTAGCATGTCATAAAAATGGTTATGGACCTATTCAAAAGTTTTGGGGAAGGTCCCAAGGTAAATTTTCACAAGATGGAAAGTTCAGTGGTATAGACTGTAAATATTTAAAAATTTTGTAACCTTTGAATGTCAATCAAATTTTAGCGGTTAAAGGTCTTAGATTGGCCTCAAATTTAGAGGGTTAACCCTAGAGACATGCTTAATAAATATACAATTAATGTATCATAAATATGGGGTAATTTGACAAGATTTTGAGTTGACTAAAAAAATCACTCAAAAAGTATTATAGGACAAGAGTCCTTAACCTTGAATTGAGGTCTGGATTTTCGGATTTGAATGCAATTTTGAGTTTGATTTATTAAGTTTAAATTAACCACATCAATGATTATCAATTAGGGTATTATTGATGATTGGATAGGAGAATTGTAATGGTGATCACTAGGTGCCAGTGCACTGAGTTGGGCGATATATTAAGTCACCTGGCTATAATATAGGACTGTAGCTCCAAGTAATTAAGGATTTATATAAATTGGATGATTGAAGTTGATTGTAATTTCATTAAAGTTTGATTGAAGGTTGGATTGAAGTTTGATGGAGGATTGAATTGAAGTTTGATTGAAGACTCGATTGAAGTTTGACTGAGTTCTTGATGATTTAGAACGGGATGATTGTCAACCATCAAATTAACAGGCAGGAGTCTGGATGGATCTTGATAACCTCATATAGAATATAATAAATATTTAAATTATTTAATCAGATTTAAATAAAATAATAAAGATGTTATAATCATATAGTAGGTTAAATATATGAATAAAAAATAAAAAGTTCATATATAAATAGTTTTTTATACTTTTGAATTTAATTATATTCAATCTTTTAATTTTATTCACATTTAATATAAATTTATAAAATTAATAAAAATAATTATTACTTTATGATGTATACTTATATATAATTTAGAACTATAGATTATATATCTAATTTATATTATAAAATTGAATCTATAAATTATTTATATTAAATAATTTTTTAGTAAGAAAAAATAAAAATTATTTTTAATTATATATAAAGTAAATGAATGAATAAATTATTAACTTAAAAAATAAATATATTTCACATGATTAAAAATAATTAAAAAAACATTTTTAAGAATATAGAAATTGTTATGTGTTAAAATAATTGTGATATTAGAGAGATATATTGAGTTTAACTTACTAGTTTTGTAGAAGATCTAGTAAACACATACAGACAAAGAGAGGGGTGCAAAAGGAATCTTAAAATGGAAGACTAACATTTTGAAAATTGGACTTGACCGATTGAATCAATCGTGAACCTTCCAAGTTACTGATCTAGCCAAATTCAAAATCATGTTTACATCAAATCGATTTGAACTGTTGGTTCGACCTAAAAATAGTTGAACCGATAAAGTTTTATAAAACTGGATAATGTATAAAATCTTTTATTTTAATTAAAATTTAAGTAATATATTTTATTTCAATACATTCTTTTAAAATTTTAAATATATTTTTATTATATATGAAAATGAGTTCAACCATGATATATACATGTTGTGAGAAAATAAAATATCTAACTAACTTTATTTTTATTATTTTTATTTTATATATATATATATATATATATATATATATATATATATATATATATATATATATATATATATATATATATATATATATATATATATATATATATATATATATATATATAATTCTTTTATGTAAATATTTAATTTAATAGAATATAATAGAATATATATTGTATAATAAATCTATATTATTTAAATAGAGAAAGAGAAGGGAGAGAGAGACAGATTTTTAAAATAACTTTTGAAATAAAATTTATCCTATTTTATTTATGGAAAATAATTTGTTTTATTTATATTTTTGAACATTCTCTTTCAATTGAATCCGTATAGTTGGATATTAGACTGCCTTGATATCCTTCTATTGATTCTAAAGAAAGAGAGCAGACAATTCGCTTTCCTAATCAAGTATGACATAGAGAATATACAAATCACCCGAAAGGACAATCCATATCTTTCCTATTTACCTAATTAGATTAGTGAATTGTCGATTCATCACTAAAATCAAGTATACAGACGATATTTGATTTACTCGTGAAAGTAGATCAGATACCTATCTATTTCTTGATTGTAAGAAATGGATCTAAATAAAAGTATAGATAAAGCAGGATTTTCTTATTTAAAAATAAGGATTTTATCTTCTCACACGATTCATTTTATTTATATTTAGGATATATTTCTCCCAATTAAGCTTACATAGTCGGGTATTATACTGTCTGAAAGACAGACTAATATCCTTCTATTAATTTTAAAGGGAGAAGCAGTACAACTTATTCTCCTAATCAGGTATAGTATAGAGAATATTTAAATCATCCTGAAGGGATGACGAGTACATTCTCTTGTTGAGTCCAGTAATTAGGTTGTTAAGCCTAAGTAAATGTCCCACGGCTACCAAGAGGGGGGTGAATTGGTAGTTTTAAAAATTTTAAACCCTCTTAATGATAAAGTTGAACCGAAACAAAATTTTCTTTTAAAGTTTGTATAAAAATGTTTTTCAACCACAGAGTTGTTAAAACTGAAATTTAAAGTGCGAAAACATAAAAGCAATAAAGTAAATGACACCAGATTTATAGTGGTTCGGTCTATAACCAGACCTACATCCACTCCTCAGAGGCACCCTCTGAGTATTGCACTAATACCACAAAGTGACTCTCCTTTAGCACCCACAGCAAGGCGGAGAAGCCTGTACAAAACACTCTTTTCACCACTACCCGGTGCGGCAGAGAACCGTCGTCCTTTTACACAATCCACAGTGCTGGCAGAGAACCGTCGTCCTTTTACACTCTCCTAGTGTGGGCAGAGAACCCTACGGCTGTTCACACTCTCCAAGTGTAGGCAGAGAACCTTCGTCCTTTTACACTCTCCTAGTGTGGGCAGAGAACCCTTCGGCTGTTCACACTTTCCAAGTGTCGGCAGAGAACCGGATCTCCTTGACTGATCTTCTCACAAGAATCTAGAAGGAAGAAAGAAAAGAGTGAAGAAATCCAATTTCACAAGTAGAGACTCTTACCTTAGCAATCCAAGTGAAGCCTTCTCGCTCCAGTGGTAGGAATCCTCCTTTGAATGCTCTCTTCCACTCTCTCCTTGGCTATTCTCTCAAGAGGTACGAAGATCAAATGAAAAAAAAAATGGGTGGCAGTCTAATTTGAACTATTTATACAAAAGACATGAAAAACCGCCCAAAAACTGTAAATTTCCAATTCTGTACGCAGTGGATCATCCCGTACGATCCTGGATCGTCCTGGACGATTTTACTTAAACGATCTGAAACGACCCAATTTGTATATGTGTACGAAATGACTTCGTACAGCTGATCGTCCTGTACGAACTAGGTTCGTCCAGTACGAACGGTTATTACAAGGTCGGTTCTAGAAACTGCTGAAAACTGTTCTAAGTCGGTTAATCGTTTGGACGAAAATATGTTCGTCTGGACGAAAATTTTCCAGAGAGCCGATCGTCCTGGACGATTATTTATTTCGTCTGGACAAAAATTTTCCAGAGGACCAATCGCCACGGACGATAATTTGTTTTCGTCTGGACGAAAATTTTCTAGAGACCCCATCGTCCGGTACGATAATTAATTTCGTCTGTACGAAAATTTTCCAGAGCACTGGTCGCCTCGTACGATGGTAAAATTCGTCTGGACGAAAATTTTACAGAGAACCCATCGTCCGGGACGATAATAAAATTCGTCCTGGACGAATAGGACTTAGAAAAATTTTCTTTTCGAGCAAGTTCCTATTCGTTCCAAGTGCTCAATAGGAGATAACTGACAGATCGTCCAGTACGATAAATATCGTCCTGTACGATCAGTATAGAATTTTAAGATCTCCTTATTTGTGTGTGTGAGATTTTATTCACTCAATTACAATCACTCTCTTTCAAAATTAATTCAAAGAAAAGACAAACTTCAAATAAACAAAATATCTCATGTTGAATTTGATTTGAAGTTTTCGTAGTCTGGAGTCTGATTTTCCTGAAATGTTAGTACGCACAAGAGTAAGTGCAAATCTTCTGAAATTGTTAGGAGATAACTATACATTTGAACAATAATGTTTGGAATCATCAAAACTACATAAGTTGCACAAATATAAATCATTCAAATAGTAACTATTCAAACATCTCTAATATACCTGATTAGATTAATGAGTTGTAAGTTTATTTCTATAATCAGGTATAGAAAATATTTGATTTGTTAGCGAGAAACAAATCAAACATCTATCTATTACCTAATTCTAGAAATAACTCCTAAACGTGAATAAAACCTAATCTACTTCCACAGATCTTTCCCCTACCTCAGAAAGGAACTTAAGTAGGGCTTAGATTATTCTGGGATCTAGACTCCCTACAGGGGCAAGCCCATATAGTTAATTACATCTCCTAAGAGAATACTTTCAATTTAAATGAAGACTAAGTGGTTTCCAAAATTATATATGCATATTTAATTAAATATTTGGGCAATTAAACTTTCACGATCAGGCTTTAGATTATAGAATTGAATTTAGAAGAGTTAGAATTAATTAGAAGGAGGAATGTGCAGAGAGAAGTGTATACGATCTGGACTTACCACCTTCCTAGAGTGGGCTTCCAGCTAACAATCCTAATCACAACAATTCGCCGATGATGCAAGAGTTAAGGTAGCTCTATCCTAGGAATCAAGGAGTTTATTAAAGAATCTGAAAATAAATGCAGAGAGATATGCTTACAAAAACCAAAAATCTACTCGTATGCGAATGATGTATGAAGAAATTATATATAAAAGAGCTGGATTTTATTTATATAATTTTCATCGTTTACACCCCAGAATTTGCAGTAAAGTAATGGTGGCCAGGATCCACCGACAACAAACCTGGGTTCTAAGCCTACGAGAAAATAGAATTAAATATAACTGCTTATGGTCTTCGGGCTCCGTGTCTTCTATGGAATTCCAAAAAGGAACGTCCTTCTGAAGGAGGACATTACTTTTTGGAGCCCCATTTGTATATTTATAAGCAGTTATCTTTAATTCTTTTACAGACTCCATACGCTATACAGACTCAATCTATATACAACAATTCTAGGAAATAAAAAGCAATACATCATATCCTAAAAACATTCTACTGTTTCAGTAATATAAAAGATAGAAAAGCAGTTATATAATGATACATGGGATGAGTGCGTTGTGTACAGTTATAAATGCAGGAAAGTAAAGACAGAAAAGTAAGTACACGGTCCTCATTTTGTTCACTCCGCTCTCTGGTGTATAGACAAAAAAGTAAATATGCATGCTTATGAAATACAGAAAGGTAAGCAATCACACATAGGTGCCCTCTAGGCAAGACACCCGCAAACAAACCACAAAAACCACCGGCCTAGCCTAGGCTAAAGTTGGTAGTCCTAGCAAGCATCTAAGTTTGTGAAGAAAGCTGTGTGGCTTGGATAGGTCCTAATGGGTTTATTTGTTTAAATTTTATATATTATTGAAATTGATTTATTACAAACCGAGGGAGTTTGATTAAAATTTAAATAAGATGAATTAATGAATTTTTAAATTATTCCAATTTTAAATGTTAAAGTTTATTAATTTAGATTATAAAGAATTTATAGATTGATAATTCCCTAAGTACAGGAAATCATTAATTTATAAATCCTAGGACTTCCAAAATAAATACCCGCCTTAGACAGAAGGTATGTATTCATCTCAAGAATCCCCAAAATTTATTAAGGTGAGAGAAAGGGACCTTACAAATGTAATACAACGTGCCCTCCCGAAGGAATCTAGCACGTTGTATAAAGTCGGTAGTTTATTATTTTTGTTTGAAGATCTCCAAATCCAAATGGATTAGTGCCCTCCTAAAAGGAGTTGAGCAATCCATAGGAGATCTCTTTGTTATTTAAATGTTTTAAGGATCTTTAAAAGTCAAAATGCCCGAAGTCCTCCAAAAGGAATCAAACTTTAGGCATAGAAGACCCGAATTCATTTAATCTAAATCAATTATCAAATTCGATTGATTAAGATAAATCTTAATCAATCAAATTATCTAATTAATTCAAATTAAAGAAATGTGTAATTTAATTGAATAATTAATAAATTTTAATTAATAGAATTAAGAAATTATTAAGAATTAAAGGTTTATTAAATTATTAAGGATTTGAAATTGATTTAGAGATTTTATTTTTAATGATTGGTTGGATATCACCTTTGTTTCACACCGAGGCCGTGAATTTTATTTCATCTTCCTTGGGGCTAAGCTAATAGCCTCGTATGCATGAGTTACCCAGTGATACCCGATATAGTTAAGTAGCTTAAGTTAATTAAGAATTAGGAGTTAATGAATTTTATTAGAAATGTGTTGGATTACTGATTTTAGAAGTTGGTTAGTCATTTTTAGAGTTTTAGAGCAATTCTTGAATTTTTAGAAATTATTGGATTATTTTAGTCAATTAATTAAGGGGTCAAAAGTTGACTTTTTATTTAAGGTTAAATTCTAGAAAATTAGTATTTTATTAAAATATTTGACCTTATGAAGATCAGTTAGAAGGTAAGCTTGCTGAAATTGGATTTTTCTGGATTTAGTTATGAAGGTTTGAAGTTTTGAACTAGTTTTAACCTACGATTGACCAATCTGTTGACTTTTTGAATTTAAAAGTTTTCTGGAAATTTTATATTTTTAATAAATATTAAGCCTTATTATGAGTTTAATGCAATTAAGTTTGCTCAATTTGGAGTTTTTTTGAATTAGTAATTATATTTCAAAGATTGAGGGATTTAATGAATTTTAAAATTGTTTAATTAAGACCCCTTTTTATGGTTTTGATCCAAATGGATTCCAAACCTCTTGAAATCAGCTCCAAAGGTCAGGGATGACCTAAGAAGGGATTTCCAAGTGTTTGGGAATTTATTAGGATTTTTTATTATTATTAATTAATTAAATAAATTAAATATTGAATTTTACTTAGAATTAAATTAATCTTTAATTTGCTGTCAAATCACTTTGGTTTTATTTTTCATTGGTTAAGAACTAGATTATGGTCAGTTAGAGGTCCTGTTTATATTTTTTTTGGATTTAAAATGGATTTATTACATTTTCTAGAAGTTTTAATGTATAATTAAGGATTCATTAAGGGTTTAATTCAAACTTAATGAGATTTAATAAACTTTGGATTTGTATTTTGATTTTAAATGATTTGATATGTGTTTTAAAACTAGTTAGAATGATTTGGAGTTGATTTAGATTTTTTTTGAGATTTTTATTTGATTTATTTGGGTTTATTAAGATCAAAGAGAAAAGAATTCTTAATCTACTAGTTGTTTTGAGATCAATTAATGTCGAATCAGGGTACATTTGATTAGAAGGGTATATGACACTAGTTTTCTATGTTTATGTTCAATCCCAAAAGGGATATATGTGGTTATTCCTAGATTGATCTAAATTTACTAAGACATCACCTTAATTGTTGTCCTTAGTGTCACTAAGTTATAAGAATAAAAATCATGTTCACTAACCCTTGAACATATACATAGCAATCACACCATAACATAGCAATCATGAGCAATAAAAAAAGTGACCTAATACTCTATGGGATAATGAGGATGAATCATCAAAGTTAAAAGTTACCTTATAACTTTGGAGATTCAAATATAAGAGAGAAAGGTATGTGATTGAAATGAAATTAGTCTAAGATATAAAAAATATCTCTACATAATCCATATTCAAATTGAAACTACAGTTTTATATGGTTTGAGAGCAATATATTCTCTCAAACAATACAAAATATAGTTTGGACTTGAAATCCTAATGAAAAGCTATTTCTCATTGATCCCATAGAGCTCTAATTGCAATGATAGAATGGTTATATGATTTGTAATGAGATTTTAAATATTTAATCCAAGTAATGAATTAAATATTTGAAAATTCATTTAAGATTTAAAATTGAGCCCTGAAATTCTCCCCAAAAATCAGAGACAACACATGCTTAATCTCAGGTATCATGCCATTTAATCTCTGATTTAACTAGATATTTAAATAAAATATAATTAAAATAAATTAGGAAAATCAAGGGTTTAAAATATAAATTTCAAAATAATGAAAATCAGGTTCTAATTTTATTTTTATAAAATAGAGGATTTTATTCCGAGAAAAATAAGTGGTTATGGGGAAAAATTGGTTCAATATTTTATTTTTAATGATTTTTCAAAGTTCTGGATTTAAATATAATTAAAATAAACCCTTAAAATGGGATTTACACGTGGCGGCAGGCTACTGGTCCACGCAAACTGCGGCGGTCAAGTGGGCCCTGCTCACTTAAATGAGTCAGCACGAGGGCGTCGCCGTTCGATTTCCGCAGTTTGGATCCAACGGACGGGATTGAATCCCACGGCTTGATCTCGGTTAAGAGATCGAACGGTCACAAGGGCCCCTGCGGTTTGCAACGGACGGATCAGATGCAGCCGGACGGGGTCTGATTACCCCTCCGTTACAAGTGATCCGAGTCGAGCGTTGATCTGGACTAGATCTTGGTCGTCCGTGATAAACAGAGTAAATGGACGGCCCTGATTTCGTCACTAAGCTCAGGAATCCGAAAACCCTAAATGCAAAAATTGTTTTAAACTCCATTTACAGACCACTAAATGGCATGATCATTGAGATCTAGATGACAGTAGAATCAAAGATCATTGGGGAATAGTTTTTAGAGCTTAATACACATTCCTTAGAAGCCTATTTGGTAACCTAATTATTATCTAGGGTTTAGGATTTACCGAGCTATAGATGAGGGATTGAGCTAATTTTAAAATGGTTGAATTTGTTGACTGTCCACGTGTTGATATCCTTCACACTTCGAGCTCGGAGGAGGCTTCTACACGGAGTTGAGGAAGCTTGAACGGGAGTAGCTCTCGGTCAGCTACTGATCTCACCGCCGATAACTTCGAAAGCTGGGAAATTACTGGGAAGATGGAAGAGGAGCTCTGGGGAGTGGAAACGAAAGCTCAGAGCTACTAGGGAGCGACTGGGATGCAGGATCGCTTGGAAATGAATGAATCCGTCCCCTATACCCCATTCCAACTGCTGGAGTTCACTTGGACGGCTGAGATGCCTCAGATAGGATGCTGGGATGATGGACACCTGGATCAGTTTGTTAGGAGCAGAGGAATCAAAGGACAACAAGGACACATGACATGTAAAGGTGTTTTTGGCCTTTTGTAAGCACATGGGAGTGATGGGAGCCATCTGATCCTGATCAAAGGGCTGGGATAGAGTCTAGGAAGGTTCTAGAGTGCTGTTTGAATGTCTGGAGTACTTAGGATTAAAAGGATTAGGTTTAATCAAGGGGTTTGGCCATGTAATGGATTCTTTGACCATTTGTTGACTGGTTTGACCAGTCAACAGGTCCAGTAAGTTGACATGTCATCCCAAAATACTTGATGAGCTGATGGAAGGCATTGGAAAGGTTTTGATGTTCAAATGTTGAGGTTTGAATGAATTTGCATGCATGAAAGGAAGTTTGACTAAGCCATCATAGGTTGACTTGGTCAAACCACTATGGCTTGACTAAAGATAAGTTTAGGGATAGTCTAGATATCAAATGGAGCAAGTCAAATATCTTTATGATATTGATTTGATTTTAATAGAACGATTTGAGCCAAATATGTCAAGTTTGACCAAGCTTGGGTTTAGTTGACCAAGTCAACTATTGATTGGTCTGAGATGATTAGTCAGGTCCAAATAACTAGGAAGAATGTTTGAAGAAGTTTGATGAAGTTCAGAGGTCATTTTAGTCAAAAATACCTATTTGTACTCTTAAAGGCTCTCTTAGGTCAACCCTGTTGACTTGGTCAACCAGGTTGACCCAAGGATTGGGAATGGGTCCAACAGGTTTGGTTTGATGTTTAAAACTTGCTGGAGGTGATTGCAATCAATTTAGAGCTCATTTGGTTTGAAATCCCTATTTGAGCCCCCTCAGGGGTATTTTGGTCATTTTGGCCTCATGACCACTGGGGGCTGAAATGAGTCCAGAAAAAATGCAGTTTATTGATCAACATATCAGGATTAGTGGTCTGGAAGTGATTAAAGACTTTGGGGAGGCCTCTAAGGTCAGGATTTTCAAAGTGACAGGTCCAGTGGCATGGGCTGTAAATATTTGAAGGTTTTATAGCCTTTAAAATTTAATTTAGTTACTGGGATTAGAGAGCTCAGAATGAGCTCAAACTTGGAGGGTTGATACTAGAGACATGCCCCATCAGTATGAAACTGACAGAACCTAAATCAGAGTCCATTTCATTGGGTTTTCAAGTATTGAAAGATTTGATGGTAAAGGCCTTTAGGACCAAGCCTTAGGACCTGAGATCTGGGTCTATAATTGATTGGATTTGTATTGAGTTGAGTCTGGATTGGGTTCAGGATCTTATTGAAGACCTCATACAAAAATGAGGTCAACAAATGGACCCCCAACATGTGTGATGAATTCGAAAAATGAATCACATATGTTGGCGTTGACCGAAGTGAATCAATGAAATTTAGAAACTGGAGATTGATTTGACTGATAGATTGATTTTTATCAAATAGATAACTGGACCCAATTGAGAGATCGATTCTCAAAGGGATGAAATTGAATTTTAAATGGGAATTTGATTCCCGGATAAGTAGGCATCAGGACCTGACTGATAGATCGATTATCGAAAAGGTTTGATTCTGAACCTTAACTGGAAGATCGATTTCCAAAAGAAGGGATCAGGACCCAACCGATAGATCAGTTATCGGAAAGGTTTGATTCTGAACCTTAACTGGAAGATCAATTTCCAGAAAAAGACAGAATCGGAATGGGAGATCGATTCCTGAAAGCAGGCATCAGGACCCAACCGATAGATCGATTATCGGAAAGGTTTGATTCTGAACCTTAACTGGAAGATCGATTTTCAGAAAAAGACATAATTGGAATGAGAGATCGATTCCCGAAAGCAGGCATCAGGACCCAACTGATAGATCGATTATCGGAAAGGTTTGATTCTGAACCTTAACTGGAAGATTGATTTCCAGAAAAAGACAGAATCGAAATGGAGATCGATTCCCGAAAGCAGGCATCATGACCCAACCGATAGATCGATTATCGGAAAGGTTTGATTCTGAAGCTTAACTGGAAGATCGATTTTCAGAAAAAGACTGAATTGGAATGGGAGATCGATTCCCGAAAGCATGCATCATGATCCAACCGATAGATTGATTATCGGAAAGGTTTGATTCTGAACCTTAACTGGAAGATCGATTTCCCGAAAAAGACAGAATCAGAATGGGAGATCGATTCCTGAAAGCAGGCATCAGGACCCAACCGATAGATCGATTATTGGAAAGGTTTGATTATGAACCTTAACTGGAAGATTGATTTCCAGAAAAAGACAGAATCAGAATGGGAGATCGATTCCCGAAAGCAGGCATTATGACCCAATCGATAGATTGATTATCAGAAAGGTTTGATTCTGAACCTTAACTGGAAGATCGATTTCCAGAAAAAGACAGAATCGGAATGTGAGATCGATTCCCGAAAGCAGGCATCAGGACCCAACCGATAGATCGATTATCGGAAAGGTTTGATTCTGAACCTTAACTGGAAGATCGATTTCTAGAAAAAGATAGAATCGGAATGGGAGATCGATTCCCAAAAGCAGACATCAGGACCCAACCGATTGATCGATTATCGGAAAGGTTTGATTCTGAACCTTAACTGGAAGATCGATTTCCAGAAACAGATAGAATCGGAATGGGAGATCGATTCCCGAAAGCAGGCATCAGGACCCAACCGATAGATCGATTATCGGAAAGGTTTGATTCTGAACCTTAACTGGAAGATCGATTTCTAGAAAAAGACAGAATCGGAATGGGAGATCGATTCCCAAAAGTAGGCATCAGGACTCAACCAATAGATCAATTATCGGAAAGGTTTGATTCTGAACCTTAACTAGAAGATCGATTTCCAGAAAAAGACAGAATCGGAACGGGAGATCGATTCCCGAATAAGCAAGCATCAGGACCTAGCCGATAGATCGATTATCGAAAAGGTGAAATTTAAACTTTGATTGGAATATCAATTTCTAGAAAAAGCAAATACCCAGACGAGAGATCGATTCTTGAATGAGCGGATTTAGAATCAAAGTGTTTGAATTCTGTTGAAGATCAGTTTGTAGACTTTATCGTTGGCTATAAACCTTGAACTTTTCATCTTTATATATAACTTGAGGTTCAATTGAGCCTGCAGATGCTTCTCTTTCGAACCTCCAAGTTTCTTCTAATCTTGAGTTTAACATTCAGTTCTGAGATAGGATTGTAGTTTACTTTGACTTATAGTGAAAGTGGCTATACTTCCGAAAAGGATAATAGCCTCTATGATAATGACTAGAGCAAATAGCATATAGCAAATTGGAGTTCCATATGTGGTTACGTATACCCACAAAACTTCAACCAACATCTTGTGCTATTAACACTTATCGTCATCGAAGGTCCTCTTAAACTCGGTACCATAATTCATTGGAGTCCTTTACCAATCTATTTGTCCGAGGGTGATAGAAGGTCGAGTATCTCCAATTGATGTTGTGATATATAAAGAAATTATATATTCAGGATCTTCTGAATGAAGGACCATTATTCGGAATAATCCAGAAAGGACTACCGAATCGGTACAAAACATTGTCTTTGAAAAGAGTTTTAGAACTTGATGAACTTCAACTTTTCTCAAAGGAAGTATTCATCCTTGGTCCAGATTAGTGTATAATAACCAATCCAGCATATAGTTCTTCTATAGACTTCTGTGCTTTTGCTTCATTTAGACACTTCTACCAAATCTGATCGGATGATCTTCTAGGCAGAGGGGAATTGATCGGAGTATAAGATAATAAACATTTTTTTGATCTAATCTGGATTTGAATTCTCTTTAGGGAGATTGTTTTCTCGCAAGTATTCGATGAAGGGTTTTCTCCAGTCTATCACTTCAACATCTACTGCTGAAACAATTTTCACCTCAGTTGAGGAATTTCTGTTTATCCATCCAGAATCAGGGAATTCTGGATAACGTCGCCACTGAAATTTGTTTTGATAGATGAATGGCATAGTGTTGATAAGGAATCAAGATATCTTTCACTACTTTGTAAATTCTAGCTACATAATTAATCAGAAGCCAAGAATCTCCAAAGATTTTGTCATATATTCGATCCAATTTAGAATTATCAAATCTAAACCAATTATCGTAGCCTCGTACTCAGCTTCGTCGTTTGTACATGGCATTGAAGTATGGTATGTGTAATACATCACACGTTGATCAGGTGTGACAAGTATTATACCAATTATGGTTTATGCTGGGAAGATATCATCAATGCTTCTTATCGACTGAAAGGATTACCATCAAATATAGAATTCTCGGATGAACTTCTCGTTTGATTTGAGTTTCAGGAGTTGTACATCCGGTAGTTCCTCATTTATCAGGTAATTATCTAGCACTGGAGAATATCATCTGATGTTGTAAACCAACCTGACGTAATGCCATCAAAAGAGAATTCCCAGATGAACTTCTCATTTGACCTGAGTTTTATGATTAATTCATCCGGTAGTTCCTCGTTTATCAGACAAACGTCTTGAACACGGTAAGTTGCTATGAAATCTACTGCAAAGTATCACTCCACTACTCGTAGAGGAGTGAATGTGATGTCAAACTTGCGGTAGAACCATTAACCAATTATTATGGACCCAGATTAACTTCCTTAGAAGTTAAAATGAAACCTCCCTTTTGTTTTTTAAATTAAAACTTATTTCAAAAGATCGAATTCAGCGAAAGAAAATTGATCTTTTCAGTTTCTTGCTTGATCTTTTATATTTAATAAGATATCAATGCATAGAAATAAATCTGATATCTAGATTTTTCAAAAATCAAGTATCAAGAAAAATATCTGGAGAAAATAGATTCTCTGAGATCTAGGATTTTGAAAAGGAAGCCCTTTACTTAATTTATTTTTCAATGTATACTTTGAGCATCTTTCGTTGCTTGGCATACTTTGGTGCATCTTTTCTCTTTTTCTTCTTCTTTCTTTTTTTTTTTGGCGCACTTTGCGCATCTTTTATTTGGCACATTTGTATGCGTCTTTTCATTTTCGCGTACATTACGCGTCCCCTTTTATATATATATATATATATATTAGCAAAGGGGCTTCCTTTTAGAACCCTAAGATGAACCTCAGTTGTAGGATTATCTTCTAAACACGAAAGAAGAAAAATCATTCTCTTGTAAGGAGAAGAAGTATCCACAAAGCGAATCCGAATTTCCTTTAATAGGAATGATAACTTGATAAGAAAAATTTTAGAATAGATCTATAAATATGCTAATGATACTTATAAGATACAAAATTGCAGGAATTTTGAGAAGATTTTATTTCTAAGCTAAATTTACTTTTGATATAGGTTTGGATTTAAAGTCGATGTCGACCCTTGAGCGAGCAGGGGGAGGGAGGGAACATAGTCTTATCTTTTTTTTTTTTTTTTTTTTTTTGTATTGGTCGTCAATAACTTCTTATTCTTTTAAACACTTGCTGTAGTCAAACATAGTTTCCTTCATTTGAAATATAAGATAGTTGGTACATCGTCTTAAGGAAAAGTAAATCAGATACTTTCTAATAAAATGTAAACTCAGATTCTCTCTTTTTACGGAGATGACCGAGCATCGACCATGTTGACGCTATCAGACATCTCTTTATCTATTTCTTCATTCTCTGCAGCTTCTTGTTCGTCGATCCGGTGGATACTTTCTTTTAGATGATCCACCATCTCTTCTATTGTTTTCTCTTCCGTATTACATGGATGTACTGGTATATTCTCTCTGGAAGAAGAGATTTCAATAACAGATTTCAACTTCTTTGGTACTTCTTCCATCGTGTTATTCCTCTGATTCATCAATATAGTTGGAGTTGGGACCATCCCGAACTGCCAAATCCTCTCTCTGTTAGATAAAGAGTTCGACTAATTTGCAAACTTCAGCCTCCTCTTATCAAAACTAGAGGATGATTCGCTACCCTGTGGTCGATGTCGGACAACTCTTAAGGGGAGTTGATTTGAAGGATGACCAGAAGATCTTGCTGGAGAATTTCTAAACTGATGTGAATGCGGAGAAGATATGGGATCATACCCTCGACGGGCTGATGCTCTATATCCTAGGAATTTGATAGAAGTTTGCTGACTGTACTGTCGATTTGAACTCTGATAATGATCGTGGTGTGAGAATCTCTCTGGTTTTCTAAAGCGATCTGTAGCAGCTGCTGGTCGGCTTGGACCCGGCTCTTGAAATTGGGTTCTTCTCTTTGTAGGGGGAGATTCTCCTTGCCTTCCACTTGAATGTGGATGCATTTCAGCGGAGATCACATCCTTGACACTTCTAAGACATTCTATCTTTGACTGCCCAAAATCGGTGGCACAATCCTGGACCAGACCATTGAATAGGGATTTGAATTTTCTCTTTCTTTCTGATATTGGAGTGAGGAAGGGATCTCCACAAAATGGAGTTGGAGGAGAGTTTAACATTTGCAATTCATTTTCTTCTTCGGAAGTATCGCATAGTGGTCGAAATTCACTATCAACCAACTGTGAGGTATTAACATAAGTTTCAGACGTTTCAGAGCTCATCTTCTTTGCTGATTCGGTTGCAACAGCAATCAAAGCATCTTCCTTTGACGACTTTTCTCTTTTTTCTATATGCCTCATACGACGAATTATATTGCGGCGTTGAGACTTAGTCATCTCCCGAATTCCAGAAGATGACCTAGTCTCAAAGTTCTTGGTTGCAGGAGCTTCATCAACAATCAGGGATTTTCCCTTAGCCATGGCAGTTGACTGGGGATAATGCAAACGGATGAAAACTGAGGGTCTAGGAACTGTAGGGGCAGCTACAGACCGTTCTTCGGTGTTGACTTGAATATGACTTGATCTTCTGGATTCGGTAGAAGGTGCCACCACTTTGGGTTGTGGTGCACCAAATGTGATTTGGATATTTTCAAATCCGGATCCAAATCTAATTTGGTTGCCCTCAGCAGATTGGGCAGCAGTGATGTTGATGTTGAATACCAATTTCCAGACATTTTCTGTAATTCAAAGGACCCTGAATCAATAACTGATCTCTTCTGATCTGGAAACTGAATATGGAAGTTGAGAGTTGCACTGGTTTGAATATAACTGGAGTTTAAGATGAAGATTGAATAGATTAAAGATTTGAAGATGGAATGGTCCAATTAAGGACCCACACCAAAGAGATATAATCACAGGGTGGAGATTTAGAATGGATTGATATTTGATTAAGAGTTTGATAAGATAAGATCATTAGATTCAATGACGAGTTAAGGACCCTATTTCTTAAACACGTTAAGATATAAGCGTAAGCAAACATAAGCAGATACGATTAAGAAAGATGAAAGAGTGAGATTTTATAATCTAAACCCTGATCTCAACGCATCGAATAGAACCAAAATCGACACGAGTGAAAATGAAGACTCTAAAGGTATGCAAATGACATACAACTGACATGCAAATGCAAGATGACAAACGGGCGCCATAACCCCTACCAGACCTAGGACCAAACCTCCGTTTCCGGGTGGACGTCCGCCAGGCTTTTAGGAAAAGCTCTGGTAACCATGGGTAATGGCCACTCGCGTGGCCATAAACATGCAAACAGTGGATGGAAAGTAAACAAACAAATGTCATACAAATGACATACAAGCTTGGTTGACTCGATTTAAGGGATTCTACACAATTATACAATATAAATAAAAGACGATCAATCAAAATCAACTAATAAATCAAAGCCAAAATATCGAGACTCCAAAATAAGCATAAAGAGAGAGCATTGAATATAATGAATAGAAAGAAATCAGTTATTAATATGAATAGACTCGAAAAGAATTCTAAGTGACTAATCACACAAAATGACATACAAATGTCAAACGACAAACGGGCGGCATAACCCATACCAGACCTAGGACCAAACCTTCGTTTTCGGGTGGACGTCCGCCAGGCTTTTAGGAGAAGCTCTGGTAACCATGGGTGATGGCCACTCGCGTGGCCATAAACATGCAAACAGTGTAAAGTAAACATGCAGATGTCATACAAATGACAAACAGGCTGGGCTGACTCAATTTACTTGGAATTCTAACAATTATGCAGTTTAAAAATAAAAGACAAAAAAAAATCAAATCAATGGCACTTTGCAAATCAAAGCCACAAAACAAAAATCTAACAGTAAAAATGAGAGTAGAAAAATTTTTAATAAATTAAAAAAAAATTAGAATAGATTTCAGAAAGACTTAAGAAAGAACTCTGACACTAAAAACCATACAAATGACACACAAATGTGAGACAACAAACGGACGGCATAACCCCTACCAGACTTAGGACCAAACCTCCGTTTTCGGGTGGACGTCCGCCAGGCTTTTAGGAGAAGCTCTGGTAACTATGGGTGATGGCCACTCGCGTGGCCATAAACATGCAAACAGTGTAAAGAAAACATGTAGATGTCATACAAATGACAAACAGGCTGGGCTGACTCAATTTACTTGGAATTCTACAATTTTATAATTCAGGTATAGATCTCAATCAGGCTGAAAATAAAATACGGCTCGAAAACAACAAAGTCAAAACAAATCAGAAAGATCTACAAAAAGAATCGTAGTAGAAAAAGAAAAGCGGACCGAAAAGACCCAAATCTATAAAAGGTGAAGTCTGAAAGACTGTAGACTCGCTAAAGCTACTCAAAAATCAGAAGAGAAACGGGCAGCACTTCGGCAGGCTATGGGGCCCACACCGGTGCTGACTGTTAACTCAACTGCTTAGCCTTACAAAAAAAAAAAAAAAAGGCTAAGGAGACAACGACTATCAATGAAATCAAATAGCGGCGAGAAAACCAAGTATAAAACATTCTTCAAAACAACATCACACCGAAGAACAAAAATTTAGATGAAAATTTAATTTCCCAAATATTTAATTAAATTATATATAATTTTTAGAAAGAATTTCGTCTTCATTTGAAATGGAGAGAGAAGTCTATCCCCAGCGGAGTCGCCAGAAAAATCTGTGAGAAAATAAAATATCTAACTAACTTTATTTTTATTATTTATATATATATAATTCTTATATGTAAATATTTAATTTAATAGAATATAATAGAATCTATATTGTATAATAAATCTATATTATTTAAATAGAGAAAGAGAAGGGAGAGAGAGAAAGATTTTTAAAATAACTTTTGAAATAAAATTTATCCTATTTTATTTATGGAAAATAATTTACTTTATTTATATTTTTGAACATTATCTTTCAATTGAATCCGTATAGTTGGATATTAGACTGCCTTGAAAGACAGACTGATATCCTTCTATTGATTCTAAAGAAAGAGAGCAGACAATTCGCTTTCCTAATCAGGTATGACATAGAGAATATACAAATCACCCAAAAGGACGATCCATATCTTTCCTATTTACCTAATTAGATTAGTGAATTGTCGATTCATCCCTAAAATCAAGTATACAGACGATATTTGATTTACTTGTGAAAGTATATCATATATCTATCTATTTCTTGATTGTAAGAAATGGATCTAAATAAAAGTATAGATAAAGCAAGATTTTCTTATTTAAAAATAAGGATTTTATCTTCTCACACGATTCGTTTTATTTATATTTAGGATATATTTCTCCCAATTAAGCTTACATAGTCGGGTATTATACTGCCCCGAAAGATAGACTAATATCCTTCTATTAATTTTAAAGGGAGAAGCAATACAACTTATTCTCCTAATCAGGTATAGTATAGGGAATATTTAAATCATCCTGAAGGGATGACGAGTACATTCTCTAATATACATGATTAGATTAATGAGTTGTAAGTTTATTTTTATAATCAGGTATAGAAAATATTTGATTTGTTAGCGAGAAACAAATCAAACATCTATCTATTACCTAATTCTAGAAATAACTCCTAAACGTGAATAAAACCTAATCTACTTCCACAGATCTTTCCCCTATCTCAGAAAGAAACTTAAGTAGGGTTTAGATTATTCTGGGATCTAGACTCCCTACAGGGGCAAGCCCCTGTAGTTAATTACATCTCTTAAGAGAATACTCTCGATTTAAATGAAGACTAAGTGGTTTCCAAATTATATATGCATATTTAATTAAATATTTGGGCAATTAAACTTTCACGATCAGGCTTTAGATTATAGAGTTGAATTTAGAAGAGTTAGAATTGATTAGAAGGATGAATATGCAGAGAGAAGTGTATACGATCTAGACTTACCACCTGCCTAGAGTGGGCTGCCAGCTAACAATCCTAATCACAACAATTCGTCGATGATGCAAGAGTTAAGGTAGCTCTATCCTAGGAATCAAGGAGTTTATTAAAGAATCTGAAAATAAATGCAGAGAGATATGCTTACAAAAACAAAAAATCTACTCGTATGCGAATGATGTATGAAGCAATTATATATAAAAGAGCTGATTTTATTTATATAATTTTCATCGGTTACACCCCAGAATTTGCAATAAAGTAATGGTGGCCAGAATCCACCGACAACAAACCTGGGTTCTAAGCCTACGAGAAAATAGAATTAAATATAACTGCTTATGGTCTTCGGGCTCCGGGTCTTCTATGGAATTCCAAAAAGGAACGTCCTTCTGAAGGAGGACATTATTTTTTGGAACCCCATTTGTATATTTATAAGCAGTTATCTTTAATTCTTTTACAGACTCCAGACGCTATACAGACTCAATCTATATACAACAATTCTAAGAAATAAAAAGCAGTACATCATATCCTAAAAACATTCTACTGCTGCAGTAATATAAAAGATAGAAAAGCAGTTACATAATGATGCATATTATGAGTGCGTTGTGTACAGTTATAAATGCAGGAAAGTAAAGACAGAAAAGTAAGTACACGGTCCTCATTTTGTTCACTCCGCTCTCTGGTGTACAGACAGAAAAGTAAATATGCATGCTTATGCAATACATAAAGGTAAGCAATCACACATAGGTGCCCTCTAGGCAAGACATCCGCAAACAAACCACAACAAACCACCGGCCTAGCCTAGGCTAAAGTTGGTAGTCCTAGCAAGCATCTAAGTGTGTGAAGAAAGCTGTGTGGCTTGGATAGGTCCTAATGGGTTTATTTGTTTAAATTTCATGTATTATTGAAATTGATTTATTACAAACCGAGGGAGTTTGATTAAAATTTAAATAAGATGAATTAATGAATTTTTAAATTATTCCAATTTTAAATGTTAAAGTTTATGAATTTAAATTATAAAGAATTTATAGATTGATAATTCCCTAAGTGCAGGAAATCATCAATTTATAAATCCTAGGACTTCCAAAATAAAAACCCGCCTTAGACAGAAGGTATGTATTCATCTCAAGAATCCCCAAAATTTATTAAGGAGAGAGAAAGGGACCTTACAAATGTAATACAACGTGCCCTTCCGAAGGAATCTAGCACGTTGTATAAAGTCGGTAGTTTATTATTTTTGTTTGAAGATCTCCAAATCCAAATGGATTAGTGCCCTCCTAAAAGGAGTTGAGCAATCCATAGGAGATCTCTTTGTTATTTAAATGTTTTAAGGATCTTTAAAAGTCAAAATGCCCGAAGTCCTCCAAAAGGAATCAAACTTTAGGCATAGAAGACCCGAATTCATTTAATCTAAATCAATTATCAAATTCGATTGATTAAGATAAATCTTAATCAATCAAATTATCTAATTAATTCAAATTAAAGGAATGTGTAATTTAATTGAATAATTAATAAATTTTAATTAATAGAATTAAGAAATTATTAAGAATTAAAGGTTTATTAAATTATTAAGGATTTGAAATTGATTTAGAGATTTAATTTTTAATGATTGGTTGGATATCACCTTTGTTTCACACCGAGGCCGTGAAGTCTATTTCATCTTCCTTGGGGCTAAGCTAATAGCCTCGTAGGCCTGGGTTACCTAGTGATACCCGATATAGTTAAGTAGCTTAAGTTAGTTAAGAATTAGGATTTAGTGAATTTTATTAGAAATGTGTTGGATTACTAATTTTAGAAGTTGGTTAGTCATTTTTAGAGTTTTAGAGCAATTCTTGAATTTTTAGAAATTATTGGATTATTTTAGTCAATTAATTAAGGGGTCAAAAGTTGACTTTTTATTTATGGTTAAATTCTAGAAAGTTAGTATTTTATTAAAATATTAGACCTTATGATGATTAGTTAGAAGGTAAGCTTGCTGAAATTGGATTTTTCTGGATTTAGTTATGAAGGTTTGACGTTTTGAACTAGTTTTAACCTACGGTTGACCAATCTGTTGACTTTTTGAATTTAAAAGTTTTCTGGAAATTTTATATTTTTAATAAATATTAAGCATTATTATTAATTTAATGCAATTGAGTTTGCTCAATTTGGAGTTTTATTGAATTAGTAATGATATTTCAAAGATTGGGGGATTTAATGAATTTTAAAATTGTTTAATTAAGACCCCTTTTTATGGTTTTGATCCAAATGGATTCCAAACCTCTTGAAATAAGCTCCAAAGGTCAGGGATGACCTAAGTAGGGATTTCCAAGTGTTTGGGAATTTATTGGGATTTTTTATTATTATTAATTAATTAAATCAATTAAATATTGAATTTTACTTAGAATTAAATTAATCTTTAATTTGCTGTCAAATCACTTTGGTTTTATTTTTCATTGGTTAAGAACTAGATTATGGTTAGTTAGAGGTCCTGTTTATATTTTTTTTTGATTTAAAATGGATTTATTACATTTTCTAGAAGTTTTAATGTATAATTAAGGATTCATTAAGGGTTTAATTCAAACTTAATGAGATTTACTGAACTTTAGATTTGTATTTTGATTTTAAATGATTTGATATGTGTTTTAAAACTAGTTAGAATGATTTGGAGTTGATTTAGATTTTTTTGAGATTTTTATTTGATTTATTTGGGTTTATTAAGATCAAAGAGAAAAGAATTCTTAATCTACTAGTTGTTTTGAGATCAATTAATGTCGAATCAGGGTACATTTGATTAGAAGGGTATATGACACTAGTTTTCTATGTTTATGTTCAATCCCAAAAGGGATATATGTGGTTCTTCCTAGATTGATCTAAATTTACTAAGACACCACCTTAATTGTTGTCCTTAGTGTCACTAAGTTATAGGAATAACCCTTGAACATACATTGCAATCACACCATAACATAGCAATCATGAGCAATAAAAAAAGTGACCTGATACTCTATGGGATAATGAGGATGAATCATCAAAGTTAAAAGTTACCTTATAACTTTGGAGATTCAAATATAAGAGAGAAAGGTATGTGATTGAAATGAAATTTGTCTAAGATATAAAAAATATATCTACATAATCCATATTCAAATTGAAACTACAGTTTTATATGGTTTGAGAGCAATATATTCTCTCAAACAATACATAAATATAGTTTGGACTTGAAATCCTAATGAAAATCTATTTCTCATTGATCCCATAGAGCTCTAATTGCAATGATAGAATGATTATATGATTTGTAATGAGATTTTAAATATTTAATCCAAGTAATGAATTAAATATTTGAAAATTCATTTAAGATTTAAAATCGAGCCCTGAAATTCTCCCAAAAAATCAGAGACAACACATGCTTAATCTCAGGTATCATGCCATTTAATCTCTGATTTAACTAGATATTTAAATAAAATATAATTAAAATAAATTAGGAAAATCAAGGGTTTAAAATATAATTTTCGAAATAATGAAAATCAGGTTCTAATTTTATTTTTATAAAATAGAGGATTTTATTCCGAGAAAAACAAGTGGTTATGGGGAAAAATTGGTTCAGTATTTTATTCTTAATGCTTTTTCAAAGTTTTGGATTTAAATATAATTAAACTAAAACCCTTAAAATGGGATTTACACATGGCGGCAGGCTACTGGTCCACGCAAACGGCGGCGGTCAAGTGGGCCCCGCTCACTTAAAAGAGTCAGCACGAGGGCGTCGCCGTTCGATTTCCACGGTTTGGATCCAACTGACGGGATTGAATCCCACGGCTTGATCTCGGTTAAGAGATCGAACGGTCACAAGGGCCCCCGTGGTTTGCAACGGACGGATCAGATGCAGCCGGACGGGGTCTGATTACCCCTCCGTTAGAAGTGATCCGAGCCGAGCGTTGATCTGGACTAGATCTTGGTCGTCCGTGATAAACAGAGTAAATGGACGGCCCTGATTTCGTCACTAAGCTCAGGAATCCGAAAACCCTAAATGCAAAAATTGTTTTAAACTCCATTTACAGACCACTAAACGGCATGATCATTGAGATCTAGATGACAGTAGAATCAAAGATCATTGGGGAATAGTTTTTAGATCTTAATACACATTCCTTAGAAGCCTATTTGGTAACCTAATTATTATCTAGGGTTTAGGATTTACCGAGCTATAGATGATGGATTGAGCTGATTTTAAAATGGTTGAATTTGTTAACTATCCACGTGTTGATATCCTTCACACTTCGAGCTCGGAGGAGGCTTCTACACGGAGTTGAGGAAGCTTGGACGGGAGTAGCTCTCGGTCAGCTACTGATCTCACCGCCGGTAACTTCGAACGCTGGGAAATTACTGGGAAGATGGAAGAGGAGCTCTGGGGAGTGGAAACGAAAGCTTAGAGCGACTAGGGAGCGACTGGGATGCAGGATCGCTTGGAAATGAATGAATCTGTCCCCTATACCCCATTCCAACTGCTGGAGTTCACTTGGACTGCTGAGATGCCTCAGATAGGATGCTGGGATGCTGGACACCTGGATCAGTTTGTTAGGAGCAGAGGAATCAAAGGACAACAAGGACACATGACATGTAAAGGTGTTTTTGGCCTTTTGTAAGCACATGGGAGTGATGGGAGCCATCTGATCCTGATCAAAGGGCTGGGATAGAGTCTAGGAAGGTTCTAGAGTGCTGTTTGAATGTCTGGAGTACTTAGGATTAAAAGGATTAGGTTTAATCAAGGGGTTTGGCCATGTAATGGATTCTTTGACCATTTGTTGACTGGTTTGACCAGTCAACAGGTCCAGTAAGTTGACATGGCATCCCAAAATACTTGATGAGCTGATGGGAGGCATTGGAAAGGTTTTGATGTTCAAATGTTGAGGTTTGAATGAATTTGCATGCATGAAAGGAAGTTTGACTAAGCCATCATAGGTTGACTTGGTCAAACCACTATGGCTTGACTCAAGATAAGTTTAGGGATAGTCTAGATATCAAATGGAGCAAGTCAAATATCTTTATGATATTGATTTGATTTTAATAGAACGATTTGAGCCAAATAGGTCAAGTTTGACCAAGCTTGGGTTTAGTTGACCAAGTCAATTATTGATTGGTCCGAGATGATTTGTCAGGTCCAAATAACTAGGAAGAATGTTTGAAAAAGTTTGATTAAGTTCAGAGGTCATTTTAGTCAAAAATACCTATTTGTACTCTTAAAGGCTCTCTTAGGTCAACCCTATTGACTTGGTCAACCAGGTTGACCCAAGGATTGGGAATGGGTCCAACAGGTTTGGTTTGATGTTTAAAACTTGCTGGAGGTGATTGCAATTAATTTGGAGCTCATTTGGTTTGAAATCCCTATTTGAGCCCCCTCAAGGGTATTTTGGTCATTTTGGGCTCATGACCACTGGGGGCTAAAATGAGTCCAGAAAAAATACAGTTTATTGATCAACATGTCAGGATTAATGGTTTGGAAGTGATTAAAGACTTTGGGGAGGCCTCTAAGGTCAGGATTTTCAAAGTGACAGGTCCAGTGGCATGGGCTGTAAATATTTGAAAGTTTTATAGCCTTTAAAATTTAATTTAGTTACTGAGGTTAGAGAGCTCATAATGAGCTCAAATTTGGAGGGTTGATACTAGAGACATGCTCCATCAGTATGAAACTGACAGAACCTGAATCAGAGTCCATTTCATTGGGTTTTGAAGTATTCAAAGATTTGCTGGTAAATGCCTTTAGGACCAAGCCTTAGGACCTGAGATCTAGGTCTAGAATTGATTGGATTTGTATTGACTTGAGTATGGATTGGGTTTAGGATCTTATTGAAGACCTCATACAAAAATGAGGTCAACACATGTCATCTCACATAACATGATTTATTGTATGTTATATATACTATATATTATATAAAGACAAATATCTCAAGCTCCCCTATGATGTGAGACTAAAAGAATTGTATGAATACTATGAGTTAGAATGAGAATTTGGGTTGGTTTTAGTTCCGAATTTGGGTTGGTTATACATCAATTTTTTTAATTGTGTATTATAAATTTATATATTATAAATTATTATAATTTGTATTATAAAAATTAATAATATAAATATTTTAATATTATGAATTTATATAATATATTAAATATTATTCATATTATATATTATATTTATAATTATCCCTTTATATTATATATTTTTAAGATTTTATAAATATATTTAATTCTCATATATTTATATTTATAATATACATGCACTTAAATTCATGTTAATGATTAATCAAGCTTTTTATCACACTTTATATATCTTTAATCAAATTTATTCAAGAGTCTTAATTGAGGTAATTATATATTTACTTTTAAATAGTTTATTTATTATATAATTTATATTATAATTAAATAATTTTACTATTTATCAACCCCACTCAAACTCTTGAACCTTAAACCTCTCCTTCTGGCTCTATGTCCAATATAGTCTTCATGACCTTGTAGAAAACCCTGGAAAGAGAGAAAAAGCATAAGGCCTTGCATAGTTGAAATATTCTATTGGCATTTATCATTGCTTACAAATAATGTTGTGGGCCTCCGAAAGGACATCGCTCGGCAGGGATAGAATGTAAAGGGTATGATTGCACAATCTCATAGGACAAAATAGTTGTAGGCCTTTTACACTCTTCATAGGTGGGCCAATGAGAGGGTAGATGAAATCATACAAATGATTAACCATTGAGAATAACAACTTTCACCTACGCACCTCAATGTATAATGATATATATAACATAAAGTCACGAGATTTTCCCCATCCGATACATCAGCTCGAGTGGGGTTTATTTTATATATGATTCAGTTTCGCAAGGGTGGAAGCCCTCGTGATTAATTACATCTTAAGCTAGGGCTTAAGAAGACTCTAAATTAAGAACTATACATTATTCTTTTAGATGGAATTGGTACATAAGGAGGAGTCTAAGAACTTTCTCTTCAGAGGGAAGGATAGGTTCAACTTGGCTTGGTCAATATGCATAGCACATATCATCATCCGGAAGGGATAAGGTAAGAAAATAAACTAGAAAAAGATAACACTACACTCTGAGCATATAAGAGAGAAAGATGGAAGCGGTGCCATCTATGTGACACAGATAGGTGAGATTTATATCCTCTAAAGGATAGAAGTGAAATTACTAGATGCGCCAAGAGGTGGGGGGTGAATTGCAAAAATTGTTGCAATAAAAAAATCCTAAACATGAGTTCTAATATATATATATTTTCTAAATTTTAACCATAAAAATATAATGCGGAAGTAAGTACTTGAACACAATTTGCAACAATGATTTTTACCACAATTATCACCAAGCAAATATAATGAAAATAAAATGAAAAAGGAAATAAAAGCTATAAAGGAAAAATCACACCAGAGATTTTATAGTGGTTCGGTCACTTGACCTACGTTCACTCCCTGTTGTCCACTCCGGGAATTTCACTACAAAACTATAGTTCTCCTTTTGCCCCCTCGGCAAGGCGGAGAAGCCCTTACAAGACTCACTTTCACCAACCCGACGTGGAGTGCCAAGCGCTTTGTCACCCTCATGGCGACGGTAGTGTACCTTCTCATTTTTCTTCCTCCTGGAGAAGGCAGAGTACCTTAGAGGACAGGGATGTAGAAGAGTCTCCCCCTCAGAGAGCCTCCCACAAGATCTTCTCGGTCCACAGGAGGAACAAAGTGCAGCAAGAACGAAGCAACCGTGTGATCTCCCTCACACTACTTTTCCCTCACCAAGCTCACCCTCTTCTTCCTCTCTCAAATCCTAAAATCTTCTCAAGAGCTCTCTCCCAAGGATTCCCTCTATAATCACGTTCCCCTCTCTTAGTCACATACAAAAAACATAACTTTTTAATACTTAAAATGGGCTCCAAAAACCCTGAAAATTTTCAAATTAGCTGTTACTATCGTACAGTACGATTCCACATCATACAGATGGAATCGTACTGTACGATTAGTACAAACGAGCTTCATCCTAGTACAAAGGTTTATGAACAGGTCTAAACTTCTGAATAAGTTTGAATAGTATGATATAAACTTATACATTATGATAGAGAAAACTTTTCTGTTCGTACAGGATGATAGTCTGGACAATCAAAACTCGTCTTTGTACATCGTTGAGTATGATCTACTTCGTACAATACGATTAGTCAAAATCAAGGTATCATCTAGGATAAAGTCCGGGACAATCAAAACTCATCTCTGTACATCGTAAGGTATGATCTACTTTGTACAGTATAATTAGGCAAAATCAAGGTATCATCCAGGACGAAGTTTGGGACGATAAAAAATAGTCTCGATTCATCGGATAATATGAACTGGTCCGTACAGTATGATGACCAATCAGAAATTAATCCTTGATTTACTCCACTAATCACTGGTTAATTTAAGTAAGTATTCAAAATACCTCGTACATTACAAAGGTCTTCATACAGTATGAACAGCTATAAAACTTTCTCAAATTAAATCTGGCAGCTAGGGTTTTTGATAGGTAACACATCGTACAGTACGATCGTAGTCGTACAGTACTACCTTGGTCAATTTAACCAAGTCAACCCTCCTGACCATAGTCTAGTGAAAAGCAAGGTCATCACCCAATTATGATACCCTTATCAGCATCACTAGATTACAATCATCCAACCATAATCAATTGTCAACATTCCTTCGGCCATTATTAACCAATTATAATTCTTCAACTATGCACCATCATCAAATTATAATTCTCAAGAAACCATAACTTACTATGATCCTTCAATCATCATTACATGACTACATGCAGCTAACCACTGTCATTCTGCTATGATCCTCTAACCAAAATTATCTGATTATGATATTATTATTGGCATATGAAGAATTGCTATTACACAAATTTTAATTGTTCATCTACACCATTTGTGTGTAACACTTTCCAATGAATCTTATGATTGTGCCTAATTTTCAAAACAAAATGTTGCTTCATGTAAGATAGTATGTTTCCATGGATAAATGAAGCATCCTTATGCCCATGCCTTTGGTTTGTTGATTGTGAAAGTCTAACTCCAAGTTGCACATCATAATCAAGCTTTTGGGTATTATCGAAAGAATTGCTTCATGTAACATCTAAACCAACCAAACTCTTTTATTTATTAGTTGATATGTCATCTTATATGGAGCATCTTCTCTCCCAACATGACTATACGTGCTTCGTAGAGCTTACCATCTCCATTAGCATGACCTTTCGGTTCCCTTATTGTTGAAGTTGGATTCAAAACCTATATTTGAAAAAAAAAAAAAAAATGTTCAAATCTATTCTCAATCTAATTCTAGCATAATTCAAAATAAAAATTGTTCAATTATGTTTGAACTAGATTCGAACAGTGTTCAGACATGGATCAACAATTGTTTTTTCAAATCCTTGTTTGAACTTAACATTCTAACTGAAGGATTACAATAAGGTTTGAACTTCACTAAAGGTTTAGGAATAACAAGTTCTAGACTTAGAATCTATCACTTGAACCCCATCATAATATGGCTCAAACACATTTATTATGCATGCACTTATTTATTTATTTTATTTGCTTTGTTGAGAATGTGGATGTCAAAACTTATTATTCCTATGGAGAAACACTACATAGCGTAGGTCACATATAAAATTGGTGGCGTAATGAGGAAATTGATTAATTAATCCATAAGGTTTTAATTAAGATGCCATTTGGATAACAAGTTGAATATTGAAATCCTATGAAAATTAATGAATAATTAATTGATGTAGATTTGTATAATTCTCAATTAAATCAAATTAAATCTTGAAAATCTGAGATATCTTCTCACACACACTTAATAGTCATTAAGAATAGGGAAGAATTATTTCACATAATTTTAAAATAAAGAACAAGCGTTTTATTTTATGAAACTTAAATTATTTATATTTTAAATAATTAAAGAAAATCAAATAATTTCAAATACTTCCAAATTTTATGGACTGTTTCTTAAATAACCCTTGTCATTTTGAATTAAATTTATTTTTTTTCTGTGTATTTGGATAGAAAATGAATTTTATATTATTAATAATTCAAATAATTTCAAAATATTTATATAATCGCTAATAAGGGGAAGTTTGTATGACTTAAAAAGGAATGCAATGTAAAAAAATAGTGTGTAAAACGAATATTTTGAAGTTATTTGGACTGGTGTAAAATAAATTAAGGTGAATAATTTTTTTTGTTTAATTTAAAGTAAAATGAATGTAGTGTAAAGTTTAAAGATTGAGGCGACTGGAGAGTGGCAGTGGTGGTGGTTGACAAGTGGTGACTGTGGCTAGCTGTGGTGATAACCGGAGGATGGAAGTGGTGGTGGTCGGTGGCCGGCAGTAGTGATGGTCGGAGGGTGCCAGTGCTGGTGGTCGGTGGTTAGCAACGGCATTGGCCGAAGGCGGCTACAGCTAGCAGGTAGCTAAGATGGTGGACGGTGAGGTGGCGGCCGAGGTAACAGGCTGGCAATGGGTTGTGGTTGAAACCGAGTGGTGGTAGCCAATTGTAGTTGAGTTTGCTTGCAATGTAAATAGTTCTCGCTCAAAATTAGACAAGATATGCTTGCCTAAAAAATGAGCTAAATTGTTTTACAGTACATTTAACATACTTTGCATTACTTTTTTATCCAATCAAATATCAAAATTTTTAAAAGCCTTGCATTCATTTTATTTTACACTCATTTTATCTCCAACCTAACAGTCTCTAAATATTTTGAATTTTGTAAGGAATGTTCCTTGAGTCACCTATGTCTTTTGAATTAATTTCATAAATTCTAAAATACATTTGGATGGGAAATAAATATAAAAACACTTACGCTAATTAATTAACTAATTGACCTCAAAAATTGGAAATTCCCTGATAATATACTAAGAAAACTTTTAAAAAATACAACATTTGGGCTCCTAATTTTCTAAAGTCTAAGATAATTTTTAATTAATAAAATAGAATACTTTGATAATCTTCATAATTGGCCTTCCCATCACTTTTAACTCATCAGATTTCATTTTTTTTCCATGTCATCATTTCTATCACTAGATCAGGAAGGGGGAAGGGGGAAGGGGGAAGGGGGAAGGAGGTACTGGGCATGCAATGTACAAGTGATCTTTAAAGCTAAGACCAAGAAAATGATACACACCAATTATGATTATAAGTTAGTAAGCTTTTAATAGAAAAGGAGTGCATGAATGGACCAAATCCTATATTACAAGAGAAGAAAAAGAAAACAAATTATAACATCCCATAGTTTACCTGTTACCACCTCAAGCTTGAAGTCTTTAGAGACCATCAACTTGCCTTAAGCTTGAAGTCAGTCGAAACACCCTAAACTTGAAGTCCATAAAGACCCTAAACTCAAATACGAAATATTTGGCTATTATTTAGGAAAGTTCATAAAGACCCTAAACACTTCCAATGACCACATACCACCTAGACTGATATCAAATCATTCTTATTACGTTTTATTCTTCTTATCTAGTGGTATTATGTTGACAAAATTTTTATTAAAACTATAGTTTAGCTAATATAAGGTTTGATATATCATCAAAAAATTATCTTGATCGGGTATGAATCTCGAATCAAAATCAAGTTGGAAATTTCAAAAATTAAATTCGGGGTCATCTGAACTCCGATTTTGCCAAACTTATAGACGAGCTGAACGTCTCGGAAATAGAAACCCAACGACACCAAATTTGACCCCATCCGAGCTCAAATTAGTCCAAATCGATGGCCCAAGGTACACTCATAAGGTTCAAACCATAGTTTGGATTACCAAACAGCTTCCAAACATGACATGCTTATAGTCAAATCGAACGACTCGACAAGAAGAATCCAATGAGCCCAAGATCACTGAATTTTGATATCATTAAAACATTTAAATGCTCAATAAAAGGTCAATGAGTAAAGTATTCAACATCGGCCATCCATTCAAACCACTCACAATTTACCTTTGATCTTCCTGCTGATTATTGGCCATGCCACTCTCAGAAAATTATAAATAGACCCCTCATTTCTCATAGAAAGTGACCCAAAGGTGGGGAAGAAGGAGGCTCAAGCACAAAGAGAAGAGAAAAAGGCAAGGAAGAAACTTATCCTCGAGAATAGAAGGAAGAAAAGAAAGAGAAGGAAGAGTATTCTCTTGTCACCACTCATCCTCGACCACTGTCGGACTTCCACCCGGCAACCTACCAATGCCGGAGTTCTGCTCAAAATGCCATCTGACGCCGGAGTTCTGACCGGCTGCCGTTTGACGTCAGACATCTACTCGACGCCAGACCTCCGCTCATCGTCGGATTTCTGCCTGATGCCGGACTCCTACCCGTCGCTGAACTTCTATTCAATACCAAACTTCTGTCCATCGACAGACTTCTTCTCGATGCCGGACTTCTGCCCGTCGTCAGACATTTCTCGGACTTCTATTTGACATTGGACTTATGTCCATCATTGGGCTCCTACCTGACACCTTCCTTCCGACCTCCGTTGTCAGACAACAGTTTTTATGACCTACGTCGCCCGCTGACTATGGTCCTTCTGATCTACGTCGCCCACTGACTACAGTACTCCCGACCTCCGTTGCCCACCGACTATGGCCCTTCCGACCAAGCGAACATGTAAACAATGATTCTTCCCATTTCCACCATGTAACACACTTTATAAGATGTATATTTGTTTCATAAAGTTATGGCCTTTCTTCCAACGAAAAGTCTCACTTGTAATCCAATGTAATAGTAGATTCATTCAAATTGGGTCAGACCCAGTGATTTTTCACATTTTTTGGATTTTCTACGTAAAAATATTGATGTCTCGTTAAATACTGCACCCTCTTTCTTTCATCTGTATGTGTGTTGGATCTTCGTATAAAGCTGAGACATTAAATTTTATATTTCTCTACCATTGCTATTACTTTAGGACACAATTACAAAGTTTAATCACAAAAGTCAACACTTTGAGACTTAAAAATTATGTTAAATTTATGCAATATAAGGAGTATCAATACATCTTCCTTATGTAATAAAATAGAAGAAAAAGAAAGATAGATCCTCTGGCCTAATCCCTAGAGGATTTTTATAGTATTAAGAGGGTAGGTAATTATTTTCATTGGTGAAAGGTATGATATATCTACAAAAGACCAAAATGCCCTTCAATTAAGGGCAATTTGATCCTTTGAGCTATCAGATGGTTGAAAATCATGATAGGTCCACCTAAGTCCCCTGTCATACCTTTATGCCCCCTGAAAATAATTAATAGTTTGTTAGGGGCATTTAACAACAAGATTGATGCAACTGAAGATCACGACAAGAACATTTAGGAAAGTAAGCCCCTATTGTCAAGCATATGGCATAACGGGAGGAATCTAATGTGGATAGAAGCTGGTGATGCATCATGATAACGATGTAAATATGATATAATCTCTAGCTAATATTGTTTACCCGAAATAATACCTATAAGTGCCCTCGCACTATATTATGAATATATATCAACTTTTATATCAAAATAATAATAATAATAAAATATATATTTAAATTTTTTACTTTTTTTCAAAAATTTCAATATAATAATTTAAAGTAATTAGAGTATTTTAAACCTATAGTTACAAAAAATTTCCATGAAATTTAATTTAATATACATAAATAATAATTAATTTTATATAAATGTAAATAATTAAAACGAATATATACAAAAAAGTTTCAGGTTTAACTTAAAATCAAATATTTGTAGTTAATATTCTAAATAACTTGCAAATTAAAAAATTAAAAATTTTAAAATTGACATAATATTAAGTGTTACTAATAGTTAAAAAGAAAAAAGAAAAAAGTGTGGATTGCATGTGGACGGTGACTTGTCCATGTGCTAGGTAAGTCATCATCCACGTGGCAATTTAGAGTCTATTTATGACAACTTTTTATTGCTTTGTTTTTTCAAACTGCAGCAACAATTCTATTTGACTAGTACTTTCTAGTTATTTTTTTTAGAAATTTCTGTACTGAGAAATGCCTTCGATAGTAGTTTTAAAAAATTATTTTCGCCGCAACAAACTTTACCACCACATTTACAAACAATTACAGCCATCTCAAACTAGCCCTTAATCTACTTTCAGAACTTAATTTCCCCCTATTTAAATTGACAATTCTAAAAAATCTGATTGTAGAATGTCGCCATAAGAAAGTCAGTGTAAATTTCATAATTTGAAATATTGGAATGACATTCGCACCTTAAATCAAGTCTAAAAACATGTTTGCTTGGGATCATGGCCTGGATTTGTACCTCAAGAATTATAACTTCAATATAAAATGAAGGAAAGAGTTTACTTGATTACTTGCTAAGTTAGATTCATACCTATTTAAATGAGCTCAAATTATGAATCTTGTAACATAACATCCTCTTTTTCACTGTTGTAATGTAGTGAAAGGGATAAAAATTACTATTCAAAGCTTGTGTAGAGTCAATATTGTAGGAAAATTAAAAATAATCAAGGTTGCTAAAAGTGGATCGGGCCGGCCGGTTTGATCAAAACAAAGAGCAGGATTAGCATCGAATCCGTAGTAGGACCATCAAACTAACGAACAGGCGCCGGTTTGATCATGAGAAGCATTATCTATTTAACATTGCTATACTATTTCCTAAACATGTCTATAAAAAATGATACGATTACAGAAGCTTTCGGCACTGAATGGAAATCATAGTTTAACTAAGATATCAAACAAAGCATGCACTACATAGCTGCTACTCTTTTTTCGTAACTTCAAGTCATCTTTAACTTAACAAACGAGGTAGAAGCAAGAAGTGGGAAAGATGGGCTTTACTTCATGTCAAGAAATAATTATACTTGCATGCAAAAAAAATATATGAATAAAATATTGTCTATTAACATGTTTCAGTAACATGAGAAAAAATGAAACTCTTGCATAAATATGTTAAAGAAAAATTATTAAAAAAAAAAAGTTAAAGAAAAATTGTTTGATCAAACAAGGGCTAAATATAGATTAAAATCATAACGGCTTAATCTAACCTAATTATTCCCTGCCAAGGTTTGAGATTATACGGTTAAAACTACAATCAAACTGATCAAACTCATTTAGTAACACAACTAAATTTTTGCAACTAAACACAAAGCCCTCATGCAATACCCACCAAAAATGCATCATCCACTCGAGTGAAACGAGCTACCATGAGAGCGCAATACAACTTTTCAGGATGCATTTCAAAATGGTAGAGAAACTATAAGATCTCAAAAATTTCTTTTGTTCATTTTATTTTTAATTGTTTCACATGCTATAGAAAGATAACTGAAGATGATATGTTATAATAACTCACATATTTGAAATAAATTTATTTGAAAAAATAAAAAAAATTATGAAGTTGAGCGCTTTGGCATTTATTTGGTGAGCGTTGCGACATTAGGTCATGATATATATACTCTTTCACTTGGTTGCTTGGCCAGAAAGAAATTAAAAGAGGGGAAGAAGGGAGAGGATGGAGAAAGGTCTTTGGATTATATTTGTTAGTCATTCATGTTAATTTTGTTCTATTTATAGTAAGTGACTAATCTTTTACTTCTATTTTCATTAATGTTGATTTCTAAGGATTTTATTTATCCTAAATTTGTCAAAAAATGCATTATCTTCTGATTTCATAAACCTTCATCATGCAAATTTAGATATATTATATATTTGATCATTTTGAATAATTTGATGTGATTTTAATATATTTTAAAGGAAGTATTGAATGATATCATATAGATGATATGATAACTCCATATGATACCCTACTGATTCACATGATTCATTGATTGAGAGTCATAAGGAGATTTGATTAGGAGTTATAAGGGTCGGGGCAATCAATTCACATGATTTAATGAGAGTTATAAGGAGTATATTGATTGAGAGTTATAAGGGGCGATTGATTGGTAGTCATAAGTGCAAGAGCAAGATACCTTTAAGATACACTCATTAAATATCTAAATATTGATACCGATACTACTATGAAAATTATACTGATATTGTGACTGATACTAATAATATTTATTGTCATTAACACTATTTAATGTTATTGATTATGATACTAATATTATTATTGACATTGATATTGTTGACTATTACTGATATTATGATTGATAGTAAAATAGATTGAGATATCGTGAATTATAGAAGTATAAATTGATACAGATAATTAATATATACATTGATGCATATATTTTTTATATGATTTACAATATATTATTCTATTTTATCTTGCATTAATTTCAGTTGTATGATTTTAGTTATTTGTTGGGCTATGTGTTCATTACATGATTTTACATATTTTTAAGAAAGGATAAGGATTCTATAATATGAGGTTTTGGACAAAATAAAAATGCAGTCAAGTTTCTTTTTGTTGTTTATTGGTAAGCTCTAGTTAAATGATTAAACTGAAATATAGATGCAATTTTTTCAATATAGATCCTGGAGTGTAACATATACACTCCTTAATGTCCAATATACAATAGAGGCTCGATAATAAGTATGCATTCCTCCCCCAATGAAATATTGTTTGGTCATCATATGCGGGAATCGGGAGCCACAGGATGGTCGGACCACCTTGTGAGGGAACTTGGAGACGCATGGTATTGCTATTATAGTTACTCTCCATTTATCAGATTAATTGTAAAAGTAATTTGTGAAATATTTATTCATATTTTATGAACTTAATTTATGCCACATTTATGTTATGCGTTATGCATTTTTTTATTTATGTTTTGTAGAGTTAGTTGTTGCATTATTAGTTTATTTTTAGTTGTCTCATATGCTTAATGAATGCAAAATAGTGCCATAGGAACCATAGCATGTTAAATCACTACAGGAAATTCAGCTGTTACCGGCGGCCTAGACCGGTGGTTGTCTAGCCGCCAGTAATAACGACGGTTTAACCAGCGGTTTTGTCGCCGGTTAATACCGGCGGCCTAACCGGCGGTTATTTAAGAATATGCCGCCAGAGCTAGCGACGGTCATGAAACCGCCGGATTAACCACCAGACTTAAATATTTCCGGCGGCATACCGGCGGCGTAAGCCGCTAAAAAACTGTCGGTAAAAGCCCTAAAATGAACCAGCCTGAGCCTCCCATTTCATTTCTTTTCTTCCCTTCTCTCTCTTTGCCCGCGCTCCGTCGTCGCCTCCGGTCGAGCAGCTTGACAACCACTGACGACTCCACACCGGCCGCCCTCGAGCTCTCACTGCAAGGCCGCCGACTCCACACCGACTCGCTCGATAGGTGATCTTTTTTATATGCTTTTTGATGATTATATGTTCTCACTAGACATTTGCAAGAGGTTGTACTCTAGTGTATGCTTTTTGGTGATTATATTCTTCTTGTTGATATGATTAGAGAGGGAGTTGAAGGTAAACTTGAATTATGGAGGTCAACCTTAGAGTCTAAATGCTTTCGTTTAAGTAGATATAAAATTGAATATATTAAGTATAATTTTAGTAATAATAGATCTAGTGGGTGGATTGTGACTTTGAGTGTGTTAATTCCTATTTTTAACAATAAAGGTGTTGCAAAAGATTGTGTGAA
The DNA here is from genome assembly GCA_016618105.1 of Dendrobium huoshanense. Classification (NCBI taxonomy): domain Eukaryota; kingdom Viridiplantae; phylum Streptophyta; class Magnoliopsida; order Asparagales; family Orchidaceae; genus Dendrobium; species Dendrobium huoshanense. The sequence goes on from CM028358.1 coordinate 51,384,442, forward strand.
TTATAAAGGAATTATGTTAATGTGTCATATTTTAAAACTATTGGAATGAGTTATGAAGCATAAGTTGCAGCGTGATACTAATATTTCTCAAAATAAATTTGTATTCATGCCGGGTAGGTCTACTATGGAAGCCATACATTTATTAAGAGGTTCGATGGAGAAATATAGAGAGAATAAGGAGGATCTACATATGATAAATATTGATTTAGAAAAAGATATGATAAAGTTATCAGAGAAGTGTTATGGAGAGTTCTTGAAAAGAAAGGAGTTAATAACACTTATATTCAAATCATTAAAGAAAATGTATGCAGGAGTTATTACTTGTATTAAAACACAAGGTCATTTGACCAAGTATTTTACTATTTCGATTGGATTACATCAAGGATCAGCCTTAAGCCCATATATTTTTTTCTTTAGTGATGGATGTTCTCACTAGACTTTTCAAAGGATGTACCTTGGTGTATGTTTTTTGTTGATGATATTCTTCTTGTTGTTAAGATTAGAGAGGGAGTTGAAGGTAAACTTAAATTATGGAGGGCAACCTTAGAGTCTAAATGTTTTCTCTTAAGTAGATCTAAAACTTAATATATAGATTATTATTTTAGTAGCAATAGACCTAGTGAGGGGATTGTGATTATCAAATAATTATGGAGGTTCTTCTTTCAATCATAGTATATATTTTACCCGATTACATATCAAATCTGTTGACTGAGCTTAGAATTTTCTTCAAAGACCTATGTTCATCTAAACTAAGCGAAGATGCTTTACAGATGAGTGAGGATAACATACCAATCATCCTCTACAAGTTAGAAAAAATATTTCCCGCAAGTTTTTTTGATTCTATGGAACATCTTCCAATCCATCAACCTTACGAAGCTAGAGTTGATGGACCTGTAAAATATCATTAGATGTATCCTTTCGAGAGGTAAAACATATTTTTATTAAGTTTTCAATATTTTTGAATAAGTTGAGATAACATATTTTTATTAACTTGATAATTATAATTGTTTAATAGATATTTAAACAAGTTGAAGAAATATGTTAAGAATAAAGCACGACCAGAAGGATCGATATGTGAAGCATATTTATCTCAAGAAATCACTCACTTTTGCTCATTCTACTTTGAACCGCATGTAAGGAGTACAAGAACAAAGATTGGTCGTAACATGGACTTCGATGTAGAAGAACAATCACATGCTGCATTATCAGTATTTAGAAATCATGGAAAGCCCAGTGACAAATGTGTTGAAATATTTCTAAACAATTTAGAAATCAAAACAGCGAATTTATATGTGCTACTGAACTGTGAAAAAGTTGAGCCAATCTTAGAGTAAGTTCTTGTATAATGTCAGTAATGAGTAATGTTTATTTAAAATATTAAAGTATTATTTTTCACCAGGTATTTCGTAAGCAATTTGCCTTTAACAAATTTGAGAGATATTGAGCAAGTTGTTGCAAATGAATTTCCAACTTGGTTCAGATCATATGTGAGCTTATAAATTTTAAAAATTTAATTTGAATTACATCTTCTTTATTACAAAAAAATACTAATATTTAAAAATATTTCTAGGTTCAAAACCCTGATAATAAATATTTCGATAAAAGCTTGCAAGCATTAGTATGGGGTCCAATGCGAAAAGTAAAAAACTTGGCTAATATATATACTGAATGTGTTCAAATTTCATACCAAGTCGTGGAGTGAAAGAAGAAATATTAAAAATTGTGGAGTATGTGTTAGAGGAAACACTCATGAAGAATATGAGTGTGATTATTATGGTATTCTGAATGAGATTCTTGATCTGGAGTACTCAGGCGAAGATGAGAACTTTGTATGCTTGTTTAACTGTCAATGGTATAATCCAGTACAGAATAGAGGCACAAGGGTTCATCCTGTGTATGGTTTAGTCGATGTAAAATATAGTAGAACATACGCAAAATTTGATCCATTTGTATTAGCAAGTCAAGCTATTTAAGTTTATTTCAGCAAATATTCTAGTGGTTGTTGAAATAAATAAGATTGGTTAGCTTTCATAAAAATAAAAGCACGGGAAATAATTGATCAACAATATATTATAGCAACTGCACATCAAGAGGATGAGATGTCAAATTGTAGGCCTGTTGAAATTATGGAGATGCCAACTATAACCTCTAGTATTGAAATGTAGTTAGAAGATGTGAATAATTCAACTATCTCAGGCAAAAATGAGAACGAGGATGAAAGTGAAGATACCCTTGAGAGCAAAGAAAATAGTTTTAATTCTGAGTAGTTTTTGTAGTTTAGAATTGAAGTTTTTATAATTTAGAATTGTAGAATTTTACTTTTGAATTATTTTGAATTCTGATAAATGAAAATGTTAATTATTTATTTATATTCTATATTCTGTTATATTTAGAATTATAGAATTGCAGTTTTTTATTAATTACTTCTTTTATTTGTATTTTTTATATATTATAATACTTTACTAATTGTTTCTTTTAATGTAGATTGTTTTAGGTAACGATCCTCCTCGTAAATCATTTGCCTCAAAGTTCTGCCAAAAGAAGTTGATTGTTACTCCCAATATAGCCAGACAGCCTGATGAAGGTGAGGGACCTTCAGTTCCACCGATTCTACCTACACCGCCACCACCCAAGAGCCAACAGCAGTCCCCGAGTGAGCAGGGTTAGGGTCAGTCAGATCCACCTGTTGTTGTACCACCACCCTTCCCTGTCTACTTCCCTACTCCCTCGACGAGTCCTCACTTTCCCTCTCCATATCAGGCACATGCAGCTCCATTTTATCCATATTACCCCCACCATCATCACAGGCAGCAGGTCCATCCACTAGTTCTCACCCTCCTTACCCCTACCCATATTATTACCCATATCCGGTGCAGCCATAACACGGTGGACCATCTAGACCAGCAGAGGTTGGCGCTAGGGATCATGCAACTGCAGCATATAAGCGTCAATACATTGAGCTTGAGGGAAATATGTAAGTTAAGTTTATGTTATTAAGTTTATTGTATTTTGATATATTATATGTTATTGACCAAAAAATTAACCTGCAGCTTCAATCCTTCAGGGCCACCTACACACAAGATTCGAGATATTATAAAGAACAAATATGATGCTCCTTACTTATCCTGGAAGAAGATCCCAAAGGAGGTTAGGGATATGTGGTTTGGAGAATTTCAGGTATACTTATTTGGTATGAATTCAAATATTTGATTTAATTTATACTAATCTTTTTTGTTATGCCTAAATTTTTACAGAAATAATTTAGGTGGTTGCCTGAGCATAGCACGAGGATAAGAACCAATTTTGAGAGGAGTGGAGCGACCCGTCTCAGGGACATGTTCATGGACACTAGAAAGTATGGACAACATCCAATAGGGATTGGAGAGGGCGTATGAGCTGATCTGAGTAGAGCTTGGGCGAACCCTGAGTTCACAAAAATAAGAAAGCAGAATAAGTAGAATAGAGCCTCTGACTATTGGGGTTTAGGAAGCGCCCTTCATACTGGTGGATCAATCTGTTCCTCATACGGAATATAGACGACGACTGGTAAGAGTTTTAAATTAGTTTATTAAATATATCTATGTTATTATAACTATATCTTATATTTTTAGAAAGAGTACCTTGGTTGGGAGCCAACACCGCTAGAGTTACACACAAGAACTCATCAACATTAAGCTGACCATCCATTGGTTGATGAAAAGGCTAAGAAGGCTCATGTGAGTATAATTTTTTGGAGTATGGGAATATAAATTTATTTTAATAAAACTAGCTAATTGTAATATCAATAAATTTTATGGATTTATTATCGTAGGATGATTTTTATGAGCTCAGGAAAGTTGGCAGTTCACTAGTGAGGGATCATCTTCAGGATCGACCCAGATTTCTGAGTATCATACATGGTCAGATGTTGTTGGAGGAAGATAGAGGGGGAGGTTATATGGCTTGGGATCGCAAGGATATGCTTATAAGGGCAATTCATCCACCTCAGCATTTTATGATCCAAGTAGAGCTGAAGAAACTATAAGCCAGAGGGTTGCAACGCTGACTAGAGAGATAGAAGAATGAGAAAGGTTCAAAATGAAATGCAAGCAGAGCTGCGATCCTACAGAGATGAAAGCCAAAGGAAGAAAGAGCAAGAGATAGAGCAGCCAAATGCAACTCCAAACAGCGAGGATACGGACGAGGATTAGCACTATTTTATGTTTGATGAACTTATGATGATATGATTGTAAAGTTACTTGGTTGAACTTAGAACTTGTGAATATGGTTGAACATGTGAACTTTGGTTACATTTATTATTTTGTTTGGTTTTACTTATGTATATAGTTGTGATAATTGATTGAATATAGTGGCGTGTTGCCCAAAATTTTTGTTATTGCTTGCTTTATGTGCAGGTTTAGACTTTAGGGTTAACCTCCCTCAAATAGAGGGGAGGCTGTCAATTTATTTTTTCAGATGCTACAGGTTTCCGGCGGCCAACCGGCGGTTTGGCCGTCAGAAATGACGATACCGGATGGCTGACTGACGTCGACTGAAATCTCTTTAAACCGTCAGTTTTTACCGACGCTTGCCGGCGGGTGTCCGGCGATGCACCGGCGACTTACACCGTTATACATGCCGTCGGTTTGGACCGCCGGGTAACGGCCGGTATTTTACCGGCGGTTTACCGACGCTTGCTGGAGGTTGTTCGGCGACACGCCGTAGCCACCGGCAATTCCGTCGGCACAGACCACCGGGTAGCTGCCGGTATGGTTGCCGACAGTTGGATAGCCGAAAAGCCGCCGGTAATAAGTCTGGTGATAACCGGCGGCAAGCGCCGTCAGAAAGCTGTCGGAGAAATAAACCTAAGTAAAAAAACCGCCGCCAACGATTTCCGACGCTGTTTTTTCCTGCGGCTTATAAACCGCCAAAACGACGTCAATTTTTTTTATATCGCCTGTAAAACCAGGTAAACCGCCGGTAAGAATCATCGATAATAGCTGAATTTCTTGTAGTGAATGACTACAGAGGTGAAGTTAACTTTATTAATTTTTAATAATATTATAATTATTTATGTCATCCGGTTCAATCGATCTCAACCCTAGTTCGATAGGTCGAACTAGTTTAACTGTGAACCTCTCCTTCATCCAATTCATTGTTTGGTCTAGGGTTCACAATCTTGTAAATAATTATAAAATGTGTGCATCTATAATGGGATGAATTGAAGATAGATGATAATAACAACGCTTTTACTCATGATGAACAATGATAAGAATATAATAATTATTAAGTACAAATATGATAATTAGAAAGAAATGAGGGTGATGTGATTTAAGCTTTTACTATGTTAATAATTCAAAATTTTAAATTTCTATGAAATAAACTAGCTCGGCAAAATTAATCTCCCACCATAGCTCTTGGCCATCATTAAAATCTTAACTCTTTTTCTTTTCAAAATCATAGTGACTAAAAGTTAAGATTTTAATGTTGGCCAAGAGCTATGGTGGGAGATTAATTTTACAATTTGAAAATTAATTTTGCAGGCTATAGTTTGGTGATGTTGTGGTCTTAATTGAGAGTTTATAATGAGATTCAGGTTTTGTTCGGTATGACTTTTTATCTATTTTTAAAGATGTTTTTTAGCAAAAAAATTCTTAAAAGTGTTGAGTCTAGTAATTAGGTTGTTAAGCCTAAGTGAATGTCCCAAGGCTACCAAGAGGGGGGTGAATTGGTAGTTTAAAAATTTTAAACCCTCTTTGAAGATTAAATTGAACCGAAATAAAAATTTCTTTTAAAGTTTGTAGAAAAATATTTTTCAACCACAGAGTTGTTAAAACTAAAATTTAAAGTGCGGAAATGTAAAAATAATAAAGTAAATGACACCAGACTTATAGTGGTTCGGTCTATAACCAGACCTACATCCACTCCTCAGAGGCACCCTCTGAGTATTGCACTAAAACCAATAGTGACTCTCCTTTAGCACCCACAGCAAGGCGGAGAAGCCTTTACAACACACTCTTTTCACCACTATCCGGTGCGTCAGAGAACCGTCATCCTTTTACACAATCCCCAGTGCTGGCAGAGAACCGTTGTCCTTTTACACAATCTCCAGTGTTGGCAGAGAACCGTCGTCCTTTTACACAATCCCCAGTGCTGGCAGAGAACCGTCGTCCTTTTACACTCTCCTAGTGTGGGCAGAGAACCCTACGGCTGTTCACACTCTCTAAGTGTAGGCAGAAAACCTTTCGGCTGTTCACACTCTCCAAGTGTCGGCAGAGAACCGGATCTCCTTGACTGATCTTCTCACAAGAATCTAGAAGGAAGAAGAAAAAGAGTGAAGTAATCCAAATTCACAAGTAGAGACTCTTACCTTTGAAATCCAAGTGAAGCCTTCTCGCTCCAGTGGTAGGAATCCTCCCTTGAATGCTCTTTTCCACTCACTCCTTGGCTATTCTTTCAAGAGGCACGAAGATCAAATGACAAAAATATTGGGTGGCAGTTTAATTTGGACTATTTATATAAAAGACAAGAAAAACCGCCCAAAAACTGTAAGTTTTCAATTCTGTACGCAATGGATCGTCCGGTACGATCGTGGATCGTCCTGGACGATTTTACTTAAACGATCTGAAACGACCATATTTGAATATGTGTATGAAATGTCTTCGTACAGATGATTGTCTTGTACGAACTAGGTTCGTCCAGTACGAACAGTTATTTCAAGGTCGATTCTAGAAACTGCTGAAAATTGTTCTAAGTCGGTTAATCGTTTGGACGAAAATATGTTCGTCTGGACGAAATTTTTACAGAGAGCCGATCGTCCTGGACGATTCTTGACTTCGTCTGGACGAAAAATTTCTAGAGGACCAATCGCCACGGACGATAATTTATTTTCGTCTGGAAGAAAATTTTCCAGAGACCCGATCGTCCTGGACAATTTTTTATTTCGTCTGGACGAAAATTTTCCAGAGGACCAGTCGCCACGAACGATGATAAAATTCGTCTGGACAAAAATTTTTCAGTGAACCAATCGTCCTGGAAGATATTTAATTTCGTTCTGGACGAATAAGACTTAGAAAAAAATTTTGAGCAAGTTCCTATTCGTTCCATGTGCTCTATAGGAGATAACTGTCTGATCGTCCCGTACGATCGGATATCGTCCCGTACGATCAGTATAAAATTATTATGATCTCCTTATGTGTGTGTGTATGATTTTATTCACTCAATTACAATCACTCCCTTTCAAATTTAATTCAAAGAAAAAAAATGCAAGTTTTAAATTAACAAAGTAACTCTTGTTGAATTTGATTTGAAGTTTTCGTAGTCTGGAGTCTGATTTTCCTGAAATGTTAGTACACACAAGAGCAAATACAAATCTTCTAAAATTGTTAGGAGATAACTACACATTTGAACAATAATGTTTGGAATCATCAAAACTACATAATTTGCAAAGATGTAAGGCATTCAAATAGCAACTATTCTAACAATCTCCCCCTTTTTGATGATGGCAAAACAATTATTGTTTGTTTGATTTCAATTTAAACAAATCTCTTATCTCCTAAACTCACCCTGAAATAATAAGTACATGAAAATAAGGAGGCATTTTAAAGTAAATAACAATATTTTTGTTTTTCAAACATTTTAACACAAACAACCACAAAGTCAAAAACACAAAAGCAAAATGCAAATAGAATAATCAAAACAAAACAAATCAATACCTAACATAATAATTTCTCCCCCTTTTTGACAACAACAAAAAGTGAAGAAGAAATAGACGAGAAATGTAAGTAATTATATGAAATTCAGTTGAAAATTTAATCTAAATGGTGAGTGACATAAGGTATGCAATTTTAAATTATAAACATTAGGTCAATCATAGAAATTCATAAAATTTAAGAAGTGATATAACATTGTAAGTAAGAAGAGTTTTTTCAAGACATGATTCAATTTAGACATTCGAATATAGAAAATCATTACAAGAGATAAGTAAAAAAAAAAAATTATATTTCAAAGTTCAATGGAATATAAATGAACATAAGATCAATTTGAATTAAGAGATTGAAAGAATTTGGAAAGAAGAGAATTACCACATGTGGAGCTTTGCGCATCTTTTTCAAACTTTTGGGCACCTTTTTGTGCATGTTTTGATATTGGCCTGATTTTGTGCCTCTTTTTCACAATGCAAATCTTTGCGCATTCCTTTTGATTTTTGTACTTTTTGCATAATTTTCAAGAGTAAGTGAGACCAATTCTTTCCAAAATCAATAATCTAAAATTTCAAATATTTCTAAGTGCATAAATATCACTTGAGCATAGAAATACAAAATAAGAAAACATCTAAATTGCAATAATAATATTAACTTTTATGTAGTCTAAATGAATAGACATGAATTTTAAAAGTTCTAATTACAACAAGTTATATACAACTTTTAAATTTAGAAAGACTAGATTTTCTAATATAGATAATCTCAAATTACAATCTAATTTAAGCACTATGAAGATTAAATAATACTAATGAAATTCATAAAAAATTAATCACATTTCAAAAACAAATCAAATTTGAAACAAGTACAACATCCATTGATATTAATGAAAGGATTACACATTTCATTATATCTAAAAACAAGTAAGAAAAATACACTGAACTTAAAAGAAAAAATAAACATAAAAATAAAAACTTAACATAAAAACTGACACAACAAAACATATAACACGAATACAACAAAAACAAAGAAATTCATCTCTACTGTTTTGGAGGAGGAGGAGGAGGAATGCTGCCAAAAAGGTTGAAGTAGGAGGCCATCAACATTACATTGGTATTAATTTCATGTATTTCATCTCTAATGTTACCAATGTTTTGTTGCTGCTGCTTATGTTGAGCATCAAAATGATCAAACCTTTGATCAACATGAGTCTCTAATCTATCAAATCTTTCAATCAGATTCTGATAATCTAACTGAGGTGCAGAAGTTTGCTCTCCTTCTTCTTCCTCTTCTGAAGCACTGGCATGTGCTTTTCCTTTTTCCTCCTTGAAAAGCAATTTGAAGGAAGCATCATTATAGTATACTGGCTCTTCGTATTCTTCATCAGGATGCACTAAGTTGTATTTCTTTTCCAAAATGTATGTGACTAAGTGTCCTAATGAGATGTTCCTTTTTCTCTTCTATTCTGCATGTCCTATTTCTAAAAGCCCATAGATATGATCTATGATAAGTTGGGCTTCGTCAATAGGATGACATTCCATAATAAAAAAGGTTAGAGCAGAAAGGAGAGGGGTAATATTAATCCTATCATCAGCTTTAGGAATGATTGAAGATCTAAAGATATGCTGGATGATTCGGGCATTTTTGGTCATACCAAAAACTCTAGCGACATGATAGTCAAGACCATTTTCTCTAATTATCTTATTGACATGATACCATTTGAAAGAGGTTTCTGACATTAGGGTGTGTGCTCTATATCCCTCAGTTCTTAAGTTTTAAAAGGCGCCAAGATCGTGCTTGGTGATTTCAACTTTTTGCTTGAAGATATAAGAACTTATGGAGGAGTGGTCTGAATTAAAACTCATGTTTGCTAGGAAATAGTGATAGGTTTGCTTGTTGTAGAAGTGGACGAGAGAAAGTATGAATTGAAATTGGGTTGAGGCAAAAAGGTGCATTACCTTAAAATTTAACTCGCTTTGGATTAAAATGCGAGAGGGAGTTATTTTGGAGGATGTAAAACAAGGAAAGGATTCCTCATTCGCCTTAGACAGGAAGTTTTCTGAGGCATTTCTATTGGGTTTCTTCACCAACACCTTTTGCCTCTTGCTTGAGGAGGCCATGAAGTAGAAAGGGATTGAAAGTGAAGTTTGGAAGTGTGATTGTTAAGTTAGAAAGCCTTCATATTTAAAGAAAAACGATACGTTCGTCCTGGACGAAAAATCATCGTTCGTCTGGACGAAAATATTTCGTATAGATGATCAAATTCGTCCTAAATGTAACAGATTTTCGTAATCAACACAACTTACGATGCGTCCCTTCGTACAGGCTTTTTGACTTGACCGATCGTATAGACAAAAATATTTCGTACAGACGATCAAAAAGTAACTCGTTTTAATGTCTCTTGAAAATCTTCCCCTACAATGAACCGACATCTGTTCGTCTGGACGAACCAAAATTCGTACAGATGAAATCCATATTAAAAACTGTCTTATCCATTCAACCGCTGCATTCAATCGTCCTGACATTTGAGAAAAAAAATTTTTTTCGTCCTGGACGATCGTCAGATCGTACAGACGATCTAATTAAAAACTGCTCTAAAAAAAACTGTTAAAATTCACGCAAACTGTTTCTTTCACACATCGTTAAGTACGAAACAAATTCGTCCCAGACAATTTCCTCCAATTTTTGAATTTTTGATTTTTAATTTAAGAAAATCAAACTAAACATTCAAAAACACAGAAAACATAAAACAAAACCATAGACCTAAAAATAAATTCATTCAAAACACACAAAATTTCACAAAATCAAAAACAAAACAAAACAAATATCAATGTTGCAAAGACATTTTGATTAGGCATTCAAATCAATAACACCAAGCCTTGTTCTTAAAGTACTGAAGGTATCAAAGGCTAAAGGTTTTGTAAAAATGTCTGCAAGTTGATTTTCAGTTGAAACATGTGTGAGTTCAATTTCTCCCTTGGATACATGATCCCTTATGAAATGATGCCTTATATCAATGTGTTTGGTTCTAGAATGTTGAATAAGATTTTTGGAAATGCAAATAGCACTAGTATTGTCACAATAAATTGGAATAGTACCTATAGTTAATCCTAAATCAATCAATTGTTGTTTTAACCAAAGTACTTGTGCCACACAACTTCCTAATGCAATGTATTCTGCTTTTGCAGTAGATAGTGCCACTGAATTTTGTTTTGTACTAGACCATGATACTAATGAATTTCCAATGAATTGACATATTCCAGAAGTACTTTTCCTATCCACTCTACAGCCTGCAAAGTCAGAATCTGAGTAACCAATAATTTCAAATGAAGAGCTAAACTTAGGATACCAAATTCCTAAGTTTTTAGTTCATAGTAGATATCTTAAAATCCTTTTCACTGCTGTCAAATGTGATTCTTTTGGATCTGATTGAAATCTAGCACATAAGCAAACACTGAACATAATATCTGGTCGGCTAGCAGTCAAGTAAAGTAAAGGTCCTTATCCAACTGAACTGAGGAACTCATTGGTGTACTAACAGGTTTAGCATTATCCATTTCATATTTTTTGAGGATGTCCTTAATATATTTAGTTTGACTAAGAAAAGTATGTAATTGAGTGAATAAAAACATACCACACACATAAGGAGATCTTAAAAATTTTATACTGATTGTACGGGACGATATCCGATCGTACGGGACGATCAGATAGTTATCTCCTATAAGAGCACATGGAACGAATAGGAACTTGTTCGAAAAAAATTTTCTAAGTCCTATTCGTCCAGGACGAAATTAATTATCGTCCAGGACGATTGGTTCTCTGTAAAATTTTCGTCCAGACGAATTTACATTGTCGTCCATGACGACTGGTCCTCTGGAAAAATTTCGTCCAGACGAAAATAAAAATCGTCCAGGACGATCAGGTCTCTGGAAAATTTTCGTCCAGACGAATTTATATTGTCGTCCATGACGATTGGTCCTCTGGAAAATTTTCGTCCAGACGAAGTCAAGAATCGTTCAGGACGATCGGTCCTCTGGAAAAATTTCGTCTAGACGAACATATTTTCATCCAAACGATTAACCGACTTAGAATAGTTTTCAACAGTTTCTAGAATCGACCTTGTAATAACTGTTCGTACGGGACAAACCTAAATTCGTACAGGACGATCTACTGTACGAAGTCATTTCGTACACATATTCAAATAGGGTCGTTTCAGATCGTCTAAGTAAAATCGTCCAGGATGATCCACGATCGTACAGGACGATTCACTGCGTACTGAATTGAAAACTTGCAGTTTTTGGGCGGTTTTTCTTGTCTTTTATATAAATAGTCCAAATTAGACTTCCTCCCAATCTTTTTGTCATTTGATCTTTGTGCCTCTTGAAAGAATAGCCAAGGAGAGAGTGGAAGAGAGCATTCAAGGGAGGATTCCTACCACTGAAGCGAGAAGGCTACACTTGGATTTTAAAGGTAAGAGTCTCTACTTGATGAATATGATTACTTGAATAAAAATTTTGAGAATTTAAAATCATCCTATGCTGAACTTGAAAAAGAATTTAAGAATTTTAAGGATGAATCTGAGAGCAATACATATAGAATCAATTATACCAATTGTATCTTGGAAGATATGAATTCATTTTACAAACTCACAATAAGAGCTCTCGAGGATAATAGGAACCCCCCTAAACTTGAAGATTTTACAAATCCTAAATATTATCCTAAATTCATGAAATCCCTTAGAAGATAATCATATGAAAGAAAACATAGGAATATTTTTCCTAATGTTAAATGTAATAATTATGGATTTTTAGGACATATATCTCACACCTGCACTTTAAAGATGAAAACTAATTTGGTGTGGAGAACTAAGATGCATAAATCTAGACATATCATACATGCATCTGATTATAAATATCATAAAGGTGAGCCCAAACTTGTTTGGGTTCCCAGGTCTAACATTTGAAAATTTTGCAGGAGTACTCTCACACAAGACCTCGTGAGAGTATATGGTACCTGGACAGTAGATGTTCAAAGCATATGACTGGAGATATTGCTCAATTCATAACGCTGGAAGCCAGGAGTGGAGGCAAGGTTACACTTGGAGATAATACCATAAAGAAAGTGGTTGGATCAGGTATGATTAGAAATTTGAAAAACTTTTTCATAGACAATGTGTTATTAGTTGAAGGCTTAAAACATAATTTGCTTAGCATAAGTCAGCTATGTGATAAGGGCTATAATGTAAAATTTTTACCTACTAGCTGCATAATAAGCCTAAATGAGAAAATTATTTTAAATGGAAAAAGGGTAAACAATATCTACATGCTAGATTTAAATTGTATTCAATCTCCTACTGCTTTTTGTTTGAAAACTGTTTCTGATGAATCATGGCTTTGGCATAGGAGACTTTGTCATTCTAGTATGAAAAACCTTAGGAGAATTATCCAAAAGAATTTGGTGAGAGGTATACCTAAACTAGACTTTACCAAGGACCATCTTTGTGATGCATGTCAATTAGGAAAACAAGTGAAGTCCTCTTTTAAGTTTAATAAAGATCTTAGGACCAGTAAACCTTTAGAAATTCTACACATGGATCTTTTTGGACCTGTAGGCACTGTAAGTCTAGGAGGGAAGGTATACGGATTTGTTATAGTTGATGATTTCTCAAGATTCACTTGGGTTAGATTTCTTTTTCATAAGAGTTAATTGTTTGAGGAATTCAGAAACTTTTCTACTTGGATTCAAAGGAAACTAGGGAGTTAAATAATTTCTATATAAAGTGATCATGGAGGAGAATTTGAAAATGAAAGATTTGAAAATTTCTATAAAGAAAAAGGGATTGATCATAATTTTTCTGCACCTAGAACCCCTCAGCAAAATGGGGTAGTTGAAAGGAAAAATAGAACATTAATAGAAGCTGCCCGAGCAATGTTGGCAGAATACTTGCTTCATAGATATTTTTGGGCTGAGGCGGTTAGCACTGCATGCTATGTTCTGAATAGGGTGAATGTGAGATCAAATTTGAATAAAACACCCTATGAGTTGCTAAAAGGTAGAACACCAAATTTGTCTCATTTGCATGTATTTGATTGCAAGGTGTTCATACATAATAATGGAAAATCTGCCTTAGAAAAATTTGATCCAAAATCAGATGAAGGAATTTTTGTTGGATATTCAAGTGTTGGAAAATCTTATAGGGTATTCAACAAAAGAACTTTAGTCATTGAAGAAATCACACATGTTGTATTTGATGAAAGTGGAAACTTGGAAGAGCCAAATGTTGTTGAAGAAGAAATTGAAGAAAACTCCCAAAAGATTGATATATTAAATTTGGAATAAAATGTGGAAGAAAATTTGGAAAGAGAAAACCCTTTGCCTAGAGATTTGAGATTTTCTAAAAACCACCCAAAGGAATTGATTATAGGTGAACCAAGTGAGGGTGTTAGAACTAGGCGTGAATTAAACAAGGAAGTCAATCATTCAGCCTTTATTTCAACTATTGAACCCACTAACATTGATCAAGCACTTTCTGATGAATTTTGGACATTGGCCATGCAAGAAGAGTTAAATCAATTTGTAAGAAATAAAGTTTGGGAATTAACTACAAGGCCAAAAGATCAAAATGTTGTTGGAACCAAGTGGGTGTTCAAAAATAAAATGAATGACTCAGGAGTAGTCATTAGAAATAAGGCTAGATTAGTAGCTAAGGGGTATAATCAAATTAAAGGAATTGATTTTGAGGAAACTTTTGCCCCTGTAGCTAGACTTGAAGCAACTAGGGTTTTACTAGCCTTTGCCTGTTTTAAAGGTTTTAAATTGTTTCAAATGAATGTCAAAAGTGCCTTTTAAAATGGGGTAATTGAGGAAGATGTTTTTGTATAACAACCTCCAGGTTTTAAAAATTCTAAATTTCCAAATCATATTTTCAAGTTAAAAAAGGCATTATATGGATTGAAACAGGCACCTAGGGCTTGGTATGAGAGGTTGAGCACCTTCCTAATTGAAAGATCTTTTGAAAAAGGAAGTGTTGATACAACTCTCTTTTGAAGAAAAATTGAAAAAGATATACTTATTGTTCAAATTTATGTGGATGACATCATCTTTGGATCTTCAAATAAAAATCTTTGTGATGATTTTTCTAAAACAATGAGTAGTGAATTTGAAATGAGTCTAATGGGAGATTTAAATTACTTTCTAGGATTTAGCATTAAGCAACTTGAGGAAGGTACATTTCTTAGTCAAACTAAATATATTAAGGACATCCTTAAAAAATATAAAATGGACAATGCTAAACATGTTAGTACACCATTGAGTTCTTCAGTTCAGTTGGATAAGGACCTTAAGGGAAAATTTGTTGATCAAAAGAAATTTAGAGGGATAATTGAATCTTTACTTTACTTGACTGCTAGCCGACCAGATATTATGTTCAGTGTTTGCTTATGTGCTAGATTTCAATCAGATAAAAAAGAATCACATTTGACAGCAGTGAAAAAGATTTTAAGATATCTATTAGAAACTCAAAACTTAGGGATTTGGTATCCTAAGTTTAGCTTTTCATTTGAAATTATTGGTTACTCAGATTCTGACTTTGCAGGCTGTAGAGTGGATAGGAAAAGCACTTCTGGAACATGTCAATTCATTAGAAATTCATTAGTTTCATGGTCTAATAGAAAACAAAATTCAGTGGCACTATCTACTGCAGAAGCAGAATACATTGCATTAGGAAGTTGTGTGGCACAAGTACTTTGGTTAAAACAACAGTTGATTGATTTAGGATTAACAATAGGCACTATTCCAATTTATTGTGATAATACTAGTGCTATTTGCATTTCCAAAAATCCTATTCAACATTCTAAAACCAAACACATTGATATAAGGCATCATTTCATAAGGGATCATATATCCAAGGGAGAAATTGAACTCATACATGTTTCAACTGAAAATCAACTTGCAGACATTTTTACAAAACCTTTAGCCTTTGATACCTTCAGTACTTTAAGAACAAGGCTTGGTGTTATTGATTTGAATGCCTAAACAAAATGTCTTTGCAACATTGATATTTGTTTTGTTTTGTTTTTGATTTTGTGAAATTTTGTGTGTTTTGAATGAATTTATTTTTAGGTCTATGGTTTTTTTTTTATGATTTCTGTGTTTTTGAATGTTTAGTTTTTTTTTCTTAAATAAAAAATAAAAAATTCAAAAATTGGAGGAAATCGTCCGGGACGAATTCTGTTTCGTACTAGACGATGTGTGAAAGAACAGTTTGCACGAATTTTAACCGTTTTTTAGAGCAGTTTTTAATAAGATCGTCTGTATGATCTGACGATCGTCCAGGATGAAAATTTGTTTTTTTTTCTCAAATGTCGGGACGATTGAATGCAGCGGTTGAGTGGATAAGACAGCTTTTAATATGAATTTCGTCTGTACGAATTTTTGGTTCGTCCAGACGAACATATGTCGATTCATTGTAGGGGACGGTTTTCAAGAGACATTAAAACGAGTTACTTTTTGATCGTCTGTTCGAAATTTTTTTGTCTGTACGATCGGTCAAGTCAAAAGCCTGTACGAAGGGACGCATCGTAAGTTGTGTTGATTACGAAAAGCCGTTACATTTAGGACGAATTTGATCGTCTGTACGAAATATTTTCGTCCAGACGAACGATGATTTTTCGTCAAGGACGAAAGTTTTCGTCCATGACCAACGTATCGTTTTTCTTTAAATAGGAAGGCTTTCTAACTTAACAATCACACTTCCAAACTTCACTTTCAATCCCTTTTTACTTCAAATCGACAATGGCCTCCTCAAGCAAGAGACAAAAGGTGTTGGTAAAGAAACCAAATAGGAATACCTCAGAAAACTTCCTGTCTAAGGCGAATGAGGAATCCTTTCCTCGTTTTGCATCCGCCAAAATAACTCCTTCTCGCATTTTAATCCAAAGCGAGTTAAATTTTAAGGTAATGCACCTTTTAGCCTCAACCCAATTTCAATTCATACTTTCTCTCGCCCACTTCTACAACAAGCAAACCTATCATTATTTCCTAGCAAATATGAGTTTTAATTCAGACCACTCATCCATAAGTTCTTATGTCTTCAAGTAAAAAGTTGAGATCACCAAGCACGACCTTGGTGCATTTTTGAACTTAAGAACTGAGGGATATAGAGCTCACACCCTAATGTCAGAAACCTCTTTCAAATGGTATCATGTCAATAGGGTAATTGGAGAAAATGGTCTTGACAATCATGTCGCTAGAGTCTCCGGTATGACCAAAAATGCCCGAATCATCGACCATATCCTTCGATCTTAAATTGGTATACATATTTCAAAATAACAAAGTATCTCATGTTGAATTTGATCTGAAGTTTTCGTAGTCTGGAGTCTGATTTTCCTGAAATGTTAGTACACACAAGAGAAAATACAAATATTCTAAAATTGCTAGGAGATAACTACACATTTGAACAATAATTTTTGGAATCATCAAAACTATACAAGTTGCACAAATGTAAAGCATTCAAATAGTAACTATTCAACAATCTCCCCCTTTTTGATGATGGCAAAATAATTATTATTTGTATGGTTTCAACAAATCTCCTATCTCCTAAACTCCCCCTGAATTAATGAATACATGAAAATAAGGAGGCATTTTGAAGCAAAGAATAAACTTTTTGTTTTTCAAAAAATTTTTAACACAAATAATCACAAAAGCAAAATGCAAACAGAATAATCAAAACAAAATAAATCAAAACCAACACAAACATCAATTACCAACACAAACACAATAATTTCTCCCCCTTTTTGACAACAACAAAAAGTGAAGA
Organism: Dendrobium huoshanense; assembly: GCA_016618105.1. Taxonomy (NCBI): domain Eukaryota; kingdom Viridiplantae; phylum Streptophyta; class Magnoliopsida; order Asparagales; family Orchidaceae; genus Dendrobium; species Dendrobium huoshanense. The sequence goes on from CM028358.1 coordinate 51,401,938, forward strand.
AGAAATAGACGAGAAATGTAAGTAGTTATATGAAATTCATTTGAAAATTTAATCTAAATGGTGATTGACATAAGGTATGTAATTTTAAACTAAAAATATTAGGTCAATCATAGAAATTCATAAAATTTAAAAAGTGATATAACATTGTACGTAAGAAGAATTTTTCAAAACATGATTCAATTTAGACATTGGAATATAGAAAATCATTATAAGAGAGATGTAAAAAAAAAATTTATATTTCAAAATTCAATGGAATATAAATGAACATAAGATCAATTTGAATTAAGAGATTGAAAGAATTTGGAAAGAAGAGAATTACCACATGTGGCGCTTTGCGCATCTTTTTCAAAATTTTTGGCACATTTTTGTGCATCTTTTGACATTGGGCTAATTTTGTGCCTCTTTTTCACAATGCAAATATTTGCGCATTCTTTTTTATTTTTGTACTATTTGTACAATTTTTCAAGAGTAATTGAGACCAATTCTTTCCAAAATCAATAATCTAAAATTTCAAATATTTCTAAGTGTATAAATATCACTTGAGCATAGAAATACAAAATAAGAAAATATCTAAATTGCAATAATAATATTAACTTTTATGTAGTCTAAATAAATAGACATGAATTTTAAAAGTTCTAATTACAACAAGTTATAAACAACTTTTAATTTTAGAAAGACTATATTTTCTAATATAGATAATCTCAAATTACAATCTAATTTAAGCACTATGAAGATTAAATAATACTAATAAAATTCATAAAAATTAATCACATTCCAAAAAGCAAATCAATTTTGAAACAAGTACAACATCCATTGATATTAATAAAAGGATTACACATTTCATAATAAAAAAAAAATACACTGAACAACATAACATAAAAAAAATCATGAAAACAAACACAAAATATAAAAACTGACACAACAAATATCTCTACTGTTCTGGAGGAGGAGAAGGAGGAATGCCGCCAAAAAGATTGAAGTAGGAGGCCATCAACATTACATTGGTATTAATTTCATGTACTTCATCTCTAATGTTACCAATGTCTTGTTGCTGCTGCTTAAGTTGAGCATCAAATTGATCAAACCTTTGATCAACGTGAGTCTCTAATCTATCAAATCTTTCAATCAGATTCTGATAATCTGACTGAGGTGCAGATGTTTGCTCTCCTTCTTCTTCCTCTTCTGAAGCACTGGCATGTGCTTTTCCTTTTTCCTCCTTGAAAAGTAATCTGAAGGAAGCATCATTATAGTATACTGGCTCTTCGTATTCTTCATCAGAATGCACTAAGTTATATTTCTTTTCCAAAATATATGTGACTAAGTTCCCTAATGAGATGTTTCTTTTTCTCTTTTGTTCTGCATGTCCTATTTCTGAAAACTCATAGATATGATCTATGATAAGTTGGGCTTCGTCAATAGGATGACATTCCATAATCAAAAAGGTTAGAACAGAAAGGAGAGGAGTAATATTAATCCTATCACCAGCTTTAGGAATGATTTTAAATTCTCAAAATTTTTATTCAAGTCATCATATTCATCAAGTAGTTTCATGTGGTTGTTATCTATTAAAGCATGATCTTTCCTAAGGATTTCGTGTTCCTTATTAAGCTCTTTCAATTCTAAACTTAAACTAGCATGCATCTTTTTCATTTTCCTATATGCATCATGCATGTGTTCAGAAACTTCAAACAATTCATCATAGGCTAAATCACATACCTCTTCTTGATCTGATTGTTCAACATTATCTGCCATCAAGCAAAGGTTGGTGACTTCTTCTTCTTTTTCAGTCTCAGATGAGTCTGAAGCTGAGTCCGCCCAGAAAGCTCTTTGAAACTTCTTCTTGCCCTTCTTTACCATTGGTTTCTCCTCTACCTTCTCCTTGCTCGGAGTGGCTTTGAGTTTTGGATACTCAGTCTTTATATGACCTGGTTTCCTGCATTCATAACAAATTACTTCATTAGAAATCTTGTCATTTCTGTTATACTTACCTCTATTCCATTGCTGGCGTCTCTTCTTCTTCCTCTTTAAAAAGCTTCTGAATTGTCTTGTCATCAATGCAATATCATCTTCATCCTCAGGTTGTGAGTGTTCACTTTCAGACTCTTCCACATTTAGTGCAATATTCTTGTCCTTTCGTGGTTCACCTGCATCAATCTTTCTTTGACTTACTCCTTGCTCATAAGCAATGAGTGAACCAAGAAGATTGTCAATTGAATAAATGTTCAGATCTTTAGACTCTGTAATTGCAGTAATTTTAGCATCGTAAGCAGTAGGTAAACAACGAAGAATCTTATTGACCATTTCAGCATTAGTTAATTCCCTACCAAGTGCATGCAAAGAGGTGACAATTTAAGTGAATCTTGTGTACATGTCTGAAATAGATTCATTAGGTTTCATGCGAAATAATTCATAGTCATGTAACAAGATATTGAGTCTTTATTGCTTAACCTCATTTGTCCCTTCATAAGTTATACAAAGTCTATCACATATGTCCTTTCCACTTTTACAAGTGGAAACTCGCATGTAGTCTTCAGATTTTAAAACACAAAAGAAACTATTTAAACATTTCGCATTTAATTGTGCTAAGTCACGTTCTTCAATAGTCCAATCTACATAGGGTATTTCTACCCTAACTCCATCAACTAATCTAGTTGGTTTTGAGTAACCTTCCTGGACTAGCATCCACATGCGATAATCAAGTGACTGTAAGAAAGTAGACATGCGTGTTTTCCAAAAAATCAAAAGGAATATTGTCAAACAGTGGAGGTCTAGTGATAGAGTAACCCTCAGGTGTGTTTCGGTTTCCAAATGTAGCCATCTACGTTAATCAAAAAGTAGTTCAAACTTATGATTTTGAAACAATGCTCTGATACCACTTGTTGAGTCTAGTAATTAGGTTGTTAAGCATAAGTGAATGTCCCAAGGCTACCAAGAGGGGGGTAAATTGGTAGTTTAAAAATTTTAAACCCTCTTTGAAGATTAAGTTGAACCGAAATAAAAAATTTCTTTTAAAGTTTGTAAAAAAATATTTTTCAACCACAGAGTTGTTAAAACTAAAATTTAAAGTGCGAAAATGTAAAAACAATAAAGTAAATGACACCAGATTTATAGTGGTTCGGTCTATAACCAGACCTACATCCACTCCTCAGAGGCACCCTCTGAGTATTGCACTAAAACCAATAGTGACTCTCTGTTAGCATCCACAGCAAGGCGGAGAAACCTTTACAACACACTCTTTTCACCACTACCCGGTGCGACAGAGATCCGTCGTCCTTTTACACAATCCTCAGTGCTGGCAGAGAACCGTCGTCCTTTTACACAATCTCCAGTGTTGGCAGAGAACCATCGTCCTTTTACACTCTCCTAGTGTGGGCAGAGAACCGTCGTCTTTTTACACTCTCCTAGTGTGGGCAGAGAACCCTACGGCTGTTCACACTCTCCAAGTGTAGGCAGAGAACCTTTCGGCTGTTCACACTCTTCAAGTGTCGGCAGAGAACCGGATCTCCTTGACTGATCTTCTCACAAGAATCTAGAAGGAAGAAGGAAAAGAGTGAAGTAATCCAAATTCACAAGTAGAGACTCTTACCTTTGAAATCCAAGTGAAACATTCTCGCTCCAGTGGTAGGAATCCTCCCTTGAATGCTCTCTTCCACTCTCTCCTTTGCTATTCTTTCAAGAGGCACGAAGATCAAATGACAAAAAGATTAGGTGGCAGTCTAATTTGGACTATTTATATAAAAGATAAGAAAAACCGTCCAAAAACTGCAAGTTTTCAATTCAGTACGCAGTGAATCGTCCTGTACGATCGTGGATCATCCTGGATGATTTTACTTAAATGATCTGAAACAATCCTATTTGAATATGTGTACGAAATGACTTCATACATTAGATCATCCTGTACGAATTTAGGTTCATCCCGTACGAACAGTTATTACAAGGTCGATTCTAGAAACTGCTGAAAACTGTTCTAAGTCGGTTAATCGTTTGGACAAAAATATGTTCGTCTGGACGAAATTTTTCCAGAGGACCGATCGTCCTGGACGATTCTTGACTTCGTCTGGACGAAAATTTTCCAGAGGACCAATCGTCATGGACGACAATGTAAATTCGTCTCGACGAAAATTTTCCAGAGACCTGATCGTCCTGGACAATTTTTATTTTCGTCTGGACAAAATTTTTCCAGAGGACCAGTCATCATGGACGATAATATAAATTCGTCTGGACGAAAATTTTACAGAGAACCAATCGTCCTGGACGATAATTAATTTTTTCCTGGACGAATAGGACTTAGAAAAATTTTTTCGAATAAGTTCCTATTCGTTCCATGTGCTCTTATAGGAGATAACTGTCTGATCGTCCCGTACGATCGGATATCATCCCGTACGATCCGTATAAAATTTTTAAGATCTCCTTATGTGTGTGGTATGTTTTTATTCACTCAATTACAAAGTACCTTCCTCAAGTTGCTTAATGCTAAATCCTAGAAAGTAATTTAAATCTCCCATTAGACTCATTTCAAATTCACTACTTATTATTTTAGAAAAATCATCACAAAGATTTTTATTTGAAGATCCAAATATGATGTCATCCACATAAATTTGAACAATAAAATTTCCACTTTCATCAAATACAACATGTGTGGTTTCTTCAATGACTAAAGTTTTTTTGTTGAATACCCTATAAGATTTTCCAACACTTGAATATCCAACAAAAATTCCTTCATCTGATTTTGGATCAAATTTTCCTAAGACAGATTTTCCATTATTATATATGAGCACCTTGCAATCAAATACATGCAAATGAGACAAATTTGGTGTTCTACCTTTTAGCAACTCATAGGGTGTTTTATTCAAATTTGATCTCACATTCACCCTATTCAGAACATAGCATGCAGTGCTAACCGCCTTAGCCCAAAAAATATCTAGGAAGCGAGTATTCTGCCAACATTGCTCGGGCGGCTTTTATTAATGTTATGTTTTTCCTTTCAACTACCCCATTTTGCTGAGGGGTTCTAGGTGCAGAAAAATTGTGATCAATCCCTTTTTCTTTACAGAAATTTTCAAATCTTTCATTTTCAAATTCTCCTCCATGATCACTTTGTATAGAAATTATTTCACTCCCTAGTTTCCTTTGAATCCAAGTAGAAAAGTTTCTGAATTCCTCAAACAATTCACTCTTATGAAAAAGAAATCTAACCCAAGTGAATCTTGAGAAATCATCCACTATAACAAATCCGTATACCTTCCCTCCTAGACTTACAGTGCCTACAGGTCCAAAAAGATCCATGTATAGAATTTCTAAAGGTTTACTGGTCCTAAGATCTTTATTGAACTTAAAAGAGGACTTCACTTGTTTTCCTAATTGACATGCATCAGAAAGATGGTCCTTGGTAAAGTCTAGTTTAGGTATACCTCTCACCAAATTCTTTTGGATAATTCTCCTAAGGTTTTTCATACTATAATGACAAAGTCTCCTATGCCAAAGCCATGATTCATCAGAAATAGTTTTCAAACAAAAAGCAGTAGGAGATTGAATATAATTTAAATCTAGCATGTAGACATTGTTTATCTTTTTTCCATTTAAAATAATTTTCCCATTTAGGCTTATTATGCAGCTAGTAAGTAAAAATTTTACATTATAGCCCTTATCACATAGCTGACTTATGCTAAGCAAATTATGTTTTAAGCCTTCAACTAATAACATATTGTTTATGAAAAAGTTTTTCAAATTTTCAATCATACATGATCTAACCACTTTCTTTGTGGTTTTATCTCCAAGTGTAACCTTGCCTCCACTCCTGGCTTCCAGAGTTATGAATTGAGCAGTATCTCCAGTCATATGCTTTGAACATCCGCTGTCCAGGTACCATATACTCTCACGAGGTCTTGTGTGAGAGTACTCCTGCAAAATTTTCAAATGTTAGACCTGGGAACCCAAACAAGTTTGGGTTCACCTTTATGAAATTTATAATGAGATGCATGTATGATATGTCTAGGTTTATGCATCTAAGTTCTCCACACCAAATTAGTTTTCATCTTTAAAGTGCAGGTGTGAGATATATGTCCCAAAAATCCACAATTATTACATTTAACATTAGGAAAAATATTCTTATGTTTTCTTTCATATGATTGTCTTCTAAGGGATTTCATGAATTTAGGATAATATTTAGGATTTGTAAAATCATCAAGTTTAGGGGGGTTCCTATTATCCTCGAGAGCTCTTATTGTGAGTTTGTAAAATGAATTCATATCTTCCAAGATTCGATTGATATAATTGATTCTATATGTCTTGCTCTCAGATTCATCCTTAAAATTCTTAAATTCGTTTTCAAGTTCAGCATAAGATGATTTTAAATTTTCAAAATTTTTATTCAAGTCATCATATTCATCAAATAGTTTCATGTGGTTGTTATCTATTAAAGCATGATCTTTCCTAAGGATTTTGTGTTCCTTATTAAGCTCTTCCAATTCTAAACTTAAACTAGCATGCATCTTTTTCATTTTCCTATATGCATCATGCATGTGTTCAGAAACTTCAAACAATTCATCATAGGTTAAATCACATACCTCTTCTTGATCTGATTGTTCAACATTATCTGCCATCAAGCAAAGGTTGGTGACTTCTTCTTCTTTTTCAGTCTCAGATGAGTCTGAAGCTGAGTCCGCCTAGAAAGCTCTTTGAAACTTCTTCTTTCCCTTCTTTACCATTGGTTTCTCCTCTACCTTCTCCTTGCTCGGAGTGGCTTTGAGTTTTGGACACTCAGTCTTTATATGACCTGGTTTCCTGCATTCATAACAAATCACTTCATTAGAAACCTTGCCATTTCTGTTATACTTACCTCTATTCCATTGCTGGCGTCTCTTCTGCTTCCTCTTTAAAAAGCTTCTGAATTATCTAGTCATCAACGTAATATCATCTTCATCCTCAGGTTGTGAGTGTTCACTTTCCGACTCTTCCACATTTAGTGCAATATTCTTGTCCTTTCGTGGTTCACCTACATCAATCTTTCTTTGACTTACTCCTTGCTCATAAGCAATGAGTGAACCAAGAAGATTGTCAATGGAATAAATGTTCAGATCTTTAGACTCTGTAATTGCAGTAATTTTAGCATCATAAGCAGTAGGTAAACAACGAAGAATCTTATTAACCATTTCAGTATTAGTTAATTCCCTACCAAGTGCATGCAAATAGGTGACAATTTGAGTGAATCTTATGTACATGTCTGAAATAGATTCATTAGGTTTCATGCGAAATAATTCATAGTCATGTAACAAGATATTGGGTCTTGATTGCTTAACCTCATTTGTCCCTTCATAAGTTATACAAAGTCTATCCCATATGTCCTTTCCACTTTTACAAGTGGAAACTCGCATGTAGTCTTCAGATTTTAAAGCACAAAAGAAACTATTTAAACATTTTGCATTTAATTGTGCTAAGTCATGTTCTTCAATAGTCCAATATGCATAGGGTGTTTCTACCCTAACTCCATCAACTAATATAGTTGGTTTTGAGTAACCTTCCTAGACTAGCATCCACATGCGATAATCAATTGACTGTAAGAAAGTATACATGCGTGTTTTCCAAAAATCAAAAGGAAGATTGTCAAACAATGGAGGTCTAGTGATAGAGTAACCCTCAGGTGTGTTTCAGTTTTCAAATGTAGCCATCTACGTTAATCAAAAAGTAGTTCAAACTTATGATTTTGAAATGATGCTCTGATACCACTTGTTTTGTCTAGTAATTAGGTTGTTAAGCCTAAGTGAATGTCCCAAGGCTACCAAGAGGGGGGTGAATTGGTAGTTTAAAAATTTTAAGCCCTCTTTGAAGATTAAGTTGAACCGAAATAAAAATTTTTTTTAAAGTTTGTAGAAAAATATTTTTCAACCACAGAGTTGTTAAAACTAAAATTTAAAGTGCGGAAACGTAAAAACAATAAAGTAAATGACACCAGATTTATAGTGGTTCGGTCTATAACCAGACCTACATCCACTCCTCAGAGGCACCCTCTGAGTATTGCACTAAAACCAATAGTGACTCTCCTTTAGCACCCACAGCAAGGCGGAGAAGCCTTTACAACACACTCTTTTCACCACTACCCGGTGCGTCAGAGAACCGTCGTCCTTTTACACAATCCCTAGTGCTGGCAGAGAACAGTCGTCATTTTACACAATCTCCAGTGTTGGCAGAGAACCGTCGTCCTTTTACACAATCTCTAGTGCTGGCAAAGAACCGTCGTCCTTTTACACTCTCCTAGTGTGGGCAGAGAACCCTACAGCTGTTCACACTCTCCAAGTGTAGGCAGAGAACCTTTCGGCTGTTCACACTCTCCAAGTGTCGACAGAGAACCGGATCTTCTCACAAGAATCTAGAAGGAAGAAGGAAAAGAATGAAGTAATCCAAATTCACAAGTAGAGACTCTTACCTTTGAAAACCAAGTTAAGCCTTCTCGCTCCAGTGGTAGGAATCCTCCCTTGAATGCTCTCTTCCACTCTCTCCTTGGCTATTCTTTTAAGAGGCACGAAGATCAAATGACAAAAAGATTGGGTGGTAGTTTAATTTGGACTATTTATATAAAAGACAAGAAAAACCGCCCAAAAATTGCAAGTTTTCAATTCTGTACGCAATGGATCGTCCGGTATGATCGTGGATCGTCCTGGACGATTTTACTTAAACGATATGAAACGACCCTATTTGAATATGTGTACGAAATGTCTTCGTACAGATGATCGTCCTGTACGAACTAGGTTCGTCCAGTACGAACAGTTATTTCAAGGTCGATTCTAGAAACTGCTGAAAACTGTTCTAAGTCGGTTAATCGTTTGGACGAAAATATGTTCGTCTGGATGAAATTTTTATAGAGAGCCTGTCGTCCTGGACGATTCTTGACTTCGTCTGGACAAAAAATTTCCAGAGGACCAATCGCCACGGACGATAATTTATTTTCGTCTGGACGAAAATTTTCCAGAGACCCGATCGTCCTGGACGATTTTTTATTTTGTCTGGACGAAAATTTTCCAGAGGACCAGTCGCCACGGACGATGATAAAATTCGTCTGGACGAAAATTTTACAGTGAACCAATCGTCCTGGACGATAATTAATTTTGTCCTGGACGAATAGGACTTAGAAAAAAATTTTGAGCAAGTTCCTATTCGTTCCATGTGCTCTATAGGAGATAACTGTCTGATCGTCCCGTACGATCTGATATCGTCCCGTACGATCAGTATAAAATTGTTATGATCTCCTTATGTGTATGTGTATGATTTTATTCACTAAATTACAATCACTCCCTTTCAAATTTAATTCAAAGAAAAAAAATGCAAGTTTTAAATTAACAAAGTATCTCATGTTGAATTTGATTTGAAGTTTTCGTAGTTTGGAGTCTGATTTTCCTGAAATGTTAGTACACACAAGAGCAAATACAAATCTTCTAAAATTGTTAGGAGATAACTACACATTTGAACAATAATGTTTGGAATTATCAAAACTACATAAGTTGCAAAAATGTAAGGCATTCAAATAGCAACTATTCTAACAAAAAGCAAAGACAAAACAATGGTCTAAAGCTATCATAAACGAAGCCTCAATGATTGTGACGTGCATGAGAAGAGGAAAGGGTATTGGGATGATGAAGAAAGCTTTAGAGTTGGTCTTAGTCATCAAAAGTCTATGGGATGAATTAGAGTTTTTAGCTAAGCTAAATTAGGGTTTCCATATAGGAATGAGATAATGACTTGAGTTAAACTCAAAAGAAGGATAATGGTAATAACTGATATTGATCCAATCAATCATATCAAGGAATGCAATCAAAGCTTGCTTGGATCATCAATAGTGTGGGCTAAAGGACTAAACGAGGGTGTTGAACTCAGATATATATGACTAGTCTAACTTGAGAATGGCAAGCTCAATAAAAATAGTTAAAAAAAAAACAAGTTGAATTAAACAAACAAAAAACAAGTTGAATTAAACAAACCTAAGAATTAAGTGAAATTTTAACGTTTCAAATGTTTATGCCAACAAGAGGCAGTAACGGCTTTCTCCACTTGTGAGTTCATGGTTTATTTTTAATGATTTGCATAAGTGGAGCACAAAGTTGTTATAAGATCACCTTAAGCTTCATTCTTTAGAGGAGAATATTTTGAAATTATGGAATGTTGTAGTACATCATAATCATTAACATTAATGTCATCATCTTAAAGTATAGTTTTCATTCACCTATATATATATATATATATATATATATATATATATATATATATATATATATATATATATATATATATATATATATATATATATATATATATATATTCTATTAGAATCATATATTTATGTGACTTTTTAAGTTATCTTTCGAGGCTATTTCTATCACAATTAGACCTAATATGACCAAATATCATACATGTCATACCATGCCCGATCGTCACAAAAAACTAAAACTAGTCCCATGATCTAGTTGGAGAAGTGTCGAGAAAAATTAAACTTTCGATTTATACAACACATATCCACTACTAAATATAATATAAAAAAAAAGACTAAATCTCAAGAAAATATATATATATATATATATATATATATATATATATATATATATATATATATATATATATATATATATATATATATATATATATATATATATATATATATATATCATCCAAAAAGACATGTATAATCTGAGATCTATCTACAATAGCGCTCGATAATAAAATAAATCTAAGCCTGTAAAAATGAAACTAACAAAAAAGAGAACCTACAACACAGATCCGAGTCATTAAGGATATACATGCAGGAGCTATTACTTGTGTTCAAACACAAGGTGGTTTGACCAAGTATTTTCTTATTTCAATTAGATTACTTCAAGGATTAGTTTTAAGCCCATATCTTTTTGCTTTAGTCATGGATTTTCTCACTAGAGAGGTACAACCTCTTGCAAATGATATTATTCTTCTTGTTGATAAGACTAGAGAGAGAGTTAAAGCTAAACTTGAATTATGGAGGTCAACATTAAAGCCTAAAGGCTTTCATTTGAGAAGATCTAAAGTTGAATATATGGAGTGTAACTTTAGTAATAATAGTTCTTGTGGGGGGATTGTGCCTTTGGATGATCAAGTTATTAATAAGAATACATGTTTTAGATATCTTGGGGATATTATTCAGAGTGATGTTGAAATAGATGGGGATTTTATTAGTAGAATTTAAGTTGGATGGTTGAAGTGAAGGAATGCATCGGGTTTGATGTGTTATAGAAAAGTGCCCCTCAAACTTAAAAGAAAAATTCTATAAGATGTTGGTTTGACCTACAATACTTTATGGTGCAAAATGTTGACCATTAAAAGAGAAGCATAATATTAAGCTAGGTGGTGCAGAGAAAAGGATGCTCAAGTGGATGAGTGGTTTTACTCTTAGAGCCAAGATACGAAATGAGCATATACGTGAAAAGGTTGGAATAGCTCTAGTGGAAGATAAGATTAGAGAGAATCACCTTAGATGATCTGGTCACATAAACCAGTTAGAAAAGTTGTTGTATTAGATTTGACTTATGTTAAGAAAGGGAGATATAGACCTAAAAAGACTTGATTAGAAAATATTAGAAATAACCTTTCTTTATTAGAATTAAATGAGAATTTAACTTTTAACAAGGCACAAAGGAGAAAAAAGATTCATGTAGCCGACTCCACATAGTAGGATAAATGCTTGATGTTCTTGTGTGTGTGTGTGTGTGTGTATATATATATATATATATATATATATATATATATATATATATATATATATCAAGGTTGTGAAAATCGGACCAGACAACGAACCGGAAGAGGGAGAGGTTCACGGTTTGACCGGTTCGACCGGTCGAACCGGATGACGTAATAAATAATAATATTATTAAAAATAAATAAAATAAAAATCATATAATATAAGTATATGAGCATTTAATAATATTTATAAAATTTTGTACAAATAAATATAATTTAAGAATAATATATTTATAAGAATAATACTTAATATAATATATAAATTATAATAAAAAAATGTATGATCACTAATATAATATAAATAATTAAATATATTTATACAAATAATATTTAATATAATATATTAATTTATAATATTAATATTTTATAATATAAGTATTATAATATATATTATAGCAAATTTATAATACATATTATCTAAATTTATAGCCCAACTAAGAAAAAAATTGAAGCTCAAATAAGCCCAAATTCACATTCTAAACTACTCATGCAAATTTTTTAGTCCCACATCATAGGGGAAGTTTGAGGATATTTCCTTGAACCCTATATAAGGTGAGAAGTACACTCCTCTTACAAAATAATTTATGTGAGATATTTAAAATAACTTGCATGTTTTATGATTAAATTAATCATCATATTTGATAAAATTATTTTTTAAAAGTTTATAAAAATTTAGTAAACTAAAATATATTTTTAAAATTTTAATTAAAACAAAATAAAATGTTTTTATGAACCGGCCGGTTCTTTCCAAACCGGACCGGTTCAACGGTTCACCGGTTGAACCGCCGGTTCAATCCGATTTGATCCGGTTCGATGCAGAGCCGGTTTTGAAGCCTGACTAGACCGGCCACCAGACCGGTTCACGGTTGAACCGGCCGGTCCGGTCCGGTTTTCAAAACAGTGATATATATAAATATATGTGATTTAAGTTGGCTTCATCATGCTCATAAAAACTGTCTCAACATCATAAAATAAAGCAGTCTACATGAAACAAACAAAATAATTGGGGAACATCAAATCACTTCCTTCTTTTGCTTCATTAATAATGCATCCATTATTTGGCTGAAATTACAAAAAAGAAAAAAAAAGTAAAAAAAAGAATTACACCATGCTTAACCCACGGCAAAGACAAGAATGAACTACTTGGTAGTACATTCTTGTTAAATCAATAAACCGGAAATAACACTCGCATCACACAGACTAAATGCATGCAGGAGCATAAAAGTAGGGTATATGAGCAAAAACTATTGAGTAAGGTGCAACATATACTGGTTCACGACCATCAACTTTGACAGATTGTAATACAGGGATGCCATCATTAGCATCCAAGTCCAGTATGTTTCCATTAAGCAGCACGGTTTGGCTGTGCAAGTTCCCATCCAAGGCTGTCAAATGGTATTCTTCCCTCGTCCCTTCTGCTATCTTATGTTCTTTAGCTACATGAGCATGGCTGAACCTTGTTCGAGAACGTCTGTGAAGTTTCACAGCTCTAAGATGAGCAGTAACATTCACTTGTGCTGTCGAATTGCCATCGAGATTCAGCAAGAGGAGTGTTATCCCTTTCTGTAATGAGACTGGAGAAGATCAGACAAGTAACTAAGAGACAGAAGATCACTTGGCTTAGAATATGTTTAGCTTACAGAATCTCTTGCACAGTGTGCATATGCTCTTATCATCTTTGTCCCATTGAATGTAGCTGATAGGACCTTTGGACCGATCAAGCGATGCCACAAGAGAGCACTGTACAAAAATTGAGTGATAAGCAAGCTTAATTAAATTTGCCACTGAAAGACTGAAAATTCATTACCTATAGTAATCTGGGTTTGGTTTAAACGTGTTGGTGTTCAGTAGACCATAATTTCCACCAATCAAACTCTGTCTGCAGTAAGTCTTGGTGTCATACAAAGATGACATTCCAAGCTGGTCCAAATACCTGTATCGAACAGGAAATGATCAGCCTTTCTTATCTAAAGCAGGTTTCCAGTTTAGAAATCAGAGAACACACGGCGCAAATCTACCAGAAACTAAAAACAAATGCATCGGTCACTAGATGTTGGCCACTGTTGTAAGCTCCACCAGCTTCACCAACCCAGGCTGAAGTGGAAGCACCGGTACTCTTGAGAATGTCCCTAAGATTGCTGAACGTGGATGCCTCGCCATCCAGATATGAAGGGTTAAGAATCTTTTGAACCAAATTTGGGTCAACACCTGTGCAGTAAGATTTTATGAGGCTAAAGTTTTCGCATGGAAAGCCATGCATTATCAATTAGTTATCGTAAAATACCTGGTCCGAGGTTATATATGTGGTGACTGATTACATCTAATGAGGAAGTTTTTGTTTTAATAAGAAACTCACGAAACCAATTTGCATCAAAGAAACCCCCAGGAGCAAGCACTAATGGTTTAAATTGGGAACCATGATAGGCCTCATCGACAATAAATCTAAGATTGATCAAGTCTGCTGCATATTGATCTGCGTTGATTCGAGCTCCAACTCCACTGCCACTTAGTTCATTCCCTGCAAGCAAGAAAAGGGGAAAAGAAGTTTAGCAGCTTCTATATGATATCCAATTGCTGTTTTAATTAAAATCATATTGTCTTTCTCTGATGCCATTGTGCAGAAAGTTTATGAAATCTAACTGCTGGAGGAAAATCCATTTTCATATCTCCTTTATCAACAGCCTTAAACTAATTAATTATCAAGGTCAGCTTTGTGAATTCACATTAAGGCTTCATTTGGGATGACTTTACTGTTTTGTAAAACTACTTTTTAGTACAAAAATATCTTGAAAGCAGAAAAAAAAAGCGGTCTAAAGTGTCCCAAACAAAACTTAAGTTAATTCTAATCTAAAGCTGTATTGAGTTATGTATCCAAGCTGTATCACATGTTGATTTTGTTGGAAATATTTTAAAAAACACTTAGAAATTAGTTAATCAATAGAGTGGTAATTTTCATATTAGACATAAAAGATCAATAGATGATAAAATGAGGGAATTAAAAATTAATTTCGAAAAAAGAACTCAAATTTTAGGAATGACTCCTCTCAGCAATTAAGAGGTGAAAATGTTCCTTCGAAAGGGATGCACCATGGCCACTATAATCAAAGTCACTTAAGAGGTCCTTCCTGGGTTCCACCATTCGGCAATGTAATACAAGTGTTTATATAACACACTTTCCTTGTAGAATCAAACACTAAAACTTAGAATATGAAAGATTCATGGAGGAAGAGAAATAACCCAAAGATTGCTGTGTTTGTGTATCCAGAGAAGACAAAATGGATCTGTAACCTTCGAAAATTATTTGAAGGGTCAAACTAATACCAAATTTAGCAAATTTATAATCAAACCGACTAATTTTCATGATGATTCTGATGGCACTGAATATGCCCAATACTAACATCTTTAATTTTAGGAAAGGGTGATTGACTGTTATCCAATACTATATTAACATCCTGCTAAAAGGGAATTTCCTCATAACAATATTTTATTTTTCTTGTAAGAAGAGGAAGAAAAAGTTGCCGCACTTACAATTGACCCATTTAAAACTAGAACGCGCAGAGATAATTTAATACTATTTTCTTGTCATTCTAAAAATTATAAATTCAAAAGGCCAAAAGCCATAGTTCATTTTTCCTTCCCAACCATATAAAGTATTATGCGCCCTCCATTTGCAGAATTATGTAGCCACAAATTCAAAGGAAAGTTAGTAAAACGAAAAAGGGCAGAGATTCTGATTGGATACAGATCTTACCAAGCTCCCAGCCGGATACTGTGTAGCCCTTATTTACAGTATAACGAATTAGATTTGCAGCATTGGTGTAGTTCCATGGGCCACCTAGCGAACCATCTGACAAAGGAACCCTTCCATTGAGTGCATTCAATCCAAAGATGACTGTAGCCCTAAGATATAGTTGACATGTTAAGAATGGAAGCTAGAGATAATAATAATAATAATAATAATAATAATAATAATAATAATAATAAGTTAATTTTAGAAGATTATCTATTTAGATGGGTAAAAGGTTGTGACAAATTTAGGACCAAGTTTTTCCAAAAATGGGTCTATATTTGTTTCAATTTATGCAATTAAGATCAACATGCAATACATTATAAGAGCTCAAATTCTTAATCATTGAGATATTGTTCGCTTTAGAGTAATGGCCTTACGGTTTTATCCCCTTTGTGTAACTTTCCATAGGGTCATTATCTGCTATAGCTTAATGGCCTCATGTTTTTTTCTTTTTGGTGTAACTTTTTAGGAGGTCACCCATTTAGAACTGTTCTTGTACGAACACGTTTAACTTTCTATAGAAATTCCAACCATTACACCAAAATGCACCTTAATATTTTAAGAGTTCAGCTTTATTTTCTTAAGAAGTTTCACATAGATAATGGAAAATAATGGATTAAACTTATAGGATACCCTGATTCTCTGAAGAATTCATTTAGCTGATCCCATCTTGACAAGGGCAAGCATCCTTCAGTGAACCCAAACATCTCAGAACTGTTCTTGACAAATGGTCTGCAAGGTTTCTGAGGATCTCCGGTGTCATATATAACCTTATCTTGCAAAGAACCTCCTAAACGAAGCTTCAATGGAGAAAAAGCTGAAAGAGAACAGCAAAAGTTGGGAAATTTGATTTGAGGAATGCGAAAGAACAACATGAATGTTCATACCCTTGATGGCATTCAGAAGGATTCGGCTAGAAAGGTTCTGCATCAAGCAAATGATGAAATATTCGTGTTAATCATCTTCTCCAAAATCAATCTTGCTTCAGATTACAATTTCTTATGCATGTTCAAGATAATATAGGATAATAAATTGAATAAATGATCATATATAACCACTGATTCTTCTGTAAATTAGTGAAAAAGATCAACAGGCGTCTCGAAATTAAATAATGGACTTTCATAAGGTCAAACTTTGCATGACAAGTACATGAAAAAAGAAGAAAACGTCAAAATCTTTTTCCTAAAGTGAATCTGCATGACTGTCACAAGAAAAAAATTACCCGATTCCAAAGCTACCTCTATCCTGAGTACTTTCTCAACCAACTTGCCCACATTTAATTCACTCCACTAACATAAATGAGAACATGCCGCATTTGCAAGTTACTTTCTTTGGAAGCAATTTGATTAAATCAATGTCAGAAAATAAGCCAAACATGACCAGCCCTGCCCCATCTCCTCAGACTTCCACCATCAATTATTATGCTTGCAGAACATTGTCCGAAGACTAACTAAAATGCGCAACATCATCCCTTCGCTCGGCACCGCTCGGTACACGGCTCGGTACTGCTGACTTGGCTGCCTCTGATGCAGAGCTGCGTCCAGCCTCCGCACAGAATAATTTCTCGACTTCCACAATCACCACAAACAACAACAACAATAACAACAAACAAACAAATAGATCCAAAGAACATAAATGCAACGCATTTATCCAATCACTATTTTTTAATATTCAGATCAAACCAACAAAGATCAGAAACCATTCCCCGCTTAAAGTTAAAGTCTCAAATAAATAAGTTTGTCAGAACCTCTTTCAGTGCTGACTTGCAGTTTAATGGTAAAAAAGAAGAACAACTCCACAATGGAGAACCATAGAAAAATTTAAATCTTGAGCAAAATCCACTTTTTGTAAAGGAAATTAAAAAAACCAAGTCACATTTGAATGAAATGAGGCCAAAAACACACCAGATTGAGAAGAGAGGCAAGGCCCCAGGCGCAGGTACCATAGTCGCATTTCTCCGGCGGCCACCAATCGAGAGTGGCGCAGATGAAGTGCTCGTCGGTGGACGAAATGGCGGCGGTTCCGTCGACGATGGCTGTTCCCTGCGTCACCGCTTCTGATCTAGCAGTCCACACCGGTGAAAGGAAGATTAGAGCGTTAAAGAGACAGAGAACCGGCCACCGGAGGAGACCTCCGGCCATCTATCCGTTACTCTTCAGCCGCGGAGCTGAAATGGAATGTAGCAAGAAAGAGGAAGTAGAAAGGCGACGCCTTTATTTGGAGGAGAGAGGAGGATGATGGGGGGCGTATAAGTAGTAGCAGAGCTGTTGGGAGTGCAGAAAGAGGGGCTGGTGGGGAAAGATAAAAAATAATCTTTTAATGCAGTTAGTGAGAGGAAGCTTGCAGCCTCTTCCTTTCGGTTTCCACTAACTGGGGACAGACCTTAAAGGGAAATGGAAGAGAAGCAGAGGAAGACAGAGGAGAAGGTAGAGGTTGAGGAAACCATACTCCATCCATTATTTGTCTTTAAAGAAAGAGAAATTTGAGGCTGAGCTCGTGAAGGAGCTGACATTAAAATATTTATATATTATTTTTTATTTCTGAGCTGAACTTAGAAAATTATTGCTTGGAAAATCTCAAAATTTAACTGTAACCGCGGCATTACAAATTTAAATTTACACCGAATTTCATATTTTAAATGAGCGGAGAAATAAGTTGATAATATCTTATCTACTATTATAGAAATGATGAATTAATATTTTATGATTTAAAAATATTTATATTCATTATGAATTTTCATTCCCCTCATTCAATATAAAAAGATAATTATATATTAATTTGTATTTATTCGAAGTGATATATATATACTTAAAATATTAAAAAGTTATAAATTAGGGTATATGACAGAATCAAAATTATTAAGCAAAGATCCAATGCATATCATCTTGATTTGCCATCTAATGTGCTAATTAATCAAAATTTTAATATTTAGTCTATTATTTCATAGAAAATATATTTTTTTTAAAGATTTTTCTTATGTCCTCATTAATATCTTAGAAGTGGACTCCATTATAACATAAAAAATTGCCTACAAAATAAGTTGATGATCATTGATTCTTAATCAAATGAAAGACTACACAATCTACTAAAATTTATGGATCCTGATGGAAAATGCAGAGGTGACATTGGAACTTGTTGATGAATGGTAAAAAATAACTTTATTGAGCAAATGGTTTCTTCTTTTTGATGGGAGAGCAAAGTATCTTTTTATTCTATTTTTTTCTTGGTTCTTACTAATTTCTCTACAAACCTACAACCCACTCACACCACATGATTTGTTATTCAAATAACCTTCTTGTATGATTTTCCAGTGAATAAATACGGAATAAATCCTAATTAGGATAAATCGGTAATGAAAGAGGTTACTTAGTGACTCAATTTTGATCGTCTTAACTCAATTTATCTCTAAATATATTGAGGATCGATCATATATTTTGGATATGATCTATAAACATTCTAATAAAATCCAAAATCAATTACATCCCTTCACGCATCCTTAAGCCCCTCCAATAACACAAGGTCTTAAAACTATTCAAATATGACCAATCTAGGCCACCTTAACCTAGCTTGGCTTTTTCCTCATCCACTGGTCCCCAAACTACTCATGACTTCACACAGCGCAAGATCACATATAAAGATTTTACCCTAATATTCTCAAGTGATTCCATACCCTAAAATTTTCTCCTATAAGAAACCCTACGTCCAAATCTCCAAGAAGAGCTCCAAGATTGGCTATAATATATATAACATCTTGGCTAAACCCTTCCTTTTAGCCACCGTCTCCAAGAAAACTATTACAATCACTCAAAAATGTCCTTCACATCCTTTGTCTCCCACTAAATTAAGTGAAATTCCTAAATCACCCACATCAAAATGTTCATCATATATATATATATATATATATATATATATATATATATATATATATATATATATATATATATATATATATATATATATATATATATCTTTATCTTTATATCAATAAATTGTATAATCATTTTTAGTCGGCAAACATATTTTGCTAATGTGAATGCTACAAATTATTTTATTTTTAGAGAAAAAAATTTAAGTTCTCTACATGAAAAATCTAAAAATTAAATATAGTATTTCCTTCCCTAAAAGAATTTAACAGTGTACTCTTTGGACTACCATGATGAGAATCTTATGACTACATTTTTTTTTTCAGTTGAAAAACAAGCATTTCTAGGTTTTTTGCAATTTATTTAAATTTATATTATTTATGTCAATCATACGTCATAATTTAATAAATACACATCATGCAGAACGGGATATCTGCTGAAATTTCTGCTGTTTTAATGCTTTTAAATTTTTTTATAAGACTTATAAAAAAAATCTAAAGCTTTTATAGAAAATTTAAAACTAATTTTATAGTTTTTTTTTTTTGGACTTTTGACGTATACAAGCTTTAAATTTCATTTTTTATAAATTTATAGTAAAATTGAGCGTCATGATGAGAAGTCATCAACACCAAATGTAATCCAATCTGAGTTCAAATGAGCTCACATCAGATACTTAAAGCATGATTAGAAATTTTGGGATGTTAATTTTATGAACAATTGACCTCCAAAACTTGCATATTTATAATTAAGTCTAGCACCTCGACGAGATGAATCCAACCAGCTTAAGTTTGCTTTTGATTCCAGCATCATTAAAGCAGCCAAATTTAATTCAACATGAGTTCAAATTAGCTTAGATTAAGCACTTAAAATATAATTAAAAACTTCATTATATTAATTAAATGATCAAATATTCTCAAAATCTTGCATGGTTATAATCAAATCAAGTGTCTCAATATGAAAAATCCAATGATCCCAAGATCACATAATTTTGATAGTGATAATGACACTCAAATGTTAAAAGAATGCTCTATGATTTAGAAGATCAATATAGACAATTTAATGGATCAATATAGAGCACTCTATAGACAAATTGGACAGAACTCAATTGTTGAACCACATCTATTTGACCACTAATGCCCAACTATGATCCTCTAACCAATGTTGGTCGATTATTGTTATCCAATAATTGTCAACCGACTACAATGTTCTAAACCCCATCACTTGATTATGATCCTCTAATCACCGTCACCCAAATGTGATCATCTGATCACCATCACCATACTACACTCCTTTAGCCAACACCATATGATTGTTTTTCTTTGATCTCCATCATTCAATTATGATTTTGTAATCACCAATGCCCAATTATAATTTTTTGACCATCACTCTCTTGACCAGTCTCCTGACCACCATTATTTGACCATGATCTTCTAACTATTGTCATCCAATTATGATATTCTCACCATATTTTCCCATCTAAGATATCTCAACCATTGGCATATAACTATGGTCTTTACCCACCATTGTCTCATCATGGTCCTATAATCATTGTTGTACTACTAATATCCTTCGATCACTGTTATGTGATTATGATCATCTAACCAACATCGCTTGACCATGGACCTCCACCTGCCATCATTTGACTATAGTCTTCCGACCGCCATCTCTTAACTATGGTTCTTTATTAACTATTTCTTGGTTCGATTTTATGATAACCATCTTCTAACCATCATTACCATATTATGATCACCTAAACCCTATTATTTGATCATGACTCTCCAACCACCATTGCCCAACCTCAATTGCTCAATTATAGTCTCTTGACCACTACCGCCTAGCTAAAATCTCCATACCACCCTAGTCCCCAAACCTCTGTCACTCAACTTCTATCCTCTAACCATCGTCGTCCAAATATGATTTTTTAGCCACCATCGTATGATTATGATTTTTTTTTATCATCGTCTCCTTATCAGAATCTCTCGACCATCTTTAACTAATAGTCATCCAATAAAAATTATTTCCTCACTATGGTCCTCCAACCATCATCATTGCACTAACATCCTCCAAACATCATCACCCAACTATGGTTCTCTATTTACAATCATCCAACTATAGTTCTCCGACCACTGTTGTCCGACTGATGTGTTTTGACCATCATTATCTTGCTATAATCCTCTAACCATTATCACCTTATTATGATCTTATGACCAATATCATCTACCTATGGTCCTCTAATCAATGTCTTCCATTTATAGTTATCTAACCATCATCGCTCGATTATTTCAACTAGGCAAAATCACATTATTTTTTTCTGAGTATTTCACTATTGCGGCCCTCTTTTAGCTATGTGTGTGCTACATCTTTATATAATATTAAGTTATTATGTGTGTGCCATACAACAAAGCTTAAAATTAAATTACAATTTTTTTATTATATCAATTAATTGATATTAATTAAACGGAAATTGCTTATTAGTAATGTTATGAAGGAAATAAATTTGCCTGAAAAAAAAAATAAAAAAAATATTTTCATTGATGAAAATTCTTATATTAATATATCATTTTTATATAGCCATAATGTAGCCAGGGTAGTTTAATAAATTTATGAAAAAGATTATGGAGGAGTTTTTTAGATGCTTATTCTTTCTTTGTTAAGAACTCCAATGAGAACTTCCTTTCCAAGCAATATGTGCCATATGAATAAATGTAAGGGGGGTATCCATAATGGGTAATTTATGAGTCAAATTATTTAATGGAATATTAAGAGTAATTAGGTTATTAAATAAGTTATCATCTACTTTTCCAACCTATAAATATTCTTCCGAAAAAATGAGGGTTTTAAGGACATAATGATCGAACTTAGCCTTAATGGTTGCTCATCTGCACCCTCAATTTTTTCAAGCTGTAGATTTCCTTGAATTGCCTATACATAAATGGTTTGACTATAAATGATTACCTCAAATGGCCTTATTATTTTTTAAAATTTAAATCACATTCAATTATAGTTTTCTATTTTATTTTTATATTTGTTAATAATTAATTAAAATTAATATTGACATTTGTGTTCATGATTGTAATTAAAATGTAGTAGTAATTGTATCAATTTATAGAGGAATACATTTAATCAATATTTTAAGGAATATCAACTCTTAAATCTTGTGTAGTTATTTTTTAAAGAGAATAGGCAATTGAAACTGCTGAAATTTACTATGAACTGACTCCTTTGATTGCAAGCATGCATCAAAGCATGATAGCTCTCTGTGGTTTAGTTCTCTTATCTCCTTTTTCCACAAGATAGATCTTTCCATAGCAATCTTATGCTTAATTTTACATTTTTCTAATAAGGATTTTAAATATTTGATACAAATAAAAAAAAAAAAAAAGAAAAAAGATTCCTCATCATTTATAATGACTTTAGGGATTCAAAATCTACTGAAAAAAAATATATTATTTTTTTATTTGATAATAACTTTAGTATCTTTACTAGGTGATGCTATGAATTATATCCATTTAGATATATAATCTACTGCTATGAGGATGCATTGATTTTTGTAAGAAGCAATCAATGGACCCATAAAATGTTTTCCCTAAACATAAAATATTTCCACTTCAAGAAAAATAATTTAGGGGCACCTATCATAAATTTTGGTTGGTGGAAGTTTTTAAATACTGATATTTTGCCTTATTAACTTCAATCTCTAAAGTAAAAACTTTAGATTAATGTCCTCTTTTATCATAAAATTATATATATTCAACTTAGGGCTAAATTTATTTCTTCACATCTTTGCATGATCAAGATAATATTCAAAAGATGAGCAAAACATTAAAAAAACATCCATAAGCACTTCCATCCATAATTCTATCAAATAAAACAAAATTTCAATCACATATTTTGAAACGAGACATGGATATTAGAGTGCAAAAGGCATCCTTCTAAAGATAAATGTTCCATTAGGATACATAGTGTGGTTTTTTCTTGATATTTGAGTATTATAGCAATTTGAATATACCTTTAGTATCCACTTAGAAAATAATAAAATGAATGCCCTGCTATTCGTTTAATTTTGCTTATTCACTTTCCCTCTAGCTCTTTCCTCCTGGCCAATTAACTCGCTATCTGAGAACCATAAAATTATGACTTACAAAACTCTTCTTATAAAATATTTGACTTAATCTTAATTTATTTTATCCATATAAAATACTTAACCAAATATAAGCCATATATTTTGTGACAACATATCCTATTAATTTGTCATAAGCATTGTCATATGTAGCATTTAAGAATTTGTTTCTTTACTTTCTTTATTAGTTCAGTGTAACCCATTCTTTGTTTTTCACTTTAAAATGATGATAGAAACTCAAGTTCTTCAAATTGCAATATAGTTGGCAAACACATTGGTTTATTATTCATGCCCCATAGATTATGAGCAATTTGCCAAATAAATAATGACAAAAGGAATTTGTTTTAATGCTTTAAGCTTAAAATCATG
The DNA here is from genome assembly GCA_016618105.1 of Dendrobium huoshanense. Lineage (NCBI taxonomy): Eukaryota > Viridiplantae > Streptophyta > Magnoliopsida > Asparagales > Orchidaceae > Dendrobium > Dendrobium huoshanense. Next base: position 51,425,831 of record CM028358.1, read on the forward strand.
AGAAAGCTGAGAAAAAAGAGAAATAAATAAGATAAGATAAGAAATAAGGTTGTATTTGTAATTTTAAAACAACTATAAATTTATGGGTTAGGGCCTAATTTAAGACTTTGTTAATGAAAATATTTTTACTTATTTATAAAGCAGCTTTCTAGTACAAAAATTTTTAGCCCAAAATTTTTTTATACTATAAAGCTGCTTTAGAAAGAATTAAAAACAATTATGTTATTTATAAATTCTTTAACTTATGTTAGGAATGTTTTTATTTCCTTAATTTATGTTATGTATAAAGCAAAGCCAAAATTAATTCCTCGTGACACAAATTATGTGCATAAAAGACTTAAAAACAACATCAAACAACCCATTTCATCCAAAAGTCAAGGAAGCATGTTCAATAACTCAAGAAGCCACTTTCTTCACTATGTGAATGCAATCCTTGGATAAATTTCAATTTTTAAAAAGGTAGAATGGATTTTAAATGTTGTAAATATGATGTAATTAAGGTGAGTTCATATTGAATGAAAATTTTTCAAAAATTAATCTTAATTTAAATCCTTTCATATTGGCAGACTATTGCATTCAACATCTTGCTACTTTTATTATGTGAATGTTTTTCTTCTTTCTTTTTTATTTTATTTTATTTATTTTTTAATCATAATTCTCTCTTTTCCACATCTCTCACATCTTCCATTGTAATCCATCATCAACCACAATCATCATGTGCCTCCAAACCCAAGGCAAAGAGCTCTCAATTTTGCTTTATACTCTTAACATATCTAAAATTTGAATATCAACATCACCACTATCCTTGCACATCTCACTCTATGTATAAATAAATTTATAGGGCATTAACTTCACCTTGAAAGGGAAACTTATGCCTTTTGCATATTCTTTTGGTTATACCACACCTGAGACCTAAGGTCAATTCAACAAAATAAGGCCCTCATGCACCTCCTACCAACATCCACACTACTTTTGGCATCTTCATCGTATACCATCAAAACTTTGTTCATACCCTTTTACTACTCAAAACTATAAAAAAAAACCCCAAAAGCTTCATACCTCCTAACCACCTCTAGTTCCTTGTTCCTTCTCTCACAGTATAATAAAATGAGCAATACAAGAAGAATAATTAGTAAAAAGTTTTTTCCTAATTTTTAGAATATTTAATTGTCAAAAAGTATGACAATTTTGAGTCATGGATTTTTAGAGAAAATTTCATTAAAACATTTACCAATTTTAATTGTAGGATTTTTTATCCAATAAATAAAATTTTATTGGTGACATGTGTTATATAAGAAAATCAATGCCACCCATTACCCAAAATATTATTTACTGTAGTCGCTACTAAGTCCTGAGTATAATAAGATTTCTATGCCCATCCCTTCTAAAATTTAGCCCAATGTGATACATCAACACATTTCTTCCATAGTTAGAAGCAAAAAAACATGCGCTTAATTGTCATCACTAAACTCTTTAAAAAATCACGCGCATAGTTGAAGACATATATACCATAATAGGAGGGATGAAATATGTGTGAAGTGATACATCACTAAACTCTTTAAAAAATCTCCCCATTTTAGAAGTCATTCAAATAATATGGAAGGTATAAATTTAATATGTAACAATAGTAAATAACTAGTAAATCAAGCAAATTAATGATACTACTAATATCATGTATTTATTTGGATATTCTAGTATATGTATGCCAACATAGAAGTGAAATAATATGTGCACAATATTATCAATATATTATCCAATTTAATTACAAAAATTTATATTCAATTAAATAAATTCACAAGTAGTGACATGCAAATATTGTTAGCCTCATGAGCCTTGGAGTAGGCCCGTTGGATTTTGATGATAATAAACACATATTTTATGTATTTAATGTCATTATTTTAAGGTTTCAGGTCTTCACATATGATTGAGCTAAATCATGAAAGAAGCATCTCAAGCTGGTGTCAAGATGAGGTTTGAGGTGTTACAATATGTGTAAATACTTATAACGATTTAATAAAAATAAACATGCTCACAATTAAAATGAATTCATGCATAACTCATTCACATTATCATGCATTAGCAACTTTATTTTTACCTTGAATTTAAACTAGTTTCATTCGTGGCAATATATGCTCACTTTATGCTTTGCATTCTATTTATGATAAGTTTTATAATTGATGTGTAACTTCATGACACTTAAAGATTTATACTCTAACATGTTTCATGGTGTACAATTCAAAAATCAATCCTTGTAAAACATGAAAAAGATAGAGAGAGGAAACTTTCCATGTACAACTCATTGGCTATTTGATATTGTATGCTCACTTCATTTCATTCATAAGCCATTGTATTTGCACTTATTATATGCTAATTAGTTTATTAATTCAAATTATTAAAATTCTAGAGTTTAATTAATAAATTAATACTCTCCTTACATATTTACCTAGTTACCCTTCCTTCTTCCCTTGGCTTGGCCAAATTGTTTATGGAGGAAGTATATTAGGAAATCTCCTAATGCATGTGGTCGACCCCTAGCTCTATTCCCTTATAAGTTGAATTGCTTATTCAATAAATTGATCTATTTTCATCTCGTAAATCCTTGAGATCACCTCCTACTAGCTAATTAAAATTTCTCTCCTTTGATTCATGCCTTGGTTGAATTTTGCTCCTATGAATCTTGTCCGACAAAACTTATGTGGGGCCCTCTTAATCCCCTAATTAATTTAAATTAAACTCAAATTTAATTTGATAAAATCAAGGCCATCAATTTGAATTATTGCTTAATTATTTTCCCTCCAATTTCTTTGAATTCATTAGAATAAAACATTTTTATTTCTTCCCTTTTCTTTAATTATGGAAAAAGAATTTCATGCTTTTTCACCCTCTTAGAAAAGTACATTCATCATGTGAGATGGCCTTTTCTTGGTGTTAGGAAGAAATAATTATTGTAACCTATTTTGATTTTTAGTTGAATCTTAACATGGGGTTAAACTAGGCATGGACATAGACCAAGGTGGGTTGAACTATATTAAAATCCTTATGTGTTATTTTCTCTTATGAACTCTCTCTTGTGATTTATTTAGTTGAATAATTTTATAAATCACAACACTAAGTTTTCTACAAGATATAATTAAATAATTTTTAATCTTATCACTCTTTTTTTATACATCCCAATCCCCCTCCTCCCCTCTTATGTTATTGTTTGATTAAAAAAGTTGTTGTTGAGTTTTGAAAAAGATTAATTTTCTTTGGGAGAGTTTTAATTTCTGGAATTTTAGTTTTGAAATCGAATACATCATTATGAATGATATATCACATTGAGAAGTGAATAAGGGTGTCAATTTTGGGTCACGGGTTAGATTCGGGTCGAACCTGGAAATGACCTGGGTTCAAACGGGTCGACCCTAACCCGGCCTGGGTAGGTAGACGTGTCGGATATCCGAACCAGGAGCTGATCCGACGGGTTGCCGGGTTGACCCGACCTGACACAGGTTGACCCAAAATGGGTGTGCGAGTGGCTGCACTGGCGAGCACGAGCAGGCACGCAGGCAAGCACCAGTGGGTTCGCGGGGGAGCACGAGCGGGTGTGCAAGCGAGCACCAACGGGCGCGCGGGCTAGCGCAAGCAGGCGACGAGTGCCCGGGCGAGCGCGTGGGCGGCAGCAGGGGGTCGTGGTGTGTGCGGGCGAGCACGGGTGTGCGAGGGCCAGTGTGGTGCTCACGGGCGAGCTTTGGTGCGCCTGAAAGCTGGTGCTTCACGGGCAGGCGGGGCAGTTGATTTTAACGGGTTCACGTGTTAACCCGGCAACCCATCGGGTTAACCCGAACCCGACCCATTTTTTAAATGGGTCAATTTCTAGAACCCGAACCCAACCTATTTTGAAACCGGGTCGGGTCAAACCCAAAATTTTTGGGTCGGGTTCGAGTCGGGATTTCGTGTTGTGTCAAATATTGACACGCCTAGATGTGAACATGTCATTATCTAATGGGTTCAAATTATAAAACTTTAAATTTTTTGTGAATATAGTAGTCAACTAAATAAAGGATAATATATGTTCCTGTAGGGTCAAAATGATATTTGATCTAGTATTTGACTATAATAATCTATATAAGGGATCATTAATTTCATAATCATAATCATAATAATAAAATGATATATCTTCCAGGAGAAAGAATAAATTGTTTACTATCAATCCTTTAAAAATGATGATGATGATCATTATATTTGATTTTTCAAAAAATAATTAGTTGAGGTTTTGAAAACTTGATTTTGAAAATTGATATGAGTTTCTAAATCTCCTATGATCGTATTAATTACATCATATGAAACTAAAATTTCATACGAATAATTTTGATTAAAATAACAATAAAATTTTTATTTTGAGGATTTCAAAGTTTGATATCGAAGGAGGCAAGATAAAAAATTTAATATGTAATGGATCAAAAGTGAACACTTATTTCTAGAAGTCAAGTGAGGAATGGTAAGAGGTGCTTTGGGATTCTAAAATATTTTAGAAGCACTCCAACCAATCTTAAGTGTTAGGTTTGAATTTGAACTAAAAGAGATTTAAGTTAAATTGACATTTTTATTAAATGGTTGGAATTAGATTCCTAGAGGTTGTGGTCTTATAGCCTGAACCTGCCTCATAACCTAAATCTAAATTAAGTACTTAAAATTAGTGACCAAAACCTAGCTAATGCAATACAAGATTTGAACTTACCCCGGTCTAGATTGGGGAGCCAGCTAACCACCTATGCACTTTAAAACCATGAATCCGGGTTTTAATGAAAGAGTGGGTAAGGACATTGATTAAGTTGAGTTTAAGGAGTTGGGACTGACATCTAAAGAAGATCCTAATTTAGGCCCTTAACTTATGTTGGGTAGCATGAAACTTAAAATAATTACAATTAAATTTTTTTGACTCAGTTAATTTGTATATAATATAATGTATACAAATTGACTCGATAAATACATAAATTTGAATGAGGCAATTTAAAATTAGACTTAAAAATATATTTTATTCTAGAGATTACATAATATCCCCTTGACATGATTACAACCTAATTTGTCAGGTGGCCTACTAGAACTCACAAGCGGGGAGGTGCCTAACAAGGAAGAGAAAAGTTAATATGAATGCATGCAAACTCTCGATGAATCCAAGCTTAGTTCCTAAAATCATTAGAGTTTTTTATGTTATCTTAAAATTTTTTAATTTAATTAAAGTAAAAAAAATTATGTTCATACCCTAGAGCCTCTAATTACGTTCCAGGCTAAAACATAAATTTGAAGGAGGAGGTGGTGGTGGTGGTGGTGGCTGCTGTAAGGAGCTAGACAGCGTGGCAAACTGTGCTCCAAAACAGGCTATATCCTGATCGTGTGCTGCTGCTGGTGTGCAACGTAGGTGTCAAAATGGGCTATGTTCTCAGCATATTACTACTCAAAATGAGCTAAGTCCTCAATATGTTGCTGCTCCTGTGTAATAATGAAAGTCTCAAAGCGTACGTACCTTCCACTAGTCAAATCGCTCGACCAGTTCATCTAGCTGAGAGTGCTGGCGAAGTGAAGCAGGTGCAAGAAAAGGTGGGGGAGCCTCCTCTGCAGACCCCTTAGCTTCCTCATCCCCCGGGTGGAGACGAGTATTGTGAAGGACGTTGAAGGAATTATTTGAGAAGAAGGCGGGCAGATAGTAGGGAGGAGCAGGATATTAGAGGTTATATTTGGATTCTAGAACATATGCAATGATATGTCCTAGGGCAAGATTTGACTTCCTCTTATGACTTGCATCTCGAATTATAGTCAAGTGCTTGATGTAGTGGAATATTAGGTCAGTTGTATTGAATTCTCGATGGGCCAAAATGTAAAAGGTGGTAATTGAGAGAAGATGAGTGATATGAACTCTATCACGAACTTTTGGAATAATGGAGGTGCAAAGGATATGCTGAATGGTCTAACATCTTTGAGTAAGGTGCTAGTCTCTCCAATATGAAATTGAGCATTAGAATTTCTAAGAAAATGGTTGGCAGCGGCCCAATCATAATCAGGATCAGAACACAGGGTATAAAGTTTATCCACTATGGTGGAAAGTTATAAAAACTCTGCACAATTCTGATATGTGATCTCGATAGGGTATCAATTCACATATGATCCAAGAGAAGAAAAGGTAGAATTTATGCAGAGACTTGCAAAAAACTCAAAAAGAAGCTCCGAATTGAAAGGGATTATAAGAGTAAGAATAAAGCATAAGGAAGTGTGAGAAAACAAGTCAAGTACATGATAAGATAGATGGTTTGGGTTGACAGACTGGGAGATAGTGATGCTGGCCATCTTGTATCATTGGTATGCAGCTTGATCATCCTCCTCTGTGAATTGAGGGTCCAGAGTTTCCATCGAGGAACTTCTAGAAGAATGGCGAGCTCGCTTGCCTCCTTCCATGACCACGAATAGCAAGAAAAGAGGAAGTAGAAAGCTAGAAGAAGGAGATGGTGTGAGAAAAATGGTTAAAGGGGCACTAAATTTAATGAATCAGTCCGATCGTCCAGGGTTATCGCAGAATCGTCTAGGCAGATCGGGTACATTAATGACATCCAAGCCAATTGGTCAAAAAAGTGGTCATATCGTCCAGGCCGATCAAATATCATCTGGTACGATAAGACACAGAAGATAATCCCAAAGTGATAAGCTAGACGACCGTTTAAAAAGCAAATCATCCTAGCTGATTAAGTGGATCGTCTAGGATGATGCCTAATAATGGATCGTACCAGCCGGGTTTATAAATGTTTAAAACATTGCCACATGTATCATCCAGTATGAACAGGTGGATCAACCTGACCGATCATCAATAATTGATCATACCGATCAAGTTTAAAGTGTTAAAAATGTATTGCCACGTCTATCGGCCAGGCCGAATAGGTGGATCATCTAGGTCAATTTTCTATAAATTGAGCAAAGAGAGAATAAGATCATACAGGAAGAAAGAGAATCATCTAAGATGATCATAGATGATTGAAGCAAAAAGACGATTAGATCGTCTAGGCCAATAATGCATTGTCCCAAACAATAAAGAGTAGAAAGGTCAGAATAACCAGTAGATGAGTTTTTTTAAGTGATTTGAACCGATCATCCAGGACGATGTGAATATCATCTAGGATGATGTGAAAAAAAAGTTTAAATTAAATGATAGATGGAGATGATCAGAAAAGGCCCAAAAATATAACAATATCAAAAAGTAAAAAAAAAATATAAAAAAGATAAAAGAAGAGAAAAAAAACAAAATGAAAAATAAAAAGTTCATTTTTTTATTTTAAAAATAAGGTATGAATATAATAAATTCTCTAGGTGATTGTCACAATAAATTGGAATAGTGCCTATAGTTAATCCTAAATCAATCAACTGTTGTTTTAACCAAAGTACTTGTGCCACACAACTTCCTAATGCAATGTATTCTGCTTCTGCAGTAGATAGTGCCACTGAATTTTGTTTTCTACTAGACCATGAAACTAATGAATTTCCAATGAATTGACATGTTCCAGAAGTGCTTTTCCTATCCACTCTACAGCCTGCAAAGTCAGAATTTGAGTAACCAATAATTTCAAATGAAGAGCTAAACTTAGGATACCAAATCCCTAAGTTTTGAGTTTCTAGTAAATATCTTAAAATCCTTTTCACTGCTGTCAAATGTGATTCTTTTGGATCTGATTGAAATCTAGCACATAAGCAAACATTGAACATAATATCTGGTCGGCTAGCAGTCAAGTAAAGTAAAGATCCAATTATCCCTCTAAATTTTTTTTGATCAACAGATTTTCCCTTAAGGTCCTTATCCAACTGAACTGAGGAACTCATTGGTGTACTAACAGGTTTAGCATTGTCCATTTCATATTTTTTGAGGATATCCTTAATATATTTAGTTTGACTAATAAATGTACCTTCCTCAAGTTGTTTAATGCTAAATCCTAGAAAGTAATTTAAATCTCCCATTAAACTCATTTTAAATTCACTACTCATTGTTTTAGAAAAATCATCACAAAGATTTTTATTTGAAGATCCAAAGATGATGTCATCCACATAAATTTGAACAATAAGTATATCATTTTCAATTTTTCTTAAAAAGAGAGTTGTATCCACACTTCATTTTTCAAAAGATCTTTCAAGTAGGAAGGTGCTCAACCTCTCATACCAAGCCCTAGGTGCCTGTTTCAATCCATATAATGCCTTTTTTAACTTGAAAACATGATTTGGAAATTTAGAATTTTCAAAACCTGGAGGTTGTTCTACAAAAACATCTTCTTCAATAACCCCATTCAAAAAGGCACTTTTTATATCCATTTGAAACAATTTAAAACCTTTAAAACAGGCAAAGGCAAGTAAAACCCTAATTGCTTCAAGTCTAGCTACAGGGGCAAAAGTCTCCTCAAAATCAATTCCTTCAATCTGATTATACCCCTTAGCAACTAATCTAGCCTTATTTCTAATGACTACTCCTGAGTCATTCATTTTATTTTTGAAAACCCACTTGGTTCCAACAACACTTTGATCTTTTGGCCTTGTAGTTAATTCCCAAACTTTATTTCTTACAAATTGATTTAACTCTTCTTGCATGGCCAATATCCAAAATTCATCAGAAAGTGCTTGATCAATATTAGTGGGTTCAATAGTTGAAATAAAGGCTGAATGATTGACTTCCTTGTTTAATCCATGCCTAGTTCTAACACTCTCACTTGGTTCACCTATAATCAATTCCTTTGGGTGGTTTTTAGAAAATCTCAAATCTCGAGGCAATGGGTTTTCTCTTTCCAAATTTTCTTCCACATTTTCTTCTAAATTTAATCTATCAATCTTTTGGGAGTTTTCTTCAATTTCTTCTTCAATAACATTTGGCTCTTTGAAATTTCCACTTTCATCAAATACAACATGTGTGATTTCTTCAATGACTAAAGTTCTTTTGTTGAATACCCTATAAGATTTTCCAACACTTAAATATCCAAAAAAAATTCCTTCATCTGATTTTGGATCAAATTTTCCTAAGGCGGATTTTCCATTATTATGTATGAACACCTTGCAACCAAATACATGCAAATGAGACAAATTAGGTGTTCTACCTTTTAGCAACTCATAGGGTGTTTTATTCAAATTTGATCTCACATTCACCCTATTCAAAACATAACATGCAGTGCTAACCGCCTCAGCCCAAAAATATCTAGTAAGTGAGTATTCTGCTAACATTGCTCGGGCGGCTTCTATTAATGTTCTATTTTTTCTTTCAACTACTCCATTTTTTTGAGGGGTTCTAGGTGCAGAAAAAATTGTGATCAATCCCCTTTTCTTTACAGAAATTTTCAAATCTTTCATTTTCAAATTCTCCTCCATGATCACTTTGTATAGAAATTATTTCACATCCTAGTTTTCTTTGAATCCAAGTTGAAAAATTTCTATATTCCTCAAATGATTCACTCTTATGAAAAAGAAATCTAACCCAGGTGAATCTTGAGAAATCATCTACTATAACAAATCCGTATACCTTCCCTCCTAGACTTACAGTGACTACAGGTCCAAAAAGATCCATGTGTAGAATTTCTAAAGGTTTACTGGTCCTAAGATCTTTATTGGACTTAAAAGAAGACCTCACTTGTTTTCCTAATTTACATACATCACATAGATGGTCCTTAGTAAAGTCTAGTTTCGGTATACCTCTCACCAAATTCTTTTGGGTAATTCTCCTAAGATTTTTCATACTAGAATGACAAAGTCTCCTATGCCAAATCCATGATTCATCAGAAATAGTTTTCAAACAAAAAGCAGTAGGAGATTGAATACAATTTAAATCTAGCATGTAGACATTGTTTACCCTTTTTCCATTTAAAACAATATTTTAATTTAGGCTTATTATGCAGCTAGTAGGTAAAAATTTTACATTGTAGCCCTTAACACATAGCTGACTTATGCTTAATAGATTATGTTTTAAGCCTTCAACTAATAACACATTGTCTATGAAAAAGTTTTTCAAATTTCTAATCATACCTGATCCAACCACTTTCTTTGTGGTATTATCTCTAAGTGTAACCTTGCCTCCATTCCTGGCTTCCAGCGTTATGAATTGAGCAGTATCTCCAGCCATATGCTTTGAACATCCGCTGTCCAGGTACCATATACTCTCACGAGGTCTTGTGTGAGAGTACTCCTGCAAAATTCTCAAATGTTAGACCTGGGAACCCAAACAAGTTTGGGTTCACCTTTATGAAATTTATAATCATATACATGTATGATATGTCTAGGTTTATGCATCTTAGTTCTCCACACCAAATTAGTTTTCATCTTTAAAGTGCAGGTGTGAGATATATGTCCCAAAAATCCACAATTATTACATTTAACATTAGGAAAAATATTCCTATGTTTTCTTTCATATGATTGTCTTCTAAGGGATTTCATGAATTTAGGATAATATTTAGGATTTGTAAAATCTTCAAGTTTAGGGGGGTTCCTATTATCCTCGAGAGCTCTTATTGTGAGTTTGTAAAATGAATTCATATCTTCCAAGATTCGATTAGTATAATTGATTCAATATGTCTTGCTCTCTGATTCATCCTTAAAATTCTTAAATTCTTTTTCAAGTTCAGCATAGGATGATTTTGAATTCTCAAAATTTTTATTCAAGTCATCAAATTCATCAAGTTGTTTTATGTGGTTGTTATCTATTAAAGCGTGATCTTTTCTTAGGATTTCGTGTTCCTTATTAAGCTCTTCCAATTCTAAACTTAAACTAGCATGCATCTTTTTCATTTTCCTATATGCATCATGCATGTGTTCAGAAACTTCAAACAATTCATCATAGGTTAAATCACATACCTCTTCTTGATCTGATTGTTCAACATTATCTGCCATCAAGCAAAGGTTGGTGACTTCTTCTTCTTTTTTAGTCTCAAATGAGTCTAAAGCTGAGTCCGCCCAGAAAGCTCTTTGAAACTTCTTCTTGCCCTTCTTTACCATTGGTTTCTCCTCTACCTTCTCCTTACTAGGAGTGACTTTGAGTTTTGGACACTCAGTCTTTATATGACCTGGTTTCCTGAATTCATAACAAATCACTTCATCAGAAATCTTGTCATTTCTGTTATACTTACCTCTATTCCATTGCTGGCGTCTCTTCTGTTTCCTCTTTAAAAAACTTCTGAATTGTCTAGTCATCAATGCAATATCATCTTCATCCTCAGGTTGTGAGTGTTCACTTTCTAACTCTTCCACATTTAGTGCAATATTCTTGTCATTTCGTTGTTCACCTGCATCAATCTTTCTTTGACTTACTGCTTCCTCATAAGCAATGAGTGAACCAAAAAAATTGTCAATGGAATAAATGTTCAGATCTTTAGACTCTGTAATTGCAGTAATTTTAGCATCATAAGCAGTAGGTAAACAACGAAGAATCTTATTGACCATTTCAGCATTAGTTAAATCCCTACCAAGTGCATGCAAAGAGGTGACAATTTGAGTGAATCTTGTGTACATGTCTAAAACAGATTCATTAGGTTTCATGCGAAATAATTTATAGTCATGTAACAAGATATTGAGTCTTGATTGCTTAACCTCATTTGTCCCTTCGTAAGTTATACAAAGTTTATCCCATATGTCCTTTCCGCTTTTACAAGTGGAAACTTGCATGTAGTCTTCAGATTTTAAAGCACAAAAGAAACTGTTTAAACATTTCGCATTTAATTATGCTAAGTCACGTTCTTCAATAGTCCAATCTGCATAGGGTGTTTCTACCCTAACTCCATCAACTAATCTAGTTGGTTTTGTGTAACCTTCATGGACTAGCATCCACATGCGATAATCAAGTGACTGTAAGAAAGTAGACATGCATGTTTTCCAAAAATCAAAAGGAATATTGTCAAACAGTGGAGGTCTAGTGATAGAGTAACCCTCAGGTGTGTTTTGATTTCCAAATGTAGCCATCTACGTTAATCAAAAAGTAGTTCAAACTTATGATTTTAAAACGATGCTCTGATACCACTTGTTGAGTCTAGTAATTAGGTTGTTAAGCCTAAGTGAATGTCCCAAGGCTACCAAGAGGGGGGGGTGAATTGGTAATCTAAAAATTTTAAACCCTCTTTGAAGATTAAGTTGAACCGAAATAAAAATTTCTTTTAAAGTTTGTAGAAAAATATTTTTCAACCACAGAGTTGTTAATACTAAAATTTAAAGTACGGAAACACAAAAACAATAAAGTAAATGACACCAGATTTATAGTGGTTTGGTCTATAACCAGACCTACATCCACTCCTCAGAGGCACCCTCTGAGTATTGCACTAAAACCAATAGTGACTCTCCTTTTGCACCCACAGCAAGGCGGAGAAGCTTTTACAACACACTCTTTTCACCACTACCCGGTGTGGCAGAGAACCGTCTTCCTTTTACACAATCCCTAGTGCTGGCAGAGAACCGTCATCCTTTTACACAATCCCCAGTGCTGACAGAGAACCATCGTCCTTTTACACTCTCCTAGTGTGGGCAGAGAACCCTACGGCTGTTCACACTCTCCAAGTGTAGGCAGAGAACCCTTCATCCTGTTCACACTCTCCAAGTGTAGGCAGAGAACCCTTTGGCTGTTCACACTCTCCAAGTGTTGGCGGAGAACCGGATCTCCTTGACTGATCTTCTCACAAGAATCTAGAAGGAAAAAGGAAAAGAGTGAAGTAATCCCAATTCACAAGTAGAGACTCTTACCTTTGCAATCCAAGTGAAGCCTTCTCGCTCCAATGGTAGGAATCCTCCCTTGAATGCTCTCTTCCACTCTCTCCTTGGCTATTCTCTCAAGAGGCACGAAGATCAAATGACAAAAAGATTGGGTGGCATTCTAATTTGGACTATTTATATAAAAGACAAGAAAAACTACCCAAAAACTGCAAGTTTTCAATTCAGTACGCAGTGGATCGTCCTGTACGATCGGGGATCATCCTGGACGATTTTACTTAAATGATATGAAATGACCCTATTTGAATATGTGTATGAAATGACTTCGTACAGCTGATCATCATGTACGAATTTAGGTTCGTCCAGTACGAACAGTTATTACAAGGTCGATTCTAGAAACTGCTGAAAACTGTTCTAAGTCGGTTAATCGTTTGGACGAAAATATGTTCGTCAGGACAAAATTTTTCCAGAGGACCGATCGTCCTGGACGATTCTTGACTTCGTCTAGACGAAAATTTTCCAGAGGACCAATCTCCATGGATGATAATTTATTTTCATCTGGACGAAAATTTTTCAGAGACCCGATCGTCTTGGACGATGTTTATTTTCGTCTGGACAAAATTTTTCCAGAGACCCGATCGTCCTGGACGATGTTTATTTTCATTTGGACGAAATTTTTCCAGAGGACCAGTCGTCACGGACGACAATGTAAATTCGTCTGGACAAAAATTTTACAGAGAACCAATCGTCCTGGACGATAATTAATTTCGTCCTGGACGAATAGGACTTAGAAAATATTTTTCGAGCAAGTTCCTATTCGTTCCATGTGCTCTTATAGGAGATAACTGTCTGATCGTCCCGTACGATCTGATATCGTCCCGTACGATCAGTATAAAATTTTTATGATCTCCTTATGTGTGTGGTATATTTTTATTCTCTCAATTACAATCACTTCCTTTCAAATTTAATTCAAAGAAAAAATGCAAGTTTTCAAATTAACAAAGTATCTCATGTTGAATTTGATCTGAAGTTTTCGTAGTCTGGAGTCTAATTTTCCTGAAATGTTAGTACACACAAGAGCAAATACAAATATTCTAAAATTGTTAAGAGATAACTACACATTTGAACAATAATATTTGGAATCATCAAAACTATACAAGTTGCACAAATGTAAAGCATTCAAATAGCAACTATTCAACATCTTAGGAATAGAACTCACAAACTATAAGAAAGTTAAAAAGAATTTGAGATGTTTACCTTATTCCTTTGATACTAATATTATTATAATAACGTAATCCAAGGATTTGAATACTTATTCTATTGATAACTTACTTGGATCACTCATTACTTATGAGTAAAGAGTGAACCAAAGACAGCTTGATGTAGATGAGAAAAAAAGGAGAAAATTATGGCACTCAAATGATACAGATATTTATTCATTCATGTCTGAAAGTGATGATATTTCCTTAATCATTAGCTAATTCAAAAGATTTCTAAGGAAGAAGCAAGAGACCATCAGAAGTGGAATAATTGTAAGGGTAGCAAGCATTCTAAAAGTTCTACTAATATAATTTATTTTGAATACAGGAAGTTTGGACATATTAAAGCTGATTGTCTTACATTTAAGGCTCACCCAAGCAAGGAGAAGGGTGAGGAGAAACCTAAGTTCATGAATGACAAGAAGCAGTTTCAAAAGGCATTCTGGGTAAATTTTGCATCTAACTCCTCTAAGACTGAAGCTGAAGGGAGACAACAAACATGTGTTTGATGGTGGATGATCATCTTAGTCTGTCTGACCAAGAAGAAGTATATGAACTGACCTACAATCAATTACTTGAAGTTTTTAAAAAAATTCATGCATCATATAGGAAACTTAAGAAATTACATGCTAGCTTGAAATTAGAATTTTTAAATTTGTAAAATGAGCATGAAGTTTTGCTTAAAAATTACTCTACACTTAATAACAATCACATAACATTACTTGATGAGATTGATGAGTTAAATAAAAAATATTTTGAGTTGGACATTGAGAGCATCCCACACTGCACTTGAAAATGATTTTAAAACAAATATTAATGAATATACGAGTAGGGAGCACTATTTAAAAGTTGATAATGTTATTTTAGAAAGTGCTAACTCATTTTTTAAAGCTGAATTAAAAGAACTTGAGAAAAATAAGATTCCACCCACACCTGAATAGTTTTTCAACCCAGATTCAAAGCCAAAAGTTTTGAAACCTACGAAGAGACACTATAATATGAATATATTAATAAACTATTTTTCTAATGTTAGATATTTTTTATGTGGCATGCTAGGACATATCTCCCATACTTGCATTGTACACTGTAGTACATATTGGGTGTGGAGACCCAAATTGAAAGATTCATAACATAACACACATACATTGCATTCTTATTTCCATAAGAAGGGACACAAACTTATTTGGATTTCTAAATCTGATGTTTGATGACTTTATATGTGTGCTCTCACTAAAGATCTCATGAGAGTATATGGTACCTAGATAGCAGATACTCACAACACATGACTAGAGATGCCAATCAATTCATTTTGTTGGAGGCCAGGGCTGGAGGCTAGGTAACTCTTAGAGGCAGCACCACCAGGAAAGTGGTGGGTACATGTATAATTAGAAACTCCAAGAATCTTTTGATTAAAAATCTTTTACTTATTGATGGCTTGAAACATAATTTGCTCAGCATCAGTTAGCCTTGTGATAAGGGCTTTATCATAAATTTTTTGTGAAATATATGCATCATTTACTTGAATAACAACACTATTTTGTAAGAAAAAAAGGATTAATAATATTTAAATGCTTGATTTAAATAATATTAAAAGTACTGCATTTTTATATTTAATAACTATTACTGATGAGCCTTGGTTGTAGCATAGGAGGTTATATCATGCCAGCATGAAAACCCTTAGGAAAGTGACCCAAAAAGACCTAGTTAGAGGTGTTCTCAAGTTTAAATTCACTAAAGACCACCTGTGTGATGCTTGTCAACAAGGGAAGCAATTCTAGTCATCTTTCCATTCCATTAAGGAAATTAGCACCTCTAAACCTTTAGAAGTCCATTATATAGATTTGTTTAAACCCATTAGCACTGCTAGCTTAGGGGAAACAGTGTATGAATTTGTGATTGTCAATGACTACTTGAGGTTCACTTAGATTAGATTTTTATCACATAATAGTGAGTCTTTTGATGAGTTTAGATCCTTCTCCACTTAGATTCAAAAAAGCTAGGTTGTGAGATCTTTACCATTCCTTGTGACCATGATAGAGAGTTTGAAAATGTGAGATTTGGAGACTTCTATGAGGATCAAGGGATTAGTCATAACTTCTTAGCACCTAGGACCCCTCAGTAGAATGG
Organism: Dendrobium huoshanense; assembly: GCA_016618105.1. Lineage (NCBI taxonomy): Eukaryota > Viridiplantae > Streptophyta > Magnoliopsida > Asparagales > Orchidaceae > Dendrobium > Dendrobium huoshanense. The sequence continues at coordinate 51,441,898 of CM028358.1, forward strand.
GATAGCTGAAAGGAAGAACAGGACCTTAGTTGAATCCTCTAGAGCTATGCTTACTGAGTATTCACTTCCAAAATACTTTTGGGCTAAAGTAGTAAACACAGCTTATTATGTGTTGAATAGGGTGAATGTTAGATCCAACCTGAATAAGATATCCTATGATATCATTAAGGGTATGACACCCAACCTTTCTCACCTCCATATTTTTAGCTGTAAGGTTTTCATTCTTAATAGCGAGAAGCCACTCTTTAGAAAATTTGACACCATATCTGATGATGGAGTGTTCTTAGGATATTTAAGTGTGGGGAAATATTTTAGGATGTTTAACAAGATGACATTATTGGTGGAGGAGACTACTCATATAGTGTTTGATGAATTTGGTCCTAGGAAGTCTAGAGTTGAGGAAGAAGATGATGTTAGAGATATTACCCAAGGAGTTAAAAATTTGGAGAAAAGGGTAGGGCCTCAAAACACTGATGGAGTTTGTGAGATTACTAAGGAGTAGAAAAAGCAAATATGGAGGAAAGGGTAGAACCTAGACACACTTTGCCTAGAGATTGGAGATATTCTTTGAGTCATCTTAAAGAACTGATCTTTAGAGACCCTTCTGAAGGTGTAAGATCTAGGCATGGCTTTAGGAATGAAGTAAATCACTCTGCCTTTATCTCAATATCTAAACCCACCAACATCAATCAAGCCCTTTATGATGAATTCTGGATCTTAGCTATGCAAGAAGAACTTAATCAATTCATGAGGAATGATATTTGGGAGTTATTAGAAAGACCTGAGAATCAAAGTATAGTGGGAACTAAATGGGTCTTTAAGAATAAAATGAGTGATTATGATGTGGTGGTTAGGAATAAGACGAGATTGATTGCTAAGTGGTACAACCAAATAGAAGGTATTAATTTTGAGGAGATCGTTTCCCCTGTAGCTAGATTTGAAGCCATTAGAGTGCTATCAGCCTTTGCTTGTTATAAGGGATTTAAGCTTTTCCAAATAGACGTTAAAAGTACCTTTTAAATAGGGTGATAAAAGAGGATATATTTGTAGAGAAACCCCCAGGTTTTGAGAGTTCCTAATTCCCAAATCATGTTTACAAATTTAAAAAGGCCTTATATGGATTAAAATAGGCACCCAGAGCTTTGTATGATAGGCTTAACACATTAATACTAGAGAGAGTTTGTTAAGATGAGCGTAAACACCACCCTTTTTTTAGGAATGTAGGAGATGAGTTACTCATTTTTTAGATCTATATTGATGATATACTTTTTGGATCTTGTGATACAAGGTTATGTAATAATTTTTCTAAAATAATGAGTAAGTAATTTAATATGAGTATGATAGGAGAGTTGTCCTACTTTTTAGGATTTAGCATAAGATAAATGGATGATGGAACCTTTCTAAATCAATCAAAATGCATTAAGGACATTTTGAAAAAGTATAAAATGGATAAAGCCAAGATAATAAATATTCCCATGAGCTCTAGTGTTTAGTTGGATAAGGACCCAAATGAAAATATGTTGATCAAAATAAGTATAAAGGAATAATTGGATCACTGGTTTACTTGACTGCTAGCTGATCTGATATAGTGTTTAATGTTTTTCTTTGTTATAGATTTCAAGTTGATCTTAAAGAATCTCGCCTGAGTATATTTAAGAGAATCCTTAGATATCTCTTAGGGACCCAAAACTTAGGAACCTGGTATCCTATGCATAACACTTCTTTTAAAATTTTTGGATATTCTGATTTTGATATTGCAGGTTATAAGGTGGATAGAAAGAGCACTTTTAGAACTTGCTAATTCATAGGATGGTATTTAGTCTCCTGGTCTAGTAGATAATAAAACTCTATTGCACTTTCCACTGCTGAAGATGAGTACATTGCCTTAGGAAGTTGTGTGGCTCAAATCCTTTGGTTGAAGCAATAAATTCTAGATTTAGGATTACCTGTATGCACAATTTCAATCATATGTGACAACATTAGTTCCATCTACATCTCTAAAAATCTTATTTAACATTCAAGGACAAAACACAATGACATAAGGCATCACTTTATTAGGGACCATGTTACCAAAGGTCACATTGAGTTACATCATATGGCAACTGAGAATCAATTGGCTGACATCTTTACTAAACTACTGGTCTTTGACACATTCAACATCATAAGGAATAGATTGAGTGTGATTGACATAAATGCATGAACTTGATTCTTTTTTAATTCTAATTTTTATATTTTCAGATATGTTGTTTATTGTTATTTTCTATTCTTTCTTTTGTTTTTAGTTTTAAGTGTTGATTTTTATTTGCTGCTATTTTTTAGTGTTTTTATTTCTGATTTTCTTATTTTTCTTTTAGTTTTTCTTTTTGGTCAAAGCTAAAATGATATTTTATGCCTTATTTTTATTTTTAAAAATTTGTAGTCAATATTTGACATCTCTAAATCAGTTAAAGGGAGAAATACCATTGATTGTTTTCCTTCATCTAACTTCTTTTAGCAGTGTAATTTTTTTTCTAAATAAAAGTCTATCTCAAATTAATAACTGAACTTTACGATTGAGATCTTTTTTATCTTGTTATAGTAAACTATCTTATATAAATAATATTCAAAGTCATTAAATCACTTTCAAGCTTTCATAATCTTGTCGTTGTATTTATTATATGAATTGATCCTGCTTTGTGATTTACTCTTCCTTATATTAGAGAGTGGATTTTTTCTTCTCTAAAATCTGGAAGATATTATCACAACTGAGAGTGTTTAAAAGTTTGGAAAGGGAGCTATCTTGCAAAATGATAAGAGGCATAAAATGAGCCCAAAAAGAAGAAAAATTAAAAAGATGCACAAATATCACCAAAAAAAATTAAAAGATACACAAAGTGTATCAAAAATCAAAAGATGCACAAAGTGCACAAACCAATTGACAAGAGACACAAAATGATACCACAAGAAAGCAAGCTTCCTTCTCTTTCAAATCTTCAAATCTTAGAAGAATTCTTGTGTCACTTGATATTTTCAAAAACTTGATTTCAAAATTCATGATTGTGACTAATTACTTTGGTATATTTTTCTAGATCCAAGTTTTGAATGGATCTTTTTTACTTATCCAATTACTTTTTTTGAGTTAGATCTTTATTTTCAAAAGATGGTTTGCCCTGTAAGAAGTCCAAGCTAGGGTTAACATGATCGATTGTTCTACCATTTTTTGGATTTCGATGATGTTAACTCATTTTCTTATAAATTTTTTAATTCAATCACATGGAAAATTTATCATATTCTTACTTTGATAAAAAATAAACTTTATTTTTCACTCTTTTTATTGTTTTTATCATCTTTTCATTTTTTTATATTTTGTTTTTACTAGTTTTTTTATATTTTGGGGAGCCTTCTGATCACCTCCCTTCATCATCAAATTATCAATTTTTTTTATCACATCATCCTGGATGATATTCCTATTATATTGGATAATATCATTAATCCACCCTTCATCTTTCATTTGATGGCTGATCTGACTCACTTGTTTGAGATCATCTTAGATAATCCCCATTATCCTGGATGATTTGATCAAATTTTGCTTTAATTATTTATAATCGTCCTGGATGATTCACCTATTTATCCTGAATGATCCACATGGCCAAAGACGTCACACATTTTAAATTTGTCTGGTATGATCCATTATTATCATTCATCCTGGACGATCCACTTAATCGTCCTATACAATATACTTTTTTAATGGTCATCCTGCATGACTCCCCAGGATGATCGCCTGTATATAATCATCCTGACCAATATCTGATCATCCTGGATGATATAATTGCCTATTTAACCAATCATCCTATATGTCATAAATTTGTTTCATCATCCTGGATGATCCTTTGATCATTCTGGACTATATGACTTATTTTTTATAAATAGCCAGCCTCGAATAGTTTTCTCACCTCAAATTTTTCTATTCCTCTTTGCTCTCACTCATCCTCTAATATTCTTATCAATGGTAGGGGGAAAGTGATCTAAAATGGTGACCGACAATTCTTCAAGGGCCTCTATTGACCCTCATTTCACTAAGGTTGGTGGCCAAGCTGCCTATTTTTACTATAAGACTGCCTGGATCACATTGTCCAGGACCGTCAACCCTTGTACGCTCACTTACCCTATCCTAAATCTTTTTGCTCACACCTCCCTCACTTTTATTCTTACACTACCCTTCCTTTTTAATTCTAAACTCCTTTATAATTTTTTTATGAGCCTTAGGATCAACTCCACTTACACTGCCCTTCAATCCTATGTAAACAAATGACCTGTAGAAATTACCTATCAAAACCGCCATGAACTCCTCCAACTGTTCACTAATAGAGATAAGATTCACCTATTATCTCAAGATCCTGATTATGACTGGGCTCCTGCCAATCACTCTCTGAGGAACACTCATGTCTCCTATCATGATGGAGAATCAAGCACCTTAGTTAAAGATGCTAGGATAGTCCAACAGGTACTTCATACCTCAGTAATCCCTAAGGCTGGTGATTGTGTCCACATCACTCCTCTCTTTTCAATCGCCGCCTTCTATATAAAGGCCCATAGAGAGTTCAATGATGTTGATCTTCTTTTCTGATTCATTTAGCATCTGACTAGTATTAGGGATTAGGGGCATTGTATAAAGCCTAACCTTGCCTTAGGACATATCATAGTTTATAACCTGCAAACCAAATATAATCTTATATATTTTGCCCCACTTAATTTTCAGCCTGTCTTCTACACCAACAGCTCCTTCTCTGTTCTTCACAGCACTTGTCTCCATCTGGAGCATGAGAAGGCTGAGGGAGCTGAGGGGGAAGCTACACCTTCACCTTCTCCTGCACCTATTCTTGCACCTGTTCTGATCTGTCATCACTCATAGCTGGATCAACTGGTGGAGCGGTTCAACTAGTAGGAGGCTAGGTTCGACTCTTACATTGCTGCACAGGAACAACAATATGTGGTGGATGTTGCTATATTTGATGCATATGTGGCACACCAGCAGCAGCAGCACGACTAGGATATGGCCTTGTTTGGGAAGCAATTTGCTTCCATCCACAGTTTCTTTCAGCTACCACCACTATCTCCTTATAATGATTAGGGCCCTTCGTACATATATATTTTCTTTCTTGTTATTTTGTTTTGTGTGATATAGTTAGTTTCTATTTAGTATTTTGTGTTATGTATTTTTTTTCTATTTTCCTCCTTTTTGTGATGTCAAAAGGGGGAGTAGTGGTAGTGTTAATGTATTATTGTTGTTTCGTTATTTTGTTACTGTTATTTAGTGTTTGTACCATCTGCTTAGTTTTAGTAAAATTTGCATTGCTTGGATCATACTATTTTCCTTTATGTTATGTTTCAATTAACTGTTTAAGTTGAATTTCCTACCAAATATTTGCCATCATCAAAAAGGGGGAGATTGTTACAAATATGGATTAATGGATTTTAATTTTGATGATAACAAACATTTTTGACACTTCTATTTTTTTTAATTATTTTGTACCTACTAATATTTCAAGTCCACAAGGTCAATTGCAAATCAAGCCAGCTTAAGATTTAATAGATTAGGACTAAGTTAGTCTTTAAGTGTACTTCAAGTGTTTTTACCTTTTCTTGAGTCTAATGTAATAAAGTAGATCATGATGCTAAGTAACATTGCAGACACACACATTCCTAGGGGAAATTCTATCTATTTTTGAGTTTTTTTATTTTTCATCATATCGTCGGGACTATCCAAAGTTATCCTAGATGACCAGTTAAAAATAGAAACCCTAATTAGGGCATCCTTATTAATATAGTCGAATTAGGAAAATCTTCCTAAATGATTTTCACATTATCTTGGATGATATATTTAAATCAGAAAGAATCAGCCGCCAACTCTTTGAGGCATATTATTATTCTTGGACATCATATAGGACATCGTACTAGATTATGCATTATAATTATGCCTAAATTAGTCTGATGATTAAGAAAAGTAATTAAGGTTTGATTGATCGATCATATCATCCTGGATGATTGCAGGATCGTCCGGGGTGATTAGTTAAACCAACCTTAGTTTCTTCCTAAATCATCCAGGACAAACAGAATGATGAGCTGGATGATATTTGTTGATTTGAATTAATAGTATAATATGATCCAAGAATTGCCCTGGATAATTAGTTATTTTTTCATCATCCAACATGTAAAGTCTGGACGAGCAGAGCGATGGTCCGGACGATACTTGAGGTTTTATACTAATTGTACAGGATAATATATTCATCTTTTAGGATGATGTACTCATCGTCTTGGACGATTAGAGCAAACAAATCTTCTGCTCATCCAGCCCCTACCAGATCATCCTAGCCGAATAAGCTGAAAATGAACTGATCATACAGTACGATCTATCTAATAATCTTTATCGATTAGTTGTAATTTAGGACAAATTTAAAGCACTTCTACATAAGATATATTATTTACTCAAGATGGGATCTTTGTTTTTATCTTGAGCTGAGAGAGCCAAGAGAAGAGGGAGATCTTGGGAGAGAGAGAGAGGATCTTGTGAGGGGGAGTTTGTGAGGGTTTCACAAAGGTTGCTCTAAAAAAAGATCCAAGTCATCTTCTCTAGTCGTCGTCCCTAGTTCCTTGAAGGTTCTAGAGAGGTCTACTTCAGCAATTGAATCAGGTTCTTTATATGCTTTAGGAGGAAGCAAAAGGAGTCGGGTTCACTAACTGCTTTAGGAGGAAGCGAAAGGAGTTAAGTTCTTTGCTTCACCGGGTCGATGGAAAGGAGTTTTGTAAAGGCTTCTCCACCTTACTGTGAGAGCAAAATAAGAGTCACTGAGTTTAGTACAATACCCGAAGGAGAGACCCTAGTGAGTGGACATAGGTCAATTTAACCGAACCACTATAAAATCTGGTGTGCTCTTTCTTATTACATTTTTGCATTTAATTTATGTACTTTATTTTATGTGGGTGATTGTTTGGTTTAGATCGTGATTTCTTTTTGAGAATTTTTAAAACACCAATTTACCCCCCCCCCCCCCCCCCTCTTGGTTAATCTCGGGCTAGTTCATAAGGGCTTAACACCCCTAATAAACTTTCATTCAGAACATAATAAGTTGTATTAATCATATCAGCCCATAAATATTTTGTAATTGAATATTTATCCAACATGGCTCTAGCAGCTTCTATCAATATTCTGTTCATTCTTTTGATAACCCGATTCTACTGAGGGGTTCTAGGTGCTGAAAAATTATGATCAATTTCTTATTCTCTATAAAAATCTTTAAAATTATCATTTTCAAACTCTCCTCAATTATCACTTTGAATTGATAATATTTCACACCCTAGTTTCCTTTTAATCCAAGTATAAAAGCTTCTAAACTTATCAAATGATTCACTCTTATGAATAAGAATTTAACCAAAGTGAATCTTAAAAAATTATCAATAATTATAAACCCAAAAACTTTATCTCCTAGACTTGTTGCAACCCATGACCCCGAGTTTGAGATTTTGATGATGCCAAATAATGAGTGTTTTGGAACTGCTTTTCATTGATTATTATTTTATCTGTTATTTTTCTTGAGCACTAACATTTCAGGAAGATCACAAGTGACTCAGGAAGAAAGGAAGACTCAAGACCGGGTAGATTAGGAGTATGAGTCAAATATTGTATTTTTCATTTATTGTATTTTTTACTTTATTGAGTCTGGCCACAAAATGCGTAAGAGTAAGAGCAACCATGCACACACACAGGGGGAGAGTTCTTTTTTAACTGCAAAAATAACTAAAATTCTTCTCTGTAGATCGTACTGTACGATTTTATTTCGTACTGTACGATCCAAGCTATGTGGACAATTCTGTGAATAGATCGTACTGTACGAAGTCTTTCGTACTGTACGATATGTTCAGATCCAAAACCCTAGCCGTGACATAGTTTAAGTAAGTGATTTTGCGCCGTTCGTACTGTACGAACAAGTTCGTACTGTACGATCAGTTTTTAATACTTACTTAAATTAACCCGTGATTAGTGCATGTAATCCAGGGCTAATGAAAATTTGAACATCGTACGGTACGATAGTAATCGTACCATACGATGAACAGAGACGACATCCGATCGTCCAGACCATCGTCCTGTACGAGTAGTATCTTGTTGGATCGTACCGTACGATATTATATCGTACAGTACGATTTATTTTTGTACTGTTCGTACATCTTCGTACCAGGACGACGGCTGTTTGTGAAGATCGTACTGTACGATGTTGAATCGTACTGTACGAACAGTAACGGCTAATTTTGAAATCAGAGGTTTTTGGAGCCCGTTTTTAGATGTCAATCAACTCTTTTTGGGTAAGAATTACAGAGGGGGTGAACGTGGTTAGAGAGGGATTCCAAGGGAGAAAACCTTAGAGAAATTCTTGAGGGTTGAGAGAGGAAGGAGGAGGTGAGCGTTGTGAGGGAGAAGAGGTGTGAGGGAGATCACACGGTTGCTCCAAGCTTGCTGCATCTTGCTCCTCCTGTGGCCCGAGAAGGATTTGAGGAAGGATCTCCAAGGGAAAGGCTCGTCTACATCCGTTACCTCGAGGTTCTCTGCCTTCTCCAGGAGGGAGAAAAACGAGAAGGTTCTCTGCCGTCGCCAAGAGGGTGAAAATAGAGTTTGGTATTCCGCCACGCCGGTTGGTGAAAGGGAGGTTTGTACAGGCTTCTCCGCCTTGCCGAAGGGGGCAAAAGGAGAACTATTTTGATAGTGAAAATCCCGGAGTGGAGGACTCCGGGGAGTGGACGTAGGTCATATTTTGACCGAACCACTATAAAATTCTTGGTGTGTTCTTTCCTTATCGTTGTTTACTTTTTGCTTGCATTTTAAATTTGTCATATCTATTGCATGTGAAATTTTGTGAAAGAAAAATTGCATAAATCTTTGTTTTAAAGTTTCAAAAACAACAAAAAAATTAGAACTCTTGTTTAGGGTTAAGTTTATTATTAAGAAGTTTTTACAATTCACCCCCCCTCTTGTCGTTTAGTAATTTCATTTGGTATCAGAGCTTGTTTTTCAAAAATAGTGTTTTAGAAAACCTTGAAAAAATGATCATGTCGAATTTCGGTAATCGTAACACTGCGGAGGGTTATTCAATAACTCGTCCACCACTTTTTGATAACATACCAATTGATTTCTGGAAAATTAGAATGTCTACATTTTTGCAATCTATAGATTACCGCATGTGGATGTTAGTAAATGATGGATATGTTGCACCGTTCAAGACTGTTAATGGTTTGAAAACTTCTGTACCTTTTATTGAATGGAGCAATGAGGATAGGGAATTAGCCCAACTGAATGCTAAGTGCTTAAACTGCTTTTTTTGTGCATTGAAATCTGAGGACTATATGAGAGTATCTACTTGTGTTTCTGGTAAGGAGATTTGGGATAGACTGTGCATCACATACGAAGGAACAAACTAAGTAAAACAGTCTAGGCTTAACATTCTACTGCATGATTATGAATTATTTCGTATGAAACCTAGCAAAATAATTTCTGACATGTACACTAGGTTCACCCAAATTGTGACATCATTGCATGCATTAGGTAGAGAAATTTCAAATTCTGAGAAAGTGAATAAAATTCTTAGATGCCTACCTAGTTCCTATGATGCTAAGATAACTGCTATCACTGAATCTAAAGATCTTAATGTTTATTCTATTGATAACCTCCTTGGGTCACTCATTGCATACGAGCAAGGAGTGAGCCAAAGGCAAAGTGATGCAGGTGAAAAGAAAAAGGAGTAGACGGTGGCATTAAAAGCTAGCAACTCAGAAAGTGAAAGCTCTGCAGGGGAGGAAGATGATGAGATAGCACTGATGACCCGACAGTTCAAAAATTTCCTGAAGAGAAAACAAAAGCGCCATCAGAACAGCTGGAATAAAGGTAAGAGCTCAAGGTCCAATAAGGTTTCATCTGATACAATTTGCTTTGAGTGCAGGAAGCCAGGTCACCTTCGAGCCGATTGCCCTAATCTGAAGAGTCAACCAGCAAAGGAGAAAGGAGATGACAAAGTTAAATACAAGAGAGGAAAGACAAAGACACAGAAAGCTTTTTGGGCCGACTCTGCCTCAGAATCATCAGAAGAAGAAGCAGAGGAGGAGGTAACAAATTTGTGTCTTATGGCTAATGATAACCTTGATCAATTGGATCAAGATGAGGTATGTCAACTTTCTTATGATGAATTACTGCTTATTTCTGAGAATATTCATGACTCGTATAGGAAACTAAAGAAAATGCATGCTAAACTTAATATTGAATTTAGTTCCTTACAAATTGAGCATGCTAACTTAGTTAAAGAAAATTCTGATTTAGATAAAGATCACATGTTACTTCTTGATGAGTATGACGCATTAAATAAGAAGCATATTGAACTAATTGAAGCGCATGAATCCTTGAAAACATCACATATTGAACTAGATGTAGAGTTTAAAAAACTAACTGCACTTGCATTAGAAGTAGATCATAGTGAGCACTTGCTATTGATAGAAGTTGATGGATTGACAGCTCAAAACAAAACTTATAGTGAAAAGATAAAAAAATTAGAAAATGAAATTGCATCACTCACAGTAGGCCATCCTAGAAAACCCCCAACACAGCATGCATTTCAAAACCCTAGGAAGAGGCACCACCATACTCATAGATTAGTTAATCCATTTCCTGGTGTTAGGTGCTTCTCTTGTGGCATGTTAGGTCACATAGCCTGCACATGCACAATTCACCGTAGGACACACCTAGTATGGAGACCTAAACTGCATCCATCACAGCATAACATGCATACATCTCATTCATGCAAGCATAAGGAGGAACCCAAACTCACTTGGGTTCCCAAATCTAACCTTTGAATGAAATTGTAGGGATGCTCTCACAAAAGACCTAGTGAGAGCATGTGGTACCTGGATAGTGGTTGCTCGCGACACATGACTGGAGATATGAAGAAGTTCATCCTATTGGAGACCAAAACTGGAGGCAAAGTAACATTGGGAGACAACACTACTAGGAAGGTGATAGGCTCAGGTATCGTTGGTAATGCTAAGAATTTTTTAATTGAAAGTATTTTATTAGTTGATGGTTTAAAGCATAACTTACTTAGTATTAGTCAACTGTGTGACAAAGGTTTTGATGTTAAATTTTTTACTGATAGATGCCTGATTAGTTTATTTGATGAATTAATTTTAGAAGGAAAACGAATTAACAATGTTTACATGTTAGACCTTGATTGCGTTGATAGTTCAAAATCATTTTGCTTGAAAACAATAGTTGATGACTCGTGGCTATGGCATAGGAGACTATGTCATGCTAGCATGAAAACTCTTAGAAACATCACTCAGAAAAACCTAGTTAGAGGTGTACCTAAGTTAGAATTCACCAAGGATCACTTATGTGATGCTTGCCAACAAGGAAAACAAGTTAAATCATCCTTTCACTCAATTAGAGACGTGATCACCTCTAGGCCACTAGAAATTCTACACATGGACTTATTTGGACCCGTTAGTACAGCCAGTCTAGGTGGAAAGAATTATGGATTTGTGATTGTAGATGACTTCACTAGATTTACTTGGGTAAGATTCTTAGCACACAAGAATGAGTCTTTTGAGGAATTTAAAGTTTTCTCCACATGGATTCAACGAAAATTAGGTTGTGAAATATCAACAATCCATAGTGATCATGGTGGAGAGTTCCAAAATGATAGATTTGAGTCATTCTGTCAAGAGATAGGAATAGAGCACAATTTCTCAGCTCCTAGAACACCCCAACAGAATGGCATAGCAGAAAGGAAGAATAGAACTTTGGTAGAAGCTGCTAGGGCAATGCTAGCGGAGTATACCCTTCCTAGATACTTTTGGGCAGAAGCAGTCAACACAGCCTGTTATGTTTTGAACAGAGTAAACATTAGATCGAAGCTGAATAAAACTCCATATGAACTCCTTAAGGGTAGGACACCAAACCTTTCACATTTACATGTCTTTGGGTGTAAGTGCTTCATCTTAAATAATGGTAAACATCCCTTAGGAAAATTCGATCCCAAGTCTGATGAGGGTGTATTCTTAGGTTATTCTTCTATAGGTAAGGCCTATAGAATTTTTAATAAGAGAACCCTTGTAGTAGAAGAATCCACCCATGTGGTATTTGATGAATCAGATAAGCCCTCAGAATCTAAAATTGAAGATGATGAAATAGAGGCAATTCAAGGAGTAGAGACGATGACCTTAGGAGAAAGGGTCGAACCTCAGGAAGTTTTGCCTAGAGAATGGAGATATTCTTCTAGTCATCCTAAAGAGTTAATTTTAGGAGACCCTTCAGAAGGTGTAAGGACTAGGCATGGACTTAGGAAGGAGGTTAGTCACTCAGCTTTCATCTCTATGATAGAACCTACAAGTATAGATCAAGCCTTAGGAGATGAATTCTGGATTCTAGCAATGCAAGAAGAGCTGAACCAATTCACCAAGAATGATGTTTGGGAGTTAGTTAAGAGACCTAAAGAGCAAAGTGTTGTTGGAACAAAATGGGTCTTCAAGAATAAGGTGAATGATTCAGGAATAATAATAAGGAATAAAGCAAGGCTAGTAGCTAAGGGGTACAACCAGATTGAGGGAATAGACTTTGAAGAAACCTTTGCCCCGGTTGCTAGACTAGAAGCCATAAGAGTGCTCTTAGCTTTTGCTTGCTTCAAGAACTTTAAGTTATATCAAATGGATGTGAAGAGTGCATTTTTGAATGGGGTAATTAAGGAAGATGTCTACGTTGAGCAACCCCCCGGATTTGAAAACTCATAATTTCCAAACCATGTATTCAAATTAAAAAAGGCACTATATGGATTAAAGCAAGCACCTAGAGCATCGTATGAAAGACTTAGCTCATTTCTTTTGGATAGAGGATTTCAAAAGGGTAGTGTAGATACTACACTCTTTTTACAAAAGGTCAAAGAAGAAATTCTCATTGTTCAAATATATGTAGATGACATATTGTTTGGATCTTCGGATAAAAACTTATGCGATGAATTTTCAAAAACAATGAGTAATGAGTTTGAAATGAGCATGATGGGAGAGCTTAATTACTTTCTTGGCTTTAGTATAAAACAAATGGATAATGGAACCTTTCTTAGCCAATCAAAGTATATTAAGGATATTTTAAAGAAATATGAAATGGATAGTACAAAACCCATGAACACCCCAATGAGTTCGACAATCCAATTAGATAAGGATCCTAGTGGAAAACCAGTAGATCAGAAAAAATATAGAGGAATGATTGGATCCCTACTTTACTTGACTGCCAGTAGACCGGACATAATGTTTAGTGTGTGCCTCTGTGCCCGTTTCCAAGCCGATCCTAAAAAGTCACACTTAACTGCTGTCAAAAGAATTCTTAGATATCTACTAGGCACCCCAAACTTAGGAATTTGGTATCCCAGACACAGCACTTCCTTTGAAATCATAGGGTACTCAGATTCTGACTTCGCAGGATGTAGGATAGATAGAAAGAGCACCTCTGGTACCTGCCAATTCATCGGACAATCATTAGTTTCTTGGTCCAGTAGGAAGCAAAACTCAGTAGCACTTTCCACAGCCGAGGCAGAATATATTGCGGTAGGAAGTTGTGTTGCACAAGTACTATGGTTAAAACAACAAATTCTTGATCTTGGACTACCTGTTGGAACCATCTCGATCATGTGTGACAACACAAGTGCAATTTGTATCTCTAAGAATCCAATTCAACACTCTCGAATGAAACACATAGACATTAGACATCATTTCATTAGAGATCACGTCGCTAAGGGAGATATAGAATTACATCACATCGCTATAGGAGATCAATTGGCAGACATATTCACAAAACCATTAGCTTTTGACACATTTAGCACCTTGAGGACTAGATTAGGTGTCATAGATATAAATGCATAAATATATATATATATATATATATATATATATATATAAAAAAAATATTTTAGGGCTGCTCCTGATCACCTCCACCACCACCAGATCAGGACCCGTCTGCTTAGTTTGTTTATGTTTGCATTGTAGTTTCTGTTTGTTTTCTTCTCTTACTTTTTGCTTTTAGTTGCTCCTCCTTTTTGTGCTGTCAAAAGGGGGAGAAGTTTGTTGGGATGTTGTAATGCCTATTTATCTAAATGCAGTATCTTTTGTTTCGTACTTACTTGTAGTACCTTTTTTTCTTGTGTTTAATTCAAAAAAAAAACAAAATAAAAAAAAATAACAAAAGAAATATTTTTCAAAAGAAATGGTTTTCTTTCTTACTTGCAACAAATTATTTGACATCATCAAAAAGGGGGAGATTGTTGCAACCCATGACCCCGAGTTTGAGATTTTGATGATGCCAAATAATGAGTGTTTTGGAACTGCTTTTCATTGATTATTATTTTATCTGTTATTTTCTTGAGCACTAACATTTCAGGAAGATCACAAGTGACTCAGGAAGAAAGGAAGACTCAAGACCGGGTAGATTAGGAGTATGAGTCAAATATTGTATTTTTCATTTATTGTATTTTTTACTTTATTGAGTCTGGCAACAAAATGCGTAAGAGTAAGAGCAACCATGCACACACACAGGGGGAGAGTTCTTTTTTAACTGCAAAAATAACTAAAATTCTTCTCTGTAGATCGTACTGTACGATTTTATTTCGTACTGTACGATCCAAGCTATGTGGACAATTCTGTGAATAGATCGTACTGTACGAAGTCTTTTGTACTGTACGATATGTTCAGATCCAAAACCCTAGCCATGACATAGTTTAAGTAAGTGATTTTGCGCCGTTCGTACTGTACGAACAAGTTCGTACTGTACGATCAGTTTTTAATACTTACTTAAATTAACCCGTGATTAGTGCATGTAATCCAGGGCTAATGAAAATTTGAACATCGTACGGTACGATAGTAATCGTACCATACGATGAACAGAGACGACATCCGATCGTCCAGACCATCGTCCTGTACGAGTAGTATCTTGTTGGATCGTACCGTACGATATTATATCGTACAGTACGATTTATTTTTGTACTGTTCGTACATCTTCGTACCAGGACGACGGCTGTTTGTGAAGATCGTACTGTACGATGTTGAATCGTACTGTACGAACAGTAACGGCTAATTTTGAAATCAGAGGTTTTTGGAGCCCGTTTTTAGATGTCAATTAACTCTTTTTGGGTAAGAATTACAGAGGGGGTGAACGTGGTTAGAGAGGGATTCCAAGGGAGAAAACTCTAGAGAAATTCTTGAGGGTTGAGAGAGGAAGGAGGAGGTGAGCGTTGTGAGGGAGAAGAGGTGTGAGGGAGATCACACGGTTGCTCCAAGCTTGCTGCATCTTGCTCCTCCTGTGGCCCGAGAAGGATTTGAGGAAGGATCTCCAAGGGAAAGGCTCGTCTACATCCGTTACCTCGAGGTTCTCTGCCTTCTCCAGGAGGGAGAAAAACGAGAAGGTTCTCTGCCGTCGCCAAGAGGGTGAAAATAGAGTTTGGTATTCCGCCACGCCGGTTGGTGAAAGGGAGGTTTGTACAGGCTTCTCCGCCTTACCGAGGGGGGCAAAAGGAGAACTATTTTGATAGTGAAAAACCCGGAGTGGAGGACTCCGGGGAGTGGACGTAGGTCATATTTTGACCGAACCACTATAAAATTCTTGGTGTGTTCTTTCCTTATCGTTGTTTACTTTTTGCTTGCATTTTAAATTTATCATATCTATTGCATGTGAAATTTTGTGAAAGAAAAATTGCATAAATCTTTGTTTTAAAGTTTCAAAAACAACAAAAAAATTAGAACTCTTGTTTAGGGTTAAGTTTATTATTAAGAAGTTTTTACAATTCACCCCCCCTCTTGTCGTTTAGTAATTTCAAGACTTACAATGATAACCAGTCCAAAAAGATCCAAGTGTAGGATTTCTAACTGTTTGCTAGTTCTAAGATCCTTAATTGAATGAAAGGAGGACTTCACCTATTTTCCTAATTGACATGCATCACACAGGTGATCCTTAGTGAAGTTTAGTTTGGGTATCCCTTTAACCAAATTGTTATGAGTAATCTTCCTAAGATTTTTATACCAAAACCATATTTCATCAGAAATTATTTTAACAAAAAAATTATTAGAAGAATTAACAAAATTCAAATCAAGCATGTCCACATTATTTACCCTATTTCCATACAACATGTCAATTCTATTTTTGCTTATAATGTAGCTTATAGGAAAAAATTAACATTATATCCCTTAGCACAAAGTTAATTAATACTAAACAAGTTATGCTTTAAGCCTTCTATCAATAGGATATTTTCAATAATTTTTTTTTCTTATTGCCAATCATACTTGTACCTACCACTTTAATAGTGGTATTATTTCACAGTGAAATATTGCCTCTATTCCTGGCTTCCTAGGATATGAATTGTGTCATATATCCAGTCATATGTTTCAAACATCTATTATCCAAGTACCAAATGCTCTCACAAGGTCTTGTATGAGAGTGACTTTACGAAATGATCAAACATTAGACTTGGGAACCCTAAACAAGTTTGGATTCACCTTTTGGCAATAATAATCTAGATGCATGTGTTGTTTGTTGTGATTTATGCATCTTAGGTCTCTACTCTAAATATATTTTACTACGAATAATGCAAGTATGAGAGATATGACCAATCATTCTACAAGAAAATTATTTAACTTTAGGAAAAGAATTTACCAATCTATGTGAGTTATACTATCTTTTCCTAGGTTTAG
Source organism: Dendrobium huoshanense (assembly GCA_016618105.1). Taxonomy (NCBI): domain Eukaryota; kingdom Viridiplantae; phylum Streptophyta; class Magnoliopsida; order Asparagales; family Orchidaceae; genus Dendrobium; species Dendrobium huoshanense. The sequence continues at coordinate 51,458,641 of CM028358.1, forward strand.
AAATTTTAGGCTTCTGATTAGTATTGAAAAAAATTTCAACTATAGGGGGTGTCATATTTTCCTCAAGAGCTTTCAGTTGCACTTTAAAATATGAGTTAGCACTTTCTAAAATAGCATTGTTAACTTTTAACACATATTCTCTTTGATCTGACTCATCCATATATTAAAATTAATTTCATGTTCAATATGTGATGATTTCAATAGTTCATACTATTTGTTTAAATCATCAAACTCATCCAATAATTTCATGTGGTTACTATCTTTCAATGCGTGATCATTCCTAAGGATTTCATGCTCATTTTTTTAAGTTTGAAAATTGTATGTTCAACTTAGCAAGCAACTTTTTGAGTTTCATATATGTAGTATGGGTTTTCTCAAAACTTTTAAATAACTCATCGTAAGATAAATCACATACCTCCTCTTGATTTGACTGATCAATCTTGTCTGCTATTAATCACTAGTTTGTGACTTCCTCCTCTGCTTCTATTAATGAAGAATTGAATGCTGAGTCTGAAAATGTACTGAAGGCACTTGAAAGTTCATTAGGGATGTTAAGCCCTTTTGAACTAGTCCCAAGGCTAACCAAGAGAGCGGGGGGGGGGGGGGTCAATTGGATAATAAAACTTCTTTAACTAAAAATACAATTACATCCAAAACCAAGATTCACCATAAAGAAAATCAAAGTGTAGAAAATAAATATAAAAATAATAAAGGAAAGAACACACCAGATTTATAGTGGTTTGGTCAAACCTTGACCTACGTCCACTCCTCGAAGGCACCCTCCGGGTATTACACTAAACTTAGTATCTCTCCTTTAGCCCCCACAGCTAGGCGGAGAAACCGTTACAAAATCACTTCCACCTTCCCCAGTGCGGCGGAGTAGCCGGGCCCTTTGACACCAAAGAGGTCAATTGGATAATAAAACTTCTTTAACTAAAAATACAATTACATCCAAAACCAAGATTCACCATAAAGAAAATCAAAGTGTAGAAAATAAATATAAAAATAATAAAGGAAAGAACACACCAGATTTATAGTGGTTTGGTCAAACCTTGACCTACGTCCACTCCTCGAAGGCACCCTCCGGGTATTACACTAAACTTAGTATCTCTCCTTTAGCCCCCACAGCTAGGCGGAGAAACCGTTACAAAATCACTTCCACCTTCCCCAGTGCGGCGGAGTAGCCGGGCCCTTTGACACCAAAGAGGTCTTCTTCTTCCCAAAACTTAGCTCAAGACGAGCCTTGAATCTGATGGTACTAAGGTGCAAGCTCGCTAGAGTAACCGTGTGGAACCCCCTCCACACTTCCTTGAAACCACCTCAAAGGATCTTCTCCCTCTCTCAAACTCCACCTTTTCCTCTCCCCTTTCAAGCTCTCTCTTCAAGTTTCCTCCAAAAGAACTAAGCTTCAATGGCTGCCAAATACACTTACAAAGTTCGTTGACAAAGCTTAAATAGAAGACCTCCAAACGAGCTCATTAATTACAACTTGCCGACTTTATCATCCAGGCCGATATGCCTATCATCCTGGCTTATCAGAGTAAATTACGCTTAAATAACCTGGTCAGTTTGGGATGATCAGAAGATTTTTGGCCATATTGTCCAGGCTGATATCACGATTATCCTGGCCAATGAGTTCAAATATGAGGAAAATCATCCTGAATATCGCCCTGAATAGAAGCTGGACGATGTAAATCGTCCAAGCAATCATCCCGGACAATCCTGCGATCATCTCGAACGATGTGATCATGCAATCAAACCTTAATTGCTTTCCTTAATTATCAGATTAATTTAGACATAATTATGTTACATCATCTTGGATGATATCCAAAAATAAAGAATACCTAAATAGATCTGGCGGTTGATTCTTTCTATTTTTAGCCTATCGTCTCAGTCGATACGATTGTCATCCAGAACGATATGCTTAATGACAATTGCCTTAACTAGAAAGCCCTAATTAGGGTTTCTATTTTTAGCTGATCATTCAGGCCGATGTTTGGATTGTCCTGGATGATATGAGCAAAAACATAGAACTCTAGAACAGAAATAAGTGAGCAAGGTTACAAGCAAGCAAACACCCTTACATGCCAAAAAATACATTAACGAAAAGTACAGATAAAACATGTTTTGCTAAAGCTGAGCCTTGTAAGATTCACTGTAATCCTGAAATATTAGTAAACATAGAAAGAAAAATATATTACAAATACATGTAGATATCAAAAAGTGAGCCACAATATTTGTTATCATCAAAATGTAAACTTATAAGCTCGAGTTGCAACATTCTCCACCTTTTTGATGATGACAAATATTATTGGTTGAATTGCAAAAAATAAAAACATTTACTCCTAATCTCCCTCTCGCTAGAATAAAAATTTAAAAAATAAGGGAATACAAAATTTTTGTTGTTTTTATTTTTATTTTTTTTTAAATAGAAAATATATACAAATACAATAGTACGTTCTCTCCCTTTGACATTATTAAAAAGAGGATGGGCACATAAAATCAGAGTAATAAAAATAAAAATCAAAACGATCCCTGATCTAGTGAAAAAAATCAAATATTCTAAAAAATGAGAAAGTTACCTCTTGATTTTATTCCAAAACTTAGTAAGGAACGGATTAACAATGCATAATCCAAAAAAGGTTAGAAATTCAGAAATCGTTAATCTAAGCTCAAGTTCTTGTAAAGGCTCAAAAAATTTTTAATCCAATATCTAAATCAAGGAATAAAATAGAAAAAGTAACACTAATTTTTTTTCAGAACTCCTTCCATAAAATATAACAAATAGAAGATTAATGCAAAAATTGGTGAATCATGAATCATGATTTTCAGCTCAAGTATCGAAAATATCAAGGGTTTTCTTAGGTTTTAAGAAGTACAAGAAAGGTAAGCATTACTTTTTGTGGGCTCATTTTATGCCTCTTATCAATTTTTTTTGACGCACTTTGCACATCTTTTACTTTTTGATATATTGTATATCTTTCTCAATTTGGCGTCATTGCACATCTTTTTCATTTGGCATCATTGGCCACTTTTTTTTAATATGCTACATTTCTGAAATTTTAAAAACAAAAATAAACCCATTCTATTGACAAAATGAGTTACTTGATTAAGAAAATTATAAGGTAGATTCAACAACTTGCAAAAGATCCATATATGATAAACAAAATGTAGGGAGATGAAAAAGATCAATTTTAAAATCCAATTTATAATATGATGAAGATTTTGAATCAAAAGTAAAATAATATTTAAGAAAATAGGTAGAGAGACAAAATCATGAGTTTTTTTCCTTTGACTATTTTTAGAGAAGTCAACCACAACTTATATAAGAATTTAAGTAACATAGGAGGTAGGCTTTTCATTTTTAGAAAGGTGAAATGTTTGTGTTGATCAAATAAAAAGAAAAAAGTAAAGACAACTTTAAAACTATAACGAAAAAGAAATGAATAAAAAATAAACAAATGAATAATAAGGCCTAAAGAAACTACATAAAACAAATGAAAATCAACAAACAACAACAAACAAATAAACACAAAAATAAGGGTTTAAGCATAATCTTGCTCCTGATCTGATGATTCAGAAGCTAGGTCTGCCTAGGAGATTTTTTGCTTTTCATTATTTGTCATTTTTACAATTTGCTTAGCTTTACCCTTTTCTTTTGCAGGAAGAGTTCTCAAATTAGGGCACTAATTTTTTATATGTCCAGGCTTCTTACAACCAAAACAAACAACATTAGAAGAGATCTTAATATTCTTACCATTTTTACCTTTATTTGACTTTTGTTGATGCGTATGCCTTGGTGAGCGTTTTAATTTGCTTAATAAGTCATCACTTTCAGCACTAACTAAGCCACTTTTCTCTGAGTCTTCAATATTTAGCACTATCATCTCACATGCCTCCAAAAGTTTTTGACCCAAACTTAGCTTGTAGGCCCTTGTTCTACATCTAAAAGTTTTTAATTTACTCTGATACCACTTGACAGTGAACTGAAGCACTTGAAAGTTTGTTAGGGATGTTAAGCCCTTGTGAACTAGTCCCAAGGCTAACTAAGAGGGGGGTGAATTGGATGTTAAAACTTCTTTAACTAAAAACACAATTACATTCAAAATCAATATTCACCACAAAGAAAATTAAAGTGTGAAAAATAAATATGGAAATAATAAAGGAAAGAACACACCAGATTTATAGTGGTTTGATCAAACCTTGACCTACACCCACTCCTCGGAGGCACCCTTGAGTATTACACTAAACTTAGTGTCTCTTCTTTAGCCACCAAAGCTAGGTGGAGAAGCCCTTACAAAATCACTTCCACCTTCCCCGGTGCGGCGGAGTAGCCGGGCCCTTTGACACCAAAGAGATCTTCTTCTTCCCAAAACTTCCCTCAAGATGAGCCTTGAATTCGATGGTACTAAGGTGCAAGCTTGCCGAAGAAACTGTGTGGAACTCCCTCCACACTCACTTGAAACCCCCTCCAAGGATCTTCTCCCTCTCTCAAACTTCACCCTTTCCTCTCTCCCTTTCAAGCTCTCTCTTCAAGTTTTCTCCAAAAGAATGAAGCTTCAATGGCTGCCAAAGATACTTACAAAGTCCCTTGACAAAGCTTAAATAGAAGAGCTCCAAACAAGCTCATTAATCATAACTTGCTGACTTTATCGTCCAGGCCGATATGCCTATCATCCTAGCCAATCAGAGTAAATTTCGCTCAATTAGCCTAGTAAGTTTGGGACGATCTGAAGATTTTTGGCCATATCATTCAGGTCGATATCACAATCTTCCTAGCTGATTAGTTCAAATACGAGGAAAATCATCCTAAATATTGCCTGAATAGAAGCTGGACGATGTCAATCGTCCAAGCGATCATCCCGGAAGATCCTGCGATCGTTCCGGACAATGTGATCGTGTAATCAAATCTTAATTGCTTTCCTTAATTACCAGATTAATTTAGGCATAATTGTGTTGCATCATCCAAGATGATGTCCTGGACGATGTCCAAAAATAAAGAATACCTAAATAAATCTGGCTGCTAATTCTTTCTATTTTTAGCCTATCATCCCAGCTGATATGAATATCGTCTAGGACGATATGCTTAATGAAGGTTGCCTTAACTAGGAATCCCTAATTAGGGTTCCTATTTCAGCTGATCGTCCAGGACGATGTTGGGATCATCCCAGATGATGTGAGCAAAAATAGAGAATTATAAAACAGAAATAAGTGAGCAAGGTTACAAGCAAGCAAACACCCTTATAAGCCAAGAAATATATTAATGAAAAATACAAATAGAATATGTTCTGCTAAAGCTAAGCCTTGTAAGGTGCACTGTAATCCTGAAATGTTAGTAAACACAGAAATAAAAATATATTGCAAATACATGTAAACAGTAGAAAGTGAGCCATAATATTTGTTATCATCAAAACATAAATTTATAAGCTCGAGTTGCAATAGAGTCTCCCCAGAATGCTCTCTATAATCTCTTCTTGCCATTCCTAACGTTAGTTTTCTCCTCAACCTTCTCCTTGCTATGATTAGCTTTGAGAATCGGGCAATCCAATTTGACGCGTCCAGGCTTCTTGTATTCATAACAAATTACTTCATTAGATATTTTTATATTTCTATGGAACATACCTTTATTCCACTACTGACATCTCTTTTACTTTCTTCTCAAGAAACTTTTGAATTACCTCGTCATTAGTGCAATATCATTTTCATCCTCAAGCTGAAACCAATCACTCTCCGAGTCATCCGCTTTTATCACTATATTTTTCTCTTTTTGCTTGTCACCTGCAATAATTTATCTTTGTATCACTCCTTACTCATAAGCAATTAGTGATCCAAGAAGATTGTCAATAGAATAAACATTTAAGTCTTTTGACTCAATCATGGCAATTATCTTTGCATCATAAGCAGTAGGTAAATAATGAAGAATTTTATTATCTTTCTTAGAATTCATTAGTTTCCTACTTAAAGCATACAATGAGATGATTATTTATATGAAATGAGTATACATGTCAGAGATTGAATAATTCAGTTTCATGCAAAATAGTTTATAATCATGTAATAGAATATCCAATCTAGATTGTTTCACCTCATTAACTACTCCATATGTAATGCAAAGTCTATCCCAAATTTCTTTTCCAATTCTATAGATTGAAATACACATATAGTCCTCAGATTTTAGTGTATAGAAAAAAACTATTTAAATATTTAGCATTTAATGAGCTAGTTCTTTTTCCTCAACTTTCTAATCATTAAATGGTATTTCAGTCCTAATACCTTCTATAAGTCTAGGTTGTCTAGTGTATCCTTCTTATACTAAAATCCACATGCGATAGTCAAGCGATTGAAGAAAAGTAGACATATAAGTTTTCCAAAAGTTGAAAGGGATGTTGTCAAATAGTGGTGGCCTAATGATCGAATATCCTTCAAGAGTGTTACAGTTTCCAAAAGTAGCCATGACCCTTTCAAAAAGTTATCTAAACCTGAATTTTTAAAATAGGCTCTAATACCACCTAAAAGTTTGATTAGGTTATTAGACCTAATAGATTTGTTCCAAGGCTAATCAAGAAGGGGGGGGGGGGGGGGTCAATTAGTAATTTAATAATTCTCTTAGTAATTTTAAAAAACCGATTTAATTTTTTACACAATGATTAAAATTTTCTCAACAATATTTTTCAACCACAAATATTAAATATGCAAAAAAATAAAAAGTAAAAAAAAAAAGTAAAGATAAAAGAACACCAAATATTATAGTGGTTCAATCCAATTAGACCTTGTCCACTCTCTAAAGACTCCCTCTTCAGGTATTGCACTATACCAAAGTGACTCTTTTTTTCTCCCACAGCAAGGCAAAAATGCCCTTACAATAACCTCTCATTCACCAAACCCTGGTCCAGCAGTGTACAGACATCCTTTCTCACACTCTTGGTGATTGAAGAGTATCATCATTCGTTCTCACCCTCCTGATGATGGTAGAGTACCGACATCCTTTTTCACACTCCTGATGATGGAAGAGAATCAAATTTTCTCCAAAGATCTTCTCTCAAGTTCCTTCAAAGAAGTTGAGCAGAGATTATAAGAACCCAGAGAAGTACCTATCCCTATGGGCTCGAGGCAAGACAAGCATCCCGCTTCCTTCGTCTCATTACAGGGAAGGATAGGACCTCGGTCTTCGACCTTGATTGGTTCCAAGGGTGAGGAAGAAGTGTGCGGCTATTGGAGCTCTTCTATAAAGATAGCCTTTCGGTTAAGCTCGGACGGGTAAACGCCAGTGAAAGCAATGAATGCTTTGGCACAGGCACCAAAAGATAGAGATGAAATAGATGCCTTTCCAACGATATCTTCACCTTTGGGCAACCTTGTGAACCCTTCACAATTTCCACTTATAAGATCTTTCAATCCTCACACCCAAACACTCCCAAAACACTGTAACTCTCACTCTCTAGAGAAAATTCTTAGAAGAAGTGTTGATAGTCAGTTTATAGGTCTCTTATATATGAAAGATCACAAAAATCGTCTTGAGATATCCTTATAATTTAATTAAATATTTTCAAAATTAAAAAAAAATTGAATTATTTTCAAACCTATGCAGTTGTATAGATTAATATATATGTATTTTAAAATATTTTAAAATTATATATATATATATATATATATATATATATATATATAGATCTTTTAATCTTGAGATATTCTTTTGAAACTTTAAACATAGATCAAGCATGTAAATAGAGTTCATGGGGAAGTATTAATGAATAATTATGTCCAAATTATTCACTAATCAAGTCGCTAATCCTTTTAATATTGTTTAAATCTTTTGCATGTATATGATGTACGAGCACTTAGCCTAGGCTCTCCTAGTTCTAAGGATATTGTTTGTGATGATGTGCTGCATTTTTTTTCCTTATATTACCCATGGGTTTTGATTTAAATCTATTCAACCTACCAATATCTTAAGGATAATAATTAAAGACCCGTCTAGAGAACTAAGAGAAATTCTAAGGACAATGGTCACCTTCATATGACATGAAATTTCAAATATTTAAACTTAATGACATTTTAAACCCCATAGAATTTTTTAGGAATTTTTAAAACCCTTTAAGACACTTAATCAACAAACCCTAATTCACCCTTCAATTAAACTCCAATAAATTAAAAAAAATTCAAATAAATTTAAATTAAATCTAAAATTTTCCTATAATATATTAATTCTTCAGAATTATATCCTTAATCTAAGAAAACTAAAAGCCCCTTGATTGGACTTTAATTTGAACACTAATTTAATTTGGATTTAAAATTACATTTTAATTAAATTAAATAATTAAAAAATCATTAAAAATTGCAAAATTTCCCTAAACACTTAAAAACTCCTCCTTGGACATTCCCATTTAGAGGTAATTCCAATAGGTTTGGAGCTGATTTGGAGGAAAATCCCTAAAATACCCTTAATTAAGCAATTTCAATAATTCATTAAAGGCCCAAACTTTAAAAAATTATAACTAATTTTAAAAAAATCCAAATTGAGTAAACTAAAAATCATTAAACTCTAATTAAAGTTTAGTATTTATTAAAAATATAAACATTCTAAAAGTCAACTTAAATTTTAAAGTTAACCCATCGGTCAAGAGTAGTTCAATAACAAGGAGATCCATATAAGGACAAGATGATAAAGATCAAGATGAAATGCCTTATTTTTAAGACTTATATCATTCTATAGGATTAGAATCCAGAATATTGTCGGTGAAGCTTGGCCACCATTACTTTTCTACAAACCCTGGGTTGTACATTATATGACACTTGTTATGGACTTTTGGACTTTTTTTTACTCTGGTGGATATTTTTTATTGATGTGTTTACCTTACTTGTATAGTAGAAATTACTTGCTTTTCATAGGTTTTATTCTGGTATATGTGTACGCCTGATTTTGCTAGGCTCTTTCAGGATAAAATTTTTTATACTTATAATTCAAATTTAAAATTTTAAGGGTTAAATAATATAGAAATATAACGATATAGGAAATAAGCCAGAGGTCATTTGGGGTTGCATGCATATTGATGCATCTTCTCTTTACTTGCTTTAAGACACTTCCCTATTAATGGGTATAGTTCAGATAATCTGATCTATAAGGATAAGGTGTTGAACCTAGAGAAGCCTAGTCTTCTAAAACAAATTATTATTAAGCCTTTTAAAATTTCAAGCATTCATAATTTAGATACTTTTAACTAGCATGCATCACATTAGAGAACTTAAAATAAAAATTTAATTGCATTAGTTTTAGAAGCATATTACCCTTTATAAGTACAAGGCCACTTAAGAGCCTCTCTAGATGTTGGTCATAACTTCAAAACAAACTCAGTCATCAACTCATCCTTCATAAAGACCAGATAGCATAGATTTTATACGACTAGGTGGTTAGCTGACTTTCCTTTTTAGGAAGAATATAAGCCTAGAATGCATTAGCTAGGATATGGGTGTTAGTATTGTGTTTAAAATACTAAACCCACTATGGATTTAGGGTTCAAGGATGCTATTATCGGTGTCCCGTAGTATGCCTCATCGGTGGGTAAATCCTCTATCCTTCATAGCCTATAAATCAAACTTATTTGAATCACATGGATGATGCCACCTCCATCTTTCTCTCTTGTATATTCTAAGTATAGTGTTATATTTTCCCCTTAAATAGGAATTTCCTAGACTCTTCCCTATGTATTAATCCCATCTGAGAGAATAATGTATGATGCTTAATCAAGAGTCTTCTTGGGCCCCAACTTAAGATGTAATAAACCAGGGGGATGTGTGCCCGTGGGAAACCGAATCCTACATCAAATAAACCCCTTTTAAGCCGATGTATTGGGTAGGGAAAGTCTCATGACTTTGATTAGGTTATACATATTATTACCCATTAAAGTGCATAGGCAAAAGTCATTATCCTCAATGGTTAATCATATGTATAATCTCATATGCCCTCCCATTGGCCTACTTATAAAAAGTAGAAAGGTCTGCGCCCATTGTGTCCTACAGGATAGTATGATCGTACCCTTTTTATTTTGTCCCTTATAAAGCAGTGACCTTTCGGAGGCCTATAAGTTTTTAGCGACAATTATGGGATAGGTTTCTCTCTCCATCTTTGGATTATGTATTATTCTTTCTTATGTGTACTCTGGGTTTCGTACTACTTAGTTAGGTCTATCCTACTCTTAGCTAGAGTCCTCCACAGTTAGGTTTATTTCTCCTTAGCTAGGGTCCTCCCTAGTTAGGTTTATCTCTTCTTAGCTAAGGTCCTCCCTAGTTACGTTCGTTTCCTCTTAGCTAAGATCCTCCCTAGTTAGGTTTGTTTCTCCTTAGCTAAGTTCCTCTCTAGCTAGTTTTCTTTCTTTCTAGCCTACAGGGCCATTCTGTCCCTTATCCATCCTTCTTCTCTTCTCATGGTACCATCTTATATTGATTATTTCAATTCTCTATACTTTTATTGGCAGACAGTGACATGGCATCCTTCATTCCTTCCATTACTTTCTATTTTGGTTCTAACATGTGGGTGACACTTTTAGAGTCTCTATTAACTAGTCTTTTCACTGGAGGAATAACTTTTGGTTCCTTCACTGACTCGGCCTTCATCACCATTGGCAGGTCAACCCCTTCTGAGGGTGCCACCTTTTCTCCTCTATAGAGGAGAGGCCACATAGTGATGCACCCTTTCAAATATCTAGTTATTCGATGGACAGCTTGGCACCTACTTGTCCTACTCCTATTAATATATAGCTGGTGCACCCTATGGCTAAGCAACCAGTGCCTAGGCCACTCCCCATTTAGCCTATTCATCTAACGGTCAGGCGACCAGAGCCTATCATACAAATTGTTCATACTACTTAGGCCCCTCAGCATCGGTAACAAGTAGTTACCCCTTCTGTTGCTCCAGTAGAAGTCACTCGTGTTTGGGTTCCCCCTCCTTCTTCTTCCTAAAGGAAGAGTGCTGCCCAGACCGAGCCTCCTTTATCCTCTTCTCATCGGGTTTCTATATTTGCCCGGCTCTATCACCTAGAGACCCTCGAGCAGACCTCAACATTTCCTGTACCAGTAGTTTATATTCCCCCAGTCCTTCAGTCAATGGGTTCAGACTTAGCCTTATCCTCTACTTCTGGCCTTAGGAGAAGGGCACATAGGAATAGAAATAAGAGACTATGATTAGCTGCCTATGAGGCTACCAGATAGCATATGATAGATTATATGGCTCAGTAGGAGCTAGTTTAATGGAGGGTGATCCCCTTACAGTGGGAGCCACACCTACTTTAGTTACATAGACCCCTAAGGTTATAGTTGCACCTGAGATAGAGGCAATCTAGGGAGGACGCTTCTCCCCACTGACATATAATGGTGATAAGGAGGATGTTGCTCATATTGTAGTGGCCCCTCCTATTATTACAACTCTACCACATACTAAGGTCCCCAGGTATGATGCTACTTGAGACCTCACTTAGAGGATTTGAAGCATCACCCTCTTATTGCAAGGTAGAGGACTTGTAAATAGATAGGAGTTAATCCACCAGATCTCTCAAGTGCATGCCCAGTTATAGAGACAGTCCTTTAGATAGAGGTACCGTGATAAAGAGGATAACCACCATAATAGTAGACCAATGCACTTCCTTTAGTTAGACCTTAGGCATGTGCTTCTACTATTAGATGACACCCACATCATCATGGACATAGATAATAGTTAGAGCTTACCTGACCTAAGATCAATTAAGTCATTATTTCCCCTCCTCCACAGCCAGAGGCCCCTACTAGATCCCATCGCGGTAGGAAGGTATGGAGATGATGATAGGTACACTCACCTGTCTAGGCAGTATAGTCATTTGTGGCAGTTGGACATATTTACATAGTTGCTCCTTTAGGATAAGAGGTAGTTCTAATGATTTGTGATACAGTGGTAGATAATGATGATATTGTTCCTCTTAATGGTTCACCAATCCAGATAGATGTTGTTCTTGTTCCTAGTCCCCATAGGATCTATTCGCCTATGAGCCTGTATATAGAGGCTTTTGATCAAACATTCTTTTAGGAGGATTTCCTTGAGGAGGAGTTAGTAAAGATGTACATGTGCACCAAGTGTGTCTAATCACTAGATGAGGCCTTTCAGATGAGTAGAGAGAGCAAGATGATGATGATGAGCAAGAAGAGGCTAAAGTAAGTGGATCTCCCCAATCCATTGAGATAAACACCATAGTTCTATAGTTAAAAATTCAGATGATAGAGATGTCTAGAGCCATGGTGGCGATGTCTACTCAAGTTATAGCCTTAGGGGCCATGCCCCAGTTTATAGGCATAGGTACTCTTACTATGTCTAGGGATGAGCCAGTAGTTTCACCTGTGTTAGCACTATACCATGTAGGAGTGGACAGGGTCTAAAGAGTAGTTCTAGTGGCACCTATAACAGCTACCTTCACTACCCCAATCTAGAGTCTGTTAGTGCAAATTATACAAAAGGTCGAGTAGTTGTTTGGCCAATTCAAGACTTGATTACATAGAAAGTTGAGCAGGTCATTTTCTTCAGGAAGTCTAGAGAGATAGTTAGCAGGGGGCATCCTTACTCAGAAGAGTATGAGCAGGAGCCTTACCCACCTAGTTTTTGTCTCTCTATGGTTTACAGTTTTGATGGGTTTGGAAACCTAAGGCAACATGTGGCTCAACACTTGGCCATATATTATAATATATGAGGGAATAAAACTTTAATGTTGAGGTTGTTTGTCAGTAGCTTAATTGGGGTGTAATTTGTATGGTACATCGACCTCCCTAATAATTTGGTATGTACTTTCATAGAGCTTAAGCAGTTATTTGTACAGAGATTTATTAGTGTTAAGCACTGAGTCATAATGGGTGAGTTAGTTGTAACATGGAAGCATCCCCACGAGACCTTACTAGATTATATAGTTAGATGGAGAAACCTTAGTTTATAGTGTGATCCTCAGTTATAGAAGTAGCATGTGGTTGAGATTTTGCTAAAAAATATAGATTGTCCTATAGCTCCTTACTTGAAGGATCTCAGCATTAGAACCTTTCAAAAGTTGTTGATGAATGTGATCAATTTATAGGATAACATACTCTCTATAGTCCCTCCTAAGGTTGAGAGTCAACCTTTGTATAGACCTTAATGGCAAGAGTTTTTAGGGCCTCCTCTACCTAGGAGAGGGGAGGTATACAGTACTTACGAGCCATAATATAAGGACAAGAAGCCTGTGACTAGATTAGCACCACAGCAGCAAGGAATACCCCTTTAAGAGGGAGAATGTAAAGAAGATATTTAAATTTTATATAAAAAAGAATATTTTGACATTCTCGATGAACAATGGGGTGCAAAAAGAGGGGTAGACAGATCATCCACTCTATTATAAATTCCATAAACATATTGGGCATGTCATCAAAGACTATTATGTGTTCAAGGATATATTTGAGAGACTCAAGGCTAGTGGAAAGATCAAACTACAGGAGAGCAATTTGGAGAGCCCCAGGGTAAGGCCACTCAGATTGTTCATATGGTTTTATGTTCCATCCATAATGATAGTTAGAGTGATGGTTAGAGTAGTGGCAGTAGATCAACTAATGGTTCTGAATGAGAGTGATATCCAGCACTCTCTCAGAAGATAAAAATATGATTAGACAGACAATTTAGAGTTTAGAGGTAGTTGAGAGGAGGTTTATCCAGGCTAAGTTGACAGTTGCCAGCTTAGTTACTTCTTTAGCTCATTTTCCTTCTTCTGTTGTAGTGAATACTAAGCACATTTCTTTTTCTTCTTCATATAATAAGAAAATGTATGAAAGAAAAAAGATTGTTGTAGCTTCATAAAAGTGCACTGAAGGCATTTGAAAGTTTGTTACGGATGTTAAGCCCTTATGAACTAGTCTCAAGGCTAACCTAGAGGGGGTGAATTGATATTTTAAAAAATCTTTCACAATCAAAACACGGTCATAAAATAAAAACCAAGATTCACCACAGAAATCAAAGTGCGGAAAATAAATGTGGAAATAATAAAGGAAAGAACACACCAGATTTATAGTGGTTCGATCAAACCTTGACCTATGTCTACTCCTCGGAGGCACCCTTAGAGTATTGCACTAAACTTGGTCTCTCCTTTAGCCCCCATAGTTAGGTGGAGAAGCCCTTATAAAATAACTTCCACCTTCCCCGGTGTGGCGGAGTAGCCGAGCCCTTTGACACAAAAGAGATCTTCTTCTTCTTCCCAAAACTTCCCTCAAGATGAGCCTTGAATTCGATGGTACTAAGGTGTAAGCTCGCTGGAGCAACCACGTGGAACACCCTCCACACTCCCTTGAAACCCCCTCAAAGGATCTTCCCCCTCTCTCAAACTCCACCCTTTTCTCTCTCCCTTTCAAGCTCTCTCTTTAAGTTTCCTCCATAAGAATGAAGCTTCAATGGCTGCCAAAGACACATATCAAGTGCCTTGACAAAGCTTAAATAGAAGAGCTCCAAAAAGGCTCTTAAATGCGCCAAACTGACATTATTGTTCAGGATGATCGCCGGATCATCCTGTATGATATGCTTAAAAAGAGGGCTTCTAAAAACCCTAAAAACTCAATTGGTGCCAAATATCATTCAGGATGATCGCAGGATCATCTTGTATGATGCACTTAAAATGAGGGCTTCGAAAACTCTAAAAAACTCAATTTCGGCACCCAGCATCATCCTGGCCGAACGCAGGATCATCCGGTACATTGTGCAGAATTTGACCAGATAGTCCTGGATGATATTAGGATAGTCCAGGATGACTAGTACAAAATTGTAAAAATCATCCAAGACGATTAGAAGAAAAATTATGGTATTTTGACTTGAACAATTTAGGAAAGTATGTCGGTAAACATCATCCTGTATGATATACAGATCGTTTGAATGATCAGCTTAAAAAATTTAACTATAATTAATCCCCTAATCACAGGATCAATTTAGGCATGATTTGTATTGATCGTCCTAGATGATCAAGATCATCCGGGATGATTAGAACAAAAAAAATAAATCTTAAAATCTTGCCTAAATTAGCATTGGTGGCTATTTTCCAAGATTATAAAAGATCATCCTAGACGATCCAAAATCATCCAGTACGATTAGTTCAAAACTTAATTTTCTGGATTTGACTAGATCTCACTTTCATAAGTATGTGTGTGCATGGTCACCAAGCAAGCATACACCCTTACAAGACTTGACTCAAGAAATTACATCAATGAATATTACAGACCCTTTAAAACATAATATTATTCAACCCAATCTTAAGATTTAATTCTTTGCATGGTATTCCTGAAATATTAGTATACACACAAACAAACATATATTGCAAATACAAGTAGTCAACAGAAAGTGAGCCATAATATTTATTATCATCAAAAATATAAACTCATAAGCTCGAGTTGCAACACTTCATAGGGGAAGACATTACCCCTTTTAACATTTATGCTAAAATATTTCATTCTCCCTTCGATTTATATTAAAATAATAAAAAAGATTATTCTGGCTACTTTTGGTCTTGTGTTCCTTCTAACTCTACTTCTTCTAGCACTCATTATTCTCATGTATTTCATATTTCTTATAATGTTAATGATCTTTCATGTGATGATGAGTCTGAGTGTAATGAATATTCTGTGTTTATCATTCCAGAGGATAGTTGTTACATGATTCAAGATATGAGTTCGAGAAACCACTCTAGGCACTTTCCTTAGAACCAACAGAATCCATCACTACTAAGCCAAATAAATCTTCTATTGAGGTTGACTAAATACAAGAAGTTTACTTGCATTCAGGGAATGTTCTTCCACCTTAGGATGGCTAAGAATGCTAAAGAAAAAGATAAAAATATTATTACCCAGTAGGATGATCCTAACCTTTCTTCCCAAGAGCAGTCTAGGGAGAAAGGAAAAGGCCCTCAACTAGAGGTTGATTATAATGTGTTGGCTCATCTAAGAAAGATTCCTTCACTCCTCAGTGTTTATGATGCTTTGATGATATCTTCCGACTTGGGAGAGACTCTGGTGAAAGCACTGCTGGAGCTAGAATCTTATTAAGTCATCTGTGCTTTTGAATCTGTTGGGGACATATACTATTTAAGAGAGATACCATGTATCACCTTTTTAGATTGAGATCATCTTTTAGAGACTTCCAAGCAAAATCATCCCTTATATGTCACCACTAAAGTTAATGGTTATGATTTGAACAGGGTCCTCATTAACTAGAGGGCCTCACTATGAAACTTTAAAGAGCCTCTCCATTGGTCATTTGAAGCTTACTTATGATAAAATTATGTTAAAAGGCTTCAATAACCAAGTCCAGTGTGCTCTGGGGTCTATCACCCTGCCTTTAAGTTAGGAGGTTTTCTAACCAAGGCAAAGTTTCATGTTATAGAAACTGATACCTTATACAAGACTCTCTTAGGAAGGCCTTAAATTTATGAATATGAAATAATGCCCTCTACTTTGCACTAATGCATGAAGTGTATGAGGAATGATGTGAAGTATTCCATTCCTAGGGATACTTAATCTTTTATCATGTATGAAGTCTCTATTTATGTTGATGTTGATCATTATATACCTTGAAAGACTCGTAGACCTCCCCCTGCCCAATCACCAGTAATACCTGCTAGTATTGTATAGGGTCCTACGTAGTCACCAACATAGGATCCTATACAATCACTAGTATAGGGTCCATCATAGGTTGGTATTGAGGCAGGTGTTTCTGCTGCAAATCCTATTAAATATCTTTTTCAGTTTATAGTTGGACATGATATTCCCCCTACTAGAGGTAGGGGAGGGTGAGATAGAGGTAGAGGTAGAGAGTCGGCTGGCACCACAAGAAATTTTGACACTCAAATTCCTCCTCCCACGCATCTTTATACTTCTCCTTCGACTATAGAGTCCAACTCTTCAGATGATGAGATGATTGATATTCCTCACTGGCCTAGAGTTTCATTTATTATGGTTCACTCCCTACCTTTCATAGGTACATGATACATAAGGGTGGATTAGTTATTTATAGTAGTTCAAACAAGGAAGTAGACTTTTGATATCAGACTATTAGTAAACAATCTCTTTCCTATCTAATGTATAGAATAAGAGTCAAGGAGTCTCATCAAAGAGATATTTTTACTCCTTCCCCTAGTATTGGTGCTTCAATACAGACTAATACTCGCTCTGTGCCTACACTATGTAAATTCTTTGTGCCACCATAATCAAGTGAGTGTGCCTCTTTATCCTATAGCATAAATTCCCATTGGGTCCTAAAAGTCGGGCTCCTATGGAGACGCTATGAAGAATGAGGTCACACATTTCCCTCATTACTTTTCCCCTTTTATGGAAGGCTATGTTGAGTGAGGTGCCATTCCTTCAACTTGGTATGATAAATGAGCTCTACAACAAGCTCAAATTTGGCGAACCCAACAAGGCTTAAGTTATATGGAGAAGGATCAGTTTACTCATGCCAATATTTATGATGTCTCTCATTCATATTCGATTATTTCCTTTATCGATGAAGAAAACTAGGGGATGTTGTGGATAGGGTCCTTGATGCTCCACATGAGTTCAAAGATGGCGCCACTTTTACTATAGATGAACTATGTGAGATTAACTTGGGCACCGAATCAGACCTTAGTCCTATTTTTTATAGTTTCTTATTGTCTAACTCAGAGACTCAAGAATGCATCAAATTACTATCAAAATTTAAAGTCTATTTTGCTTAAAATTATAGTGAGATGTCTGGTTTAAATCCAGAAGTAGCAGTCCATAAGTTGGCTATAAAGCCTGATATTGTCCCTGTTAAACAATCACTTCATAGGATGAGGTTAGAGATTGAACAACAGGTGATCACTAAAATTGAGAAGCTTGTAAAAGTTAGATTCATTTCTTAAAGAGAAGAATCCTACTTGGCTCATCAACATTGTTCCAGTCTAGAAAAAGAGTGAACTAATTCGTGTCTATATTAACTTCCTTGATTTGAACAAGACATACCCTAAAGATGATTTCCCTCTTCCTATCCTCGAGCTTATGGTGGATATCACTTCATACCATAGCATATTCTCCTTCATGGATGGTTCATATGGTTATAATCATATAAAGATGCCCACTCAAGATGAGAAGCTCGCTATTTTCCGCACACCCATATGTGTGTTTTGTAACAAGGTGATACCCTTCAGTCTGAGGCCACCTATCAGTGTTTCATGACTGTTATCTTCGAAGAAATGATACACAAGTAAGTTGAATTCTATGTAGATGATCTGGTAGTTAAAAGCAAGGTCCGTGGGGATCACCATTGAGATCGGGGAATCATTTTTGAATGCCTGCGCCAGTATAACTTAAAGATGAATCTTTTGAAATGCACATTTTGTGTTAGTGCAGGAATGTTCCTAGGGTATATAATTTGTTACCATGGCATTGATATTGATCCCTCCACGATCAAGGTCATAGTGGACTTGAAACCTCCTAAGAGCCTTAGTTATTTGAGATCTTTTTAAGGTAAACTTGCTTTATTGTAGAGATTTATCTCTAATCTTTGTACTAGATGTCATCCCTTCGCTAAGCTCATGAATAAGGGTGGTTATTTTTATTAGGATGAATGTATTCAAGAGGCCTTTGAGTATATAAAGCACAACCTGATGAACCTTCCTATTTTAGCTTCACCCATCCCAAGAAGGCCATTAATTCTCTACACTATGGCCCTAGACGAGTCCATGGGTGCACTTTTGACTCAATAAAATGAGGAATGCAAGAAAAATGCCTTGTACTACCTTAGTAGATGGTTGATACCTATAGAGCTAAAATACCCAGCGATGGAAAAACATTTTTTATCTTTAATCTTTACGGTGAAGAAGCTTAGACATTATATGCTTTCACACAAGGTTAACTTGATTTCTCAAGTCAACCCCTTATAGTATTTGATGACCCGTCTGACTCTCTCGGGTCATTTAGCATGTTAATCTATGATCCTACTACAATTTGATATTACTTTTGTCCCTTAGTGGGCCGTAGAAGGATAAACTCTAACTGACATCCTTGTTGCTAACCCGATCCCTACTGATTCCCCCACTTAATAATGATTTACCAGATGAACTAATTATGAGTGTAGATGAACAGCAGTCCCTTACTTGGAAGTTATACTTTAATGATGCATCATCCATTAAATCTTTAAATCCAAATGAAACTCC
Organism: Dendrobium huoshanense; assembly: GCA_016618105.1. NCBI lineage: Eukaryota > Viridiplantae > Streptophyta > Magnoliopsida > Asparagales > Orchidaceae > Dendrobium > Dendrobium huoshanense. Next base: position 51,477,825 of record CM028358.1, read on the forward strand.
CATAGTTAGGATAGGTTTGGGCTTTATTTTAATATACCTTGAAGGCCACACCCTTCGATATTCCTATAGTCTTTTAGAACCTTGAAATAATAATAAAGCTTAGTATGAAGCTCTAATTTTGAGACTTGAGTTGGCCATTCATATGAAAATTATATGGGTGAAGATCTTTGGAGACTCCCAACTAATCATCAATCAAGTAGCGGGAGTCTTTAAAGTGCGTAAGCTTAAGCTCTTGTCCTATCACAACAAGGTAATGGAGCTCTTTTGTTTGATTCTTGAAGTGACCTTGGCTAAAATCTCTCGATCTACAAATGATACAGTAGATGTATTAGCCAAGCTAGCTAAGGAATTGGTTGACCCAACTAGAAACCTAGTATATATTATTGTCTAGTATAATCAAGCCATGTACCCCATAGAATTGTCCTCTCTTGATCAAACCCTTACAATCCTTACTGTTGAGGAAGATTTAGACTGGAGAGCCACCTTTGTTGAGTATTTTAAATATGGTCGGCTCCCTGATGATCGATCTCTCACTGCTCAAATTAGGAAGAGAGCAATATTATTTATTTATGTGAATAATACCTTATATCAATGCTCTTTTTACCAAATGTGATTGCATTGCCTTAAAACCGAGGAGGTTCATAAGGTCATGAATGAGATATACAAAGGGTTTTATAGTGCTCATCAGTCCAAACCAAAGATGAAGGGTATAATTAAATGCCTCGATTACTATTGGTTGACCATGAACTATGATTATATGAAGCATGCTAGAAAGTGTCACCAGTGCCAGATTCATGGCATAGTGATTCACCAACCTCCTAATCCACTATACTATACTATGTCATCTTGGCCACCATTTAAAAGTTAGGGAACGAATCTAATGGGTCCTATTGACCCTCCTTCCTCTAAGGGTCATAGGCTTATTTTAGGTGCCACCGATTACTTCTCAAAGTGGATGAAAACTATATCACTTAAGAAAGTCAAATTAGACAACGTGGTGTATTTTTTTTCAATCACATTATTTATTGCTTTGGTGTTCCACGCCATATAATTTTTTTATAACAACCCATCATTTAGAAGCACCAAGATTGCTAGATTTACACCCCAATATAATATCAATTGGTGATAGTCTTCGATTTACTATCCTAAAATTAATGGTTTGGCAGAAGCATTTAGTAAAACTCTCGTGCAATTGATAAGAAAAATTCTTAAAGTGGCATGATAAGGTACTCAAGGCATTATGGGCTTGTAGGACTATATATTGTACTCTTACTTTGTCTACCCCATATTCTTTAGCCTTCAAGGTTGAAGCAGTCCTCCCATTTGAGGTCGAGCTCCCCTCATTGCGTGTAGCAGTTAGTCACAATCTTTCTTATAAGGATAACGCCCGACTACAGTTGGAAGAACTTAATGGTTTAGAAGAGCTTCGTCTATAAGCTCATTAGAATCTCAAGCTATACCAGGCCTATTTGGCCTAGTCACATAATTGCCTTATTTGACCCCATAATTTTTGGGTTGGCACCTTAGTTTTTGTCTTTCATAGGCCTATCATTTCGCATTATCGCAGAAATGGTAAGTTTGAGCCTATTTGGGAAGGCCCCTTCATCGTAGAGAAAGTCTATGAATGGGGTGCTCACCTACTTATTAATGCAAATGGTGTCCACCCTATGCATATCATCAACACGAAGTACTTGAAAAAGTAATATGCTTGAGTTTCATACGTCACAGGGAGAGCCTCTCTATCGCCTATAAATATCCCTCTATATAAGTGCCACCTAAAGGGTTTTCTCTTACTTTTCGACAGTTTGCATGACCACAAAAACTTGTCCTTTATCATACGATGCTCGTTACAAATAGTATAAGACTATCCATAAAGGTGATATAATAATAAGACATAGGGATATTTGTACCTATTTCAGTGTACACCAATCACATTAGAGCTATTGCATAGAACCTTCAACTTGTTACCCCCTTATGAGGGTTTGGATCTTCCCAATTTCACTTATTACCCCAAGTGTGGTCTGGGTTATTAAACTAATATGTTTTATTTTCTTAAACTTTTTCTTGTTCCTCTAGTGCAAATCATATGATTCATGTGTATTCAAGCTTTATGGTTTGCCTGGCATGTTATAGGCTTACAGAATTCATACACCTTTTGAATTCACCATAAGTTCTAGCTCTCTAATTTCGCTTGTCACTCCTAAGTGTGTTATGGGATATTAAAACCACTAGTTCAAACCCCTTGTGAAGGGTGATACTGGATCCATACCTAACCCATATTTGTTATGTGTGGCGATATTGACCCACTATCTATATGTGAATTTCTTTATTTTATCAATCAAATTATGGTAGTCATGCTCCCCAGTTCATTCAAATGAGTTGAATATGTCTTGGGATATCAAAACTATTAGCTTAGATCCCTTATGGAATGTGATACTCGGTCTACACCAACCTATGTTAGTTAGGAATGATAATGTTGATCCACTATCCTAATATGGATTTTATTCATACATCAATTTTATTGTAATTATGCTCCCTAATTCATTCACATAAGTGGAATGTGGCCTGGGTTATCAAAGCCAATTATTCACTTCTTTACAAGATCCTGTATAATATCTCTCTTCCCGATTTTATTCATATAGTGAATATGGCCTAGGTTATTAAAGCCAACCATATCTCCCTCTTTTTATGTTCCAATAATTAGAAAAATATTTCATACTCATGGATATAGTAAATGTTCCCTCTACCATATGTTGTCTTTGATAGTATGGGATATGCCCAATCTATGACAGTTATATATATATATATATATATATATATATATATATATATATATATATATATATATATATATATATATATATATATATATATATATATATATATATATATATATATATATATATATATATATATAATAGAGAGGGAATCTCTCAGTTGACTAAAACTGGTCACCCTTTTCATAGGTGGAACCCAATTTTACTCTCCAAGAGCTCAAGTCCCCACCCGCCCCCACCCCCCCCCCCCAGACTTCTCTCCCTTTTCCTCTCCTTTGAAGCATCTTAGTGATTGCTTCAGGGATGACCCTACACTTATTTTGTTATGATTTTCTTTGTGATCATCATTGTTTTTGTTGGTGATGTGGTACATCTTATTTTTGATATTAACGTCACTTCTTCATGGGCTTGAAATTTTCTAAGGAAATGTTAGCCCCCTTTATGCTCTCTATTAGCAACCTACTTTCTCATTCATATTCTACTTTTAGCTTCTAGAGTAGTTCTATAGATGCATTGGTGTTTCTTTCACTTCCCATAAGGTCCCATCAGTTGGTGTGGGTGTTACCATTGTGATCTTCTGATGATTATTTATCCTATTCATAATTATTGTCCTTGGTGGTGAGTGTATCCCCTGGCTACTTCAAGTTATTTCCTCAATTTTGATGAAGTGCATTATGCCTTAGATGTTACCATCACCTCTTTATAAGCTTTAATTTTCTAGTAGAAGATCAGCTTCCTAGCTTGTCTTGGTAACCTACTATCCCATTCATATCCTACTCTTAGTTTCCATAATAGTTTTATGGATGTGTTGACATTGCTTTTACCTCTCACGGGGTCCCACCAATTGGTGTGGGTATTACCACCATAATCTTTTGATGATTGTTGATCCTATTCAAAGTTATTATCCTAGGTAGCGAATGTATCCCCTCGCTACTTCAATTTGTCTCCCCATTTGTGATGTAGCACATCATATCTCAGATGCTACGATCACCTCTTCGTGAGCTTTGATTTTCTAGCAGAAGATCAGCCACCTAGATTCTTTAGCAACATACTTCTCTATTGGGACCCACCTCTTAGCTCCCAGAGAGGTTCCTTAGAAGTGTTGATGTTGCTCTCACTTCTTACAGGGTCCCCATCGGTTAGTACGGGTATAGCACTATAATTTCTTAATGATTATTTATCCTCGATATAGTTTTGTTCTATGTAGCGAGTGTGTCTCCTTGCTACTTTAGTTGTTACTCACTTGGAATGAGATTGCCCCTCTCACACTCTGCTGATGGGGTATCTCTTTCTGTTGTCCATCGAGTCATCAGTCTGATGCTTTTGCTTCATATATTTTTAGTGCTGCCTAAGAAACTTCACTAGCATTTTGATATTCGTGGCCATGACGACTTGTCCTTTTATCATGGGGTAACTAAAATGTTGACTTGGGATTTCTTAAATAATTGTTTTCTTTGAATTCTCCCATATAGTTTTTCTTTTTCCTTACATCCCTACACAGATGTGCGTCAGGTTATTGTTGAGATGACTTTTCTCTTTTGTTCTGCTATTTTGATATTATCAGATAGACATTAAATATTTTGACTCCTTACTCACTATTTCGATATGGTCAGGTGAGTATTGAGTCATTCACATTTGATATTTTTATAAGGTCAGGTAAATGTTGAACCTTTATTGGTTAGGTGCCCGTCATGCTATTATTGAAATAATCTTCAAAATGCACTTGAATAAACTAAAATCCCTAATTTACCTTTATAAAAAATTCAAACCAAGCATGATAGGGGAATTTAAACCAAAATAATTACATAAATACGTTTTGATTAACCTCATGAGCAAATTGATCAAGCACGACTCATTTGGTTTAACTTAAGTTTTAACCTAGCCTAAACTATTCTAGTGGTTTAGTTAGCTCAATCAAAGTGTGTTTTATTAATTTGAGTTAATTAAAGGGGTTGAGCATAAGAAAATGAACAAATTTAGGTTTCATCTGGGATGGCTTTTCTACATCTTCTTAAAGAAGCTTTCTAGTACAAAAATTTTAATTTTTTCACTAAAACGTTGCTTTAAGAAGAAAAAAAATTTGTCCCAAACGAAACCTTAATAAACTTGGCTCAGTAAGTTTTGATGGTCAAGTGAATGTTTATGTTTGATCAAATTAAGAGTTTTACTCAAATGCACTATGTAGGTTACAAAGGGTTTCCAATTGGGCTATGATGGGCAAACTAAGTCTAATTCAGTATAATTAATGTATGATGAGTTTAGTTAGGTCAATTGAGAAACATGGGCTAACTAAGAGTCAAATAGATCATGTTGGGTTAATCGAGTTAATTTAGGAGTGCTAACGTAACATGCAAAACCTGTTGAAACAAAATTCAACGAAACATGATCATCGCATGCACTATAATTAATTAAAAGCAATAATTCACTTCTATGAAAAATTCAACTCACGCATGATAGAGGAAATTAAACTATACGAATTACAGAAATAGGTTTAGATTAACCTCAAGAACAAATTGGTCAAGTATGACTCATTTTGGTTGACTTGAGTTTTAACATTGCCTAAGCTATTTCAATTATTCAATTAGAATAATCAAGGCCAATTTAATCAATTGGGGCCACTTAGAGGGGTCAGGCATAAACAATTGAGCAAATATGATCAGATTGGCTCAATGGGTTCTAATAGTCAAGTAAAGGTTTTAATTGAGCTAACTTCATTCATATGTCTTATTCGTTCAATCAAATATTTAATTAGGTTCATTATGATGTAGTGAACTCAATACAATTTGATCAAATTAAGGGTTTTGACTCAAATGCACTATGTAGGTTTCAAAGAGTTCCCAATTGGCTATGATGGGCGAACTAAGGCTTCGTTTGGGACTGCTTTCTGAAGCAGTTTTCTAGTAAAAAAATTTTATACTAAAAATCTGCTTTAGAAAACAGTAAAAAAAGATGTCGCAAATATAGCCTGTCTAGTTGGGTACAATTGATTTATAACGAGCATAGTTAGGTCAAATGAGAAACTTGGGCTAACCAAAGGTCAAATATATCAACTCAATCTAATTATAGGCCAAAAGCTCAATTATGCTAACTTGGATATCTATTTGGTTTGATTAGATTATACATAACTTATTTGAACTTATTAAAGCCAATAGTGAGGAATGATTAGATCAAATAGTCCTAAGTGATCAATGGGTCCAAAGGTTTAAGTGATTTGGGAAATAAGTTGACTTTTGGCAAAGCCTAAGACCACATATCAAATTAGGTGATCAAATGGATAATTAAAAGTAAATCAAATGTAAATGAACCATTAGAGAGGATAATTGAAATCTTAAATAATCAATCCATCCATTGGGCCTAATTATTTTTATGCTAGACTAAGGGAGAGTTATCATAGCAAATTTTAGTTAATTCTAACTTGAATTTTGAATTTTTTTTATTTTCATCTGCATTAGCTTTCTTACTGTTATTTAAAGCAGCTTTTAGTACAAAACTTTTTTAAACTAAAAAATTAATACTAAAAAGCCGCTTTCAAAAGTATTAAAAAAGCTATTTTAAATGAAGCCTTGCAGGAGTGAAGGTATTTGTATTTGTAATAAAGATAAATGTTCAGTCCACTTCATTTGTATTTATTATATCATTCAATGTTGTTTGGTGCCTAACCAATGAGCCCTTAGTGGTGGATCTTCAATCAAGCATGGTCCCCATTTCCATTTCCTATCTTGTAAAGTTATTTTATTTAATTTGTTTGGTAGTCATATCGGATCATATATTATATGATTAGTTCAAATAAATGAAACATTTTATACGTCATTAAGATATTTTCTAAATGCTTTCTTTTGAATGGAGAGTCCTCGGAATTGATAAGTCTGCATTGTTTAGAAGATAACCACCGTCATAGTGCGTCTGGGGGCCACTTGAGAGATTCCGTTAAGATTTTTTTTTTTTTTTTAATTTTTCGTGAAGTCGACGTCACTGTTAAGGTCATGCTTTCTCAATCATACTGAGACTCATTTGATATCATTTTTATTTTTATTTTAAATATTTATTTAATTTATTTTGACTTTTTTATTTTTTGATTTAAAATAAATTAATTTATTTGAAAATATTGAGATATTTGAATATTTTTTGAAAATAATATCATAATCCATCGTTGTAATCAGTGGCTCCATTGTTGCCATCAACTGCCACTAATTTCTTCGTTTAGCTAATCTTTGCTTCCGTCTTGCTGTCCTGTAAATTAAATCATTTGATATTTAATAAAAATTAAAAATAAATATATCCATAATGATCATAAGATATTGGCTTTTTAGGTTCGGCAAAGGCTTCGTTTGGGATAGCTTTAGACCACTGATTTTTCCTTACTTTTAAGATATTTTTGTACTAACAAGTAGTTTTACAAAGTAATAAGAGAATCATTCCAAATGAAACCAAAATAATCGAATAAATGATTGATTGTCGTCATCTCCATCTATTACTTGCCAATTTTGACTATTTGAATCATGCATTAATTGATAACTTTTTATCTTTTTTGAGTTTTATAATGAGGCCACAAACAAGTTGAAGTTGGGCTGATTATGTTATATTATGTTTAATAGGATCCCCTCATTATTGTGATTGAAAATAACATCCTATTTACATTGTAGTAATACGTATTTTATTGCATTTGAAAGAAATTATGAATTATCGCTTGTCTTTGATTGGAGATATAATTAAAAAGAACATGTGAAAAGCTAAATGATAATCTATTATCAAGGTGAATGCAATAAAGCATCAAATGGAAGGTCATCAACAAAATTCATCCCAAATGAAAAAAAAAAGAAGATAGAAGAAGAGAATTACTAAGTATATATTCAAATATGTTGAGGATTTTATTCAATAGAAGTCATCCTAGTCCAATGTAAGGTCGAGAAGATAAATAGCCAGGATTGTGATAAACTTACAAGGATTAAGGACTCGTCATGATCATGAGGACCTGCTCACCTAAACATGGAATCAATCCGCCAAAACTCAGATGCTATTTTCATATACCTCCTTCAAACAAGTGGACAACTTCATCTAGTCAGTTGAAGACTTCATTTAGCTAAGAGGTGACTTCAAACTTCTTGGAAACGGGTTTCATCTACTAATGAATTTAATTATTTATGCACATTTACCCAGGTGTAATTTTGGAAACTCTCCTATTATATTATGATATATATTTTATTCTTTTTATAGCCAAAGAAATGACTCTACTTTTAGGGCTCATACCTAGGCTTGAACATGTAAGGGGTCAAGCAGGAGTTTTGCATGCCTTTTCAAATCCTCTCCCTATGCTTCATATTCTATGCTACCCTGTGAATTTTGCAAGTAAGATTCTTGCATTGCCTATAGACAAATTTCTATCCAACATAAAAGGAAATGAGAATATTTAATTACATATTTCCCTTAAAACTATTATAGAAGAGAATGGGAAGCTTAAGAGCTAAATTAATTCTTTATTTTCTTCATTTTCTTATAATTATGAAATAAATGCTTTTCATGTTAGAATTAAGTTATTAGAACATGTGTATACTCGGCCAATGAATGATCTGATATTTTTTCTTCTATTAGCGATTCTTTTTTTTTTTTTAATTTGTTTTAATATTTTTATTATTTTCTTCTACAACAATTCTATTTTATGCAATTATGATATTTAATATCCACTTGATTAGACTAATTTTTCCTAATATAAGAATGCTACTTTAAGGGATAAGGTAAATGAAATTTCATCTTTTTTTTAGCACATCAATATATTGTTGCTCTACATATTTGTGAAGGAATGCTTCTCATTTTTATTATAAATATATATTATGCTTAATACAACTAAAGAATATAATAGAACTTTGAAAATCCACCATACAAGCCTTGCCCTTTGTGAAATTATTTATATTAATTGAAATGGGCACAAGGCTTCTTGTGTTTTTAGTTGATCCATGAATATTATTGACACGTTTACACATTCCAAAAAAACATTATATTGATTATATCACCACCTTCGCAAATACAAACTTCATGTAAACATCACCAAAAATTGATTTAATCGGACATGAATCTCGTAGCATATTCGAATAAAAAACTTTAAAAAATTAAATTTGGGACTATATAAACTTCAATTTCTGCAAACATACAATCAATCTAAATGTCTTGACGAGATGAACCCAAAAATGCAAAAATCGGCCCAACTTAGCCCAACCCAAATCAAGGGCTTGAAGTATATTGAAAGCTTTAGATCACCTTATCTCATGCATGTGGTTGAATTTAGAGGCTCGATGAGACGATTCCAACGAGCACAAGATCACCTAGATTGGACATCATTAAAGAACTTAAATGTTGAATGAATATTTTATGATAAAAGGAATCAATATATATGATCTGTCTAATGGAGTACTCCGAATTTGCACCAATTTTTTTTCATATTTATGGGGCATGTCACTCTCAAAAATCTACAAATAGGCTCCCTCCCATCACATGAGGGAGGCTTGGATCCTTTACTAGAGAGAGAAGCTAGCTCTTGGGATTGAAGAATCCAGGAGCTCCACCCGAGCACCACCACTAGTGAAACCTCACCACCCGGCAACCATTGTCGAACCTTCACCTAGCAACTGTGGGTCTCCGAAAGCATTCTGCTCGTGTGGTTCGAATGCAAAGGGTATGATCGCACTATCCCGTAGGACAAAACAGTCGTAGGCCTTTACAATCGACACAAGCAGGCCGATGGAAGAGCAGATGGAGTTATATATACGATTAGCCATGGAGGATAGCGGCTTTCACCTACCAACCTCGATGGATAATAATATTTATAACCAAAAAATTCACGAGATTTCCCCTATTCGATACATCAGTATCGAATAGGCTTTATTTGATTGTGTGGATCGGTTTCCTACGGGCGCAAGCTCCCGTAGTTAATTACATCTTAGACCTTGATCTAAGAAAACTCTCTATTAGGGATGTTAGATTATCTTCTCTAATGGGTTTAGTGCGAAGGGTTTCCTAGGTTTTCCTAATCAGAGGGAAAGAAGGTCCCAAATTTGCTCAATCGATCACGCATGGTTCAGTCAACATTCGGCCGGTCTGAAGAAGAGAAAAATTGGAGAAAAGAAAGAGCTCACGCATCTCAAGAAAATATGAGAGAAAGAGGGAGGTGGCGTCATCTATGTGATGCGGATGGGCAGGATTTATAGCCTCCGAAAGAAAGGAAGACTTACCCACCGATAAGACATATAGTGGTACACTCGTACCACTACCTTTAGACCCTAAATCTATAAAAGATGTAGTGTTGTACACACCACATTAGCATCTACGACCTAGCTAATGCAACCCTGGACTTATTCCTTGCCTGACAAAGGAAGCCAGCTAAAATCACCTAATCGTATAAAATCCATGCTGTCTAGTCCATATGAAGAAGGGTTGGTAGTTAGACGCTGAAATTTGGGATCGACAACTAGAGAAATTCCTAAGTGATCCCACACTTATGAGTGGTATTATGCTTCTAATACTAATGCAATTAAATTTTAATTTTAATTAGTTACTAATGCAATTTATGCTAGTTAAAGTCTCCAAATCATGTATGTTTGAAATTTTAAAAAAGGCTTATAAAATAATTTTTGAGAATGACTAAACTTCCCCGGGTCCGGCACTTCATCTTCATAGGCCAGAGTATCCGGACTCTACCTGCAAGAGGGGAAGTTGTCTAAAAGAAGAGAGAATGCATGTATGCCACACCGGACGATTTCGGCTATTCCCTAGAATCGTTATATTTATATGTGAGTTATTCTTAAATTTTTATTTAATAATTGCGAGTAGAAGAATTTTTATTCCTAAAAGAGCCTAACGGCCAGGCACAAGCACATGCAAGAAAGAAACCTATGAAAAACATGCCGGTTCTATTGCGCAAATAAAGTAAAAAAACACAACAAAGCAACAAAATCCCACGAAAAAGAGTGTCTATGGTAAGTGCCATACAATATTACATCACAAAGTACAAAAAAGTAGTGGTGGCCGGGCTCCACCGACAACAACCCGGAAACGACGCAAATCTTAAAAAATAAGGCATTTTTGTCTTCGATCTTCAGCCTTCTTTTTCACTTCCTTGATTCGTCTTTGGATCATCTTCAATCCTTCGGGCTCCTTGTAGTGAACGCTCCAAAAGAATGACCAAATGAAAAAGGAAACCCCCTGTAGGGGCTTACTTTTCCCTTTGGACTCCTCGTAGTGAATGCTCTAAAAAAATATCCAAATAAAAAAGGAAACCCTCTATAGGGGTTTACTTTTCCCTTTGGATTCATATTTCTTTAAAAATGTCTTATTTTTAGATCTTCACAACAATCACTATCAAATACATTACATTACTGAAAAAAGAGAAAAATCTATACTCTCCTACAGGAGTTATCCTAAGTAGTTATAAAAAAAACTCATCCAAGCAGTTATATGTGTAAATGAAAAGTGCTCAAATCAATCACTTGACCGTGCTCTAATTATTGGGGGCTAAGCAGCTGAAGCAGGTACCTAAAACAGTTATAAATGGCCACCTGCAGGAAGACAACATTAGTATGAAAGAGCGTGCCTAACCTATGGGTATTCTAACGCTCACAACAACAGTGCAGAAAAGAAAAGAGTAGAAAAAATGTCACAGAAAAGCAGCACAGAAAAGCTACCACAGGTAGCAAACACAACCAACACTCAACTCACATGCAAAGCATCACAGCACAGCATAAAAAAGAAAAATAGAACAATAACCTAACCTAAAGCTAATAATCATATCCTATCAAACCCATCTAAGTGTGTGTAAGCTGTGTGGTTTTGGTAGATCCTATATGTGATAATTTAGTTAGAGTTATTTATATTTTTATTTGTTGAAAGGGGCAAAAAAAATTTTAGTTAAAATTCAAATCTTAGTGTTTTAGGGTTGATTTTAGGAACCTTGTATTTTTAATATTTGATTAATTATCACCTTTGTTTCACACCGAGGCCGTGAGGTTTAATTCACCCTCCTTAGGGCTAACTTAATAGCCTCGTAGGCATGGGTTACCCAGTGATAATTAACTTTGTTTGATTATTGTAGTTTGTTATGAAAAGAAAAGAAAGAGGTAGATTAAGTATTTTATTAGTCATATTTGTTGATTAATTTTAGAAATTATTCTAAGGTTTGATATTTATAAGTGTCTTATCCTAATGAATTTTAATTTAGGATTTGATCTCCTAATTAAATCTACCTCTTTTAAATCTTAGGTGGGTTAAAAGTTAATTATTAGATTAATTGAATTGATTTAGGTTTACATTTTAGATTCAGAATTCAATAATTACAAACGTTAATAATAAATTGATTAAGAATTAAATGTTTTAATAGGTTTTTAGAAATTAGATTAAAATTGGTTGGTTGATTATTAGTGGATTAAAGAAAAGTCAAAATCTAGGAAAAACATGTCACTAAGTTTTTGTTTTAAAAGTCTCTATCCTATAAGGAACATGCATCCTAAGTCTATGCTTTCTAAGACTCGGTCCTTAATTTTTGTCCATAGATGTCACTAGTGTTGTAGGATTAAAAGTGTTGTTGTTTTTCTAATTCCTAAGATTTCTATACGGATGTCTCAAGGTTTTAGGGATCTAAAAAAAAAGTAAAAGCAATCATAAACATATAATTGAAGTTTCTACAAGGACCTAAGGGTGGGAGGCGTATAAACATCTAGGCCCCTAAAGGTTTTCTAAGTTTTAAAATAAACTTATAGCACCGGGGGCTATGACCCGGTGGTTCCGCCCGTAGCACCCCTACCAGAATGAATAGGGGCGACTGATGCTTGGATCTGATTGTCCTAGCTCCTTCCCCAAAATTCTCAAACGCTCCTTATCCATCGCTTTCCAACACTCACCTCGCAAGACATAAAAAATATATGTATTAGAGCAGTTTTATAAATGAATAATTATATAAGAAAATGAAAATGCAATAAGAAAAAGAACGTACCTTTTATTTACCGGTTGAGCTACTTTTGTTTCGGGTTCTCCTCATTTTTGCAAATGCGTAGTGTCAAAGCACGAAAGAAACAACAAAGGAAGCTAACGATGAAGTAAAAGACAACTAAAAGCAACTAAAAGAAAAAGAATGAAAATCATATATAAAAAGGATGTAGGCATTGTTGTTTTGGACACACTTCTTTAAAGGCAAGTGTATCCTAAAGCAACATCAACAATGCCCTTTAATGTTCCCACAATCCAAATGAGGCACTTGATACAAACCCAACTCTACTACCCAACACATTGTAAACAAATCTTATATCAACTAAGGGGATACAAATTCCCAACTTTACTACCCAAATTAAGAGTCTCTTTTATTTTGTATTTCTCCCAAAATTCTATATTTCTTTTCTATAGAAGCAAACACAAAATGAATCTAACTCAAACAAGCAAGAACTATCTTACTCCCAAAAGGATACTAAAGACTTTCCAATCTAAAGCTCCCTAATACCTCAAACTCCAAAATTCATCTTATATAAAGAAAACAATAAGGGAATCTAACCCAAAATTACCTAAAGCTTTAAACCCCAAAATTCCTCCTTAGAAATAACCCCTAAGAGAATTTAATTCGAATAAGAAAGCACTAACTACTTCCCAAAAGACACTAAGAGATCCTACCACACAAGTTTGATTAACAAATTATGCCTCTCAAAATAAATTTCAATGACCTTCCAAATGGGCTACTACACAGAACTCTACAAAAGAAATCTACCAAAATCTCTTTTCTTGACATCAAACTCTATCCAAAACAACCCACAACCAAGTACCTTTCCTTTCATTTGGAGTGGGATAGACTTGTAGAAGTTTTCTTAATGAATAAGCACAATAGAGCCTTCCATTAAGAGAACATTCATAAGTCAAAATCACAAAAACTCATAAAACAATTTGCGAATTTCATGACAAAACTTTACTATTCAAAGACAACTCACAAAACCTAAAAAAAAAAAAAGCTCCCAACCATAGAACGATTCGCCAAAATCTTTCAATACAAAATAACTAGCATAAAGCCACTCGATGCGAAAAGATCAACGAAACCTTCTAATCATGAAATCAAATATAGAACAAACTTACAACATCTTTCATTTTTTTTTTTTTTTGAAGATCACTCATAGAATCTTATCACAAAGCTACTTATAAATCCCTCAAAGCATGAAGCCAATAACAAATCTCCTACATATAAAGCAAATCATAAATCTCTTCTAAGAAAAAAAAAACAATGATGAGAGAAGGGATTGATGCAATTTATTCTTCCTATGCTTAAAAGAAAAGTATTCTGACCATATGGATAGCCATGTATAAAGATTTTACCACATAATGCATTAAGATCGTTTCAGAGACATGCCACCTTGTATTAAGACCATACACCTCCCTTCTTTAAATTAATGTCAATATAGAACATAAATGAAATTTCCAACAAATTTTCCAAGCTTATTTCTAGTGCCAAATTCATAACCACGACATGCAAAAGGATGTGAAATCATCATGCTAATAAGAAGAAGGAGAACAACCTTGCCTCACCTAACGAATCATAATTTAGTGGCTTAAGAACTTTAAGGAAGAAAACAACATTATATACTTTGCTTGTTGCAACCAACTACAACTCGAGAAATCTAGAGTCATCATACTTCGTATCAACCAACAAGACAACTAATGCATTTGATATTGAAACTCAAAACTCATAGGAAAAGAGATTTGATGCCATTTCTCTAACCGTTAGAAGAAAAGCTGCAATAGAATGAGTAATATCGTATCGAATTCACAAAAATACACGAGAATTTAATTCTAAGCATGTCTGGGCTATGTAAACATTTGCTAACCATAGATATAAGCATTTTATTTATCATATGATTTAGGATAAACTTGAAATTTCTTCTAACAAACTCTCATAATGATGCCAACGGATAGTATATAAGCGAAATAGCAAAGATGTAAAAAAGTCTTAATTCAAATCTTTCCACATATGATTCTTACAACAAAAACGTTCTAACACGATCCCAAGTCATCCCTACTAAAGTATTGAAACAAATTCCACGTGTAGCATGAATGGTAGAAGATGCACCTTTCAAGTGATTGAGAATAATTATTTGGAAGCATCTTTAACACTCCTCCAAAGATGCTCCATAGATGGCTCATTTCATTGGAGCACAAAACAGCTAGAAATATGCTCATAATTCGCTCCCAAAACAATTTGGAAGCTCAAAACAACGAAAAAAAGTGAAATTCTGCATGTTACTCATTCCCTAAGCAATTCGGCATATGAAAACAGTGAAAATCTGCGTGCTACTCGTTCCCAAATCTATTTAGACAATTAAAAACAGTAAAAAAAAATTGCATGTGTTTTGTTCTTACAATGATCCGGAAGCTAACAAACGGTGAAAAACTGCGTGTGTCTCATTCCCAAATTAACTTGGAGTTCAAAAACAGTAAAATTCTGCATTAGGCTCATTCCCAAATCAACATGGAAGCTTGAAATAACAAAACAGCACCTATTAGAATATTTGTATAGTGCTTGTGATATCACATCAATAGAAAGGAATCTCAAATGATAAACAGTGCTTTTACCTTCTCTTTATATGGTGAAATATAACCAAACACACCCAAATTACCTTGCTACCAAGGGGGATGATACATGAAAAGAAATAATTTTATCTTTTAATTACATCTCATAAGCGATCAAACATGCCATTCATAGAGCCAACATCTCCAACCGAATGCTAATTATGAAATCATGGAATTTATACTAAGGCTTTGAGTGGATGATACATAGATAAAAATATAGGAGAGAATAACCTCTCCCATTCTCCACAAACTCATCTCAAAATAAAAAGGGTCAAGATTTCTTTGGTTTGCCATTTTTTTTCTACTCAAAAGAACCTAAAGTATCACGTCGAGCATTAGCACAAACATTTCATGAGCATAGTTTAGTAAAAGAGCAACATGGCCTCTCAAGCCTTGCCATCAACCACACTTAAAACTTCCAAATCATGTTACATAGGGTAAATGTAAGCTCACATACTAATTACTCATTTCAAAAAAAAAAAAAAAAAAAACTAAATCAACAAGTTGTGTAACAACATAGATCAACCCAAGTTTAAGAGGAGATCTCAACCAAGCCTATTAAATATTCTACTAAGGAAAGTTTGGAGGGAGCTTAGCAAACATAGTTATGCCCAAACTCATAAGAAATAATGTAAAATCCTTGCATCCAAATATGCTCACCAAACACTTGGTTAAGTGAGTTCATATGCAAATTTTAAGCTTCATGAATCACCAACCAAATGTCACAACCTTCCTTAAAGACATTTCACCAAACACTTGGTGTGCAATGCCTACAATATCACATAAAACCAAATGGCATGAAGAAAAAAAGAAAAGAAAAAAAAGGCTTGCACACTTATTAAATTGAACTCATTCAACAAATCTACGTGGGATCCTCATGATTTATGTAGTAATCACCTCGGGTAGAAGACATATATGAGCAAATATAAAAGAACAACCCAAACAAGTAAATAGATAATGTATCCATTCATTCATATGGGTAAGCTTAACCGATTTATCTAGATCTTGAGCCAAACCAACAATCATGCAGAGAAGATAAAGATAACCATTGGATGAGAACAAAACTTCTGGTAAGAGGAAGAAAATTAGGAGAAGAATAAAAAGAAGGAAAAGGAGAGGAATACAAAGGGGAAGTGAAGGAAAGGTAGATGAGAAGAAGAAGAAGACCCTCACCCGTAGAGAGGAAGGAGGAAGTCAGTCCAGGTGCTAAGTTCGGCAGGACTGCCGTCGAACGGGGCAGTGGGCTCGGGTCCGGTCTCCCCTTGCCTCATGCGAGAGAGGGAGAGGGGGTGAGAGCTTTGGCTCTTGGGTTCCGACCGAAGAAGGCACAGGAGGGCCTTCGGTCTCTCTGCGGTCGGGAGGAGAAGCGAGAAGCACGAAGAGGGATTTGGAGCCGAGAGCCATTTCGTCCTTGAACTTTTGAATCCAGCAATCGAGAGGGACGAAACGATAGAAGAAGCGATGCAGATCTATTGCCCAGCCAAGAGCAAGGGAACAAAATCCAGAGAAAGAAGGAGAGAGTCGCGTGAGAGAGGGAGCTCGTGGGGTTTTTTAGTCGGACGGGCGTGAGTGAAGAGAGAATGAGGGTCTAAGAATGTTCAGAGAGAGTGCCTTTGTCTTGGGTAAATCGCGTCTTTTGCCAAAAGAGGAAGCCCGCCTCTTTTCCTTCGCGCTCCAGCTTCCGAAAAACATCCTAGAACGGCCTTGCTCACTGCTCGATGCCTGCTCAAATCGCAGAAAATCCCTGAGAGCTGGGATTTCGGCAGAATCGCAGATCTCGCTCGATGGTAACCGTCGACATAATTTCCTGATCTAGGAATTAATTCAAAAATATCTTAGAAAGTTAAAAGGAAATTAGTGGAATTAAATTGAGCCGAACCAATTAAAATTTGGCTAAAATTGGGTTAGGCTCGAGTCCGAATTTGGCTCGATTTGAGCCAACTTTGGTTCGAGCCAGCACCACGAATCTAATCATACGAAATTAAATTCAAAATAATCATCCATTTAAAACAAATCGGGCACGACGCGACCAGGACGACTTAATCGAGTCTAATTGAACACAGTCGAGCCCAATTTGACTGAATTCGAGTTGGTTCGAGACCGAATTAAACTCGACGATGCTCAACTAAGTCGTTCGAAAACCCTCAAGGGAAATCGTACGAAAAACGAGGTCAACAAACGGACCCCCAATATATGCCGAGAATAACGGGTGAACCGTATATGTTGGCGTTGACCTTCCTAACTCTAGGAAGATATAACCTTAAGGTCAACCATGGAAACTCACTAAGAAAATGCAATCAACTAATGAGAACCAAATTAATAAAGGGAGAGAACAAGTCAATTATCCGCCCAACCAAAGTGGGAGGATAGGAGAAAAAGATCTCACGCTCACACGAGCAAAGTCGAAATGAAATCTCAAAGAACCGAGTAGAATTCAACGATCAACTACGACAAATATCTAAGATGATGCGGAAAGAAGTGAATTAATCAGAAGTCATATCAAATAGCCAAATCATAATCAAAGGGAATAGAGTTAAGGCAAACACAAAAATTCCACAATAAATACTCTACTATCATCGGGCGCATATGCCGCGATGATCAGAAGAGGAAAGGACACTCTACTATTACTGGCACATATGCCAAGGTGATACAAAGAGGAAAGAACACTCTAATATCGTCGGGCGCATATGCCGCGGTGATAAAAAGAGGAAAGAACAACACTCTAATATCATCGGGCGCATATGCCACGGCGATAAAAAAGAGGAAAGAGCAACACTCTAATATCATCGGGCGCATATGCCGTGGCAATAAAAAGAGAAAAGAGCAACACTCTAATATCGTCGGGCGCATATGCCGCGGCGATAAAAAGAGAAAAGTACACTCTAATGTCGTCGGGCGCATATGCCGCGGTGATAAAAAAAAGGAAAGGGGTGGTGAGGAATGCCTTCCAGGGACTCTGTCGGGCTCTCTGAACCAGCAAAAGGGAACTCTACACTCTAATACCGTCGGGCGCATATGCCGCGGCGATAAGAAGAGGAAAGAACACCACTTTAATATTGTCGGGAGCATATGCCGCGGCGATCAAAAGAGGAAACAACACTCTGATATCGTCGAGCACATATGCCGCGGCGATAAAAAGAGAAAAGAACAACGCTCTAATATCGTCGGGCGCATATGCCGCGGTGATCAGAAGAGGAAAGGGTGGTGAGGAATGCCTCCCAGGGACTCTATCGGGCTCTCTCAACCAGAAAAGGGAACTCTACACTCTAATACCGTCAGGCGCATATGCCGCGGCTATAAAAAGAGGAAAGAACTGTTAAAATAGTTGCTATTTGCATGCTTTACATTTTTGCAACTTATATAGTTTTGATGATTACAAACATTATTGTTCAAATGTGTAGTTATCTCCTAACAATTTTAGAAGATTTGTATTTGCTCTTGTGTGTACTAACATTTTAGGAAAATCAGACTCCAGACTACGAAAACTTCAAATCAAATTCAGCATGAGATACTTTGTGAATTTGAAGCTTCTATTTTTCTTTGAATTAAATTTGAAAGGGAGTGATTGTAATTGAGTGAATAAAAACATACACTCACACATAATGATATCATATATAAGTTATACTGATCGTACGGGAAGATATCAGATCGTACGGGACGATCAGATAGTTATATCCTATTGAGCACATAGAACGAATAGGAACTGGCTTGAAAATTTTTCTAAGTCCTATTCGTCATAGACAAAAATTTTATCGTCCAGGACGATCTGGTCTCTGTAAAATTTTCGTTCAGACGAAATTAATTATCGTCAGAAAACGAGTTGCTCTCTGTAAAAATTTTCGTCCAGACGAAATTAATTATCGTCCAGGACGATCTGGTCTCTGTAAAATTTTCGTCCAGACGATTAACCGACTTAGAACAGTTTTCAGCAGTTTTTCTAGACCGACCTTGTAATAACCGTTCGTACCGGGCGAACTTAGTTTGTACGGGACGATCAGCTGTACGAAGACATTTCGTACACATATACAAATAGGGTCGTTTCAAAGCATTTAAGTAAAATCGTCCAAGACGATCCACGATCGTACGGGACGATCCTCTGCGTACAGAATTAAAAACTTGCAGTTTTTGGGCGATTTTTCTTGTCTTTTGTATATATAGTCCAAATTAGACTGCCACCCAATCTTTTTGTCATTTGATCTTTGTGCCTCTTGAGAGAATAGCTAAGGAGAGAGTGGAAGAGTGCATTCAAAGGAGGATTCCTACCATTGGAGCGTGAAGGCTTCACTTGGAGTTCAAAGGTAAGAATCTCTACTTATGAATTGAGATTACTTCACTCTTTTCTTTCTTTCTTCTAGATTTTTTGTGAGAAGATCAGTCAAGGAGATCCGATTTGCTGCCGGCACTTGGAGAGTGTGAATAGCCGAAAGGATCACTTCCTACACTTGGAGAGTGTGAATAGCCGGAAGGGTTCTCGTCCCACACTAGGAGAGTGTGAAAGGACGAAAGGGTTCTCTGCCCACACTAGGAGAGTGTGAAAGGATGAAAGGGTTCTCTGCTCACACTAGGAGAGTGTGAAAGGACGGACGGTTCTCTGCCAACACTGAGGATTGTGTAAAAGGATGATGATTCTCTGCCGTACCGGATAGTGGTGAAAAGAGTGTGTTGTAAAGGCTTCTCCGCCTTGCTGTGGGTGCAAAAGGAGAGTCACTATTAGTTTTAGTGCAATACCCAGAGGGTGCCTCTGAGGAGTGGATGTAGGTCTGGTTATAGACCGAACCACTATAAATCTGGTGTCATTTATAGTTTTTTATGTTTCCGCATTTTATTTTAATTTTTAACAACTCTGTGGTTGAAAAATATTTTCTTGAAAAACTTTAAAAGAAAATTTTTATTTTGGTTTAACTTAATCTTCAAAGAGGGATTAAATTTTTAAACTACCAATTCACCCCCCTCTTGGTAGCCTTGGGACATTAACTTAGGCTTAACAACCTAATTACTAGATTCAACAAGTGGTATCAGAGCATCGTTTCAAAATCATAAGTTTGAACTATTTTTTGATTAACGTAGATGGCTACATTTGGAAACCGAAACACACCTGAGGGTTACTCTATCACTAGACCTCCACTGTTTGACAATATTCCTTTTAATTTTTGGAAAACACGCATGTCTACTTTCTTACAGTCACTTGATTATCGCATGTAGATGCTAGTCCAGGAAGGTTACACAAAACCAACTAGATTAGTTGATGGAGTTATGGTAGAAACACCTTATGCAGATTGGACTATAGAAGAACGTGACTTAGCACAATTAAATGTCAGATGTTTAAATAGTTTCTTTTGTGCTTTAAAATCAGAAGACTACATGCGAGTTTTCACTTGCAAAAGCGGAAAGGATATATGGGATAGACTTTGTATAACTTATGAAGGGGCAAATGAAGTTAAGCAATCAAGACTCAATATCTTGTTACATGACTATGAATTGTTACGCATGAAACCTAATGAATCTATTTCAGACATGTACACAAGATTCACACAAATTGTCACTTCTTTGCATGCACTTGGTAGGGAATTAACTAATGCTGAAATGGTCAATAAGATTCTTCATTGTTTACCTACTGCTTATGATGTTAAAATTACTGTAATTACAGAGTCTAAAGATCTGAACATTTATTCTATTGACTCTTGGTTCACTCATTGCTTATGAGCAAGGAGTAAGTCAAAGAAAGATTGATGCAGGTGAACCACAAAAGGACAAGAATATTGCACTAAATGTGGAAGAGTCAGAGAGTGAACACTCAGAACCTGAGGATGAAGACGATATTACATTGATGACTAGACAATTCAGAAGCTTTTTAAAGAGGAAGCAGAAGAGACGCCATCAATAAAATAGAGGTAAGTATAACAAAAATGGCAAGATTTCTAATGAAGTGATTTGTTATGATTGCAGGAAACCAGATCATATAAAGACTGATTGTCCAAAACTCAAAGCCATTCCTAGCAAGGAGAAGGTAGAGAAGAAACCAATGGTAAAGAAGGGCAAGAAGAAGTTTCAAAGAGCTTTCTGGGCGGACTCAGCTTCTGACTCATCTGAGATTGAAAAAGAAGAAGAAGTCACCAACCTTTGCTTGATGGCAGATAATGTTGAACAATCAGATCAAGAAGAGGTATGTGATTTAACCTATGATGAATTGTTTGAAGTTTCTGAACACATGCATGATGCATATAGGAAAATAAATAAGATGCATGCTAGTTTAGGTTTAGAATTGGAAGAGCTTAATAAGGAACACAAAATCCTTAGGAAAGATCATGTTTTAATAGATAACAACCACATGAAACTACTTGATGAATATGATGACTTGAATAAAAATTTTGAGAATTTAAAATCATCATATGCTGAACTTAAAAAAGAATTTAAGAATTTTAAGGATGAATCTAAGAGCAAGACATATAGAATCAATTATACCAATCGAATCTTGGAAGATATGAATTCATTTTATAAACTCACAATAAGAGCTCTCGAGGATAATAGGAACCCCCCTAAACTTGAAGATTTTACAAATCCTAAATATTATCCTAAATTCATGAAATCCCTTAGAAGACAATCATATGGAAGAAAATATAAGAATATTTTTCCTAATGTTAAATGTAATAATTGTGGATTTTTGGGACATATATCTCACACCTGCACTTTAAAGATGAAAACTAATTTGGTGTGGAGAACTAAGATGCATAAACCTAGACATACCATACATGCATCTGATTATAAATTTCAAAAAGGTGAACCCAAACTTGTTTGGGTTCCCAGGTGTAATATTTGATGTTTTTGTATGAGTGCTCTCACACAAGACCTCGTGAGAGTATATGGTACCTGGACAGCGGATGTTCAAAGCATATGACTGGAGATACTGCTCAATTCATAACGCTGGAAGCCAGGAATGGAGGCAAGGTTACACTTGGAGATAATACCACAAAGAAAGTGGTTGGATCAGGTATGATTGGAAATTTGAAAAACTTTTTCATAGACAATGTGTTATTAGTTGAAGGCTTAAAACATAATTTGCTAAGCATAAGTCAGCTATGTGATAAGGGCTATAATGTAAAATTTTTACTTACTAGCTGCATAATAAGCCTAAATAGGAAAAATGTTTTAAATGGAAAAAGGGTAAACAATGTCTACATGCTAGATTTAAATTGTATTCAATCTCCTACTAATTTTTGTTTGAAAACTATTTCTGATAAATCATGGCTTTGGCATAGGAGACTTTGTCATTCTAGTATGAAAAACCTTAGGAGAATTATCCAAAAGAACTTAGTGAGAGGTATATCAAAACTAGACTTTGCTAAGGACCACCTTTATGATGCATGTTAATTAGGAAAACAAGTGAAGTCCTCTTTTAAATCCAATAAAGATCTTAGGACCAGTAAACCTTTAGAAATTCTACACATGGATCTTTTTAGACCTGTAGGAACTGTAAGTCTAGGAGGGAAGGTATACGGATTTGTTATAGTGGATGATTTTTCAAGATTCACTTGGGTTAGATTTCTTTTTCATAAGAGTGAATCGTTTGAGAAATTCAGAAATTTTTCTACTTGGATTCAAAGGAAATTAGGGAGTGAAATAATTTCTATACAAAGTGATCATGGAGGAGAATTTGAAAATGAAAGATTTGAAAATTTCTATAAAGAAAAAGGGATTGATCACAATTTTTCTGCACCTAGAACCCCTCAACAAAATTGGGTAGTTGAAAGGAAAAACAGAACATTAATAGAAGCTGCCCGAGCAATGTTGGCAGAATACTCGCTTCCTATATATTTTTGGGCTGAGGCGGTTAGCACTGCATGCTATGTTCTGAATAGGGTGAATGTGAGATCAAATTTGAATAAAATACCCTATGAGTTGCTAAAAGGTAGAACACCTAATTTATCTCATTTGCATGTATTTAGTTGCAAGGCGTTCATACATAATAATGGAAAATCTGCCTTAGGAAAATTTGATTCAAAATCAGATGAAGGATTTTTTGTTGGATATTCAAGTGTTGGAAAATCTTATAGGGTATTCAACAAAAGAACTTTAGTCATTGAAGAAACCACACATGTTGTATTTGATGAATGTGGAAATTTGGAAGAGCCAAATGTTGTTGAAGAAGATATTGAAGAAAACTCCTAAAAGTTTGATAGATTAAATTTAGAAAAAAATGTGTAAGAGAATTTGGAAAGAGAAAACCCTTTGCCTAGAGATTTAAGATTTTCTAAAAACCACCCAAAGGAATTGATTATAGGTGAACCAAGTGAGGGTGTTAGAACTAAGCGTGGATTAAACAAGGAAGTCAATCATTCAGCCTTTATTTCAATTATTGAACCCACTAACATTGATCAAGCACTTTCTGATGAATTTTGGATATTGGCCATGCAAGAAGAGTTAAATCAATTTGTAAGAAATAAAGTTTGGGAACTAACTACAAGGCCAAAAGATCAAAGTGTTGTTGAAACCAAGTGGGTATTCAAAAATAAAATAAATGACTCAGGAGTAGTCATTAGAAATAAGGCTAGATTAGTTGCTAAGGGGTATAATCAAATTGAAGGAATTGATTTTAAGGAGACTTTTGCCCATGTAGCTAAACTTAAAGCAATTAGGGTTTTACTAGCCTTTGCCTGTTTTAAATATTTTAAATTATTTCAAATGGATGTCAAGAGTGCATTTTTAAATGGGGTAATTGAGGAAGATATTTTTGTAGAACAACCTCCAGGTTTTGAAAATTCTAAATATCTAAATCATGTTTTCAAGTTAAAAAAGGCATTATATGGATTGAAACAGGCACCTAGGGCTTGGTATGAGAGGTTGAGCACCTTCCTACTTGAAAGATCTTTTGAAAAAGGAAGTGTGGATACAACTCTCTTTTTAAGGAAAATTGGAAAGGATATACTTATTGTTCAAATTTATGTGGATGACATCATCTTTGGATCTTCAAATAAAAATCTTTGTGATGATTTTTCTAAAATAATGAGTAGTGAATTTGAAATGAGTCTAATGAGAGATTTAAATTACTTTCTAGGATTTAGCATTAAGCAACTTGAGGAAGGTACATTTCTTAGTCAAACTAAATATATTAAGGACATCCTCAAAAAATATGAAATGGACAATGCTAAACCTGTTAGTACACCAATGAGTTCCTCGGTTCAGTTGGATAAGTACCTTAAGGGAAAATCTGTTGATCAAAAGAAATTTAGAGGGATAATTAGATCTTTACTTTACTTGACTACTAGCCGACCAGATATTATGTTCAGTGTTTGCTTATGTGCTAGATTTCAATCAGATCCAAAAGAATCACATTTGACAGCATTGAAAAAGATTTTAAGATATTTACTATGAACTCAAAACTTAGGGATTTGGTATCCTAAGTTTAGCTCTTCATTTAAAATTATTGGTTACTCAGATTCTGACTTTGCAGGCTGTAGAGTGGATAGGAAAAGCACTTCTAGAACATGTAAATTCATTGGAAATTTATTAGTTTCATGGTCTAGTAGAAAATAAAATTCAGTGGCACTATCTACTGCAGAAGCAGAATACATTGCATTAGGAAGTTGTGTGGCTCAAGTACTTTGGTTAAAATAATAGTTGATTGATTTAGGATTAACTATAGGCACTATTCCAATTTATTGTGACAATACTAATGCTATTTGCATTTCCAAAAATCATATTCAACATTCTAGAACCAAACACATTGACTTAAGGCATCATTTCATAAGGGATCAGGTATCCAAGGGAGAAATTGAACTCACACATGTTTCAACTGAAAATCAACTTGCAGACATTTTTACAAAACCTTTAGCCTTTGATACCTTCAGTACATTAAGAACAAGGCTTGGTGTTATTGATTTGAATGCTTAAATAAAAATGTTTTTTGCAACATTGATATTTATGTTTTCTTAGTTTATTGGTCTTTAATTTTTTTGTTTTGAATTTTATGATTTTTTAGTGTTTTTATATTAGAGTATGTGGTTTTGTCTTTGTTTCTATGTTTTAAATATTTTGTTGTGTTAGTGTTTATTTTTTTTTGTTTTAGTTGTCTTTATTAAAAAGTTAAGTGTATTTTTTTAGTTATTTTATTATTATGAAAAGAATATGTAATCCATTTCATTAATATCAATGCATGTTATACTTGATTCAAATTTGGTTTGTTTTTGGAATGTGATTAATTTTTATGAATTTCATTAGTCTTATTTAATCTTAATTATGCTTAAATTAGATTGTAATTTGAGATTAATTACATTAGAAAATCTAGTCTTTTTAAATTTAAAAGTTGTTTATAACTTGTTATAATTAGAACTTTTAAATTCATGTATATTCATTTAGACTACATAAAAGTTAATATTATTATAGCAATATAGATGTTTTCTTATTTAATATTTCTATGCTCAAGTGATATTTATGCACTTAGAAATATTTGAAATTTTAGATTATTGATTTTGGAAAGATTTGGTCTCAATTACTCTTGAAAATTGTACAAAGAGTACAAAAATCAAAAGGAATGCGCAAAGCTTCACAAATATGAAAAAGAGGCACAAAATAAGCCCAATGTCAAAAGATGCATAAAAATGTTCCCCAAAAATTTGAAAAAGATACGCAAAGTGCCACATGTGATAATTCTCTTCTTTCCAAATTCTTTCAATCTCTTAATTCAAATTGATCTTATGTTCATTTATATTCTATTGAACTTTGAAATATACAATTTTTATACATCTCTCTTGTAATGATTTTCTATATTCGAATGTCTAAATTGAATCATGTCTTTGATAAATTCTTCTTACTTACAATGTTATATCACTTCTTAAATTTTATGAATTTCTATGATTGACCTAATGCTATTAGTTTTAGATTGCATAACTTATCACAATCACCATTTAGATTAAATTTTCAAATAATTTTCATATAATTACTTACATTTCTTATCTATTTCTTCTTCACTTTTTGTTGTTGTCAAAAAGGGGGAGAAATTCTTGTGTTTGTATGTTTTATTTTTGTTTGTATTTTGGTTTTATGTTTAACTTTGAAATTTTGTTAAATTTTTTTTTTGAAAATCATTTTTTTTTCTGTGGTTCAAAATGCCTCCTTATTTTCATGTATTCATCAATTCAGGGAGAGTTTTGGAGATTTGTTTAAATTGAAATCATAAAAACAATAATTGTTTTGCCATCATCAAAATGAGGGAGATTGTTAAAATAGTTTCTATTTGCAAGCTTTATATTTTTGCAACTTATATAATTTTAATGATTCCAAACATTATTGTTCAAATGTGTAGTTATCTCCTAATAATTTTAGAAGATTTGTATTTGCTCTTGTGTGTACTAACATTTCAGAAAAACCAGACTCCAGACTATGAAAACTTCAAATCAAATTCAACATGAGATACTTTGTGAACTTGAAGCTTATATTTTTCTTTGAATTAAATTTGAAAGGGATTGATTGTAATTGAGTGAATAAAAACATACACTCACACATAAGGAGATCATATATAAGTTATACTTATCGTACGAGACGGTATCAGATCGTACGGGACGATTAGACAGTTATCTCCTATTGAGCACATAGAACGAATAGGAACTGGCTTAAAAAATTTTCTAAGTCCTATTCGTCCGGGACAAAATTTTTATCATCCATGACGATCTGGTCTCTGTAAAATTTAAGTCCAGACGAAATTAATTATCGTCCAGGACGATTTGGTCTCTGTAAAATTTTTGTCCAAACGAAATTATTATCGTCAGAAAACGATCTGCTCTCTGTAAAAATTTCGTCCAGATGATTAACCGACTTAGAACGGTTTTCAACAGTTTTTCTAGACCGACCTTGTAATAACCGTTCGTACCGGACGAACTTAGTTCGTACGGGACGATCAGCTGTACGAAGACATTTCGTACACATATATAAATAGGGTCGTTTCAAAGCATTTAAGTAAAATCGTCCAGGACGATCCACGATCGTATGGGACGATCCTCTACGTACAGAATTGAAAACTTGCAGTTTTTGGGCAGTTTTTCTTGTCTTTTGTATATATAGTCCAAATTAGACTGCCACCCAATCTTTTTGTCATTTGATCTTCGTGCCTCTTGAGAGAATAGCTAAGGAGAGAGTGGAATAGTGCATTCAAAGGAAGATTCCTACCATTGGAGCGTGAAGGCTTCACTTGGAGTTCAAAGTTAAGAATCTCTACTTGTGAATTGGGATTACTTCACTCTTTTCTTTCTTTCTTCTAGATTTCTTATGAGAAGATCAGTCAATGAGATCTGATTCACTGCCGACACTTGGAGAGTGTGAATAGCTGAAAGGATCGCTTCCTACACTTGGAGAGTGTGAACAGCCGGAAGGGTTCTCTGCCCACACTAGGAGAGTGTGAAAGGACGAAAGGGTTCTCTGCCCACACTAGGAGAGTGTGAAAGGACGAAAGGGTTCTCTGCCCACACTAGGAGAGTGTGAAAGGACGGACGGTTCTCTGCCAACACTTGGGATTGTGTAAAAGGACGACGGTTCTCTGTCGCACCGGGTAGTGGTGAAAAGAGTGTGTTGTAAAGGCTTCTCCGCCTTGCTGTGGGTGCAAAAGGAGAGTCACTATTGGTTTTAGTGCAATACTCAGAGGGTGCCTCTGAGGAGTGGATGTAGGTCTGGTTATAAACCGAACCACTATAAATCTGGTGTCATTTACAGTTTTTTATGTTTCCACATTTTATTTTAATTTTTAACAACTCTGTGGTTGAAAAATATTTTCTAGAAAAACTTTAAAAGAAAATTTTCATTTCGGTTCAACTTAATCTTCAAAGAGGGATTAAATTTTTAAACTACCAATTCACCCCCCCCCCCTCTTGGTAGACTTGGGATATTAACTTAGGCTTAACAACCTAATTACTAGAATCAACAAGAACAACACTCTAATATCGTCGGGCACATATACCGCGATGATAAAAAGAGAAAAGAACAACGCTCTAATAACGTCGGGCGCATATGCCGCGGCGATCAGAAGAGGAAAGGGTGGTGAGGAATGCCTCCCAGGGACTCTGTCGGGCTCTCTCAACCAGAAAAGGGAACTCTACACTCTAATACCGTCGGGCGCATATGCCACGGTGATAAGAAGAGAAAAGAACACCACTCTAATATCATCGGGCGCATATGCCGCGGTGATCAGAAGAGGAAAGGGTGGTGAGAAATGCCTCCCAGGGACTCTGTCGGGCTCTCTCAATCAGAAAAAGGAACTCTACACTCTAATACCGTCGGGCGCATATGCCGCGACGATAAGAAGAGAAAAGAACACCACTATAATATCGTCGGGCGCATATACCGCGGTGATCAGAAGAGGAAAGGGTGGTGAGGAATTCCTCCCAGGGACTCTATCGGGCTCTCTCAACCAGAAAAATAAACTCTATACTCTAATACCGTTGGGCGCATATGCCGCGACGATAAGAAGAGGAAAAGGGCTCAACAACCACCCAACGCTCATGTGCGTGGTGCTGTGAGGAAGTCAAAGAAGTAAGTAATTCATCATTTAAGAAATTTCAAACTCATATTTTAGTTACCACATAATAGAGAACAAATCGTCGTGGCCATGAGTAATCCAAATATAAGTAGAATTTCCTTAGGTAAACTAAAATCATGTATGACATGAAGCAATCGACTGATGTATATCTCTCTAAAAAGGGAAACATACAAACATCCGAGTAGAAAGAATAATTTCATATTAAAGCAATAGCAATTGAAGTGGCAAGAGGACACTCTTGCCACTAAGAACAACAATCATCATATCAAAAATTAATGATTACTAAAGGGATCACAGTGGTAACACCCATGCTAACTGATGGGACCCTGTGAGAAGCACAATCAATCTTTATGCATTCAAAGATGCTACCCTTGTAGCTAAGAGTAAGCTCTTCGTGGGAAATTATGTTGCCAAAGGAGGTAGGGGATTGACTTTTTACTAGAAGATCAAAATCCACTAAGAAGTTATGTTAACATCTAGAGTAAGATGTACTACATCATAGGAGAGGAAAAACATCTCCATTATAAGTGACCATAATAGCATGAATGGACACAATCATCTCTTAAGCAATCATCAAAATGCTTTAAGGAGAGAAAAGAAGAGAATTTGGAGGGACTTTGGGCTCTTGGAGTGCAGAACCGGGTTCCACCTGTGACAAGGGCAACCGATTCTACTCAACTAAGAGTTTCCCTCTCTTTTTTTTTTTTTTTTTAGAATGAAGAGAGGGGAAAATGTTGGCTTTGATAACCCAAAAACTAGGGAAAGATAAAGATTGTATACAGGATCTGCAAAGGAACTAAACATTGGCTTTGGCAACCCAGGCCACATTCAACTCACATGAATGAACTAGGGAGCACAGTTGCTACAACAAAATTTATAGAGAAATTCACATAGTGTCAACGGATTAACATCATATTATTTGACTAGTATAGATCGAGGATGGACCCAGTATCACATTCCATAAGAATTCGAACTAGTAGTTTTGATATCCCAGACCACACTTGAAGGTGACAAGTGAAACTGGGAAGCGCCAACCCTTAATGGGAGCTGGAAATGTAATTTTGTGCAACAATACCGAAGTGATTAGTGTGTGTGAAAGTGAGCACAAACATCCCTACGGCGTATTTAAATACAATCATTGAGGATGATCTCATACTTTGTATGACGAACATCACGTGGTAGAGGATAAATCATCGTGGCCGTGGACTGCCGAAAAGTATAAGAAATCCTTTAAAGTTGTATATATACAGAGGAATATTTACAAGTGGTGGGGGATGCCCCTTGCGATGTGCAAACTCAAGCATAGTACTTTCTCAAGTACTGCCCATTGATGACAGGCATAGGATGAACACCATTCGCATCAACCAACAAGTAAGATCCACCTTCGTATACTTGCTCTACAACGAATGAGCCTTCCCAAATAGGCTCAAACTTACCACCTCGACGACGACGTGAGATGATAGGCCTACGCAAAATAAGGACTAATTCCCCGACTTGAAAAGCATGGGGTCGAACAAGGCGATCATGTGCATGGGCCATACGGGCCTGGTACAACTTAAGGTTCTGATAAGCTTGCAAACAAAGCTCTTCTAAACCATCAAGTTCTTCCAACCCGAGTCGGGCATTATCTTCGTGAGATAGATTGTGGCTAATTGCTACACGCAACGAAGGGAGCTCAACCTCTAGTGGGAGGACAGCTTCAACCCCAAAAGCTAAAGCATATGGTGTACAGTGAGTATGAGTACGGTATGTAGTACTATAAGCCCATAATACTTCAGGTAATTTGTCGTGCCATTCTCTTTTATTTGCCACAAGTATTTTTTTTTATCAATTGGACTAAAGTCTTATTAAATGCTTCAGCCAAACCATTAGCCCTAGGATAATAAATTGAGGAATAGCGCCAATTTATGTTATGGCGGCGAGCAAATCTAACGATTTTGGTGCTTCTAAAAGATGAGCCGTTATCCAAAATTATACGGCGCGGAACACCAAAATGGTAGACAACATGATTGCAAAAGAAACGCATCACATCTTATGATTTAACTTCCTTAAGCGGGATAGCTTCTGCCCACTTAGAGAAGTAATTAGTAGCAACCAGAATGAACCTATGACCCTTAGAGGAAGGAGGGTCAATAGGACTCACTACATCCGTGCCCCAACTCTCAAAAGGCCAAGAAGACACAGTGGGATGCAGCGGATTATGAGATTGGTGGATAACAGTATTATGAATCTAGCATTGGTGGCACTTCCTAGCGTGCTCCATGCAATCACGGATCATGGTCGGCCAGTAATAACCAAGGCGTTTAATTCTGACCTTCATCTTAGGTCCGGACTGATGAGCACTGCAAAGTCCCTCATGTACTTCACCCATGACCATACGAGCCTCCTCGTTGTTGAGGCAACGCAACCACATCTGGCCAAAAGAGCGTCGGTACATGTTTTCATTTACATAGGAGAAGGATAAATCCCTCTTTCTAATCTGAGCGGCAAGAGAGCGATCATCCGGATGCTTACCACGCTTTAAGTATTCCACAAAAGGGACTCTCCAATCTGACTCTTTCTCAACAGCATACACTGCGAGGGTCTGATCGAGAGAAGACAAGTCTGCGGGACACAAAGCTTGTCGGTACTGGACAACAATCAACACCGGATTTCCATTCGGGTCAGCCAACGCCTTAGCAAGTTTAGCTAGTGCATCCGCTCTACCATTCTCAGATCGAGGGACTCTAACTAAAGTTACTTCAGGGATTAAACACAAGAGCTCCATTGTCCTATCGTGATAAGGCAAGAGCTCAGGTTTGAGAACTTTGAAAATTCTAACCACTTAATTAATAATTAGTTGAGAATCTCCAAAGATCTTCACCCGCACGATGCTCATCTGAATAGCCAACTCAAGTCCTACAATCAAGGCTTCACACTCAGCTTCATTATTAGTATGAGGCTCAGAAAGACTGTAGGAGTAACGAAGGGTGTGGCCTTCAGGAGATATAAAAACAAGCCCCAAACCTACCCTAACTACAGGAGTTTCGTAAGGACGTAGTGATTTGATGGAAGAAGCTCCATCAAAGTAAAACTCCCAAGTAGGAAACTCCTGCTATTCCACACTCATGACTAATTCATCAGGCAAATCGTCATTAAGTGGGGAATCAGCAGGGATCGAGTGAGAAGCAATAAAGTCAGCTAGAGCCTATCCTTTGACGGCCCGTTGAGGGACAAAGGTAATGTCAAACTGTAGTAAAATCATGGACCAACCTGCTAGACGACCTGACAAAGTCAGACGGGTCATCAGGTACTGCAAAGGGTTAACTCGAGAAATCAAACTGATCTTATGTGAGAGCATATAGTGTCTAAGCTTCTGCACGGCAAAGATCAAAGCCAAACACTTCTTTTCCATTGCCAGGTATTTTAGCTCTGCAGGAATCAAACATCTGCTAAGGTAGTACAAGGCATTCTCTTTACCTTCATCATTTTTTTGAGCTAAAAGTGCACCAAGTGACTCATCCAATGCGGTAGTATAAATAATCAATGGTTTATCAGGGATGAGTGCAGCTAACACTGGGGGATTCTTCAGGTAGCGCTTTATACTCTCAAAAGACTCCTGACAATTCATATCCCAATAAAAACGGGAATCCTTCTTCACTAAAATAGCAAAAGGATGACATCTACCGACGAGATTGGAGATCAATCTCAGCAAGAAAACAAGCTTACCCTGGAATGATTTCAGCTGGGTAAGACTCTTAGGAGGTTTCAAGTCCACTATGGCCTTGATCATGGAGGGATCAATCTCAATGCCACGATAAAGAACAATAAAACCCAGAACCTTCCCCGCAGAAACGCCAAATGCGCACTTTAGGGGATTCATCTTCAAATCATGCTTTCTTAAGCGTTCAAAAATGATTCGTAGGTCTCAGAGGTGATTACTACGGACCTTGCTTTTGACCACTAAATCATCCACATAGCATTCAACCTGCTCTTGAATCAACTCATCAAAAATGATAGTCATGGCACGCTGATAGGTGGCCCCGATATTCTTGAGGTCGAAGGACATCACTTTGTAACAAAACACACCTATGGGGGTGCGAAAGGCAGTGAATTTTTCATCTTCAGGGATCATCTTAATCTGATTGTAACCAGATGAACCATCCATGAAAGAGAAAATGCTATGGGATGAAATAATATCAACCATAAGTTCAGGGATAGGAAGAGGGAAATCATCCTTAGGACATGCCTTATTCAAATCACAGAAGTCAATACATACACGAATCTGACCATTCTTCTTCCGGACTGGAACAACATTGGCAAGCCAAGTGGGATACTTCTCTTCACGAACAAATCCAGCTTCTATAAGCTTATTAGTCTCGGCGATCACCTGTTATTCAATCTCTAACCTCATATGGCGAGGTGACTGCTTAACAGGGACTGCATCAGGACTAATAGCTAACTTATGGATTGCTACTTCTGGATCTAAACCAGGCATCTCCGTGTAGTTCCAGGCAAAGCAATCTTTAAACTCAAAAATGAGTGCAACATACTCTTGAGCCTCTGATTCGGATATCAAAGCACTATGAAAGATAGGCCGAGGATTCGATTCAGTGCCTAAATTAATCTCACACAACTCATCCATGGCAGAACTGACACCATCTTTGAATTCACGTGGAGCTTTAAGGACCCTGTCCTCATTCTCCTCCGGGTCTTCATCATCAGAGATAGAAACAACCTGATAGAAATGAGAGACAACCCGAATGTTGGCGGAAGGAGACTGGTCTTCTTGAGAATAGCCTATACCTTGCCCAGTTTGAAGAAAATCAGTTCACCAAATACTGGCCTACTGTTGAGCCTATCTACCTAACCAAGTCAAAGGGACAATGCCTCGCTCAACGAAGTTATCCACAGTAGGGGAAAAGTACTGAGGAACTTGCATGATCTCATTGTCCACAGTGGATTCCAAATGATCCTGTATATCAGTACTCTGTGGGACACCTACACTATGAAACAATGATGCATGCCAAGCAGATTGGGGCGGCACATAGAGAGTGTGCAGCTCTTGTACAGAACGCCTATCTAAGGGTGGTGCACAACGAACACTAGCGAAAGATGTAGGGGAAGATTGAGGAGGAGATTCCTTAATTCTCATCCCGTACATCTGGCGAGAAAGGGATTGTTGACTAGTAGTCTTACAGCCGACATCTTCGTCGTCGTCTGAATCACTATCAACAATCAAACCGCCCTGAGGTATCAAACTCCTATGGAATGTGGGATAGGAATTGTGATCAACACTAAAGGTAGGCAAAGGAACTGAATGACGAGCAACATCAATCATCTCATCATCAGAGTCAGACTCAACAGTCAAAGGGGAAGTGTATAAGTGCGAGGGAGGAGGGATTCAAGTATCAAAGTTCCTCGGAGGGCGAACTGACTCTCTACCTCGACCTCTACCATGCAATCCCCTACCTCTACTAGGGGGAACATCGCGCCTGAGTACAAATCGTAAAGATTCATCCAGGTCTGTAGCGAAAACATCTACCCTAATCCTAACATGTGATGGACCCTGTGCTAGTGGTTGTATAGGACCCTGTGCAAGTGACTGCATAGGACCCTGTACAACACTAGTAGGTATCACTGGTGACCTATATTGCACTGATACGGATACGACGACATGGATACGATACGATACGGATACGGGACACGTCAATTCTTAAAAATATAGGATACGGGTATGACGCGGACACGGCATTATAATTTATAAATCATACGTAAAAATTAAGAAAGCAATCAAAACATAATATTTGAAATTACAAAAAATAAAAATGGCAACAACATCATTTGTAGCATTGTAACTTATAATATTAAAATATAAGTAAATATTAAATGTCTAGTACAACAATAAAAGCATAAACATAAATTATCTAGTTCATGAAATTTCAACTATTCAATAGAAGGAATGATATAGTTATCTTCTTCATTGGTTTGTCTTTGAACTTCCATATCATCTTCAATAAATATCATAGCTTCTAATTTAGGCTCATCAAGTGAAAGATTAATAATTTTTAATATTTTCATACATCAAGAGACTCAAATCCATCTTGGAAATGAGAGAATCTTGCTCGCAACTTCGGAAGTAAATACGACACGTCTTTTTTTTCGGATTTCTTTTTGTTTTTCAACGGACACGCGTATCAGATACGCGTGTTCTTTTGAAATTAAATAGTATTTTAATTGGATACGACTTTGGTGTATCCGACACGTATCGGTGGAGTATCGGAGGCGTATCCGTGTATCGGTGTATCAGAAACAGCACGCCTTCATAAATAGGTATATCGGTGCAACATAGCTGGTGACTAGGCAGTGGGAGGTCTACGAGCTTTCTGAGGCATGTAATGCTCGGCATCATCATAGATAGAGACTTCGTGCATGGAAAAGGGTTGAGTATCACCAGGAATGGAGAACTCTACATCATTCCTCATATACTTCATGCACTGGTGCAGTGTAGAGGGCACCATTTCATATTCATGTATCCAAGGCCTTCCTAAAAGAGCCTTGTATGAGGTATCTACCTCAATAACATGAAACTTTGCCTCTGTCAAAAGATCTCTAAAATGCAAAGGCAAAGTGATGGAACCTAGAGCTCGCTGACCTTGATCATTAAAACCCTTCAGCATAATCTTATCTGAAGTGAGCTTTAAGTGACCAAGGGAGAGACTCTGTAGGGTGGCATGATTAAGGATACTAACTGAAGCTCCTTTGTCAATGAGGACCCTGTTCAACTCATAACCATTTACTTCAGTGGTGACGTACAAGGGACGGTTGTGATCAGGAGTCCCTAAAATAAGATCCTGGTCTGAAAAGGTAATGCATGGCATCTCTCTCAAATAGCATGCATCCTTAACTGACTAGTGGCAAAGAATGCTTGATAAGACTCTGGTTCAAGCAAATCTTTCACCAAAGTCTCTCTCAAGTCGGAAGACATCATAAGAGCATCATAAATACTAAGAAGAGACGGGATCTTTCTCAAATGAGCTAACACATTATAATTAACATCCAACTGAGGGCCTTTTCCCTTCTCCTTAGCATGTGCTTGGGGAGGAGGGATAGGATCATCATGTTGGGTAATGATGTTTATATCTTTTTCTTTATTATTTTTAGTCATTTTAGGTGGAAGGACCTTACCTGAACGCAATTGTATCTCTCGTATTGAGTCAGACTTAAAAGAGGACTCATTTGGTTCAGGTGACATGACTTGTGTTGGTTCAACAAAAAGTGATTGAGGAGTGTTCTCAGATTCATCTCTGGAATCCATGTAATAGCCTCCTTCAGGAATAACAAACACAGGCTCTTCCTCACACTCAAACTCTTCTCCATAAGAAAGACCATCATCATTATTTTAAGAAATAAATAAAACATGAGAAGAACGAGTGCTACAAAAGGTAGAATAAGAAGGAACAAGAGACCAAAAGTAGCCAGAATCATTTTCTTCCATTAATTCATCATCAGTTGAAGGAAGAACAAAACCCTTCAGCGTAAGTGCTGGAAGAGATCCTGTCTTCCCCTCAGAAGTTACAACAAATTTCTCTCTTTCATACATCTTTCTAATACAAGGAGAAGTAGAACAAATGTACTCAGTAGGCACTACAACAGAAGAAAAAGAAGAAACTGGCAAAGAAACTAGGCTGGCAACTATCGACTTGACCTGTGGGGGCCTCCTCTCAACTGCCTCTGAACTCTGAACTGCCCGTCTGATCATACCCCTTATCTTGCGAGAGAGTGCAAGTCGGACGGGTCATCAGGTACTGCAAAGGGTTGACTCGAGAAATCAAACTGATCTTGTGTAAGTGCATATAGTGTCTAAGCTTCTGCACGGCAAAGATCAAAGCCAAACACTGCTTTTCCATTGCCGGGTATTTTAGTTCTGCAGGAATCAAACATCTGCTAAGGTAGTACAAGGCATTCTCTTTACCTTCATTATTTTCTTGAGCTAAAAGTGCACCAAGTGACTCATCCAATGCGGTAGTATAAATAATCAACAGATTACCAGGGATGAGTGCAGCTAACACTGGGGGATTCGTCAGGTAGCACTTTATACTCTCAAAGGCCTCCTAACAATTCCTATCCTAATAAAAACGGGCGTCCTTCTTCGCTAAA
Organism: Dendrobium huoshanense; assembly: GCA_016618105.1. Classification (NCBI taxonomy): domain Eukaryota; kingdom Viridiplantae; phylum Streptophyta; class Magnoliopsida; order Asparagales; family Orchidaceae; genus Dendrobium; species Dendrobium huoshanense. Next base: position 51,514,848 of record CM028358.1, read on the forward strand.
GCAGCAAAATGATGACATCTACCGGCGAGATTGGAGATAAATCTTCATAAGAAAGCAAGCTTACCCTGGAACGACCTCAGTTGGGTAAGACTCCTAGGAGGTTTCAAGTACACTATGGCCTTGATCATGGAGTGATCAATCTCAATGCCACGATAGCGAACAATAAAACCTAGAAACTTCCCCGCATAAATGCCAAATGCGCACTTTAGGGGATTCATCTTCAAATCATGCTTTCTTAAGCGTTCAAAAATGATTCGTAGGTCTCGGAGGTGATAACTACGGACCTTACTTTTGACCACTAAATCATCCACATAGCATTCAACCTGCTCGTGAATCAACTCATCAAAAAAGATAGTCATGGCACGCTAATAGGTGGCCCCGGCATTCTTGAGGCCGAAGGACATCACTTTGTAACAAAACACACATATGGGGGTGCGAAAGGCAGTGAATTTCTCATCTTCAGGGGTCATCTTAATCTGATTGTAACCAGATGAACCATCCATGAAGGAAAAAATTCTATGGGATGAAGCAATATCAACCATAAGTTCAGGGATAAGAAGAGGGAAATCGTCCTTAGGACATGCCTTATTCAAATCACGGAAGTCAATACATACACGGATCTGACCATTCTTCTTCCGGACTGGAACAACATTGGCAAGCCAAGTGGGATACTTCTCTTCACGAACAAATCCAGCTTCTATAAGCTTCTTAGTCTCGGCGATCACCTGTTGTTCAATCTCTAACCTCATCTGGCGAGGTGACTGCTTAATAGGGACTGCATCAGGACTAATAGCTAACTTATGGACTGCTACTTCTGGATCTAAACCAGGCATCTCTGTGTAGTTCCAGGCAAAGTAATCTTTAAACACAAAAATAAGTGCAACATACTCTTGAGCCTCTGATTCGGATAACAAAGAACTATGAAAGATAGGCCGAGGATTTGATTCAGTGTCCAAATTAATCTCACACAACTCATCCATGGCAGAACTGGCGCCATCTTTGAATTCACGTGGAGCTTCAAGGACCCTGTCATCATTCTCCTCCGGGTCTTCATCATCGTAGATGGAAACAACCGGATAGAAATGAGAGACAACCCGAATGTTGGCGGAAGGAGACTGGTCTTCTTGAGAATAGCCTATACCTTGCCCAGTTTCAGGAAAATCAGTTCGCCAAATACGGGCCTACTGTTGAGCCTGTCTACCTGACCAAGTCAAAGGGACAATGCCTCGCTCAACGAAGTTAACCACAGTAGGGGAAAAGTACCGAGTAACTTGCATGATCTCATCGTCCACAGGGTATTCCACAGGATCCTGTATATCAGTACTCTGTGGGACACCTACACTATGAAACAATGAAGCATGTCAAGCATATTGGGGCGGCACATAGAGAGTGTGCAGATCTTGTACATAGCGCCTATCTAAGGGTGGTGCACCACGAACACTAGCGAAAGGTGTAGGGGAATGTTGAGGAGGAGATTCCTCAATTCTCGTCCCGTACATCTGGCGAGAAAGGGATTGTTGACTAGTAGTCTAACAGCCGACATCTCCGTCATCGTCTGAATTACTATCAACAATCAAACCGCCCTGAGATATCAAACTCCTATGGAATATGGGATAGGAATTGTGATCAACACTAAAGGTAGGCAAAGGAATTGAATGACGAGCAACATCAATCATCTCATCATCAGAGTCAGACTCAACAGTCAAAGGGGAAGTGTACAAGTGCGAGGGATGAGGGATTCAAGTATCAAAGTTTCTCGGAGGGCAAAATGACTCTCTACCTCGACCTCTACCATGCAATCCCCTACATCTACTAGGGGGAACATCGCGCCTGAGTACAAACTGTAAAGATTCATCCAGGTCTATAGCGAAAACATCTGCCCCAATCGTAACATGTGATGGACCCTGTGCTAGTGGTTGTGTAGGATCCTGTGCAAGTGACTGCATAGGACCCTATACAACACTAGTAGGTATCACTGGTGACCTATGTTGCACCGATACGGATACGGCGACACGGATACAATACGATACGGATACGGGACACGTCAATTCTTAAAAATATAGGATACGGGTACGGCGCGGACACAGCATTATAATTTATAAATTATACGTAAAAATTAAGAAAGCAATCAAAACATAAAATTTGAAATTACAAAAATAAAAATGGCAACAACATCATTTGTAGCATTGTAACTTATAATATCAAAATATAAGTAAATATTTAATATCTAGTACAACAATAAAAGCATAAACAAAAATTATCTAGCCCATGAAATTTCAACTATTTAATAAAAGGAATGATATAATTATCTTCTTCATTAGTTTGTCTTTGAACTTCCATATCATCTTCAATAAATATCATAGCTTCTAATTTAGGCTCATCAAGTGAAAGATTAATAATTTTTAATATTTTCATATCATCATGAGACTCAAATCCATCTCGAAAATGAGAGAATCTTGCTCGCAACTTCGGAAGTAAATACGACACGTCTTTTTTTTCGGATTTCTTTTTGTTTTTTAACGGACACGCGTATCGGATACGCGTGTTCTTTTGAAATTAAATAGTATTTTAATTGGATACGACTTTGGTGTATCCGACATGTATCGGTGGAGTATCGGAAGCGTATCTGTGTATCGGTGTATCAGATACAGCACGCCTTCATAAATAGGTATATTGGTGCAACATAGCTGGTGACTAGGCAGTGGGAGGTCTACGAGCTTTCTGAGGCATGTAATGCTTGGCATCATCATAGACAGAGACTTCGTGCACGGCAAAGGGTTGAGTATCTCCAGGAATGGAGAACTCTACATCATTCCTCATATATTTCATGCACTGGTGCAGTGTAGAGGGCACCATTTCATATTCATGTATCTAAGGCCTTCCTAAGAGAGCTTTGTATGAGGTATCTGCTTCAATAATATGAAACTTTGCCTCAGTCAAAAGATCTCCAAAATGCAAAGGCAAAGTGATGGAACCTAGAGCTCGCTGACCTTGATCATTAAAACCCTTCAGCATAATCTTATCTGAAGTAAGCTTTAAGTGACCAAGGGAGAGACTCTGTAGGGTGGCATGATTAAGGATATTAACTGAAGTTCCTTGGTCAATGAGGACCCTGTTCAACTCATATCCATTTACTTAAGTGGTGACGTACAAGGGACGGTTGTGATCAGGAGTCCCTAAAAGAAGATCCTGGTCTGAAAAGGTAATGCATGGCATCTCTCTCAAATAGCATGCATCCTTAACTGACTCAGTGGCAAAGAATGTTTGATAAGACTCTGGTTCAAGCAAAGCTTTCACCAAAGTCTCTCTTAAGTCGGAAGACATCATAAGAGCATCATAAACACTAAGAAGAGACGGGATCTTTCTCAAATGAGCTAACACATTGTAATCAAAATCCAACTGAGGGCCCTTTCCCTTCTCCTTAGCATGTGCTTAGGGAGGAGGGATAGGATCATCCTGTTGGGTAATGATATTTCTATCTTTTTCTTTATTATTCTTAGTCATTTTAGGTGGAAGAATCTTACCTGAACGCAATTGTATCTCTCATATTGAGTCTGACTCAATAGAGGATTCATTTGGTTCAGGTGACATGACTTGTGTTGGTTCAACAAAAAGTGATTGAGGAGTGTTCTCAGATTCATCTCTGGAATCCATGTAACAGCCACCTTTAGGAATAACAAACACAGGCTCTTCCTCACACTCAAACTCTTCTCCATAAGAAAGACCATCATCATTATTTTCAGAAATAAATAAAACATGAGAAAAACGAGTGCTACAAAAGGTAGAACAAGAAGGAACAAGAGACCAAAAGTAGCCAGAATCGTTTTCTTCCATTAATTCATCATCAGTTGAAGGGAGAACAAAATCCTTCAGCGTAAGTGCTGGAAGAGATCATGTCTTCCCCTCAGAAGTTACAATAAATTTCTCTCTTTCATACATCTTTCTAATACAAGAAGATGTAGAAGAAATGTGCTCAGTAGGCACTACAACAGAAGAAGAAGAAGAAACTGGCAAAGAAACTAGGCTGGCAACTGTCGACTTGGCCTGTGGGGGCCTCCTCTCAACTACCTCTGAACTCTGAACTGCCCATCTGATCATACCCCTTATCTTGCGAGAGAGTGCAAGCTGCCACTCCTCCCAAGAACTAAGAGGTGCTCTACTGTCACTGCTCTGAACACCATACTGACTGTCACACTGATTGGAGCTAGTAATCATCTGAACTATCTGAGCAATCTTACCTCGAGGATGCACCAAATCACTATCCTGTAAGTGAATCTCACCCCTAGCCATAAGGCTCTCCATTCTGTCATTGAACACAAAGCAATCTTCAAGGACATGACCAATATGCCTATGAAATGGACAATACAAAGGATGCTCTGTTTTCCTCTCTTCATTTGTCTTATTGTTAACCGGGAATACTAGAATATCTTTCTTAACAAGGAATTTAAAGATCTTCTGCACACTTTCCTTTTTAAAGGGATATTCCTTGTTAAGCTTCTCCTATCGAGACTGCTGAATCTCTGGAGTCCTTTAGGGCGCCTAAACTACTATTGTGTTTGAAGCTGAGACTGAAATTGCCCTGACGGTTGTGCTGGTGGTGGAAATTGAGGTCGGGATTGAAACTGAGGTCGTGGTGGTGGTAGACGCTGTGGTACTGAACTAACCACGGGCCTCTTGATCCTATTATGAGCATTAGAAGTACTATGCACCTCTCCCTTCCTAGGAGGTGGTGCCCTAGAAAACTCCAAACGCTGAGGTCTACGGATGGGTTGACTCTCAGTCTTAGGAGGGACTGCACTGGTATGCTGTCCTGCAGGCTAGTGACTTTGATTAACAACTTCTGAAAGGTTCAAATATTAAAACCCTTCAGGTACTGAGCGATAGGACCATCTATGTTCTTCAATAGAATCTCAACTGCATGCTGCTTTTGCAGTTGAGGTTCACACTAAAGACAAAGGTTTCTCCACCTAACTATATAGTTAGGTAGAGACTCGTGGGGGCGCTGTCTGGTCACTACCAGCTCACTAACAGTCACTCTATGCTCTGCACTAATGAACCTTTGAACAAACAACTGCTCCATCTCAGCAAATGTACGAACTGAATCATTAGGGAGATCGGTGTACCACTTAAATGCCACTCCCCCTAAGCTATTAACAAACAGTCTCAGCATCAATGCATCATTTCCTCCAATATTACAACATATGGCCCGATATTGAGCCACATGTTGTCTTGGGTTCCCAAATCCATCAAACACTCAGAAATGGGGAGGAACAAAACCAGTGGGGTAAGGCTCCCGCTCGTAATCTATCGGGTAGGGATGACCTCTATTAATAGAATCTCCAAACTTTCTAGAAGCAATAGCCTGATCAATCTTCTGTGCAATCATGTCCTGAATCTGAACTGGCGACAACTGAACCAACTGACTCTGGACCGGCACACTCAACTGTACTACTGGGGGAGACATTGTAACTGCCCTCTGAACTCTATCAACTCTAACAGGCTCCGAGACTGGCGACTGTGGTGCTGTTGGCTCGTCTCTGGATGTAGTAAGAGTAACTACATCCATGACATAGGGTGTAGCCCCCAACGCCGTCAACTGGGCGGTCATCGCCGCCATAGCTCTAGCCATCTCCACCATCTTAGTCTGTAACTGCAAAACTGTAATATCTGTATCTACTGAACGGGGAGGTCCACCCTGTGCTGAGATGGAAGGTACATCGGCCTCCCCTTATTCATCCAAATCATCGTACTATTCATGCTACTCATCTGACGTGCCTCGTCTCGTGACAACACAAACACGATGGACGGGGATGTCTTCATCTGACTCTCCTTCGAGTAAGTCCTCATCGGAGGTCTGATGAAGAGCATTGATGTACGGACCCAAAGGAGAGGAAATCCTAAGGGGACTAGGAATAACGACTAGCTCCACTCGAGCCCGAGTACTATCCTCAACAGCAACTGCATCATGACTCATCTGAACTGGCACTGATCCTGAAGGGACTGTATCAACTCGTCGAATCATACCAACTGTCTGCTCCGTCTCGACAGGTTGCTCCACCTGCCGATGTCTCCAAACCCATCTACTACGACGAGACCCGGTAGGAACATCTGACTGAGTGGAATGGGTAACAATGGTGGACCCAAGCTGAGGTCGGTCAGGTGATAACTGTGGGCGACGCCCATGACGGCGGGGGCGTCGTCCAACAGAAGGAACATCTGCCTGGGGTCTACCACCAGGAACTACTCTGGACTGCGGCCGTGGTGGCTGTCCTCTCTGCCACCGGTAACTCTGCCTGACTAGCTACCTCTGTAACTGGGTATGCACCTGAGAGATCTAATGGAGTAACCTCTCTTCACTCACACGCCCTCTTCCGCGCGCTGAACGAATGATGCTTCGGATCCTCTAGGTGAGGGTCCTAGCAACAATATCTCTAGGGACTCGAGCGCGACGAAGAGTAGTGGTGACAGGACGAGCTGCCACAATACGAAGGGCATCCTCCTCATCACCACTATGTACAAGTGGGGAGAAGCGTCCTCCTTGAACTGCGTCGATCTCAGGGGCAACTATAACATCAAGAACTGCGGTAACTACACGTCGACGTGGCTCCCGCTGTAAGGGAACCACCCTCTGCTGAACTGGCTCTTGATGAGCCAAAGAATCTGCCATCCGCTGGACTGCTACATCGGACGCCGCTAAACGCAGTCTCCTATTCCTGTTCCTCCTAGCCCTTCTCTTAAGGCCGGAGGTAGAGGAAGACGGGACATCAGTACCCACAGACGGTATTGGAGGAACAGGAACTACTGAAGGGGGTGTCGGGGTCTCCTCAGCTGTCTCGGGGTGAGAAAATCGGGTGAAAATAGAAACCCGATGGGTAGGAGGTGGAGGAAGCTCTGCCTGAGCCACCCTCTTCCTCGAAGAGGAAGGAGGAGGGGAAACTCGAGCGCGAGTAGCCTCTACCGAAACAACATGTGAAGGAACTACTGGCTGCCAGAGCTAAGGGGCCGGGGCTGCACGAATATTAGGTGCGACAGGTGTTGCAAATCTATTTTTCATGTCTTATGTTTTGATGATTGACAAACACTGTTTCTCTTGGACAGCTTGTTGCTTCTAACTTTTCAGGAATCGAAGATCGGACGATAAAAAAGAAGCCAAGTTCAGGAATGCGTAGGTTTAGGGTTGAGTTAGTCTGTACTTTTGTTTTTTACCTTTTGAGTCCACTTGTAATAGTCAAAGAGACTGATACCTTGTAACCCTTCACACACACACTTGAGAGACTTAGAATTTCTATTTTTACTCATATCGGCCAGGACGATTTCTGGATCGGCCTGGACGATCAGCTTAAAACAGAAAGTCTAATTAAGGATTCTTAATTAAGGCAGCCGACATTAACAGATCGTCCTGGACGATACGTGTATCAGCCAGGACGATAAGCTCAAAACAGAAAGAAGTAGCTGCCATAGTCAAGTATGGTATACTATATTTTTAAATTATCGGCCAGGACAATCCTATGATCGGCCTGGACGATATTCACAAATCATGCCATAATTGTTCAGGAAATCAAGGAAGTAATTAAGGATGATTGATACGATCATATCGTCATGGACGATCTAAGGATCGGCCAGGACGATCTAGTCAAAAACCTTAAAGTTACTTCAGGACGATCGATATCGGCCAGCCCGTATCCAGGGCTATTGTCAGGATGATTTTCCTCTGATTTGAACTGATCGGCCAGGACGATCGTGAGATCGGCCAGGATGATCAAGCCAATTCTCAATCGTCCAGCTTTGCATCCAGGGCGATTCTCTGGCCGATCATCATTGATTTGTACTGATCGGCCAGGCCGATGTACATATCGGCCTGGACGATATTGTCGGCAACTTGCAATTAATGAGCTCTTTTGAAGCTCTTCTATTTAAGAGCTCTTGTTCAACATTTTTAAAAACCTTTGGCTGCTGCCTTGACCTGAGAAGACCTTGAGGAGAGAAAGAGAGAGAGGAGAGAGAGAGAGGATCTTGTGAGGGGAGCTTGTGAGGGGTTTCACAAGGGTTGCTTCAAGGATCTCTCTGCGTCATCTTCGTCTAGAGTTTCTCATCCGTGGAAGGGTCGGTAGAGGTAAGGAGTTTTGCTTTTGGTTTTGGTTCTCTGCCAGCTTCAGGAGGAAGCAAAAGGAGAAAGGTTCTCTGCCTTGCCGGGGTGGCAAAAAGGAGGTTCTTGTGAGGGTTTCTTCGCCTAGCCGTGGGGGCTAAAGGAGAGTCACGTTTTTTATAGTGCAATACTGGAGGGTGCCTCCAAGGAGTGGACGTAGGTCGAGTCGACCGAACCACTATAAATTTATGTGTTCCTTTTCCTGCTTCCGCACTTTTAATTCCGCATTTATGCTTGTGGTGTGATTTAGGTTTTATGCAATTTTCTTTCTTTGTAAAAAGAAGTTTTTAAAATACCAATTCACCCCCCCCCCCCCCCCCTCTTGGTTAGTTTGGGACTAAGTTCATAGGGCTTAACATCCCCATCGAACTTTCAAGTGGTATCAGAGCCTGATTTGAAAAATAAAGTTTGAAAACTTTTTGAATTTGATCCATGTCTAACTTTGGAAATCGCAACACTACGGAAGGGTATTCTATTATCCGACCTCCTTTGTTTGATAATCTACCTTTTGATTTTTGGAAAACTCGCATGTCAACTTTTTTACAATCTACTGATTATCGCATGTGGATGCTTATTCAAGAAGGTTCTCCACCTTCTCGTGAAATTAATAGTTTTAAAACTGAAGTTGCTTTTACCGAATGGACTTTTGACGAACGAGATTTAGCTGAATTAAATGCGAAATGTTTGAATTGTTTTTTCTGTGCTTTGAAATCTGAGGATTACATGCGTGTTTCAACTTGCAAAACTGGTAAAGAAATTTAGAATAAATTGTGCATTACTTATGAAGGCACTAATGAAGTTAAACAATCTCGTTTAAACATTTTCTTGCATGATTACGAACTTTTTCGTATGAAACCTCATGAATCGATTTCTGACATGTACACTAGGTTTACTCAGATTGCTACTTCATTGCATGCACTAGGAAAAGAACTTTCGAACTATGAAAAAGTTAACAAGATTTTGAGATGCTTGCCTTCGTCCTATGATGCAAAAATTACTGCCATCACTGAATCTAAAGATTTGAACACCTATTCTATTGATAACTTGCTTGGCTCACTCATTGCTTACGAGCAAGGGGTGAATCAAAGAAATCTTGATACAGGTGAGAAGAAAAAGGAGAAAACAATTGCATTGAAGGCACACAAATCGGATTCTGAATCTTCCGGGTCTGAAAGCGATGGAGTTGCCTTCATCACAAGGCAATTCAAAAGCTTTCTAAGGAAGAAACAAAAGTATCATCAAAGTTGGAGAAAAGGTAAGGATCATAAACATATTAAAGGATCTTCTGATGTTGTTTGTTTTGAATGCAGGAAACCTGGACATGTAAGAGCCGATTGTCCTACACTTCAAGATCATTCAAACAAAGAAAAGAAAAAAGGTGAGGAGAAAGCTAAGTCAAGGAAGGAGAAGAAGAAAATCCTAAGAGGCTTCTGGGCAGAATCTGGAACTGATTCCTCTGAGACTGAACCAGAGGAAGAGACTACAAACTTGTGTTTCATGGGAGAAAATCAAAGTGATGAGGAAGAGGTATGTAAACCAACCTATGATGAATTATTTGAAATTTGTGAAAAAATCCATACATCATACAAAAAACTTAAGAAAACTTATGCTAGCCTAAAATTAGAACATTCAAATCTACAAAAAGTGCATGAAGTTTTTCTCAAAGATCATGCAATGATTGATTCAAATCACATGGCTCTCCTTGATGAATTTGATGAATTAAACAAGAAGCATTTGGAATTAGTTGATGAAGGTAATGCATTAAAAGCTTCACACACCTCACTTAAGGATGATCTTAAGAAATCTAAAGAGATTGAGAAAAATTTAAGGATTGAGAATGATGCATTAAAAAGAACTAACTTGAGAATTCAAAATGATTTGGAAACATGTAAGAAAGCTAGGATTACACCAACTTCTAATCAAAAGCTAGAACCTAGGAAGAGGCATTTTTACCCAAACCATTTAAGAAAACCTTTTCCTGGAGTTCAATGTTTTTCTTGTGGCATGCTAGGACACATCTCACACACTTGCACAGTTCACCGTAGTACACATTAGGTATGGAGACCTAAGATGCATGATTCAAAGCATATCACATCTGCATTGCACTCTACATTTCCTAAGAAGGAGCCCAAACCTGTTTGGGTTCCTAAAACTGACAGTTGTTGAGTTTTGCAGGTGTGCTCTCACCAAAGACCTCGTGGGAGCATAAGATAAATGGACATAAGGAGGCTTGCAGCTCAATTGCTTAAATCCGTTGCTTTATCACTTTCTTGAAATCTTTAGTTTTTGTATGTCTTTTATTTTATTTGTTTGTGCTAGTTTTTGTGCTCACTTTGTGTTGTTTTTAGTTTGCTTTGTTTTTTTATTTTTATGAGTTTTTTTTGTTTTTTCATTTTGGTCTTTATTTTTTGGCCTTCCATATGATGAAACTTCTCAAGCTTTTAAATATTGGAGTTTTTGGAGATAGGGGTTTAGCTTTTCTAAATTGGTTAAAGGGAGTAAACTGTTGATGTTTTCCCTTCTTTTGACTTTGTTTAGTGGCATGATTTTCTTCTATAAAACAAAAGTCTAAACTCAGTTTAACCAATGGCTTTTTAAGATCTCTTTCTTATCTTGCTACATTAAATTATCTTATGCATAATAGTCAAAATTCTTAGATATCATTCAAGCTTTTGAAATCTTACCATTGTAGTTATCACATGATTTTGATTTTGTGTTGTGGATTGTTCTTCCCTATGTTAGAGAGAGAGCTCCTATTCTCTAATATTTGGAGGATATACTCACAACTAAGTATTTTTTTTAAGGGTATATTAAAGAGTTTTTAGCTTGCAAGAGTTAAAAAGGAAAGAGGCCAATGAAGCCAAATTGAAAAGAAAGATATATACACAAAAGTGTATCAAAAATCAAAAGATGCTCAAAGTGCCAATAAAAGTGACAAGAGGCATAAAATTAGCCCACTAAAAGCAAGCTATCATCTCTTTGGTAAAACTCTTAAAACTTAGAAAACTCATTGATTATGTGATACGTTCAAAGATTTGATTTCAATTTCCATGATTGAGAAAAATTATTTTGGTTTATTATTTATGAGATATTTTAGTTGTTAACAAGTCTTGATTGGATCTTCTTATCCTTTTTGTTATTCCGAGTTAGGCCTCTATTTTTCCAAAAGATTTTTGTACCCTGAAGGATGTCCGATCTAGGATTAACGGAATCAGTTTTTCTACCTTCTTCTGATTGGAATTTGTTAAACCTCCTGATCTCCTGAAAACTTTAAAAATTTAATTCGTGAAAAGTATTCTCATATGATGCCTCCATAAAACAAAAAAAAAAATAGAAAAATTAAAATAAAAAAAAAATGTTCGGTGTTTTTCATTTTGTTGTTTTTTATTTTTTTTTGTGTCTTTGACTGTCTTTTCTTTTTTTTATTTTTGTGGGTCTTGATCATCACCATTCTTTTCTTGATTTCAAAATCAAGTCCCATCGGCCTGGCCGATATTTCTATCATCCTGGCCGATATGACAAATTCTGTTCAAAATCCATCTGCTGACCTTTTTCCGTGCTTACTGCAATTCATCGTCCTAGACGATACTATATCGGCCCTGACGATTTGATCGAACTCATGGTGATAGGCCTGGCCGATAGTATATTTGTCTGGCCGATGCATTTTATGTGCATCATCCTGGCCGATACACCAAATCGTCCTGGACGATCCACGTGTCAGCACATTTTGATCTTTAAATTCGGCACCGGCCGATCCATTATTGGACCATCGGCCGGGCCGATCCACTGTTCGTCCTAGACGATACACGTGGCAAGCATTTAAAACGTTTTAACTTCGGCCGGTAAGATCAATTATTGTGCATCGTCCTGGACGATACACCTAATCGGCCCAGCCGATCTGCTTTTTCAACGGTCGTCCGGACTGACTCCTCGGGCCGATCGCCTGTGTCTAATCGGCCTGGCCGATATCTGATCGGCCCGGACGATGGGACCGCCTTTTTGACCAATCGGCCTGTACGTAATTATTGAACCATATCGGCCTGGACAATTCTGCGATCGGCCAGGACGATATGGCCATTTCTTTAAATTGAGACCGTTCCAGCCATGGTTTTTCACTTCCAACCCTTTATCATTTGTGTTTTTGCTTAGTACTCTCAAATGGCTGGTGGGAAACGCGTCCGACAGACCTCTGGGAGTTCCTCGAGGGCAAGGATTGACCCTCATTTCCGGGAAGTAGAAGATGAAGCCGCATATCATGGTTATAAAGAATGTGGAATTACTGTTTCCAGAATTATCAATCCAGTCCACATGTCTTACCCGGTAATGGATCTCTTCGCTCACACTTCCCTTTGCTTCATACTGTCTCTTGTTTTTCCTTTCAATTCAGAGTTCCTTCTAGAATTTTTTGCAAACCTTCGCATCAACCATACCTACACAGCCCTGTCCTCCTATGTGAATCGACGCCCTGTCGAAATCACATATCAGGACTGTGTTGATCTTTTACAGCTATCCACCACCGGAGATAAGCTGCACATAATCGCCTCTGACCCTGATTTTGACTGGTCCACGGCAAATCACTTTCTTCGCCAGACCAATGTACCTTACCATGTTGGAGAGACTAGATCTTTAGTCAGAGATGCTAGGACAATCCAACATGTCCTTCGCACCTCCATCATTCCAAAAGCCGGCGACCGAGTCCACATTACCCCTCTACTTTCCCTCACTAACTTCTACATCATGGCTCATAGGGAAATCAACACTCTGAGGACATTGCCCATTACGAACATCACCGTGCTAAGGATTTAGCTTGTTTTGACAGTTTTCTTACTCACCAGCAGCTGCAGCATGACCAGGACATCGCATGGTTCAATGCTCAGTTTACCACGCTTGCTAGTTACTTTCAGCAGTCACCTCCACCACCACCACCACCATCTGATGATCAGGATCCCTCGTTCTTTTAGTTTGTGCTTTGAGTTATTATTTCTTGTCTTTTTGTAGTTAGTCTTTTGTGATGTTTTTCTGTTATTTCTGGACTCTCTTTTTGTGATGACAAAAAGGGGGAGTAGGATAGGGTGTGGTAGAAAAAAGTTGTTGTAACTTTGATGTTCTAATGAATCTATTTTTATTTTATTTTTGATTTTCTTACTTGTGTTTTACCATCATAAAAAAGAGGGAGATTGTTGCAAATCTATTTTTCATGTCTTATGTTTTGATGATTGACAAACACTGTTTCTCTTGGACAGCTTGTTGCTTCTAACTTTTCAGGAATCGAAGATCGGACGATCAAAAATGAGCCAAGTTCAGGAATGCGTAGGTTTAGGGTTGAGTCAGTCTGTACTTTTGTTTTTTTACCTTTTGAGTCTACTTGTAATAGTCAAAGAGACTGATGCCTTGTAACCCTTCAAACACACACTTGAGAGACTTAGAATTTCTGTTTTTACTCATATCGGCCAGGACGATTTCTAGATCGGCCTGGACGATCAGCTTAAAACAGAAAGTTTAATTAAGGATTCTTAATTAAGGCAGCCAACATTAACAGATCGTCCTGGACGATACGTGTATCGGCCAGGACGATAAGCTCAAAACATAAAGAAGTAGCCGCCATAGTCAAGTATGGTATACTGTATTTTTAAATTATCGGCCAGGAGGATCCTATGATCGGCTTGGACGATATTCACAAATTATGCCATAATTGTTCAGGAAATCAAGGAAGTAATTAAGGATGATTGATACGATCATATCGTCCTGGACGATCTAAGGATCGGCTAGGACGATCTAGTCAAAAACCTTAAAGTTACTTCAGGACGATCGATATCGACCAGCCCGTATCCAAGGCTATTATCAGGACGATTTTCCTCTGATTTGAACTGATCGGCCAGGACGATTGTGAGATCGGCCAGGACGATCAAGCCAATTCTCAATCGTCCAGCTTTGCATCCAGGGTGATTCTCTGGCCGATCATCATTGATTTGTACTGATCGGCCAGGCCGATGTACATATCGGCCTGGACGATATTGTCGGCAACTTGCAATTAATGAGCTCTTTTGAAGCTCTTCTATTTAAGAGCTCTTATTCAACGTTTTTAAAAACCTTTGGCTGCTGCCTTGACCTGAGAAGACCTTGAGGAGAGAAAGAGAGAGAGGAGAGAGAGAGAGGATCTTGTGAGGGGGAGCTTGTGAGCGGTTTCACAAGGGTTGCTTCAAGGATCTCTCTGCGTCATCTTCGTCTAGAGTTCCTCGTCCGTGGAAGGGTCGGTAGAGGTAAGAAGTTTTTCTTTTGGTTTTGGTTCTCTGCTAGCTTCAGGAGGAAGCAAAAGGAGAAAGGTTCTCTGCCTTGCCGGGGTGGCAAAAAGGAGGTTCTTGTGAGGGTTTCTCCGCCTAGCCGTGGGGGCTAAAGGAGAGTCACGTTTTTGTAGTGCAATACTTGGAGGGTGCCTCCAAGGAGTGGACGTAGGTCGAGTCGACCGAACCACTATAAATTTCTGTGTTCCTTTTCTTGCTTCCGCACTTTTAATTCCGCATTTATGCTTGTGGTGTGATTTTGTTTTATGCAATTTTCTTTCTTTGTAAAAAGAAATTTTTAAAATACCAATTCACCCCCCCTCTTGGTTAGTTTGGGACTAAGTTCATAGGGCTTAACATCCCCATCGAACTTTCAACAGGCGCTGGCCGCCTGACCGCTGGACGAACAGGGTGAACAGGGAGTGGCCTAGGCACTAGCTGCCTAACCATCGGGCGCACTGGCTGCGCACGAACAGCAACTAGACTAAAGGGTGCCCAGGTTGGCTGCCGAGCAACTGGTTGTCCGAAAGGTCGCATAGCTGTGCGTCCTCTCCTTTGAGGGGGATAGAAGGCTATAGCCTCGGAGGGGGTCAGCTCGCTCAAAGTGACGTACGCCGAGTCGGTAAAAGAACCGAAGGTGATTCCCCCCACTGGTGGGCTTGACAGCAGGGACTCAGGGAGTGTTACCCGCGAGTCAGATCCAAAATAGAAAGTAACAAAGGGCCGGAGTATGCCATTGCACTGTATGTTAACACAAACTGTAACAATTAGCGTAAAACAAACCATGAGAGGAAAGACAGAAGGAAAGGGACAGAATAGCCTATAAAGGCTAGAAGAGGAAGAACCTAATTAAAGAATACTAAACCCAGAGTGCATACAAGAGAAGATAATATAACATCCAAAGATGGAGAGAGAAACCTGTCCCACCGTGGTCGCCAGAAATCTGTGGGTCTCCAAAAGGATTCTGCTCGTGTGGTTCGAATGCAAAGGGTATGATCGCACTATCCCGTAGGACAAAATGGTTGTAGGCCTTTACAATCGACACAAGCAGGCCAATGGAAGAGCAGATGGAGTTATAGATACGATTAGCCATGGAGGATAGCGGCTTTCACCTACCAACCTTGATGGATAATAATATTTATAACCCAAAAGTTCACGAGATTTCCCCTATTCGATACATCAGTATCGAATAGGGTTTATTTGATTGTGTGGATCAGTTTCCTACGGGCGCAAGCCCCCGTAGTTAATTACATCTTAGACCTTGATCTAAGAAAACTCTCGATTAGGGATATTAGATTATCTTCTCTAATGGGTTTAGTGTGAAGGGTTTCCTAGGTTTTCCTAATCAGAGGGAAAGAAGGTCCCAAATTTGCTCAATCGATCACGCATGGTTCAGTCAACATTCGGCCGGTCTGAAGAAGAGAAAAATTGGAGAAAAGAAAGAGCTCACGCATCTCAAGAAAATATGAGAGAAAGAGGGAGATGGCGTCATCTATGTGACGCGGATGGGCAGGATTTATAGCCTCCGAAAGAAAGGAAGACTTACCCACCGATAAGACATATAGTGGTACACTCGTACCACTAGCCTTTAGACCCTAAATCTATAAAAGATGTAGTGTTGTACACACCACACTAACATCTACGACCTAGCTAATGCAACCCTGGACTTATTCCTTGCCTGACAAAGGAAGCCAGCTAAAATCACCAAATCGTATAAAATCCATGCTGTCTAGTCCATATGAAGAAGGGTGGGTAGTTAGACAATGAAATTTGGGATCGAAAACTAGAGAAATTCCTAAGTCATCCCACACTTATGAGTGGTATTATACTTCTAATACTAATGTAATTAAATTTTAATTTTAATTAGTTACTAATGCAATTTATGCTAGTTAAAGTCTCCAAATCGGGTATGTTTGAAATTTTAAAAAAGGCTTATAAAATAATTTTTGAGAATGACTAAACATCCCCGGGTCCGGCACTTCATCCTCATATGCCAGATTATCCGGACTCTACCCGCAGGCGGGGAAGTTGTCTAAAAGAAGAGAGAATGCATGTATTCCACCCCGAACGATTCTGGCTATTCCCTAGAATCATTATATTTCTAAGTGAGTTATTCTTAAATTTTTATTTAATAAATGCGAGTAGAAGAATTTTTATCCCTAAAAGAGCCTAACGGTCAGGCACAAGCACATGCAAGAAAGAAACCTGAAAAACATGCCAGTTCTATTGCGCAAATAAAGTAAAGAAAATACAACAAAGCAACAAAATCCCACGAAAAAGAGTGTCCATGGCAAGTGCCATACAATATTACATCACAGAGTACATAAAAGTAGTGGTGGCCAGGCTCCACCAACAACAACCCGGAAACGACGTAAATCTTAAAAAATAAGGCATTTTTGTCTTCGATCTTCAGCCTTCTTTTTCACTTCCTTGATTCGTCTTTGGAACATCTTCAATCCTTCAGGCTCCTTGTAGTGAACGCTCCAAAAGAATGCCCAAATGAAAAAGGAAACCCCCTGTAGGGGTTTACTTTTCCCTTTGGACTCCTCGTAGTGAATGCTCCAAAAGGATATCCAAATGAAAAAGGAAATCCTCTATAGGGGTTTACTTTTCCCTTTGGATTCTTATTTCTTTAAAAATGCTTTATTTTTAGATCTTCATAACAATCACTATCAAATACATTACACTACTGAAAAAAGAGAAAATTTTAGACTCTCCTGCAGGGGTTATCCTAAGCAGTTATAAAAAAAACTCATTTAAGCAGTTATATGTGTAAATGAAAAGTGCTCAAATCAATCACTTGACCGTACTCTAATTATTGGGGGCTAAGCAGCTGAAGTAGGTACCTAAAACAGTTATAAATGACATTATTAATTTTAGCCCCCTTTTTAGCGTTGTGTAAGAACGGCCACCTGCAGGAAGACAACATTAGTATAAAAGAGCGTGTCTAACCTATGGGTATTCTAATACTCAAAATAGCAGTGCAGAAAAAGAAAAGAGTAGAAAAAGCGTCACAGAAAAGCAGCACAGAAAAGCTAACACAGGTAGCAAACACAACCAGCAGTCAAGTCACATGCAAAGCGTCACAGCACAGCATAGAAAAGAAAAGCAGAACAACAACCTAACCTAAAGCTAATAGTCATGTCCTATAAAACCCATCTAAGTGTGTGTAAGCTGTGTGGTTTTGGTAGATCCTATATGGGATAATTTAGTTAGAGTTGTTTGGATTTTTATTTGTTAAAAGGGGCAAATGAAATTTTAGTTAAATTTAAATATTAGTGTTTTAGGGTTGATTTTAGGAACCTTGTATTTTTAATATTTGATTAATTATCACCTTTGTTTCACACCGAGGCCGTGAGATTTATTTCACCCTCCTTGGGGCTAACTTAATAGCCTCGTAGGCCTGGGTTACCCAGTGATAATTAACTTTGTTTGATTATTGTAGTTTATTATGAAAAGAAAAGAAAGAGGTAGATTAAGTATTTTATTAGTCACATTTATTGATTAATTTTAGAAATTATTCTAAGGTTTGATATTTATAAATTATCCTAATGAATTTTAATTTAGGATTTGATCTCCTAATTAAATCGACCTCTTTTAAATCTTAGGTGGGTTAAAAGTTAATTATTAGATTAATTGAATAGATTTAGGTTTACATTTTAGATTCATAATTCAATAATTATAAACGTTAATAATAAATTAATTAAGAATTAAATGTTTTAATAGATTTTTAGAAATTAGATTAAAATTGGTTGGTTGATTATTAGTGGATTAAAGAAAAGCCAAAATCTAGGAAAAACATGTCACTAAGTTTTTGTTTTAAAAGTCTCTATCCTATAAGGAACATGCATCCTAAGTCTATACTTTCTAAGACTCGGTCCTTAATTTTTGTCCTTAGATATCACTAGTATTGTAGGACTAAAAGTGTTGTTGTTTTTCTAATTCCTAATATTTCTATACGGATGTCACAAGGTTTTAGGGATCTAAAAAAAAGAGTAAAAGCAATCCTAAATATATAATTGAAGTTTCTACAAGGCCCTAAGGGTGGGAGGCGTACAAACATCTAGGCCCCTGAAGGTTTTCTAAGTTTTAAAATAAACTTACAGCACCGAGGGCTATGACCTGGTGGTTTTGCCCATAGCGTCCCTACCAGAATGAATAGGGGCGACTGATGCTTGGATCTGATTGTCCTAGCTCCTTCCCCAAAATGCTCCAACGCTCCTTCTCCATCGCTTTCCAACACTCACCTCGCAAGACATAGAAAAGATATGTATTAGAGCAGATTTATAAATGAATAATTATTTAAGAAAATGAAAATGCAATAAGAAAAAGAACGTACCTTTTATTTATCGGTTGAGCTACTTGTGTTTCGGGTTCTCCTCATTTTTGCAAATGCGTAGTGTCAAAGCACGAAAGAAACAACAAAGGAAGCTAACGGTGAAGTAAAAGACAATTAAAAGCAACTAAAAGAAAAAGAATGAAAATCGTATATAAAAGGGATGTAGGCATTGTTGTTTTTGACACACTTCTTTAAAGGCAAGTGTATCCTAAAGCAACATCAACAATGCCCTTTAATGTTCCCACAATGCAAATGAGGTACTTGATACAAACCCAACTCTACTACCCAACACATTCTAAACAAATCTTATATCAACTAAGGGGATACAAATTTCCAACTCTACTACCCAAATTAAGAGTCTCTTTTATTTTGTATTTCTCCCAAAATTCTATATTTCTTTTCTATAGAAGCTAACACTAAATGAATCTAACTCAAAAAAGCAAGAACTATCTTACTCCCAAAAGGATACTAAAGACTTTCCAATCTAAAGCTCCCTAATACCTCAAACTCCAAAATTCATCTTATAGAAAGAAAACACTAAGGGAATCTAACCCTAAATTACCTAAAGCTTTAAACCCCAAAATTCCTCCTTAGAAAAAACACCTAAGAGAATTTAATTCGAATAATAAAGCACTAACTACTTCCCAAAAGACACTAAGAGATCCTACCACACAAGTTTGAATAACAAATTATACCTCTCAAAATAATTTTCAATGACCTTCCAAATGGGCTACTGCACAGAACTCTACAAAAGAAATCTACCAAAATCTCTTTTCTTGACATCAAACTCTATCCAAAACAACCCACGACCAAGTACCTTTCCTTTCATTTGGAGTGGGGTAGACTTGTAGAAGTTTTCTTAATGAATAAGTACTATAGAGCCTTCCATCAAGAGAACATTCATAAGTCAAAATCACAAAAACTCATAAAACAATTCGCAAATTTCATGACAAAACTTTAATATTCAAAGACAACTCGCAAAACCTTAAAAAAAAAAGCTCCCAACCATAGAACGATTCGCCAAAATCTTTCAATACAAACAATTCGCATAAAGACTCTCGATGCGAAATGATCAACGAAACCTTCTAATATGAAATCAAATATAAAACAATCTTACAACATCTTTCATTTTTTTTTTATTTTTTTTTTTAAGATCACCCATGGAATCTTAGCACAAAGCTACTTATAAATCCCTCTAAGCATGAAGCCGATAACAAATCTCCTAATTATAAAGCAAATCATAAAGCTCTTCTATCATAAAGCAACGCATATATTTGATGTTGGTGCTCAATGCTTCTAAGAAAAACAATGATGAGAGAAGGGATTGATGCAATTTATTCTTCCTATGCTTAAAAGAAAAGTATTCCGACCATATGGATAGCCATGTATAAAGATTTTACCACATAATGCATTAAGATCATTTCAGAGACATGCCATCTTGTATTAAAACCATATACCTCCCTTCTTTAAATTAATGTCAATATAGAACATGAATGAAATTTCCAACAAATTTACCAAGCTTATTTCTTGTGCCAAATTCATAACCATGACTTGAAAGAGAATGTGCAATCATCATGCTAATAGGAAGAAGGAGAACAACCTTGCCTCACCTAACGAATCATAATTTAGTGGATTAAGAACTTTAAGGAAGAAAACAACATTATATACTTTGCTTGTTGCAACCAACTACAACTCGAAAAATCTAGAGTCATCATACTTCGTATCAACCAACAAGATAACTAATGCATTTGATATTGAAACTCAAAACTCATAGGAAAAGAGATTTGATGCCATTTCTCTAACCGTTAGAAGAAAAGCTACAATAGCATGAGTAATACCGTATCGAATTCACAAAAATACATGAGAATTTAATTCTAAGCATGTGTGGGCTATGTAAACATTTGCTAACCATAGATATAAGCATTTTATTTATCATATGATTTAGGATAAACATGAAATTTCTTCCAACAAACTCTCATAATGATGCCAACGGATAGTATATAAGCGAAATAGCAAAGATGTAAAAAAGTCTTAATTCAAGTCTTTTCACATATGATTCTTACAACAAAAACGTTCTAACACGATCCCAAGTCATCCCTACTAAAGTATTGAAACAAATTCCATGTGTAGCAAGAATGGTAGAAGATGCACCTTTCAAGTGATTAAGAATAATTATTTGGAAGCATCTTTAACACTCCTCCAAAGATGCTCCATAGATGGATCATTTCATTGGAGCACAAAACAGCTAGAAATATGCTCATAATTCGCTCCCAAAACAATTTGGAAGCTCAAAACAACGAAAAAAAGTGAAATTCTGCATGTTACTCATTCCCAAAGAAATTCGGCATATGAAAACAGTGAAAATCTGCGTGCTACTCATTCCCAAATCCATTTAGACAATTAAAAACAGTAAAAAAAACTGCATGTGTTTTGTTCTTACAATGATCCGGAAGCTAACAAACGGTGAAAAACTGCGTGTGTCTCATTCCCAAATTAACTTGGAGTTCAAAAACAGTAAAATTCTGCATTAGGCTCATTCCCAAATCAACATGGAAGCTTGAAATAACAAAACAACACCTATTAGAATATTTGTATAGTGCTTGTGATATCACATCAATAGAAAGGAATCTCAAATGATAAACAGTGCTTTACCTTCTCTTTATATGGTGAAATCTAACCAAACACACCCAAATTACCTTGCTACCAAGGGGGATGATACATGAAAAGAAATAATTTTATCTTTTAATTACATCTCATAAGCGATCAAACATGCCATTCATAGACCCAACATCTCCAACCGAATGCTATTTATGCAATCATGGAATTTATACTAAGGCTTTGAGTGGATGATACATAAATAAAAATATAGGAGAGAACAACCTCTCCCATTCTCCACAAACTCATCTCAAAATAAAAAGGGTCAAGATTTCTTTGGTTTGCCATTTTTTTTTCAACTCAAAAGAACCTAAAGTATCATGTCGAGCATTAGCACAAACATTTCATGAGCATAGTTTAGTAAAAGAGCAACATGGCCTCTCAAGCCTTGCCATCAACCACACTTAAAACTTCCAAATCATGTTACATAGGGTAAATGTAAGCTCACATACTAATTACTCATTTAAAAAAAAAAAAAAAAACTAAATCAACAAGTTGTGTAACAACATAGATCAACCCAAGTTTAAGAGGAGATCTCAACCAAGCCTATTAAATATTCTACTAAGGAAAGTTTGGAGGGAGCTTAGCAAACATAGTTATGCCCAAACTCATAAGAAATAATATAAAATCCTTGCATCCAAATATGCTCACCAAACACTTGATTAAGTGAGTTCATATGCAAATTTTAAGCTTCATGAATCACCAACAAAATGTCACAACCTTCCTTAAAGACATTTCACCAAACACTTGGTGTGCAATGCCTATAATATCACATAAAACCAAATGGCATGAAGAAAAAAAAGAAAAGAAAAGAAAAAAGACTTGCACACTTATTAAATTGAACTCATTCAACAAATATGCACGGGATCCTCATGATTTATGTAGTAATCACTGTGGGTCTCCGAAAGGATTCCGCTCGTGTGGTTCGAATGCAAAGGGAACGATCACACTATCCCGTAGGACAAACTGGTCGTAGGCCTTTACAATCGATACAAGCAGGCCGATGGAAGAGCAGATGGAGTTATAGATACTATTAGCCATGGAGGATAGCGGCTTTCACCTACCAACCTCGATGGATAATAATATCTATAACCCAAAATTTCACGAGATTTCCCCTATTCGATACATCAGCATTGAATAGGGTTTATTTGATTGTGGGGATCGGTTTCCTACAGGCGCAAGCCCCCGTAGTTAATTACATCTTAGACCTTGATCTAAGAAAACTCTCGATTAGGGATATTAAATTATCTTCTCGAATGGGTTTAGTGCAAGGGCAAATTCTAGGCTTTCCTAATCAAAGAGAATGTCCCAATTTGGCTCAATCAAATCACACGTGGTTCATTCAACATCCGGTCGGCTCAAAGAAGTGGAAACTGGAGAAAAAGGAAGGACAACGCAATCAAACATGTACAAGAGAAAGAAGGATGTGGCGTCATCCGTATGACGCAGATGGGTAGGGTTTATAGCTCCCGAAAGGATGGAGAATTTATCCACCAATAAGGTGTATAGTGGTACACCTGTACCACTCACCTTAGACCCTAAATCTATAGAAGATGTAACATCGTACATACGATATTAACACCTACGACCTAGCTAATGCAATATGGACTTATTCCTTGCCTGAAAAAGGAAGTCAGCTAAAATCCTAAGCACAACCAACCGTCCTATATGTATGCAAGATGGGAAGGGTCTATCCTAAGGAATCAAGGATTAATAGTCTAAAAGACTTAAATCAAGGACTCTACAATATGTAAAGGAATAGATCTAGCATTGTTAATAATGCATGAAACAAATGCACGAGTAAGAAAGATCCTTAGGTCCACTAATGCAATGCATGTGTATAAGTAAAATGCATTGTGAAGAAAAGTGTGTAAGAACATATGCATGACATCCAAAGTACAGAAAAAAATAAATAAACACACCCTAAGGGTTCATGCAAGATACCCGCACAGAAAATCATCAAACGGTGCCCACTGGCACAAATAGGTGGCCTACTCTACAGACCTAAATGACCCTAATGGTCTCTAAGGCTCATAAAAAGAAAGAAAAAAAGGGGGGGGGGGTATCGTACCCAAAACTGAAAAAGGCCAAAGTCCTAGCAGAAAAACAACGATGCCCACTTCGTGTGGGAAAACAACGATGCCAACCGGCATAATAGGTGGCCTACTCTACAGGCCTAAATGACCCTAATGGTCTCTAGGGCTCACAGAAGGGGGGCAAGCTTTGACCTATAGGGCCAAAGCTTCGTTAGTGCGCTATCCTATGGCTCGCTACCTAAGCATGCTAGAATACCTGTTAACAAGTTATGTGTGGAGTGAAGCAGTTCCGATATATAATTAAAAAAAAATTGCTTTACAAGTTGCAGAGATCATACCTGATTGTGGCGCTGCCACTTACGAGTTTATAAGCAAATACTCCCCGATTGTGGCGCGGCCACTCAAAAGCTCCTAAGCAAATGCTCTTCTTTAGTTCTCAACCATCAGGATCCAATGTACCTCGCAAGATAAGATAAAGGAAAAATATACAAATGAGCGTAGATGCCATTCAGAACTAACAACAAAAAATGTCAGCCTAACCTAGGGCTAGAAGTCGTGTCCTAACCAAGCAAATCTAACGTGTGTGTAGGTTGTGTAGTTTTAGATAGGTCCTATGTAGGATGATTTAGTTAGAATTGTTTGTATTTGATTTGTTAAAAGGCCAAAAGAGAAATTTTAATTGAAGTTGAAATATTAGTAATTTAGGATTAATTTTAGATATTTTTAGTTTTAGAATTTGATCGATTACCACCTTTGTTTCACACCGAGGCCGTGATATTTATTTCACCCTCCTTGGGGCTAACTTAATAGCCTCGTAGGCCTGGGTTACACAGTAATAACCAATTTTTGTTGAATTATTTAGTTGGTTATAAATTAGAAAGAAAGATGAATTAGGTGGTTTATTATCAATTAGGGTTTGACTTAAACCAATTAAGAAATTAGTTTTAGGTTTAACACTCCATTAAATCCATTCGTGGCGTTGTGCCACCAGACTCGAGGAACCAGGCCTCCTTAGGACACTTAGCCCCGCAGCCCGGAGTAGTCCATCCAATAAACTTCATTTTTGGAGTGGTTGTTATGTATTAAAGGATTTGTTAATTGATTTTTAAAAGATTATTCTAAGGTTTGATATTTAGAAGTCTTTTATCCTAATAAGTTTTAGATTTAGATTTGATCTCCTAATCTCAGTCTATCTCTTTTAAATGTTAGATTGGTTAGGAGTTTATTATTACATTAGTTATATTTGATTTTAGGTTTATGTTTTAGATTTAAAATTTAATAATTATAAAATATTAATAATAACTTGATTAAGAATTGAGTGTTTTAATAGATTTTAAGAATTAAATTAGCTAGTTGGTTGATTATTAGTGGATTAAAGAAGAGAAACTAAATATAGGAAAGTGTGTCAATAAGTTTTATTTTAATGTCTCTACCCTACAGGGAGCATGCATCCTAAGTCTATGTTTTCTAAGACTCGGTCCTTAATTTTTGTCCTTAAGTGTCACTAAAGTTGTAGGAAATGAAATGAAGTTTTGTTTTCTAACCCTTAGGACTTTCGTACATGTATCGCTAAACTTAAGAATCTATAACAAAGCAGTGGAATGAAAAAGAATAAAAATTACAAATAAAAGGAATGTAGGCATTGTTGTTATGGACACACTTCTTTAAAGTCAAGTGTATCCTAAAGCAACATTAACAATGCCCTTTAATGTTCCCATAATCCAAATGAGGCACTTGATATGAGACTCGACTCAAACAATCTAACTACCCTTTAAGCAAAGCCCAAAATAACTAAAGGAAACAAACTTCCAAGACCAAACTTAAAACAAGATTACCTTTGGTTTTACATCCATCTAAAATTCCACATTTTAGAAACTAACACTAAAGGGAGAGTTCAAATAAGCAGAGACTGTCTTGCTCCAAAAGACATTAAAGACCTCTAACATAAGGCTCCTAAAGCTTCAAATCCAAACACTCTTTTTTTTTTTAGAAGGGACTACTAAGAGAACCTAACTCACATGGTAAAGCACTAATCATTCCCAAAAGACACTAAAGGGGCCCTACTAAACAAGTCTAACCACAAAATTATAGATCTCAAAATAACTCGCAAGAACCTCTAAATGAACTACTACACAAAGTTTCCCCAAAAGTTATCTACCCAAAAATCACTTTTCTTTTCATTTCGTTTTGACACCAAAACTCTACAAAAATCTTCTACCAAAATCCCCTTTTTGACACAAAACTCTACAAAAACGACCAATAATCAAGTGCCTTCTTTCATTTGGAGTGGGGTATGAAAACCTAAAGCTTTCCAACAAGAAGGTTTTATAGAAACCCCTCATCGTAAAGCACTCATGCAATTTCGTCATATAAACCCTTTAAAACAAATCAAAAATCCACTAATAAAATATTCCAACCAAAGCAAAACAAGATCTCTTTCAACAAAAAGCAAACCCACAAAATTTTCCCAACATTCCAAAGAAGTATTTCCACTCATGCAAATAGACCTTTCAACGTAGCATGCCTCTCTACAAAATTATTCACCATCACAAGTAACTAGGAGGGTATAAAAGAGATTATTTGAGTGCTACAAATGTAGATATATGCAAAATTACTTCTTACACTTCAACCAAAATTTTCAGAATAAAATCATACATATTCATAGGTGAGAATCAAAATTGCAGTTCTCTAAATCGAGCAAGAAATGATTAGCTTATATATCTATGTTGTTAACATTCAACACAAACAAATCAAAAGAAAAGAGATTTGGTGCAAAGAGAAATACCTTTTTTTTTTTTGAAACACATGAAAAAGCTTCCCAATACTTTTCACAAATACACATATCTTTCCTACACATACTTCCTTCTAAAACTCAAAGGAAACAACTCTTGTAGCCACCCAACTTTCGTTTGTGTCACATATGCATGGATAGAAATAAAACCTTAAAGCGCATTCAATGATATGAAGACTTCTCCTGGCATTCGCTCTTGACAAATATCGGAGAGGAAAAAGATGGGTCCAGTTCACATTAACCTGATTAATGCATCACATTTCTTTGAAGAAAAAAAGAAAAGGATAATATAGTCTATGTAACAAACTCAAAGAAACATCTCCCAGCAAATTACTAATGGAGTTATATGAAGAACACAAACCATATTGCATGGTTAGATGTAAGCAAATACATAGCACAAAAACCATGGTAATAATTGGAAAAATCCAAATCTTTCCTCTCAAATGCTCCCTTCAGTAATAAACTGAGGAAGCAGACCACACTAGCAAGTAAAAGCTCATAGGATATCACACACAGGTAATTGGAAGAAGAGCCGATTCCAACAACTATTCAACTCATCACATATGACTTTTATCATCACAAATACCTTCATGATAATTTTGATACAAAACAAGTCTTTATGAAATATATATGAAAGTTCTCTAATCAAGTCATCATAACGATACTAATAAATGAAATATGAACTAAATAGTAGAGACGGAAAGGCTCCAAATTTCTCCCGTATGCAAACATCTTTCATGTAATAGATCCCCAACACTTCCTAAACATTCAATCTACCACATAATTTTAACCACCCAAATGTTCATGAAACCAATACGTTGTAATAGAATTAACCTCATTCGTAGCCTATCTCAACACTTGTCGATCAAGGTGCCAATGAAGGGAAAAGATTATACACCATTCAATATCCATGCCAATACTCACTTTAACATAGCTTGGAGCACAAAAACAGCGAGAGACCTACACATAATTTATTCTTAAAGCAATTCGGAAGCTCAAAACAGAGAAAAACTGCATGCACTTGTTCCCAATCAACTTAGAACATAAGAAATAGTGAAAAACTGCATAAAGGCCACTCCCAAACCAGCTTGGGACTAAAAGGGCATTAAAATTCTGCACTTTGACAAAGAGTAACTACACTTCTATCACATACACATTGGGCTCAACAAAACAATTTACTCAAGATTGCTCATGCTTCCTTAAACATTATTCTATTAAAATAAACACCAACCAACGATGTGTCAATCCACTAAGAATCCTTCCGAAATGCTTTAGGTCACCTTTCAAGCATTAAGCTCACTCCATAGAAAATCCATTTCAAGGCAAAATAATATAAACCCATACTCCAATTTCAGTTTTTAACAAATGAATGGGGCATGAGGTCATCACAAGAGAACAAGCACAATTCCAAGAAAATAAATTGACAATGCATTCATTCATCTCCTTGAGCAAGATCTAATGAGCTACCAACTTGAACTATTCCACCAAATATGTAAAGAAGTAGAGATATCCATTGGAAGTGAAGGGTACTTATCAATCACTTGCAAGGGAAATGAGATTAGAACACATACTCCTCCTTCTATTGGAACTTCCACATTCACAAGAGAAAGATGTAGATGAGACAAAACATAAATGTATTAACAACCCCTTAATAGGCATTGCTACAAACACCTCATGTGCATGCTAGAGTGGAAAAATCAAAGTGACCTCTTATGCATTTTTATGGTTTACACCTAAATCTCTAAGCCAAGTAACATGAACCAAAATAAAATTCCAATGCCAAATGTTTGTTCAAATCATCACATAGGAGAAACACATCAAAATCAACTATGCAAGTTATCACAAAATCCATCACATAGAATAAACGTGCTTATTAGAAATCAAGGAGATCAAGGATGTAATGAAGTATACACCACAAACCTTGCATAAGCTTTGCATTAACAAGATTATTTATCAAATAAATCCATCACAAGGTCTATTTGACAATAAGGAGATGATAGACTTTGACAACTATCATACTTTTAAAGTACATGAGACTCATCCATAAGCATTGCATAAAATAGATATAGTTTATGAAAGAATGACTTTCAACACCACACACACTTCATCAAATTACTAAGCGATTCTCAGATTTCGATTAATAAATTTCTAGGAAAACGCATTGAGGAAACTTTGACATGAAGGAGCTCATTGCTTAGAACTTTAATACAATCAAAGCAACCATGACTTCTCTTTGGGATATTACCACAAACATCTTGCCTACAACTTTAATAAAAAAAACAATCATAGCTTCTCAAGACTTACCAACATTCACGCCTAGAGCCTCAAGCTGTAAGACATGATTCATATCAATGGCTTATTACCAAAACAATACAAATCAACCCAAAGCTTGTCTACACCTTGCAAAATCATTAATGATTAGCAGGAACCATCATCATATTTCAAAAAAAAATAAGATCATCACTTGATACCCAAATGAGTACGATTAAACCAAACAACAAGAGATGATATGGAATGCTTTGCCAAGCCGTTTCTAACAGAAATTAAACTATCTCAATTTCATTTGATGAAGAAATACTAGCTAGATGAGGAGAAGAAAGAAAGCAAGGGAAGAAGAGAAAGAATAGAAGAAGGAAGAAGAAAGAGTAGGTAAGAAAGAAGAAGTAGAGGAAGAGGTTACCTGCAGCTTGGAAGAAGTCGGCCAAGGGGCTTCAGTTCCGTCTGGGGTTCACGAACCGGACACTGAATGGAGGAGAAGGTTCGGCCTTCGGGTCTGCCATGAACCAGAGAGACGGGAGAAAGGGGGTTCCTCACGGGTTCGGTCCAGAGAAGGAGATCGGGGTCGGGTTCGGAGGAGGTCGGGATCGGATGGTTGCCGTCGGGATCGGTCTTCCCTGGCTCACGCGAGGGAGGGAGAGGGAACTGGAGACCATCGGGCTCCTTGCTCTGGACGGACCCGAGAGAGAGAGAGAGAGAGAGAGAGAGAGAGAGAGAGAGAGAGAGAGAGAGAGAGAGAGAGAGAGAGAGAGAGAGAGAGAGAGAGAGAGAGAGAGAGAGAGAGAGAGAGAGAGAGAGAGAGAGAGAGAGAGAGAGAGAGAGAGAGAGAGAGAGATCCGGAGAGGGGGTTTTGGAACCGAGAGAGTGAGGGAGAGCGGGGAGATTTTGGTCGGCTGGGGATTCTGCCCGAGAGGGAGCGAGAGGGAGGGGTTTTCCAACCAGGAAATTGAGAGAGAGAGAGAGAGAGGGAGAGGTTCCATCCCCAATGAGAGAGCTCGAGTCCCTCTAGTTTTGCCTAGGGTAAATACACGAATGAGCCAAAATGAGAAGCCCGCCATCTTCCATCCGCCAGTGCAGTAGCTCACACACGCGAATAGGGCCTGCAGCTATCGAGGGCCAGGTACGAATCACTGCCAACGGGTATTAGCCATCTGATTAAATTCCTTGATTTAGAGAAAATTTCAAACGGCTTGGAAAAGGGATTTGGATTTTAATTAAAAAAAAACTGAACCAATTGAGGCTCGATTGAACCAGAACCGGATCCGATTTAAGATGATTTGGGTTAGATTTGAAAGTGGATTTGACTCAAATTAGTTTTATTTAAGAGCGAATTAGGTTCAATCGATCTGATCAAATCAAAGTAAGCTATTCGAGTCAAATTGAATAGGGTCGAGTCTAATTAAAATCAATTTGGATATATTCGAATTCGAATTGGGCTTGATGAAGTCTAATCGAATCAATCGAAAGTGCTCGAGAATATTTGAGCAAAAATCGAGGTCAACAAACGGACCCCCAACAGGTGCGGCGAACAACAAGTGAACCGTACGTGTTGGCGTTGACCTCCCTATCTCTAGGAAGATACAACCTTAAGGTCAACCAATAGGACAAGATCAATCATGAGAGAAAATAAGAGAAAGCAGCTCAACTATCTGCCCAACCAAAGTGACAGAATAGGAGAAGGAGAATGAGATCAGAATCTCATGATTACATGAGCCCAATCGAAGTAAAATCACAAAGGACCAAATGGAATTCAACAATCATCCAAAGCACATATTTAAGGTGATGCGAGGAGAAGAGAATTCAACAATGGCTTGAAAATCATATCAAATTACAAAGAGTAATAATCAACATATATCAATAAGGATGAAGAATCAATGATAGAGAAATCATCTATCTGCCTGACCACGTCGCAACAGCAGAGTAGAAGATGAGGTTTCATGCTAACAAGAGCACAAATCAAGATAATATTAAAAAGAGCTCAGGCGAACACAAAAGTCCACAAGAAACACTCTACTATCACTGGCGCATATGCCAAAGTGATAAGAAGAGGAAAGAACACTCTAATACCGCCGGGCGCATATGCCGCGATGATGAGAAGAGGAAAAGGTACACTCTACTACCACCGGGCACATATGCCGCGACGATCAGAAGAGGAAAAGGTACACTCTACTACCGCCGGGCGCATATACCGCGACGATTAGAAAAGGAAAAGGTACACTCTACTACCACTGGGCGCATATGCCGCAACGATCAGAAGAGGAAAAGTACACTCTACTACCGCCAGTCGCATATGCCGCGACGATCAGAAGAGGAAAAGGACAACACTCTAATACCGCCGAGCGCATATGCCGCGACGATCAGAAGAGGAAAAGGTACACTCTACTACCGCCGGGCGCATATGCCGCGACGATCAGAAGAGAAAGGGGTGGTGAGTAATGCCTCCCAGGGACTCTGTCGGGCTCTCTCAACCAGAAAAGGGAACTCTACACTCTTATACCGTCGAGCGCATATGCCGCGGCGGTAAGAAGAGGAAAGAACACCACTCTAATATCGTCGGGCGCATATGCCGCGGCGATCAGAAGAGGAAAGAGTACGCTCTAACATCGTCAGGCACATATGCCGCGGCGATGAAAAGAGGAAAGAAAACACTCTAATACCGTCGGGCGCATATGCCGCGACGATAAAAAGAGGAAGGAAAATGCTCTAATACCGCCGGGTGCATATGCCGCGACGATAAATAGAGGAAGGGGTGGTGAGGAATGCCTCCCAGGGACTCTGTCGGGCTCTCTCAACCAGCAAAAGGGAACTCTACACTCTAATACCATCGGGCGCATATGCCGCGGTGATAAGAAGAGGAAAGAACACCAATCTAATATTGTCAGGCGCATATGCCACGGCGATCAGAAGAGGAAAGAGTACGCTCTAACATCGTCGGTCGCATATGCCGCGGCGATGAAAAGAGGAAAGAAAACACTCTAATACCGCCGGGCGCATATGCCGCGATGATAAAAAGAGGAAGGAAAATGCTCTAATACCGCCGGGCGCATATGCCGAGACGATAAATAGAGGAAGGGGTGGTGAGGAATGCCTCCCAGGGACTCTGTCGGGCTCTCTCAACCAGAAAAGGGAACTCTACACTCTTATACCGTCGAGCGCATATGCCGCGGCGGTAAGAAGAGGAAAGAACACCACTCTAATATCGTCGGGCGCATATGCCGCGGCGATCAGAAGAGGAAAGAGTACGCTCTAAGATCGTCGGGCGCATATGCCGCGGCGATGAAAAGAGGAAAGAAAACACTCTAATACCGCCGGGCACATATGCCGCGACGATAAAAAGAGGAAGGAAAACGCTCTAATACCTCCGGGCGCATATGCCGCGACGATAAATAGAGGAAGGGGTGGTGAGGAATGCCTTCCAGGGACTCTGTCGGGCTCTCTCAACCAGCAAAAGGGAACTCTACACTCTAATACCGTCGGGCGCATATGCCGCGGCGATAAGAAGAGGAAAGAACACCACTCTAATATCGTCAGGCGCATATGCCGTGACGATAAGAAGAGGAAGGAACAACACTCTAATACCGCCGGACGCATATGGCGCGACGATAAGAAGAGGAATGAACTACACTCTAATATCGTCGGGCGCATATGCCGCGACGATAAAAAGAAGACAAGTACAACGCTCTAATATCGTTGGGCGCATATGCCGCGGCGATAAAAAGAGGAAAGAAAACACTCTAATACCGCCGGGCACATATGCCGCGATGATAAAAGAGGAAGGGGTGGTGAGGAATGCCTCCCAGGGACTCTGTCGGGCTCTCTCAACCAGCAAAAGGGAACTCTACACTCTAATACCGTCGGGCGCATATGCCGCGGTGATAAGAAGAGGAAAGAACACCACTCTAATACCGCCGGGCGCATATGCCGCAGCGATAAGAAGAGGAAAGGGTACGCTCTAACATCGTCGGGCGCATATGCCGCGGCGATGAAAAGAGGAAAGAACAACACTCTAATATCATCGGGCGCATATGCCGTGACAATAAAAAGAGGCAAGAGCTCCACAACCAACCAACGCTCATATGCGTGGTGCTGTGAGAAAGCCAAAGAAGTAATCCATCATCTAAGAAATCTCAAACTTATACTTTAGTTTCCACATGGTAGAGGACAAATCGTCGTGGCCATGAGTAATTCCAATATAAGTAGAATTTCTTAGTTAAACTGAAATCATATACGACAACATGAAATGAACGATCGATATATATCTCTCTAAACAGAGGAACATATAAACGATCGAGTAGAAAGAGTAATGCCGTATCAAAAGATCAAGTGAAGTGGCGAGGGGGCACATCTGCCACTAAAAATAACATTCATCATATCAAATATTAATGATTGCAAAAGGGATCACAGTGGTAACACCCATACTAACTGTTGGGACCCTGTGAAAGGTACAAACATCATTTATATATTCAAAGAAACTGCTCTTGCAGCTAGGGACAAAACCTCCATGAGGAATCATGTCACTAAAGGAGGTAGTGGATTGACTTTCTACTAGAAAATCAAAAATCCACTAAGAACTGATGTTAACATCTAGAACAAGATGTACCACATCATAGGTGAGGGAGAACAACGTCCCATTATAAGTGAATAATCATAATAGAAGAAATTGAAACATAGTCATCTCCTAAGCAATCATCAAAATGCTTTAAAGAGAGACAAAGAAGAGAATTTGGAGGGACTTTGGGCTCTTGGAGTGTAGAACCGGGTTCCACCTGTGACAAGGGCAACCGATTTTACTCAACAAAGAACTTCCCTCTCTTTTAACATCATTTTTTTTTTATTTTCAAATTATATTCACAGTTATAGATTAAGTATATTGGAATATAAAGAGAGGGGCAAATTGTTGGCTTTGATAACCCAAGCCATATTCAACGCATGAATGAAACTGGAGAGGGAGAAAGGTTGCATACAGGATCTGTGAAAGAACTAAACATTGGCTTTGGTAACCCAGGCCACATTCAACGCATATGAATGAACTGGGGAATTGCAAAGATCACAACAAAATTTGTAGAAAAATTTATATAGTGATAATGAGCCAACATCACTATATTTGACTAATATAGATCGAGGATGGACCCAGTATCACATTTCATAAGAATTCAAGCTAGTAGTTTTGATATCCCAGACCACACTTGAAGGTGACAAGTGAAACTGGGGAAAGTCAACCCTTGAAGGGGACTGAAAAAGAAATTTCATGCCAGAACACCAGAGCGATTAGTGGGCATGAGTGCAAGTACAAACACTCCTACGACATATTTACATACAACTACTAAGGATAATCTCATACTTTGCATGACGAACATCACGTGGTAGAGGACAAATCGTCGTGGCCACGGACTGCCAAAAAGTAGAAGAGATCCTTTGGAGTTATATCTATACAGAAGAATATATACAAGTGGTCGGGAAGAACAACTATTGTATCAAGACCGATAGGAAAATAAAACTTATATAGGGATAATGGATCAACATCACCACACCTGACTAACACAGGTGGGCATGAACCCAGTATCACATTTAGAAAGTAGATTGTAATTAGGGATATTGGATCAACCTCACCACATCTGATTAACCTAGGTGACTATGGACCCAGTATCACCTATAGAAAGTAGACTTAAATTAGGGACATTGGATCAACATAACCACACCTGATTAACTTAGGTGGGTATGGACCCAGTATCACCTCTTAAAAGAAACTTTGAATTATTGGTTTTGGTATCTCAGACCACGCTTGGAGCGATAAGCGAAACTGGGTAGAACAACCCCTCACAACAAAGGGGAGAACAAATCAAAAGGTTCCATCTACTGGCATCAATATGATTTGTGTGCACAATTAAAAGTACAAATATCCATACAACATCTTAGCGAATCCCTTTTAAGGATAGCCTTATACCCTTCGAAGCAAATGTCGTGTGGTAGAGGACAAATCGTCGTGGCCACACAGACTGCCGAAAAGTAAAAAGTATCCTTTCAAGGAATACAAATATATAAGGATATTTATAGGAGATAGGAAGGTTTGCTAGTCTGTAGCAAATAACCAACACAAGTGGAAGAAGTGTCATAAGATTTTTTGATAGGAAACCTCGACTCTAAATCCACACATCTGATGGGGAATAAATTACTTGCTAGTAGTCTGACGTCGGAAGTCTCCTTCCTCGTCTGAGCTACTATCAACAACTAATCAACCCTTAGGTATCAAGTACCTACGAAAGGTAAGAAGGTGTCGGGGTCTGCTCGCCGGTCTTAGGGTGAGAGAGCTGAGAAAACTCAAAAACCCGAGAGGAAGAAGGGAATTTGATAAGTTATGAAATAGCCTAAAAGGCCGGAAGGAAAGGGACCAAAGTTAGGGGAAAGCCTAGCCAAGAAGGGAACCTAACTAAGAAAAGGACCCTATCTAAGAGTAGGACGAACCTAATCTAAGGAGCACTAAATCCGGAGTGCACACAAAAGAAGATAATTTAACATCCAAAGATGGAAAGAGAAACCTATCCCACCGTGGTCGCCAGAAATCTGTGGGTCTCCGAAAGGATTCTGCTCGTGTGGTTCGAATGCAAAGGGTACGATCACACTATCCCGTAGGACAAAATGATCGTAGGCCTTTACAATTGACACAAGCAGGCCGATGGAAGAGCAGATGGAGTTATAGATACGATTAGCCATGGAGGATAGCGACTTTCACCTACCAACCTCGATGGATAATAATATCTATAACCCAAAAGTTCATGAGATTTCCCCTATTCGATACATCAGCATCGAATAGGGTTTATTTGATTGTGGGGATCGGTTTCCTACAGGTGCAAGCCCCCGTAGTTAATTACATCTTAGACCTTGATCTAAGAAAACTCTCGATTAGGGATATTAGATTATCTTCTCGAATGGGTTTAGTGCAAGGGCAAATTCTAGGCTTTCCTAATCAAAGGGAATGTCCCAATTTGGCTCAATCAAATCACACATGGTTCATTCAACATCCGGTCAGCTCAAAGAAGTGGAAACTGGAGAAAAAGGAAGGACAACGCAATCAAACATATACAAGAGAAAGAAAGATGTGGCGTCATCCGTATGACGCAGATGGGTAGGGTTTATAGCTCCCGAAAGGATGGAGAATTTACCCACCAATAAGGTGTATAGTTGTACACCTGTACCACTCACCTTAGACCCTAAATCTATAGAAGATGTAACATCGTACATACGATATTAACACCTACGACCTAGTTAATGCAATCTGGACTTATTCCTTGCCTGAAAAAAGAAGCCAGGTAAAATCCTAAGCACAACCAACCGTCCTATATATATGCAAGATGGGAAGGGTCTATCCTAAGGAATCAAGGATTAATAGTCTAAAGGACTTAAATCAAGGACTCTACAATATGCAAAGGAATAGATCTAGCGTTGTTAATGATGCATGAAACAAATGCACGAGTAAGAAAGATCCTTAGGTCCACTAATGCAATGCATGTATGTAGGTAAAGTGCATTGTGAAGAAACGTGTGTAAGAACATATGCATGACATCCAGAGTACAGAAAAAAATAAATAAACACACCCTAAGGGTATCCTTCAGGCAAGATACCCGCACAGAAAATCATCAAACGGTGCCCACTGGCACAAATAGGTGGCCTACTCTACAGGCCTAAATGACCCTAATGGTCTCTAAGGCTCACAGAAAGAAAGAAAAAAAGGGGGGGGGGGTATCGTACCCAAAACCGAAAAAGGCCAAAGTCCTAACAGAAAAACAACGATGCCCACTTCGTGTGGGAAAACAACGATGCCAACCGGCATAATAGGTGGCCTACTCTACAGGCCTAAATGACCCTAATGGTCTCTAGGGCTCACAGAAGGGGGGCAAGCTTTGACCTATAGGGCCAAAGCTTCGTTAGTGCGCTATCCTATGGCTGGCTACCTAAGCATGCTAGAATACCTGTTAACAAGTTGTGTGTGGAGTGTAGCAGTTCTGATATATAATTAAAAGAAAATTGCTTTACAAGTTGCAAAGATCATACCTGATTGTGGCGCTGCCACTTACGAGCTTATAAGCAAATACTCCCCGATTGTGGCGCGGCCACTCAAAAGCTCCTAAGCAAATGCTCTTCTTTAGTTCTCAACCATCAGGATCTAATGTAACTCGCAAGATAAGATAAAGGAAAAATATACAAATGAGCGTAGATGCCATTCAGAAAATAAATGCAGGTAAATAACAAAAAGTAACTAACAGAAAATATATATATAAAAAGCATTTATAGAATATGTGCATGTAGTAAACACTGAACAACAAAAGAAAATGTCAGCCTAACCTAGGGCTAGAAGTCGTGTCCTAACCAAGCAAATCTAACGTGTGTGTAGGCTGTGTAGTTTTAGATAGGTCCTATGTAGGATGATTTAATTAGAATTGTTTGTATTTAATTTGTTAAAAGGCCAAAAGAGAAATTTTAATTGAAGTTGAAATATTATTTATTTAGGATTAATTTTAGATATTTTTAATTTTAGAATTTGATCGATTACCACCTTTGTTTCACACCGAGGCCGTGAGGTTTATTTCACCCTCCTTGGGGCTAACTTAATAGCCTCGTAGGCCTGGGTTACCCAGTGATAACCAATTTTTGTTGAATTATTTAGTTAGTTATAAATTAGAAAGAAAGATGAATTAGGTGGTTTATTATCAATTAGGGTTTGACTTAAACCAATTAAGAAATTAGTTTTAGGTTTAACACTCCATTAAATCCATTCGTGGCGTTGTGCCACCAGGCTCGAGAAACCAGGCCTCCTTAGGACACTTAGCCCCGCAGCCCGGAGTAGTCCATCCAATAAACTTCATTTTTGGAGTGGTTGTTATGTATTAAGGGATTTTTTAATTGATTTTTAAAAGATTATTCTAAGGTTTGATATTTAGAAGTCTTTTATCCTAACAAGTTTTAGATTTAGATTTGATCTCCTAATCTTAGTCTATCTCTTTTAAATTTTAGATTGGTTAGGAGTTTATTATTACATTAGTTATATTTGATTTTAGGTTTATGTTTTAGATTTAAAGTTTAATAATTATAAAATATTAATAATAACTTGATTAAGAATTGAGTGTGTTAATAGATTTTAAGAATTAAATTAGCTAGTTGGTTGATTATTAGTGGATTAAAGAAGAGAAACTAAATCTAGGAAAGTGTGTCAATAAGTTTTATTTTAATGTCTCTACCCTACAGAGAGCATGCATCCTAAGTCTATGTTTTCTAAGACTCGGTCCTTAATTTTTGTTCTTAAGTGTCACTAAAGTTGTAGGAAACGAAATGAAGTTTTGTTTTCTAACCCTTAGGACTTTCGTACATGTATCGCTAAACTTAAGAATCTATAGAAAAGCAGTGGAATGAAAAAGAATGAAAATTACAAATAAAAGGAATGTAGGCATTATTGTTATGGACACACTTCTTTAAAGTCAAGTGTATCCTAAAGCAACATTAACAATGCCCTTTAATGTTCTCATAATCCAAATGAGGCACTTGATATGAGACTCGACTCAAACAATCTAACTACCCTTTAAGCAAAGCCCAAAATAACTAAAGGAAACAAACTTCCAATACCAAACTTAAAACAATATTATCTTTGGTTTTACATCCATCAAAAATTCCACATTTTAGAAACAAACACTAAAGGGAGAGTTCAAATAAGCGGAGACTGTCTTGCTCCAAAAGACATTAAAGACCTCTAACATAAAGCTCCTAAAGCTTCAAATCCAAACACTCTTTTTTTTTTTTAGAAGGGACTACTAAGAGAACCTAACTCATATGGTAAAGCACTAATCATTCCCAAAAGACACTAAAGGGGCCCTACTAAACAAGTCTAACCACAAAATTATAGATCTCAAAATAACTCGCAAGAACCTCTAAATGAACTACTACACAAAATTTCCCCAAAAGTTATCTACCCAAAAATCACTTTTCTTTTCATTTCGTTTTGACACCAAAACTCTACAAAAATCTTCTACCAAAATCCCCTTTTTGACACAAAACTCTACAAAAACGACCAATAATCAAGTGCCTTCTTTCATTTGGAGTGGGGTATGAAAACCTAAAGCTTTCCAACGAGAAGGTTTTTTAGAAACCCCTCATCGTAAAGCACTCATGCTATTTCGTCATATAAACCCTTTAAAACAAATCAAAAATCCACTAATAAAATATTTCAACCAAAGCAAAACAAGATCTCTTTCAACAAAAAGCAAACCCACAAAATTTTCCCAACATTCCAAAGAAGTATTTCCACTCATGCAAATAGACCTTTCAACGTAGCATGCCTCTCTACAAAATTATTCACCATCACAAGTAACTAGGAGGGTATAAAAGAGATGATTTGAGTGCTACAAATGTAGATATATGCAAAATTACTTCTTACACTTCAACCAAAATTTTCAGAATAAAATCATACATATTCATAGGTGAGAATCAAAATTGCATTTCTCTAAATCGAGCAAGAAATGATTAGCTTATATATCTATGTTGTTAACATTCAACACAAACAAATCAAAAGAAAAGAGATTTGGTGCAAAGATAAATACCTTTTTTTTTTGAAACACATGAAAAAGCTTCCCAATACTTTTCACAAATACACATATCTTTCCTACACATACTTCCTTCTAAAACTCAAAGGAAATAACTCTTGTAGCCACCCAACTTTCGTTTGTGTCACATATGCATGGATAGAAATAAAACCTTAAAGCGCATTCAATGATATGAAGACTTCTCCTGGCATTCGCTCTTGACAAATATCGGAGAGGAAAAAGATGGGTCCAGTTCACATTAACCTGATTAATGCATCACATTTCTTTGAAGAAAAAAAGAAAAGGATAATATAGTCTATGTAACAAACTCAAAGAAACATCTCCCATCAAATTACTAATGGAGTTATACGGAGAACACAAACCATATTGCATGGTTAGATGTAAGCAAATACATAGCACAAAAACCATGGTAATAATTGGAAAAATCCAAATCTTTCCTCTCAAATGCTCCCTTCAGTAATAAACTGAGGAAGCAGACCACACTAGCAAGTAAAAGCTCATAGGATATCACACACAGATAATTGGAAGAAGAGCCGATTCCAACAACTTATTCAACTCATCACATATGACTTTTATCATCACAAATACCTTCATGATAATTTTGATACAAAACAAGTCTTTATGAAATATATATGAAAGTTCTCTAATCAAGTCATCATAACGATACTAATAAATGAAATATGAACTAAATAGTAGAGACGAAAAGGCTCCAAATTTCTCCCGTATGCAAACATCTTTCATGTAATAGATCCCCAACACTTCCTAAACATTCAATCTACCCCATAATTTTAACCACCCAAATGTTCATGAAACCAATACGTTGTAATAGAATTAACCTCATTCGTAGCCTATCTCAACACTTGTCGATCAAGGTGCCAATGAAGGGAAAAGATTATACACCATTCAATATCCATGCCAATACTCACTTTAACATAGCTTGGAGCACAAAAACAGCGAGAGACCTACACATAATTTATTCTTAAAGCAATTCGGAAGCTCAAAACAGTGAAAAACTGCATGCACTTGTTCCCAATCAACTTAGAACATAAGAAATAGTGAAAAACTGCATAAAGGCCACTCCCAAACCAGCTTGGGACTAAAAGGGCATTAAAATTCTGCACTTTGACAAAGAGTAACTACACTTCTATCACATACACATTGGGCTCAACAAAACAATTTACTCAAGATTGCTCATGCTTCCTTAAACATTATTCTATTAAAATAAACACCAACCAACGATGTGTCAATCCACTAAGAATCCTTCCGAAATGCTTTAGGTCACCTTTCAAGCATTAAGCTCACTCCATAGAAAATCCATTTCAAGGCAAAATAATATAAACCCATACTCCAATTTCAGTTTTTAACAAATGAATGGGGCATGAGGTCATCACAAGAGAACAAGCACAATTCCAAGAAAATAAATTGACAATGCATTCATTCATCTCCTTGAGCAAGCTCTAATGAGCTACCAACTTGAATTATTCCACCAAATATGTAAAGAAGTAGAGATATCCATTGGAAGTGAAGGGTACTTATCAATCACTTGCAAGGGAAATGAGATTAGAACACATACTCCTCCTTCTATTGGAACTTCCACATTCACAAGAGAAAGATGTAGATGAGACAAAACATAAATGTATTAACAACCCCTTAATAGGCATTGCTACAAACACCTCATGTGCATGCTAGAGTAGAAAAATCAAAGTGACCTCTTATGCATTTTTATGGTTTACACCTAAATCTCTAAGCCAAGTAACATGAACCAAAATAAAATTCCAATGCCAAATGTTTGTTCAAATCATCACATAGGAGAAACACATCAAAATCAACTATGCAAGTTATCACAAAATCCATCACATAGAATAAACGTGCTTATTAGAAATCAAGGAGATCAAGGATGTAATGAAGTATACGCCACAAACCTTGCATAAGCTTTGCATTAACAAGATTATTTATCAACTAAATCCATCACAAGGTCTATTTGACAATAAGGAGATGATAGACTATGACAACTATCATACTTTTAAAGTACATGAGACTCATCCATAAGCATTGCATAAAATAGATATAGTTTATGAAAGAATGACTTTCAACACCACACACACTTCATCAAATTACTAAGTGATTCTCATATTTCGATTAATAAATTTCTAGGAAAACACATTGAGGAAACTTTGACATGAAGGAGCTCATTGCTTAGAACTTTAATACAAGCAAAGCAACCATGACTTCTCTTTGGGATATTACCACAAACATCTTGCCTACAACTTTAATAAAAAAAACAATCATAGCTTCTCAAGACTTACCAACATTCACGCCTAGAGCCTCAAGCTATAAGACATGATTCATATCAATGGCTTATTACCAAAACAATACAAATCAACCCAAAGCTTGTCTACACCTTGCAAAATCATTAATGATTATCAGGAACCATCATCATATTTCAAAAAAAAAATAAGAGCATCACTTGATACCCAAATGAGTACGATTAAACCAAACAACAATAGATGATATGGAATGCTTTGCCAAGCCGTTTCTAACAGAAATTAAACTATCTCAATTTCATTTGATGAAGAAATACTAGCTAGATGAGGAGAAGAAAGAAAGCAAGGGAAGAAGAGAAAGAATAGAAGAAGGAAGAAGAAAGAGTAGGTAAGAAAGAAGAAGTAGAGGAAGAGGTTACCTGCAGCTTGGAAGAAGTCGGCAAAGGGGCTTCAGTTCCGTCTGGGGTTCACGAACCGGACACTGAATGGAGAAGAAGGTTCGGCCTTCGGGTCTGCCATGAACCAGAGAGACGGGAGAAAGGGGGTTCCTCACGGGTTCGGTCCAGAGAAGGAGATCGGGGTTGGGTTCGGAGGAGGTCGGGATCGGATGGTTGCCGTCAGGATCGGTCTTCCCTGGCTCACGCGAGGGAGGGAGAGGGAACTGGAGACCATCGGGCTCCTTGCTATGGACGGACCCGAGAGAGAGAGAGAGAGAGAGAGAGAGAGAGAGAGAGAGAGAGAGAGAGAGAGATCCGGAGAGGGGGTTTTGGAACCGAGAGAGTGAGGGAGAGCGGGGAGATTTTGGTCGGCTGGGGATTCTGCCCGAGAGGGAGCGAGAGGGAGGGGTTTTCCAACCAGGAAATCGAGAGAGAGAGGGAGAGGTTCCGTCCCCAATGAGAGAGCTTGAGTCCCTCTAGTTTCGCTTAGGGTAAATACACGAATGAGCCAAAATGAGAAGCCCGCCATCTTCCATCCGCCAGTGCAGTAGCTCACACACGCGAATAGGGCCTGCAGCTATCGAGGGCCAGGTACGAATCACTGCCAACGGGTATTAGCCATCTGATTAAATTCCTTGATTTAGAGAAAATTTCAAACGGCTTGGAAAAGGGATTTGGATTTTAATTTAAAAAAAAAACTGAACCAATTGAGACTCGATTGAACCAGAATCGGATCCGATTTAAGATGATTTGGGTTAGATTTGAAAGTGGATTTGACTCAAATTGGTTTGATTTAAGAGCGAATTAGGTTCAATCGTTCTGATCAAATCAAACTAAGCAATTCGAGTCAAATTTAATAGGGTCGAGTCTAATTAAAATCAATTTTGATATATTCGAATTCGAATTGGGCTCGACGAAGTCTAATCGAATCAATCGAAAGTGCTCGAGAATATTTGAGCGAAAATCGAGGTCAACAATCACCTCGGGTAGAAGACATATATGAGCAAATATAAAAGAACAACCCAAACAAGTAAATAGATAATGTATCCATTCATTCTTATGGGGAAGCTTAACCGATTTATCTAGATCTTGAGCCAAACCAACAATCATGCAGAGAAGATAAAGATAACCATTGGATGAGAACAAAACTTCTGGGAAGAGGAAGAAAATTAGGAGAAGAAGAAAAAGAAGGAAAAGGAGAGGAATGAAAAGGGGAAGTGAAGGAAAGGTAGATGAGAAGAAGAAGAAGACACTCACCCGTAGAGAGGAAGGAGGAAGTCAGTCCAGGTGCTAAGTTCGGCAGGACTGCCGTCGAATGGGGCAGTGGGCTCGGGTCCGGTCTCCCCTTGCCTCACGCGAGAGAGGGAGAGGGGCTTTAGCTCTTGGGTTCCGACTGAAGAAGGCACAAGAGGGCCTTCAGTCTCTCTGCGATCGGGAGGAAAAGCGAGAAGCACGGAGAGGGATTCGAAGCTGAGAGCCGTTTCGGCCTTGAACTTTTGAATCCAGCAATCGAGAGGGACGAAACAAGAGAAGAAGAGATGCAGATCGAATGCCCAGCCGAGAGCTAGGGAACGAAATCCAGAGAAAGAAGGAGAGAGTTCCGTGAGAGAGGGAGCTCGTCGGGTTTTTTTGTTGGACAGGCGTGAGTGAAGAGAGAATGAGGGTCGAAGAATGTTCAGAGAGAGTGCCTTTGTCTTGGGTAAATCGCGTATGTTGCCGAAAGAGGAAGCCCGACTCTTTTCCTTCGCGCTCCAGCTTCTGAAAAACATCCTAGAACGGCCTTGCTCACTGCTCGATGCCTGCTCGAATCACAGAAAATCCCTGAGAGCCGGGATTTCAGCTGAATCGCAGATCTCACTCGATCGTAACCGTCGACATAATTTTCTGATCTAGGAATTAATTTAATAATATATCTTAAAAAGTTAAAAGGAAATTAGTGGAATTAAATTGAGCTGAACCAAGTCAAATTCGGCTAAAATTGGGTTAGGCTCGAGTCTGAATTAGGCTCGATTTGAGCCAACTTTAGTTCGAGCCAACGCCACGAATCTAA
This sequence comes from Dendrobium huoshanense, assembly GCA_016618105.1. Classification (NCBI taxonomy): domain Eukaryota; kingdom Viridiplantae; phylum Streptophyta; class Magnoliopsida; order Asparagales; family Orchidaceae; genus Dendrobium; species Dendrobium huoshanense. The sequence continues at coordinate 51,558,713 of CM028358.1, forward strand.
TCATACAAAATTAAATTCAAAATAATCATCCATTTAAAACAAATCGGGCACGACGCAACCAGGACGACTTAATCGAGTCTAATTGAACACAGTCGAGCCCAATTTGATTGAATTCGAGTCGGTTCAAGACCAAATTAAACTTGACGATGCTCAACTAAGTCGTTCGAAAACCCTCGAGGGAAATCGTATGAAAAATGAGGTCAACAGCAACCACTATCAAACTTTCACTGGCTGACCACCATTAGCAAACCCCCTAGGTTTTCACTACCCATCATTGCTGTTGGATCTCAACAAGCCCGCCGCTGCTGAACCTCCATAGGGATTCCACCATTAGACCTCCATATAGCTGACATCTCTGAAACATTTCCATTCGACCATGACTATTTGAATTTTACCACTGCCACTCGAATACAATCTCTCTAACTTATGTTGCCCAACTTTAGTCGCTCCAACCTATGTTGCTAAATTAAGGTCCCATTGACCTCTATCGCCTAATTACCATCCCACTAACTTCAGTGGCCCGACTACATTTCATTTGACCTCTATTTCTTGACTATGATCCTATAACCATCGTCACCCATCTTCAGTCCCTCCAATCTCTGTCGCTTGACTATGGTTCCTTTGACCTCTGTTACCTGACAATGGTCTCTCCTACCTCTATCGCTTGAATATGGTCCCACAGACCTTCGTCACCTTTGAAAGTGCTCTGATGGCATTAGAAAGTTTGTTAAGGATGGTAAGCCCTTATGAACTTAGTCCCAAGCTAACCAAGAGGGGGGGGGGGGGGTGAATTGGTATTTTAAAAAATTCTTTTCAACAAAAGCAATATCATAAACTAAATCACACCACAAGAAAAATAAGTGCGGAAGAAAATAATGCGGAAGCAATAATAAGAAAGAACCCATCGGATTTATAGTGGTTCGGTCAAACCTTGACCTACGTCCACTCCTCGGAGGCACCCTCCAAGTATTACACTAAAACAAGTGTTTCTCCTTTAGCCCCCACAGCTAGGCTAAGAAGCCCTTACAAAATCACTTCCACCTTCCCCAGTGCGGCAGAGTCGTCGGGTCCTTTAACACCAAAGAGATATTCTTCTTTGGTGAACTTACCTCGAGACAAGCCTTGAATCCGATGGTACTAAGGTGCGAGTTCTCCAGAGCAACCATGTGGAATCCCCTCCACAATCCCTTGAGTTCCCCCCTCACAGGATCTTCTCCCTCTAAAACTCCACTCTTTCCTCTCTCTCTTTCAAGCTCCCTCTTCAAGTTTCCCCCACATGAACGAAGCTATAATGGCTGCCAAAGATACTTACAAAGTGCCTTGTCATAGCTTAAATAGAAGAGCTAAAAATGAGCTCATTAATGCAAGTTGCCAACCTTATCGTCCAGGACGATAGGTATATCGTCCTGGCCGATCAGTATAAATTCAGCTTATCAGCCTGGGACGATTTGGGACGATCAGAAGAAAATTGGTTACATCGTCCTGGCCGATGTCATGATCATCCAGGCCGATTAGTTTAAAACTGATTTCAATCGTCCTGATCATCGCCTTGAATTTGAGCTGTCCGATGTAGATCATCCAAAACATCGTCCCGGCCGATCAGGCGATCGTCCCAGACAATGTGATTGTATCAATCAACCATTAATGATTTCCAAAGATATAAGATCAATTTATGCATAATTAAGTTAGATCGGCCTGGACGATATAAATATCGTCCTGACCGATTTCCTAAAACAAAGAATTCCTAAACTGATTATGGCGGCTGATTCTTTCTGAATTTAGACTATCGTCCAGGCCGATCCGCTAATGATGGCTTCCTTAATGAGGATGCCCTAATTAGGGTTTCTATTTTTGGACAGATCGTCTAGGACGATATAAATATCGTCCCAAACGATATTACCAAAAATAGAAATCTTATAGGGAACAACAGAAATCTTCCAAGATACAAAACAACAGATCCCACACTAAATACAACATACTCAAGAAAGGAAAAAAAGATTACAAACTGACTCAGACCTAGTCTACCCAATCTTGAGCTGATTCCAAATTGCAGTCTGATCGTGTGAACCTGAAACGTTAGTACATAAGACGGTTGTAGAGAAAAAGAATGTTTGCTATCATCAAAATCTTAAGCCATAGATCTGCAACAATCTCCCCCTTTTTGATGATGGCAAACATTTCAATTTGAATTTGCAAAAAAGGAACATTTTCTCCTAATCTCCCCCTTACTAGAATAATACTTTAAAAAATAGGGGAGATAAAAATATTTTTGTTGTTTTAAATTTTTTAAAAGAAGAAAAATGATATAAATTCAACAGTATGTTCTCCCCCTTTGACATTATCAAACGGAGAGGAGGCACAAATAAAAAACAAAATGAACAAAAGATAAAAAATGTTCCCTTAACTAGTGAAAAACAAATATTCTTAAAATGAGAAAGTTACCTCTTGGTTTTAATCAAAAATTTAGTATAATTGGATTGACAATGCATAGCTCAGAAAAGGTTAGAAATTCAGAATTTGATAATCCAAACTCAAGTTCTCTTAAAAATGCTCAAAAACTTTTTAATTTAATATCTAAATCATGAAATAAATTAGAGAAAGAAACAATCATTTTTCAAAAACTCCTTCCATAAAATATATCTAATAGAAGATCAATGCATGAATTGTTGAATCATGAATCGAGATTTATAAACTCAAGTATCGAAAGTATCAAGGGTTTTCTTAAGCTTTAAGAAGTACAAGAATGGTACGCATTAAATTTTGTGGGCTCATTTTATGCATCTTGACAATTGGTTGGCGCACTGCGCATCTTTTGATTTTTGATACACTTTGTGTATTTTCAATTTGACGTCTTTGCGCATCTTTTATTTTTGGCATCATTGGCCAATTTTTTGAATATGCTACCTTTCTTAAATCTTAAAAATAAAGGAAAACCCATCTTAGTGACAAAGCGAATTTCTTGATTAAGAAAATTATGAGTTAGATTCAACAACTTGCAAAAGATTCCTATACGATAAATGAAACATAGGGAGATAAAAAAATTTGTTTCAAAAACCAATTTAAAAGATGAAAAAGATTTTAAATCAAAAGTAGAATAACCTCTTTTAGGATACAGAGATTGAGAGTAAAAAACATGAGTTTCCTTCCTTTGACTGTTTTAGAGAAGTCAAACACAACTTACCAAAGATTTCAAGAAAAAAACAGGAAGTAGATTTTTCATTTTTAGAAAAGTGAATGTGTGTGTTGATCAGAGAAAAAACATTCACGAAAACAAAAATTTTAAAGAATAAACAAAATAGAAAAAAAAAAAAAAAACATAAAAACAAAAAATACAACACAAAAATAAGAAAGGCTTTTTAACCATTATCTCTCTCCTGGTCCGATGCTTCAGAAATCAGATCTGCCCATGAGATTTTTTTCTTTTCATTATTTCCCCAGTTTAAATTTTGCTTCGCCTTGCCCTTTTCTTTTGTAGGAAGAATTCTTAAATTAGGGCACTGATTTTTCATATGTCCAAGCTTCCTACATCGAAAGCAAATAACGTCAAAAGAAATATGGACATCCTTACAACTTTTACCTTTTTTCCACTTCTGGTTATGCTTTGATGAGCTTTGTGATTTGCTTGACAAGTCAATGCATTCGTTACCAACTAAGCAATCTTTTTCCGTATCTTCAGATTTTAGAACAATCGTTTCACCTGCATCCAAAAAAGATTTGACCCAAATCTTGCTCGTAGGCAATGAGTGAGCCAATCAAATTATCAATAGAATAATTAATCAAATCTTTTGATTCACAAATAGCAACAACTTTAGCATCAAATTTTTCGAGTAAACAACGAAGAATTTTATTGACTTTTTCAAAATTTGAAAACTCTTTTTCCTAAGGCATGCAATGATGTTACAATTTGAATGAACCTAGTGTACATGTCTAAGATCGTCTCATAAGGTTTCATGGAAAATAGTTCAAAATCATGTATTAACAAATTCAACTTGGATTGATTGATTTCACTAGTTCCTTCGTATATGGTGTGTAGTTTATCCCAAACTTTCTTACCAGTAGTGCACGTGGAAACTAACATAAAATCTTCATAATTTAAAGCATAGAAAAAGCAGTTTAAAGATTTTGCATTCAATTGAGCATTTACTTGTTCTTCCCTATTCCATTGATTAAAAGAAATATTAGTTTTAACTCCATTAACAATACGTGACGGTGATGAATAACCAGTTAAAATCATATGCCACATGCAAAAATCAATCGATTGCAAGAAAATAGACATGCGAGTTTTCCAAAAATCAAATGACATATTTTCAAATAAAGATGTCTGGTGATTGAATAACCTTCCGCAACTTTATGATTAGCCTTGGATCGAAATTCAAAAGCTTTTAAAAACTTATTTTTTGAAAACGGCTCTGATACCACTTGAAAGTGCTCTGATGGCACTAAAACGTTCGTTAAGGATGTTAAGCCCTTATGAACTTAGTTCCAAGCTAACCAAGAGGGGGGTGAATTGATATTTTAAAAAATTCTTTTCAGCAAAAGCAATATCATAAACCAAATCACACCATAAGAAAAATAAGTGCGGAAATTAAAGTGTGGAAGAAAATAATGCGGAAGCAATAATAAGAAAGAACCCACCGGATTTATAGTGGTTCGGTCAAATCTTGACCTACGTCCACTCCTTGGAGGCACCCTCCAAGTATTGCACTAATACAAGTGTCTCTTCTTTAGCCCCCACAGCTAGGCGGAGAAGCCCTTACAAAATCACTTCCACCTTCCCCGGTGCAGCGGAGTCGCCGGGTCCTTTGACACCAAAGAGATCTTCTTCTTTGGTGAACTTACCTCGAGATAAGCCTTGAATTTGATGGTACTAAGGTGCGAGTTCGTCGGAGCAATCGTATGGAATCCCCTCCACACTCCCTTAAGTTTCCTCCCTCACAGGATCTTCTCCCTCTCAAACTACACCCTTTCCTCTCTCCCTTTCAAGGTCTCTCTTCAAGTTTCCCCCACAAGAACGAAGCTACAATGATTGTCAAAGACACTTACAAAGTGCCTTGTCATAGCTTAAATAGAAGAGCTAAAAAATAGCTCATTAATGCAAGTTGCCGACCTTATCGTCCAGGACGATAGATATATCATCCTGGCTGATCAGTATAAATTCAGCTTATCAGCCCGAGACGATTTGGGACGATCAGAAGAAAACTGGTTACATCATTCTGGCCGATGTCACGATCGTCCAGGCCGATTAGTTTAAAACCGATTTTAATGACCCTGAATTTTTAGCTGTCCGATATAGATCGTCCAGGACATCGTCCCGGTCGATCAGGCGATCGTCCCGGACGATGTGATCGTATCAATCAACCATTAATGCTTTCCAAAGATACCAGATCAATTTAGGCATAATTGAGTTAGATCGGCCTGGATGATATAAATATCTTCCTGGCCGATTTCCTAAAACAAAGAATTCCTAAGCTGATTATGGCGGTTGATTCTTTTTGAATTTAGACTATCGTCCTGGCCGATACAGGTATCGTCCAGGCCAATCCGCTAATGACGGCTGCCTTAATGAGGATGCCCTAATTAAGGTTTCTATTTTTGGACAGATCGTCCCGGACAATATTACCAAAAATAGAAATCTTATAGGGAACAACATGAAATCTTCCAAGATACAAAACAACAAATCCCACACTAAATACAACAAACTCAAGAAAGAAAAAAAGATTAAAAACAGACTCAGACCTAGTCTACCCAATCTTGAGCTGATTCCAAATTGCAGTCCGATCGTGTGAACCTGAAACGTTAGTACATAAGGCAGTCGTAGAGAAAAAGAATGTTTGCTATCATCAAAATCATAAGTCATAGATCCGCAACAACCTTACTAAAGTCCACCAACCTCGGTCGCACAACTAAAGTCCACCAACCTCTATCGCCTAACTACAGTCCTTTCAACCTCAATCACCCAACTATAATCCCTTCGACCTCAGTCACGTGACTACATTTCCTCTGGACACTATTGCCCATATTTGGTTCTTCCAATCACCATCGCCCTACTACAATCTCTCAAACCACCGTCACCAAACTACGATCCCTCTGGCCTCCGCCACATAACTATGGCCTCTCCAGACTTCATTTCCCAACTAAGGTTTCAACGGCATCTATCACCCCATTACTGTCCCTCTAATCTCTATCGCTTGATTGCAGTACTCTAACCGGCATCGCCCAACTATGATCCTTCAGACCAAATAAACAGGCCAACAATCTCTTAAGAATAACTCTTTTTTAATTGGGTTCTTCCAATTCCAAACTACATAATGTGCTCTATACAAAGCATATTAGCCCCAAAGGAAGGGCGTCATTTGTAATCAATAATAAACATTGATAGAATCATTTCAACTGGGTGAGACCCTGTGGCTTTTCCCCTTTTAGGATCTTTCACTGAAAAATTGTAGTGCCTCTTATAATTCTCACACCTATTTTATATTTGTGTGTGTATTGGATCTTTGTATAAAGCTTTGACGTTAAATTCCTTGTCTTTTTACTATCGTAAATGTTCCAGCACACAACAAAATAAATATTAGTTAATGCAAACTTATTTAGATATCCAACATTAAGACGAATGTATGATTTAATGGATGAATGTCATTAACATGATGAAGAATTTTTGGGTTGTATAAAATAAAAAATAAATCTTTAATGTCTATATCAAACAAATCAAAATTTGAAAGATATGACATAAGGAAAATGCTAGTATTATTCTACATAAGTTGTTTATTTAAATAGAGTTTCATTTTTTAGGTCAATAATGTCTTATTAAATGTCCTTTTATAAAGGAAGTTTGCAAAAACAATCAAGAGATTAGGTCCATCAAACCATAAATCGTAATATTTTGGATGTTATATGAACTTTTTTATCAATTATTGTTCATCAATTTTATTATTCTTATTATTTTTTAATCTTTTGGCTTATAAGCCATGCTTTTTAACAACATATTCCATACTAATTTGTCCATAACTTTGTGGCCGGCAATATTTAACAATTTGTTTTTTTTACTCTTTATTTATTTTTATTTTAATTTAGTGTAATCCATTGTGCTTTCTAATGTTTTCAAATAGCAAAATTTGAGAAACTCATTCATAAATCTCTTAAGTTCAATGGATTGATGTGACAAAGAATAATGCGATCCAGATGATTTTGAAATAAGAAAATCATTTTTTTTTCCTGAGATATTTTTTAAGGAGCATGGTGTTAATTTAAATTAAAAATATGAGCAAAATATTAAAATAAATTTAAAAGAAACAAACTAGCCAAATCATTTGACACATTCTAAAGAATGCACTGAATATTATTTCGTTCATTCTTTAGAAAGTGCCAAATGATTTGACTAGTTTCTTAGAATACGCCAAATCATTTGGTGCATTCACCACAGTCAATCAAATTAAAGTCTAAAATTAATGTAGCAATGCACCAAACAGAAGGGTGCATTCAAGTATTCAATTGAATGCGTCAAATTGTTTGGCTTATTTTGAATAAGCCAAACAATTTGACGCATTGAATGGAATGCGCCATTATATTTGGCTAGTTTGCTTTTTTTCAAATTTTTTAATAATCTTCCCCTATTCCTAATTTAAATTATACTTCATGCACCTATTTATAATATTGCAAAGGTTTCAAATAGCAAAATTTGAGAAACTCATTTATATATCTCTTAAGATCAATGGATTGATGTGACAAAGACATAATGCGGTCCAGATGATTTTGAAACAACACATATGTTTTCCTTAGGCTTTAAGCTTAAAGATGGTGGAAAGAGTAGTCAGAAGAATATAAAAAGAATGTGGGCAATTGGCTATGTCTATTATTGAAGAAAATTGTCGGTTTGATGGTTGATATCAATGACCGATCGAGCAAATCATTAATTTGTTAGATAAAGTTGTCGACTTATTGGAACAGATTATGAATTTGTAAGGTTTTATTTGAGATAATTGTCTAGTTGTTTTGTATAATAATTTTTTAGTTAAATTTTTTTTTGAAAGTAATAAAAAGTAGCTGCCAAAAATTATCACAAACGAAGTCTAAGTTTTGATTTGTAGGCTTTAGGGGTTGTTTGGTTGGAATATAAGGTGGTGCAAATTATTCCAAATGTAAGTGTTTTGCAAATTTTTGTGTTTGGCTGGAAGACAACGTAGAGCAAAATAAACTAAATTAAATTGAGTGAACACCATTTTAGTTCTTTTTTGAATTAAGTCAAACTCGTCCGGCTTTGAGCCAAAAACATTTACACCACAAGCAAGCTCGCTTAACCGCTGTCCACCACTGTCGCCACCCATCGACCACCACCAGCCGTGGCTGCTGCCCCCCACTGCCGAACGTCGCCACCACCAGCTTTTGATCACCACCGTAACTGTTACCGACCACCACTATCATCGCTATCGCCGGCCACCACCACTGTCACCACCTCCCCTATCAGCTGCCACTATTTTTAGACTTTACACTATATTTATAACTTTAAACCAATAAAAAAAAAATCATTCACTTATATCTATTTTATATTCATCCAAACAACTTCAAAATATTTATTTTATAATACATTCATTTTTTAGCCAACAAAACAGCCCCTTTAGTTTAATTTCATCCAAAAAGACTCTGGTGAGTTAATTATAGATTTGGCAAATTTACTCCAAGCCCGATGGGCTAATTGTTTATGCCTTGTTTTATTGAGTTGCCTTGTTTTGGTCTGACCACTGAGGGAGTCAAAAAAAAAAATTCTAATGTAGACACAAATTAACTTTTTTTATTAAATATGCTGCTATTAATTATAATGATGATAATTTATTATTATTAATCCGTCCCAAAATATCGCCTTGATTGGACACAAATCTTTATGCAAATCTAAATGGCAAACTTCTAAAATTAAATTTAGGGTCATCCAAACTTCAATTTTAGAAAGCTTATAGTCAAATTGAATGTCTCAAAGAGATGAATCCAACGACACCAAAATTGATTCAATCTGAGCCCAAATGTGTCCACAATGAGGGGTTGAAGTATATTTGAAAAGTTCAAAGCATAAATTGATTACCAAATGATCTATAAATATGGCATGCTTATAGGTGAATCGAGCGCCTCAAAGATATGAGTCCAACAAGCTCAAGATCGTTTAATTCTAACATCATTTGGGCATATAAATGCTTGACAAACATTCTATGATTGGTGGATTAATATGGGTCATCCAATGGAGCACTCCGAACTTGCCCTAGCTCTAGTTCATATTTATAGAGCATATCACTCTCAAAAATTTATAAATATACCCCCTCTTCCCACATGAAGGAGGGGCATTGGTCCCTTTTAATAGAGATTTGAGAAATCTCAGAGGCTTCAAGGATCCTAAAGTTCCACCCATGCATCACTGCCAGCGAACTTCAATCGACCTTCGTCGGATCACCGCCGGTCCGGTGACTCATCGCAGATCTGCCAATAGTCACCGAACCACCGATCGTCCGTCGAACCAATGCCTGTCCTTCGACCATCGTCGGACCATCGCCCATCCACAGACTGTCATCATGCCACCACCCATCGACCAACCACCATCATTCCTCTACCTAGCTGCCAACCACCATCTAACCTCTACTTGTACACTGACCACCGATCGTCGCCAAAACTCTTCCTATATGCCAACTGTCATCAGACCTCTACCCACTTTGACCACCATTGCTCGCAGACTACAGACCCTCTAACCTCCATCTCTCGCCTTTTATGGTCCCTCCAACTAACGTCGCCCGTGGAGTAAAGTCCCTCTGACCTCCATCCCCCACCGACTATAGTCTTTGTGACCACCGTCACCCACCGACTACGTTCCCGCCAACCTCCCCACCAACTACGATCCCTCTGACCACCATCACCTACAGACTAAGGTCCCTCCAACCTCCATTGTCCGTCGACTATGGTCCCTCTGATCTCCATCACCTGGAGACTACGATCCCTCTAACCACCGTCGTCCGCCGACTAGGTCATTCCTACCACTGTCACCCGACTACAATCCTACCGACCAAACAAACAAGTCAACACTCTCTTGAGAACAACTCTCATGTCACTAGATTCTTCCAACTTCCACATTGTAATGTGCTCTACATGATGTATATTTGTTACATAGAGCAAAGACCTTCTCCCCAAGGAAAGGCCTCATTTGTAATCAACATTAAACACTTTAGTGAAGTTATTTTAATTAGGTTAGGCCTCATGTTTTGTTTTTTTTTTTCCTTTCAAGGTTTTCAATATAAAAATTTTGGTGTTTTTTATAGCTCTCGCACCCCTCTCGTATATGTCTGTGAGTTGGTTTTAAAACTGCTGTGAAAATATTAACTTTTTGATATTGAAATATTTTAACTTTCAGGGCAGTTTGAAATTTTCACATATAAGAGGGGTATATATGTAATTTTGAAGAGAAGAGTTAGATAAAATCAAATCTACTATTTGACAGCTCTATGGGAGTGACAGCTCGAAGTGAGTCTTAGATCAGTGTTTAACATAATAAATGTTTTTTTTTTTAATTCAATGTTTGCCATCCGCTTCACAAGCATATATGTTTGATGATATGATAAATGTCTTTAACAAATGCAATAATAATTAGAAATTTCATCCCATATTCAACCATAAAATATATGCATCAAATATTAAAACAACTTTTATCTTCACTAAGGCTTCATTTCAAACAACTTTCTTATTGCTTCTTAAAGCAACTTTTTAGTACAAAATTTTTACTAAAAAGTTATTTTAAAAAATAGTAAGAAAGAGGTCCCAAACGAAACCTAAGATTGTCTAAAACTTTAAATATGATTTTTAGTAAAGGTATTATAGAGGATGATGGTATGTTTATGATGGATGAATGTCCTCAACAGAATTCTAATGTGGACCTACATAGTAAGACTTCTTCGACCCCTTGTTACAATTGTGGTGCTTTTACTGATACTGAGGATATGACCTTTGTTGTTAAATTTTTTTCTAAGAATGATAATGATACTAGTTTTCATAAGGTTACTAGTAAAAGAGGTAGAAAAAAATAACAGTTTATATTCAATCTCCTAAAACTATGCGTTCAAACACTTATCATTAATTTTGTTTGTTTATGTTTAACTCTATTAATTGGAATGTGAGGGGGATTAGTTGTCCTTCTTCTAGAATTCTTGTGAAGAATTTATGTCATATTCACAATGTTTCTATTCTTGTGTTGCTTGAGCCTCTTATTTATTCTTCTAGGTTAACTAGCACTTACAATTTTTTGGGTTTTAATTATGCTATTTCGAATGTAGCTAACAAGATTTGGGTCTTTCGAAAAGATCCAGTTAAGATTTATATTATTTATGATTTTACTCAAGTTATGCATTGCCAAATTGAGGATTTTAATTTACATTATTTTGCTTCCGTTGTGGATGCTGGTTCTTCCGATTACATTAGGAAATTACTTTGCTTTGACTTCATTAATTTTCATAATATTGGTAATTTTCCTTGGCTTATTGGTGGTGATTTTAATGCTATTACAAACCCTTCTAAAAGGATGGGAGGCTCCTCTCCGTCTTATTGATCTATGGAGGATTTTAGTAATATGATTTTGGATTGTAATCTTATTGATACCGGTTTTTCTGGTAATCAATTCACTTGGAATAAGGGTCATTTATGGCAATGTTTGGATCATGTGTTTTTAATGACTCTTGGCTTAATTCGTTTTATTCTATTAATGTGCATCATCTTATTAGAACTATGTCTGATCATTCTCCTTTGCTTATTAGTCTTAATTTTAGACAATTTATTGCTTCCTCTCATTTCAGATTTCAAAACATGTGGTTACTTCATGATTCTTTTTATGAGGTTGTGAAGAATAATTGGCAAGCTCTTATTCATCCGAATAACTCTTATTTTGGTATGAGAAGACTTTGGGTTAAGCTGAAAAGGCTTAAGCAGGTTTTAAATTGGTGGAACCATAACGTTTTTAGAAATCTCTTTTCTAATATTTTGGAGGCTGAACAACTTGTTCAGAATATTGAATCCACTTGTCAAGTTGATCCTTCTGATGTTAATGTCTCTCTTTTAAAAAAAGCTAAAGACGATCTTTTTAAAGTCCAAGCTCAAGAATAGGTTTTTACAAAAAGCTGCTGCTAAACACTTGGTTGATGGTGACAACAATACTAAGTATTTTCATGCCTTGGTTAAGAGGAAATGGGCTAAAAATGGTATTAATAAAATCAATCGTTATGATGGTTCTATTTTTTAGAATGTTATGAAAATTGCAAATTTAGCTGTCCTTAATTTTCAAAGTCGTCTCAATAAGAATTTTAACCCAGTTCAGATCAATGATCACTCCTTTCTTCCTTATCTTATTACCCAAGAGGATAATGTGAATCTTTCTATACCTCCTTCTTTTGAGGAGGTTAAAGATACTTTGTTTGGTATTAATAGTGATTCGGTGGCTAGTCCTGATGGGTTTACTACTCAGTTTTTTCAAAATCTTGGCATATTATTAATAATGATATTTTTGCTGCTACTCTAGATTTTTTTGCTGGTAACTCTATTCCTAAGTTGTTTAGGTCTAATTTCATTGTGCTTATTCCCAAGAACAACTCTGTCAACACTTGGAATGATTTTAGACCTATCCGTCTTTGTACTTTTTGTAATAAGTTGATATCTAAATTTATCATGAATCATCTTACTTTTTTTACCTAGAATTATCTCGACCTCTCAGATGTGTTTTGTGAAAGGTAGGGTTATTACAGATAATATTTTGTTGGCTCAAGAATTATGCCATGATTTGGATGTTAGAGTGAGAGGGGGGATTTGATTTTAAAGCTTAATATTGCCAAGACTTATAATAATATTGACTGGTCCTTTATTTATCATGTTTTGGAGTGTATTGGCTTTAATTCTATTTTTATTAAGCTTATTAAAAACTGTATTGAAGGGGTTTATTTCTCTATTATTTTGAATGGTTCTACTAATGGTTTATTTAAATCCTCTCATGACTTAAGGCAAGGGGATCCTATATCTCCAGTTCTGTTTATCATTGTTGCTGATTTTTTATCTAGAGGTCTTACCAATCTTTTTGAGAATAATCCTAGTCTTTATTTTAGAACTTTAGTTGGTTTCCCCATTTCTCATTTATGTTTTGCGGATAACTTTATAGTTTTTACTAATGCTTCTTCCAATAAAATTCAAAAACTTATGGAATTTTTTAATCAATTTGAGATGATCAGTGGTCTTTCTTTTAGTAAGAATAAAAATGATTTAATGCTTCTAAGAGCATTCCTAATAATCATATTTTGGCCCTTAAAGGTTTAACTAGCTTTATTCATGGTGAATTACCCATTAAATACCTTGGTGTCCCTCTCTTTAAAGGTAGAAGGAAGACCTTTCTGTTTGATGAACTTATTGCCTCTATTCATAATAAACTGTTAACTTGGGATTCTAATTTTCTTAGCTTTGGTGGTAGGATTACTCTTATAAAAATATTTTGTGTTCTTTACCGATTTACTGTTTTCAATCTATTCTTCCCACATAACCCACATAAGCTGTCTGTAATAGAGTGCATAAGCTTATTAATAATTTTTTTGGAAAGGCACTTCTACTAATTCCAAAATTGCTTGGGTTGCTTGGGATAAATGTTGTGGTGTTCTGGCTAAAGGGGGTTTAGGCTGTAAAAACATGAATGACTTGGCTCTAGCTTTCTCCTTTAAACTTTAGTGTAATTTTCATGCTAAAGCGAGCCTATGGGCTAATTTTATGTCTTCCAAATATTGTGTCGGCAAGCACCCTTCTACTTGTTATTTTAAGCAGGGTAACTCTAGAGTGTGGCAAAGACTTTGCAATGTTAAATAGGAGGTTCAGCCCTACATCTCTTGGGGCCTTAGTGGAGGTAATGCTTTCTTTTGGCAAGATTATTGGTTAGGCAAATAGTCTATTGATTCTATCTTAAATTCTTCTTCTATTACTTCGATTAAGGTAAATTCTTTATTTATGGATAAATGCTGGGATTATGAGAAACTTACTAATGTTGTTCCTGATTTTATAATTCATCAAATTCTTAACTTGCCTATCAATACTGATTCTAAGGACATTATCTTATGTGATTTATCTAGTGATGGTGGATTTCATTTAAAAAAGGCTTGTCATACTTTCAGAGCTCGTAGAAATAGTGATAATATTTTCTCATTGATTTGGCATAAGAGCAATCCTACCACTGTGTCTATTTTTATTTAGAGAATTCTTCATAGATTTATTCCCTATGATGATAATCTCATTAAAAAAAAGGTTTTGTGTTACCTTCCTAGTGTCAATGATGTCACCATATTGAAAATATTCTTCATGTTTTTATTTCTAGTCAAATTGCTATCAAAACTTGGGTTTATTTTGATTATTTGTTTCAATTAAATTGCTTTAATATTTATTTGTCTCTTAAATCTATGCTTAAGGAATGGCTCATCAATTCTAAAGGGCATATTTGTAATGTTATTCCATCTCGCATTCTTTGGTTCCTTTGGTTAGAGCAGAATAATTCTATCTTTAATGGTATTCGTATGAATCATCAGAAGGTTATTCAAAAGGTTAAAGATAAGGTTTTGTCCCTTTATGCTGTGAATTTTCTCTATTTGAAGAACTTTAAAAACTATTATTTGTTGGGACTGTGTTAGGCCTTAATTTGGAAGGCTATCATATTTCTTTAAAGGATAACATTATTTATTGGCTCAAAGCTCCTATTAATTTTTTTTTAAATTAAATGTTGCGGGTGTAGCAGTGGCTCTTTGATGGGTTGCGGTGGTGCTATCAGGGACAGTAATGGTAATCTGATTGTGGCTTTTGCTGGTCCTATTATGAGTGGTAATTATATTGTTGCTATCACTTTGGATATTCTGTATGGCCTGAAGGTTTGTATCTCTCTTAATCTTACTAACATTCTTATTGAGATGAATTCTGATTTTGATTTCAAAATTTTAAATTATGTGGATGATCTGTGTTGTTCTCCTAACCTTTTCTATCATGTTAGGGAAATTAAAAATCTTTTGGTTTTTATGAATTTCTCTTTTCAATATATTTGCAAGGAGTGTAACTCTTGTGCCTGTATGGCCTGAAGGTTTGTATCTCTCTTAATCTTACTAACATTCTTATTGAGATGAATTCTGATTTTGATTTCAAAATTTTAAATTATGTGGATGATCTGTGTTGTTCTCCTAACCTTTTCTATCATGTTAGGGAAATTAAAAATCTTTTGGTTTTTATGAATTTCTCTTTTCAATATATTTGCAAGGAGTGTAACTCTTGTGCCTCTTTGTTTGCTAATTGGGGTTGTAATCTTCAGGACTTTTATGATTATATTAAGGCCACCATTCCTGTTGCTCTTAAAGGTTTATTTCAACTGGATGAGTTAGGTATTCCCTATGTTAAAATTTAATTGATTTTTTTTTTTTGTGGTTCTTTTGGCTGCCCTAGGGTAATTTGGGGCTTGTTGTGATCTTTTATTGTTAGTTCTCTATATTGCTTGCATCCTTTGTTCTTTTTACTGGTGTGAGTTGGTGCTCTAGCATCTGTGCCTAGGGGCTTTCTTTTTGGATTCTAATTTTTAGTGGGGGTACTGTGTTGGTTTTGCTCGGGTGGATTGGTTTGCTTCTTTATCATATTTGGAGTTATGGGGTGTGCTTGTTGGGTTGGTTTGTTTTCTTTTTTGCTTGGATTGGTCTTGGTTTGTGTCGGTGTTGGGGGCTTTCCTGCTCTGGGTTATGGTTTATCTGGGGGCTTTTGGGGTTCCTGCTATTATTTTTTGAATTTCTACTTGCATCTCTTTATGTTATTCTTTATAGTTGTGGTCTTGGTGGATTTAGACTGGAGTTTTGATTTCACATGTGAGGTTGCTGATTGGTTTTCCCATTGGTGCTCTCCTACCTTCAGGTGGCGGTTTTGGCTAACTAGGGGTAATGGTCGAAGTTTGGCTGGTTTCGGGATGTGTTGCCTATGATCTCGGTTTACTGGTATCCTGTATGTTTTGGTGGTCCCTTTATGATCCTAGGACTTTGGCTTGGCTTTTGTATAACCTTATGCTGGCGTGCCTTCGGGCTGGATATTGGTAATATTCTGGAGGAGTTCTACTCTTATGCTGGTGACCTTAAGCTTTGTTGTTTGGGTCTTTTGTTGTTTCATCTCATGTGTTGGATTTCTTTCGGGCTGGGCTTTTGTGATAATCTGGAGGTGTTGTGTTTTTTTATTGGTGGCCTGAAGCTTTGTTGTTCGAGTCCCTTTGATTGCTGGATGGTCTTTGCCCCATAGGGTAGGATTGAGTGGCATGAGGATTACCATTATGAGACTTTTTGTACTAATTATATCCTGAGCTCTATCAATCTTTATCCTCTTTTTTTGCTTTCTGTGGTGCCTTGGCTTGGATTAGTTTTTATTCTGTGGTTTCTATTATATAAACCTTGGTTTTGACTTAAATTTATACAATTATTTTTTGTTTATCTATAAAATTTTGAGTCACATCCTTTTGCTCTACAGCCTTTTTGTTTTGTAGGTAAAGATGATTATGGACGTCATCAACATTTTTTGCAGAAAGATCGTGCTTCCATTCTTTTATTACATCTTTCTTTTTTGGATGCTTATTTGTAGCATCGGTAGCTTGTTACTAAGTTATTTTATAATTTTGATTAGTGGAAACTTTCGACTCCTATGTTTTTCTTTACTTTATTTTGTAGCTCCTTGGAGCATTAGTGAGCTGATCGTTTCCCTTAATGACTATGTAATCATTTCTTTATATTAACACGTAGGCCCCGCCGTGAGTTTTAACAAAAAAAAAAATGCTTTTTAGTAATTGAGGAAGTTTCCATTATTATTTTTAGGTAACCTTTCTCAATCTTTGCACATTTGAAATTCTATTATTAACTTATTTAACAGTTAATTTTTTCTATTTAAACAATATAGCACACTATTAACTTTTGTTAGCATGCTTATGAAACCCTAGATGACATGGAGTAAGGCTTCGTTTGAAACACTTTCATAATACTTTATAATACAACTTTTTAGCACAAAAATTTCTAATGCATTAAATTTTTGTACTGAGAAATTGATATAGAAAGCAATAAGAAAATTATCCCAAATGAAGCCTTAAGTATCACAAAGAATTCTTGCTGGATAGCAAGGAGATGAGAAAGAGGCAGTAGAATCTGGGTGGAATGGGCATCAACGAGACTAGCGATGAGAACAAGACCAAGAAATAGAACTAGCGGCGTGTAAAGCAGCATGGAGACAAGAAAGTCGGGGTGAATTCTTATTTGGGGAAGGGAGAAATAAAACCAAAATGTAGGAGGACAAGGTATAAAAATCTTGGGAACATAAGAAATGGATTAACAATCTATGAAGGGCAACATAATCTTATTTATTGCTTCATAAAATAATTTTTTAGCATAAAAAATAAAATTCTTGTACTAAAAAATTGCATTAAAAAGTAGTGAGAAAGTCATCCCAAACAAAGCCTAAGTTTATATAAGTAAATAAAAAAAAGTTTATATAAGTATATAGAAAATTTTATATGTTAAATACATGAATGAATGATAAAATGTTGAGCACTATACATATAATTTTTTTTCTTAATTATAGAATTGTCTTTACTTACCGTTATCCTTTTCTCCTTGTTGACTCTGCGTCCCTAAATTGGATTCCACCTTCTATTGTTGTCGCGACATTCATCTAAGGCTTTTTGTTCAGCTGCTAATTTGTAGTGTCAATCACTTTATTGGTTAGAGGAGGACAAAAGCTTTAATTGCGTAATATGTAGCAGATGTGAAGGGCCACTGATTGAATTAGAACATTATTTTTTAATATTTTAAATTCAAAATATATATTGAATAATAAATCACCCATTATTTTCAAAAAAATAGGTAGCTGAAATTTTTGTAATACACTAAGGCTTTGTTTGGGACGACTTTCTTTTTGCTTCTTAAAGCAGCTTTTTAGTATAAAATTTTTTAATTTTATACTAAAAAGGTACTTTAAGAAGCAGAAAAAAGCCGTCCCAAACGAAGCCTAAGACTCATGAAATCTGACCTTACAATCTTCTTACAATAAAATTTTCTTACATATATATAACACTTAAATTTTTTATTTATTTATATATTTCATAATTTACATTAATATTTACATATATATCAATCAAATTATCAAAATGCAATAAAAAATAATATATCTCTCATTAAAACTCCCAACCCTATGAGCAAGACTCTAATCCCATCGATTGCACCACTATACACGTCTACGACCTCCGCCCCGCTTGCCTGTGAGCTTACCACGCCGCTTGACAACGAGCTAGCCACCCTGCCTACCTACAATCTCCACCCTGCCATCAACAAGTGTCTGACAAGATCCACTAACTTCATAATTAACAAAGTTTTAGATTATATAAATAAAAAATTTATTTGTAAATTATGTCAATGAGAAAATTATGTAATAAAATAAATTATGAGCCTAAAAGATTTTAGTCCTATCCTAACTAACAATGGTATCAAGATCTTCTAAGCTAATAAATTATGCAGCGAATTTGGGTTCACCATAACATGGTAGGTTTTAATAGTTTATCCCTCCCCTATAATTATATGTGATATTAGTGGTTAGAAAAGTCATGATTCATAATATTATATATTGTATAAAGGCTGATCATGCAGCCTATATTATTTTCTTGGTTAGAAATATATATTTCTAATAAAAAATATCAAATTTAAAATTTTGCATATTTATAAATGTATAATTAAATCTGCTTAAAATCTTTAAACAAAAAAAAATTGAATTTTAGCAATGATTGAGTGAAAAAAAAACAAAATTAAGCTAGTAAACTAATAATGTACATCCTTGTCGAGAAACAAAACGTTCGAAGATGATTGCAATCGATGAATAAATTTTCTTTTCAATGATGTCAGAAAGGATAAATGCTTAGATTATGCCTCTGAAGAAATTATTATGTGCGGTAATATGTGCGATAATTGGATCATTCGGAGGTTAATCAGGATGTGTCACATAATCTAATACTCAGTAGTACACAATAATGACACAGTAAATTGATGACATGGTGACCGCACGTAATAATTTCGCCTATTTGATACCATTTTTATTAATTTCTAAAATAATTTTCTTAGCAAAAAAAAAATTATACTAAAAATTACTTTTAAAAATAATAGAAACTATATTTTATTTTCTTTTATTTATTTATTTATTTCTGATTCAATGTGAGAGAACAAATTGATTGTAAATTATCTACATTATATTCCACTCAACTCGAACAAAGCTCAAGTATAAGTCATTAAGATTTCCTCAATTTTATAACCAACAGCATAAACATAACATATAAAAAAACAAATTGCTTCATGATTATGTTTCTAAGGGCATACACAAACCCAAGAAAATAGGCCTTACTATGAGTAAGAGGGTTGGTGATTATCTTATTTTATGTCTAGAATGTAGACAACAATAGCAATATCAAGCATTTATCCTACTATGTGGGGTCGGCTATATGAATCATTTTTCTCCATTATGTCATGTTAAAAGTTGAATCTCATTTAAATCAACTAAAGAAAGGTTCATTTATAATATTTTCTAACCAAAGTCTTTTTAGGGCTACCTCCGCCTTTCTTAAGATAAGCCAAATCTAATACATCTATTTTTCTAACTGGGTCATCAGAAGGCCCCCTTTTTATGTGACCAAACAATCTAAGGCAACTCTCTCTAATCTGATCTTCCACTGGAGCCACTCCAACATTTTCATGTATATGCTCATTTTGTATCATGTCTCTAAGAGTAAAAAATAAAGTCACTCATCCACCTGAGCATCTCATCTCTGTAACACTTAATTTAATATTATGCTTCTCTTTTAATCGTTATCATTCTACACCATAAAGCATTACATGTCTAACTATAATTTACGCCTAAAGTGTACACTAGACAAAAAATAATCTCTGAGATTAATTGGATTATTTCTAGCCTTATGTAGGGGTATCAATTTTTGACACGACCAAAAAACTCGACTAGAACCTTACCCGAAAATTTCGGGTTAGGGTCAACCCTGAAATGGGTTGGGTTTGGATTCAACAATTCGACCCATTTCAAAAATCGGGTCGGGTTCAGGGGTACCCTTTGACCGAAATTGAACCTATTTTTACCCGAAAACCCATTTTTTGACCCTACAACCCGAGATTGATTCGACCCATTTCAAAAATCGGGTCGGGTTCAGGGGTACCCTTTGACCAAAATTGAACCTTTTTTTTTACCCGAAAACCCATTTTTTGACCCTACAACCCGAGATTGACCCGTTTTGACCCAAAAAGCGGAGATTGACCCATTTTTGGACCAAAAAACTAGCAATTTCTTGTTGGCACCGGTTCATTCGGGTAGTGTCGGGTTGACCCGGACCCAAAGCGGGTTGGGTTCGAATCCGGAAAACCGACCCATTTGCAAAAAAGGGTCGGGTTCGGGTTGACCCAAATAGTATCGGATCAATTTTGGGATCGACCCGAACCCGACCCGTGACGCCAAAAATTGACACCCCTAAGTCTTATGTCAAACAATATGCATAAAATTAAGAGAAAAAGTCACCAAGGGCATTAAAGAATTACACCATTTCTCAACTATTCTTCCATGAGTATACGCAAAATTAAGAAATGGTTTTTAAAAGGAATTTGAGATGAAGCTTAAGTCTAACCTAAGGCTAGCTAGGACCAAAATCCAAATCCAGGGATCTGATATTTAATTATAATCATATTATTATAAATAAATTACTATAGAAGATTTAAAATACTTAAACCACTAACGGGATCCATTAGCATAAATTATGGTTAAATAAAGGTCAAGTCTAACCTAAGGTTATGAATTTGAGATTAAGCTTTTAAAGATATAGGGTCTCCTTTTATTGTCATTACTAAGGCATTGTTTGGAATAGTTTTATTATTGCTTTCTAAAGCTCCTAAGTCTCCACTTATTGTGATAACGAAGTCTAAGTTTAAATGGGTCTTAGATTCACTCAAAGGTTTGGTCCTAATTAGATCAGGCATTCAACTGGGTAGGTTCTAATTATGTTATGTTAATGCTCAAGTTAGGAATGAGTTAAAGGCTTGAATTGAATTCAAAGAGGAGAAATAGCTTGAATCATGAAGTGGGATAGAAGATCAGCAAAGGGCATTAGACTAGTCAAGTAGAAGTGTATAGACCAAGCTGTTCAATTCAATCTAAACTCAAGAAACAGCAAAGGGCATTAGCCTTGAATCATGAATTGAATTCTGTATTTAAATAGCATTTTTTACTAATGTAAACTCATTTTTCACTCAGGTCAGATGGTTAGAGAGATAGGGAGATATTTCTAGAAAGAGAAAGTCTGTTTCAGGCCAACTTCAGACCATTTTCAACTGTCAGCCCAATTTTTTTAAGTTATTCAGATCAAGGTAGGTTACATTTTGTATATCTCAATTTTTAAATATAAGAAAGTTTTGGGATGTTTCTAATTTAAATTATAATTTCATTTACAAAAAATAGGGATAACTTATTATCTGCAAAACTTTTACCACGTAACTTTTATTATATTATAGATATAATGATTCTATATATTTAGGTAAAATTTACACTAGATATTTTTAGAATTTCACTATTTTAATTAATTAGAAAATAATTATGACACTGAAAAAATATTAGTACTATTAAAGCTTCAAGATAATGTTTTGAATAATCTTTAATAATTTAGCTATATCTAAAAGTACATTTGTACTCAGTAGTATATTTAGTTGTTTACATTATAGTATTTTGTGAAATTATGAAATGAGTTTTTATTATATTTCAATTATTGTAATGCAATAAATTATTTATTTAATTGGTTGACTGTGTGATTCTGAGGAGTTCTAGAGTGGAAGGAGGATGTTCTGTACTGATGTTAAATGCACATTCTACTACCAAGGGCACATTTCGGTGATATATGCACATTATATTATTAAAATTCTTCTAATTATGTATATTGGGAAGCATAAGGGTTGAAATTCTCTAAGTTCTATTTGTTGGGAGTCATAAAAGTTAGAAATCTCTAAATTTTGTACTATGATGCACCAACACCTCCTCAATGAGGCGTTTAGTGTCTGACACGTATCCAACATGACACGTTTCTGACACACCTTTGGCACATGTCTTAAATATTTTATGATTTTGTAATATAATTTCTAGTATTTAAAAATTTTATGAATTTAAAATATAAAAACTAAAATTCTTATTTCCTCTCCACAATATAAAATCAATTGCTCGCACTCAATACCTTATTCATCAAATATTCTCATTTTTATTTCTCTTTAGTGGGTCGCGAGTTTAAATTCACAACAATGACTGATGTCATCTCAACATCGACGTCTAACATCATTACAATATCGACATTTCAAAATCAACTCAACATAAGTCTGACACTATCTTGACATTGATGCTCAATACTTGGAATTTTTATACCCACAACTTAACAACTCATCTTTGTCCGACGCCATCTTAGCATCAACGATGAATGCCCTTTCAACATAGATACCAGATGTCCTCTTAACATCGATGTACGATACTTATTACATAACATCAATGCAGACTCTCGAAAGCATTGTCATCTCCTCAGTTGATATCTAATACACGACATTAACCCCCGACCATCGACATTCTAATATTAATTATTTTAAGAACAAATTCTACTTATATGATTTATTATTTCTAAATTATTTTTAATATTATACATATTTAGTTTGTATACACTATTTTTAAAATATAAAAATTATAGTATCGTGTCCAATCCGTCTCTGTGTCCCATATTTATTATTTTCAATAATTGACGTGTCCATTATCTATGTTGTATCCGTGTCGTGTGTCTATGCATCATAGATTTTGTCTCATACGAAGTGTGTGTTTATTTATTTTCCCAGCATCGTTATTTGAATTAATGATAACTACAATTCTATCATGCTTAGTATTGTGCTTAATTATATATTGCTTTAATCACTCAATTAAATATATTCATTTAAAAATTTATATTGGTAAATATGGATTTTTGAGTTATATTAGCTCATCATTGTTATGCCTACTATTTTTAGGATCTGAGGGGGAAGAGCCACTTGAGTAGTAGTATTAAGATCTAATTTGAGACTATTGAGGTATTTATTTCTTTTGATTTTCATATAAACATGACTAATTTTTATTGTTCTATTTTGTAGCTCACTCTATATTCATGCACTATAATTGTACATGCATTTTGATGATTAATGAAAAAAATTGTGAATGGGTTAATTTTCAGTGCACTGGATGCTATTAGTAACTCTGTGTTTATTGTTATTGTAAAGTTAAATTTTGGATGAAATTTTTGAATAATTTCCAAAACTGAGATTCTCATCAATTTGTCTATTGCATACCGATATGATAGGACATATCTAGTCAATTAGTTTTATCGAGTTAGATTGTGATAAGCTTTTTTGGTATCAGAGTCATAGTTTTAAAAATTGATCGTAAAATAAAGCAATAGCAAAATGATATATAAGTCAAGTGGGATAATTTTAAATCTATCTAAGCATTCATTCATGTTTGTTTTCATGTGTATGTATGTTTAATTGAGTGTTTTATGTTGTTATGGATCTACGAGTCCCAAATATGATAGATGGATAAAGTGTCAGTCAAAAAGCACCCATACATAATAATGCTCCTACAGTCAATTATAATATTATTTCATAGTTTGCCAGTTTGATAGCCCAACTAATGGATGAGGCAATGAGTAAAATTCTTGTTATTCGATATGATGACGTAAACAATCATCTACATATGTTTTTTAAATTGAAACCTCTGAGATTTGAGGGTATTGTTGAGCCCAAAGAAGTAGAATATTGGTTGAAAAAGTTAGGTTAAATAAGACTTTTGATGATATGTAGTGTCCTACTAAGAGAAAGGTATATCATTGACAATTTTCCTACTAGATGGAAAGCTTTTGTGCTGGAGGATGGTCCTCCAAGAAGAGAAGTTTCAGGGGAGATTGAATTCCATAATTAGTTGGAAGGAACTTTTTGATGTGTTCTGAGCCTAATTCATACCCCTTCTATACGTCAACAGATACATGAGACTTTTCTGAGATTAGTTTAAGGGAGCATGACTTTTATGTAGAATGAGGTAGAGTTTAATGATTTATCCAGATATGTTTAAGATTATTCAAGTATTGGAAGATCTTTTGAGCCTGTGTTATGAACTTTGGTGGTAGTTAGGAAGATTGCATTCTTTTGATCAAATTTGCTTACAACAATAGCATTTAGTCAAGCATACCTATAACTCTTTATGAAGCTTTGTATAGTAGATAATTTAGGACCCCTCTGTCTCGGCCAAAAGTGGGTGAAAGGAATATTATTGTGTCATCTTTAGTTGGTAAAACTACTAAAATATTTGTTTAATCAGGGATAGATTAAAAGATATACATAACAAGTAGAAACAATATTTTGAAGCTAAGCACTAAGCTATGAAATTCAGGTAAGAGACTTTGTATATGTGAAAATCACATTGATAAAAGGCATTAGTAGATTTGACAAAGAAGAAAAGTTGAGTCCAAGTTATGTTAGACCCTTTGAAGTTATTGAAAGAATTAAAAAGTCTAGCTTTAGGTTATAATTGTCAAATTATATATCTTAGATTCATAATATAGTTCATGTGTCACTTTTAAGAAAGTGGGTATCTGATTTCAATACTATGTATCTACTGAAGAAGTTGAGATACATCCCAACCTGAGTTACAAAGAGCAACCAGAGAGAATTCTGGCATATGATGTTAGGAGGCTAAGAAACAAACAAATTCAAATACTTAAAATTCAAAGAAGGAATCTAAGATAAAGAGTAGTATCCTAATTTATTATGAGGATCTTAATTTTAAAATGTCAAGTATGATATTTCTCTAAGGAGATGAAAGTTGTGACACCTCCAGGATTAGAATATGATTCAACCCATTTTTATCTGAATAGATTCAAGATAACCCATTAAATTTATATATTTGAACTTTTTTGTATGTCTCATAATGTTTTATGTGCATGTGAGAGTGTATGTATTCTAAAATGAATCCTAGAGGTCTATTTGCATGTTTTAAACATCTAAAAATTTGTCACTAGGACACTGCAATGCTAGAGAAGTTAACACCCCAGCACTGAGCTTTCTAAATTTTGGAAAATTGAACTAGCACAATGATGCTGGGTTTGGCATCACAATAATATAGGCTCCCAGAGAGAGCACTGCGAATTTGGCATAACTAGGCATCATAGCACTTAGCCTGCATTCTATACTTAAATGTCATTTTCTATTAATTTAAACTCATTTCTCACTCAATGTAGCCGGCTAGACATAAGGAGAGATTTCTAAAGAGTCTATTTGGAATGACTTCAATACTATTTCAACTATCAAACCAGTTTTGAAGGTTCCTCCAATTGAGATAGATGGCATTTTATCTATCTTAATTTTCAGAAAAATTAAAGTTTCAAGATTTTCTATTTTAATCCTATGGGCCAAAAATAAGAATAACTTATGATCTACAAAACTTTCAATGCATAATTGTTAGTATTTTTCAGAGAGAATGATATTGATAACATACTATTTTTAGAAAAATTTTACAACAGGTATTTTGATTATTTTACTATTTTACTTTATTATGAAATAATTCTAACACTAAAAAATAATATTATAATACAATCAATGCTTCATGATAATATTCTTAATAATATATTATAATTTAGTTAAATTCTGAAATAATACATTTATGTACAGTAATACAATTCTGCTTACCATTTTAACATCTAATTACATTCTAAAATGAGTTTATGTTGACCTTAGTGTTATACCCAAAGAAGAAACATGAGCACTCAAAATCATACCAGGAACCTATCGGATCCAAGAATCCCGCTGGCAGAGTCGCTCCCGCAAATCCCGCTCCGTACCTCGTATCCGTCGAAGGTACCCGCAAATCCTGCCGAAGTCTCGCCGAGACACTGTGCAGCAGTGCCGTTCCGGGATTTCTGCAAAAATCTCGCGACAGCTCTCCGATCTCTTTCCATTCACGCCTATAAAATGAGAGCAAAGCTCTCGTTACTGGATCAGCACTTCCGATCCAACCCCAGCTCCCAATCTCCTTCCCCATCGCAGAGCTCCCGTCGTTGCTTCCCTCCGATCTTCACTACCCGAGGACGATCGGAAGCCCCAACCTCCACGCCTCCTCCGACCGATCTCCCATCCAAACTAGCCCAGGCCGACCGAGCTCTCACCCCACGCGATTTTCGGTTTCTTCCGGTCCCGAGAGAGAGAGAGAGAGAGAGAGAGAGAGAGAGAGAGAGAGAGAGAGAGAGAGAGAGAGAGAGAGAGAGAAGGAGCTCTCTTACCTTCCGATTCCAAGCAGCCGACGAGACCCCTTCTCCGCCCTTCGTGGTCGTTCGACTTCACCTACACCGACGACTTCCCCTTCCTGTAGGATCGGAAGTCACGACCTTTTGATCGGACGGGAGTTCACCCGCCAGCGATGAAGGTAACTCTCTCCCTCACACGTGCTTGTTCGGCCAAATCCCGTAAACTCGTCGAACCAGAGGGATTTTCCCTCTTTATTTTCTTATATTTGTTATTATTATTATTATTATTATTATTATTAATTATTTTTAATTATAAATTAATGGCAGTTAATTAAGATTAATTAGAATTAATTAATAATTATAATTAATACTAATTAATCATGATTAATCACATGATTAATTAAATATTAATTATAATTAATATAATTAATTGTATATTGATTTTAATTAATTAAAGTTAAATTATAATTAAACTCTAATTAATTATTAATAATAATATTTAATTTTAATAATAACAATAAAATGAGTAAAACAAAAATGCTATCTCCCTCAATCCACGAGTCAACACCGTCAAAGCCCGCGAAGGTACGGATCTTCTAAACTCAGATTCTCGCGTCGTTGTTTGCAGCAGACCGGAAAAACTCCTATGCACGCCTTTATTGCGCGTGGTGGGATGGGACGCCGGTCGGATGCTTACGACGAAGCGAGCAATCGCCTAAACTTTACTTCGACGTTCGTGGCGCACCGGAAAACCGCCTATACATGTCTTTATTGCACATGGTGGGAAGGGACCCCGGTGCGGCACCTACGGCGAGGCGGGGTCACTCATAAGTACCCCCGAGCGGGGGGAAAGCAAACTGCACATTCTTAAACGAGACATCGACAAAGCCCGCGAAGGTACGAACTCTCTAAACTCAGATTTCTCGCGTCGTTGTTTACAGCAGACCGGAAAAACTCCTATACACGCCTTTATTGCGCGTGGTGGGATGGGACGCCGATCTGATGATTACACGAAGCGAGCAATCGCCTAAACTCTACTTCGGCGTTCGTGGCGCACCGGAAAACCGCCTATACATGTCTTTATTGCACATGGTGGGAAGGGACCCCGGTGCGGCACCTACGGCGAGGCGGGGTCACTCATAAGTACCCCCGAGCGGGGGGAAAGCAAATTGTGTATTTAAACAGGTACCGTCAAAGACCCCATACACGCCTTTATTGCGCGTGGTGGGATGAACAAAAAAATCACGGCCGCGGTGTCCTTGTCAGAGGGCACCTACCATACACGCCTTTATTGCGCGTGGTGGGAAAGGCCCAGTTTTCTCGTAGTTTTCCCCTAAAACGGGGGAGACGCCGGGAGGCTGCCGAAATTTCGGGTGAAGACGGACCGTACTTGGACTTGATTTGCACATCAAGTGAACAAAAATGAGACTCGTACCTAGACCTGATTGAACTCCAAAGACACTAATAAAAGACTTAATTCAAATTCAAAATTGAAAAGAACATGAAATTGGACTGGACTCGAGCAAGAATTTGATATTGAACATTCAAACTCAAATGACTTGAATCAAATTATAAGACTTGAACTTGCAAGACGAGCAAGGATGTGAATGAACAATCAACTTGAACTTGTACTCTGGACCTGAACATTAATGACTTGAACAATTCGAACTCAAGAGAGTACTTGAGTTGGACTACAACGGACATAGAAATGATCTTGTGCATTGAGCTCATGAATTTGATTTGAACTGGACTTGGAAGAGTTCAGGCTTGAGTCCGATTTGAACATCGTTGGTCCCTCACATTCGACACCGATCAAACCACAACACTTCTTACGGATGTATTCAGCGTAGCACACAATGAAAGCAAATGCCCATTAGCGCCAATAACCATCCGATCGAGGACAGATACACATGTTCTTTGCAACTAGAAGGTAGTTGATTCAAATGTCTACGAATGTGAAATGGCCACAATAAGAAGTAAATCTCCTACGACAATCCCTATAACGCCTGTTGATTGAGATGGCGATACGGGAGACCAATGATGAATGATCCGCCTTCCTACAAGCAAGTGCAATCATCAAACCACCTGAGATTGGTAAAAAGGTGGATTTGATGCAGGAGCAATGGTTCTTCTACAAACACTCCTAGGAGCTCGTAGTAGATACAACAATCCCCACCAAGTTAATGCACTATAGAAATGAACAGTTGTAAGGTGTATGACTCCTACTCATATACAACAGCCAAAAGATCTGCAACACATATCAGCTCTCTACGAAGACAAATATATGTGTCAAATGCCACTTTGGGTAGATACAGAAAGACTTCAGTAAATGCAGTATCCTGAAGTCAATTTCAGTCTATGAAGGAATACATCTACCTGTCCACTCATAACAATGATGGATGTACTACATGAGCCAAACAACTACAACGAATACAAGCATCTACGAACCTGAAGCAGGAGATTAGTTAGTGCACTATAAACCGCCTATAAAAATCATTAAGTAGTGCACGACAGTCTACCTGTACGAAGCAGCGAACAATTCTATCCAGAAGCTGCTACGCCACCGGATCTGCAACATTCGTACAAGCAGACAGAAGGCGTCTACAATTATTTCAAAGTACCCCTGCACGTGCACTATAAATTGTATACACATAGGTACACTAAAAGGGGTAAAAATAATTATAAAATCCGCATGGGCCCCTGCGAGCGTGTTATTGGTACACACGTGACGTCTAGGGATGCTGCGCGGGTTGACAAGTGAATTCTAGTTCGAACCCGATCCTCCTATATGGATCAATAGGAGTCGACAAGGTTCGAACTCTTAAACAAATATACGGTTGCTACGACCGGTATATTTGTCTTAATACATTCATATTAGGCCTTTAAGGCCTATAACAATATGAATTCACTAATAAAGGCACGAAGCCTATGAAACCCGATCCTCTGTCAACAGTCTGACAGAGTTGACAAGGTTCAATTCACAAAAGAGAAATGACCCCCAAACACCCCGATGATGGCCGTGTTGAATGCAGATCTCAACCAGAGGGGTTCCCAAATAATTTCCAATGCCGTTCAAAATATCCAAAAATCTCAAATAATCCAAAACTCCACAAAAATTCCAAAAGTCCAAAAATATTTAAAATGAAATAAATCCATTAACTCGCTTAAAGCAAAATTCATCCACCCTCCGCAACAGTTTGTCGGGGCGGACAAATTAAAATTAACTCTAGCTCACAAAGAGCCAAATGCCTAGTCGAAAATATCACTAGGATCCATTCTCAAACAATCTCTTGCCAGTAAGGACGTGGTACGTGTCCTCTAACCGGCAGTTTCGCCGCCAAATGGCACTGCAGGTAAACGGTTATGACCCGGGGCCCTCTGAACCGAGTGGTTTTGCCGCCAAATGGCACCACGGATAGCGGTTATGGCCAGAGCCAATACGCTCCTTAATGGCGTTAAATCCTTGAGATATGAATCAATAGGATATGATCGATAGGGCACAAAGCCCTCTGTTAGCTAAGGTGGATTCAAATTTGTCCCCTTAGACAAACATTCAACCCCGGTCTACAAGGTCCCCTTGGACGAAGCAACCCATGGCTGCCGACAAGGATCCTTCTGTCAGGTTGGGTCGACTACCTCCTCTGACTAAGTAGACCAGGGACCACGATGGCCTGGGACGACGGAACCATGGGATCTTGATCGGGTCTATCATCCATTCCCCCACCATCCGCTTTAAGTGCACGATGGTGAAATTTCTACTTTAAATATCAAACTTTCCAAACATTTCCCAAATTCCCAAATCCAAACCCAATTTTCAAAATCCAAATTCTACCAATATCCAATCTTTCCAATCTCAAATCTATTGCTGCTACTATATGCCAGATAACACGTATTCTATACGTATCTGATTGACGACTAGCCTTAATCGAAAGTTCTCTCTTGTGATCGAGAGGGGTAATTAACTATAGGGGCTTGCGCCTATAGGAAACCAGAACTCAGATCATAAAGTCCTCGTAAAATGAGGGCGAAATCTCTAGGTAGTGTCTTATCTACAAACCCATATGCCTTCCAAAATTTACCCCGGAACTTATTCTGTTAAAACTCCCTCGCCGAATAAAGAAAAGCGAGCGGAGGCCGGGGCCGAATTTTCGGAGCCCACAGATTTCTGGCGACTCCGCTGGGGATTGGTTTCTCTTTCCATCTTTGGCTAGTCGTCTCAAGTGCTATAGTAGCAGTTATAGCAAATCGTACTCAAGATTTTGAGTCTTTCAAAATGATCGTTTAATGATTCAAAACTCTGAATTTTCTAAAATGATCATTCAAAAAAAATTTAAATAGCATTTAGCAGAGTTTTCAAATTTATTATTGCTTGCTTCTGCTAATTATTTTTGTCTATTTTTGTTTTGTGTTATGTGCAAGTCTCTGCATTTTGAAAGTGCGGGGTGATGTATCAGATTCTGATTATTAACCCTTGCCTTTCATTTATGCAGATGGATCTACAGAACACGCCGATGACCGTCTGACTGGGACGAGGTGCCAGGATTCAGCTGGCTAATGCTGTCATTGAAACCGGAAACGCTGGAGCTACCATCCAATTTGGTAGTGTTGATTTCCCTGCTGTTGTTGCAAGAGCTTCCGAGGCTCCTACTCGTCGCACGCATCTGCCGGCGCAGCGACCCGCTACTGAAGCTGTCACCCGTCGTGTGCATTTGCCAGCACAACGACCTACTACTGAAACTCCTCGTGGGAAGATTTCTGTGTTTGAGAGGCTGTCACGGCCTGAAATCCCATCAACCAAGAGGATTGTGGCTGGCGGAAGAATCTCCGTGGTGACTGCAAACACCACCACTCTGTCAACCAGGTTATCTGCGCCTGGAGAGAATAATGCTGAAGCCTCCCCATCCGGAGGTAGGCTTACAAGAAGATAAAGGAGAAAGATGAATGCTGAGCTCCGAGCTCAGCATCAACAACTCCCGATCCATCCCTCCAATCTGTCGGCCCAAGTGCCTGAAGCTAATGTTCCTACCCGAAATAAATTTTCTGATTTAAAATGGGTGAAAAGGAATAGCTCTACTGGTGAGCTAAAAAAGTCTTTCTGGGAGCAACGACAGGAGGTCACAGCTCCTCCAAAGAGAAAGGAACCTGAAACTCTGTCAGCCCGGGTCTTGAAGACTGTAAAGGAGAAAGGGCTGAAGAAGAAGAAGTTCCAACGGCCTTTAGTGATCGAGGCTAGGAGAACCCCGCCAAGAGAACGTCTATTTGCTGTGGCGGAAAAAAGAGAAAGAAGATATGTCCCACGCGGTGAACATCGGGGTGTGACACCTGAACCATATGTTCAGGGATCCACCGCTGAAAGGTCCCGGTGGAAAGGAAAACAAGTATGGAGGCCAAAGCCTCAAGGAAATGAAAAAGAAAGAAGAGAAAGGAGGATTGATCTGGGCGTGACATCCGGTGAGGCTTCACGGAGATCCGCCCCCATCTACGAACAACGTCAGAAGTGGGCCCCAAAAAGGACCCATAATGACATTCCTCCAGACGGTAGACACCTTGGAGAATCCTCCAGGGGATCCCGTCGCTCTCCATCCCCTCCAAAGGAAGAGACTAACTTCGATCGCAGTCCACTAGTTGAAGAAGTACCTGTGCCTAATCAGGAACCGGAAATCCAATGGCGTCGTCGCTCGGAGATCCGAGTATTGGAGGAAAATATAGATGATCAAAATCTAGAGGAAGAAGAACTCCTTGAAGGGGAAGAAAATATTGGAGAAAATATTGATGAATTTATGGAGGAAAATTTAGAAGAAAATATTGATGAATTTCTAGAGGAAAATTTAGAAGAAGAAATTCAAGAAACAAATGACACTCTGAATATGGAAGTTGTCTATATGGTGACACATATAGACATCGACGATGGTGCCAATTATGATGATGATGAAGATGAAGAGCGATGGCAACCGCCACCCAGGCAAGTATATCGTCGTCGTCGTCGAGAAGGGTCCACCACTGACAGAAGTCGTCATTCTCAAGAAGAAGAAGAAGTGGAGGAAGTAGATGAAAACCCTTCTGAAGCCGAGAATGTCACACTCGCTGAAATGCGGCGACAAATAAGGTGACAAATGAGGGCCAAAGATAGAGAAATCTCTCAGTTAAATGAGAAGATGACTGAGATGATGACTCAAATGGGGGCAATGATGCAGATGATGCAGAGAACTGTTGCTGTTGGTGCCATGCCCAATCCTCCTGCTGACCCTCCGAACTTCCAAGTGCCACAAGGTTCAGGAGTACAAGGAGCTCCTGAAGGTGGTCGCGAAGCCCATAATATCGTTCGTCAGCCCACCCCACAAAATATTGCAAGTACTTCCGAACTAGTAACTGCTGCGAAGTTGGAAGGAATCATCACAGAAAAGATCAGGGCTATTATAGCCGTCGATAAAGCAGAAAAGTTGGTGGGCAAAGGTCGTCCGTACCCGGCTGAGTACGACCAAGTACCGTACCCAAAAGGGTATTCTGTACCAAAGTTCAATACTTTCAATGGTACTAACAATCCCCGACAGCACCTGGCACAGTTTAAAGCCACCTGTGGGAATATAGGAGGAAATGATGCCCTACTCTTCCGACAGTTTGTTAGTAGTTTAACAGCAACGGCTTTCGAATGGTACGCTGAACTACCGAATGATTCTGTGAAAACCTTTGCGGAATTAGAAAATATGTTCGTGAAGAGATTCGCTAGTGCAACTGAGAAGATCACAATTGCTGACCTCGCTCTGGATAAGAGAAAAAGAGAAGAATCAGTGACTAAATACATCACTCGCTGGCAAAATTTAAGCATGAAATGTGAGCAGCAGCTTGAGGAAGAACATGCAGTACAGTTGTTAATGGGCAATATTGATGATAAGATGCAACCCTTCCTGTGCATGGCTACAATCAACACATTTCAAGACTTGCTCGATATAGTGGCCAAATTTGAGAAATTGAATTTGTCCAGATCAGAAAATCACGCTGATAAGCCCAAGAAGGCTAAGGCCCCGGGTGCTAGAAGGGGTGAGACCGACTCTATATTCTTCTCTAGAGCTGATAGAGAAAAACAAATGATTTATAATGTAGACAAAGGCAAACAGCCGATGCCATATCAAGAAAAGCCCAAACAGGCCTACAACCCCAACCCCCAGCCAAAGTTGATACTAGGGAGAAATGATAAGTCACGGACTTATCAAGCTGGAGGCCAGAGACAAGCAATAGGAACTGGTGATAGAACGTTCCAATCCCTCAAAGATAAAATGAATAAAGAATATTCATTCAAAAGGGAGAGTGTCGCCAAATTATTTCGACAAGTGTTGAAATCGGGTCTAGAACTGCCTGAATGCAAGAGACCAGAAGAGTCGAAGCACACTGGTGACCCAAATTACTGCCCATATCATCGGGTGCTGAGCCATCCTATTGAAGATTGCTATATCTTCAAGGATTGGCTTGAAAGAAAATATCATAAGGGAGAGATCACATTATCCGACAATGTATTGTCTCACCCTAAAAAGGAATCAGCTCGGGTAGTCACATCATCTTCCGTACCCCTGGTTGAAGAAAGAAGAAATGAAAAGAAGCCAATTCAAGAAGAACAGTGGGAGACTGCGATCTCCAAGAAGACTGTGAAAATGTTGAAGCAGCTTGAAGGAGTTCCAGGTATAAAGTGGAAGTCTCCTGTTGAGCCCATGATAAATTTAAAGGAACTGCCGATGGTGCGAGCTCCTATTTCTAAACAACTCTCCAATCAAGTTGGTACTTCAAAGTCTGGAAAGGTGAAATCCTCCAAGAGAAAGACCAAACTGAAGAAGCCCAAGGAGAAAAAGACTGTAACTCAGAAGGTTATTGACAGTTTGGATGAGTACTACCAGACTGTGAGGCGACCTATCAAGCTCGCTGACTTCATGTCGGAGCTTAAGATAGACGAAGCCGGAGAAGATGATGAGAATTCTCTTCCAACAGAAATATGTCGGGTCATCTCGGTGACACCGAGTACTTTGACAGAAGAGGAATACACAGAAGTACCTTCTGAATCTTGTATGATGGCTTTGTCAATGGATTACAGTTCAGAGGAGGATTTGTATTTTCCAGAGGGAGACGAATCAGACCCTAGCGTAGCGTCTCGGATGGGACATGTAAACCTGGGTGGTGATTCTGAATCAACAGATGAGTCCCTAGATGCAACAATGGCTGATTCTGAAGAAAATGCTCCGTTAAATGACTCTGAACCGGAGGAGATTGCTCAAGTGCAGTTAAGAAGCGACAAGGTACTACCGCCTCCACCGAAGAAAGGGGTCTCCAATAAAGATAAGGAGAAAGAAATAGTCATCAATGACGATATAATCCCTAAAGATTACAAGAAAAAGAACACCTCAGCCAATGGGATAGACTATAATATTTTATCCCATTTGAGAAAAATCCCAGCACAGCTCAGCATATACGATGCTTTGGTGATGTCTAAAGACCTTCGGGAGACTCTGATTCAGGCTCTCAAAGATCCCGAAAGATACGAAGCATATTTTGCTGAACGTAGTTTGACTGAAGTTTTACAAGCTCGTAATGAGCCATTCATTACTTTCTCCGAAGAAGATATGATGCTTGGGACTGCAGACCATAACCGTCCTCTGTATGTCAGTGCAGAGAGCGATAAGCTGATTATCAGTCGAATCCTAATCGATCCTGGATCATCCGTGAATCTGATAAGCTTGAAAGCACTGAGATCCCTCTGCCTTGATGTAGAACACCTCGGGCCAGATAAGCTGATGGTGCATGGTTTCAATGAGAAAGAACAGAAGACCCTTGGATCATTCATGCTCCCTCTTGTATTTGGAGAGCTCCACACAGAAGCTAAGTTCCATGTGATTGATGCGGATACTTCATTCAAGGCGCTATTAGGTCGTCCCTGGTTGCATGAATATGGCATTGTCCCGTCAACACTACACCAGTGTATGAAGTATCTCAAAGATGGAGAAGAGTTCAGGATCTCTGGTGACATTCAACCCTTCACAGTTCATGAAGCAACAGTTTATGATGATGCACGGTACTTCATGCCAAAGAAGCAAAAGTCTTCGAGCTCTCTCGAAGCTAAAGCATCAAATTCGAAGAGTATAAAGCGACCTGAACAGGAAGGTGATAAGAAGCAGGTGGGGAGAAAGAAGGCAGTGCCGACTCTTCCCAAAGCGCCGACCATTCCAAAGAAAAAGAAGCATGTACCTCATCTGGGAAGTGACACAGATGAAGATGATGTTACTCCTGCTAAATCTCGGAAAGTGTGCCAGTCAACAGATGAATGGAGCAGGCATGTCGAATTTTCAAATGATGATTATGACTACGACTCCATTTACATGAACACGGTGCAGAATGTGTTCTGTAGAAGAATTGACAGCCTATCAATTTCAGATAGTGTACTCGTAGTCACGCGTGTTCCTTTACAACATTTCAAAGAAATTATTCCGCGCGAGGTGCATAAAGTTGAAGAACTCGCCACCCTCTATCTGCCTCCCCGTAAAAATGGGACTATTCCAAAGAATGTGTTATATTCTACGGGAGTTCGTGAAGAGGAGAATCATGATTGGGATTGCATGATCCTCGATTCTGAAGAGTTATTTCCTACGAGGCTACCTAGGTTCAATACCAAAAATATTCAAAGAATGCTACGAAAGCAAGTCAATATTCCTACTACCAAGAGACAACTTCGTACAAGTTTGGGCCTCTGGTATGGGAGGAGTCCGCGTCCGTTACAGCAGAAGGATAC
Organism: Dendrobium huoshanense; assembly: GCA_016618105.1. Lineage (NCBI taxonomy): Eukaryota > Viridiplantae > Streptophyta > Magnoliopsida > Asparagales > Orchidaceae > Dendrobium > Dendrobium huoshanense. Next base: position 51,594,847 of record CM028358.1, read on the forward strand.
AGACGCATATAAAGGTATTGGATTCATCAAAAGAAAATCTCTCCGGAAAGAGATTTGTCGTGCCATCACATGCGTGGAAATTGAATCCGAAGATGGTGATGTTGAAGAGACATATGAAGCTGATGATTATGATGAACAGCCCGTAGAAGCCGAGCCTACACCAGAAGAGCTTGAAGATGGTGGACAGGCAGCCACTATGGATGAACTAAGAGAAGTAAACTTGGGAACTGAGGAGGATCCTCGCCCAACCTTCATTAGTTCTCTCCTACCCGAAGAACAGATAGAAGAAATAAAAGAACTCCTATGTGAATTCAGGGATTGCTTTGCCTGGACATATGCTGAGATGCCCGGCTTATCCCCTGACGTAGCAATTCATAGATTAGCAATCAAACCAGATGTAGCACCCGTCAAGCAAGCTCCAAGAAGAATGAGATTGGAGATTGAAGAACAAGTGATTGCTGAAACAAAGAAATTAATAGAGGCAGGCTTTATTCGAGAAGAAAAATATGCTGATTGGATCGCAAATATCGTTCCAGTGAAGAAGAAGAACGGCCAGATTCGTGTCTGTATTGACTTTAGAGATCTCAACAAAGCGTGCCCAAAAGATGATTTTCCACTTCCTGTATCCGAACTCCTGGTGGACAATACGTCCAACTACGACATGTTCTCCTTCATGGATGGATCGTCAGGATACAATCAAATCAAAATGGCGCCCGAAGATGAAAAGCATACATCGTTCAGAACGCCCATTGGGATTTTCTCTACACAGTCATGCCCTTTGGCTTGAAGAACGCTGGTGCCACCTACCAACGGGCGATGACTCACATATTTGATGATTTGATACATCAGAAGGTCGAGTGTTATGTAGATGATCTTGTTGTTAAAAGTCTTGGCCGACATGATCACTTAAAAGATCTCAGAATCGTATTTGAGAGAATCAGAAGGTTTGATCTGAAGATGAATCCTCTCAAATGTGCTTTTGGGGTCTCCTCTGGCAAATTCTTGGGGTACGTTGTTCGTCATCGAGGTATAGAGATCGACCCCAACAAAATTAAGGCGATCACGGAGATGCCACCACCAAGGAACCTTCGACAGCTTCGCTCGTTGCAAGGACAACTAGCTTTCATTCGGAGATTTATATCAAATCTATCGGGTAGGTGCCAGCCATTTTCAAAGCTAATGAAGAAAGATGTCCGTTTCAAATGGGACGCAGAATGCTAGGAAGCATTTGATAGTATCAAGAAATACCTGTTGAATCCGCCCATTCTAGCAGCGCCAATTCTGGGGAAGCCTCTTATACTGTATACAACAGCACTAGAAGAGTCCCTCGGAGCACTATTGGCCCAGAATAATGAAGAAGGCAAAGAAAATGCGCTATACTACATCAGTCGAAGGTTGATTGGAGCAGAAAGCCGTTATTCCCCAATTGAAAAGCATTGTTTGGCGCTGATTTTTGCAGTTCAGAAACTCCGCCACTATATGCTATCACATAAAATCACACTGATATCAAAGATCGATCCGCTGAAGTTCTTGATGACAAGACCAGCGTTGACAGGTCGTTTAGCCAGATGGACAGTATTATTATTGCAGTTTGAAATCATATACATGCCACAGAAGGCGGTGAAAGGACAAGCCTTGGCAGATTTCCTCGCTGCACACCCAATCCCGGCCGATTCTCCACTAAATGACGATTTGCCCGATGAGCAAATAATGCAGGTCGAGGAGGATGAAAAGCTACCATTCTGGGAGATGTACTTTGATGGGGCATCATCTATTAGACATGTCCAAACTCCAAATGTTGCAAGAGCCCGAGCCGGAATTGGCCTCATTTTCGTAGCACCCGAGGGAGGCATAATGAGATTTTCTTTCAGTTTGACTGAACCACGGACCAATAATGAAGCCGAATATGAAGCTCTATTAGCAGGGTTGGAGATTGCGATCGATGTCAGAATCCAACATCTCCAAATCTTCGGTCATTCTCAGCTCGTGATAAATCAGGTCCTGGGTATCTACAAGGTTGGTAAAGTCGAATTGGCCCATTACCATCGGCGAGCCCTCGAGCTTCTGAAGCAAATACCAAATGTCAAAATGGCTCGAGTTCCTCGTGGACAGAATGCTAAAGCAGATTGCTTAGCAAAACTGGCTAAGGAAATGACGAACATCAATGAGGAGAGTCATATATTCATTGGAGTTTACACTCGTAGGATCTTGGAGCCCGCTTTATTACAATTCCCGAGAGCAGAAGGAATTCCAGATTCAAGTCAGCAGGATGAAACTCCAGTTGACCCTCAACCTCTCCATCAGATCGTTATGGAAAATTATCCAGAAGAACATCATGTGGCCAAGAGACGTAAAGCTAGTCAAGTTTCAGAATCGTGGTGGCGTTGTTTAGATATTGAAGTCGAAAATGATTGGAGACAACCATTCATTGACTACTTCAAGAAAAACATACTCCCGACAGAAAAGTCTATGGCCGCACAAATTCGAAAAAGTGCATTATGATACGCATTTGTCAATGACACGTTATACAGACGAGCGTTTGATCAAATGTGGCTAAGGTGCTTGGGGACCAAGGAAGCTGATAAAGTGGTAGCAGAAATCCACGAAGGGCTTTGCGGAGCACATCAGTCAGGTCCCAAAATGGCCGCTAAAATCAAGAGGATGGGATATTATTGGCCGACAATGGTCAGAGATTGTATTGACCATGCTAAGAGGTGCCACGAATGTCAAATCCATGGTGATGTTATACATCAGCCTCCAAATCCTTTGCACCCAACAATAGCATCCTGGCCATTTGAATGCTGGGGCACAGACATTATTGGTCCAATAGATCCGCCGTCATCAGCGGGACACCGCTTTATCCTAGCTACGACAGACTACTTTTCCAAGTGGGCAGAAGCGGCTCCATTCAGAGAGGTCACATCCGAGCATGTGATCAACTTTTTCACCCACAATGTAGTTTACATATTTGGTGTGCCACGCCGCATAATCTCGGACAATGGTACTGCATTCAAAAGTACAAAAATTTACAAGTTCGTTGATCGGCACAAAATCGATTGGCGATATTCATCTATATACAATCCAAGAGCAAATGGATTGGCAGAAGCATTCAACAAAACACTGGTGAAATTGTTGAAGAAGATTCTCACCAAGAATAAAAGAGAGTGGCATACGAAAATGGCAGAGGCACTGTGGGCGTATCGTACAACCTATAAGACGCCAACCAAAGCCACTCCTTACTCTCTAGTGTTCGGTGTTGAAGCTGTATTACCATTGGAGATTGAACTACCGTCACTCCGGGTAGCAATCCAGAACGATCTCACTCAAGAGCAAAATGCCCGCCTCAGAATGGAAGAGCTCGACGCGCTTGATGAACTCAGGTTACAAGCTCAACAAAATCTAGAAATCTACCGAGGAAGAATGACAAAGTCTTTTGTCGAATGGTGCGTCCTCGATCGTTTCAAGAAGGAGAATTGGTCCTGGTGCTGAGAAGACCAATCATCCCGCACCGAAGAATCGATGGCAAATTTGTATCAAATTGGGAAGGCCCCTTCGTCATCGAGAAGGTGTACCAAGGAGGAGCATATCAGTTGATCGATCTGAACGGTCAGAGGCCTATGCCACCTATCAACGGCCGACATTTAAAGAAATATCATGCATGAAAATTCCATATATGATATATCTTTTTATGATCAAAATTTTACGTGCATATTTATCAATGCATGTTTACTCATATTTTGAAATTCTCTTATATAGCAAGAATGCATTTCAAGATCCCTCATCAGACTGAGGGTATTTTAAATATTTATTCGGGTCGACATCGTGCCGTATGCCAAGATCCCCGAATATATATTTAAAATCTCAAAAATACAAAGCCTATCCAAAATATCCCTGCGAGACAGGGGGCATTTTATATATTCATTTGGGTCGACATTGTGCTGCACGTCGAGATCCCCAAATGAATATTTAAAATTTTATATTCCAAATTTATTCCATTCTAAAATGTCCCTGCGAGACAGGGGGCATTTTTAAATATTTATTCGGGTCGACATCGCGCTGCATGCCGAGATCCCCGAATAAATATTTAAAATTATCAATCCAAATATTCTTTTATGCTAAAGAATACAAAGATTTCTTTTTCAAAGTATATGCAGGTGATATCTCAAAGATCGAGACAACACGTTCTCCAATAAACCAAAACTCAAAAGTCATGAAAGAGACTTTTGTGGCTACACACTCCTACAAAATTGAGCCGAAGAAGCTTGAAGTCTTCCAACAGCCTGAAGCTTAAGGTTCGAATGGGTGTAAAAGGTCGGATCCAACACGCCCAAATATGGCCGGATCGCTGGCAGCTCCGTCTACTCAACAAGCCATAAGAAAGGCCGTAGTAGCGGAACCCCCACTTCGTCAACCCGTCAGTATGGACTGTATGAAGTATGAAGGCAAATTTGACTCGACAAGTTCAAGTGATCGTAGTCTACAAAATTCTCCAAAATGACTGGAGAATCAAAGTTCCAGTGGAAAGATGAGTCTCGAGCAACTACCAGATGTTCGTAGGCTCCAAAATCTTCAACCACAAAAGATGACTCCAAATCAACCAACTTCAGTGAAATCAACATTGGGAAGTGCAATTCCCATAGCTCAAGTCTGAAGCCTGAATGGGTGTAAGAGGTCGGATCCAACAAGCCCAAATATGGCCGGATCGCTGGCAGCTCCATCTACTCAACAAGCCATAAGAAAGGCCGCAGTAGAGGAACCCCCATTTCAGCAACCAGAGGACAAAGAGCTATCAAATTCTAGCTCTTCCGATCTGATGAACTCGAATGATTCAGATTAAAGTCTTCTCAAGTGGTTAAGGATCAAGATACTACCTACGTTCGCCGTTCGGTACTATCATCTAAATCCAAAACCTGCAATTCCTTCAACAAATCCGTAAAGCACAAAGCGAGGATCGAATGAACTTTTCTTCAACAAGTACGCCAAAGCACAAAGCAAAGGACCGAAGAAAATTATCCCAAAGTTCACACAAAGCCCAAGGATGAACTAAGTGGATTCTGTCATCAACAAGTCCGCTATGCACAAAGCTCTGGACCGATGACTTTTCTCCGTCGACCTAATACAAACCTTAGGGTTTAGGTCATCAACATCTACTCCTTCAACAAGCCCGCCAAAGCAAGAAGCATAGGGCCGAAGGTACAAAAATCACCTGACAAGTCAACAAAGAAAAATCAGGTAATTCTCCATCAATGTCCGCAGCACAAAGTACAGGGCAAAAGAAATCAGTATCTCAACCATCTATTGATACATCAAAGAAATCTATGGAGGAAGAAAACTGTAGTGTGACATCCAAACAAAATTTTGGAGATCCACTAAACGCCTTAGTGTGACATCCAAGCAGAATTTTGGAGATCCACTAAATGAAATCCCTAGTGCGACATCTAGAACAAATGTCTAGAGATCCACAGGGTCAATCAGCATACAACAAACGTGATTCGCTCTGGATGCGAACAACATTTGTTGGGGGGAATTTGTTGACCTTAGTGTTATACCCAAAGAAGAAACATGAGCACTCAAAATCATACCAGGAACCTATCGGATCCAAGAATCCCGCTGGCAGAGTCGCTCCCGCAAATCCCGCTCCATACCTCGTATCCGTCGAAGATACCCGCAAATCCTGCCGAAGTCTCGCCGAGACACTGTGCAGCAGCGCCGTTCTGGGATTTCTGCAAAAATCTCGCGACAGCTCTCCGATCTCTTTCCATTCACGCCTATAAAACGAGAGCAAAGCTCTCGTTACTGGATAAGCACTTCCGATCCAACCCCAGCTCCCAATCTCCTTCCCCATCGCAGAGCTCCCGTCGTTGCTTCCCTCCGATCTTCACTACCCGAGGACGATCGGAAGCCCCAACCTCCACGCCTCCTCCGACCGATCTCCCATCCAAACTAGCCCAGGCCGACCGAGCTCTCACCCCACGCGATTTTCGATTTCTTCCGGTCCCGAGAGAGAGAGAGAGAGAGAGAGAGAGAGAGAGAGAGAGAGAGAGAGAGAGAGAGAGAGAGAGAGAGGGAGAGAGAAGGAGCTCTCTTACCTTCCGATTCCAAGCAGCCGACGAGACCCCTTCTCCGCCCTTCGTGGTCGTTCGACTTCACCTACACCGACGACTTCCCCTTCCTGTAGGATCGGAAGTCACGACCTTTTGATCGGACGGGAGTTCACCCGCCAGCGATGAAGGTAACTCTCTCCCTCACACGTGCTTGTTCGGCCAAATCCCGTAAACTCGTCGAACCAGAGGGATTTTCCCTCTTTATTTTCTTATATTTGTTATTATTATTATTATTATTATTATTATTATTATTATTAATTATTTTTAATTATAAATTAATGGCAGTTAATTAAGATTAATTAGAATTAATTAATAATTATAATTAATACTAATTAATCATGATTAATCACATGGTTAATTAAATATTAATTATAATTAATATAATTAATTGTATATTGATTTTAATTAATTAAAGTTAAATTATAATTAAACTCTAATTAATTATTAATAATAATATTTAATTTTAATAATAACAATAAAATGAGTAAAACAAAAATGCTATCTCCCTCAATCCACGAGTCAACACCGTAAAATCCCGCGAAGGTACGGATCTTCTAAACTCAGATTCTCGCGTCGTTGTTTACAGCAGACCGGAAAAACTCCTATACACGCCTTTATTGCGCGTGGTGGGATGGGACGCCGGTCGGATGCTTACGACGAAGCGAGCAATCGCCTAAACTCTACTTCAATGTTCGTGGCGCACCGGAAAACCGCCTATACATGTCTTTATTGCACATGGTGGGAAGGGACCCCGGTGCAGCACCTATGGCGAGGCGGGGTCACTCATAAGTACCCCCGAGCGGGGGGAAAGCAAATTGTGTATTTAAACAGGTACCGTCAAAGACCCCATACACGCCTTTATTGCGCGTGGTGGGATGAACAAAAAAATCACGGCCGCGGTGTCCTTGTCAGAGGGCACCTACCATACACGCCTTTATTGCGCGTGGTGGGAAAGGCCCAGTTTTCTCGTAGTTTTCCCCTAAAACGGGGGAGACGCCGGGAGGCTGCCGAAATTTCGGGTGAAGACGGACCGTACTTGGACTTGATTTGCACATCAAGTGAACAAAAATGAGACTCGTACCTAGACCTGATTGAACTCCAAAGACACTAATAAAAGACTTAATTCAAATTCAAAATTGAAAAGAACATGAAATTGGACTGGACTCGAGCAAGAATTTGATATTGAACATTCAAACTCAAATGACTTGAATCAAATTATAAGACTTGAACTTGCAAGACGAGCAAGGATGTGAATGAACAATCAACTTGAACTTGTACTCTGGACCTGAACATTAATGACTTGAACAATTCGAACTCAAGAGAGTACTTGAGTTGGACTACAACGGACATAGAAATGATCTTGTGCATTGAGCTCATGAATTTGATTTGAACTGGACTTGGAAGAGTTCAGGCTTGAGTCCGATTTGAACATCGTTGGTCCCTCACATTCGACACCGATCAAACCACAACACTTCTTACGGATGTATTCAGCGTAGCACACAATGAAAGCAAATGCCCATTAGCGCCAATAACCATCCGATCGAGGACAGATACACATGTTCTTTGCAACTAGAAGGTAGTTGATTCAAATGTCTACGAATGTGAAATGGCCACAATAAGAAGTAAATCTCCTACGACAATCCCTATAACGCCTGTTGATTGAGATGGCGATACGGGAGACCAATGATGAATGATCCGCCTTCCTACAACCAAGTGCAATCATCAAACCACCTGAGATTGGTAAAAAGGTGGATTTGATGCAGGAGCAATGGTTCTTCTACAAACACTCCTAGGAGCTCGTAGTAGATACAACAATCCCCACCAAGTCAATGCACTATAGAAATGAACAGTTAAAAGGTGTATGACTCCTACTCATATACAACAGCCAAAAGATCTGCAACACATATCAGCTCTCTACGAAGACAAATATATGTGTCAAATGCCACTTTGGGTAGATACAGAAAGACTTCAGTAAATGCAGTATCCTGAAGTCAATTTCAGTCTATGAAGGAATACATCTACCTGTCCACTCATAACAATGACGGATGTACTACATGAGCCAAACAACTACAACGAATACAAGCATCTACGAACCTGAAGCAGGAGATTAGTTAGTGCACTATAATCCGCCTACAAAAATCATTAAGTAGTGCACGACAGTCTACCTGTACGAAGCAGCGAACAATTCTATCCAGAAGCTGCTACGCCACCGGATCTGCAACATTCGTACAAGCAGACAGAAGGCGTCTACAATTATTTCAAAGTACCCCTGCACGTGCACTATAAATTGTATACACATAGGTACACTAAAAGGGGTAAAAATAATTATAAAACCCGCATGGGCCCCTGCGAGCGTGTTATTGGTACACACGTGACGCCTAGGGATGCTGCGCGGGTTGACAAGTGAATTCTAGTTCGAACCCGATCCTCCTATATGGATCAATAGGAGTCGACAAGGTTCGAACTCTTAAACAAATATACGGTTGCTACGACCGGTATATTTGTCTTAATACATTCATATTAGGCCTTTAAGGCCTATAACAATATGAATTCACTAATAAAGGCACGAAACCTACGAAACCCGATCCTCTGTCAACAATCTGACAGAGTTGACAAGGTTCAATTCACAAAAGAGAAATGACCCCCAAACACCCCGATGATGGCCGTGTTGAATGCAGATCTCAACCAGAGGGGTTCCCAAATAATTTCCAATGCCGTTCAAAATATCCAAAAATCTCAAATAATCCAAAACTCCACAAAAATTCCAAAAGTCCAAAAATATTTAAAATGAAATAAATCCATTAACTCGCTTAAAGCAAAATTCATCCACCCTCCGCAACAGTTTGTCGGGGCGGACAAATTAAAATTAACTCTAGCTCACAAAGAGCCAAATGCCTAGTCGAAAATATCACTAGGATCCATTCTCAAACAATCTCTTGCCAGTAAGGACGTGGTACGTGTCCTCTAACCGGCAGTTTCGCCGCCAAATGGCACTGCAGTTAAACGGTTATGACCCGGGGCCCTCTGAACCGAGTGGTTTTGCCGCCAAATGACACCACGGATAGCGGTTATGGCCAGAGCCAATACGCTCCTTAATGGCGTTAAATCCTTGAGATATGAATCAATAGGATATGATCGATAGGGCACAAAGCCCTCTGTTAGCTAAGGTGGATTCAAATTTGTCCCCTTAGACAAACATTCAACCCCGGTCTACAAGGTCCCCTTGGACGAAGCAACCCATGGCTGCCGACAAGGATCCTTCTGTCAGGTTGGGTCGACTACCTCCTCTGACTAAGTAGACCAGGGACCACGATGGCCTGGGACGACGGAACCATGGGATCTTGATCGGGTCTATCATCCATTCCCCCACCATCCGCTTTAAGTGCACGATGGTGAAATTTCTACTTTAAATATCAAACTTTCCAAACATTTCCCAAATTCCCAAATCCAAACCCAATTTTCAAAATCCAAATTCTACCAATATCCAATCTTTCCAATCTCAAATCTATTGCTGCTACTATATGCCAGATAACACGTATTCTATACGTATCTGATTGACGACTAGCCTTAATCGAAAGTTCTCTCTCGTGATCGAGAGGGGTAATTAACTATAGGGGCTTGCGCCTATAGGAAACCAGAACTCAGATCATAAAGTCCTCGTAAAATGAGGGCGAAATCTCTGGGTAGTGTCTTATCTACAAACCCATCTGCCTTCCAAAATTTACCCCGGAACTTATTCCGTTAAAACTCCCTCGCCGAATAAAGAAAAGCGAGCGGAGGCCGGGGCCGAATTTTCGGAGCCCACAGTTTATTTATATTTTAATTATTGCAATGTAATGAATTATATACTTAATTGATTGAAATTCATGATTCTGAGAAGTCCTTAGGGTGGAAGGACAAAGTTTTATTCTAAATGCACATTTTGACAAGGCTTTCCTTTAACATGCTCCTCCACTATTATTGCTATCACTTAGAGAATTTGGAAGGACAACGACTACATTTTAGAATGTTAACAGTATTACTTAGCTTTTTCTTTCTTATAAAGTATTTTGAATATGCTTAGCAATGAACATGGGCAAATACTACCTACAAACAACTCAATAGCGATCCTTGCCTTGTTCCCTCGCCTTCTTCATATGCTAATTGTTCTCCACTTGATCTATATTGAGGAGGCAATATGGCATCGACATCAGCAAACCTCTCATGGTCGCATGGACTATTCACAAGAGTTGAATCTAGAACTTCATCAGGAAGGTTGGGCAATGTTTCCTCCAGAAATGACCTCACAGTCTGCACAAACAAAAACTTCCACCTTAGTTTCTTACAAAATCAAGGCATAAAAGAGAACCTGGAAGAGCAAGAAATGGACAGACAAGTCAACTGTTTTGCCCAGATTACAAGCCAAAAAACTTTATTAGAAAGTGATAACATTCGAAAAACAATAACCAATTTTTTAGGCTTCTATGTGAACTCTACAATTTGGAAAATTTTTAGGTGCGAACACCGGATGTAGAGATATATCCGGACATCCACTTAAAATTTGACACGTGGAGTGGAGTGAACTTTTTGTATTTATTTCTTACTTTATATATTTAATGTGTCCGCGGAACTTTAAGCAAAGCGCACAAAAAACGCAGGTAAAGCGCAACTGAAACAAAGTAAAAAAGCGCAACAAAAGAGCAGTCAAAGAGCAACAAAAAGTGCAATTAAAGCGTAGGTAAAGAGCAGTCAAAGCGCAGTAAAAAAACGCAATAAAAGACCAGTCAAATCGCAACTAAAGTGTAGATAAAGCGCACAAAAAACGCAACCAAAGTGCACTGCACGTGTCAAATTTTAAGTGGATGTCCATACGTATCTCTACATCCGGTGCCCGCACCTAATAATTTTCCCTACAATTTCGTGGCATTTTCTTTGGTGATCCATTTGAAGCAGACCAAACACTTCTCACTGTAAAGAAAAACACTAACAGGCTACAATATCACTGGACTGAGATAATGAAGATGGATCAAATAATCGAAGAACAGGAGAAGCTAGGGTTGCTTGAACCGATCAACCTCTTTTACATTAGTTTTATCATCTGGGTTACCCACCCCCTTTGCTTCTATTGCTGCACAAAAATTTAAAAAAAAAAATCTACATTTTTATGCCTTTGTTTTTTGTTAGGGGGTTGGGGTGCCGAATTCACATACGTGTGTAATGTGGAGTGGGTTTTTCATATGAGATTGATATTTAAATTTACAACTGCTTAGTGGCCTCTTAATTTATATAGAAAGCTCGGTGAGCTTTGAGCTGGAAATTTTGCATCACCAAAGTTTGCTTCTGCATAAAGATTGGTTGTATATATATCCACGCACACAAATAATCATGTAGAAAAAGCTATCATTTAAAGCCAGAAGGGTTCAGACACATTCAGAAAGACAAACCTATTGAAATTAGCATCATCTTTAGTAAAAATGGAGGCCCAGTAATTAGATTGGTCGAAATCTGCAATACGTATGGCCGCTTGATTGCTCAAGTGGTTGAGGATTTCACTCTCCTTCTGAAGGGCGTAGGGTCAAAGTCATATTGCTTGGCAACTTTTCAATCAACATTCCAAGAAAAATTCTCAATACGTATTTCCTTACCTTAATTACAAATTTTTATTTCAGTTAAACTGAATTTTACTCCTGAGGCTTTTTTTTGGAACAGCTTTCTAGTACTATGTTTTCAATTATTGCTTGAATAAGTTGTTTTTCATTGCTTCAATATTATTTTTTAACTGATGTTTCATGACTCGTATGAATCTTGTAAAATCTGTTTGAATTACTTGTGTTTTGAAAAAGTTTTTATTATTGAAAATGATTAATTTTACGTGAATACTTTTATAACTTAAAGTTTCCTTTCACTTGATATTCTTTCATGTTTATCTAAGCACAAAATGTCCAACATTGAGTGCTTAATGCCATTGATTTTTTTTTTTTTTTTGAGAAAATTCCATTAGATAAAAGAGGCATTACAGCACAAGCCCAAAATAGAGGCCACATATAAGAGAAATATAGTGTGAGAAAAAAAAAATTAGTGTCCAGCCAAATAACCTAAGCAAGACAATGAAAAGGAAAAATCCCAACGCAACTGGGCTCAGACCACCACTTGGTTGTCAGGCTTGGGCCATTTAAAGAGGAAACAGAGGCAATCACGTCGATTCAAAACACATCAGGTTCACCAAAGTAAAAGTCCAAAAATTCTGGTAAGGAAAAGGACCACCAAGGTTGCAAACCAAGTCATGGTCATCCACAGGGCTGTTGAATCTAGTAATTATGTTGTTAAGCCTAAGGTAATGTCCCAAGGCTACCAAAAGGGGGGGGTGAATTGGTAGTTTAAAAATTTAATCCCTCTTTGAAGATTAAGTTGAACCAAAATGAAAATTTTTTTTTTAAAGTTTTTCTAGAAAATATTTTTCAACCACAGAGTTGTTAAAAATTAAAATAAAATGCGGAAACATAAAAAACTGTAAATGACACCAGATTTATAGTGATTCGGTCTATAACCAGACCTACATCCACTCCTCAAAGGCACCCTCTGAGTATTGCACTAAAACCAATAGTGACTCTCCTTTTACACCCGTAGCAAGGCGGAGAAGCCTTTACAACACACTCTTTTCACCACTACCCGGTGCGATAGAGAACCGTCGTCCTCCAGTGTTGGCAGAGAACCGTCCGTCCTTTCACACTCTCCTAGTGTGGGCAGAGAACCCTTTCGTCCTTTCACACTCTCCTAGTGTGGGCAGAGAACTCTTCTGGCTGTTCACACTCTCTAAGTGTAGGAAACGATCCTTTCGGTATTCACACTCTCCAAGTGTCGGCAGCGAACTGGATCTCCTTGACTGATCTGCTCACAAGAAATCTAGAAGGAAGAAATAAAAGAGTGAAGTAATCCCAATTCACAAGTAGAGATTCTTACCTTTGAACTCCAAGTGAAGCCTTCACGCTCCTATGGTAGGAATCCTTCTTTGAATGCACTCTTCCACTCTCTCCTTAGCTATTCTCTCAAGAGACACGAAGATCAAATGACAAAAAGATAGGGTGGCAGTCTAATTTGGACTATATATACAAAAGACAAGAAAAACCACCCAAAAACTGCAAGTTTTCAATTCTGTACGCAGAGGATCGTCCTGTACGATCGTGGATCGTCCTGGACGATTTTACTTAAATGTTTTGAAACGACCCTTTTTGTACATGTGTATGAAATGTCTTCGTATAGCTGATCGTCCCGTACGAACTAAGTTCGTCAGGTACGAACGGTTATTACAAGGTCGGTCTAGAAAACTGCTGAAAACCGTTATAAGTCGGTTAATCGTCTGGACGAAAATCGGTTCGTCTGGACGAAATTTTTACAGAGAGCAGATCGTTTTCTGACGATAATAACTTCGTCTGGACGAAAATTTTATAGAGACCAGATCGTCCTGGACGATAATTAATTTCGTCTGGACGAAAATTTTACAGAGAGCAACTCGTTTTCTGACGATAATTAATTTCATCTGGACGAAAATTTTACAGAGATCAGATCGTCCTGAACGATAAAAATTTCGTCCCGGACGAATAGGACTTAGAAAATTTTTCAAGCCAGTTCCTATTCGTTTAATGTGCTCAATAGGAGATAACTGTCTGATCGTCCCGTACGATCTGATATTGTCTCGTACGATCAGTATAACTTATATATGATCTCCTTATGTGTGAGTGTATGTTTTTATTCACTCAATTACAATCACACCATTTCAAATTTAATTCAAAGAAAAATACAAGCTTCAAATTCACAAAGTATCTCATGTTGAATTTGATTTGAAGTTTTCGTAGTCTGGAGTCTGATTTTCCTAAAATGTTAGTACACACAAGAGCAAATACAAATCTTCTAAAATTGTTAGGAGATAACTACACATTTGAACAATAATGTTTGGAATCATCAAAACTATACAAGTTGCAAAAATGTAAAGCATGCAAATAGCAATTATTTTAACAATCTCCCCCTTTTAGTACACACAAAATAATTATTATTTGTATGATTTCAATTTAAACAAATCTCCTAAACTCCCCCTGAATTTATGAATACATGAAAATAAGGAGGCATTTTGAACCAAAGAACAAAATTTTTGTTTTTCAAAAAATTTTAACAAAATTACAAAGTTAAACACAAAAACCAAAATGCAAACAAAACAATTAAAACAAAACAAAACATACAAACACAATAATTTCTTCCCCTTTTTGACAACAACAAAAAGTGAAGAAGAAATAGACAAGAAATGTAAATAATTATATGAAATTCATTTGAAAATTTAATCTAAATGGTGATTGTCATAAGGTATACAATCTAAAACTAATAACATTAGGTCAATCATAGAAATTCATAAAATTTAAGAAGTGATATAATATTGTAAGTAAGAAGAATTTATTAAAGACATGATTCAATTTAGACATTCGAATATAGAAAATCATTACAAGAGAGATGTATAAAAATTATATATTTCAAAGTTCAATAGAATATAAATGAACATAAGATCAATTTGAATTAAGAGATTGAAAGAATTTGGAAAGAAGAGTATTACCACATGTGGCGCTTTGTGCATCTTTTTCAAATTTTTTGGTCACATTTTTGTGCATCTTTTGACATTGGGCTAATTTTGTATCTTTTTTTCATATTTGCGAACCTTTACGCATTCCTTTTTGATTTTTGTACTCTTTGTACAATATTCAAGAGTAATTGAGACCAAATCTTTCCAAAATCAATAATCTAAAATTTCAAATATTTCTAAGTGCATAAATATCACTTGAGCATAGAAATACAAAATAAGAAAACATATATATTGCAATAATAATATTAACTTTTATGTAGTCTAAATGAATATACATGAATTTAAAAGTTCTAATTATAACAAGTTATAAACAACTTTTAAATTTAAAAAGACTAGATTTTCTAATGTAATTAATCTCAAATTACAATCTAATTTAAGCACAATTAAGATTAAATAAGACTAATGAAATTCATAAAAATTTACCACATTCCAAAAACAAACCAAATTAGAATCAAGTACAACATGCATTGATATTAATGAAAAGGATTACATATTTTTTTCATAATATTAAAACAACTAAGAAAATACACTTAACTTTTTAATAAAGACAACTAAAACAATCACAAAAAAAAATAAACACTAGCACAACAAAATATTTAAAACAAAAACACTAGTACAACAAACATAAAGAAATTCATCTCTCATTTTCTATTCTTCTGGAGGAGGAGGAGGAATGCCACTAAACAGATTGAAGTAGGAGGCCATCATCATAACATTGGTATTGATTTCATGAACTTCATTTCTGATAATACCAATGTCCTGTTGCTGCTGCAGGAGTTGAGCATCAATTTGATCAAATCTTTGATCAACATGAGTCTCAAGTCTGTCAAATTTCTCAATCAAATTCTGATAATCTGATTGAGGTGCAGAAGTTTGCTCTCCTTCTTCTTCTTCTTCAGAAGCACTGGCATGTGCTTTCTTTTTTTCCTCCTTGAAAATTGCTCTGAAAGAAGCATCATTGTAGTAGACTGGCTCTTCGTATTCATCATCAGGATGCACTAAGTTGTATTTCTTTTTCAAAATATATGTAACTAAGTGTCCTAATGAGATGTTCCTTTTTCTCTTCTGCTCTGCATGTCCTATTTCTCAAAGCCCATAGAGATGATCTATGATAAGTTGGGCTTCATCGATAAACTTACAATCCATAATCAAAAAGGTTAGAACAGAAAGAAGAGGGGTAATATTGATTCTATCACCAGCTTTGGGAATGATTGAAGATCGAAGAATATGCTGGATGATTCGAGCATTCCTGGTCATTCCTGAAACTCTAGCAACATGATATGTTAGGCCAATTTCTCTAATCACCCTATTGACTTGATACCATTCGAATTTATTTTCACACATTAGGGTGTGGGCTCTATATCATTCAGTTCTTAAGTTCAAAAAGGCACCAATGTCGTGCTTGGTGATTTCAACTTTTTGTTTGAAAACAAAAGAACTTATGCAGGAGTGGTCGGAATTTAAACTCATGTTGGCTAGAAAGTAGAGAAAGGTTTGTTTGTTGTAAAGGTGGACGAGAGAAAGAATGAATTGAAACTGGGTGGAGGCAAAAAGATGCATTACCTTAAAGTTTATCTCGCTTTGAATCAGAATGCGAGGTGTGATTTTGGCAGATGCAAAACGAGGAAAAGATTCCTCATTTGCTTTTGACAGGAAGTTTTCAGAGTTATTCCTGTGAGGTTTCTTTGCCAAACACCTTTTGTCTTTTGCTTGAGGAGGCCATTGTCGATTTAAGGTCGAAAGAGATTGAAAGTGAAGTTTGGAGATGTGATTGTTGAGTTAAAAAGCCTTCATATTTAAAGAAAAACGATACGTTCGTCCTGGACGAAAACAGTTCGTCCTGGACGAAAATAATCGTTCGTCTGGAAGAAAAAAGTTCGTACAGACGATCCAAATCGTCCAAAATGAAACGGCTTTTCGTAATCAACACAATTTACGATGTGTCCTTTCGTACAGACTTTTGACTTGACCGATCGTACAGACGATCAAAAGTTAATTCGTTTTAATGTTAGTTGAAAACCGTCCCCTACTATGAAACGACATTTGTTCGTCTGGACGAACAAAAAATTCGTACAGACGAACTTCACATTTAAAACTGCCTTATCCACTCAACCGCTGCATTCAAACGTCCCGACGTTTGAGAAAATAAATATTTCGTCCTGGACGATCATTAGATCGTACAGACGAACTACATTAAAAACTGCTCTCAAAACGTTCCATATCACGTAAACTGAATCTAACACACATCATCCAGTACGAAAAATTTCGTCCCGGGCGATTTCCACACATTTTTGGATTTTTGAATTTTTTAATGAAGAAAAACAAACAAAACATTCAAACCACAGAAAACAAAGGCAAAACCACATACTCTAAAATAAAGTCAATCAAAACACTCAAAAATCACAAAATTCAAAACAAAAAAAATCAAAGACAAATAAACTAAGAAAACATAAATATCAATGTTGCAAAAACATTTTTATTTAAGCATTCAAATCAATAACACCAAGCCTTGTTCTTATTGTACTGAAGGTATCAAAGGCTAAAGGTTTGTAAAAATGTCTGCAAGTTGATTTTCAGTTGAAACATGTGTGAGTTCAATTTCTCCCTTGGATATATGATCCCTTATGAAATGATGCCTTATGTCAATGTGTTTGGTTCTAGAATGTTGAATAGGATTTTTGGAAATACAAATAGCACTAGTATTGTCACAATAAATTGGAAGTGTCTATAGTTAATCCTAAATCAATCAACTGTTGTTTTAACCAAAGTACTTGTGCCACACAACTTCCTAATACAATGTATTCTGCTTCTGCAGTAGATAGTGTCACTGAATTTTGTTTTCTACTAGACCATGAAACTAATGAATTTCCAATGAATTGACATGTTCCAAAAGTGCTTTTCCTATCCACTCTCACTATAGAAAAAATGGCCTATACCGGCGGTTTTGACCGGCGGTTTATAGCCTGTCGGTACTACCGACGGCTCCGCCGGCGGTTACGCCGTCGGACTCTAACGACGGCCAGTCGACGGCTTAGCTACGATACACCGTTGGTATTACCGACGGTCGTTAAACCGCCGGACTACCGCCGGATATCAACGTGAACCGGCGGTTTTCCGGCGGTCTGAACCGCCGGTGATAAGTGATTTTGTTTCGGCGGTCTAGACCGCTGGAAAACCGCCGGTAAAAGCCCTAATACGAGCCCCCTCGCCCCGCTCATTTCATTTTCCCTGTTTCCTTCTCTCTCTCGGTCGCTCGCTCTATCGGCTCCTCCGCTCGTCCGATCAGCCCCCGACGAAGGAACTCCGACCGCCGACCCCATTCCGACCGCCGCCGACCCCAGTCCGACCGCCGCCGTCCCAGTCCGACCGCCGCCGATGAGTTTACTCCGACGCCCGACCGCCGACCGATTCCGACCCCAAACAAACCGATTTCTCTTTTAAGGTTATTTTTTATGGTTTTTCTTTGATTATTTGTTGATATTATCTTGTTAGTTAATGTTTTAAACTTTAAAAATGTGAGAGAGAGAGTTATGGTGCATAGGTTTAGGTGTGCTTGGATTAATGCTTATAATGTTTCTCAAAATCAATTTGGATAAAATGCATAGGTTTAGGTATGTGTGTAGTTCTCCCTAGATTTGGCTAGGTTGGCTAAGACACAAGTCCTTAATGGTTGTTCCTAATGGCACTAGATTATTGGCAAGCAAATCAATGTTCTTTTAACCCTTGGACATTAATCACTATCACACTAAAACATAGCAATCATGAGCAATAAAAAGTGCACTAATACCATATGGAAGGATTTAATAATAAATTATTTAGTTATAGATCATATGATAATCTATGAACTTAAATAATTTATTATAAAAGAATAGATATATCAAATTAAGTTGAGATGATTAGGTGACATGTGTAAACATATCCCAAATCAAAGTCAACCTAATTTGATAGAATAATCATGTATAGGTTGGCAATTAGTAACTTAGGTTAATATGACATTGGAAATAGATTTTAACTGAATTATACATGATTATTATCTAAACTAAATTTCAGTGAAAGGATGACTTTACACTGGTCCCATAGAATTCTAACATGCTTGAATTGAATTTAAATTGAATTGTTTACTAATTTGCAAAAAGGGGTTATGACACTAGTTTTCTATATTGAGTTTATTAAAATCATTGTAATCTAGATTATTTTGAATATCGTATATACTCTGTAGATGAGCATTCTTTATGGTTTGAGATGATAGCTTGCTCTGGTGAAATAATAAATTACAAGAGTATTAGCAAGTAATAAAAAAAGTAGGTTTAAATTCTCATTTAGATCATGGGGCGTTACAATTCTTGTGCTTTGGAAAAACCTATTTCCTTGGGCATTATATATATTTAATATAATATTTATTTCTTTCAAAATTCATATTTTATTATGAGAAGAACACTATTAATATAGATTTTAATATGAATGAGAATAAGGAGGACCAAGTCAACCAGGGTTGACCACCTTGCCCCTTTAGGCCTCAAGTCAAATAAATGCAACATATGGATAAGCTTTTGTTCTTTTAGAGCATGATTAAGTCATTCAAAGCATAAAAATCTATTTCGATGTATAACAGATTGTTTATGCCTCCAACATGTAGGGTACGTTTACTTCAACGTGCAAATGACTATCCAAGAAGAGAGATATTGGATGTATAATAGATTGTTGCCGGGTCGAAAAGGATTGACAGTTGAATTTATGCAGGGAGTTGAAACTTTCATTCAAGTTGCATCTCAACTGCCTTCCTTTCAGCTTGATAAAATGTTTAGATGTCCGTGTTCGAAGCATAAAAATCTAGCATTCCTAAAGCCCGATGATGTGAAACTTGATTTATATCGTAGGGGATTTCTTCCAAACTATTGGATTTGGACATCACATGGCGAGTACGAGCCACATAGAGATGCTCATGCTGGTTCATCTACAGCTTATGAAACATTTGATGAAGATCAAATGAGTAGACCCTATGAAGACCTTATTTTTGATGTAGCAGGTCATAATTTAAGGTCTAATGTGGAAGAGCCACCAAATACAGAGACACAAAAATTCTTTGAGTTATAACATTCAGCTCAAAAGCCAATTTGGGAAGGTTGCAGTACGCATTCGGAATTATCCATTGCAGTGAGGATGCTAAGTATTAAAACTGAGTATAATATTCCCGTGAGTGTTTTTAATGACGTTATTGGTCTTATGAAGGAAACTAATCCGGCTGACAATATAATTCCTCAGACTTGTACCGAACAAAGAAATTAGTATCCAAGCTGGGTCTCACTGCTACAAAGATTGATTGTTGTATCAATGGATGTATGTTATACTATAAGGATGATGCAGCAGAAGTTATTTGTCGCAGCTGCAATGCTCCTCGTTTTAAGCAGAACTCGGGAAAACAACGTCGTCCAAAGAAAGATGTGCCATATTCCCGTTTGTTTTATTTACCAATCATTCCAAGACTTCAGCGGCTCTATGCATCAATGAGTTCAGCAGGCCATATGAGATGGAATAAGGAGAAAATAGCAAAAAGTGATGTTCTTTCTCATCCATCAGATGCTGAAGCGTGGAAACATTTTGATCGAGTGCATCCTTCATTTGCTGCTGAACCCCGCAACATAAGATTGGGATTATGTACTGATGGTTTTACTCCTTATAGTCAAACAGCTACACCGTATTCTTGTTGGCCAGTTATATTAACACCATACAACCTGCCACCAGAGATGTGTATGACTACTCCGTTCATGTTCTTAACTCTGATTATACCAATAAACGAGGATCAGATCAAATTTTGAGAGGAGAGGAGCGACCCGTCTCAGAGACATGTTCACGGACATTAGAAAGTCCGGGCAGAGGCCTAATTGGATTGGAGAGGGCGTTTGGGCAGATTTGAGTAGTGCTTGGGCTACCCCGGAGTTTATAAAAATGAGAGAGCAGAATAAACAGAACAGAGCCTCTGACAGCGACGGTTTAGGAAGCTCTCTTCATACTGGTGGATCTGTACCTCATACAGAACATAGGCGGCGACTGGTAAGTGTTTTGAATTGGTTTATTGCATATATTTATGTTAGTATAACTAAGCATCAAATTTGCAGAAAGAGCACCTGGGTCGGGAGCCAACACCATTGGAGCTGCATACAAGAACTCATCAACATCAAGCTGACCACCAGTGGGTTGATGAGAAGTCTAAGAAGGCTCATGTGAGTAAAATTTTTTGGATTTTTAGAATAAAAATTTATTTTAATAAAATTATTTGTAACTCGCAGGATGATTTCTTACGAGCTAGAGAAAGTCGGCAGTCCACTGGCGAGGGATCATCTTCTGGATCGGCCCATATTTCTGAGTACCAGACATGGTCAGAAGTTGTTGGTGGAAGACAGAGGGGGAGGGTATATGGCATGGGTTCACAGGCTTTTGCTATTGAGGGCAGTTCATACACCTCTGCATTTCATGATCCAAGTGGAGCTGAAGAATCTGTAAGTGAGAGGGTTGCAGCACTTACTAGAGAGATTGAAGAGATGAAAAGGGTTCAAGCTAGAGAGATTGAAGAAATGAGGAAGGCTCAGAATGAAATGCAAGCACGGTTGCAATCCTACACAGCTGGAAAACAAAGGAAGAAGGACCAACAGGAGCAGCCATCTGCAGACAGTGAGGATACCGATGATGATTAGATGTTTATTATGTTTGATGAATGTATTAATTAGAACTTGGGAACTTCTGAACTTGTGATTGTAACATTATCATGAACTATCTTGTGTATTTGTGATTGTAATGTTGTGATGAATTTTGTATTTTCTGGTTGTGATGAATATAGCGGCGTGTTGCCCAACATATATATGCTTTTTCTGCAGGTTTAGACTTTAGGGTGAACCTCCCTCAAATAGAGGGATGCTGTCAATTTTTTTTTTCAGGTGCTACAGGTTTCCGGCGGCTAACCGGCGGTTTGGCCGCCGGAAACTACGATACCGGACGGACAAGATAAAGCCGCCGGTTATATTATTAAACCGCCGGTACTTACCGGCGGCTTATCGACGGCCATCGGCGGTTATACGATGGACGCACGACGGTTTAAACCGTCGGTCTAACGGCGGTCTACCGGCGGTCTAACGGCGCCGTCCGGCGGTCTAATGAACCAGACGATGCCAGGTTTAACCGCCCGGAAAACCGCCGGTACTTTGACCGGCGGTTTGCCGGCGGTAACAATACCGGCGGCCACACCGCCGGAGTACCGACGGTTAAAATTCCGGTGTTCACGGCGGTATTAGCCGCCGGCAAACCGCCGTAAAAATAAACCGCCAGTAAAAAGCCGTCGGAATTGGTTTCCTACGCCGTTTTTACCGGCGGTTAACAAACCGCCGTTAGACCGCCGGTAACATAAAAAACCGCCGGTTAGTCTACCCTAACCGCCGGAAAAAACCGCCGGTTTTCAGCGTTTTCCCTGTAGTGTCTACAGCCTGCAAAGTCAGAATCTGAGTATCCAATAATTTCAAATGAAGAGCTAAACTTAGGATACCAAATCCCTAAGTTTTGAGTTCCTAGTAAATATCTTAAAATCCTTTTACTGCTGTCAAATGTGATTCTTTTAGATCTGATTGAAATCTAGCACATATATTTCTTTTGATCAACAGATTTTCCCTTAAGGTCCTTATCCAACTGAACTGAGGAACTCATTGGTGTACTAACAGGTTTAGCATTGTCCATTTCATATTTTTTGAGGATGTCCTTAATATATTTAATTTGACTAAGAAATGTACCTTCCTAAGTTGCTTAATGCTAAATCCTAGAAAGTAATTTAAATCTCCCATTAGACTCATTTCAAATTCACTACTCATTGTTTTAAAAAAATCATCACAAAGATTTTTATTTGAAGATCCAAAGATGATGTCATCCACATAAATTTGAATAATGAGTATATCCTTTCCAAATTTCCTTAAAAAGAGAGTTGTATCCACACTTCCTTTTTCAAAAGATCTTTCAAATAGGAAGGTGCTCAACCTCTCATACCAAGCCCTAGGTGTCTGTTTCAATCCATATAATGCATTTTTTAACTTGAAAACATGATTTGGGTATTTAGAATTTTTAAAACCTGGAGCTTGTTCTACAAAAACATCTTCCTCAATTACCCCATTTAAAAAGGCACTCTTGACATCCATTTGAAATAATTTAAAACCTTTAAAACAGGCAAAGGCAAATAAAACCCTAATTGCTTCAGGTCTAGCTACAGGGGCAAAAGTCTCCTCAAAATCAATTCCTTCAATTTGATTATACCCCTTAGCAACTAATCTAGCCTTATTTCTAATGACTACTCCTGAGTCATTCATTTTATTTTTGAACACCCACTTGGATCCAACAACACTTTGATCTTTTGGCCTTGTAGTTAATTCTCAAACTTTATTTCTTACAAATTGATTTAACTCTTCTTGCATGGCCAATATCCAAAATTCATCAGAAAGTGCTTGATCAATGTTAGTGGGTTCAATAGTTGAAATAAAGGCTGAATGATTGACTTCCTTGTTTAATCCACGCCTAGTTCTAACACCCTCACTTGGTTCACCTATAATCAATTCCTTTGGGTGGTTTTTAGAAAATCTCAAATCTCTAGGCAAAGGGTACTCTTTCCAATTTTTCTTCCATATTTTCTTCCAAATTTAATCTATCAATCTTTTGGGAGTTTTCTTCAATTTTCTTCTTCAACGACATTTGGCTCTTCCAAATTTTCACATTCATCAAATACAACATGTGTGGTTTCTTCAATGACTAAAGTTCTTTTGTTGAATACCCTATAAGATTTTCCAACACTTGAATATCCAACAAAAATTCCTTCATCTAATTTTGGATCAAATTTTTCTAAGGCAGATTTTCCATTATTATGTATGAACACCTTGCAACCAAATACATGCAAATGAGACAAATTAGGTGTTCTACCTTTTAGCAACTCATAGGGTGTTTTATTCAAATTTGATCTCACATTCACCCTATTCAGAACATAGCATGCAGTGCTAACCGCCTCAGCCCAAAAATATCTAGGAAGCGAGTATTCTGCCAACATTGCTCGGGCGGCTTCTATTAATGTTCTGTTTTTCCTTTCAACTACCCCATTTTGTTGAGGGGTTCTAGGTGCAGAAAAATTGTGATCAATCCCTTTTTCTTTACAGAAATTTTCAAATCTTTCATTTTCAAATTCTCCTACATGATCACTTTGTATAGAAATTATTTCACTTCCTAGTTTCCTTTGAATGCAAGTAGAAAAATTTCTGAATTCCTCAAACGATTAACTCTTATGAAAAAGAAATCTAACCCAAGTGAATCTTGAGAAATCATCCACTATAACAAATCCGTATACCTTCCCTCCTAGACTTACAGTTCCTACAGGTCCAAAAAGATCCATGTGTAGAATTTCTAAAGGTTTACTGGTCCTAAGATCTTTATTGGACTTAAAAGAGAACTTCACTTGTTTTCCTAATTGACATGCATCACAAAGGTGGTCCTTAGTAAAGTCTAGTTTTGGTATACCTCTCACTAAGTTCTTTTGGGTAATTCTCCTAAGGTTTTTCATACTAGATTGACAAAGTCTCTTATGCCAAAGCCATGATTCATCAAAAACAGTTTTCAAACAAAAAGCAGTAGGAGATTGAATACAATTTAAATCTAGCATGTAGACATTGTTTACCCTTTTTCCATTTAAAACATTTTTCCCATTTAGGCTTATTATGTAGCTAGTAGGTAAAAAATTTACATTATAGTCCTTATCACATAGCTGACTTATGCTTAGCAAATTATGTTTTAAACCTTCAACTAATAACACATTGTCTATGAAATTTTTTTTCAAATTTTCAATCATACCTGATCCAACCACTTTCTTTGTGGTATTATCTCCAAGTGTAACCTTGCCTCCATTCCTGGCTTCCAGCATTATGAATTGAGCAGTATCTCCAATCATATGCTTTGAACATCCGCTGTCCAGGTATCATATGCTCTCACGAGGTCTTGTGTGAGAGCACACCTCTTCTTGATCTGATTGTTCAACATTATCTGCCATCAAGCAAAGGTTGATGACTTCTTCTTCTTTTTCAGTCTCAGATGAGTCTGAAGTTGAGTCCGCCCAGAAAGCTCTTTGAAACTTCTTCTTGCCCTTCTTTACCATTGGTTTCTCCTCTACCTTCTCCTTGCTAGGAGTGGCTTTGAGTTTTGGACAATCAGTCTTTATATGACCTGGTTTCCTGCATTCATAACAAATCACTTCATTAGAAACCTTGTCATTTCTGTTATACTTACCTCTATTCCATTGCTGGCGTCTCTTCTGCTTCCTCTTTAAAAAGCTTCTGAATTGTCTCTTCATCAATGCAATATCGTCTTCATCCTCAGGTTGTGAGTGTTCACTCTCTGACTCTTCCACATTTAGTGCAATATTCTTGTCCTTTTGTGGTTCACCTGCATCAATCTTTCTTTAACTTACTCCTTGCTCATAAGCAATGAGTGAACCAAGAAGATTGTCAATAGAATAAATGTTCAGATTTTTAGACTCTGTAATTGCAGTAATTTTAGCATCATAAGCAGTAGGTAAACAACGAAGAATCTTATTGACCATTTCAGCATTAGTTAATTCCCTACCAAGTGCATGCAAAGAAGTGAGAATTTGTGTGAATCTTATGTACATGTCTGAAATAGATTCATTTGGTTTTATGCGAAATAATTCATAGTCATGTAACAAGATATTGAGTCTTGATTGCTTAACCTCATTTGTCCCTTCATAAGTTATACAAAGTCTATCTCATATGTCCTTTCAGCTTTTGCAAGTTGAAACCCGCATGTAGTCTTCAGATTTTAAAGCACAAAAGAAACTATTTAAACATTTGGCATTTAATTGTGCTAAGACACGTTATTATATAGTCCAATTAGGTTGTTAAGCCTAAGTTAATATCCCAAGGCTACCAAGAGGGGGGGGGTGAATTGGTAGTTTAAAAATTTAATCCCTCTTTGAAGATTAAGTTGAACCGAAATGAAAATTTTTCTTTTAAAGTTTTTCTAGAAAATATTTTTCAACCACAGAGTTGTTAAAAATTAAAATAAAATGCGGAAACATAAAAAACTGTAAATGACACCAGATTTATAGTGGTTCGGTCTATAACCAGACCTACATCCACTCCTCAGAGGCACCCTCTGAGTATTGCACTAAAACCAATAGTGACTCTCCTTTTACACACACAGCAAGGCGGAGAAGCCTTTACAACACACTCTTTTCACCACTACCCGGTGCGGCAGAGAACCGTCGTCCTTTTACACAATCCCCAGTGTTGGCAGAGAACCGTCGTCCTTTTACACAATCCCCAGTGTTGGCAGAGAACCGTCCGTCCTTTCACACTCTCCTAGTGTGGGCAGAGAACCCTTTCGTCCTTTCACACTCTCCTAGTGTGGGCAGAGAACCCTTCCGGCTGTCACACTCTCCAAGTGTAGGAAGCGATCCTTTCGACTATTCACACTCTCCAAGTGTCGGCAGCGAACCGGATCTCCTTGACTGATCTTCTCACAAGAAATCTAGAAGGAAGAAAGAAAAGAGTGAAGGAATCCCAATTCACAAGTAAATATTCTTACCTTTGAACTCCAAGTGAAGCCTTCATGCTCCTATGGTAGGAATCCTCCTTTGAATGCACTCTTCCACTCTCTCCTTAGCTATTCTCTCAAGAGACACGAAGATCAAATGACAAAAAGATAGGGTAGCAGTCTAATTTGGACTATATATACAAAAGACAAGAAAAACCGCTAAAAAACTGCAAGTTTTCAATTCTGTATGCAGAGGATCGTCCCGTACGATCATGGATCGTCCTGGACGATTTTACTTAAATGCTTTGAAACGACCCTATTTGTATGTGTACGAAATGTCTTTGTACAGCTGATCGTCCCGTACGAACTAAGTTCGTCCGGTACGAATGGTTATTACAAGGTCGGTCTAGAAAACTACTGAAAACCGTTATAAGTCGGTTAATCGTTTGGACGAAAATCGGTTCGTCTAGACGAAATTTTTACAGAGAGCAGATCGTTTTCTGACGATAATAATTTCGTCTTGACGAAAATTTTACAGAGACTAGATCGTCCTGGACGATAATTAATTTTGTCTGGACGAAAATTTTATAGAGAGTAACTCGTTTTCTGACGATAATTAATTTCGTCTGGACGAAAATTTTACAGAGACCAGATCGTCCTGGGCGATAAAAATTTCATCCCGGACGAATAGGACTTTGAAAATTTTTCAAGCCAGTTCCTATTCGTTCTATGTGCTCAATAGGAGATAACTGTCTGATCGTCCCGTACGATCTGATATCGTCCCATACGATCAGTATAACTTATATATGATCTCCTTATGTGTGAGTATATGATTTTATTCACTCAATTACAATCACTCCCTTTCAAATTTAAATCAAAGAAAAATACAAGCTTCAAATTCACAAAGTATCTCATGTTGAATTTGATTTGAAGTTTTCGTAGTCTGGAGTCTGATTTTCCTGAAATTTTAGTACACATAAGAGCAAATACAAATCTTCTAAAATTGTTAGGAGATAACTACACATTTGAATAATAATGTTTGGAATCATCAAAACTATACAAGTTGCAAAAATGTAAAGCATGCAAATAGCAACTATTTTAACAAGGGCATGCAGGGATATTGCCTCATCATAGTCCAAAGCCAATTTCAAAACCACAATAGAGTAGGTAAATAACCCAAGCAACCGAGCCATAGCTCACCAAAACCAAGCCAAAACAAGTCGCATCAGAACATCCCAACCCAAAAAAACTGAGGCAGCACAGGAGAAACAAAAAATAGCCAGCCCTGCAAATGAAAACAAAAAGAGAGAAAATTCTTATCTGTTAGATTTGCATCGACGCCGTTTGCCACTGCGAGAGAAAGGGGTTCCAAAGCACGAGACACCTCCAAACCATACTAACTCTTGTATGCCCCCCCCCCCCCCCCCCAAGTCATCCTCTAGATCACACGAAGAGTCGTGAGAATCATCCAATCAATCAATTTGCCTGAAACAGGACTCCCCTGACCTCAACAAAATTTGTTACTTAAGAACGGCGAAATTTGCTCGACAGAAACATCAACCAAAGAATCACAAACAACACTCCCCCAACAGAGGGATGTCTGACCTGAGCACCATGATCCAAATGACCAACACCATAAATCTCCTCCACTCCAAGAGTCAAAGCAACACAACAATCCTCAACGACACTATATTTAATCAAATTAACATCGCTGACTCAAGGAAAGCTACATTAGAAGAAACCAAATTATTAGAATTAAGGCAATCAACATCACCCTCAACCAATGTAGCCATATTTTCTTGCTCCCCAGCATTAATTACAGAAGGATCACCCCCATCAGAAAGAGATACATCACCAACACAATGATCCACCCCAACTAAAGGCAGAATATCACCAGCATTTTGTGAAGTATGAGCACCTACCGAAGGTCCCTCCACCATAAGAGGGAAAACATCTCTCACATGACTCAAAGATTGATAATGGGAGCAATACGGGGGAAATTCTTTCATCTCAATGGTATCCCACAGAATCATAGCCAAGCCACACTTGATTAGGATAACATTTAGTAAGATCTAACTCAACAAGTATACGAGCCACCGAAGGTCTAGAGCCGCTAATAGTAACATTATCAATACGCAAGGGTCTACCAAATAAAGACCCTGACCCATGCAAAATGCGAGGGGAAAAGACATGCGAGCAGAGGTAGGGAAACACCCAAATGGGAATAACAGGAGATTCAACATTCACATCAAAGTGAGGAGAACACTTGAAAAGCTTTATATAACAGTTGTTGACAAAATATGAATGATGGGAGAACACCCAACAATAATCCAAATCATTTCTCAATTTAATCAAAATATTCTTAGGGTTCAACAAAATAACAGAAAATTCACCAATCAATTTCAGATTCAGAAAAAATTTATGAATGGAATCGAGCGAGGGGTAACGAGCAGGGAACTTCCTAACTAAAGCAAACTCAAACGGAGCAACAAGAGAACTCATTTCATCTTCTGAAATCAACAAAGCAGGAAAACCATGGCGAGAAGAAGATTTGAACAGAGGAAACGTTGGAGAAGCCGCTCAACAGATAAAACCTCACGAAAAGACCGCGATTTGTGTTTTACATCCAAAAAATCGGGTCACTCAAGCGATGAGCAGCCATGACGGCTTTTAGGAAGAAAAATGAGAGAAAAAACATTATAATAACAACATTATTTAACTTTTATATGTATGATAATGCCAAATTGACAAGCACGTGCTTCATGAGATTTGTAGAATTGTTTTGAATTAGGCTCT
Organism: Dendrobium huoshanense; assembly: GCA_016618105.1. Lineage (NCBI taxonomy): Eukaryota > Viridiplantae > Streptophyta > Magnoliopsida > Asparagales > Orchidaceae > Dendrobium > Dendrobium huoshanense. The sequence continues at coordinate 51,623,914 of CM028358.1, forward strand.
TGTGTAGGTTTTCGCTGATTAGTTCAAAATGGTTAAGAATGCTTTTTGCCAAACAATGCCTTAGTATTTAGCAAATGATTTCATTTTTTAAATAACCAGCAAAATAATTAAGATGAACAATTAGAATGACATCGTACTTTTCCCACCTTTTCCTTTGGCTCTTTCTACTTATTTTCCTCTGGTTAATCGAAAATGATTATAGACATTTTTTGTCATGCAATGCCCTATTAGATAGGATTCATTTTTCAACTAATCTAAGTAGAAGAAATGAATATGGATGATTATTCTCTATCAATCTATGTATAAGTACTTCTCTGGTTAAAATTTGTTGAGCAATCAGTGAATCTGGAAAATTATGTAGTGCTCTTCGCCGAGGAAATGAAGCTAAATATTTAGTAGAGATGGGCCCTTCAAATCCATAACTACTAACACTATAGATTTTTGTACGGAAGGGCAGACGAGCAATATAGTATTGAAGGAGCAAATAAGTAAGAGATTATAGAATTCCTTGGAGAGTATTAGCTAGATAAGACATGTGTTTTTTTTTTTTTTTTTTTTTTTTTCTACTAAACAGAAAATAGGTCTTGAAAAGGTCCAAAAAAAACACGAGATGATTAAGCGCAAGTTGTGAAGAGAAGTTGTGAAGGGGTTCTTTTTAGATACCTTGCAATGCCTTAATGCAGCATCAGCCGCGCGTTTCCACCGACTATTCCCAGGTTCTGAATGAAAAAGATTTAGCAGAGGCTGCCATAAAATAAGACAGGATGTTAAACAAAAGTTTATTAAAGCATACAGAAGCAATAATAAATAAGAAACCTAGAGATGTGAACTAAATTTCCATCAATTTGTTACAAATACTTAGTATTATCGAACTAATTGATGACTTCCACTTAAGAACTCCTATATTTATGCAGGACAACTTGAGGTTGGACTTCCTAATAGAACTAATATGATGCGTCATATATACTCACGCAAATAAAAATTAAGGATTCGCATAACGCAAGTTATCAATCAATTCAAAAAATCATTTAGAAAAAAACTAAGACAAGATAAGTCATTAAGCCTGGTTGACAATAAATTGATTGTCAATATCTATGAAACTCAGCAATTATTTTCAAACAAATAAAATCAATGAGCAACAACAACAACAACAACAACAACAACAAGCCTTTATCCCACTAGTGGGGTCGGCTACATGAATCCTTTTTCTTCATTGTGTCCTATTAAAAGTCAAATTCTCGTTTAAATCTAATAAAGAAAGGTCATTCCTAATATTTTCTAACCAAGTCTTTTTAGGTCTACCCCTACCTTTCTTAACATAAGTCAAATCTAATACCTCTACTCTCCTAACCGGGTCATCGGAAGGCCGCCGTTTTATGTGACCAAACCATCTAAGGCGACTCTCTCTAATCTTATCTTCTACTGGAGCTACTCCAACCTTTTCACATATATGCTCATTTCGTATCCTATCTCTAAGGGTAAAGCCACTCATCCACCTGAGCATCCTCATATCTGCCACACTTAACTTAGTATTATGCTTCTCTTTTAATGGCCAACATTCGGCACCATAAAGCATTGCAGGCCTCACTACCATCTTATAGAATTTTCCCTTAAGTTTGAGGGATACATTTCTATCACATAACAAGCCCGATGCATTCCTCCACTTCAACCATCCAACTTGAATTCTGCTGATAATATCCCCATCTATTTCACCATCACTCTGAACAATAGATCCAACATATCTAAAACGTGTACTCTTATTAATGACTTGATCGCCCAAAGTCACAATCCCCTCACTAGGTCTATTACTACTAAAATTACACTCCATATATTCCGTTTTAGATCTACTCAAGCGAAAACCTTTAGACTCTAAGGTTGACCTCCATAATTCAAGTTTACCTTCAACTCCATCTCTAGTCTTATCAACAAGAAGAATATCATCAGCAAAAAGCATACACCAAGGTACATCCTCTTGCAAATGTCTAGTGAGAACATCCATGACTAAAGCAAAAAGATATGGGCTTAAGACTGATCCTTGATGTAACCCAACCGAAATAGGGAAATACTTGGTCAATCCACCTTGTGTTTGAACAAAAGTAATAGCTCCTGCATACATATCTTTAATGATTTGAATATAAGCATTATTGACTCCTTTCTTTTCAAGAACTCTCCATAGCACTTCTCTTGGAACTTTATCATATGCTTTTTCTAAATCAATAAATATCATATGTAGATCCTCCTTATTTTCTCTATATTTCTCCATCAAACCTCTTAATAAATGTATGGCTTCCATAGTCGACCTACCCGGCATGAATCCAAATTGTATGAGAAACATTAGTTTCACGCCGCAACCTATGCTCCATAACTCGCTCCCAAAGTTTTAAAGTATGACATATTAACTTAATGCCTCTATAATTCGCACAATCTTGTGCATCACCTTTATTCTTAAAAATAGGAATTAACACGCTCATTCTCCACTCATCTGGCATCTTTTCAGTCTTGAAAATAGTATTAAAAAGTTTAGTAAGCCATTAAATTCCTTCATCTCCTAAGCATTTCCACACCTCTATTGGAATATCATCATGTCCAACAGCTTTTCCACCATTCATTTTCTTTAAAACCTCTCTAACTTCAGTTTTACTAATACGCAGATAAAAATAGAATCTTTATTTTCATTTAGGGTGCTAAGGTCATTATAGTCAATCTTATATTCACAATCTTCATTAAAAAGTTTAGCAAAATATCTCATCCATCTTTGTTAAATATCATCTTCTAAGAAAAGTATTTTTTGATCTTCATCTTTAATACACTTCACTTGAACTAAATCCTTACTACTCATATCTCTTTGTTTGGCTAACTTATACATATATCTTTCTCCCTCTTTAGTATCTAATCTATTATATAAATTATTAAAAGCTAATGTCTATGCATCGCATATTGCTTTCTTAGCATCCTTACGAGCCACTTTATATATTTCCCAATTATCAGAATTTTTAAAATTAAACCAATTTTTATAACAAAGCTTCTTATTTTTAATCTTTTCTTGCGCATTTAGATTCCACCACCAACTACTTTTACTATTAGGAGTTTTTCCCTTTGATACTCCAAGGATATCTTTTGCAATTTTGTTAATATCACTAGCCACTTTTTCCCATATAATATTATCATTCTCATGCACAGACAAAATCTTAAGATCTAAGATCTTATTTCCAAAAATATTTTTGTTAATATTCTTTAAATACCCCCATTTAATCCTAGAAAATCGTTTTACTTTATTTTTTATTTTATACCCCTTTATCTTAAAGTCCAAAACTAATAATTGATGTTGGGTACATAAATTTTCACTCGGAATAACTTTACAATCTTTGCAATCTAAACGATTTAGTTTTCTAATAAGAAAATAGTCAATCTGTGTTGTACTATATCCATTTTTATAAGTGATGAGATGCTCATTTCTTTTCTTAAATAAGGTATTAGCAATTGAAAAATCATAAGCTAAACAAAAATCCAATATGGTCTTGCCACCTTCATTCGTTGTTTCAAATCCATGGCCACCATGAATGCTTTTAAAATCATCTACCTCTCTACCAACATGTCCATTTAAATCTCCTCCAATAAAAACTCTTTCTTCAAGAGGTATCTTTTGTATTAATTATTCTAAGTCATTTCAAAAATTTAATTTAGAACTCATATCCAAACCTACTTGAGGAGCATAAGCACTTATAATATTAACAATCTTATCATCAACAACAATCTTTAAAGCTATAATTCTATCTCCAATCCTATTAATTTTTATAACATTATCCTTTAAACTCTTATCTATAATAACACCTACACCATTTCTAATACGACTCCTACCCGAATATCAAAGTTTAAATCCTAAACTATCAATTTCCTTAGCCTTCTCACTAACCCATTTAGTTTCCTGAATGCACAAAATATTTAACTTCATATGAATCATAATATCTATTATTTCCATTAATTTTCCTATAAGGGAACCTATATTCCAAGTTCCTATCCTAATTTTAGTTTCATGGACTAGCTTCTTTGCCCACATCCGTCCTTGATGTGGGAACCCTTGCCTATTAAACACTGCACCCGGGCGCCGGTGCAGTGGCCCTTGCACATTTGTCACTGTATTCAGGTCATACAGCGCGTCGCTTCCAGGGGACGCCCTAGCATTAACACAATTTCTTAAAGGATTCATGTCATTATTGTTCGACAAGTTTTACGCTGGCTGTCAACTACCTAACGCAACCCTCCACTTTTCTCATCCAGGACTTGGGACCTGACAATAGCAGTGTTAAACAAATAAAATCAATGAGCATATTAATTAATTTGCACAAGATCAAACATCCAACATATCACTTTTTTGACCTAAATTAATAGCACTAGTAACTAAACAAGTCAAGAAAGAATATAGAAAAAATATGCAAGGAACAACATTACAAAATTAAGTCACGAACTTGTTGAGAAAGTTACTACTTAACTTTGCATGATTTACATTCTTACAACTTGTATATTTTGATGATTCCAAATATTATTGTTTTTTATTATTATTTTCTCCTAACATATTTTGGAAGATTTATTTTTGGCTTTTGTATGTACTAACTTTTCAGGAAAATTATACTCCATATTGTTAAAGACTTCAAATCAAGATCTACTTAAAAGTTTTTGTAAAACTGGAGTCTGTATTTTTCATTTTATTTGAGTCTGAGAGACTGTGATTGTAAATTGAACAACTTAGCACACACACACACCAGGGGAGAGTTAACATTCATAATTTTTAAAACTGATGGTCAGTTAACTCCCGAACGAGCAAAAGAACGAACAGAGAGGATTAATTTTTTTTCTAAGTACTGTTCGTCCAGATGATGTTTTTCATTCATCCCAGGACGATGGGCTCTGGACGCGTTCATTCAAACGATATTTATCATTCGATCTATGACGATGTTCTCTGGATGAGTTTTTCCAAACGAAATTTATAATTCGTCCTAAGACAATGAGCTCTGTATTCAGCAAAATGAACCATTCGTCTAGACGATGTTTTCATTCATCCCAGGACGATGGGCTCTGGACGCGTTCGTTCGAACGATATTTATCATACATACCAGGACGGTGCTCTTTGGATGGGTTCGTCCGAACGATAATTATCGTTCATCCCAAGACGATGGGCTCTGGATTGGTCAAAATGAACTATTCATACAGACGATAATTATGGTTCGTCCCAGGACAAGGTTCTCTATTCTGGAAACTTAATATTCGTCCTTCTTTTTCATACCAACGGACTTTGAGAAAAACAATTCGTACCGGACGAACCATGTTCGTACGGGACGATGATCGAGTACAAAGGCTGTTCATACCAGTTCATATTAAGTTCGTATACAATAGTTTTTACAATGTTCGTACGTACGAAATTAGATCGTACGGGACGATCATGATCGGTCAGAAATTGAGAAATACAATTTTTGGATGATTTTTCGTGTCTTTCTTATAAAAGGTCCACTTAAGACTATCATGCAATCTTTTTGTCACTTTGGTCATCGTGCATACTGAAGGAACATTAAAGGAGAGAGTGAGAGAGAGTGCTTGAAAGAGAGTTCTTAGTTATTACTACTGGAGCGTGAAGGGTTCACTTTGTTACTCAAAGGTAAGGATCTCTGTTTGTAATTTGTGATTACTTCACTCTTTTCTCTTATCCTTGTAGATTTCTCATGAGATGATCTTTCAAGAAGATCCGATTTTCTGCCGACACTCGAGGAGAGTGAAGAGCTGAAGGTTCTCTGCCGACACTCAAGGAGTGTGAACAGCCGAAGGTTCTCTGCCTACACTTAGAGGGTGTAAAAGGACGAAGGTTCTCTGCCTATACTTGGCGGGTGTAAAAGTATGACGGTTCTCTGCCGCATCGGGTAGTGGTGGAAGAGAATTCTTATGAAGGCTTCTCCGCCTTACTGTGGGGGCAAAAGGAGAGACACTTGTGGTAATATTGCAATACCTGAAGTGGGAGACTTTAGGGAGTGGATGTATGTCGTGTTTGACCGAACCACTATAAATCTTGTGTCTTTTATTTTTCGCTGCTTTTTATTTTATTTCTATTTTTTGTGTTTATCTATGATTGAAAAATCGTTTCTAAAAATTCACTAAATCTTAAATCGATTTAAGAGGAAATTTTTAAATTACCAATTCACCCCCTGTCTTGGTTAGCCGTTGGGACATAAGCTTAGGTCTAACAACCTAATTCATATTTAACAAGTTTCAACAAGTGGTATCAGAGCTTTATTTCAAAATTAAAAATTTAAACTACTTTTTGATTAACGACCATTGCTACATTTGGAAATCGAATTACACCTGAAGGTTACTCCATAACTAGACCCCCCTTATTTGATAATATTCTTTTTGATTTTTAAAAAATCATGCATGTCAACATTTTTACAGTCATTAGATTACCGTATGTGGATCCTAGTTCAGGAAGAGTATACAAAACCAACTAGATTAGTTGATAGTACTAAAATAGAAACACCCTTTACGGATTGAACTGTAGAAGAACGTGACTTAGCACAACTAAATACTAAATGTTTAAATAATTTCTTTTATGCTCTTAAGTTAGAAGATTATATGCGGGATTCCACTCACAAGAGTGGAAAAGATATATGGGATACACTTTGTATAATATATGAATAGACTAATGAAGTTAAACAATCCAGACTTAATATCTTATTGCATGACTATGAATTGTTTCGCATGAAACCTAATTAATTCATTTTTGACATGTATACAAGATTCACACAAATAGTTACCTCTTTACATGCATTGGGTAGAGAACTAACGAACGTTGAAATGGTTAATAAGATACTTCGTTGTTTTCCTACTATATATGATGCTAAAATAACTGTAATTACAGAGTCTAAAGATTTAAATGTTTACTCTATTAACAATCTTCTCGGATCACTAATTGCTTATGAGCAAGGAGTCAAAGAAAGATTGATGCAGGTGAACCACGAAGGGAGAAGAACATAGCACTAAAAGCGGAGGAGTCGGAGAGTGATCTATCACAACCTGAGGATGAAGACGACATCACACTAATGACTAGACAGTTCAGAAGCTTTCTGAAGAGGAAGCAAAAGAGACGCCAGTAATAGAATTGAGGTAAATTTAATAGGAATGTTAAGGTTTTAAATGATGTTATTTGCTATGAATGCAGGAAACCTGGACACATTAAGTCAAACTGCCCAAAACTCAAAGCTACTCCTAGCAAGGAGAAGGTAGAGGAGAAATCAATGGTGAAGAAGGGCAAAAAGAAATTTCAAAGAGCTTTTTGGGCGGACTCAGCTTCAGACTCATCAGAGACTAAAAAGGAAGAGGAAGTCACCAATCTGTGCTTGATGGCTGATAATCTTAATTAGTTAGATCAAGAAGAGGTATATGACCTGACTTACAATGAACTTTTAGAAGTCTCTGAACACATACATGTTGCATATAGGAAATTAAAGAAAATGCATGCTAGTCTGAACTTAGAGTTACAAGAATTGCAAAGAGAACAAGAGATCCTTAGGAAAGATCATGCTTTAATTGATAACAACCACATGAAATTACTTGAAGAGTACGATGATTTGAATAAGAATCATGAAAATTTAAAATCATCCTATGCAGAACTTGAAAATGAATTTAAAGATTTTAAGGATGATTGATAGAGCAAAAATTATCGGATAAACTATACAAATCGTATGTTGGAATACCTTTTACAAATTGAAGATAAAAGCTCTTGAGGATAATAGGATACCCCCAAGACTTGAAGATTTCACAAATCCTATTTTGTATCCAAAATTTATACAATCCATGAAAAAACAAAATAATTATAGAAGATTAAGGAACTCATTTCCTGAAGTCAAATGCTTTAATTGTAGATTGTTTGAACATATAGCACACACATGTACATTAAATAGAAAAATTTATTTGGTGTGGAAGCATAAGATGCATAAACCTAGAAATAACATACATGCATTTATTTATAATTTGCAAAAAGTGAACCCAAACTTGTTTGGATTCCTAGGTCTAACGTTTGATGATTTTGCAGGATCGCTCTCACACAAGGCCTCGTGAGAGCATATGGTATCTAGACAGCGGTTGCTCAAAACATATGACTGGAGATACTGCACAATTTATATCGCTGGAAGTCAGGAGTGGAGACAAGATTACACTTAGAGATAACACCACAATGAAGTTGGTTAGATCAGGTATGATTGGAAATCTTAAATTTTTTTTTATTTAGAATGTACTACTTGTAGAAGGTTTAAATAATAATCTGTTAAGTATTAGCCAGTTATGTGATAAAGGATAATGTGTTACATTTTTCCCTACTAGCTATATATTAAGTCTAAATGACAATGATGTTTTGCATAGTATACGGGTAAACAATGTGTATATGCTAGACTTGAATTGTATCAAAACTCCTGCTTTTTATTTAAATACTATTTCTGATGAGTCATGGCTTTGACATAGGAGGTTTTCTCACTCTAGCATAAAAAATCTTAGGAGAATTACCCAAAAGAACTTAGTGAGAGGTATACCAAAACTAGACTTTATTAAAGATCACCTTTGCGATGCATGTCAATTAGGAAAACAGGTGAAGTCATCTTTTCGGTCCAATAAGGATCTTAAAACTAGTAAACCATTGGAGATTTTACATATGGATCTTTTTGGACTAGTTGGAACTGTAAGTCTAGGAGGGAAGGTATACGGATTTGTAATTGTGGATGATTTCTCGAAATTCACATGGGTTAGATTTTTATATCATAAAAATGAATCATTTGATGAATTTAGAAAGTTTTTGACTTGAATTCAAAGAAAACTAGGATGCGAGATTTTGACAATTCAAAGTGATCATGGATGAGAATTTGAAAATAAAAAATTTGAGACTTTTTATAAGGAGAAAAGGATTGATCACAATTTCTCTGCACCTAAAACCCCTCAACAGAATGAGATAGCCGAAAGGAAAAACAGAACATTAATTGAAGCCGCTCGAGCCATATTGGCATAATATTCACTTCCTAAATATTTTTGTCTGGGCGGTTAGCACAGCATGTTATGTTCTGAATAGGATGAATGTTAGATCAAACTTGAATAAAACACCCTATGAGTTACTAAAGGGGAGAACATCCAATTTATCACATTTGCATGCTTTTGGATGTAAGGTGTTCATTCATAACAATGGAAAATCTGCCTTAGGAAAATCTGATCCAAAATCAGATGAAGGAATTTTTATAAGATACTCAAGTGTTGGAAAATCTTATAGAGTATTCAATAAAAGAACTTTGATAATTAAGGAGACTACACATATTATATTTGATGAATCTAGAATTTTGAAAAAATCAATTATTGAAGAGGATGAGATAGAGACTGACTTCCAAAAGATTGAGAAAATAAATTTGGAAGAAAATTTGGAGATAAAAAACCCGATGCCTAGAGATTTTCTAAAAATCACCCAAAGGAATTGATTATAGGTGAACATAGTGAGGGTGTTAAGACTAGACGTGGTCTAAACAAACAAGCCAATCATTCAGCCTTTATTTCAATGATAGAACTCACAAATATTGATCAAGCACTTTCAAATGAATTTTGGATATTGGCTATGCAAGAAGAATTAAATCAATTTATAAGAAATGAAGTTTGGGAATTAACTGCAAAGCCAAAGGATCAAAGTGTAGTTGAAACTAAGTAGGTATTCAAAAATAAATTGAATGACTCAGAAGTAGTCATTAAAAATAAGGCTAGATTAGTGGCTAAGGGGTATAATCAGATTGAAGGAATTGATTTTGAGGAAATTTTTGTCCCTGTAGCTAAACTATAAGCAATTAGGGTTTTGTTAGTCTTTACCTGTTTTAGAGGATTTAAATTGTATATTTGTATCAAATGAATGTTAAAAGTGCTTTTTTAAATGAGGTGATTCAAGAGCATGTTTATGTGGAACAACCTCCAAGCTTTGAAAATTCTAAACACCCAAATCATATTTTGAAATTTAAAAAGACATTATACGGATTGAGACATGCACCTAGGGCTTGGTATGAGAGGTTGAGCACCTTCCTACTTGAGAGATCTTTTAAAAAAAAAATTGTGTACACAACTCTCTTTCTAAAGAAATTGGGAAAGGATATACTCATTATACAAATTTATGTTGATGATATCATTTTTGGATATACAAATAAAAATCTCTGTGATGATTTTTCAAAAATAATGAGTAATGAATTTAAAAAGAGTCTAATGAAAAATTTGAGTTACTTTCTAGGCTTTAGCATTAAGCAAATTGAGGAGGGTAGATTTCTTAGTCAGTCGAAGTATGTTAAGGACATTCTCAAAAAGTATGAAACGGATAATGCTAAACCTGTTAATACACCTATGAGTTCCTCAGTTCAGTTGGATAAAGACCCTAAGGGAAAATCTGTTGATCAAAAGAAATTAAGGGAATAATTGGATCTTTGCTTTACTTGACAGCTAGCCGACCCGATATCATGTTTAGTGTTTGTTTGTGCTAGATTTTAATCAAATCCAAAAGAATCACATTTGACAGCAGTGAAAACGATTTTGAGATATCTCTTGGGAACTCAAAACTTAGAGATTTGGTATCCTAAATTTAACTCTTCATTTGAAATAATTGGATATTCAAATTTTAACTTTACAGGTTGTAGGGTTGATAGAAAGAGTACTTCTAGAACATGTCAATTTATTAGAGATTTTTTAATTTCTTGGTCCAGTAGAAAACAGAATTCTGTAGTCCTATCTACTATTGAGGATGAATATATTGCATTAGGAAATTGTGTGGCACAAGTACTTTGGTTGAAACAACAGTTGATTGATTTATGATTAACAATAGGCATTATTCCCATTTATTGTGATAACACTAGTGTCATTTGTATTTCTGAAAATCCTATTCAACATTCAAGAACCAAACATATAGACATCAGACATCATTTCATAAGGGATCATATATCCAAAGGAGAAATTGAACTCAATCATGTTTCAACTGAAAATCAACTTGCAGACATTTTTACCAAACCATTAACCTTTGATACTTTCAGTATATTAAGAACAAGACTTGATGTGATTGATTTGAATGTTTAAATAAAAGTTTCTGCAACATTGATATGTGTTTTGTTTGTGTGCTTTGAGATTTTGTGATTTTTCGTATGTGTTTTTTCAATTTTTATTCGTGTTTGTTTTTGCAATTTTCTGTCTGTTTATTTTATATACTCTCACGTCAAAATTCATATTTTTAGTAATGGTATGAAAATTTCTAAGTGTGACATTTGTCTGTAAGAAAATATTTTTATACGGGACTAATCCTGTAGCGTATTAATTGTTGAGTTGAACGGTTTGCATGCAATTTTTCAGTTTTCAATACCGTTCGTCTGTACGATCGTCTTGAGTTGAATGGCGCCTTATCGGCGGTTCTCAAGCCGCCAGTAAAAATGGCGTAGGAAACCATCTTTTTCCGGCAGTTTTATTCGCCGACGAACTTCCGGCGGCTTATACCGCTGATTACGACCGATTTTTGTACTGACAAGGCTCCAGCCATTGAGCCGTCGGTACTTTTACCGACGGCTACCGGCGGTCTATACATCGACGGCATGCCGGCGGTTACAGCGGCCGGCGTGCGTTCGAACAACCGCCGGCAAGCGTCGGTACACCGCCGGTACCACACCGGCGGTTACCCGGCGATCAATGCCGACGGTCGGCCCGGCGGTCTACAACGCCGGTAAACGCCGGTATGTCACCAAATAATCGCCGGGCGACGTCGGTAAACCGCCGGTAATATACTGGCGGTTGAAAGAAGTTACCGGCGGCGTCATTCAGCTTTTTGGTATCGTCGTTTCCGGCGGGCAAACCGCCGGTGAGCCGCCGGAAACCTGTAGCACCTGAAAAATAAATTGACAGCCTCCCCTCTATTTGAGGGAGGTTCACCCTAAATTCTAAACCTGCACAGAAAGCAATATATAACAACAAGTTTTGGGCAACACGCCGCTATATTCAATCAACTATCATAAATATATATATAAACACAACTAAACAAAACATTAAATGTAAACAAAGTTAATATGTTCAACCATCAAACATAAGTTCACAAGTTCACAAGTTTACAAGTTCACAATAAACATAAAAAAAGTTCTACTCCTCAAGTATATCCTCGCTATCTCGAGATGCTTGTCGCTGCTCTTCCTCTTGCTTCCTTTGATTTTCAAGTCTGTAGGATTGCAGCTCTACTTGCATTTCATTTTGAACCCTTCTCATTTCTTCAATCTCTCTAGTCAATGCTGCAACCCTCTGACTCACAGTTTCTTTAGCTCCACTTGGATCATAAAATGCTGAGGTGGATGAACTGCCCTCATAAGCATAGCCCTGTGAGCCCAAGCCATATATCCTCCCCCTCTGTCCTCCACCAACAACATCTGACCATGTATGATACTCAGAAGTGTGGGCCGATCCTGATGATGATCCCTCGCCAGTGGACTGCCGACTTTCTCGAGCTCGTACAAAATCATCCTGCGAGAATAAAGCCATAAAATATATTGATATTACAATTAGTTTTATTAAAATAAAATTTTATTTTAAAACTCCAAAAAATTTTACTCACATGAGCCTTCTTAGCATTTTCATCAACCCACTAATAGTCAGCTTGATGTTGATAAGTTCTTGTATGCAACTCCAGTGGTGTTGGCTCCCAACCAAGGTACTTTTTCTGAAAATTTCAGATATAGTTATAATAACATAAATATATTTAATAAACTAATTTAAAACTCTTACCAGTCGTCGTCTATGTTCCGTATGAGGAACAGATCCACTAGTATGAAGAGAGCTTCCTAAACCCCCACAGTCAGAGGCTCTGTTCTGCTCTCTTATTTTTCTAAACTCAGGGGTCGCCAAATCACTACTCAAATCAGCCCAAACGCCCTCTCAAATCCAATTTGGACGCTGCCCAGACTTTCTAATGTCCGTGAACATGTCCCTGTCCCTGAGAAGGGTTGCTCCTCTCCTCTCAAAATTGGTTCTGATCATTGTGCTGTGCTCAGGCAACCACCTAAATTCTTTCTGTAAAAATTTAGGCATTACCAAAAAGATTAGTATAAATTAAATCACATATTTGAAATCATACCAAATAAGTATACCTGAAATTCTCCAAAACACATATCTCTAATCGCCTTTGGGATCTTCTTCCAGGATAAGTAAGGAGCATCATATTTATTCTTTATAATATCCCGGATCATGTGTATAGGTGGTCTTGAAGGATTGAAGCTGCAGGTTACTTTTTTTGTCAATAACATGTAATATATCAAAATACAAACAACTTAATAACATAAACTGAACATATTTATCGCCCTCAAGCTCAATATATTGACGCTTATCTGTTGCAGCTACATGATCCCTAGCGCCAACCTCTGGTGGTCTAGATGGTCCACCGTGTTCATGTTGCACCGGATAGGGGTAATAATATGGGTAGGGGTAAGGAGGGTGAGGACCAGTGGATGGACCTGCTTCCTGTGATGATGGTGGGGGTAATATGGATAAAATGGAGCAGCATGTGTCTGAATTGGAGAGGGGAAGTGAGGACTCGTCGAGGGAGGAGGGAAGTGGCCAGGGAAGTATGGAGGTACAACAGCAGGTGGATCTGACTGGCCCTGAACCTGCTCACTCAGGGACCGCTGCTAGCCCCAGCGTGGTGGTGGTGGTGTAGGTAGATCCGGTGTAACTAAAGGCCCCTCACCTTCATCAGGCTATGTGGCTCTGCTGGGAGTAATAGTAAACTTCTTTCAGCGGAACTTTGAGGCAAATGATTTACGAGGAGGATAGTCACCTGAAGCCAACTACATTAAAAGAAACAATTAGTAAAGCATTGTAATATATAAAAAGTACAAATAAAAGAAGCAATTAATAAAAAAAGTACAATTAATTACGCAGTTAATGAATTACAAAAATAAAGAATGCTAAAATACAAATAAAAAATTAACATTTTCATTTCAAAATACTATTCAAAATATTACAAAAAAAAGTAAAATTCTACAATTATAAATTACAAAAACTACTCAGAATTATCAAAACTATTTTCATTGCTCTCAAGGGTATCTTCACTTTCATCCTCGTTCTCATCTTCACTGGAGCTAGTTGAACTATTCACATCTTCTAACTCCATTTCAATACTAGAGGTTGTACTTGGTATCTCCGCAATTTCAACAGGCCTACAACTTGACATCTCATCCTCTTGATGTGCAGTTGCTACAATGTGTTGTTGAACAATTATTCTCCGTGCTTTTGTTTTAATGACAGCTAGCCAATCTTGTTTGTCTCCACGATCACTGGGATATTTGTTAAAATAAATTTGAATAGCTTGACTTGCTAACACAAATGGATCAAACTTCTCGTATCTTCTACTATGTTTTACATCTACTAAACCATACGAAGGATGATCCCTTGTGCCTCTATTCTGTACTGGCCATACCATTGACAGTTAAACAAGCATACAAAGTTCTCATCTTCTCCTGGGTATTCCAAGTCAAGAACCTCATTTAGAATACCGTAATAATCACACATCTTTTTCATGAGTGTTCCCTCTAACACATATTCCATAATTTTCAATTTTTCTTCCTTCACTCCACGACTTGATATGAAATATGAACTCATTCACAATATATATTGGCCAAGTTTTTACTTTTCGCATTGGACTTCATGCTAGTGCTTGCAAACCTTTATCGAAACATTTGTTATCAGGGTTTTGTACCTAGAAACATTTTCAAATATTAGTATTTTTTATAATAAATAAGATTTAAATTTTTAAAATTGATGTGCTTTCATATGATCTGAACCAAGTTGGAAATTCATTTGCAACAGCTTGCTCAATATCCCTCGAATCTGTCAAAGGCAAATTGCTTACGAAATATCTGGTGATAAATAATACTTTAGTATTTTAAATAAACGTTACTCATTATTAACATTATGTAAGAACTTACTCTAAGATTGTCTCAACTTCTTCACAGTTCAGTAGCACATACAAAATCGCTGTTTTTATTTCTAAATTGTTGAGAAATCTTTCAACACATTTGTCACAGGGTTTTTCTTGCCTTCTAAATACTGGTAGTGCAGCATGTGATTGTTCTTCTACATTGAAGTCCATGTTACGACCAATCTTTGTTCTTGTACTCCTTACATGGGGCTCGAAGTAGGAGCAAAAATGAGTGGTTTCTTGCGACAAATATGCTTCACATATTGATCCTTCTGGTCGTGCTTTATTCTTAACATATTTCTTCAACTTGTTCAAATATCTATTGAACAATTGCAATTATCAAGTTAATAAAAAAATGTTATCTCAACTTATTCAAAAATATTGGAGACTTAATAAAAATATGTTTTACCTTTCGAAAGGATACATCCAACGATATTGTATAGGTCCAACTCTAGCTTCGTAAGGTATAGATGGACTGGAAGATGTTCCATAGAATCAAAAAAACCCGGAGGAAATATCTTTTCTAACTTGCAGAGGATGATTGATATGTTATCCTCGTACCTCTGTAAAGCATCTTCGCTTAGTTTAGATGAACATAGGTCTTTGAAGAAAATGCTAAGCTAAGTCAACGGATTTGATATGTAATCTGGTAACATACATACTATGATCGGAAAAAAAAACCTCCATAATTATGTGACAATCATGACTTTTAAGTCCAAAAAACCTTGCAGATTTCATGTCAACAAATCGGCATATATTTGATCCATAGCCATCAAGCATTTTTAAACCTTTAAACCACTGACATATCAATCTTTTTTGCTCTAACGTGAAAGAGTACGGAGTTTTGGGCTTCATTATTTTACCGTCGATTGTTGTTACTAACTCCAGATTTTTTCGCCGGCATTACTCTTTAATGTCTATCCTTGTTTTGACATTATCTTTACTCTTACCTTTGAGAGAATGCAGAGTTGCATTAAAATGAAAAAAATAATAACCTAATACAAACTAGGAAGTAAAAAAAAACCTAATAAATCCTTTATCTAGAGAAAAAGGATCCTTATTGGATGCAATTTTGTGAATGTTAAACCTATTATTTTGAAATAAAACCCACTGTTTCCTATTTTGAAACCGTTGAGATGCAGGGGATACCAAAGATTTAAAATAACCAGAAGGTTGATTAGTATCCCAGAGTTCCCATCCAGTTAAAGAATATGATCTAGTAACGATCCCATAAACAATTATAATAAGTTTAAATAACAAAAATGCTAAAAGAAAAAACCAACTAAAAAAGATACTCAATAGAAAATTACATAAATACCCAGACAATCTCAAAATACCTAAGTAAAACAATAATAGGTATTTTAGATGTCTTATCCAAATGCCAAATTTGTCATACCAATCAAAATAAATGGAAAATTCTTTGAAACGAATTTCCAACCTCATGAGTCTTACTGCTTTGTTGTTAGCAATGATAATTCCGATCATCATATTACTAAAGATTTTGGGAAGAACTTCTCAAATCGTTCTTCCTGTTGAGATTAGAATTCCTCCTATTTTGATCTCTCACCGGACCTAGCCTTTGAAGTTCTTTGAACAACTTGTGTTTAGTTCCGGAATAGCCTTGCTCCACCGAAGACCCTTTTTTAAGAACAATTTTTCTATACTTAAGACTGATTGAAGAAGGAGAGATGTTATTAGAAATGCCATCTCTTATTCCATCACAATCAGCCAATATTTCAGAATTATAAACTGCCTTAGAAGGAGTATAAGCCGATCCCTGCTTCTCCTCTAACCTCTCAACCGCATCCAACAAAAGAGGATTTTGAATTTCTAATATTCCATCCATCAGATCCGCTGGAATAACAGCTTTTCCAATTCCAACTATCCCGTCCACCTTAGGAACTCTAGCTGGAATTACTGGATATAAGCCCGACTTCATTTCAGGATCCAACTTATCAGCAAATAACGGGTCTTCCGATGGAATCTCCATGCTAACTTCCTTCAAGGGTTCAGCTGTAATAGATGAAGATAAAACCGGCTCCAGTTCCTCCATTATCTCAACTGTTTTTAAGATTTGTGGGATTTCAACATTTGAATTTTGAACTCCCAAAATTACAGCATCACAATCCTGTCGTCCGGTAGAAATCACATCAATGGATGGTATCAATGCACCATCTCTAGAAACTCCATCTCTACTATCAATAATCAACTCATCAAGTTTTTTTATTTCAAAATTAGTAGGAAGAGCAATAACCGGCTCAACTACTAAATTTGAATTAATGTCCACATCAACTTCATCTCTTCCCTTAATTTCAGCCGTAATTGTTGGAGCCAACTTCATCGGAACTGAAATTGATCTCCCATAGAATTTCCGGCGATCTGGAATAGAAGAATTCCTCTTAACATTTTTCTTCGAATTGAATTTTACGTGCATCCAAGGACCATAAGAACTATCTTCAGCTGGTAAAGGATCTTTGGGAGCCTCCTTATTAAGCAATTATGAATTTTGAAACCCAATTGGACATACAACATCAATATGTCCAATCCTTCCACACTTGAAGCAAATAGAAGATAAGTTTTCAAATTCAAACTTTTAATAAAATCTTCCATGAATACCTTCAACCCAAGTACCACTAGGGAGTTTCGAATTCAATTTTATCTGAATACAAGCTCTTGCAAATTCCCTTGTCCCCCATCTAAACATGTTCTCATCCAATAGTAAAGGAGTCCCGATCATTGAAACAATTCTTGTGATATTGGTTTTGTCCCAGCAATGTAATGTTAAGTGAGGGAGACGAACCCAAATAGGAGAAAAAATTCCATCCAATGAATAAGGTGAAAAATCGGGAGACCATTTATCAAGTCCAATTACAAAACCACCCACATACCAAGGACCTCCATTAAGAACTTCCTCCATTGCTTCCTGTGATTGAAATGAGCACAGGATCCAATTTAATCCAAGAGAGGTAATATGAAATCCTCCATATTTACCCCACTGCCTTCTTAATTCAAAAGCACAATTTGAAAAGGCCAAGTTTTTGCAAAGGATCTTCACTACTAATGAGTTTCTTAACACATGAACATTGGAAATTTCTTTTTCCAAGTCAAGTTTAACCACATTAGTATCTTTATACTCTTCATGAACAGAATTAATTTTAATGTGTGGTTTTTTTATCCACACATTAGAATTAATCGAATTGTGATTGATAACACTTGAAGTGGAAGCCTCAATATCATTTGCTCTAGGAGATAAAACCGGCAAGGATGAAAAAGACTTACTTTTCAAATCCTTCATAACTTCTTTCCCTTTTCCAATTTCCATCACTAGAGGAGAGTTAAAAAAACTAGAAAAACTACGATTGAATGCAAACCTACCTTTTGTATCAAACAAAGTTGGATGCGCGGTAGATCTAAGAGTTTTGGTGTTCCGATCATCCAAGGATAACCGGCCACCTACCTCCATTAGCAAGGTTGCAGCCGAAATCTTCCTCCAAAACCCTCCTCAAAATGTGGTGCTTCTCTTTACTCTAACCTTTAACATCCATAATTGTATTAAAAATGTTGTCCAAGAAGTTCTTCTCAATGTGAATAACATCCAGATTATGCCTTATCAAATTAGTCCTCCAATATGATAATGTCTAGAAAATACTCTTTTTAATACAATTATGTTCAACACCATAACCCGAAAATTTAGACTCTGATAGCATTGGAAAATCAATAATTGTTAAAATGTCAGAAAGTCTCTATAGTACATCATCATTACTTAATCTGGGTGGAGGAAGCGACCGCTCAACTCTGTTTTTGACGAATGCTTCTTTATTTCTCCGAAACTGATGATTAGCAGATAGAAACATACGATGACAATCAAACCAAGTATTTTTCCCTCCATGTTTTAGTGTGAAAGCTTTACTATTCTCCATGCAGTAAGAACATGCTAATTTTTCTGCTGTGCTCCAACCAAACAACATACCATAAACTGAAAAATCACCAATGATCCACAACAATGCAGCGCGAAGGAGAAAATTTTATTTTGTTGATATGTCATATGTGAGCACTCCTTCCCATAATAAGTTGAGGTCATCAATTAATGGTTGCAAAAAAATATCAATTTTTGCTTTATGATTATGTGGTCCAGGTATTATAAGAGTTAAGAACATGTACGGAGTAGTCATACACATCTCTGGTGGAAGGTTGTATGGTGTTAATATAACTGGCCAACAAGAGTACGGTATAGCAGTTTGACTATAGGGGGTAAACCATCAGCACATAATCCCAATCTTATGTTGCGAGGTTCAGCAGCAAATGAAGCATGCACTTGATCAAAATGTTTCCACGCTTTAGTATCTGATGGATGAGAAAGAACACCACTTTTTGTTATTTTCTTCTTATTTCATCTCATATGGCCTGCTGAACTCATTGATACATAATCGCTGAAGTCTCGGAATGATTGGTAAATAAAATAAACGGGAATATGGCACATCTTTCTTTCCGGCGGCCTGAACTTAAATAATCGCCTGTAGGCCGCCAGTAATAACCGGCGGCCAAACCGCCGGCTAAACCGTCGTTGTTAACGGCGGCCATGTAACCGCCGGTAACAGCTGAATTTCTTGTAGTGGTACGTACGAACTAGAAGTTCGTACATACGAACCACATGTCACTCTAAGTGGGGGACGATTCAAACCGTCATAAAAATGATCTTAAATAACTTATCGTCCCGGACGAACACCTATTCGTCTGTATGATCGTCTAGTCAAAAAGTCTGTACAAAAGGACGCCTCGTAACTCGTATGATTACGAAAAGTTGTTTCATTTCTAACGCATGCAGTCGTACATACGAAATATTCATTCGTACCTACGAACAAAGTATCATACGGGACGAACCAATTTTCGTCCGTACGAAATGTCGTTTTTCCTTTAAATTGGAAAGGTTTAGAATCAAATTTCTTCATTCACCTCAAAAGCCTTTTCAATCTTCTATTCCTTTTTTATCCTTTCTAATAGCTAGTTCAAGCAATAGGGTTAGGCATGCTAAGGAACTCACCAAGGGAACCTAGGAATGCCAACTAAAATTCTTTCCAAGAAAAAAGAAGAAACTTTTCCTAGGTTTGTATCTGCGAAAATGACCCCTTCCAGAGTTTTGATTCAGGAAAATACAGTCTATCAGATACTACCACTCTTTACTTCTACTCAATTTGAGTTTATCCTTACTCTGATTTACTCCTTCAATATATCTACATTTCATTATTTCCTAGTGAACATGACCTTTAACTCTGATCAAGATAGGATTAGATCCTATGTTCTACGAAAGAATATGAAATAACCAAGGAGGATTTGGGTGCTTTCTTAAACTTAAGGATTGAAGGAATATAAACCCACACTTTGACTTCTTCTACAACTTTTGATTGAAGTGAGATTAACCGGGTACTTAGAGGGATTAGACAAGGATGCAATTTGCCCAAAGTAAACACTCTACATCAAGATGCTAGAATCATCCAACATGTGCTTAGAACTTCCATCATTCCAAAAGCTGGTGATATAATTAAAATCAATCCTCTTCTTTCCACTGTCACTTATTTGATTCTTACTGGTCTATAACCCATTGACGAAGCCCAATTCATTCTTGACTATCTTTATGGGCTTTCTGAAATTGGCCATCTATCCCATTAGAGAAAGAAGAACACTGCTCTAGGACACCTTGTGGCTTATATTCTTGATAAGAAGTACGAATTAGTTCATCCTGATGTATCTCATCTTGAAGAGCCTCTATTCTACAATGATGGTTCATTCCGAGCTATCTTTGCAAAACATGATGAAGGTGCTGACACTGAGGGGGAGGAGAGAGCACCTGCACCTGCGCCTGCTCGTGAACCAAACTTTCAAGATATGGTTCACAGGTTTGATCGTCTTGAGACTCATTTTGATCACCGCCTTAATAAAAATTAAAACTCATCTAATATAGCAAGACGCGCAGCACCAGCAGGACATGGGCTGGTTGAGAGGCTAACGATGCTGTGAGCTCGAATATGACTATGATGAGTAGCTATTTTAACTACTACAACCAGCAACCTCCATAAGATCAGGGACCCTCTGATGATTGTATTTCTGTTATGTTTCTCTCTACCAGATACGATGTGATGTGTTGTTAACTTTTAAGTTTTTATGTTTTATATGATGTTATGTGAAGTGCTGTGTTTTCAGTTTCTATAATTTATGTGTTATGAAAATCTGTTTATTAATATCAGTCATGCTCAATGTAATATTTTTCACCATGATATCAATAAAAATTATCCTATCTTGTTTTTAATATTTTTGATCTCATTCAGAAATGTTTGTTAGCCTATATGATTATCCTTAAAATATTGATCTAACAAAGTGTTATATTTTGAAATGCAATATAAAATTGAATTCATTAGAAAATACAATTTTTTAAAAAATTTAAGTTGTTTTATAACTCGATCTAGTTAAGGATATCAATATCATGTATCTTGTTAGACTAACATAATTTTAATATTATTATTATAATTTTGAAGTTTTCTTATTTTTATTTCTCTGTTCAATATAAATATTGTTGTACTTAGAGAAATTTGAGATTTTAGATTATTGATTCTGGAAAGATCAAATAAATACTTAAAAATATACAAATGTATAAAAATCAAAAGAATGCGCAATGATTCGCAAATTAAAAAAGAGGCACAAAATTAGCCCACAAATAAAAAAATGCACAAAATGTGCCACAAATATTGAAAAGATGCACAAAGCGTCACAAGTATATGTTCTTTCCTCAAACTTTTAATCTTTAAATTCAAATTAATCTTCTGTCCAATTTTATTTTGTATTGAAATTTCAAATATACAAATTTTTTATTCATTTACTTTACAATAATTTTGCTTATCTCATTGTCTAAATTGACTCATGATTTTGATATTTTTTTCTTGTCTATGTTATATCTATACTTAAATCCTATGAATCATTCTTTTTCTCTAATGACATTTTCTTTTTATTGCAATTATATCTCAAACTCTTTCATGATGAACTATTAAAGGCTTCTCATATGACTCCTTACATTTCTGGATTGGTTTGTTTCTTCTCTTTTTGCTGTTGTCAAAAAGGGGGAGAAATATTGTTTGACATTTGATTTTATGTTATTTGATTTTGTATTGTTCATCGTTATTTTTTGTTTGTTTTTGTTTGTATTTTTTATTTTGACATTTCAATGTGATTGTTTTTTTTTTTTTTGTGAAAAATTTTATTAAAAAAATATGATAAGTTCAGCTAAAAATGCCACTTATTCTTACATGCTTATTCATTCAGGGGGAGTTTAGGAGAAATTAGGACTTCCAAATTTATACAAACAATAATTGTTTTGCTATCATCAAAAAGGGGGAGTTTGTTGAGAAAGTTGTTACTTAGCTTTGCATGATTTACATTCTTGCAACTTATATATTTTGATGATTCCAAATATTATTATTTTTTATTATTATTTTCTCCTAACACATTTTGGAAGATTTATTTTTGGCTCTTGTGTGTACTAACTTTTCAGGGAAATCATACTCTAGTTTGTTGAAGACTTCAAATCAAGATCTACTTAAATTTTTTTGTAAAACTAGAGTCTGTATTTTTTATTTTATTTGAGTCTGAGAGTGCGATAGTAAATTCAACAACTTAGTATACACACACCGGGGGAGAGTTAAAATTCATAATTTTTAAAATTGATCGTATAGTACGAACCATGTTCGTACGGGACGACCTGGTCAGTTAACTCCCGAACGAGCAAAAGAACGAACAGAGAGGATTAAAATTTTTTTTCTAAGTACTATTCGTCCAAACGATGTTTTTCGTTCGTCCCAGGACGATGGGCTCTGGACATGTTCGTTCAAACGATATTTATCATTCGTTCTAGGACGATGTTCTCTGGATGAGTTCGTTCCAAGACGAGGAGCTCTGTATTCACCAAAATCAACCATTCGTCCACACGATGTTTTTCGTTCATCCCAGGACGATGGGCTTTGGATGCGTTCGTTCGAACGATATTTATCGTACGTCCCAGGACGGTGCTTTCTGGATGGGTTCATCCGGACGATAATTATCGTTCAGCCCAGGACGATGGGCACTGGATTGGTTAAAATGAACTATTTGTCCAGACGATAATAATGGTTCGTCCCAGGACAAGTTTCTCTGTTATGGAAACTTAATATTCGTCCTTCTTTTTCTTACCAATGAACTTTAAGAAAAAACATTCGCACCGGACGAACCATGTTCGTACGGGACAATGATCAGGTGTGAAGGTTGTTCGTACCAATTCACATTAAGTTCATATACAACAGTATTAGAATTATTCGTACATACGAAATTGGATCGTACAGGATGATCATGATCAGTCAGAAATTGAAAAATGTAGTTTTTGGACGGTTTCATGTCTTTCTTATAAAAGGGCCACTTAAGACTGTCATATAATCTTTTTGTCACTTTGGTCTTCGTGCATACTAAAGGAAGATTGAAGGAGAGAGTGAAAGAGAGTTCTTACTACTGGAGCGTGAAGGGTTCACTTGGTTACTCAAACGTAAGGATCTTTGTTTGTAATTTGTGATTACTTCACTCTTTTCTCTTGTACTTTTATATTTCTCGTGAGAAGATCTTTCAAGAAGATCCAGTTCTCTACCGACACTCGAGGAGTGTGAACAGCCGAAGGTTCTCTGACTACACTTGGAGGGTGTAAAATGACGAAGGTTCTCTGCCTATACTTGGAGGGTGTAAAAGGGCGACGGTGCTCTGCCTACACTTGAAGGGTGTAGAACGACGACGATTCTCTGCCGCACCGAGTAGTGGTGGAAGAGAGTTCTTATGAAGCCTTCTCCGCCTTGTTGTGGGGGAAAAAGGAGAGACACTTATGGTAATAGTACAATACCTGAAGTGGGAGACTTTAGGGAGTGGATGTAGGTCGTGTTTGACCGAACCACTATAAATCTTATGTCTTTTATTTTCCACTGCTTTTATTTTATTTCTTTTTTTTTTTTGTTTATCTGTGGTTGAAAAATCGTTTCTAAAAATTCACTAAATCTTAAATCGGTTTAAGAGGAAATTTTTAAATTACCAATTCACTCCCCCCCCCTCTTGGTTAGCCGTTGGGACATAAGATTAGGTCTAACAACCTAATTAATATTTAACAAGTTTCAACAGAACTGGCACAAGGATATGACTTCTTCCAAAATCAAATAATCGCACTACTGCAGCACTTGAAAGAATCACAATTTTAGTTTTCACTTATAAAATTAAAAACTAGAAGAAAAATCCTGTTCAATTCAAAAATTTTGAATTATATTCTCAAATCACAATTTATAAACTCCTCATAATCAAAACTAATAGAAAAATTGTTAAAGGGTTAATAGCAATTTACGTTTAAACAAATCATCATTTATTTAAAAGTCCCCAAAAACAACCTTGTAATGGCAAGCCTGAACCGGTTCAGTAGAGCCAATTTCTTTTTTCAAGCATAGTCGGACTAATTAAGCATGGCCAAGGACGGACATGACTCCCATGTAGATGGGGGCTTTGAGGCTTCGATTGGAGGCAGAGCCGGACAAAACAAAGTGCGGGATTCCGAGAGGAAGAAGATGTTTATACAGTTTCATAGCTTCGATCACAGAAGTCAAGAAGAAGTTCGTGTGTTTGGCAGGTACGAAGAAAAAGTGTGGTTCGTTGCTGCAAATGAAGGAGAAGGTCAAAGGAGTAGTTCGCATGCGGTTGTGTCTACTTTCAATAAAGTCGAAGGCAAAGGAGAGAGTTTGTATGCGGTTGCTATTTGTCGAATGTGAAGGACAAGAATTTCATGAAGGTTTGATGTTCGATGTTGGAGAAAGAGAAGAAGTTATAATTTAGGCAATTGCTATTCGATAAAGAAGAAGAATAAGAGTTTGCTTGTCAGAGTAGTGCGTCTTTGAGCAACCTATTTTTGCTGAAATTGAAATAAGAAACGTAGTGTTGTACAATTTGATTTGATAAAGTTAGAAATAGAGAGACATATAGAGCAAGAGATATAGAGTACAAAAATTTCTATTTGAGACATAACTATGATTTGATTTGATTTCATTAGTTTGTGCAATTATACTCAGCAGGGAAGAAGAAAAAAAATAACGATTTTTGTAATCTTGACTCGACGAAAAGGTAGAAAGTAAAGTTGCCAAAGAAAATTATTTAAATACAATTTCAATTTTTATAAAAAACAATATAAAGGCAATTAAAAATATAAATTAATAATTAGATGTTTTTATTGACAACATTCAATGTGTTCAGTATTACCATTGACGGTGTTCGATGTGTTCGACTAAACCCTTACTCCCGCTTATAATAAATGGTAGCATGAAATAAACACATCGTACATAAGTAGCTTTAATCTTTTCATTGAAGATTGATTCTAGTTGTGGAGACATCACTAGCTCAGATGTACTTGCAACATTTTGATGAGTTTGCAGGTGAACAAGTCGATAAGCCTCATTTCCCCCTTCATTTGTAGTTTGTATTCTAGACACTTGCGTTATTGGGTTGGTTGGCAGATTAATAGGAATATTACTCGATATTTGTTGATTAACTAGTTGATTCAATGTTTGATGCCTATTTTGCATTAACTGCATCATTGCAGTCGTTTGTGCCATCATTTCTGTCATCTTGCTGTTCAGTTCCGATATCTCCTTATCTTTTTCCTTCATCTGGAGTTTCATACACCTTTGTATTTGTGCTAATGTCTCAGCAAGCACTTCTTCTTATTGATCATCATTTTGTTCATCGTCTAAAGTGACAATTACTTCTTCTAACTGCTCGTATCGAGCTTGGTCTTCTGTTTTACATCAATCTTCATCATAGTTAGAACTTCAGGGTGTGAGAGCCTCTCGAAGACTGAGGTCCTGTTTTGTTAAGTCTGAGAGAGTGTGATTGTAAATTCAGCAACTTAGCATACACACACCGGAGGAGAGTTAAAATTCATAATTTTTAAAACTAATCGTACAGGACGATCTGGTCAAGTTTTGTTTAGGTTCATTGTAGTTCCCTTCTGAATTTGGGTCCAAGTCCTTTGTAATCAAAGTACAAACTCTTTGCTTGAGCTCAACTCCAATCAAGCTCTATTTTGTTATGAATGCATCTCTCAAGTAACCCAATTGTATAGAATTTCCTCATCACTTATGAGTGAGTGGCATTTGTAAGTTTAAGTGTGAGCTCCTTGTTTGAGATTAAGTTCAAATATATTGAGTTATTGTTCATGTCTTCTTTGTAGTCAATTTGCATGTCCAAAAAATTTGCACCAAGTTCTTTTGAGTTCAAGTGGTCCACCTCTTGTTTTGAGTTTTGCTTAAGCCATTATTCATCCAAGTTTGATTTTAGCTCAATTGATGTCCAAATGAGATTCAATATTTTTCAAAGTCCTTGGATTTTTAATCCAAATTTCGGCAGCCTCCCAACGTCTCCCCCGTTTAGGGGAAAAACTAGGAGGCAACATTTCCCATCGACGCTACGTGAGCGCTTCAGGTAGGTATCAAAAATGACACCGCGGTCACGAATGAAATTTTTTATCCCCGCCTGCTACGTGAGCATTTAAGGGTTTTTATGTTTGTTTATTATAAGAAGAAAACATGTTAGAAATAAGCACAGATTTCCCCCCTTTGCACCACGTGGGCGTTCGGGGTACTTATATATATAAAAAAAAAGTGAAATAAAAACACATTTTTTTTATCCCCTTCGCCGCAAGCGCCGCACCGGTTTCCAGCCCTACAATGCTACTTGAGAGCCTCGGAGGTTTGCCGGCTCGTTGCTAGCATTGAAAATGGATCCTTAAATCGTTGCAACCATCGCACCGGTTTCCCACCCTCAACGCTACGTGAGCGCCTTGGGGGTTTGCCGGCCTGTTGCAAGCATCGATAAAAGAACCATTTATTATTATTATTATTATTAATTAAAATTAATAATAATTAATTATAATTTAAGAATAATTAAATATAGTTATAATAATTAACCATATTTAATTATAAAATGATGACAATTAATTTAAATTAAAATTTAATTATAATTAATTTTAATAAATTATGATTAATTATTATCACTAATAATTAATCATAATAATTATAAATTAATCATAAGTTAACTTTAATTAAAACTAATCATTATTTATAATAATTAAATATAGTTAAAATATTTAATTATAATAATTATAATTAATTATAATTAACTATTATTAAAAATAACTAAATATAATTAAACAATAATAATAACAAAAATCAAAACAAAAATCACCTCTAAATTCAAGTTAGAGGAGCTGAGTTAGGTTGAGTTGGAAAGGTGAGTGGGCTGAGTTGAGTGAGTGAGTTAGGCTGAATGGAGTTGAGTGGAGTTAAATGGACTGAGTCGGGTGCTGAGTTGACTGAGTCGACCGAGTTGGAGTGAGCAGGGTGAGTTGGGCTTAGGTTTTAAGTGGAGTTAGGGGAGGCAGCGACGGGTTGGATCAGGCAGGAGTTTCTTGCGGCAAAGACAGAGGGGATCGGCTGGGGAGGTGAAGCCGAAGGAGGGAGCTCGGGCAAAGGAGATGTCGGCCAGGTAAGAGCTCTCGGTCTCTCTCTCTCTCTCTCTCTCTCTCTCTCTCTCTCTCTCTCTCTCTCTCTCTCAGCTTGTGATTGGATCGGAAGAAACGAGAGATCGGACGGGAGGAGGTTGGGAGCTGATCGTCTGCTTGGGCTCGGTCGGCTTTGACAGACGGACAGGGATGGGGGCTCGCAGCTTGGAGGAGGAGATCGGAGTAGGAGAGAGGAAGAAGGTCGGGTTAGTGGAGGGATCGGAGGTTGGGAGCAGGGGCAGAGCTTTCGCGTGGGTAGCGAATGGAAGGAAGAAGCAAGCGAAGAGAGGCTTCGTTTGGGTCGGTATTTAACGACGCACAATGTCGCTCGATCGAGGCAAGCCGCAGGAATCCCGCGAGGAGATGCGAACGGCGCCGACTGAACAGTATTTTCAATGGGATTTCGGCAGTGTTTTGAGGATCCGACTGGTATAAGTTTTGTACGTTAGATTTCTTACTTTGCTTTCTTCTTCCTTAGGTTCCTTTGTGTATAACATGAGGGTCAACAATAATATAAGATTTTAATCAATTATTTAGGAAATTAAAATCATGAATAAAAAAAAAATAATATAATTTACCCACTTTGAACTTTGGCTTCAATATGTTCCAATTTCAATTCTTGCAATGATCTTACTCGTCGCAATCAAATCTCCCAGAAATTCTCTTATTAACTTTGATCCTTCACCTTGCAAACAAGATTAGTTAAATTCTTTCTAATCCAATTGATATTAACATTAAATTATCCAACATAGATAACAAGAGATGTATGAAAAAAATCACTTACAAAAAGAGAATTATTCTGACCTAAAATCTTCTTCGTTCTTTCCCAAATTTCTTTCTCTTTGCTTCAATTCTCTTCCTCTACCTTTAAGAAACATTTTGTTCGCTTTAAACAAAGTAAACGAAGGAAATTTATACAAAAAACCGAAAGAAAAATTCTACTAACCTTTTTTTTCCTTAATCCTTCTCGTCTGTTGCTCTTGTTCTTCAAAATTCTCCCAAAATAACACTCTGATAACGATAAGAATCAAAATGAATCGTTATTTCTTAACCTTGAAGGCAATCATTTGCTAAAATTGGAGAAAGAAGAAACCTACCTCACTCTCGCGTGAAGCCCGACCGTCCGCCCTTCTCTGTTCGCGAAACTGCTTCTGTTTTGCAAATGGAACTGAACCGACCGAGGCTGAACCGGTTATTACAGGATGAGTTCGTCCAGATGAAATTTATAGTTCGTTCCGATGAAATTTATAGTTCGTCTCAAGATGAGGAGCTCTGTATTCACCAAAATCTACCATTCGCCCAGACGATGTTTTTTGTTCGTCCCAGGACGATGGGCTCTGAATGCGTTCGTTCGAACGATATTTATCACACGTCCCAGGACGGTGCTCTCTGGATGGGTTCGTCCAGACAATAATTATTGTTCGTCCCAGGACGATGGGCTCTGGATTGGCCAAAATGAATTATTTGTCCATACGATAATTATGGTTCGTCCCAGGACGAGCTTCTCTATTCTAAAACTTAATATTCGTCCTTCTTTTTCGTACCAACGAACTTTGAGAAAAACCATTCGTACCGGACGAACCATGTTCGTACGGGACAATGATCAGGTGTAAAGGCTGTTCGTACCAGTTCACATTAAGTTCATATACAACAGTATTTACATTGTTCGTACGTACGAAATTGAATCGTACAGGACGAGCTTCTCTGTTCAGAATTAAAAAATGTAGTTTTTTAACGGTTTTTCATGTCTTTCTTATAAAATGTCCACTTAAGACTGTCATGCAATCTTTTTGTCACTTTGGTCTTCGTGCATACTAAAGGAAGATTGAAAGAGAGAGTGAAAGAGAGTTCTTACTACTGGAGCGTGAATGGTTCACTTGATTACTCAAAGGTAAGGATCTCTGTTTGTAATTTGTGATTACTTCACTCCATTCTCTTGTCCTTTTATATTCTCGTGAGAAGATCTTTCAAGAAGATCCGGTTCTTTACCAACACTCGAGTAGTGTGAAGAGCCGAAGGTTTTCTGCTGACACTCGAGGAGTGTGAACAGCTGAAGGTTCTCTGCCTACACTTGGAGGGTGTAAACTGATGAAGGTTCTCTGCCTACACTTGGAGGGTGTAAAAGGACGACGGCGCTCTGCCTACACTTGGAGTATATTAAAGGACGACAGTTCTCTGCCGCACCGAGTAGAGGTGGTAGAGAGTTCTTGTGATGGCTTCTCCGCCTTGCTGTGGGGTCAAAAGGAGAGACACTTGTGGTAATAGTACAATACTTGAAGTGGGAGACTTCAGGGAGTGGATGTAAGTCGTGTTTGACCGAACCACTATAAATCTTATCTTTTATTTTCCACTGCTTTTTATTTTATTTCTATTTTTTTTTATCTGTTGTTAAAAAATAGTTTCTAAAAATTTCTAAATCTTAAATTGATTTCAGAGGAAATTTTTAAATTACCAATTCACTCCCCCCCCCCCCCCCTCTTGGTTAGCCGTTGGAACATAAGATTAGGTCTAACAACCTAATTCATATTTAACAAGTTTCAACAGAACTGGCACAAAGATATGACTTCTTCCAAAATCAAATAATCGCACTACTGCAGCACTTGAAAGAATCACAATTTTAGTTTTCACTTATGAAATTAAAAACTAGAAGAAAAATCAAGTCCGGGATTCCGAGAGGAAGAAGATGTTTACACACAGTTTCATGGCTTCGATCACAGGAGTCAAGGAGAAGTTCGTGTGTTTGGCAGGTATGAAGAAAAAGTGTGGTTCGTTGCTGCAAATGAAGGAGAAGGTCAAAGGAGTAGTTCGCGTGCGGTTGTGTCTACTTTCAATAAAGTCGAAGGCAAAGGAGAGAGTTTGTATGCGGTTGCTATTTGTCGAAGGTGAAGGACAAGAATTTCATGAAGGTTTGATGTTCGATGTTGCAGCAAGAGAAGAAGTTATAATCTAGGCAATTACTATTCGATAAAGAAGAAGAATAAGAGTTTGCTTGTCATAGTGCGTCTTTGAGCAACCTATTTTTGCTAAAATTGAAATAAGAAACGTAGTGTTGTACAATTTGATTTGATAAAGTTAGAAATAGAGAGACATATAGAGTAAGAGATAGAGTAAGTAAATTTCAATTTGAGACATAACTATGATTTGATTTGATTTCATTAGTTTGAGCAATTATACTCAGCAGGGAAGAAGAAAAAAAATATCGATTTGTGCAATCTTGACTCGACGAAAAGATAGAAAGTAAAGTTGCCAAAGAAAATTATTTAAATACAATTTCAATTTTTATAAAAAACAATATAAAGGCAATTAATAATTAAATGTTTTTATTGACAACATTCAATGTGTTCATCATTACCATTGACGGTGTTCGATGTGTTCGACTAAACCCTTACTCCCGCTTATAATAAATGGAAGCATGAAATAAACACATCGTACATAAGTAGCTTTAATTTTTTTACTGATGATTGATTCTAGCTGTGGAGTCATCACTAGCTCAGATGTACTTGCAACATTTTGATGAGTTTGCAGGTGAACAAGTCGGTCAGCCTCATTTCCCCCTTCATTTGTAGTTTGTATTCTAGACACTTGCGTTATTGGGTTGGTTGGCAGATTAATAGGAATACTACTCGATATTTGTTGATTAACTAGTTGATTCAATGTTTGATGCCTATTTTGCATTAACTGCATCATTGCAGTCTTCTGTGCCATCATTTCTATCATCTTGCTGTTCAGTTCTGATATCTCCTTATCTTTTTCCTTCATCTGGAGTTTCATACACCTTTGTACTTGTGCTAATGTCTCAGCAAGCACTTCTTCTTCTTGATCATCATTTTGTTCATCGTCTGAAGTGACATCTTCTTCTTCTAACTGCTCGTATCGAGCTTGGTCTTCTGTTTTACATCAGTCTTCTTCATAGTTAGAACTTCAGGGCGTGAGAGCCTCTCGAAGACTGAGGTCCTGTTTTGTTGAGTCTGAGAGAGTGTGATTGTAATCAGCAACTTAGCATACACACACTGAGGGAGAGTTAAAATTCATAATTTTTAAAACTGATCGTACAGTATGAACCATATTCGTACGGGACGATCTGGTCAGTTAACTCCCGAACGAGCAAAAGAACGAACAGAGAGGATTAAAATTTTTTCTAAGTACTATAAGTCCAGACGATGTTTTTCGTTCGTCCTAGAAGGATGGGCTCTGGATGCATTCGTTCGAACGATATTTATCGTACGTCCCAGGACGGTGCTCTATGGATGGGTTCGTTTGGACGATAATTATCATTCGTCCCAAGACGATGGGCTCTGGATAGGTCAAAATGAACTATTTGTCCAGACGATAATTATGGCTCATCGCAGGACGAGCTTCTCTATTCTGGAAACTTAATATTCGTCCTTCTTTTTCGTACCAACGAACTTTGAGAAAAACCATTTGTACCGGACGAACCATATTCGTACGGGACAATGATCAGGTGTGAAGGCTGTTCGTACCAGTTCACATTAAGTTCATATACAACATTTTTTACATTGTTCGTACGTATGAAATTGGATCGAACAGGACGATCATGATCGGTTAGAAATTAAAAATTATAATTTTTGGACGGTTTTTCATGTCTTTCTTATAAAAGGTCCACTTAAGACTGTCATGAAATCTTCTTGTCACTTTGGTCTTCGTGCATACTAAAGGAAGATTGAAGGAGAGAGTGAAAGAGAGTTCTTACTACTGGAGCGTGAAGAGTTCACTTGGTTACTCAAAGGTAAGGATCTCTGTTTGTAATTTGTGATTACTTCACTCTTTTCACTTGTCCTTTTAGATTTCTTGAGAGAAGATCTTTCAAGAAGGTCAGGTTCTCTACCGACACTCGAGTGTGAAGAGCCAAAGGTTCCCTGCTGACACTCGAGGAGTGTGAACAGCCGAAGGTTCTCTGCCTACACTTGGAGGGTGTAAAATGACGAAGGTTCTCTGCCTACACTTGGAGGGTGTAAAAGGACGACGGTGCTCTGCCTACACTTGGAGGGTGTAAAAGGACGACAGTTCTCTGCCGCACTGAGTAATGGTGGAAGAGAGTTCTTGTGAAGGCTTCTCCACCTTGCTGTGGGGGCAAAAGAAGAGACACTTGTGGTAATAGTACAATACCTGAAGTGGGAGACTTCAGGGAGTGGATGTAGGTCGTGTTTTACCGAACCACTATAAATCTTATGTTTTTTATTTTATTTCAATTTTTTTTTGTTTATCTGTGGTTGAAAAATCGTTTCTAAAAATTCACTACATCTTAAATCGGTTAAGAGGAAATTTTTAAATTACCAAATCACTCCCCCCCCCCCCCCTCTTGGTTAGCCGTTGGGACATAAGCTTAGGTCTAAAAACCTAATTCATATTTAACAAATTTAAACAGAACTGGCACAAGGATATGACTTCTTCCAAAAACAAATAATCACACTACTGCAGCACTTGAAAGAATCACAATTTTAGTTTTCACTTATAAAATTAAAAACTAGAAGAAAAATCCTGTTCAATTCAAAAATTTTGAATTATATTCTCAAATCACAATTTATAGACTCCTCATAATCAAAACTAATAGAAAAATTGATAAAGGGTTAATAGTAATTTACGTTTAAACTAATCATCATTTATTTAAAAGTCCCCAAAAACAACCTTGTAATGGCAAGCCTGAACCGGTTCAGTAGAGCCAATTTCTTTTTTCAAGCATGGTCGGACTAATTGAGCATGGCCAAGGACGGACATGACTCCCATGTAGATGATGGATTTGAGGCTTCGATTGGAGGCAGAGCCGGACAAAACCAAGTGTGGGATTCCGAGAGGAAGAAGATGTTTACACAGTTTCATGGCTTTGATCACAAGAGTCAAGGAAAAGTTCGTGTGTTTGGAAGGTATGAAGAAAAAGTGTGGTTCGTTGCTGCAAATGAAGGAGAATGTCAAAGGAGTAGTTCGTGTGCGGTTGTGTCTACTTTCTATAAAGTCGAAGGCAAAGGAGAGAGTTTGTATGCGGTTGCTATTTGTCGAAGGTGAAGGACAAGAATTTCACGAAGGTTTGATGTTCGATGTTGGAGCAAGAGAAGAAGTTATAATCTAGGCAATTGTTATTCGATAAAGAAGAAGAATAAGAGTTTGCTTGTCAGAGTAGTGCGTCTTTGAGCAACCTATTTTTGCTGAAATTGAAATAAGAAACGTAGTTTTGTACAATTTGATTTGATAAAGTTAAAAATAGAGAGACATATAGAGCAAGAGATATAGAGTAAGTAAATTTCTATTTGAGACATAACTATGATTTGATTTGATTTCATTAGTTTGTGCAATTATACTCGGCAGGGAAGAAGAAAAAAAATATTGATTTGTGCAATCTTGACTCGACGAAAAGTTAGAAAGTAAAGTTGCCAAAGAAAAATATTTAAATACAAATTCAATTTTTATAAAAAACAATATAAAGGAAATTAAAAATATAAATTAATAATTAGATGTTTTTATTGACAACATTCAATGTGTTCATCATTATCATTGACGATGTTCGATGTGTTCGACTAAACCCTTACTCCCGCTTATAATGAATGGTAGCATGAAATAAA
The DNA here is from genome assembly GCA_016618105.1 of Dendrobium huoshanense. Lineage (NCBI taxonomy): Eukaryota > Viridiplantae > Streptophyta > Magnoliopsida > Asparagales > Orchidaceae > Dendrobium > Dendrobium huoshanense. The sequence goes on from CM028358.1 coordinate 51,658,070, forward strand.
CACATCTTCCATAAGTAGCTTTAATCTTTTCATTGATGATTGATTCTAGCTGTGGAGTCATAACTAGCTCAGATGTACTTGCAACATTTTGATGAGTTTGCAGGTGAACAAGTCGATCAGCCTCATTTCCCCCTTCATTTGTAGTTTGTATTCTAGACACTTGCGTTATTGGGTTGGTTGGCAGATTAATAGGAATATTACTCGATATTTGTTGATTAACTAGTTGATTCAATGTTTGATGCCTATTTTGCATTAACTGCATCATTGTAATCGTCATGCCATCATTTCTGTCATCTTGTTGTTCAGTTCTGATATCTCCATATCTTTTTCCTTCATCTGAAGTTTCATACGCCTTTGTACTTGTGCTAATGTCTCAGCAAGCACTTCTTCTTCTTGATCATCATTTTGTTCATCGTCAGAAGTGACATCTTCTTCTTCTAACTGCTCGTATCGAGCTTGGTCTTCTGTTTCACATCAGTCTTCTTCATAGTTAGAACTTCAGGGTGTGAGAGCCTCTCGAAAACTGAGGTTCTGTTTTGTTGAACTGTTTTAGCAGTAGCAATTCTAGCAGCTCGTGATTTGTGATTGTGGCACGAAATAAACACGTCGTACATAAGTATCAGTAGAATCAGACCTTACAGCATGGCCTTGAACAGTTATGCCGTAAATAGGTACGACAGTAGCCTTTGCAGTAGCTGCAAAAAACTCTAAGCTACCCAATCAAATGGTGGCTTCAGACTCTCCAGTGATGATGATGGCATTGGCTAGTTGAATGCTATCACCTCGTCCTAGTTGGACGGTAAAGAGAGTATTATGTAGTTCCATTTTTGCATAAATGGAAGGAAAGGATTAGTAATAAAAAATTGATACATCACCCCACACTTTCAAAGTGCATAGACTATACAGAATAAAATAATATATACTGTAAATTATATTTGATTTCATATTTTAAAACTCTTAACTTTATGAATTTATTTGAATTTTAATAATTTTATTGTTATTATATTTATATATAACTAGCCAAAAGATGGAAAGAGAAACCAATCTCCAGCGGAGTCACCAAAAATCTATGGACTCCGAAAATTCCATATGCGAGTTCTCCGTCCTCACCGTGCCATATCTCTTTTCTTTATTTGTTTGTGTAATTGACAGCAGAGAGTTTTAACGAGCTTAGTTTCTGGGTGAATTTTCAGAAGGCAGATTGGATTTACATAAAACACTACCCGAAAATTTCGCCCTCATCTTGTGAGAACTTTTTGATCTGAGTTCTGGTTTCCTATAGACGCAAGCCCCTATAGTTAATTACCCCTTCCGATAACTAGAGAGAACTTTCGATTAAGACTAGTCATTAAAGAGATCGAATATGTTATAAATCCAACATATAATAGCAATAGTTTTAGGGTTTAAATTTGATTTTATGATTTGGAATTTATCACCATGTACTTAAAGCGGGTGGGGGAGGGGAATGAAGACAAGCCAAATCAAGATCCCATGGTTACATCATCTCGGGCTGTCATGTTCCCTGATCTACTTAGTCAGAGGAGGTACTCAACCCAACCTGACAGAAGGTACCTTATCGACAGTCATGAGTTGTTTCGTCCAAGAATACCTTATAATAGACCTAGATTGGTGCTTTTCTAAGGGGATAGATTCGAACCCACCTTAGCTGACAAAGGGCTTTTTGCCCATCGAATATACCCTATGATTCATACTCAAGGGTTTGAAGTCATTAGGGAACATACGGGCTATGGCCGTGATCGTAATATAATGGTGTCATTTTGCGACAAAACCACATGATCAAACTTTTCGTTCATGCTACCATTCATTTCTAAGGGGGAATAAGGGATTTATAGTGCACACCGTTCGACTACCATTCCCGCCTCGTTAAATTGGATTGTTACTTCATGATGCGAATTGAATTGCTACTACCATTCGACTTTTCATTCCCGCCTCATTAAATTGGATATTCGGGCCGAGTCGTGACAAAATTGGTATTAGAGTCCAAAATAAAAGATATAAATCATACTGAAAGAGTCGTTATGATGAATATTAACAATTTAAAATGAACTATTTTATTGTAAACATAAACCAAAATGATTCTGAAGAAGATGAAGAAGTGGAAAGGCCAGTGCCTAATGTTAATGTTAACCCTGATGCACTGACACAAATGATGACAGCTATGATTCAATTTGCTTGTTAGTAGTGGTCGCTGAATGACGATGGATAAGCATCTAAAACTGTTTCAAGATATGAGACCACCATTATTTAAGAGAGTAGAGGGACCAATTAAAAGTTGAAAACTAGTTACTAAGGATTGAAAAGATTTTAAAAGGAATGTTCTGTCCAGATGAAAAAAAAGTTTCTTTGGCAACATTTGTACCTGATAAAAATTTTGAAAGGTGGTGGAGAGGTGTATATCAAGACAAATTTGGAGGAATTCCTAACAAGCAAATTAAGTGGGATGATTTTACTCAAATGTTCATAGACTAGTTTGTGCATCTTTCTGCAAGGAGACAAATGCAGGATAAGTTTATGAGATTGGTGCAGGGAGATAGATCGGTTATGCAGTATGAGGCTGAATTTACAATATTATCCAGATATGCTCCTCAATTAATACATATTGCAAAAGAAAAGTGTCACCGATTCTTATCTAGATTAAAAGATACAATTAGAATTGTTCCATTGGAAATTGAAGATTATCTAATATTGGTGGAAAGAGCTAGAATGGTAGAAAATGACATGTAATATACTTAGAGGAGATGTTACTTTCAGAAGAGAAAAAGTGGTGAGGTTGCGGGTGCCTTTCAGGAGTCAAATAATAAATTCCTTCCACAATCTGGGAAGTTTAATTGGAAAAAGACAAAGTTCAATAGTAGTGATAGTCAAATGAGCACTAGCAGTTGCAACAAATGTGGAAAGCATCACAAAGGAGAATGTTATCTGGTACAAACATTTGTTTTTGGTGTAATCAACCAGACCACATAGCCAAGAGCTGGTCCTACTTTGGGGCAAAGACTAGGAGAGTCAAGGATAAACACTATATCTTAGAGAAATGTTGGAAGACCAAGAATGATAGAATCAACCACTTTTACTCCAAATCTAAGTCAAGGCCGACAGAATATTTAACCTAGAGTATATACACTGACTCAAAAGAATGCTAAGGATTCACCTAAAGTGATTACAGGTAATAATCATATAAAATGAATAAATGCATATTATGAAAATATTGTTATAGGAATGATGTATGTTTATGCTATTTTTTTATGAAAACTTTATAGGTATGGTAACGATTCAAGAAAAAGCCTGTGGAGATTCTTTTTAATACAAGAACTTCACACTCCTTCATTCAGAGGTATTTGTTAACTCAGTTGGGATTAATGTTCATGAAATGAATGCGATTTTAGAAGTTTTAATGAATGTTAATAGTGTATGTCATGTGACTTTCAAAATAAATGAAAAGGAGTTTGACGTAACAGTGAATGTGTTACTATTGCAAGAGCTTGACATGATATTGGGAATGGATTGGTTATCAAATCATTTTGTGATTATTGGTTGCAATAGGAAAATTATCAATTTTAATTTTTCGGGAGAAAGAGAATTGAAACTATATAGAGAGAGGAATTTCTTCAATGATAATCACTTATATGAAAGCATGCAAATTTGTATCCAGAGGGTGTCAATATTTTCCTGATCAAGTAAATGATATAAGTTAAAGAATTGAGAGATATACCTGTAATCAAATAATACCCATATGTATATATTACTGGGAATTAAATAAGCTTATTGTTAAGAACAAATAACATTTGCCTAGAATTAAAGATATTTTTTATCAACTAGAGGGAGCTATTGGTTTCTCTAAAATTGATTTGTGTTCTAGATACCATCAGCTACGCATTAAGGAGGATATAGCAAAGACAGCTTTCAGAATCAGATATGACCATTATGAGTTTGTAGTAATGTCATTTGGAGTGACAAATGCACCGGCTGTATTTATGGATTTGATTAACATAATTTTTAAGTCATTCCTAGACATATTAGTAATTATGTTTATAGATGATATTTTGATTTACTCCAGAGATGAAAAGAGTCATTCCAACCATTTATAAGCAGTGTTGCAAGCACTTAAGGAGAACAAATTGTATGCTAAATTTTTAAAAAATTAATTTTGGTTGAGCAGTTTAAACTTTTTTGGACATGTGATTAGTGGTGAATGCATTTCAATTGAACAGAATAAAATTCAAGCCATTTCAGAGTGGCCAAGGACAACAACAATTTCAGAAGTGAAGAGTTTTCTAGTCTTGTTGGTTATTACAGGAGATTTGCAAAGAAATTTTCTCATATTGCAAAATCGTTATCCAGGTTAACTCAAGAGACAGAAAAATTTTAATAGAGTAATCAATGTGAAGGAGCTTTTCATAAGCTAAAGAATTGCATGACTGCACCAATATTAACAATTCCATCAGGTTCCGAAGGATTTTAAATTTTCTGTGATGTTTCATTTAGAGAACTTGAATGTGTACAAATGCAATATGATAAAGTAGTGGCATATGCCTCAAGACAATTGAAAATTCATGAAAAAAATTATCTAACCCATGATTTGGAATTAGTCATTGCAGTTTTTAAACTCAAAATATGGAGTCATTATTAATATGGAGTTGGATGTGAAGTATTTACAGATCATAAGAGTCTCAAATACATTTTAAATCAAAAAGAACTTAATTTGAGACAGCGAAGATGGTTATAGCTTATCAAAGACTATGATTTGGATATATAGTATCATCCTGAAAAGACAAATGTAGTTGCAGATGCACTTAGTAGAAAAACTCTTGGATATGCAAATTAGTTAATCACCCATCAGGAACAGATAATCAGAGACATGAAAAAACTTGAGATTTTAGTGGTCATTCAGAAAGAGACTAAAGATATGTTATTAAATCAGCTGGTGATCCAATCTATTTTAAATGATAGAGTACTCAATTCACTGTCTCAAGATAAAAATTTCAAGACATCATAAAGAAAGTGCAAGCATGATAATTAGAGAATTTTGTAATTGATGGAGAATGACTACTAAAGTATAAAGGCAGGATTTGTGTTCCAAATATTGATAATTTAAGAGAACATATATTCATGAAGCTCACCTCTCAAGATATGAAAATCATCCAGGTAGTACAAAAATGTATCAAGAATTGAGAGGATTTTTTGGTGGCTAGGATTAAAAAGGAATGTAATAGAATTTGTGACAAAATGTATTCTCTGTCTGATGGTTAAAGCTGATCATCAAAAGCCAAGTGGTCAACTACAACCCTTACCTATACCTGAGTGAAAATGGGAAGACATTGCAATGGATTTGTAATTGGATTACCTAGAAATGCAATATGGGTTGTTATAGACAGATTAACCAAATCAACTCATTTATTACCAATCAACCAGATATATTCAATGGAGAAGTTGGCAAAAATATATGTTGAAGAAATTGTGAGATTGCATCAAATTCCAAAATCAATAGTTTCTGATAGAGATGCCCGATTCACTTCTAATTTGTGGAAGAAATTTCAAAAAGCTACGAGTACCAGATTGACTATCAGTATAACATTTCATCCTCAAATAGATGGGCAATCATAAAGGACAATTCAAACTTTGGAGAATTTATTAAGGTTATGTGTTTTAGATTTTGAAAGTTGTGAGACTCACATACTGTTGATTGAATTTGCATACAATAGTTATCAATCTAGTATTAGAATGACACCGTACGAGACTCTTTATGGAAGAAAGTGCAGGACACCATTTTGTTGAGTAGAAATAGGAGAGAAAAATAATTGGTACTAAACTGATAGATGATGCTACTAACAAAATCAAATTGATAAGAAATGGACTAAAAGCGGTACAAGAAAGACAACAAAAATATTATGATACAAAGCACAAGCCAGTTGAGTTCGAAGTAGGAGGATTTGTTTTTCTAAAGGTCAATCCAATGAAAGGTGTCCAATGATTTGGAAAGACAGGAAATTTGAGCCCACGATTCATAGGTTCGTTTGAAATCATTGAAAGAATTGAAAATATGGCTTACAGATTGGATCTGTCAATGCATATGCAAAGAATTCATAATGTTCTTCACATATCAGTACTTTGAAAGTATGTGTCAGATGAGTCAAAGAGAATCCAGTCCAAATCAGTTGACTTGCAGCCAGATTTGAAATATGTTGATGAACCTGAAATGATACTAGAATATGATGTAAAACAACTGAGGAATATAACAATAACTTTTGTAAAGATTTTATTGAAAAATGGATCAAAAAGAAATGCTACTTGAGAGAAAGAAGTATAAATTAAAGTACAATATCCTCATTTATTTAATTAAAGGAATGTTTTCTTATACTTCATTCAAATTTCGGAAACAAAATTTTTATAAGGAAGATTGTAATAACTGGTTCATTGGTCGGTTCAATTGAGCCGATCGGTTCAATTGAGCCGATCGGTTCAATTGAACCGGTCAGCCAATCTTAATAATCCCGCAAATAGATATGGGCAACAGAAGGGCGGAACGTAACAAGAACAGCTAAACCAGTGCACGGAAGGATTCAGAGAATTTTTTTTGCCATTTTTAGCAAGTGATCGGGTTTAGGGATAAGAATCACCAACTCCTTTTCATTTTTATCACTAAAGTGGTAAATTGGAAGAAATCTCAATGAACGAGAAGAATGACCGAGAAGAATAGGGAAGAAGGTTTGTTAATTTTTTCTTTCCATTTTCGTATAAATGCTCTTATTTTACTTCATCTAAAGCAAGAGATATTTTTCATAAGGGAAAAGGGATTGAAAGCCAGGAGAAAGAAATTGGGAGAGAAGGAAGAAGAAGGAATTGAACTTTGAAAATTCCTTCTTAAGGAAAGGTAAGTGATTAGTTTAAGGTTATGTTTCATTTCTCGTTTCTTTTATTGAATAAATAATGAGAAATATATTTTAATTTAGGTTGGAAGAATCCAAGTGTATATAGACTTTGGTTTGATGGTGGAGGAAGGAAGATTTAGGAGAAAGTAAAGGAAATATTGTGAGGTAAATTTAGGGGAAGAAATCAAATATTTATTGAGATATTTAATTGATATTTAATATTAATTAAATTATTATATTATTGTGAACTGTAAAGGTTTTCAATATTGGACGAATATTAAAATAAAAAAATAAAGTGGATAATGATAGTTGTTTGAAATTTCATTATTTTATTTCCCAGTTTATTTTGAAAGAAATGTTTACATAATTGTTTTGCTTATTTTGAGTCTAACATGAGTAAAGCAATGTAAACTTTAAATGTATATATGACAGTATACATCGATTATCATGATAAAGTATGTAAAGATGACATGAATATGTGAAAAAATATATACACATATATGATACTTATATATATAGAAACTATATATTAAAGAAATGATATATTAATGAATGAAAAATAAATGGAAAAGGGAAAAAAACAAGCATGCAAATTTACAAGAGTTCATCCCCATATGGTACCAACTGGAGAAGCAACGTACCTGTGCATGTAAAAAGGAAAAAGTTATGAAAAAAGAAACGAAAAAGAAAATGGTTATACCTTGGGTACATTTAAACAGTACTCATGTACTAATTGAATGGGAAAAGGAAAACATACTTATAAATGAATATAATATGATATGTATAAGAAAATAAATGGAATGAAATGAACAAAAGAAATGAAATGTATATCAAATATTAAATGAATAAACATATATCAAATTATATGTATTGTACTTTATAAATGTTAATTGTTATAGAAGTTACCCACTCAGTTTATTTTGTAAACTCATTCCATTAAATAAATATTTTTAGGTTAAGTCTCCAAAGATTTATAAATGGCTGAAAGATAATAGTATGTCTATAGAAGACGGCGCAACAATGAAAACAGATAAATTATGACTGATGAATGTTTAGTTTGGCAAAAATAGTATGCATAGATTGAATAGAATATTTTGTAATAGTGGTTCTTCAGTTGTTTAAAGAAATTGTATGTTAAAATTTTTAGTAATATGAATTGAATTGTTATTACCGTCCGACTTTTTGTTCCCGCCTCGTTAAATCAGGTATCTGGGTCGGGTCATGACATCACAACCACTAGAATTGTATATCATATACTCAATCATTATTTTAATAATTCTAAGACCAATACCTTCTAAATATTTCTGCCATTGTTCAAATTCTCACTTGCTTTTAGTGGATTTCTCACCTAATTAGAGCATATGTAAATAATCTATGTAACATAAACAAATTAAGATCTATTTTAGAGATAATTATGAAAAACAATTCAGAACTTGACTATATAAGAATTATGAAAGAATGCTGCCTTTGAACATCATCAAGAAGTAATGCGCTTCATATGGCGTGAAAGAAAATCTCTAAGTAAAGGGGATTGGATATGATCATAAATTTTAGGGGTGTCAATTTCTGACACGACCCGAAAACCCGACCCGAACCCGAACAGAAAAATTCGGGTTCGGGTCAACCCGTTTGTTAAACGGGCCGGGTCCGAGTTCGGATTTCTGACCCGTTTAGAAAAACGGGTCGGGTTCGAGTTGACCTGACAACCCGCGAGTCGACTCGTTTAACCCGAATCAACCTGACCTAGCCCGATTTCCGACCCTATCTCGCGTTGGAGCTTCGCCGGTTCGCCCCGCCTCCTCCACGCACGTTGGCGACTGGTCTCGCACGGTCGCACACGCGGTCAAGGCGTCACGCACTCACGCCGTAACCCAAGCCACGCGCTCGTCGCGCTGACCTGATGGCCTCATATCTCACCGGCTAGCCCCGCGCAGCAGCACTGGCCACGACTCTGCGGTCGCTCGCAGACGTCGACGTCGCCCGAGTTCGCCTATCCGCGACAGCCACGTGACAATTCAACACAAGTCACGGGTCGGGTCGGGTCAACCCGAGAACCCGCACGGGTCGGGTACGGGTTGAAAAACCTAACCCGTTTGTAAGAACGTGTCGGGTTCGGGTTGACCCGTTTAAGGTCGAGTCAAGTCGGGTTCGACCCGAACCCGACCCGTTGACCACCCGAATTGACACCCCTAATAAATTTGCTAATAAGAGAAATATAGTTACGTCAGAAACATCCAAATCAACAAAATGTTTAAGCATGGTACTAGCAGGACTACATGTTTTCAAATTTAAAGGGTTATTCTGCAAAAAATAAAGTCACATAAGTGCATATATGTTCAGTTACGGCTAATAAATTGACAAAATTTGAAGAGCACAAGTTTTTTGATATCTTGTAACAAACCTTGACAAGCTGCCTAACATTTGGTTTATTAGATCCAAACTTTCCTATAACAGAGTCAGCATATTCTTGATATTGCTCGATGATCTGTAAAAATAAAATTATAGACAATGAAGTATGCGCTACAAAATCAGAAAAGTGAAGATGAATAGTAATTGACAAGACAAATTTGTCGCTGAACCTGGCGCCGAGAACATCTATGAAAGGGAACACCATATATTGCAACATCAACATGTCCTAGAGTAAACCATGGGCTGCAGATATTGTGCTAAAATAGTTATCTATCAAAAGTAAAAACAATTACCCAGATCACATGAAATACACTACGTTATTCAATATTCTAGAGAAGTAACATCAGGTTAACCATTTAAAATTAACAACCATTCCAGAAGTCTAAGCATGCTCTTTGCAGATTTGGTTTCTGTAGCAGAGATCTAAGATTTTGTTGTATGAACTTGGCCATTAGTTTCTTATAAATGTTTTCTTTTTTAGCTAAAGAAAACAATGACGATATGAATTAAGCTATTCAATCAACTAACTAAACAAAGGTTTGTCGAGAACAGTTAGAACTGGGACTCGTCAACTGCTACATTACCTTCCGCAGCAAAAGAGATCATAAGGGGGTTATTTCCAATTTGTGAGGCAAAATTAACTACTGAGCAATAGCTTCTCCATTAAGTTCAGGACTATGATTCACAGACACGGACACGGTGACATGGATATGATACGACATAGACACGGGCACGAGTTGAACACGGTATTATAATTTTTATATTTAAGAAATAGTGTATAAAAATTGAATAAGTATAATCTTAAAAATAATTTAGAAATAATTAATCATTTAACTAGAATATGTGCTTAAAATGATTAATATTAAGATATTGAGAGTCGGGCGTCGATGCCGTGTTTCAGGCATCGAGAGAGGAGACGATAATACTGTCGAGAGTCGGTATCAATGTTATGCAGCAAGTATCGGGTTTCAATGTTAAGAGGGCATCTGTTGTCGATGTTGAGAGGGCATTGGTCGTCGATGTTAAGACAACATAGGAAAAATATGAGATGTCAAATTGTCGGTGTAGAAATTACTAGCATCGAATATCAATGTCAAGACAGTGTCAAACTTTGATGTTGAGATAGTTTTGAAATTTCGATGTTATAATGACGTTAGACATCAATGTTGAGATGATATCGGGCATTGTTGTAAAACAAAAGTCACGACCCATCAAAGAGAAATGAAAATAAGAATATTCAATAAATGGGGTATTTAGTGCGGGCAACTCATTTGGTGTTGTAGATAGAAAATAAGAATTTAGTTTTATATTTTAAAAAAATTATAAAATATTTAAGATACGCGTGCCCAATTTATATTCAATATTTTTAATCGGACACATATTTTGTGTCCAACATATGTCGGAAGCGTGTCGAACGTGTGTAGTGTCGGACACTGCACGGCTCTTTGAGGAGAAGTGTCGGTGCATCATAGGTTCATGATAATATAAATTGCTTTTAAATTTGGAAATTGGTAAAACAAATTAGATGCATAGAACCTCTTCCCATGAATGTGAAAAAGGGAATAGTCACATCAATAATGGTGATGAGTTAGTTAAGTAATCAATAACATAACTTCAAATGTAAGTTTGGAAAACACAAGCGCTTCCATAATTTTAAGCACGTTCATAGTTCATCTTCGACAAAGATAATTACTGACTTATAAGCTTACTTGTTGTTGACCTCATTTTTGAATGAGGTCTGAGCTTTCTATCATCTCTTCCTAGCATTTAGGTAATCCTACCCTAGTGTATAAGGCACATGTAGGATTCCCGGTAGGTTAACTCCCTATGGCATAGGATTGACCCAACATAGAGCACCAATAAGCATTTACTGCCTTCCGATTACTCCAGGTAAAATTAATAGATTCTTCTTTAACAAATCAAATCCCGTCGGCCCCTTAATGTCGATCTAGTTAAAACCCAATTTGGCTTCAAATGATTTGATGTAAATCACGGGGTTTGAGATATCAGTCGATGTTCTGATGTCGGTTATTTTATTCCCTAAGGGTTTTAGTTTTCGGTTCTGATTAAAAGTTGTAATCACGTATCTTTTATTTTGTTTTAGGGTTAGAGTTTGCAATTAGTGATTTAACATTTGAAATTATGCCAAATCATTTGAAATCAAATTGGTTTTGATTTGATCGACATTAAGGGGTCGATGGAATTCGATTTGTTGAAGACGACTCTATCAATTTTACCTAGAGTCATCGGAAGGCATCTCTAAATGCTTATTGGTGCTCTATGTTGGGTCAACCCTATGTCATCAGGAGTCCACCTGGAGGGAATCCTACATGTGTCTTCTACACTAGGATAGAATAACATGACCTCATCCAAAAATGAGGTCAACACTTGCATCACAACATAAGCATGAATTTAGATACATTAAATTATAATCATATTGCATGATATGCAAGAAGTGATTATAATTCAATAAATGTAGATCAGCTTGAATAGATAAAAGGAATCCAAAGGGGCCAGCAATAGAAAATAATGCACCAATATAATCATATGAATACTATAGGAAAAAAATCAGCATATTAATCATGTTACTATCTCATTCATCACTAGAAAAAATAAATTTTGCCAGTGTGAGTGTGAAATCAATGTATAACATAGCATGAATAAACCTGGTCATTGCTAAAGCTAGAGTTGGACCTGAACCAACCCAAACTTCAAGCTTGGAAGATTTTTAAAGCTTATCTTTCTGCTTCAATAGAAACAAAAACAATATCTGCAAGCTTCACCATATTCCATAAATGAGGAAAATAAATGAATTACATAGTAAAAGATATATTTAGGACAAATATAAGATATGATTTGATACTCATATTTGATATAGACCAGATCCAGCGAAGCTTTCATCAGTTTCATGTAATGGTCCAAACCAGTCCCTATCAACCATCAGATCAACCCACACTTATTTTTCTTTCTTTGCCTATGCTTATGTCCAAGGCTACCAATAATCTCATGCCATAGTGACTAATTGATTGCCCGCCTATCAAAACCACCACTTTCCCACCAATGTTCCCAGAGCTTTTTCTTACTAAATAAACCTTGCTTTTGCATACACCACACAACCAGCCTTGGTACACAAAATTTCAAATAGCCCCTTCCTAAAAAGCTTGGTTTTGAACCATCTAAATAACATCAAAATAAAAATAAATCAATGAGCTGTTGCAAAAATAATATTGTGTAGAACTTAAGACAGAAAATGTCGGCACTTCAACATGCAGCTAAGTCTCTTGGACTATACAACTTAATAATATTCTGCTCAAAATTATTAATGAATTAATAAATAAAAAGTATAGTAGTAGTAATATACATTGTAAGTTCAACAAAAAACTTGCGTAGTTAATTGCCGTGAAATCCAAGATGTCCTACAACTGTAATGAAATCATTAGAAAAATGTTAAAATGCTTCAAAGTTTAGCATAAATAGTTAATACTTATTATAAGCAGCACGACCAACCATGACACCACTTGCCCCTTGCCTTATTGCTGCATCAACCTGAAATGGAGATGCAATTTTAAGAAATGATCTGGAATAAACTATTATATCCCAAGTTTTTTTTAAAGCAAAAACAAGTATTAATATCAATAAATGAAAAGAGTGCAACGTGAAGAAAATAAATAATAATACTAGAGGAGAAAAAAAAACTAAAAAATAAACAAGGCTAACAAGTGACAAATGAACCAACAAGCACAACAGAAGAACCCCAAGAGCCCTCCTTAAAAACATTTGACTTAAAGCCTGGTATATTTTGAAGAGTTGTGATATACTTTCTTCGTTTTCTTTCCTCCTGAATATAGAATTTGAAGCTTCTTATCCAGCAGCTCTTGTATGCTAGAAATGCTAACATCAAAAGCAATAGAAAGAGTCTAAATCACCCATGTCCCCTATAGCAGGAATAAAATCAAGAGAAGAAAAAATGCTTGTGAGTCCGGATCATTAATTATAAGTCTGGAGTCAATCTTAATCATTGAGCTAACCCGAGAAGGCATCGATTCCAAAGGCAGGATCCAAAGTTGATTCACAATTTTAAAAATAAGCTATATCAGAAGTAGTCAAAATTGCCACCAATGTTTTTCATGTAAAGCAAACTACTATAACCAAATAATGATATGAGTACTTAATGGGAAACTACTAAGAATTACTAGAGAAGAAAGAACAACACAAGCCCCAAAAAAATAAAAAATGAAGACCACCTCATAGATCATGGAAGATACAAAAATACCCAATTAGATATTTTTACTTTAGCCTTATGAAAACAAAGTAGTGATAGTTTTTTTTTTTTTTTTAATTCCTGTCCCTTCTTGTGAATTGAATTTGAAACCTTATATCCACCATAAATTTGAAACTCTAGATACTTGCATATGAATAAAAAAGTCACTAACAAAGTATGATCAACAATAACATCATCAAGTTTTTATCCCACTACATGGGGTCGGCTACATGAATCACTTTTCTCCATTGTATCCTATCAAGAGTTAAATTGTCATTTAAATACAATAAAAATAACATTTCTAATACTTTCTAAGCAAGTCTTTTTAGGTCTACCTCTACATTCTTTAATATAGACCGAATCTAATACATATACTCTTCTAACCGGCTCATCAGAAGGCCAATGATTTATATGACTAAACCATCTAAAGCAACTCTCCCTATTATTATCTTCCAATGGATCTACTCCAACCTTTTTCACGTATATACTCATTTCGCATTGTTTCTCTAAGTGTAAAACCACTCATCCACTTAATCATCTTCATCTGTGCAACACTTAATTTTATGCTTCTCTTTTAATGATCAATACTTTGAGCCATAAAGCAGTTCAGGCCTTACCACCATCTTATAAATCCCTCAAGTTTGAGGGGTACTTTTCTATTACACAATTGACTTGATGCATTCTCCACTTCAACCATCCAACTTGAATTCTATTAATAATATTCACATCTATTTCACTGTTGCTTTGAACAATAGGCCGGATATATCTAAAATGTACACTCTTTTTAATGGCTTGTCACCCAATGTTACAATCCCACCAGTAGTTATATTACTACTAAAATTATACTCTATGTATGCAGTTTTAGATCTACTCAAATGAAAATATTTAGACTCCAAGGTTAACCTCCATAATTCAAGTTTTTTTCAACTACCTCTTTAGTCTTATCAACAAGAAGTACAACATCAACAAAAAACATACGCCAGGGTAAACCCTTTTGTAAATGTCTAGTAAGAACATCTATGACTAAAGTAACAAGATATGGGCCTAAAGCTGATCCTTGATACAATCCAGCTGAAATAGAAAAATACTTGATCAAACCATCTTGTGTTTGAACACAAGTAACAACTCCTAAAATTCTAGCATAGATTGCCTTTAAAAAAGTTTTATAATAATATAATTATGGTCAATAGGCCCAATGAAATAGTCATGTACATAAGGCGTGAATTTACATATTACCTCTAGGTTGGGTTGTCCCATAGAGAATTTGCCAACAATCGAGAAAAAGTGGTCTAGCAAGCATAGGAATCTCGCCATCATTTAAGATGAGAGTAGGCTTGTCTTGATAAGCGGATGGCTTTTATTGTTTAATTTCCATTGTATCTTGGTGGAAAAATAAGGAAAAGTGGTTGGATGGAGAGCAATGTATGCCTAAAACATTAAAACCACCAACATCATTTGCAAAGAAATGAGGAAGGCGGGCACTAGAGACAAAGCTTCCAAAGGAGAGGAGAGCAACTAGGAAACAAGGAGCCATTTGAATAGGAGGTGGCAACCTAACAGGAAGAACAGAAATCAATTGTATGTGAAAAAATAGTTGAAGATGGAAATTTGAGGTGTGCCTAACTAATGAAGGGATCAAGAGTGAAAGCTTTAACCACGCACAAGAAAAGGAAGTGTGAGATGCCCATGGCATGAAACGTCGGTGTCAAGAAGTGATCAAGAGCATACATTGCACACATTCTCATTCGCGCAAGAGAGAAAACGATTGCCAAATCACGCATGCATGATAGACAGGGGGCACAAAACAAGGGCAAACAATCTTAAAAAAATCATGAGCAAAGCATGCAATGCATAGAGTTTGAACATGAGGCAATCGTGTAAAGTGCTTATGAGTACCGATCAAAAGCATCCATGGAGCAAAATGTATTTTGGTGACCAGGATTAAAAAGAAGTATCATAGAATTTGAAGCAAAATGTATTTCTTATCCAATGATTAAAGCATAGCATCAAAATCCAGGTAGACAATTACAACCTTTACCAATACCGAAGTGAAAATGGGATAAAATTGTAATAAATTTTGTAATTGGATCACCTAAATCAAGATAGAGCCATGATGTTATATAAGGTATTTTGGATCAATTGACAAAGTATGTTTATTTTTTACCAATCAAACAGACTGATTCAATGGTAAAATTAACAAAAGAATATGTTTATGAAATTATGAGATAACATGGGATGCCAAAATCTATAGTATCTAATAAAGATGTTATATTTATCTCTAGATTATAGAAGAAGATTTAAGAAGCATTGAGTACTGGATTGACATTCAGCACTGCATGTCATCCTCAAGGCGATGAGCAACCAGAAAAGACAATTCAAACTTTGAAGGATTTACTTTGGTTGTGTATTGGATTTTGATGAAAATTGTGAATTTCATCTTCCTTTAATAGAATTTACTTATAATAATAGTTTTCAATCCAGTATCAGAATGGCAGCATATGAAATCCTATATGAGAGAAAATGAAGGACACATTTATGTTGGGTAGAGATAGGAAAAAAAAAGTGATTGGTACTGAATTTGTGGATGATGCTACTAATAAAATTAAAGTAATCAAAGACATATTGAAGGCAGTGTATGATAGACAACAAAAATATTATGATGCAAAGTACAGACCAATTGAATTTGAAATTGATGAATTTATTTTTATTAAAGTTAATCTAATGAAAGGTGTACAGCATGTTGGAAATGCAGGGAAATTAAGCTCACGATTTGTTGGACCTTTTTAAATTATTGAAAGGAATAGAAAAATAGCTTATAGGTTACTCCACCAGAGCATATGCAAGGAATACACAATATTTTTTATATATCTGCACTTTGAAAATATATATCAGACGAGTAAAAAAAAATTTGCCAGAATCTATGATGCACCGACACTTCTCCTTAAAGGGGCGTGCAGTGTCCGACACCGTGTCCGACACGACACTTGTCCTACACTCCTCCGACACGTGTCGGACACGCCGAAAACGTTTCCGATAAAAAAATATTAAAAATAAATTGGACAAGCGTGTCCGACATGCGTATCTTAAATATTTTATAATTTTTTAAAAATATAATTTCTTATATTTTACGAGATTTAAACTAAATTTCTTATTTCTAATCTACAACACCAAATCAACGTCTGCATTTAATACCCATTCATCGAATATTCTCATTTTCATTTCTCTTTGGCAGTGAAGGTAGTTTCATCTCCTCTCTTTTTGCACAATTACAAATCTTTCTCTTGTTGAATCAGAATTGAAGCACTGATATTCAATGATGATGATATTGAAGGCCAAAACCAAACTTCTAAAGCTAATCCTAATAGTTGAAGCTTGAATGCTTGATGTTGTAGTAAGTGATTATTTGCTTATATTTTTGTGGTTGTACTAGATATTTTGTACTAAATATTTTATATTATAAGCTGGACAAGTTATCATGTCATTCATTTATTATTGTTTGTCATTTTTAATATGATATTACATTAATATATATACACTATATAAAAAAATGTATTGTCGTGTCCGCGCCGTACCCGTGTCCTATATTTTCAAAAAAAGCCGTCCCGTGTCCGTGTCGTGTCGTGTCCGTGTCGCCGCGTCCGTGTCCGTGCATCATAAACCAGAATCATTTGAGTTACAGCCTGATTTGAGATACGTAGAAGAATAAGAAAAAATACTAATATGATGTAAGACGACTAAAAAATTGAGAGATATCATTTATGCAGATTTTATAGAAGCATGGGATAGAAAGAGAGCCCTCATGAGAGAAAGAATCAGAAATGAGAGCTCAATATCTATAATTATTCAACTAAGGTATGTCTAATTACTCTTCATTTAAATTTCAAGGAAGAAATTTTTATAAGGGGAGACTGTAAGAACCGGCTAGATTGGTTTAATCAAACTGGTCCACTTACGTATAAGGATTCGGTGAGCGGCAAAACAGGCAGAGCGGGCAAGCGAACAGTCGAACGAGCTAGCGAGCGAAGCAATATGATCAAGCGAGCAACAGACGCTACTCCTCATGTGTAATAATTTGAGTACACGCTCTTCTATGAAATTCATGAATGAAAGAAGGCTATGATTGACAGGAGGCAACAACAAAAATAAAGAAAAAGAAATTGAGGGAGAAGAGAAGAATTCGGATGAGGAAGAAGAAAATTATGCACATAAGAAGAGTTTATAATTCTTTTGCTAAAAATAGGTAAGTATTTTATTGTTTTGTTTATTAATTCTTCAGGTGAAGGAGAAAGTTAAGGGGAGGGTAGTTCGTGTGCTCAAGAGAGACAAAGGAGAAAGAGTTTTTTTTTTTTTAATGAGGAATTAGGATTTTCTAATTTTTCTGATCTAATTTGCATGAGTAAAGAATTTTTTATTAAGCATATTGTTACTATATTCAACAGAAACTAAGAAACAATAGGCCGCGATTCATATGATTTTAACTCAACAAGAAGCAAAATTGAGGTAAATTGTGTAAGTTAAAAAAGTAAAATTTTCAATCAATTTCAGGAAATACTATATACAATGCGACTAGAAATATAGTTTATTAGCTTAGAGTTCGACATTGATATTGTTGTTGACGACATCTAACATGTTTGATGATAATTTGATAATATTTAATTTCTTCAAGATTTTGGGTTTAATGATATTTAATGCCAAGTAGTGTTATTTTGGATAGGGAAGAAAATTTAACTATTGGCTGTGACAAAACACAAGAGCTAAGCAATGATGAGTTAATTAAAATTAATGAAAGTACAATTTTAAGATAACTATGAAGATTCATGTAATTATATACATAACTTTAGGTGTTACATTAAAGAATTTCATATAAGTCTAAAGGAATTTGGGAGAGCGCCAACACACGAAAGAGAAGTAAAGTGGGTGAATACAATTATTTTATAACAGTTATGCTCTTTTCCATTTTGTTTCAATGAAATAATTTGATTATGTATCATGTCTTTATACTAATTAAATTCTAAAGTATTTATCATGCATTATATAGAAGAATATTAAGTAATTAATATAACAATATGATATACACAAATATAGAAGATATTTATACGAAATGATATGCATATGCAAAGAAAAATGAATTATAATATGTCAAAGAAAATATTAAAAGGGAAAGGGAAGGCAGATGCATGCAAATACAAGAGTTCACCATTTTATATTACTAGCTGAAGATGCAACGTACACGTGCACGTTAAATTGGAAAGAAAATAAAAAGTGAAAATGAAAATAATTGTACCTTCGTTGCTACAAAATAAGACGGTGCTCCTATAATAAATAAAATGGAAAAGGAATAAAGTTTATTTAAAGTAATAAAATTTGGATCTACATTTATATTAAATATTTATATGTATGTTAAATGAAAAGTTTGACAAATGAACATGACTACTTATATGCATAATTAATTGTTATACTATACATTTCAATTGTCCATTGAGTTTATTATGAAAAAAAATCAAATTATTAAATTGAAATGTCATATAAATCTCTTATAGATTAAATGAATGAAAGAGAAAAGTTCCTGCACAGAAGAAAACAATCACATTAAAATAGGTAAAAACTAGTTTTTTTTTTTAGGTAAAAACTAGTTTATTATATGTTCAAATTGAAAAATTAATTTTAATGCCTCTTTAGTTATAGTTTGGACATTATTCTTTTGAGTAATTAATATTATTGAAAGAGATGTAATAACTGTCTGACCGTCTGTTCTCGCCTCATTAACTTGAGCTTTCGAGTCGGGTCATAACAAAAAAATTATGAAAAATTATAAATCCTCCACCAAAAATCACAAAATTCTTCGGATCATAACTAGACTTCCTAACCTTCAATTTAATTTTTCTTGCATATCATTTGGACTTTTGGAGAGAAAATTATATAGGTTAGAACCTGGGGCTCTATATCCTGGTTGTTTGTTGGAATTGGGTTGATCGACTACTATCTTCTTCCCAACCCTAATTCCACTCAAATGTAAACTGCATCAAATATAGCCTTACTCAAAAAAAAAAAAAATCAAATATAGCCTTAATCTTCTAAGCGTCTTAGGAGAGCCCCCATCCATCAATTAGATCACAACAGTGATTTAACACCCACATAAGAAGCAACACTAGTCTTTTTGTAAAGGATAATTGCACATACAATAAAGGACTTTTTATAATAATATCTTTTTGGCCTTGATTGACCATTATCATCTCCTTATTTTGCTATGTTGTACTTACTGCAATGTCTTGTAGTCTCTTATCTCTTCATCCATATTAACAATTGCATTTTCCAGGAACAAATCACATCTAGCTACTTCAGTGCATTAATGGTCCCCCTTGGTACTCATTAGGTCAACTCTTTGTGTCCTCTTGGGTACAAGCATTAAAGTTATCATGGATACTCATCTTGTTGGGCTTTTACATGATATGGGGAATTTAACATCTAAAGGTATTGCTCTCTCTATAAATAAGAATATTGAAAGGATGCAAGCATAAGTAAATAATAAAGCATCATTTTTAGTCTTATCATCTTCTCTTCGAGCCTTTTATAGGTTTAGTGGAATAGAATAGAAAATCTTTAACTTAGATTACCCATGATATTGAATCTTATAGTGAAACTATTGCTCCGAGAATTATGATGCAAAAGACTTACTAAACCAATAGGATGTGGATTTTTATGTGATCCCTACGGTTTCATGATAGTTTGGCTTTTCAAACATAGTTTTGGGAATTACCTCTAGGATTTGATGAAATTAAGGTTCCAAGATTTTTCTTCTCATAAAAGGCTTTCATGCATACATGTGATTAGGATTTTGTGCATAATTTGAAGAGTTAAGAGTTTCTTGATGATAACCAAGCAAGATGCAAACAATACAAAAAATCAGCGAGCAGGCCTCGTTTGACGTATAAAGAGGCGGGAGATGGACGAGGACGCCACTCGACTTCGTCTGTTCTGCATGTCCAACCTAGAGACAGGAGAAAAGAGCTTCTTTCGTTTCCTTTTTTCTCTGATTTGTGCGGTCCTGCCGTTTGACTCTTCTGTGTGTCCGATCCAATAGAGAAGAGGGGGGGGCGAGTTCGATCGCCCTGTTCGTGTGTTTGAGTCGGGCCAAAGGATCAAACAGGGGTCCTACATGCTTGCGGCCTATGCTTGTTGTTGCCTTCTTCCTAGACAAAGAAGCATAGGGCTTTTTCTTTCTTCTTCTTGAACAAAATAAAGAGGATAGAGAGGTTGGTGAAGTGCTTAAAGGTTGTTTAACTGTTGCAGGAGAGTTCTTCTTCCTCCTTCCTCAACTTCGACGACTCCTTGCCACCCAAATCGACATCCAGAAGCTTAGTGACGGTGAAGACAGCTTCTTAGAAACCTTGAGCAGCAGTTTTCTCCTCCATTCCTTCATTTTCTTGCCTTTTGACAAGGCGAGTGCATTGTAATTTGCATTGTGACAACCCGGTGAGGTAAAACCCTTGAAACTTAACAAAACCTAGGTCCCAAAGCCAATGTTTGTATGGTCGACGCTCCCAAAGCAATAGGTCCTTTAAAAACTTTGATTTTTGTTTCCCCAAAACCTTTCATTCGTTGTCCTCTCTGCAAAAAGCGGCCGCTCGTTTTCTCTCTTGTGAGAGTCAAAGAGGCATGTTGACACGCATAGGGTGGCCGGATTTGTGTCCAACAACCCCCAAATGCATGTATTAGCATTCATTTTGCTTCCCTAACCGTCGTCTATGATCATGCCTTAAGTTAGACATTGTCATTTAATCTCAAATTGAATGTCAATATGTAGGATCCAAACATAAGAGTCACTTGTTGCATTTTTGTTTCCTAAAACTGTATATCATGGCAAAATCAATGTTGACATTAGGAGTTTGCATTTGGTAGAGGTTGTGGATAGGCTATAGTTAGTTTAAATGTTCAAAACGCATGTGACTAACTTGGGAAAGTTGGTAACTTGTTATAGTACTTACATGAACCTTCAAAGCTTCACTTTGTAAGTATTAAGGCAAGTAGAGTTAATCAAATTCAGTTCAGATATTTTGCAAAGCTCGTAGAGGTCCTAACAAATAATCCCTTCCTCTAACATGCATAATCTCTAGAGATTGGAAACTCACCCTCATGCTATCGACATACTAAATTATGACAAAAATTGATATAGTTCGTAGAAGCATATACATAACTCAAATCATGTCAAAATTGATTGAAGTCCCCTCCATAATCTCAGGTGTATGCCTCCCATCCTATCATGAACTAAAAGCAATGCTTTATAGGCCTCTTGTTAGGATTACTAAATTTTCTAAACTTGCAAATATCCTAAATATGCTCATTTAATTCTAGGTGCTTGTGAAATTTATTTGGAGTGTTAAATACTCCATTACACTTAGAAATTAACTAAGCTTTTATTTTGTATGATTTACAAATTGAAAAGACAAGTGTAATGAAGTCCTAAGCAATTGAACAAATCCTAAAAGATTTGCAATTCTCTTAAGCTTCCAATGAGTTAAATCATGCAAAAATGGATTTAGAAAACTCTCCTAAGCATTAGGAAATCAACATTTCCCTTCTCCAAATGAATCCAAACATTCATAGAGGAATAGGGAGTTCTCTTTCTCATGCACATCCTCTTCATGCATGATACTTGAGTTTCTTCAAAACTAAATGTGTTAGGTTGCATGAATCTTATAACCTTAGGATCAAAATCCTAGGTTCATTTCACTCCTTGCTTGTGGAATCACAAAATCAACAAACAATCATCTCTTCCTTCTCATGCATGATGTAGGAGCCTCCAAAAGTTTCAAACAGTAGCATTACATGAATCATTAGATCTTAAAACCAAACTCTAAGTTATCTATCTCTTTTGTTGAAATACAAAATCAACAAATATGCATATTTCCCTCATGTATAATATTTGGGGCCTCCCAAGGCTCTAAATATTTCATACATGAATCCTTGGAGCATGGAACCAAATTCTAATGTCATCCACTTCATATGTTGAGGCATAAATTTAATGAATAATCATGCTCATCTCCTTTAATATTTTCATTCTAATCATTGCTGACAACTTCCTAAATTATGAAAGGCCAAAGAAGGTTCAAACAGTCATAAACCATGATCAAGTTGATGGGAGGGGGCTCCCCACATCTTAATACTAAATTACAAGAGCAAATGAACCAAAGGAGGGAAGGAGAGCCACGATCCAGCAAACATGCCTGTGACAATGGGCTTGGCTCATTCAGCTAGTTGAGCCCATAGGTGGAACAGGGGGAATGCGACAAGAAGAAGCTAACAAAACACAGATTATGTTAAACAAACTAAGGATATATGGATCATAGAAACACATATAGATAGACCAAACCAACAGAGGAGGCAAAACCATGCTCATCCAACATCATTTTAGTAATAATCTAATAAATAAATATTGAGATTACTTTTAAAAAAGAATAAGTATAAGAAACATATGAAATTAACTAGCTACGTGATATTTATCTATTTTCATGCATGAAAAAAATAATTAAAAAAATCTATTTTCATGCATGAAAAAGATAGTTGCCAACAAAATATGCATAAAATTAGGTTTAGATTTAAACTAAAGTAGAAATTTTTAGATCTCTTTGAAATCCATAAAAGACCCCCTTTGTAGTTAATTTATCATGGTAAGTAGAAATTAAGTATTCATACAAAATACTCTCAAAGCTCTCTCTCTCTCTCTCTCTCTCTCTCTCTCTCTCTCTCTCTCTCTCTCTCTCTCTCTCTCTCTCTCTCTCTCCCCCCCCCCCTAGCTTTTTTTTCTCTCTACTCGAGCAATCAAGAAAAGGTGGAATTAATTCCAACAAAAGGAATGAAAAGGAACTATAAGACATGACAAGGGAAATAAGAAGAGGAAGGCACCATTCACGAAAGAGGAATAATTCTAACTATCATCAATCTACTTATTGTTTCATAAATCTTTCTCACTGACCAGTAATCACCATACCATCTCTCCAATTATACAACATCTAGCTCCGTTGAACCTTCAAGAACAAACAATATTGCTTGAACCTTGAAAGGTCTCTTTAAAAACCAAATAGAAACCTTAAAAGGCCATCAATCCACAAATTATTCCGCACAATTATCAATAAGGATTATACATATATGCTATTGCCCACATCATCCAAGGTTGAGAAAAGGTTTTTCATTAAGCCCATCTCAATCCAAGGATCATTGCGGGCTGTGTAATATTATGATATATAGCAGATTGTTTTTCATGAACGATCTAAAGAGCAATTAGCATTAAATGGCAGAAGAACAATATTTCACACCATAAAACAAAACTAAAACATAACATAATTAGCTAAATAGGTGGCAAAAGTGAAGGAAGTTATTCACAAAAAAGGAAGTGGCACATAAAGCTGAGTTGAATTAAAAGAAAATTGATGCAACAGGAAAATATATGGGTGAAACTCCTAGAGGAGTGTTCCCACTATATACGACATGAAAAATCAAACCCTGATGTAATTTTTACCTGATTGATGCAAGTGATGCCTCCGTTTAGGGTGAACTGCAGTTCAGGGAAATCACGTAGTAGGGCAAAATAGTACTCATATCTGTAGATTAGCATGTCAACAATAAATTCCGAAAGATTACAAGATTACCTAGAAAAAAGAAGCCTGTGTATGATACTGAAGAAGAAAAAAGTAGCACTCTTTCATGGAATTCTTCCATATAAAAAATTTGTACTTCCACTTTAAATAAGAGTCAATTAACAATAAATAAACAAATCAAATATACAATTCACATATTTAGGCATAAATAAGAGTCTTGTAAACAACAAAAAACAATTTGAATATGCTAATGGATATTAAGGCATAACGATTTCACAAGTCTTCATTCTCTCATTTCAGACCTTGACTAATCTTAAAACTTATCAGCACACACTTTTAGACTATATTCGTAAGAATTTCATGGACCGTCTGTTTCTATCTCTGCTTAATTCAAACTAAAACTGATTTCCAAGAACTTACAATGGAAAAATTAACTCTCGTCAACGTACAATGCAAAGGATTAAACCACCTAAGCACACCACATCAGAGAACATAAATTATAAGGGATGCTAGAATGTAGGAAAAACTAGGTTTTTATAATCATAATAATTATTTGAAATGTTAGGAAAGACTAATAACTGCTTTTTAGAGGCGCGGCATCACCAATAATAAGATTTTAGCACTCAACAAGCTAAAGCTGAAGTGAATTTTAGGACAGTATTCATGGGCTCCGAAAATTCGCGTCCAGGCCTCTCCGCACCACTTTTTTATTTTACGGAGAGAGTTTTAATTGATTTAGGTTCCGGGGTAAATTTTCGGAAGGTAAATTGAGTTTTAGATAAGACACCACATAGAGATTTGGTCCTCTTTTTGCGAGGACTTTATGATTTGAGTTTTGGTTTCCCATAGGCGAAAGCAAGCCCGTATGATTAATTACCCCTCCCTATTACAAGAGAAAACATTCGATTAAAGCTAGTCGTTAAATAGGTTGCAATAATTATAACCAATTTTAGGGTTTGAACTTAATTTTGAATTTTGGAATTTACGATTTGAAATTTATCACCATAAACTTAAAGCGGGTGATGGGACAATGATGATGGGACCGATCAAAATCACATGATACATCATCTTGGGTTGTCATGGTCCCTAATCTACTTAGTCAGAGGAGGTAGTCGACCCAATCTAATAGAAGGAACCTTGTCGGCAACTATGGTGTGAAACCCCTTAAGTAATTAGAAGCTAAACTCTTAAACATTGAGGCGCATTTTGGTGTAATGATTGAAATTTTATTAAGAAAATTCACAGTTAAGCATACTTATCCTGAAGAAATCATGTGATGTAATGGTTGACCTCCTGGAAAGTTACACAAACAGGATAAAATCCTGAAACCCTTAGGCCAAAACGGACAATATCCCAATGTTAAGAATTTCGGTTGTTACATATGGTATCAGAACAATACATCAGCTGAAGATGGAACAAAGTGTCATAAAAGACAAAGTGTTATGCCATGATAGCCACCAATAGAACCCTGTATGGGACAAAGTACTACGTGGCGGGAATCACCACTTGAATTTGTAGTGGGCACCTCTAAAATCCTAGCTACCTGGCGGAGGACTCTCCGATAAAGATGTTGACAAGGACATCAATTACTTAAGTGGGGGAGATTGTGAAACCCCTTAGTAAAAAGAATCTAAACTCTTAAACATCGAAGCGCCTTTTGGTGTAATGGTCAAAATTTCATTAAGAAACTCTGCAGTTAAGCGTGCTCATCTCGAAGAAATCATGGGATAGGTGACCTCCTGGGAAGTTACAGCAACATGACCAAATCATGAGGCCCTTAGGCCAAAGCGGACAATATCCATTGGTTCAGAGTTTGGGCTATTATAAAAGGTATCAGAGTAATACATCAGTCGGAAGATGGGAACTAAGAGTCATACAAGATAAAGTGCTACGTCATGGGAGCCACCTCTTGAACCTTGTATGGGACAAAGTACTACATGGCGGGAGTCATCTCCTTAACTTGTAGGGGCCACCTCTAAAATCCTATCTGCCTAGTGGATAATTCTGGGATAATGATACTAACAAAGACTTCAGTTATTTAAGTGGGGGAGATTGTGAACTCTTTAAGTAAAAAGAAATTAAACTCTTAAATAACGAGGCATCTTTTGGTGTAATGGTATGAATTTCATTAAGAAACTCCGCAGTTATGCGTGCTCATTCCAAAAATATCCTAGGATGGGTGACCTCCTGGGAAATTACACCAATATGACAAAACTATGAGGCCCTTAAGAAGTGGATAATATCTCAATAGTTAAAAGTTTGGACTATTACAAATAGTATCAGAGCAATACACAGCTAAAATATGAAAACTAAGTGTCAAACAAGACAAAGTACTACACCATGAAAGCCACCTTTTGAACTATGTATGGAACAAAGTGTTACGTTGCGGTGATCACCACTTGAACTTGTGAGGGCCACTTCTAGAATCTTATCTTCCTAGTGGATGACTCTAGGATAAATATGCTGACGAGGATGTTAATTACTTAAATGCATGAGACTGTGAAACCCCTTAAGTAAAAGAAGCTAATATCTTAAACATCGATGAATCTTTTGACGTAATGGTCAGAATTTTATTAAGAAACTCCGCAGTTAAGTATGCTCATGCCGGAGAAATCCTTGGATGGGTGGCCTCCTTGAAAGTTACATCAACAGGACAAACTGTGAGGCCCTTAGGCCAAAGCGGATAATATCTCAATAATTAAGAGTTTGGGCTATTACACATGGGTCGTTTCATCCAAGAATACCTTGTAGACATGAGGTGATATTTGTCTAAAAGATTGAATTTGAGTTAACCTTAGCAAATAGAGAACTTTATATGTTATCGAGCATGCCCTATAATGCATTACTCAAGGGGTTTTAAACCATTAGAAAACATACGGGCTTTGGTCATGACCGTAATATAGTGATGCCGTTTTACAGCAAAACCACCCGGTTAGAGGTCACATGCCACGTCGTTGTTAACAATGAATCAACTGAGAATGAATTGTAGGAATACATTAAACAAGGCATCTGTTTTTTATGAGATGAAGCTATTCTTCATTTATCATCCTCGTCAAACCATTACGAAAATTTGATGGATTTTGGTTTTAAGTTTTTTATGATGGAATTTCGATTTAAATGTTTAGAATTTGATAGATAAAAAATTTTGAAATTTTAATAGGCTTTGAAAATTGTCCCTTCTGATTGAGATTTACATTCAACGCGGTCATCATCAAGGTATCTTAAAATTATTTCAAATACTTATATTTATTAAAATTTTGAATGCATTTAAAAAACATGATCCCCTCCGATTGAGATTAACTTTCAATGCGGCCATCCTTAGGGTGATTATGTAATCACTTTAAAAGATTTGTATTTCCATTAGGGTTCATGGGTTTGAAAGGCAAGGTACCCTCTGGTTGAGATTTTTTATCAACAAGGCTATTATGAAATTTAGCACTTTTAGCAAATCATGAAGCATTCTCAGATTTCGCATTTAGTAGCTTGACGTTAAGATCAGAGCACATGTGAAACTTGTTTTAGCATATAGATCAAAGCTATTGTCGAGGTATTTGAATATTTTTAGTGAATCCATGAAGCATTCTCAGATCTTGTACGTAAGAGTTTGATATAAAGATCAAAGAACATGCGGAATAAATTCTATGGAAAACATAATGCTGCAACACATCAAACAATAATTACATACCAAATGATATATTGTATATGTTTCCTGAACTTTGAATTTGATATATATATTCAAACCTACCAACATAAGGATCATTCAGCCCAAAAGACTCATTCTTCATGCTATCAATCAAGTTTATAGCAGTACTATATTGCTTATTATTCTAACCATCCCAGTTGGTACTCGAGATAGGTGAGGATCTAGGTTGCTATGGTGACAACTATGCCAAAGGAGATAAACAAACAATGGTTTGTGGGAAGAGATATGACAATCCATATAAATCATTAAGAGGCAAGAAATTTTTTATTAAAGGGTCATAAAATTCTCATATTTTAATGAGATGCAAATCGCTTCATAAGTAGTTAATGTATTAGGTCACCCTCAGATCTGAACCGTTCAGGAAAAGCAGAACCCAAACCATTGTTAATACTTGTTCCAAGTGGCATATGGCCTTTACCAACAACCAATATTGTGATTCTTTGGAATTATTTCCATAAAATTATGGTCGTAACAATCTTGATCAGAAAAACCAGGGAGAGGCACTCGGCTTGGCACTGAGAATCTAGGAGTAGCCGACATTTTGATCCTTGAAACACCTGCAGGCCTCTCTTCATATCTTCAGTATCTCTGATAGAAGGTTCAATTGATTTGACTTGATCCTCTGGTCTAACAAAGGAAAACCCAGATTGATTGGTATTTTGTAAAATTGGTGATCTTAAAAGTGCAACATAAGCATTTTGGTCGCCATTGTCACTAGTATCCTAGATAAGTCATCAGCTAGTGACATTGATTCATTTCATTGGTCAAAGCCTAATGATAATAAATAATATGATGATGATGCTCTCTTTTGTATATACACTTGTATCTTTCTCATTTCTACTTAAATCATTAAGACTATCCAAAAACTGAAGCTTCCATTGGAGATAATCACAGCATTATAGAGAGTTTTCAGGTTTATATATATTGCTAAGGTCTACTTTATTTCCCTAATTTGAAGGGACCTGATCAACCGCTGCATTTATGGATATGATAAACTCTCCAAATGAAGAATTGGTAGTTCCATCGAGGTCATTTAAACTATTGCATGGCTGATGTTTGTAATTATGAAGAGAGTGAATAAAATGAGGTGAGCATGATCTCTGAATGACATCAACAAAGCCTAATTGTTTAATATCAATAATAGTAAGAGAAATATCTTTATACCATTTTCAGTAGATTCACAACCCATCTTTGGTAACTCTAAATACCAATTAAATGTGGAAACTACATTTGTAGAGACATTCACTTCAAGGGATGGAATTGCAATTAAGGCTTCGTTTGAGACGGCTTTTTTATTACTTATCAGTACAAAAATTAAAATTTAATTTTTGTACTATGAAGATGCTTTAAGAAACAATAAAAAAGTCGTCCCAAATAAAGCCTAAATTTCCAAGAACTATGCTTCTCTTTTGTAAAGAGATGGCTTTTCAGCATAGCAATGTTCTCCCTTTAGAAAATTGAGCATATGTCATTTGATATGTTAACCAATAATCATTTGGAATGATGAACATTTATTTAGGTTAAAATATTTAATTAGATATATACAAATGTTTCATTATCATTATTATTATTATTATTATTATTATTATTATTATTATTATTATTATTATTTATTTTAAATTAATTATGCGCGGATCTTTGTTTTGTTAAAAATTTCGGCAAACTCCAGGCATCCTCTCCCATAAATGGAGGTTGGGTAGGCACTTGCCTTTTAATCCACCCGGCCAGATTAAAGATTCGACGGCTGAGGGCTTCGAGACAATGATTAGTCTCAACACAGATCTTTGAGTCTCAAAGTGAGGTACATGTTATTCATTTGATTTTTTTTACAAACAATCTTACACACTCATATACTCACATCAGCTATTAACAGGATGGGCAATCCAACTAGCAGGCTGTACGCGGCACCGAATCTAGTCAGTCGTGGGAGCGAGATCAAATAGAGTCAAACGCACAATCCGCATATGTGATGGATAGGGAGTGGGTCAATCTGGCTGATCGAATCACACGAGGCGAAACCGAGATGGAGAAAATGGGTTTGAGCCCAGGAGATCGGGACAGGGTTCTCGGTGCAGCAGAGGTAGTTTGAGCGAGAGAGGGATCGCTAGCAGGTAGCGCACAGAAGTCGTACGGGCGAGAGAGAACATGCGGGATAGAGGATTGAAGTTCATGGCGAGGCTGGTCGGGATCGTACAGGATAGTGTGGGTGAGATTGGTCGAGCGTGAAGGCTGGTGTGGCTGACACTCACGTGTGGCAGAGGGACATCAGGAGAGAGGGTTGGGGATGGGATCAAGATGAGTGGCTTCGACTGGGGACGCAGAAGATCGGGACGAATCATGGGAGGGACACGGGAGTGAGTCCTTTCTACGTGCGTGAGAGTAGAATGAATCCTCCAACCGCTCCTACGAGCAGTTTTGAGGAAATGAAAGAGTGCCCGTTCAATTGCATCGTTTGGGAGCGAGCAGTTGCGTGAGTGGGGCCAGTGGCTGATTTGTGGTCAACAATATTTAAAAGAAGAAAAATAAAAAAAAAATGAAATGTGAATGCCAACATGTCAAGGAAATACAATAACGCCATATGTCTCACAAGATAAGAGAGAAATAACTTGTAAGAGATATCAAAGAAAGAGGATTAAACAGATACTAAAAATTACAAACTTAAAAAATTCCTCAAAAATGGCACCATCATTTCTTTGAAATGATATTTTTTATTTTTTATTTTTATTTCATTCAAATGATACTTTGAATTCTCGTAAGTCATAAACGAATTTCTAGTGATTCTCTTCTTTTTCATTCACCATTTATCCCATCTTCTTTCTCTTCCCAATTTCTTTTGAACCTTCAGAAAAGCTCAAGATTATCTTATGGTTACACCAAAATTAAACCTGCATGCATTAATTTATATAGCCACCAACCTAATACAAAATTACCAAAGATATTTTCAAAATTTCACAAAAGAAGCTTTATACCTATCTCATCATCTGATTCATGTATAGATATTAAGTCAACAACTAAGCTTTCATACAAGAAGTTTGAAGCATGTCTCTTCATGTAATTCATGCATTATATTATGTCAAAACTTAACATTTGACTAACAAAATACACTTTATAAGATTCAGTAAAATCTCTAGAATCATTTGATTTCATAATTTAATGATTTACAATAAAAAAAATGCGTCCAAGTTGAATTAACAAGACCATATATATACATACTTCAAAGGAGGAACCTTTCGATTCTCAGCAGGACTGAGACCACTAAGTAATGCCTTCCGAGCATGTATGACAAAATGGTTCGTGGGTGACTGAGAAGAGACTGTATATATGAAGTCACCTGATAATAGAAAAAATAAATTCATCTCCATACATTGCAAGCAAGTTTACCACACTTAAGCATGTAAAACGCATAATTTGAAGATAATGATATCCACCGACATCGAGAAAATCAGTTTAATTGTTAATTGAGGAAAAACAAAAGAAGTGTCGACTATTCTAAGAAAAATGGCTACGATCGTGTTTAGAAAAACAAAAAAGATAGCTTGCATAAAAGGAAACTAAGAGCAATATTTCCATCCAATCTGACTGTATAAATAGGACAACTGTTGGTCATGAAAATTGTTGAAATAATGAAATGAAATTATTAAAGCACAACAACTTTGATCAATATTCTCAAAGAAAATAATCTTAATGCCAAAATAAATTATTTCAAGAGCACTGTAAGTGTTGTCAAAAGTTTTTTGGGAATAAAATCCTTGTTTTTCATGAATATGAGAATCTTTAGATATTTAGTGCTATTCTATATAATATTTAAGTTCCAATAGTCCCAAGGAAAAAGAGGTACAGGGTGTCACATTAGAAAGTGATATTTTAAACAAATTGGAAGTGTATTTTGCAGAAATTAAATATTTCCGATTAAAACAACACCTGCACTTTGAAGATTTAAGATGGAAGATAAACCAAACTACATAAGCTCCGGGTGGAACACCTTAATTGACTCGGGTAAGCTCTAGAAACAACCTAAAGCGAAGAACATACAGTATTCTATTTGAAGTATTAACGCTTAATTGTTTAAATAGATATTTATGAAATTAACAAAAAAGCTCCAAAATTATATTTTCCCACTCAATCAGCATTCCTGAAAAGAAACAACAACAGAAATATGGTATAGCCAACATAGGAAATAGGGCCTTACAGAGTTCATTATATGAATCACGATCATCAACACCTATTCTGCATTTGACACTAACAGGAACGTCAGAATTGGCAGCAATAGCAGACATAGCATGTCCAACAAGCTTTAGACAATGCAAACAAAAAATTTCAACCAAGAGGAAGAACAGGAAGAAAAAGAAGATAAAACAGATAGTAGGCATAATATTAATAAGGTTTCTTTAAGTTAAACACCAAACCTTTGGATTGAACATAAGGCGTGCACCAAAGCAACCATGACCAGCAACTTTTCCACTAGGGCAGCCGCAGCTGATATTATATTTAGAATAAAATTCAAGAATAAGAGTAAGAAAAGACACAAGATGATGATAAATGGTACATTTAAAAGGTTAACCAACTTGAAGTTGATTTCATCATAAGAGTATAAATTTGCAAGTTCAGCAGCTTTTGCCAAGTTCTCCAAGTTGCTTCCACCAATCTGAAGAACAATTGGGTGTTGATCTGGGGAGAATGCCAAGAACCTATCCTGAAAATTTTAACACAAAGAATAACCATAGGATCAATAATCAGCAAACATCCTTCTACAAAATTTTATAGAACATTGATAGAATATGAACGAAGGGGCATGATAGATATTATTTTGGTTTTTTTCTTTTTTCTAATTAGAAAATTGAATTTTTGCATTTATTTTTGCACAATTTCAAGTAATCCATTGTGTTAATGTAATTAATATGATTTATGTTGGCAATCTCAATTTAGTTAGATTTCAAGTGCTAGTCATGCTAAAGGAGTAATTGTAGTCATTTGAATAACATACGGTGCATCTGGTGCAATTGGAGGCCTCTGACACCCATGTGCCCAATCTCAAATTTTGCCAATTTTTTTTTACAAAGAACATGGCGTCTGGGCATTTGACCCAGTGCCTAAGAGCCTGCCCCGTGTCTACACACCCGACCCTAATGCCTAAGCACTAATTACATTTTTTTTTGGAGAAGTTCCATTCCAATTCAGAAAGGTTATTCAAGTGACAAGGGCCCGATTGGGTGTAAGCCCCATTTTAAGTGATTGATGAGCTAAAAATTGATAGTTTTGGAGGTAGAATTCAAAAAGAAATAAAAGTGACATTGTTAAGTACCATGTTGGATCATAGAATAGAGATGCCTATATGAACCCATGTAACTGTAGGGATCCCTTATGTCAAATTATTGAAATCAACTATCCTTAAATTTACCCTAGAGATAGAGGTAGGCTGTAAGAAGACAAGATACAAGTTTAGCGCCATACATTATAGCGAACACTGAAGAAGTTGTTGTAGACCTGACTATGGGAGAGCCCTAGCCTTGAGAGACTATGCCTTGCTAACCATCCACAACATACCACAGGCTATTGTCAACCATGGGATCGAACATAATAATTTTGAGATTAAGCTGGCAATGCTTCAGATCATCCAAAACTAGTAGCATGGAGACTTAGCCACCAGAGACCCGAATTACCACATTATAAATTAATTTTCCAGAGATTTGAGTTATCTTCAAGAACAAGGAGATATCTAACAATGCTATAAGACTAAGATTGTTCCAATTATCATTGTGAAATCAAGCCAAGAGTTGGATCACTTCTTTGTCAAGCGATTCAATCACTATCACATAATATGCTCTAAAAGTTTCTATCCAAGTACTTCACTAGCAAGGATGGCAATGATGAGAATAGAGAAATCCAATTTCGCCCAACCAAAGGGCAAAACAATATATGATTTTAGGAATAATATACCGACTTTTTAAGAAATGCCTACAATACAGCTCTCGAAGTGGATGAAAGTCCAAACCTTCTAAATGGTCTATGTGGAGCAATGAGTACATTGATTGGTGCCAAATCTAGCATCACATTCACAATTAAGACGCAAAAGGTGGCTTACAATATGCACGAGGAGATGTCCATGAAAAACTATTGGAGTCCTCCTATGAAGAATGTTGTTGCCATTCAAGACTCTAACCAAATTGAAAAGCTCACTGTTAGGTTGATTCACTAAAAAAGCAAATCAACACTATTGTTGTCAATGTCATCCACACACCTATTATTAATAGTTGCTATAAATTTTGTGGAGGCATACATTATAACAGTAACTATCAAGTAAATAATCCGTTCACACAGCCTTATTTGGAGCAAGCACACTTTGCACAGACTATATACCGCAATCCAACAATGCCTAATTGAGCACCTACAATATGAGATGGAAAAATCACCCAATTTTTATGGAAGAATCAACAAATCAGACAACAACCTCTTGGTTTTCAACAACTGACAGGATTCCATCAATGATCCAAATTTCAAATATTTGGATATCAACCACAGCACAAGGATGGAAAGGTCTCAATCAAAGATGCTCTCGCTCTGCTGAATTCGACAACAATGCAATTAATTTCACGTATTGATGCCACCTATGATGCACGAGATATGGACACGGCAACATGGACACAAGACACGTCAATTATTAAAAAATATGAGACACGGATAGGAGTTGGACATGGTATTATAATTTTTTTATTTTAAAAATAGTATCTAGAAATTGAATAAGCAGAATATTAAGAATAAATGTGAAATAATAATAAGTCATTTAATTATGATTTATGCTTAAAATAATTAATATTTCAATGTCGAGAGATGGATGTGGATGTCGTGTCAGATATCAAGAGGAGATGACAATGTTGCTGAGAGTTAGGTATTGATGTCGAGACAGCGTCAGCCTTCGATGTTGATACGACGACAGTCATCAATAAGGAGATGTTGATACAGCGCATGAGCGCATGAGCGCATGAGCGCATGAGCGTGATTGTGGGTGTAAAAATTACTAGAGTGAACGTAAAGGTCAAGACAGCATCAAACTTCGATGTTGAGATGGTTTTAAAATATTGATGTTGTGACGACATCGGACGTCAATATTGAGATGGCATTGTGCGTTGTTGTGAAAATCTAGTCATAACCCGCTAGAGAGAAATGAAAAATGGGAATGTTTGGTGAATAGGTTGTTGTGTACGGATAATTGATTTAGGGTTGTGGAGAGAAAATAAGACATTTTTTTAAATATAAATTTGAAGTACAATTAATTATATTTAAAAAAATCATAAAATATTTAAGACGTGTATTGGACATGTGTCCACTTTATTCTTTATATTTTTTTTAAATCAGACACATCTTCAGTGTGTCTGACATGTGTCGAACGCGTGTCGTGTCTGATACTACATACCTCTATGAGGAGAGGTGTTGGTGCATCATAGGATGCCACTTTATAGAGGCTATGGACCTCCATTTAGAACAAGATACTACTATCAGGAATATTGAGGACCAAATCGTTCTGCTACCTCAACAGCTTTTTGCAAGGCAGCCTGATGCTCTCCGGATCAACAATGAAACAAAACCAAGTGAGTAGGTGAAGACTGTCAACTTAAGAAGCAAAAAAGGAGTGTATGGAGCCAGAGGGCAAAGAGAAGCCCAAGTAGAGGACACAGGAAAGGAGATTAAAAGGGGTGGGAAGCAAAAATCCTAGCTATTCCTAAACAATCCATTACTAAATGTCCCGCCATAATCATACCCTCAGTGATTCCAGAAGCAAAACTCAATAAACAATTTTTCAAGTTCCTGAATGTATTCAAGTAACTTCACATAAATATCACATTTACAGACACATTGGAACAAATGCTAATCTTATGTAAAATTCATGAAAAATACACTTTCCAATTAAAGAAACTTGGAATACAAAAATGTAAAATTTATTGAGGGGTGCAATACAATGTTGCAAAGGAAACTGCCAACTAAACAAAAAGATCATGGCAATTTTATTATTCTGCTTTCAATTTACAAAAAAGTTAGATTTAAGAGAGATAAAGCTGACTACAGTATCAATGCAACTAGCAGAAGGTTCGGTGCAATATTCTGAATGCATTGTGAAAGAGGTGCTAACACAATTCGACACATTTATCTTCTTAATAGATTTTATCATTCTTTATCATTCTTGATATGGACGATGAAGACCCTAAGTACCTGGACATTTTAGGGCGACCATTCCTAGCGACGAGAAGAGCCCATATTGGTATTCACAAGGGGTAGTTTCATCTCCAAGTACAGCATGAAGACAAGCATCAATCTGAGGAGACTTGTCGCTATATAAATATTGAAAATGTCAACCATCAGGAGCACCAAGTTGCTTCTTTGACATCAAGAAAATTTGGTGAGAAGAGGTGCTCCTATGAGCAACTTAATAACTAGGAAGAAACGGGCGGACACACTGAACAAGACATGATAGGAGGTGAGCTATGTTAAGTTGAACTAAGCGCTCATTTGAAGGCAGCCCAACTTGTCATAATATTAAAAAAATTGAGAGTAATGTGTTTTTTATTTTCAAAAAATAAATAAATAATTTTTTTGGCATGTCGTTGCCATACCCTGCACCGATGCACTAGTCTAATTTTTCAAAAGATTTACATCTCCCATGCATAATTCAACTCAAGATCCCAGGAACTTGAATTAGGCAACTAAGTGCCTATCATGTTTTTTCTAGAATTCTCGTCATGAAATTCAAGGACTAGGCCAACACCTAGGCATCTAGCCAACTATTAATGAAAATTTTAGTGCTTTCAAATAGTGGAAGAAGATATATGTATGTGATTGATTCCCTCCATGTCACCTTTGTAGTATTGGAAATACTTGTCTACATTTAATCTACTAAAAGGCATTGAGGAAGACAAATGGCTAACATGTATT
Source organism: Dendrobium huoshanense (assembly GCA_016618105.1). NCBI lineage: Eukaryota > Viridiplantae > Streptophyta > Magnoliopsida > Asparagales > Orchidaceae > Dendrobium > Dendrobium huoshanense. The sequence goes on from CM028358.1 coordinate 51,694,850, forward strand.
AAGAATGGCAACATATGCAATCAATTGAAGTAATGGTGGGTGACACTAAGGAAACATTTTGTGGATACTTATATTCTATTTGGAAGCTATAATAAGAGGTAATTGTTAAAGAAAACTCACACCACCTCCAAGCAAAGCCCTCAAACATATTCAGAACCTACCTATATAGATTTTAGTAATCCCCTTCCACTATTAGTCTGAGAACAGTTGGTTACATGCTCAAAGGTTACATTTACCAATTTCAAACAATATTGCCTCTTTAAAAAAAAGCAATCACTATGGCTAATGCCCGCTATTAGTCTGAGAACAGTAATAGGTCTCTTACCAAATTATCTTTTTGATGAACAATTGTCTCTGCCACAACCATTTCAGTGTACAGCCATGCATGTTTTGATATGAGGCGAGCAAGTGTCCTATAATGATTATCTGTCCAGTCCATCATCGGAGCAACACTGGAAAAAGGAAACTTGGTTCAAATTACCAGATATCATGCAAGAATACTTTACTGTGTTATGTTCTAAAAAGATTCACCTGAACAAAGGAGGATGACTCTTACCACCATCCAAACATGTTTCTGCATTAATTTCTAGTTTCCTCTTTAAAGATTGAACTCTTTTAAATTGAGCAGAGGCATCATGAAGCATACTAATGGACTTCCGATAAGCTGCAGCATTGCCATGGTAAATAGGAATCAGCGTGCACAGCAGAGTATGGATTGATGTCTTCATGATGACGGGGTCAGAAGCATTTTCCACTATAGCTGCATAAAGAATGAATTTACATAAATATTCATCAGGACAACCTCATTGAATCACATAAACGTTTAGCATCTCACAAGGGTAGTAAAAATATAATTAGTGGTCTTTTTTTTTTAGACCAGAGGATATCTTACTCGCAAAGTTCTTTTTTTTTTAAAAGGGAAAAACTAAAACCCTCAACCGAAAAAAAACAATCCATAGTACAGAAACAACTGAAAATTTTTGGGTATCTTGAGATGGGGTATTTGGACAATACATTGCAAGAACACTTACTATTAGTTCAGCTAGCATTACAAAATCATTAAGATGGTTCACTTTATGTTTGAATATTTCATACCCTTCTAATTTTGGTATTAAAATTTTACAGGTTAAATATATAATTAGTTCTATTCCATGTCACAACATCTCAATGAGAACAAATACCTTCAATCAGACATTTCAACAAACACCTTAAGTTTCAGACCCAAAAAAAGCAACCTTTAGCATTCACAGAGAAATTCCACCCTTGATCAAAAACTTTATAGTTTCCACCGTGCCTAAGTTTAAACAAAAAAAAAAAGAGTCTGTCAATAGGTCTTGATGCTTCATATTTATGTCTTACGATGCCACAATCTCTAATCTTGATGCTTCATATTTATGCTTACCGGGTCAATAAACAAGGTAGCTTGTTTAATGAATAATCGCAAAATATTTGAAAAGCACCAAAATAAATTCATAAATCGCTCATTTAAGCAAGGTAGCTTGTCAAGACTTGAGCATTGAATCTTATTATGGAGGCGAAGCGCGGAAAAGTAGAAGGACAAATATTAGGGTTTACATAGTTTTGCTCGACCAAGCCTCAGTTGTGCTCGACCAAGCTTACTTTCGTCTAAGAAATTTGCCCGCCGGAGGATAAAGCAAGCACGCCACAGAGTTGGGAGGAAGAAAAGGATTGTGAGGCGGCTATATGTATAAATATTATGTGAAAGTTTAGTATTAAAATATGAAAATTTTTATTAATGGAATATAACACTTTTATATCTTAAGATTTGATGGATTTTTTTTCAAAAATAGTTTAAATTTATAACAAATTGACATAAATTTAAAATTAATTATTAAAATGTTTAAATAGATAAAATATATTATTATCCATAGATATTTCCTTAAAATTTTCTCGAATAATCTCTTAATATATGTATGGTCATGTTAGGATATAGAGATTGTTTAAAAACAACGCTATAATTTTAATAGCTAAAAGGAGAACTAAAATAAATTGAATGCTAAGAATATCAAAAGGTTTTGGTTGAAAGAGAGGAGCTCTTAGTAATAGTGTTTGATTTATTAAATTCTCTTTTAGCAACTTAATAACACAACAAGAAGTGCTTTTGACTCGTATTGAACATGTAGCATGAACAATAAAAGAGTTTATTGCAAAAAGATATATCAAAATATCATTAGATTGACATGTGATCAAATGTAGAATATCACTAAGCATACAACAAACTAATGTTTTGTTATGAATTTATGTATTGACTAAGAAGCTTTGTATAATGTTATGCCATCCTTTTGAACATGAAAGGGTATAAAGTTGTTGGGTTATTTGAAATATGAATATTAAATTTTTTTAATTATCTTTCTTGAGACTCGAATCATCTTTGAGATTTTGATATTATAGATGTATATTATGTAGGGATTGTAGTATCCTAGTAAACTCTAGAGGCTTTTAGAGTCATAGCCCGACATGAGAACTCTAAAGGGAACGAATGGCCTTGACATAAAGGGGAAAAAATTTTGCACATGCTTGATCTACCATTAATAATATTAACATAAGTAATGTTAAACCAGTCATATATTAACATTTCACAACTTCTAGCATACCATATATTTGTATGCATTTCATAAAATAGTTTATAGTTGTAAATAAATAATAATAACATCATCTCAATTATAAAACATCTAAAAAAAATCTCAATCTTTGATTCAAATAATTACAAGATAATAAATCGCATTTAAATGTTATAAGATTCTAATTGGTGTCTAAATGATTTAAAGGATTTTAATTATATTAGATTCATATAAAAAGTATCTTTTTGAATGGAGTTCTAGAGGAGGACATAAATGTTGAACATACACTTGGATTGAAAGCTCAACATATTTAATTATGTTTATAAATTAAAAAAAATTGCTTTATATGGTTCAAACAAGTACCAAGAGTGTAATATCATAGACTCAACACATTTCTATTGAATAGCTTCTTCTTCTTCTTCTTCTTCTTCTTATTGCATAAGAGATTGTTGACACCACCTTATTTATAAAAAGAGTCGAGCTTAACATATCAATAGTACATATCTATATTGATGATTGCTTGTTTGGATCGACAAATGACACCTTGTGTGAAAAATATATGCCTATTATGAGTCATGAATTTCAAATGAGAATGATAGGTGAGTTGACTTATTCTTTAGGATTAAATATTAAATGGGAGAAGACTAATCCCTTTTTAGGTCAAACAAAATGTGTTAAATAATTAATTAAAAGGTTTAAAATGGAAGGATATAATAGTGTGAATAATCCAATATTTTGTTGCATTTGACTACCAGTCCACTTGATATTTTGTTTAGTGTAGGTTTATTTTCATATTTGTAGGATGAACCAAATAATCAAATTAAAAGAATCTTTTTTATATGTGAAAGGGACACATGGTTTAGGTATTTGGTACCCATGGGATAATATATCATTTGACCTTGTTGGATATTAATACTTAGATTTTGTGGGCTATGGAGTAGATAGGAAAAGGATATTAGGAACTTGTCAATTTAGTGGACAGTTATTAATCTCCTAATCAAGCAGAAAATAAAATTTAATAGCCCTATGCATTACAAAGGCATAATATAGTTGTAGATGCTTAAATCTTATAGCTGAAGCAATAACTTATTTATTTCATTATATAGATGGACACTTGTGATAATATTAATGTCGTATACATCAGAAAGAGCCTAATTCCACATGCATATAGAAACCCATTATATTTTCTATCACTTTATCAAAAATCATGTATCAAAAGTTGATACTGATATTTAGTTTATTGATATTGAAAATCACTTGGCAAATATATTTACTAAGGCACTTTGTTATGAGAGGATTAGTGCACTTAGAACTATATTAGGAGTGATAGACTTAGGTGCATATCATATATTTTGTTATTTATTTTTGTTGATTGTGTTTGTGCTTGTGTTATATATTAACAGTCAAAAATAACAATTTGGAGAAAATTTGAGAAACTTCATATAGTACTATACAATCTTACATCATATTGTACGACACCCCTCATACTATAAGTGATTTTCATTCTATAGTTATGTATCCAATTTAGAAAACTACTTAGAAATTTTACCTTGTATACATCATACCATACAATCCTAAGTCATGCTATACAATTTAACTTGGTCAACACTGTGTATGAATAACCATTGGAATGATCTAAATTATAGGATTGATTCAATCAAAATAGCTATTGGGACGATCGAGAATAAAATACATCATATTGTATGATTAAAATCATATTGTATAATTATTTTGAGACCTAAAAATATATTAGTAGACATGACTAACCCCCTCTCACTCACACCTTCTCTCAAGTCTTCCTTCTCTTGTTTGAGTATCCTTTGCTAAGAGTGTGTTCTCTCACTCAAGGTAATGATGAGCAAGCAATCATACACTCTAGGTTGTAGTCTCACACTCAGCTTAATGACAATCGAGATCAATGGATGATAAATTGCATATTTGAGTATCAAGAAGCTTCAATTACTAACTCTAAAGTCATCCTTCAAGAGCACCTATCATTTGAAACTATGATATATTTGTATGTACTACTTTTTAATTCCTTGTTGCACTTGCTTTCTCCAACCATTATGAAAATTTTTTTGAATGTTTAACAAAGTTTAGAATATATGTCTATAAGATAGGTATGCATTCACTTATGTACAAGAGACAAATAGTTCTCACTAACCATGACCTACATAGATACCCTCACATTTCAAATATTGATGTCTCATCATAATATATAGCAACTAACCTTTTATTATGATTGCTCCGCTATTAACATGTCCTTAATAATTCAACCCTTTATCACCATCAACTTATAGTGGATGACCTTATGTTGAATGCATGTATCATTCAACATGTGCTTCAATATAATGTCATTCCAAAAGTTAACCATCACACCACTACTTTCAATTGTAACATATTATTGTATGTCTTAAATTGTGTGTAATATATCAAATCTTTTCATCAAATATATAGAAAACCTTACCTTAACTAAGAACCCTAGGACCTAATGAAAAATCTTACACATGGCTAACTAATTGCATGTGTCTTAGAGTGCAAGTACAACAAGTCTTACCCTCAACCATAAGACCATCTACCCTCTCACTTTATAGATCACTTATTCCACATCATATATAGTGGGAGGAGGAGATTAACACAATGAAGAGATGGTGAAAAAGAAGAAAAGGAAGAAGGATCTCCCACTCCTCTTTTTCATCCTGCTTATGATTACCCCCATGATGTATGGATGTGCATTTTTCATGCTTAGAGTTAAAGGTAGATAAGCATATTCAATAGGAGCCTATTCACTTGAAGAAGTAGAAGCACCAGCATGATGATTATTCTTAGCTTAGGACTAGTTCTTTCATATTCACAGTTACTTCATCCTCCTCCACCATTGGACAAAGGATCGTAAGATTACTAACATCTTTTTTTGTGTTTGTTCCATATGTATTTTTATTTTTTCTATTGATGTTCACTCATCCTTTTTGAGATGTCAAAAGTAGAATAATATTTGGCTGTGTATTTGGATGTACATATTATATTTATGGTCTAGATTCAATCTTTTTCTTTTGTATTTGTTATAATATACTATTTTGTTTTTAATGATATATTTGATTTAATAAGATAATGTGTTCTTCTATGATTTGTTTATATTTTAATCTATTAGTGCTTCTTTAGTCTTTTAGTTTAATAAAAAAAATTAAAAAAAATTAAAGAGATCTTTGAAATTTTGGCAAACTCTTTTTGAAGTTTTCTCTATATTCTCTTCTATTTTGCTATTATTGGATACGTAAATTTTGCAGAGAACTATAATTAAAAGTAAATTAAATTTATTTAAAATTAGTTTAAATTGATATAAAATCCAACAAAAAATATTTATTGTCATAGAAAAGTAAATATTGTTAAACCCCTTGAGCATTAAAGCTTATATTAAATATTCATAATCACAAATATTATTGGTTGTATACTAACAATTCTATGTATATTTTCAAAGAAGACATATATGAGACCAGACATTTAAATATGCTGACAAACATACAATGAAGAAGGTGCAATTAACTCAAGCTCGAAAGGAAAGCATCTATACAAAATCTAAAACTATCATGATAAAAGAAGATTGCCGAAGAATCTAGAATTTATAATTTTATTTTTGAGTTATTTCTTCTCATATTTGTCAAGCACATGATTGATGTGAAGCAACCAAACAAATACACATGAGAGCATAATTGAGATAAAATAATTAAAAATAGTTAGCTAAGCAACTTAATTTTTTGCAATCATATTATATAATGACATGGTATTTTTCAAATTTCTATGAGAATATAAGATCAAGTTGTGTTGACCATTGAAATTATATTAAAAATATGAAACTAATTATAGTATACAATGTTAACCGTACTATGTGATCAATTACAAGTAAATTGCATAATCATCATGCATTCCTTATCTTATTAGGCCAATTCAAATTATCAATTAATTGCATTGTATAAAAATAACCTGCTTAAGAATAATGTATCCAAAAGTGAATTAAAATAAAATTTAAGCAAATAAATTGTACTATATGCCATCTGATCTGACAAAGATGAATTTTTCTATAAATCATCTGAATGAACTAAATGTATTTTACAATCATGAGATTGTATTGTGTGATTAGGTCAAAATTTTTATTATAACTATTTAGGATTCAAATTAAAGCCATATGGTATAAATACCTTTTCACTTACTTCAAGGAGCTTTGGGGAGAGAAAAGGTAGCATTAAAAGAGACATCTTTGTGTGAGCTTGTGCATCTTTAGTTGTTTTCCGTGGTCATACCATTGATCCTCTGACTCAAGTATAAGACTTATGGACTGAATCTAAGCTGGTAGGCTAAACCCAAGGTCTAAATCAACCTCTCTTTTGTGTGTGAGAAAATTAAGATTGGGCATGCATCAACTAAGAAAAAAAAAATTAGAGTGGGCAATTGTCCACCTTCAGTCTTCCTAGCTAGGTACAGCTTGGCCTAAAAACTATATATGAAAATTTGGTTTGACTCTCTCTTCTTTCTGCATTTATTATATTATTTTACTTATAATATTTATGATGATAATTATGACTAGCTATGCTTGAATCCCTCAATTTGTTGGCCAAGTTGCTTATCTTCATATAAATGTTATAAAATTGGATGTTCACATACTTAGAAGCCTTCATGACAAAATTGTGGAAAAATAAGATAAGGCTACAAGGGATCTTCTGTCACCACAAGTGCAAGATGAAAGTGTTAACACTCCCCACCAAGTTCAACATTATGTGGGTGGGGATGAGCTTGTAAAAATTAGAGATCTTGACAAATTCAGGGCACAAACAGAAAACATAACCCAAGTTTGAAGTGATTATAAGGGAAGCACAAAATAGTATGTTCATGCTCTCATCTTTGTCGAGAACTTATATAGAGAAATTTCTATCCTTGAAGTAGTTCCCAAGGAAGATCATGTCATCAAACATAAGTGCTATTAGGGAAACCTAATAGTGTTTGCCCCTAAAAAATCCATGCGACATCTTTGCATTATAGTCATCTTTAAAGAAAGCACTCACATTAGGGGAGAATAAGTTAAATGAGAGAAAATCATAACATAAATAAGAAAAATAGTTTCCCAACCTGAGGGTAAGTGGGTATTTATAGAGAGAAGAAACTTAAAATTCAAGGTTAGAGTAACATCCACCATAAATTTGCAAATATCATATATCTCTTTCTCAGACATCATTATGAAATATTAGCTCACATTCAGCCATTGAACCAAGTGAAGGATTGTTGGGCATATTCCACCATATATTAGGTATCATATGACACATTGTTCATCATGGACCTTTTAGAGAATCATGTCTACCTACCAAATCATCTACGTATTCCATGAAAGTAGCACATGTCATATTGAGCAAATGGTCAAGTGGTGGGAATTTGTTATCTAAAAGTGAAAAATGTCTCTATGAACATAGCATAGAGGTTATGTGACCTAGTGTATAAACCAGGTTCCCACTTAAAAAAGGGTATGCCTAAAACTTGCCCGCCATCAAGTGAATTATAAGATTATCAGAAAGCAGTGGAATTAAGCACCCATACATGAATTTCTCAAAAATAAAAAAGGAAATTTTCTTACCTCTAATGATGACTCATTTATGCCTAACCTCTTCCAGAATTGGATCCAAGCCACTTGCCAATCCCACTTGTACATAAAATTATGCATGGTAAGATGGCTAATTATTTGAACTAAACATAGGATTACTCAAGTTGGGGCAATAATCTTGCTAATTAGAGGGAGCTGACATGGAGTCACCTAGTTTATCACCTTAGGCACCATGTTAACAATTTTTGTTGCAAGGACATCCACCTTAGGCTTTGTGTTGACTACCATAGGGGTCTGACTGACTTTCTTAGCTATCGAGATGTGTTGGGCACATATCTTAAAAAGGGGTAACCATTCAGAGTTGGGCGAGTGAGCATTTTTTAACATATTCAGTTTAAAGAAAACTACTTGCCTCTTCACCTTAGCTAGCTAGTAGGACTTCTGCCCCTCAACCTTTCTCCTTGTGCTTCAGGAAGAATGCTCTTCATAATTTGTGGTTATTGACATCACCAAACTGCAAACTTGTGGACTCAACCATTCTTTGTATAAGCTATTGTAGTGAGGCAAACAGGCAAAAGAATTATGAAGTGTAACCAAATAGTACCCCTCATCTCTATTTATAAACAATGCCATTATAAAGGTAAAATCAATATCATTATAGAAATCTCATAATATGCACTCTTCTCAAAATAAGAAAAAACAATGATAATAAATTTTTAATCTATTTTATTAGGTAATTTGAATAATAATTTTTTTATTTAATTCTATTATCCTTCATAAAAGTTACTCTCCAAAGATGGAAGTAAATCAGGGATGTACACCTTAAAATGTGATATAAGTAATGGGGGCTTATGATGAACTACTATATAACTTGATGAGTTTGAAACATGCTTAGGTTTTCTTTGATATAAAATTAATAAAAACCCACTAAAATATGCAAGTATGTGTGCCAAATCAAGTAATAAAATGATAGAGTAGAGTGTCAAGCCCATGAGGAAGTATTATGCTTAATTTCAACCTAACTACTACTGCTTACTTCAAATACACATCGTATCTTATTGAAAAATAAAAATGATGTTTTGGTGTTTTTATCACTGAAAGAAATACTTGCAAGGAGATTTTGATACTTATAAAAATAAAGTATTTTGGACTAATGAATGTAAATAACATAGTTTTTATAATAAGACTTTTGATTTTAGATGTGTATCATAGCATATGCATCACAAGATCTTTGTCGAGCTTGTAGGGGTGAAAATAAAGGTTTATGGCCTTCTTACAATTTTGTTATCCCTACATAACCTAGAATATTTAAACATCCTTTGCCTAGATATACCAACATCCTATTTTAATACTCCTAAGTATTTCAATATTCCTTCATTGAGGTTATACATCATATTATATTTTAACTACAGATATGACCCTTGTATGCATTAAATGAATATTAAGATGTATTAAAAATATCAATTTATTATTCAAGGAATAAAAGTTTACATTAGTACTTGCTATACTTTTTTACACCAAAACTAAAAAATTAGCCGGACATTAAATATAGAACAAACAAACTCATCTTCATTTCATTGATTGAAAGATAAGATTCAAGAGAAGTAATAGAAAATTGTCACTGAGAAGGATCAAATGATCTTCTCCATACTCCTTCCTCCAACCACAGAGTTGCTCACACAAGCATGCTAAGATCTCCACAAGAAAAAGTATATTGCATTTCCCTAGCCTCCCTTCGACTTCACTTTAAGGGGCATTAAAGAAATGCGCTTAAGATTTCAAATTTTTACTTAAGTGATAGAACTCTCTAAATAATATAACTATGTACTATTTATAGGAAATACAGGGATAGGCTTAAGCGTCGCGACACTCCACAAGGTGGCACTGCAACGATTTAAAATGAACAAGAATCTTGGCACTATAAATTTGATTCTACTACGTCACTAGCTGACTTGGCATGGTTAATGATTGAAATAACTCGTCTTTTAGCTAAGTTGACATAGCTCCTCATGTTAGCAGCTGCTCTATCATGTCTCTCCAAAAGTTTGAGTGTTGTAGCATTTAAATGTAAATTTTGGCATTGATGTAATGTAAAGATGGATGCTTTGACGCTCATTTTCCTAAGGCTCTATTACTGTAGTGCTGAATTTGGGTATAATAATGTGGTGTAATGCTGCGGAACTAACCTTAGTGTCATTGCAGCTATTTAATATAGAGAACCTAGTGCTGCAATATCTAAATCTAGCACTAGGGTGTTGTGAAATCCAATGTTGTAGCAATTATGTTGATGGCGTTGTTTAACACTTAGCATTTTTACATTTTTTTTGAATATGTCTTGCATAAATACTATTAAAATAACAAATTTTCACTAAACTTACACACAATAAATAATACATCATTTACACTTAACAATTTCTCCTGGCTTAAACTCTTGCTTGTCCTCAAGCAATAGTAAAATTCATTTATTTGATCACCTAATAACCAAAGTAAAATTGATAATTTAAATTGACTGAAATATAAGATGATACATTATAATCTAAAAGTACTTTAAAATGATCAAAGTTATAATTCTAATTTGAAAGGTCATAACAATTATCGTAACTAGTCACCCTTATTATTGCTTGATTTGAATCTATCCATTTTGTATATAAGTGTAAAATTAACTTTTGAATATAAAATGAACAATGTAACTTAGGGATTAATTAGTTGTGCTTGTAGTTAAATAGAAAGTTCATTAGTGCACCATCATATATACTAGTTCACTTTTTTAATGTACTTATCTTTGTTCTTTTCATATATTTCTTTTTTTTTTTTTTAGAAATTTTCATAAGTTTCATTCTTTCTTATTTTGGAGTACAATTTTAATGGTTTTGAATATTAGTTTTACTTTCAACCTCTTTCAAATCTAATTTGATTTAATGTTAGAATTTAATAAGACCACTAATTTCATTTTCAAGTTTACACTTATATTTCTACTAAAGTTACCCACTTCTTTTTCTTAAACTTAATTATTCATTTCTTAATTCAATAGCTGATGTATTAGTGTATAGTTTCTAAATTCAAATATAGTTAATAGCTTATGTTATATACACTAGTTAATTATTAACCTTTTCAAATTATGAATTATTATGCATTTTTTATTTAAACTATCATCAAGAATTTTATTATTATCCTAATTTTATATAATTTTTAATTATTAATTTTATTTTTTTTATACTAATAATCAAAATGCTAGTATCTGTAGAGGACAATATACAATAGTTTAATCATAAAGAAATTTAAATAAATATAAATAAAAGAACTAATAATGCAAATTAATAGTAAACAAACATAACTAAACATAAACTAAAAATCACAAAATAAAGATAGTACCACATGTAAGAGAAGAACATAGTAAAAAAAAAAAAGATTTTTAAACATAAAAACACAAGTGGGTTGCCTCCCATCAGTGTTAAGTTTATAATCTTCAGCCAGTTTATACCAATTATTCTATTTGAGGATGAATAAACTCAGTGATATTTCTCATATGCTCTATGTCACCACCAAAATAAGGCTTCAGTCTATGACAATTGACATTAAATTATATAAACTTTTCTTATCCTAAATTTCACCAACTCCATAAAAAAATACTTTCATAATAGTGAGTGGTCATGACCACCTAGATTTTAGTTCTCCTAAAAATAATTTTAGTATAGAATTAAAAAGTAAAATGTCCTATCTATGGGTAAATTCTTTGCTTAGAAGCTTAGGGTCATGTCATTTTTTTTTAATTTTATCTTTATAAATTTGTACATTTTCATATGCATTATTTCTAAATTCTTCCAATTCATTCAACTATATCAAATTTTCTTCTTCTATTACCTTAAGATTAAAAGTTAAATCTTTTACAGCATAGAACGTCGTATGCTCTAATTTTATAAGAAGGTGACAAGCTTTTCCAAAAACTAACCTATAGGGAGACATGCCAATATGAGTCTTAAAAATAATTATATAAACTCGTAATGCATCACCTAATTTAATAGCCCAATCTTTACTATTAGAACTAACAGTTTTTTTCCAGAATTCTTTTAATTTTCCTATTACTTATTTAAGCTTAACCACTAGTTTGGGGATGATAAGCTGTTGCAACCCTATGATAAATACCATATTTCGTTAATACTTCTTCTACTCTCTTATTTCATAAATGACTTTCCTTATCATTAATTAAAACTCTAGGCATCCCAAATCTAGAATATATATATATATATATATATATATATATATATATAAACCTAAGCATCAGTTCTAGGGTCCACTCCTTCAATTCATTTTTATATATACTCAACAACAATAAGAATATATTGGCATCCATAAGATTGCACAAATAGTCCCATGAAATCCAATCACCAAACATCAAATATCTCAATCTCCAAAATATAGTTCTAGGGTATTTCATTTCTTCTAGAAATATTACCCACTCTTTAACATTGATCATATTTTCTAACATAATTATTAACATCCTTAAAGTAAGCCAATAAAATTTTGATTGGAGTAACTTAGAAGAATTTCTAATTATTCTAAAATGCTCTCTATAATGAGAATCTTGATATTCCCTAATTTTGGATTCTACTTATTTCTTGGGGACACATCTCCTAATATTTTGGTTATTACAAGATTGAAATAAATATAGTTCATCCCAAAAATTATACATCATGCAAGAAATTTTTTTCAGAACAAAGGATAAATTAAATGGAAGCACAATAAAATTGACAAAATCAGCATATCATGGTGATTTATTTAGATGCAAATAAAATAGTTATTAATCAAGAAAAAATCATTAATCTAAAGTTCATTAGATGCATGATCTTCATTTGAAATTATTAACAGATGATCAACAATTTGAATTTCAATTCCTTTTTATCTAAAGTTTCTACATCAAATTCTTGTAATAGAAGAATCCAACTCACTAATCGAAGTTAGGTATCTTTTTTAGTCATAAGGTATTTGATTGTAGAATTATTAGTATAAATAATTATTTTTGTGTCAATCAAATAAGCCCTAAATTTATTAAAAGAAAAAAAGGCTAGTAATTCTTTTTCGGTTGTAGTATTATTAGACTATGCAAAATTTTAGGTTCTACAAGCATAAAAAAAGGATATGGAATTTCTTATCTTGCTTTTGACCCAGAACAACACCAACATCAAAATCACTTGCATCACACATAACTATAAAAGGTAAGGACTAATCAATAGAAATAATAATAGGAGCAATACCCAAATGATTTTTCAACATATTAAAAGCTTCAAAACATGTAGTATCAAAAACAAAAAGATCATCCTTTTCCAACAAATGACATAAATGTTTTGAAATTTGGGGAAAAATCCATTATAAGCCTCCCATAAAATCCTACATGCCCAAGAAAGCTCCTAATTCCTTTAACATAAGTGGATGGGGGAAGTTTCTCTATAACTTGAATTTTCACAATGTCTACCTCTAATCCTTCCTTATAATTTTTATGATCTAAAACAATAATCTCAGTCACCATAAGTTGACATATTTTTTTTAATTAAACACTAAATTTTTCTCTACACATCTTTTTATTATACCAGATAAAAGCTCAATACAAGAATCAAACGTAGTGCCAAAATATATAAGTCATCCATGAAGATTTCAGTGCCCTACTCAATTAAATTGGAAAAAAAGTGGCATCAAGCATCTTTGAAAACTAGTAGGGGCATTGCAAAGAAAATGTATTATAAGAGTTGGTGAAGGTAGTCTTATCCTAGTCTTAAAATGTTATAGAAATTTGGTGATACCATGAATAACCATATATAAATAGTAGAATGAATGTTCTACCAACCTATCTAATATCAGTTTTAGGAAAGACAAAGGAAAATAATATTTTGTAGAGGCCTTATTTAGCTTCATATGATCTATGTAGATTCTCCAACCAGTGATAATCCTAGTATGAATAAGTTCATTGTGTTCATTATTTATTACAGTTAAACCATCCTTCTTAGGAACACAATGAATGGGGCTCTCCCAAGAACTATTTGAAATATGATAGATAATTCCAATATCAAGCCGTTTAAGTATCTCCTTTTTGACAACTTTTTTCATAAATTTTAGTCTTCTTTGAGGATCAACTTTGATATTGAATTAAATTCTATTAAAATTTTATGCATATAGATTGAAGGGATAATTCCTTTAACATCATTTAATCCTGATCAATTTTCCTTCTTATTCTTTTATAATCTTACAAAAATAATCATAGGCATGGTTAAATTTTTACCAAAATGGCATACTTAAGATGGTTGAAAAAAAACCTTAAGCTCTAAGTCAAGGGATTATACAGAAGGTCTCAAAGTTTTATCTAAAAAATGAAGTTTCTAAAGTCTCAAACTTCTCCCTAAATATTTAAATATTATCTATAATTAATAGAATAGACTCTCCTAAGTCCTCATAATCTTCCTCAATATCTTCTAATGATTTCTCCCCTAACAAATCTTCTTGAAAGCTCTCTACTATTATATCTTTTAAATTAACTCAAATAATCTTTATTCTTTTCATGAGGGAACTTCATAGATTTAAAGAACATTAATAGTCACTTATTGATGTTGAACCCTCATTATCAATTCTGCTCTATGAACATCAATCATAGCCTTCCTAGTGGTTAAGAAAGATCTTCCTAAAATAAGAGATGTCTCCCTTTCTTCTTTCATGTCAAGAATAATAAAATCAACGAGGACAATAAACTTATCAACCTTAATCAGGATATCCTCTACCACCCCTTAGGATAAATGAAAGATCTATCAACAAGCTGAAGGGTGATAGTGGTGGGTTGAACCTCACTTCTATTTAATCTTATAAAAATGGATAAGGGCATATGATTGATGCTAGATCCTAAATCATATAAAGCTCTACCAAAAAAATTATCTCATATAGTTATGAGAATGGTGAAGATATTGGGATTATTAGAATGGTGAAGATATTGGGATCTTTTAATTTTTCAAGAAGTTTCTTTTAAATCATAGCACTACACTTTTTAGGTAAGGCTACCATTTTGAATTTTCCTAACTTTCTTTTCTTATTTAGAACATCCTTCATGAATTGAGCATAGGTGGGCATATAGCTTAGTGCTTCATAGAAAGTTATGTTGATGTTAACTTTTTAAACACTTCTAAGAAACTAGAGAATTGCTTATCCAAATGTTGTTTGATCACTCTCTGAGGAAAAGGTGGTGGTGGTCTCTCTACAACTTTTCTAATTGGTTTCTAAATTTCTTTGATGAATTCATGTTGTTCAATATGGGGTTCAGCCTCTAAAGGTTCTTCTACATCATTATCTTTTTTAGATTGATTTATGTCCTTATATGGGCCTCCTAAATCTCTCCACTCCTAAGCTAGCTATGATTTCATTGCTCTTCTATTTTTTATTTCTGATCAACCTAGCAAGCTACCATATCTGGTCTTTTATTTTTTTAAGGTTTATAGATTGATCCTACAGTTAAATCTCCAATTATGCTACTACCTCTTCCAATGGTTTCTTTCTATTACAAAATTTATAATTTTGATCAAATTCTAAAGGGTAATGTTGAGGCACTGTAATATGTGGCACTACATTCCTCATATGTTTAGGATCCATTACAAGATTTAGAGTAATAATTATTTCTATATGGTCCATTTTTAACTCCCATATTATCTAATCTCTTTGAAATTACAACTACTTGAGTAGTAAAAATTGAAAAGAATCAGATTCATAGACTCTATCTACTCTCTTAGGATTCACCCTATCAATAGGCCACTGAAAATTATTTATATCCATTTCATTTCCTCTATTAGTTCATATGATTCCTAAAATGGTTTAGACATTAAAGTTTCTCTACCTGTAGCATATATGATTGATGTAAGGGATCCTACCAATCCATTATAAAAAGTTTCAATAACCAACCAATTGGGTAAATCATGGTGAGGGTATATCCTAAGCATTTCCTTAAATCTCACTCAACTTTCATAAATTAATTCTCCCTTAAACTATGCAAAAGATCTGATATCATTCATAAGTTTGGCAATTTTTTAAGGTAGGAAATACTTAGTTAAAAATTTATGAGCCAACTAATTCCAACTTGTTATAGAGCCTGAGAGTAAATAATTCAACCATATCTTAGCTTTTCCCCTTAGATAAAATGAGAATAATCTACGTCTAATAATATCATCACTAACACCATTAAACTTAAATGTTGCACATATTTCCAATAAATTGGCTAAGTATAAGTTGAGATCTTCAATAGGAGTATTCCCAAAGTAAAACATTTTAACCATTTAAATTATGACATATTTCAGTTCAAAGTTATTAGCATTAATAGTAGGTCTATTGATACTCTAATGGATTCATTCTACTACATGGTTAACATACTCCCTAAGAGGTCTAGAATGGTCATGGTCTTGCATTAGTTTAGACATTTCTAAAATATTTTTAGTTTTTCAAATTTTTGTAATGGTCCTTGCTATTTTGGGGTCAAACAACAATTGCTTCTTACTAGATATACCAAGCATGCAATAATGATAAAATAATTAAAATAGAAATCATAAGCTAAATAATCAACAAAATACTTTTTTTATTCTTTAAAATTTTTATCAAATATAATAAAGATACCTGGTACAAGTAGGTTTAAATATACAATTGTTTCAGTAATATAGTACAAATTACAACACATAAGTTACTTTCCTGAAAATGATGCCAAAAACTTGATGGGGGCTTATAGTGAGCTACTATGTGACTTATTGAGTTTGAAATATGCTTGGATTTTTTAATATAAAATTAATAAAAGCTAACTAAAATATGTAACTATACACGTCAAATAAAGTAATAAGGTGATAAAGTAGAGTGTCAAACCCATGAGAAATATTCTACTTAATTGTAACTTAACTACTAATGCTTACTTCAAATGCATAACTTATCCTACTAACAAATAAAAAAGATATTTTTGAGTTTTTGTCATTAAAAGAAACAGTTGCAAGGAAAATTTGATACTTATAAAAATAAAGTATTTTAGACTAATAAATATAAATAACATAGCTTTCCTAATGAGACTCTTTTGATGTGGATCAGAGATTATGCATCCCTAGATCTTTATCAAGAATGTAGGAGTAAAAAAAAACATTTATAGCCTTCATGTAATTTTATTATATTCATATTTTCTAGAATATTAAAACATCCTACGTCTAGGCATGACAACATTACATTTCATTACTAAATTTGTTATCTTTTTGAACAAAAATTGTAATATTGTTCTTCCATTGATAAAGAATTTTGATTTTTGGGAAGTATCATGATCATCCAAAAAGAAGGGTTTCAATTTCTTCAAATAAATGATTTGAACACCTATGGATTCTAACAATGATTACAAAGTTGATTTTTCAAACTTTCAATTCATAGATGTGGATCTCAGACTATCCACTTTATCATCTCCATGGGATTATATCATGAATTATTATGAAATAAGAAAACAAAGAGATTATGGAAGTCAATATTCTTGTGCTTAATGCTACTACGCTGTTCATTTTAGTTCATACCGCCTTTTTACTTATCATATACATAAAAAAAGTCAGCCAAAATGATTAATTTGAATGAAACTTTAATTATTCATTTTTATCAATGATTGAAGAAATGAAAAGGTTTAAAACTCTATTTAAGTCTTAAATAATTAGAAATATCTGAGATGGTATGGTAATTATTCTTACATTCCTCCGTCGAGACTATACATTATACAAATTAGTAATAACAGATATGACCATTGCATATATTAAATGAAGAATGAGAGATATTAAAAAAATTTATTTTATCATTCAATGAATAAGATTCTGTGCCATTGCTTGCTATGCTTTTATATCATCAACCTAAAACTAGAGAATTAGTCAGACATCAAAAAAAGAATAAGATAAGAAAGAGGAACATATATGTTCTACTGAAAAAAAAATGAAAAATAAAGTGAGTAAACTAATCTTCATTTCATTCATTGAAAGATAAGATAAAAGAGAAGTAATAGAAAATTATCACTAAAAAAGATCAAATGATATTTTTCACACTCTTTCCTCAAACCACAGAGTTTCTTACACAAATAAGCTAAGATCTCTACAAGAAAAAGTATCTTACACTTCCCAAGCCTCCCTTAGAATTTACTATAAGGAGCACTAAAGAGATACACTTAAAATAATAAAATTTAACTTAAGTGATTTAACTCTCTAAATAATAGAACTAACAAACTATTTATATGAAGTACAAAGACAGGCTCAAGCTTTAAATCACTGACAAGGTGGAACTGTGGCGGTATAAAATGAACTAACACTTCGATGCTGCAATTTTGGCTCCATCATAGTGCTGACAAACCTAGTATTGTTAATTATTGAAACAATGCGTCTTTTGGCTAAGTCGTCGTGGCTCCTCATGCTGGCAACTGCTCTGTCATGATGCTCCATATGTTTGAGCATTGTAGCACAAGAATGTAATATTTGGCATTGAGGCAGTACAAGGATCAACACTTCGGAGCTAATTATCTTGAGGCTCTAATACTATATTGCTAAATTTGGGTGCAATGATATTGTGTAGCATTGTAACACTAACCTAAGTGTCACTGCGATGATTTAAAATAAAGAATATGGCATTGTAATGTCTAAATTTGGTGCCAAGGTACTGTGAAATCCAACACTATGGCAATGTTCAACACTTATCATTTTGTCTTTTCCTTGTATATTTTCTGCACAAAAACTACTGAACAACACATTTTTACTAAACTTACACATAATAAACAATAAAAAATTTACACTTAACAATAAGTAACTCATAGGTATTAGCCAAATTCACCATTAAAGATTTCGACTAGGAGGTGCACTCATCCAAAATATGCCTCGCCAAGAGGGGAACCATCCCTAGCAAGATTCAACAAGTGAAATGTAATAATTCATACTTTGATCTATGTAAATACATGTTTTAATTAATAGTTTTATTTTTACTAGTATTTATATTGATAAAAGAAATTAGGTAGCTCTGGCTATTAATTATTGAAAGTAATGAAAATAATAATTCTTACAAATTAGATTCTGAGGCATCAAAAGAAGACACTCAACTTACTAAAGCTCACCTAAGATGAGCTTGACCAAATAAGTACACATCTTAGACATGTTTGATTAAAACCCACTTTAATAAACCTCAATCTAAGCAGGTACTCAATTTAGGATAAATCACCCTAAAGGATACCTTACCCCAATTGTAATGAATTGTCCCTTAGAGGGGCAGAGTGCCCCTCTTTCAAACTATAAGAGGCACACACCTACAATCCCCATAATAACAGCCTCATTAATCATACCAATCTCTAACTCAAAAGAACTAGCTCAAGGCATTGAAATGAGTCTTTAATTCGAGAGGAACCATCAAAAGCACTTATTATAGAATCTCACCTAAGATATGTTGCAATCCATGACCCATACTCTGAGATTTTGATGATGACAAATAATGCCGTTTGAATTACTATTCATTGAATACTTTTGATTTTTGATCTTGTTTGTGAGTACTAACATTTCAGGGAGATCACAACTTACTCAGGGCAACAAGAAGACTCAAGACAAGGTATAGTAGGAGTTGGAGTTCGTAATATTATAATTTTTTCATTTAGTATCAATTTTTCTTTTCTTGAGTCTGGCCAAAAATTATATGCAAGATTGAGCAATCAAGTACACACACAGGGGGAGAGGATTTTTAAAATGAATAAATTTTTCTCTGTTGGTCGTACTGTACGAGTTTATATCATACTATACGATCTGATATGGCTGAAATGGCTTTCTGTGAACAAGTCATACTGTACAATTTATATCGTACTATATGAACGATTTTTAATTTAAAAAAACCTAGCCGTCAGATTAATTTAAGTAATTTTAATAACACTTCGAATGGTACGATCCCATTAGTACTGTATGACCTATTTTTTGAATACTTACTTAAATTAACCCCAAGATTAGTGCATAAATCAAGGATCCAATTTTGATTGGTTATCATATTGTACGACATGGTTCGTACTATAAGATCAACCAAGGCTATTTTCGATCGTCCCAGTTTTCGTACTCGATGATCCCTTAATTTTGACCAGTCGTATTATATGAAGTAGTTCGTACCCTATGATGTACAGAGATGAGTTTCATCATCTTAGAAATCATATTTTATGAACAGAAGGATTTTACATATCTTACTAAATGGATTTATATCATATTTTATAATTGTATTCAAAATTTTTGGCTTGTTCATAAACCTTCATACAGGGATGATGGTTGTTTTATACTAATCATACTGTACGATATTATATCGCACTGTATGATCCTAATGGCTAATTTGAAAATTTTAGGGTTTCTTGGAGCCTATTTTATGTATCAAAACTTCTATTTTTTTGGTGTGAATGTGAGAGAGGAACGTGATTAGAGAGGGTTTCCTTGGGAGAGAGCTCTTGAGAAGATTTTAGGATTTTGAGAGAGGAAGGAGAAGGTGGGATTTGTGAGGGAGAAGGAGTGTGAGGGAGATCACACGATTGCTCCAAGCTTGCTGCACTTTGCTCCCCCTATGGCCTGAAAAGATCTTGTGTGAGGCTCTCTGAGGGGGTGATTCTTCTACATCTGTATCCTCTAAGGTACTATGCCTTCTCCAAGAGGGAGAAAAATGAAAAGGTACACTGCAGTCGCTAGGAGGGTGACAAAGCATATGGCACTTCGCCACGCTGGGTTGGTAAAAGTGAGGTTTGTGTGGGCTTCTCCGCCTTGCCAAGGGGGAAAAAGGATAACTATTATTTAGTAGTGAAATTCACAGAGTGGAGGACTCTGGGGAGTGGACGTAGGTCAAGTGACCGAACCACTATAAAATAAAATCTCTGGTGTGATTCTTCTTTTACTGCTTTTTACTTTTGCTTGTATTTTATTTTCATTATAATTGCTTGGTGAAAATCATTGTGAAATTCGTTGTTGTAAATTGTGTTTCAAGCACTCGCTTCCACATTATTTAATTTCTTGTTTAAGTTTTAAAAACATAAAAAAATTAGAACTCCTATTTATGATTATTTTTATTGCAACAATTTTCCAATTCACCCCCCCCCCCCCCTTGACGCATCTCATAATTTCAATTGGTAATAGAGCAGGGTTTCAAAAATAGCATTTTAAAAAGCCTTGAAAATTGATCATGTCTCATTTTGGTAATCGTAATACCACAGAGAGTTATTCAATAACCCGTCCACCTCTTTTTGACAATATCCCGTTTGATTTCTAGAAAATTAGAATGTCTACTTTTTTACAATCTATAAACTATCACATGTGGATGTTGATTAATGATGGTTATGTTGCACCGTTTAAACTTGTGAATGGAGTGAAAACTCAAGTACCTTATAATGATTGGAGCAATAAGGATAGGGATTTGGTTCATTTAAATGTGAAGTGATTAAACTATTTCTTTTATGCATTAAAATCTGAGGACTACATGAGAGTATCTACCCGTGCTACTGGAAAGGAGATTTAAGATAGACTGTGCATCATGTATGAAGGAACTAGAGAAGTTAAACAGTCTAGACGTAACATTCTATTACATGACTATGAACTCTTCCGTATGAAACCTAGAAAATTAATATCTGACATGTACACTAGGTTCACCCAAATTATGACATCCTCGCATGCATTAGATAGAGAAATTTTAAATTCTGAAAAAGTTAACAATATACTTAGATGCTTACCTAGTTCTTATGATGCTAAAATTACTACAATCACATAATCTAAAGATCTTAACATTTATTCAATTGACAATTTGCTTTGGTCACTCATTGCGTACGAGCATGAAGTGAGTCAAAGGCAAAGTGATGCATGTGAAAAGGAGCGGATGGTGTCATTGAAAGTAAACAACTTAGAAAGTGAAAGTTCTGCAGCAGAGGAAGAAGATGACATAGCCTTGATGACCTGATAGTTCAATAACTTTTTGAAAAGAAAACAAAGGCGTCATCAAAATAACTAGAATAAAGGTAAAAGCTCGAGAACTACTAAAGTTTTATCTGACACAATTTGCATTGAGTGCAAAAAACCAGGTCACTTCCGAGCTGATTGCCCCAACTTAAAGAGTCAACCAACTAAGAAAAAGGTGATGACATAACTAAATATAAAAAGGGAAAGATGAAGACACAAAAAGCATTTTGGGCTGACTCTGCCTCAAAATCATTAGAAGAAGAAGCAGAGGAGGAGGTATTAATTTTTGTCTAATGGCTAATGATAATCTTGATCAATCAAATCAAGATGAGGGATGCTCTCACAAAAGACCTAGTGAGAGCATGTGGTACCTGGATAGTGGCTGCTCGCGACACATAATTAGAGACATGAAGAAGTTCATTTTATTGGAGATCAAGACCGAAGGCAAAGTAACATTGGGAGGCAACACCACCAGAAATGTAATAGGCTCAGGTATTGTTAGCAATGCTAAGAATTTTATAATTGAGAATGTTTTATTCGTTGATGGTTTAAAGAATAACTTACTAAGCATTAGTCAATTGTGTGATAAAGGTTTTGACATAAAATTTCTTTTTGATAAATGCCTGATTAGTTTAAATGACAAACTTGCTTTAGAAGAAAAATGAATGAATAATGTTTATATGTTAGATCTTGATTACATTGATAATTCAAATTCATTTTACTTAAAAACAATAGTAGATGACTCGTGGCTATGGCATAGGAGACCATGCCATGCTAGTATGAAAACACTTAGAAACATCACTCAGAAAAACTTAGTTAGAGGCATACCTAAGTTAGACTTAACTAAGGACCATTTATGCGATGCCTGCCAACTAGAAAAATAAATAAAATCATCCTTTCATTCAATAACATATTTGATCACTTTTAGGCCATTAAAAATCCTTCACATGGAGTTATTTGGACCCATTAGCACAGCTAGCCTAGGTGGGAAAAATTATGGATTTGTGATTGTAGATGACTTCACTAGATTCACTTGGGTAAGATTCCTAGCACATAAGAATGAGTCGTTTGAGAAATTTAAGATATTCTCCACTTAGATTCAACAAAAATTAGGATGTGAAATCTCAACAATCCATAGTGATCATGGTGGAGAGTTTCAAAATGAAAGATTTGAATCATTCTATCAAGATATACGAATAGAGCATAATTTCTCAGCCCCTAGAACTCCTCAGTAAAATAGAATAGCATAAAGGAAGAATAGAACCTTAGTAGAAGCTGTTAGGGAAATGCTAGTTGAGTACACCCTTCCTGGATATTTTTGGGCAGAAGCAGTTAACATGGCGTGTTACGTCTTAAATAGGGTGAACATTAGGTCAAAGCTGAATAAAACTCCTTATGAACTCCTTAAGGGTCAGACACTGAATCTTTCATACTTACATGTCTTTGGTTGCAAGTGATTTATCTTAATCAATGGCAAACTTCCCTTAGGATAATTTGATCCCAAGTCTGATGAGGGTGTCTTCTTAGGTTATTCATCTGTAGGTAAGGCCTATAGAATATTTAATAAGAAAATCCTAATAGTAGAAGAGTCCACCCATGTAGTATTTGATGAATTAGATAAACCCTCAGAATCTAAAATTGAAGAAGATGAGATAGAGGCAATTCAAGAAGTAGAAACTATGACCTTAGGAGAAAGCGTAGAATCTCAGGAAGATTTTCTTAAAGAATGGAGATACTCTTCTAGTCATCCTAAAGAATTAATTTTAGGAGACCCGTCGGAAGGTGTGAGAACTAGGCACGGACTTAGGAAGGAGGTTAGTCATTCAGCATTCAACTTTATGATAGAATCCACAAGTATAGATCAAGCTTTAGGAGATGAATTTTGGATCCTAGCAATTCAAGAAGAATTAAACCAATTCCCCAAGAATGATGTTTGGGAGTTAGTCAAGATACCTAAAAAATGGAGTGTAGTTAGAACAAAATGGGTCTTCAAAAATAAGGTGAATGACTCATGAACCATAATAAGAAATAAGGTCAGACTAGTAGCTAAGGGGTACAACCAAATTGAGGGAATAGACTTTGAAGAAACCTTTGCCCCAGTAGCAAGACTAAAATCCATAAGGGTGCTCCTAGCTTTTGCTTGCTTCAAAAGTTTTAAACTATATCAAATGGATGTAAATAGTGTTTTTCTGAATGGGGTAATCAAGGAGGATGTTTATGTTGAGCAACCCCCCCGGATTTGAAAGTTCATAATTTTCAAACCATGTATTCAAATTAAAAAAGGCATTATATGGGTTAAAGCAAACACCTAGAGCCTGGTATGAAAGACTTAGCTCATTCTTACTGGATGGAGAATTTGTAAAGGGTAGTGTGGACACTACACTCTTTTTACAAAAGGTTAAACATGAAATTATCATTGTCCAGATTTATGTGGATGACATTCTATTTAGATTTTCAGATAAAATTTTTTGTGATGAATTTCAAAAATAATGAGTAATGAGTTTGAAATGAGCATGATGGGAAAGCTAAATTATTTTCTTGGCTTTAGTGTAAAATAAATGGATAATGGAATATTTCTTAGCCAAACAAAATACATTAAGGATATTCTAAAAAATATGAAATAGATAGTGCTAAGCCCTTGAACACTCCAATGAGCTCCATGATTTAACTAGACAAAGACCCGAATGGAAAATCAATTGGCTAAAAAAAAATATAGAGGAATGATCGGAAGTCTCCTCTACCTGACTGCCAGTAAACCGGACATAATGTTTAGTGTGTGCCTTTATGCCCATTTTCAAGTAGATACTAAAGAGTCTCACTTAACTGTGGTCGAAAGAATCCTTATATTTCTACTAGGCACCCCGAACGTAGGAATTTGGTATCCTATGCACAACACTTCTTTTGAAATCTTAGGATACTCAGATTCTAATTTTAGAGGATGTAGGATAGATAGAAAAAGCACCTATGGTACTTGTCAATTCATGGGACATTCTTTAGTTTCTTGGACCAGTAGGAAGCAAAATTTGGTAGCCCTTTCCACGGCCGAGGCAGATTATATTGCAGTAAGAAGTTGTGTTGCAAAAGTACTATGATTGAAACAATAACTTCTTGATCTCAGATTACCTATAGGAACCATCTCAATCATGTGCGACAACACAAGTGCAATATGCATTTCTAAAAATCTAATTCAACACTCTCGAACAAAACACATAGGCATTAGACACCATTTCATAAGAGATCAAGTTGCTAAAGGAGATATAGAATTACATCACATAGTTACAAGAGATCAATTGGAAGATGTCTTCACTAAACTACTAGCATATGACACCTTTAGCACTTTGAGGACAAGACTTGGTGTCATAGACATTAATACATAATTCAAAAAAAAAATCTTCTAAGGCTATTCCTGATCATCACACACTCACTACACAAAACTCAAAATTTGACATTTTCTTTTTCGTATTGTATGAAACACTATCGTACTGTACGATATATAAAACTACACAAAATCACAAATCATACTCAAATATAGTCTCTATTGATTGTACTATACGATCACCATCATACTGTATGATACATGTGTATGGTCATTCATTCCGTTTGGTATAACATTATTGATCATTGTACTATAAGATACCTCCTCTTTGTACTATACGATCCATGTCAGCAAGGATTGGGATGACTTTACTCTATTATATACGACATTATTATACATCGTACTGTACGATACCTCCTCTTCTTACTGTACGATCCACATCAGCGAAATAGATGAGGATGACTTAAAGGTGGTTGATATGATATAATAGCCTTTTCGTAGTATACGAATAGCTATTCGTACTGTACGAAACTTTTTGTCAAAGGTCATACAGATGACCCTCGGGATGATCAAAATCCTTCTGATCATACTATATGATACTCATCGTACTGTAGGAGTTGACCACCTTTTTTTAACTGTTTGGTCAAACAACATTATTGCCCTATCATACTGTATGATACCAAATCGTATTGTACAATATATCCAAAATTCTATAAGTTGGCCACATCTGAAGCATGTTTCACTCATTCATCCTTCACTTCACTTAGTATAACGTATTTTTATGAAATAACGAGCTCTAGCAAGCACGGTCGTCTCGTAGTTGTAAGCTCATCTTTTTCTCACCGTCATAATTACCATTTCCTAACTTCTGATAATGAAGTAGCCTATCAAAAATACAAGGCATGCAAAATTACATCATCCAAGATAAAAAATCAAGCTACACAAAATTTTGAGGTAATGCCTCTATTCGCATCCACCATTCTGCAATTCCTTCTGACTCTAGCCTTTCCATACAATTTAGAACTCCTTTTTTAATTCCTATACAATCTCACTAGAAACATCAAAAAACCTAACCCTCACTTCTTTCATCTGCCGACAAAATTTTGAGATCACTAAAGCAGACCTCGCCCAATACATTGGGCTCTCTACTAACAATCCTAGAGTTGATTCATTTCATACCAACGAATTCGACTAGAGTCCTGCAAATTTAGTTCTTAGGAAAGTCACCTTCTACCAACATCAACCACTTGTTCAATCCCTTACTCGAAATGCTAAAATCATTCAACACGTACTTAGAACCTCATTAGTACTCAAAGCTGGCAATCGAATCCGCATGACCCCAAGTTTATCTGTCACTACCTATCATGTCATGTCCAACACTAAATTTGATGAGGCATATTTAATTATCAATTACATCCAAAATATGACCTTAATTTTCCTCCCTACCACCAGTTGAAAACAAAACCTAGCCCTTGGCCACCTTATAGGGTACATTCTTCAAAATAAATACCAGTTAGCCTATCCCGGTGAACTCGACAACCTACCCAATTTCTATACATATGCTTCAGTATTTTGTTTCATCAGGAGCCAGAGCCGGATGATCCTGACTTTGATAAAGAAGGAGAAGCAGCTCCTGCTCAACCAAGACAACATGCACCACCCCGAGCACCTGCACCAGCATACCCTCACGATAACTTGGTTAAACGATTCGACCAACTCCATAGTCATCTTGACACTCACATACAAGAACAACATCAATAACATGAGGAACACATGCGGTGATTTGGGGAACGCTTCACTTCGATAGATCACCAATTGGAGTCAATCCACCAATATTTCCAACCACAACCACCTCCACTTCCAAGTAATCAGGATCATCCTTTCTGAAGTGTATCTGTTTTGTGCTGCTTTTCTTAAAGCTGCTTGTACCTCCTCTTTTTGTTGATGTCAAAAGGGGGAGAAGTATGTTGAGTCTGTTATAGTCAGTATTGTCCTGCTTATATTTTTTTATGTTTACTTCTTTTAAACTTCAATTAAATGCATTTTTCCTTTCTTGTTTATTTTGTGATATTTTTAATTAAATAAAAAATGCCTTACAAATTTGCTTATAACCAACATTTTTTGTCATCATCAAAAATGGGGAGATTGTTGTAATCCATGACCTCTATTATGAGATTTTGATGATGATAAATAACGTCGTTTGAATTATTATTCATTGAATACTTTTGACTTATGCTCTTGTCTGTGAGTACTATTATTTCAAGGAGATCACAAGTTACTCAAGATAACAAGAAGACTCAAGACAGGGTGGAGTAGGAGTTGGAGTTCATAATATTGTAATTTTTTCATTTATTATCAATTTTTCTTTTCTTGAGTATGACCAAAAATTATATGCAAAATTGAGCAGTCAAACACACACACAAAAGGGGAGAGGATTTTTAAAATGAATAAAGTTTTCTCTATTGATCATACTGTATGAGTTTATATCATACTATATGATCTGATCTGTCTGAAACGGCTTTCTGCGAATAAGTTGTACTGTATGAACGGTTTCTAATTTAAAAAAACCCTAGCTGCCAGAATAGTTTAAGTTTAGTAACACTTCAGATGGTATGATCCCATTCGTACTATTCAACCTATTTTTGAATACTTACTTAAATTAACCCTAGGATTAGTGCATAAATCAATGATCAATTTCTGATTGGTTATCGTATTGTACGATCAACAGAGGTTGTTTTTTATCATCCTGATTTTCATACTAGATGATCCCTTGATTTTGATCATTCATACTATATGAAGTAGTTTGTACCCTGTGATGTATAGAAACGAGTTTCATCATCCTGAAAATCATACTATACAAATATAAGGATTTTACATATCGTACTGTACGAATTTATATTTTACTGTACAGATTTATATCATACTGTATGATTGTATTCAGAATTTTTGGCCTGTTTGTAAACCATTATACCAGGACTATGGTCATTTTAAACTAATCGTATTGTACGATATTGTATCATACTGTACGATCCTAATGACTAATTTGAAAATTTTAGGGTTTCTTGGAGCTTGTTTTATGTATTAAAACTTTTATTTTTTGGGGTGTGACTGTGAGAGAGGAACGTGATTAGAAAGGGTTTCCTTGGGAGAGAGATCTTGAGAAGATTTTAGGGTTTTGTGAGAGGAAGGAGAAGGTGGGCTTTGTTAGGGAGGAGTGTGAGCAAGATCGCACGGTTGCTCCAAGCTTGCTGCACTTTGCTCCTCCAGTGGCCCGAGAAGATCTTGTGGGAGGCTCTCTAAGGGAGAGATTCTTCTACATCCGTGTCCTCTAAGGTACTCTACCTTCTCTAGGAGGGAGAAAAATAAGAAGGTACACTACCATCATCAAGAGGGTTACAAAGTGCTTGGCACTCTGCCACGCTGGTTTGGTGAAAGTGAGATTTGTGAGGGCTTCTCCGCCTTGTCGAAGGGGCAAAAAGAGAACTATTGTTTAGTAGTGAAATTCCTGGAGTGGATGACTCCAGGGAGTGGATGTAGATCAAGTGACCGAACCACTAGAAGATCTCTGGTGTGATTCTTCCTTTACTTCTTTTTATTTTTGCTTGCATTTTATTTTCATTATAATTGCTTGGTGAAAATCGTTGTTGCAAATTGTGTTTCAAGCACTCGCTTCCGTATTATTTAATTTCTTGTTTAAGTTTTAAAAACACAAAAAATTAGAACTCTTATTTAGGATAATTTTTATTGCAATAATTTTCCAATTCACCCCCCTCCTGGCACATCTCGTAATTTCAAGATAACCATAGTTATGTTAGATATGGTTACCCACATGTATCTAGAGATAATTTTCTACATGTTTATAATATATTATTTATAGTTTATCTAGGTTTAACATCTATTTAGCCTCTTTAACCCTATAAATAATATGTTGAGCTGAATTTTTTACATCATTATGATATTTTCACTATTCACTAAGAATAGTGAATTCCTGATCTCTTCTACTTACATACGCACTCATTGCCATTCTACCCTTGCCATATCTTTTTTATCTAAACTCTCTAATAAGGTCATTATGTTGCCCATAAAAAATTTGAATCCAATAAATACTTTTCATCATGTACACAAATATGAATTATATACCCTCATCCCCACTATTACTTATTCCAATTGTTTAGTATAATGCCCAATATTTAAGAGGACATGTCAAGGATTGAGTTGGATATAAGTTGTTGATAGGGCCTATGTATTAGCTCTATCTAATTCAGAAGAGAAAAAAATAAGCTACTGATGAGGGCTATGGAGTGAACTTTGAATTGTATAAAAATCTAAGGCACTATTACCCCTATATAATGCTCAAGTTTTCTTTAATATAAAAATAAAAAATTCCACTTAATATTTATAAATATAGACGCTAAATAAAGTAATAAAGTGATAGAGTATAGCACCAAAATTTGAATTTTGAAACGATGTGGCATGACCAAGCATAGTTTCGCTATAAGCAGCGCTGCAGCTCTCCATTCACTCTGTCAATTTTTTTTAATTAATGGCTATTATTGCTATATCTAATCTACTAAGCACATAAAAACTAAATCTAGTTTGGCTCCCATATGGCACTAAGTTTATAGTCTTCAACTAGACTTGCCTAGATTTATTAATTTGGTTGTGGCATATTGCTACTAATCTTCAAATGATTTTATTTTGGAACATTTTCTTTTTTTCTTTGGGTTAACTTCAATATTGCTAAGCAATGACCAAGAGATATACTATTGATAGAAATTCTAAGCTGACATAATTAGATTTTTAAGTGTTTAATTAAAGTAGCTTGATTTTGTAATTGAGTCCCTAACTGAATCACTACATCTTCCAATGGTGATTTCTATTTCCAAATTGATTGCTTTGATTAAATCTTAAAAGATATGCAAGTATAGGATTAACAGAAGATTGATAAGGATTGTTCAAATTTAATCATTGATTATTTTGACTAGAATTTCTTTGATTGTTGTCAGTGATATTATTTGACCAGTCAAAATTAGGATGGTTCCTCCAACCTGAATTATATGTATTACACTAGGTATTATTTTGTCCTCCAATCAAACTAAAATTTTCAATCCCTTGCACATTACTATTCTCAATTAACTTTTGATCATCTAATTGCATGGATAATTTAGTTTTGAATTATATATTTTCTTCTAATATACTCAACTTCTTAGAAATTGCTATAACTTGTGCAGTCAAATCTGACAAAGCATCATATTCATATACTTTTGCTACTCTCTTAGGATTTATCCTAGCAGTGAACCACTGAAAATTATTAGTAGCCATTTCCTCTATTAGTTTATATGCTTTCTTAAATGGCTTATGCATTAGCGATCCTCCAGCTACAACATCTATGATTATTCTAAGAGATCATACTAATCTATTATTAAATATTTAAATAACTAATCAATCATGGGTAAAACATGGAGAGGGCATTTTCTAAGTATCTTCTTAAATCTATCTCAACTCTCTTAAATTGATTATCCTTCAAACTGGGTAAAAGAAATGGTATTATTTCTAAGTTTAACAATCTTTGAATGTGGGAAATACTTAGCAAGAAACTTATGAGCCAACTCATTCCAAGTGGTTATAGAGCTGGATGTAAGGAATTCAACCACATCATTGCTTTATCTCTTAGAGAAAATAGGAACAATCAAATTCTAATAGCATCTTCACTTACATAATTATACTTAAATGCGACACAAATTTCTAATAAATTGGCTAAGTGTACATTAGGATCTTCAATAGGAGTTCCCCCAAACTGAGAATTTTTAACCATTTGAATTATGGTAGATTTAAATACAAAATTATTATCTTGGAACGTAAGTCTATTAATGCTCTGATGAATTCCATCTACTAAAGGGTTAATATCATCCCCAAGAGGTCTAAAATGATCTTGATCTAATATAGGTTCAACATTTTTATAATCTTTTTAACTTTTCAAATTTTTGAAAGGATTCTTTCTATTTTAGCATCAAACAACAAATGTTCCTTTCCATGTTTATAAAGTATACAAAATTAATATGTAATCAACAAATAAAGTAAATAAAATAAATAAAATAAAAGATACAAGTATGTCTAATCATATAATTAAATCAATAATATAGTTACAATTCTAAAAAGTAAACTTCTTTCCACACAACAACACCAAAAATTTAATCGGGCCTGTGGAGCTAACTTTGAATTGTTTAAAAATCTAGGGCTCTATCTCCCCTAAATAATGCTTAAAATTTTTTGATATAAAAATAATAAAATCCACTTAATATAAGCAAGTATACATGCTAATTCAAGTAATAAAGTAATAGAATAGAGTGTTGAACCCTCCAAGAAGTATGCTTACTTGCAATTAACTAGTACAATTTACGTTAATTGTAACAATTATCATACTGAAATAAACTTAATAATTATAGAGATTCTATCACTGAATAAAATAGTTAAAATACTAAATATAATAATTTATTAAAGAATTTTGGATTCATAAGTGTAAATTGTGAAGGTTCAAGTGAGGTAGTTAAACCTCATTGAACTACCCAATGAACACCAAGAGGGGGGAGAGGGTTGAATTAATTATTTTGGAATCTTTTTTCACCCTCTTAGTGAGGGCATAGAATCTAACGATATTCATCTTTGAAACTTTCAACCCATAGCAACCCTAAAAGACCAACAAAGCCATTAGAGGAATTAAGGTGAAAGCTTGCTTAATGCAATTATGTGGAATTTGTTCACACTACTTCTCCCTCTCTTATAACTTCACCTTCTCCTTCTGCAATGCTCAACAACCTCACGAAGCTCTCTCTTAGAATTCCTTCAAGAACCAAATATTTCTTAAGAGTATAATAAGAAATATTTTCTTACAAGTCTTTAAAAAATCCTAAAAATTCAATTATGCTAACTATTTTGTATAGTACGATCGAGGATCATATAGTATAATTATTTTAAAAAGTAGAGTTCATTCATTATAATAGAATAGCTACATGATGATTTTTACTTAAAAAAAAAAAAAGAATAGCTACATGATGAGCTATTCAAGTTTTATATATTGATTGCATATTTTGATTTATAAATAGTATGGTATGATTAGTTTAATTATCTTAAGATCATACAAGACAATCTTCAGGACAGTAAAAATTATCTATGCAAGTCATCCAGTATGATTACCATTATACGATATGATTATTTCAAAAACCAAGGTTTTATCTAGGATGATCTTTTAGATGATAGAATTTGTCTCTGCCTATTTTACAATACGATCTACATTGTGCAGTTCTATCTTCCATACTAATTAAAACTTGATTTGATTGAATAATCATGCAGATTAATTCAAATTATTTTTTAAATATCATACCATATAAACATACTCATACATTATAATTAGTTAAAAAAAATAAAATTTAAAGTACTTACTTAAATTTGATTCGGCGGTTAGGGTTTTCGGGTCAAACTGATTGTATAGTATGATCATGTTTAAACACCATGATTAGTTTAAAAACATTAATCATAGAATTATCCATCTTAATTATTTTTTAAATAACTGATATTTCAATAAGATCTGATTCATATAGTATGATTAGTCAATTTTTTTTTAAATTTCATTTTATCACTCCCCAATGTATGTGGGCACGATTGCCAAAATAACATACACCCTTATATGACTTTGACTCAAGAAATAAAATATAAAGAAATAAAGGTTATAGGCTCTTGTAAGCATCATCTCGTTCTACCCAATCTTAACTCCTGAAAGTTCTTGGATGGTGTATGATGTACTTGAAATGTTAGTACACATAAAAAGTAGACTTGAAATATAAATGCTAGGAGAAGTAGAGATTCAATCAATAATATTTATTATCATAAAAATATAAGCTCAAGATCCCATATTGCTACAATCATCCCCTGTATGATATTAACAAATATTTTATATTAAAATTGCAAGTTAAGTATATTTTCTCCTTAGCTCTCCCTCACTAATTGAAGTATTTTAAAAATAGAGAAACAAAATATTTTTTTTCAAACCAAAAAAGAGAAAAATGAACATAATCATAAAAGAAAAATAGACTTCAATAGAATAAGAATGAGGTACAAGCCGACAAGCCAAACACTACTTCCCCTTCTAAAATCCCAAAATGGAGGAATAATGATATAAGAAAGAAAATACAAGAATAAAATAGAAAGGTAGCAGAAGACACCAACATAAAATATAACAAAATTCATTCCTAGAAGTAGGATGACCCCTGATCAGGTGGTGGTAGAGAAAAAAAACTATGAGCAAAAATTTCTCAATGAACCACTCCTTATTAGCCTCATGCTGCTTCTATAACTAATGGTGTCATTATATGAGGGCCTCATTCTACTGATGTATCTCCTCCCAGTGTTGATTATACTCATAAATATGTGAGGTGATTATGGTATTTAAGCTGGAAAAGCCATTTACCATGGTGTTATTAGGCTTTTATAGGAGCTGGTGTAGGTGCGAATGCCGAAGCTAGTGCTGGAGTAGGAAGATCTCCCTCTGCTTCATCAAAATCTAGATCATCGACTGGCTTATTTTTCTAGTGTCGGAGAAAATGAATGTGAAATGAGTTGTCGGTCTATAAGGTAGGAAAATAGTCTACAGTGCCAAGATATATAAGTTAAAATTTTTGGTTGAGGACATATGCTACTATATATCCTAAAACAACGTTATGCTTTTATTTGGTGAAAGGTAGGCATATATAAGTGAGGTTTTTTAAGTAGATGATAATCATGTGAGCCTCATCAAACAAGGTGTCAGACATATGAAATATATCACTAAAGATAAGAGTGAGGTGATGTTAACTTAATCTCCAGCTTTAGCTAGAATTGACGTTCTGATGACATGTTGGATGATTCATACATTCTGATTAAGGAAGTGTATAAGAGGTTGATGTTGATTCAATGGAGCATCCCTAATAATGAGGTTTATAGCATTCAAATTATAGTCTCCTTTAGAAGATAGCAAGTGGAATTTAGGGCCTTCAGTGGACAGGTGAAGGTATTTGGCTTGATCCTCTTTAGTGATTTCTACAGGTCTCTTACAGACATATGAGCACATGATAGAGAATTGAACATTGACCATAAGGTTGGTAAAGAACTCAGAGAGGAGTTTAGAGTTTAAAGGAATAGCTAGGGTCAGGAGACAGTATAGGGTAGTAGAAGTAAAAAAGATTCATGACATGATATTTTAAGGGTAGCTTGGTCTAGGAGATGAGAAGGTGTGATGCGAGCAATTTTGAATCATTGATAGACGACATCATCTTCAGCATTTTAAAATCTATCATCCATAGAATGACGTGAAGAGCTTCCTTGAGTCAAACAAGCATTCTTAGTGCCTTCAGCCATTTTGAATATTAAGGTTACAAATGCAAGTAAAAGAAAGTGGGAGAAAGTTGAGTGATTGAATTCTTAAAAATCCCTCTCATTATTAAGATTTTTCAATATATCATACAATATGATTTAGATCATACAGTATGATTAGACAAATTTAAATTGTCTATATGACTTTTGAAAAAATGTGGTCAAATCATTAAGTACAATCAAGATCATCCTAAACATCAAAAAAGTGATGGTCCTGAGGAGTCGTATGAACATCTTTTTTAACTAATGTATCATACAATATAAACAGGTATTCATATAGTATGATAGTATAATTATTATTGTACCAACATATTTGAATTCCTTCAACATTTGTTGACATATGGATCACACAGTATGAAGTTATGGTTGTACAATATGATTACTAAATATTAGTCATATCCGGGCCATTGATTTTATGAGTTGTTAGGATGTGCGGACATGTGAATATTGTACAAGATTAATGATGTTCCTATAGTGTGAATATTGTTCATGCATTATAATGTAAGCAATTTTTTTATTTTTTCAATTTTTTTTTGTTTTATTTAATAAAAAAAGGTTGGTGTGTGATGATCAGGGAACAACTACTGACTACAACCATCACATTAAATAAATTAAATAGAAAAAATAAATAAACATAAGTCACAACATTTAACACACATTTAAACACACACAAAACATATGATTATAGGTGTTTGATGATTTCACTTTTAACATGGATCAATAAAAGAATATTAATGACACAGTCTAGTCCTTAATGTGCTAAAGGTATTATAGTTTTAGGGTTTTGTGAAAATGTCTATCAATTAATTTTCAATGGCTACATGATACAGTTTTATATCTTCCTTCGCTATATAATCTCTAAATTAAAAATGTTCAATGTCTATATACTTTGTGCGGGAGTGTTGAATTAGATTTTTAGAAAAGTGTTGTCACATATGATAAGAATGATGGTTACAGATAGTCTAAGATCTAGGATTTATTGCTTAAGCCATAAAACTTAAGCAACACATCTTCTTATAGCTATGTATTCCATCTTAGTGGTGGATAGGGCTACTGAATTTTTCCTTCTAGTATACTAGGAAACTAATGATTATCCTATGAATTGACAGGTCTCTGAGATATTTCTTTTCTATCCTACACCCTATAAAGTCTGAGTCTAAATATCATATAATTTCAAATGATGAGTTATACTTAGGATATTATATATCTAAGTTTTTGGGGCCTAAAATGTATCTAAAGATTCTCTTAATTGCATTCATATGGGATTCCTTGGGGTTATCTTAAAATCTAGCACAAAGACATACCTAAATATGACATCAAGTCTGCTAGCAATTAAATATAGAAGTGATCATATTATCCATTATACTTCTTATCTACATATTTTTCATTTGGATACTTCTCTAATTGAATGGTAAAGATCATGGGTGTATTTATTGCCTTAGCACTTTCCATCTTACACTTCTTCAAAATCTCCTTAATGTATTTTCTTTAACTAAGAAAGGTTTCATCATATTTTTGATTAAATTTTTCTAAAGGAGATTAACCCTTAATGAGAACAAAACATCTACACCCAAAGACATGCAAATGACAAAGATTGGGTGTCTTTCCCTTGAGTAGCTCATAAGGTATCGTATTGAGTTTAGATTTAACATTAATCCTCTTTAAAACATAACAAGCTTTTTTTTATTTTTGAAAATTTTATTTAGCTTATTAAATTTAACACATAACAAGTTGTATTTACTACTTCTATACAAATTATATAGGAATATTCAACTAACATAACCCTAGTAACTTATACTAAGGTTCTATTCTTTCTTTCTGCTACCTCATTCTGCTATGGCATCCTTTGGGAAGAAATGTTATTTATAATTCTCAGCTTCTTATAGTATAATTCAAACTTATCATTCTCAAAATCTCCACCAAGATCACTATGGATAGTTAAAATTTCACATCCTAATTTTCTTTGAATCCAAGTGAGATAAGAACCTAATCCATATGACTTTAGATAAACCATTGACAGTTACATATCTATAAGTTTTCCCTCCTAAGATGGTTATACTAACATGCCTAAATAAGTCCAAATGTATGATTTCTAGTGGCCAAGAGGTGATAATATCATTAATGGAATGGAATGATAATTTGAATTATTTTCCTTGTTGGCAAGCATCATAAAGGTGGTCCATAGAAAAATCTAGCTTGGATATGCCCATAACTAGGTCTTTCTGGGTGATCTTCCCAAGGGTTTTCATGCTTGCATGACATAGTCATCTATGCCATAGCTAGGATTCATCAACAATGATTTTTAAACATAAGGAATTAGAACAATCAACATAATTTAAGTCAAGCATATATTTAATTTTTCATCTAAATTAATATTTAATTTAAGCTAATTAAACTCTTAGTATATAGAAATTTAATATCAAAATCTTTATAACACAATTGACTAATACTCAACAAGTTATGTTTCAAACCGTTTACTAGTAAAACAGTTTCAATAATAAAGTTCTTTGAGTTGTCAATCATACTTGTGCCAACTGCTTTCCTGAGGGTGTTATCTCCCAATGTAACTTTGCCTCTTGTCCTAGCCTCGAGCATGATGAATTGCTTTAAATCTCTAATCATGTGTCGTGAGCATCCGCTGTTTATGTACCACATATTCTCACTAGGATTTTTGTGAGAGCATCCCTGCAAAGTCAATTAAGGGTTAGATTTGGGAACCCAAATGAGTTTGGGTTCCACCTTATGCTAACTTGAATGAATGATATGCATTCTATACTATTATGCACTTGTCTTTTCCCTACACATATATGTATTCTACAGTGTATGGTGCAAGTGTAGGCTATGTGTCTTAACAAGCCACACAAATAGCACCTAATCCTATAGAATGGATTTTCTAATCTATGTGGGGTGTTGTGTTTCTCCTTGGGATATGAGATGCATGTTGTGACCTAGGATGTGGCTA
This sequence comes from Dendrobium huoshanense, assembly GCA_016618105.1. Lineage (NCBI taxonomy): Eukaryota > Viridiplantae > Streptophyta > Magnoliopsida > Asparagales > Orchidaceae > Dendrobium > Dendrobium huoshanense. The sequence continues at coordinate 51,732,663 of CM028358.1, forward strand.
TGTATAAATAGGCTTATGATTTTTTTGTTGTAGTGCACTTATTTTATTTACTAGATATTCATTTGAGCTTTTTTCAACACCTAACTCAACTAGCAATTCATGCACTTTACTATCCGATTGTGATGCAGGTATCTTTAACTCCTTAAATGTTTCCTCTAAATCAATATGCTTGACTTTTAAGGAGTTGTATGACATTAATAATTCAATATGACTTTTATTCAATGTTTCAAATTCATCGAGTGAAAGAGCATGTTCTTTATCTAATGAAGAATGTTCAATTCTCAAACCATCATGCTTTTTTTGCAGTTCAAAAAATTTCAAGTTCAAACTAGCATAGAGTTTTCTTTAGTTTCCTATATGATTTTTGCATTTTTTTTCCAAAGATAGCAAATAAATCATCATAGTTCGAGTTCACATACCTCATCTTGATCAGAGTGATCAAGAATATCATTTGCCATAAGGTACAAATTAATTACCTTCTCCTTTACTTCATGTTATGATGAATCTATACCAGAATTTTCCCAAAAAGCCTTTTGCATCCTTTGCTTCTCCTTTATGAAGTTTTTCTTCTCCTCACCCTTATCCTAATAAGTTGGTTCATTAAGAATTCAAATGCCGTAATTTCTTGCATTCAAAATAAATAGTGTCAGAGGAAACCATAGTCATTTTTCCTAATTTACCTTTAGACCCATGTTGATGATGTCTTTGCTTTTTCTTCAAAAAGCTCTTGAATTGCTAGCCCATCAATACTATATCATCATCCTCATCAGCAATAGAACTATCACTTTATTAATTATTGGCCTTTAATGCCACTTCTTTCTCTTTCCTCTTATCACATGCGTATAAAAGTCTTTGACTCACACTCTGCACGTAGGCAATGAGTGAGCTAAGCATATTATTAATAGAATAGACATACAGATCTTTAGATTCACATATAGCGGTAACTGTAGCCTCATATTTATCAGATAAAAAACACATGATTTTGTTGAATTTCTCAGAGTTTGATAGTTTTCTACCTAAAACATGCATGGATGTCACTATCTGCGTAAACCTAGTGTACATTTCTAAGATTGTCTCATTTGGTTTTATGCAAAAAAAAGTCATAATTATGCAACAAAATATTTAAGAAAGATTATTTTACTTCACTAGTACCCTCATAAGTAATACATAACCTATCCCATATATCCTTGCAAATAGTACAGGTAGAGACTTTCATATAATCTTTTGATTTAAGTGAAAAAAAAAGTTCAAACATTAGCATTTGGTTGTCTAAAGTCGCTATCCTCATAACTCCATTCATTAAAAGAAATTTCATCCTTGTTGCCATTAATAATACAAGATTAAGGTGTATATTCTACTTGAATCATGTGCCACATGCAATAGTTAATATATTACAAAAGTATAGACTTTCGGATTTTCCAAAAATCAAACATAATGTTGTCAAATAATGGAGGGCGGGTTATTGAATAACCGTCCACATTATTTATATTCCCAACATATGTTATATGATCTTTTCTCAAAGTTTTTTATATCACTAATTCTGAGACCCTCTTGGATACCAATTGAAAGTTCAAGTGAGATGGCTAAACCTTTTTGAACTGCCCAATACACACTAAGAGGAGGGGGGGGGGGGGGGGGGGGGGGGGTGATAAATTAGTTATTTAAAATTATCTCAAAGAACCCTTTTTGATTTTTGGATTAAAAAAAATGCAAGCAAAACTTCTTTATAAAAGCTATGTTATTTTGCTCATCTAATTTTTGTAAAAAAGATTAATAACTATATATATATATATATATATATATATATATATATATATATATATATATATATATATATATATATATATATATATATATATATATAAGTGCTTAGAAACAGAGAGCACAACAAAAATAAAAGTCACGCCTGTAAAAATCAAAACTAACCAAAATATATCTACAACACAAATCGGAGCGTGCTATCCAAATTACTAAGGTCGCTTCTTACCCTTCCAGGGCCTAAAAAAAAAATTAAAGTAGGAATGAGCTAACACAGCTCAGTAGGCTATCATAGCATAAAACAAAAATCAATAATAAAAACTAAAAGAACTAAGATCATTGTGCTGAATCATATATTGAAATTAAATAAAATTAAATAAATAGTAAAATGAACTAAACTATAAGAAAATACTTCATAATAGAATCCCACCTTAGTAACCCATTGGCTCTGGCATAACAACACTTAGGTAATAAAATCTCATTGGAATAAAATAATCCCATGTCTATTGCCAACTGGCACCGACATAATAAAATCCCACCTCGGCCAACCACTGACCCTGGCATAACAAAATACCACCTCGGCTGCCCACTCGCTCCACATAATAGAATCTCACCTCAGTCGCACCCTAGCACCGCCATCACATCACAACACCTCACAATTTATTTTTCAATGCATTTCATTAATTAAATAATAATTTGATTGAATTAAAAAATTTTTAAAATGTCTTAACGGTAGATAACAAAATATTAATGAGTAAAAATTAATAATTTTCAAACATAATAAAATTACCACAAATTGTTTAAAACATCATTCTGAAGCTTAATTGAGTGCGCAAAAATTGTTGCTTTTTTAAAATCACATGATAAAAAATTTCTAGAGTATACTCAAAATATTTGTAATCACAATATCTATAAATATAAAAAATTGCATGATGAAAGTTTTATCAAAATGAAGTTATCGTCATTTTTTGGTAACAAAAATACAAATTTAATAAAATTATACCAAAAAATAAAAAATAATTAAAGTAAGAAATAAGCAAAATATAACCTACCTCGAGATGAGCAAATTTCTAAACTGGGTTGACAGATGAAAATTGTTCGACGGCTGTTAAAACTTAGCTTTCTTTTTCTCACTCCTCTCTTTTCTCTAATTTCTCCCAAAAAGCTTCTCTGTCATTTCACTGGTTTTGAAAAAAAGCTTGAAATGAGGTTTAAGGGATTTTAAATGACTTTAACATAAGTGACTTTAGGTATTTTTTTAATAATAATATAACAATATTATTATCATATTCAATATAAAATTTCTATAAAAACTTATTGGGCTTTAAAAATTATAGAAAAATATCCAAAAAAAATAACTTATTTTATTTTGAAAATTTTGATGAAATCGATTTGCATAACAGACACCTGATGATCCCAAAATCCCCATTTATCGTGAGGAGTTAATTTCTTAAGGAATTTCACCAGTGTCAATATCTTAAGGAATTTCAACAACAACAACAACAACATCAAGCCTTTATCCCACTATGTGGGGTCGAATACATGAATCCTTTTTCTCCATTGTGTCCTATTAAAAGTCAAATTCTTGTTTAAATCTAATAAAGAAAGGTCATTCCTAATATTTTATAACCAATTCTTTTTAGGTCTACCCCTACCTTTCTTAACACAAGTCAAATCTAATACCTCTACTCTCCTAACCGGGTCATCAGAAGGCGCCTTTTTATGTGACCAAACCATCTAAGGCAACTCTCTCTAATCTTATCTTCTACTGGAGCTACTCCAACCTTTTCATGTATATGCTCATTTTGTATCCTGTCTCTAAGGGTAAATCCACTCATCCACCTGAGCATCCTCATCTCTGCCACACTTAACTTAGTATTATGCTTCTCTTTTAATGGCCAACATTCGTCACCATAAAGCAATTGCAGGCCTCACTACCATCTTATAGAATTTCCCCTTAAGTTTGAGGGTTTCATTTCTATCACATAACAAGCCCGATGCATTCCTCCACTTCAACCATCCAACTTGAATTCTGCTAATAATATCCTCATCTATTTCACCATCACTTTGAACAATAGATCCAAGATATCTAAAACATGTACTCTTAATAATGACTTGATCGCCCAAAGTCACAATCCCCTCACTAGGTTTATTACTACTAAAATTACACTCCATATATTCCGTTTTAGATCTACTCAAGCGAAAACCTTTAGACTCTAAGGATGACCTCCATAATTCAACTTTACCTTCAACTCTCTCTCTAGTCTTATCAACAAGAAGAATATCATCAGCAAAAAGCATACACCAAGGTACATCCTCTTGCAAATGTCTAGTGAGAACATCCATGACTAAAGCAAAAACATATGGGCTTAAGGCTGATCCTTGATGTAACCCAACCGAAATAGGGAAATACTTGGTCAAACCACCTTGTGTTTGAACACAAGTAATAGCTCCTGCATACATATCTTTAATGATTTGAATATAATCATTATTGACTCCTTTCTTTTCAAGAACTCTCCATAGCACTTCTCTTGGAACATTATCATATGATTTTTCTAAATCAATAAATATCATATGTAGATCCTCCTTATTTTATCTATATTTCTCCATCAAAACTCTTAATAAATGTATGGCTTCCATAGTCAACCTACCAGGCATGAATCCAAATTGATTTTGAGAAACATTAGTATTACGCCGTAACCTATGCTCCATAACTCGCTCCCATAGTTTTAAAGTATGACACATTAACTTAATACCTCTATAATTCATACAATCTTGTGCATCACCTTTATTCTTAAAAATAGGAATTAACACACTCATTCTCCACTCATCTGGCATCTTTTTAGTCTTCAAAATAGTATTAAAAAGTTTAGTAAGCCAAGAAATCCCTTCATCTCCTAAGCATTTCCACACCTCTATTGGAATATCATCATGTCCAAAAGCTTTTCCATCCTTCATTTGCTTTAAAGCCTTTCTAACTTCAGTTTTATTAATATGCCGATAAAAACATAAATCTTTATTTTCATTTAGGATGCTAAGGTCACTATAGTCATTCTTAATTTTACAATCTTCATTAAAAAGTTTAGCAAAATATCTCATCCACCTTTGTTGAATATCATCTTCTAAGAAAAGTATTTTTTGATCTTCATCCTTAATACACTTCACTTGAACTAAATCCTTACTACTCCTATCTGTTTGTTTGGCTAACTTATACATATATCTTTCTCCCTCCTTAGTATTTAATATATTATATAAATCACTAAAAGCTAATGTCTTTGCATTGCATATTTCTTTCTTAGAATCCTTACGAGCCACTTTATATATTTCCCAATTATCAGAATTTTTAAAATTAAACCAATTTTTATAACAAATCTTCTTATTTTTAATCTTTTCTTGCACAATTGGATTCCACCACCAACTATTTTTTACTATTATGAGCTTTTCCCTTTGATACTCCAAGCACATCTTTTGCAATATTCTTAATATCACTAGCCACTTTTTCCCACATAACGTTAGCATCCTCATACACAGACAAAATCTTAAGATCTAAAATCATACTCTTAAAAATATTTTTATTAATATACTTTAAATGCCCCCATCTAATCCTAGAAAAATGTTTTACTTTATTTTTTATTTTATGCCCCTTTATCTTAAAGTCTAAAACTAATAATCGATGTTGGGTACATAAATTTTCAATCGGAATAACTTTACAATCTTTGCAATCTAAATGATTTAATTTTCTAATAAGAAAATAGCCAATCTGGGTTGTACTATATCCATTTTTATAAGTGATAAGATGCTCATTCCTTTTCTTAAATAATGTATTAGCAATTGAAAAATCATAAGCTAAACAAAAATCTAATATGGTCTTGCCACCTTTATTTGTTGTTCCAAATCCATGGCCACCATGAGTACTTTTAAAATCATCTACCTCTTTACCAACATGTCCATTTAAATCTCCTCTAATAAAAACTCTTTCTTCAAGAGGTATCTTTTGTATTAATTATTCTAAGTCATTCCAAAATTTTAATTTAGAACTTATATTCAAACCTACTTGAGGAGCATAAGCACTTATAATATTAACAATCTTATCATCAACAACAATCTTTAAAGCTATAATTCTATCTCCAATCCTATTAATTTTTATAACATTATCCTTTAAACTCTTATCTATAATAACATCTACACCATTTCTAGTATGATTCCTACCCGAATACTAAAGTTTAAATCCTAAACTATCAATTTATTCAAGATTTGGGCGGCAATTAGATGGAGGAACTTACTTTTTTAAAGTAGTATAAGTATGTTTGTTTTAATTTGGAAAATTTGAATTGTAATAAGTTAGCGATATGTGTGCTAACTTTGCTCTTTTTATTAATTTTTGTTGGGATAATATTTCTTCTAATAAGATTCCTCCTTTATTTGTTAATTTGTTAAAGGATGAATTAGGTTATGAGTGGTAGTAGTTTGTAATTATTACTTTTTATTAGTTATGCAGTTTGTTTGATTTCTAAAAAAAAGAATAATTTTTTAATGTTGTAGATAAAATGCAGCTTTAAAAATTTTTAAGTTATAACTGTTGTGAATCTGATTTTAGAAAATATAATTTTGATGATAACACATTTCTGATACTTTTGCTTCTCTACGATTGCCTTGCCTACTAACATTTCAGGTCCACAAGATCGAGTGCAACTCAAGCCAGCTCAAGATTGGGTTGACTAGGACTGAGTCTGTTTGTAATCTTTTACCTTTTCTTGAGTCAATTGTATCGATGTGGGTCATGATGTAAAGTAACCTTGCATAAACACATTTTAGAGAGAAATTCTGATTGTTTTAGAGTTCTCTGTTTTTTATCACATCTCCCTAGACAATCCAAACATCATCATGGACGATCAGTTAAATAGAAACCCTAATTAGGGTATCATGGTTAAGGCATTCGTCTTTAAGCACATCGTCCCAGATGATGTTTTCATCATCCTTGATGATAGGCTCAAATCAGAAAAGAATCAGCCGCCAGATCTATTTAGGCATGTTATATTTTTGGATATTATCCTGGATGATGCAACATAATTTTGCCTAAATTAATATAGTAATTAAGGAAAGTAATTAAGGTTTAATTGATCGATCATATCATCCTGAACGATCGCAGGATCATCTGGGATGATCAGTTAAACAAAACCTTAATTCTTCCTGGACGATGTTTAATCGGCATGGTTCATTCAGGGTGATTCTCTGGATGATATGTACTGAATTGAACTAATCGTCCGAGACAATCAAAGATCAGCCTGAATGATCAAGTTATTTTTCCATAGTCTAGAGCATCGTCCCAGACATCCATTCAGGGTGATGCTCTAGAAGATATTCATCATTTTATACTAATCATTCCGAACGATCATGAGGTCATCCAGGACGATAAAATAATTTTTTAATCATCCAGACATCCATCCAGGGCGATGTGCTGGACGATATTCAATGGATTGAACTAATCATATAGAATGATATACTATCATCCGGACGATATGAAAAAATCACCTTCTGATTATCCCAAATTATCCTAGCTGATTGAGATAAATTAGTACTAATCATACATGATGATATTTAAATCCCCCGTGACGATAAAGTTGGTTTGTTGTAATTAAGTATTATTTTAAAGCTCTTCTATATAAGACCTCTTATTTTATCCAAGAGAGTATCATTTGTTGTTGTATTGACTTGAGAGAGCCTAGAAGAGAGGGAGAGAAAGGGAGAGAGAGAGAGAGAGGATCTTTTAAGGTGGAGTTTGTGAGATGTTTCACAAAGGTTCCTCCAAGCAAGGATCCAAGTCGTCTTCTCCAATTGTCATCCCTAATCCTTGGAGGTTCGATAGAGGTCCACCTTAGAATTTGATTAAGGTTCTCTGGCTGCTTTAGGATGAAGCAAAAGTAGTTGGATTCTCTGCCTGCTTCAGGAGGAAGCAAAAGGAGTTAGGTTCTCTGTCTCAGAGGTTTGTAAAGGATTCTCTGCCTTGCTATGGCAGCAAAAGGAGAGTCATTGAGTTTAATGCAATACCCGGAGGAGAGGCTCCAGGGAGTGGACATAGGTCAAGTTGACCGAACCACTATAAATTTCTTTGTTCTTTATTACTGCTTTTTCCATATTTAATTTCTGCACTTTGATTTTTCTTTGTGGTGAATTTTGGTTTGGTTTGAGTTCGTATTTCTATTAAAAAACTTTTTAAAATACCAAATCACCCCCCCCCCCCTCTTTGTTAGCCTTGGGCTAGTTCATAAGGGCTTAACATCCCTAACAAATGTTCAAGTGTATCAGAGAATGATTCATAATTTTAAAAACTTTTAAATTTTGATCTATGGATAATTCTGGTAATTGTAATACTACGTAAGGGTATTCTATTACCCGACCACCTTTGTTTGATAATATTCCTTTTGATTTTTGGAAAATTCACATGTTTATAATTTTATAATTGATTAACTATCATATGTGGATGCTTATTAAAAAAAGGTTATTCACCACCGTTATGCAAAATTAATAGAATTAAAACTGAACTTCCTTTTACTGAATAGACTTTTGATGAAAGGGATTTAGCGCAACTTAATGCGAAATGTTTGAACTATTTTTTCTGTGCTTTAAAATCTAAAGATTACATGCATGTTTCAACTTATTCTACCGGTAAAGAAATTTGGGATATATTGGATATTACTTATGAAGTTAAGCAATCTCAGTTGAATTTTTTATTGCATGACTACGAACTTTTTTGTATGAAACCTACTTAATTGATTTCTGACATGTATACTAGATTTACTCAATCACTACATGCCTTAGGAAGAGAACTCGTGAATTATGAAAAAGTTAATAAAATTTTTAGATGCTTGCCTTCTTTTTTTTATGCTAAGATTACTGTAATTACTGAATTTAAAAATTTGAATACTTATTCGATTGATAATTTACTTGGATCACACATTGCTTACGAGCAAGGGGTGAATCAAAGAAACCTCGATGCAGGCGAGAAAAAGATGGAGAAAACTGTGGCGCTGAAGGCCAATGATACGGATATTGACTCTTTTGAGTCTGAAAGCTATGATGTTGCCTTAATCACGAGGCAATTCTAAAGCTTTCAAAGGAAGAAGCAAAAGAACCATCATAAGTGGAATAAAGGTAAGAGCAGCAAAATATTTAAGAGTTCTAATGATATGATCTATTTTAAATACATGAAGCTGGGACACATTAAAGCTGATTGTCCTACACTTAAGGCTCACCCAAGCAAGAAGAAGGGTGAGGAGAAACCCAAGTTTAAAAAGGATAAGAAGAGGTTCCAAAAGGTGTTCTGCATCGGACTCCTCTTAGACTGAAGCTGAAGAGGAGACAAAAAACATGTGCTTGATGGCAGACGATCATCTTAGTCAAAGTGACCAAGAAGAGGTATGTGAACTAACCTACGAACAATTACTTAAGGTTTTTGAATAAATTCATGCATCATACATGAAACTTAAGAAATCACATGCTAGTTTAAAATTGGAGTTTTTAAATTTGCAAAAAGAGCATGAAATTTTACTTAAAGATCACTCTACAATTGATAGTAATCACATGCCATTACTTGATGAGTTTGATGCATTAAAAAAAAAAGCATATTGAATTATCTGATGCACATGATTCCTTAAAGTCATCTCATATTGAGTTAGAAAAAGAATTTAAGAAATTAGAAAATCTTAAAGCATTTGAAAATAACAAACCAATATTACATGTATCATATAACTTTAAAAGGAAACATCACCACCCTCGTAGAAGGGATCCAAACTTGTTTGTGTTCCTAAATTTGATGTTTTTATTGATTTTGTAGGAGTGCTATCACAAAAGGCATCATGAGAGCATGTGATACCTGGACAGTGAATGCTCACGACACATGACTGGAGATGCTAACCAATTCATTTACTAGAGGTCAGGACTGGAGGCAAGGTTACTCTTGGAGATAACACCACCAGGAAAGTGGTGGGCACATGTATAATCGAAAACTTCAAGAACCTTTTGATTGAAAATATTTTGCTTGTAAATGGACTGAAACACAACTTGCTCAGCATCAGTCAGCTTTGCGATAATGGCTTCATCATAAAACTCTTGGTAAATACTTGTATTATCAGCTTAAATAACAATACTATTTTACAGGTAAAGCAGATCAATAATGTTTACATGCTTGACTTAAATAATATTGAATGTGCTGCTTTATTTTGCTTAAAAACTACTGCTGATGATTTATGGTTGTGGCATAGGAGGTTATGTCATGCTAGTTTGAAAACCCTTAAAAGAGTAACCCAAAAAGACCTAGTTAGAGGTGTCCCCAAGCTTAAGTTCACCAAAGATCCTCTATGTGATGCTTGCCAACTAGAGAGCAAGTCCAATCCTCTTTCCATTACATTAAGGACATTAGCATCTCTAGACCTTTAGAAATCCTTCATATGGATTTATTTGGACCTATTAGCACTGTCAGCTTAGGGGGAAAGTCTATAGTTTTATGATTGTCGATGACTACTCAAGGTTTACTTGGATTAAATTTCTATCACATAAGAATGAGTCCTTTGATGAGTTTAGATCCTTCTTCACTTGGATTCAAAAAAAAATCTAGGTTGTAAGATCTTGACCATCTATAGTGACTATGGGAGAGGATTTGAAAATGAGAGATTTAGAGACTTTTGTGAGGATAAGGGGAATAGTCACAACTTCTCAGTTCCTAGGACCCCTCAATAGAACGGGATAGCTGAAAGGAAGAATCGAACCTTAGTAGAAGCTGTTAGATCCATGCTTGTTGAGTATTCACTTCCAAAATACTTTTAAGCTGAAGCGATAAACACAGCTTGTTATGTGTTGAATAGGGTGAATATTAAAGCCAAACTTGATAAGACACACTATGAGATCTTTAAGGGTAGGACACCCAACATTTTCCACCTCCATGTCTTTGGTTGTAAGATTTTCATTCTTAATAATGGGAAATCACAGTTAGGGAAATTTGACCTAAAATCTGATGAAGGAGTGTTCTTAGGATATTCAAGTGTGGGAAAATCCTTTAAGGTGTTTAATAAGAGGACTTTGGTGGTGGAGGAGACCACTCATATAGTATTTGATGAATCTGATCCTAAGAAGTCTAGAGTTGAGGATGAATATGAAGTTGGAGAGATTACCCAATGAGTTAAAATTTGGAGAAGAGGATAGAGCCCCAAAACACTAAAGGAGTAGGTGAGATTACCCAAGGAGTAGAAAATGCATGGAGGAAAGGGTTAAACCTACACACACCTTGCCTAGAGATTGGATATATTCTTCAAGTCATCCTAAAGAACTGATCCTAGGAGACCCTTCTGAAGGTGTTAGGACTAGGCATAGACTTAGGAAGGAAGTGAACCACTCTGCCTTTATCTCAATGACTGAACCCACCAACATCAATCAAACTCTGTCTGATGAGTTTTGGATCTTAGCCTTGCAAGAGGAATTAAATCAATTTGTTAGGAATGATGCTTGGGAGCTTATAGAAAGAATAAAAGGACAAAGTATAGTTGGAACCAAATGGGTCTTTAAGAATAAGATGATTTATTCTAGTGTGGTGGTTAAGGGGTACAATCAAATATAATGCTAATATCATTTGTCTGTTATAAGAAATTTAAGCTTTTCTAAATGGATGTTAAGAGTGTCTTTTTAAATGGGGTAATAAAAGAGATTGTGTTTGTAGAGCAACCCCAAGGTTTTGAGAGTTCCCAAGTTCCAAATCATGTTTTCAAATTAAAAAAAGGCCTTATATGGATTAAAGTAGGCACCTAAAGCTTGGTATAAGAGACTTAGCACATTCTTACTGGAGAGGGAGTTTATTAAGGGGAGCATAGTCACCACCCTTTTTCTAAGGAAAGTACGAGATGAATTACTCATTATTCAGATCTATGTCGATGATATACTTTTTAGATCTTCTGATAAAAGTCTATCTGATGATTGTTTCTAAAATAATGAGTAAGGAATTTGAGATGACTATGATGGGCGAGTTGTCCTACTTTTTGGGGTTTAACATTAGATAATTGGATGATTGAACCTTTCTAAATCAATCAAAGTACATAAAGGACATCTTGAAGAAATATGAAATGGATAAAGCCAAGCCAATTAATACTCTCATGACCTCTAGTGTTCAGTTGGACCAGGACCCAAATGAAAATCTGTTGATCAAAAGAAGTACAGAAGGATGATTGGATCTTTACTTTACCTGACTGTTAGCCGGCCTGATATAATGTTTAGTGTTTATCTCTGTGTTAGATTTTAAGGTGATCCTAAAGAAATCCCACCTGACTGCAGTTAAGAGAATTCTTAAATATCTCTTAGGGACCTAAAACTTAGGAATCTGATATCCTAGACACAATACTTCTTTTGAGATTATTGGATATTCTGATCTTAATTTTGCATGATGTGGGGTGGATAGAAAGAGCATTTCTAGAACTTGCCAATTCATAGGATAGTATCTAGTCTCCTGGACTAGTAAAAACCAAAAATCTATTGCACTTCTACTGTTGAAGCTGAGTACATTGCCTTAGGGAGTTGTGTGGCCCAAGTTCTTTAGTTAAAGTAAAAATTTTGGATTTAGGATTACATGTATGCATAATTTCAATCATTTATGACAACACTAATGCCATCAATATTTCTAAGAATCCTATCCAACATTTAAGAACCAAGCACATTGATATAAGACATCACTTTATTAGAGACCATGTGACTAAAGGAGACATTGAGTTACACCATGTGGCAACTGAGAATCAACTGGCTGACATCTTTATTAAACCACTGGCCTTCGACACATTCAGCACTTTAAGGACCAGATTAGGTGTAACTGACAAAAATACATGAACTTGATTCTTACTGATTTCTAAATTTTATCTATTATTTATTGTTTTCTTAGTTTTTGTTATCTTTGTTTTTTTTATGATTCACTTCTGTTGTTTTATTTTTCTTCGTATGTTTTATTTTTATTTTAATCACTGTTGAATTGATATCTTGTGCCTGATTTTTGTTTTTGAAAATTTGTAGTCAATGTTTGACATCGCTAAATCAGTTTAAGAGAGAAACACTGTTGATTGTTTCCCTTCCTCTAACTTTTTTTAGTGGTGTAATTTTCTTTTCTAAACAAAAGTCTATCTCAAATTAACAACTTGACTTTGCGATTGAGATCTTTTCAATATTGCTAAAGTAATTTCTCTTATATATATAATGTTCAAATTCTTTATATTACCTTCAGATTTTTCATAATCTTGTCATTTTATTTATCATTTGATTTTGATTTTGTTTTGTGGTTTATTCTTCCTTATATTTGAGAGTGAGTTTTTATTCTCTAATATTTGGAAGATATACTCACAACTAAGAGTATTTAAGAGTTTTGAAAAAGGGATCTAGCTTGAAAAAAAATAAAAAAAGTGGCCAATGACGCCAAATCAAAAGATGTGCAATGATCGGTTATTCTACCATTTTTTTGGATTTCGACGAAGTTAACTCATTGATTCTTACAAATTTTTTAATTCAATCATATGGAGAATTTATCATATTCAAGCTTTGATTAAAAAAAATCCTTTATTTTTTTTTTCATTCCTTTTAATGTTTTGTGTCTTTTTCATATTTTATTTTTATCTTTTTCAGTTAATTTTAATATTTTTTGGGTCTTCTCTAATCATCTCTATCTATCCTTTGATTTTAAACTTTTTTTTCACATCATCCCAGACGATATTTATATCGTCCTAGATGATCTATTCAATCCACTCTTGAAATTCCATCTGATGGCTGATTTGACTCTTTTGCTTCTGATCGTCCTTGAAGATACATTATTGTCCAAGACGATCTAATCAACTTCTGCTTAAATTATTTATGATCATCCTGAATGATCCTCCTCGTCCTAGATAATCTTCACATTTTATGCTCAATTATTAGTGATCGTCCTGGATGATCCATCTGTTTGTTTTGGACAATCCACATGGAAAAATTTGGCACACATTTTAAATTTGGCCGATATTATCAATTATTGTTGATCGTCCTGGATGATCCACCTAATCATCTCAGATGATATACTTTTTTAACGGTCGTCTGAAATGACTCATCGGGATGATCGCCGATCGCCTGTGACTTATCGTCCTAGATGATATCTGATCGTCCTGAATGATATTACCGCCTTTTTGACCAATCATCCCAAACATAATTATTGCACCCAATTGTCCTAGGCGATTTTGTGATTGTCCAGGAAGATTGGTTTATTTCTTTAAAAACCCAAGAATTACAAACATTTTTTCTCACCCAATATCTTCATCCCACCTTAGCTCTCTTTCCCTCTCTGGTTTTGTGTTCATGGCTAGTGGAAAGCGCTCCTGCATGCCTTTTGGAAGCTCCTCGAGGGCCAATCTTGACCCTAGCTTCATTGAGGCTACCGACCAAGCCGCCTATTAGCGATACAAGATGGTCGGGATCATTGTATCCTGGACTGTCAACCCTCACATCCTTTCCTATCCTGTGCTTGACTTATTTGCTCAAATTTCCCTCACTTTTCTCCTTATTCTTATTATCCCATCCAATTCGGAATTGCTGTTTGAATTCTTTGCTGGCCTTCGTATTAATTCCTCCTTAACTAGTCTTCAGTCTTATGTGAATAGACTTCCTTTCAAAATCACATATCAAGACTGTCAAGAGCTCCTCTAGCTATCCACCATAGTAGACAAACTTCACATCTTCTGTCAAGATCCCGACTACGATTGGACTCCATCAAATCACTTTATGAGGAACACCAATACTTTCTATCATGTTGGAGAGTCTAGCAGCCTACTTAAAGATGCTAGGACAATCCAACATGTCATTCGTACCTCAATTCTTCCAAAAGCTGGTGATTGCATTCACATCACTCAACTCCTTTCGATCACCAATTTCTACATCATGGCCCATCGTGAATTTAATACCTCTGATCTTATTTTTTGATATATTGAGCTCCTAACAAGCATTAGAGATCCAATACATAGAAGGAAGCCCAATCTTGCCTTAGGACACATCATTACTTATGTCATAGAATCCAAATACAACATCCAATATTCTTCCCCACCAAATTTTTAGCCTGCCTTCTACTCAAATAACTTCTTCCATAATCTTCACAGCACTCTTCTCTACTTGGGACATGAGAAAGCTAAGGGAGCTGAGGAGGAGGTAGCTCCTACACATGTTCCTACACTTGCTTCACTCTGCAAGCACTCTTAGCTGGATCAGCTGGTGGAGCAATTCGACCACTCGGAGATATGGTTCGAGTCCTACGTTGCTACACATGAGCAACAACATGCGGAGGATGTTGCTTTCTTTGACTCTTATGTGGCTCACCAGCAGCTTCAGCATGACCAGGACGTGGCCTGGTTTGGAGAGTAGTTTGCAACTCTTTCCAGTTACTTTCAGCAGCCACCACCACCTCCACCTCCTTCGAATGATCAAGGGTCATCCTTCTTTTAGTTTATTTTTATTGTGTCATCTTTTTTTCCATGTGATATAGTTTACTTATGTTTGGTAGCTTTTATTTTGTTTCTTTTCCTCCTTTTTGTGATGTCAAAAAGGGGAGTAGTTATACTATTTTATGATATTTTAGTGTATTAATTACTGTGTTAATTTTTTAGTATAATTTAAACTTCCAAATTCACTATTTTTTATTCTGATACTTCATTTTAGCAACTAAAATTTGTTTTGTGTTTTCCATCATAAAAAAAGGGGAGATTATTGTGAATCTGATTTTAGGAAATATAATTTTGATGATAGCAAACATTTCTGATACTTCTGGTTCCCTATGATTGCCTTGCCTACTAACATTTCAGGTCCACAAGATTGAGTGCAACTCAAGCCAACTCAAGATTGGGTAGACAAGGACTAAGACAGTTTGTAAACTTTTACCTTTTCTTGAGTCGATTGTATGGATGTGGGTCTTAATGCAAATAACCTTGCACACACACTTGAGGAAAAAATTCTTATTGTTTTAGAGTTCTTTGTTTTTTATTACACTGCCCTGGACGATCCAAACATCATCCTGAACGATCAGTTAAAAATAGAAACCCTAATTAGGGCATCCGTCATTAAGCACATCATCCTGATGATGTTTTCATTGTCCTGGATGATAGGCTCAAATCAGAAAAGAATAAGCTGCAAGATCTATTTAGGTATGTTACATTTTTGGACCAGATCCTAGATGATGTAGTACAATTATGCCTAAATTAAACTGGTAATTAAGGAATATAATTAAAGTTTGATTGATCGATTATATCATCCTGGACCATCATAGGATCGTCCGGGACTATCAGTTAAACAAAACCTTAATTCTTCCTAGACGATGTTTAATCGGTCTGGTTCATTCAGGGTGATTCTCTAGATGATATGTACTGAATTGAAGTAATTGTCCGGGATGATCAAAGATCGACCTAAACGATTAAGTTATTTTTCCATCGTCCATACATCCATTCAGGGTGATGCTTTGGAAGATATTCATCATTTTGTACTAATCAACCCGGATAATTGTGAGATCATCCTGGATGACAAAGCAATTTTTTAATCATCCAGACATCCATCCAAGGTGATGTGCTGGATGTTATTCAATAGATTGAACTAATCATACAGGATGATATACTATCATCCTGGACAATACGAACAAATCACCTTCTCATTATCCCAAATCGTCATGGCTAATTGAGCTAAATTTATACTAATCGTACAAGACGATATTCAGATCGTACGTGACAATAAAGTCAGTTTGTTGCAATTAATATCTATTCTGAAGCTCTTCTATATAAGACCTCTTATTTTACCCAAGAGAGTATCGTTTGCTGCTATCTTGACATGAGAGAGCCTAGAGGAGAGGGAGAGAAAGGGAGAGAAAGAGGATCTTGTGAGGGGGAGAGGTTTCACAAAGGTTGCTCCAAGAAAGGATCCAAGTCATCTTCTCCAATCGTCATTCCTAGTCCTTCGAGGTTTAAGAGTGGTCTACTTCAGCAATTGATCAAGGTTCTCTACTTACTTCAGGATGAAGCAAAAGGAGTCGGGTTCTTTGTCTGCTTTAGGAGGAAGAAAAAGGAGTTGGGTTCTCTGCCTCACCAGTGTCGGTGGAAAGGAGGTTTGTAAAGGCTTCTCCACCTTAATATGGGAGAAAAAAGAGAGTCACTGAGTTTAGTGCAATACTTGGAGGAGAGGCTCTTGGGAGTGGATGTAGGTCAAGTTGATCGAGCCACTATAAAATTATGTGTTCTTTATTACTGCTTTTTCCGTATTTTATTTCCACACTTTGATTTTTCTGTGGTTAATTTTGGTTTGGTTTGAGGTTGTGTTTTGATTAAAAACTTTTTAAAATACTAATTCCTCCCCCCCTCTTGGTTATCCTTGGGCTAGTTCATAAGGGCTTAACATCTCTAACATACTTTCAATAACAATCCACCCACCTTAAAAGAAATGTCATCCTCGACATTTTCAAATAAAATTATGTCTGAATAAACCTAGGTAGAGCTGTCTCATCTCCTATTCCTTCTCCCAAGTAGTCTCTCTAGCAGTCTTGTGCTTTCACTGCACCTTGACCATTGAATTTGTTTGATGCTTAATTTTCTGACAACGTACGCCAAAATCTTTTATGGATCTTCTCTGTAGTGTAGTATCAGATGAACCTCTATATCATCAGCAGATACTTTAGATACACTTTGTATATCAGATATATGATCATGTAACAACAACCTGTAAACAGAACTACCAATCCTCTCAATAATCTCAAAAGGTCTAATGTGCCTCGGACTCAACTTACTAATTCTTCCAAATCTACTAGCACCTTTCATCAGGCTGACTTTGACATAAAAAAATCACCAACCTAAAATTCTACCAGTTTGTGTTTCTTATCATAATATTTCTTTTGCTTATCTTGTGCAACTCTCAATCTTTTTCTGATCAGATAAATTTTTATTGTAGTGTCATCCATAAAAACTGATCCTATCACTTGTATGTCATGCACCTCTATTAATGATAAAGTTGTCTTACACTTCCTACCATATAGGGCTTCATAAGGAGCCATGTTAATATTGTACTGATAATTATTATTATATGTAAACTCTATTAGTGGGATTTTATCCTCCCAACTACCATTAGAGTCCAAAACATAGAGTCTCAAAAGATCTTTCAGTACCTGAATAGTCCTTTCAGATTATTTGCCCGTCTATGAATAAAAAGTTGTACTAAATTTCAATTTCATACCAAGTCCCAACTCAATGCCTCTCCTTAATCTAGAGATAAATCATCCATCATGGTCTGATACAAGCACCTTTAGCATACAATGCAATCTAATAATGTCTCTGACATATATTTGTGACAATTTATCTACCAGATTAGTCTGTCAAATAGGAATATAATGCATTGACTTCATCAAACGATCAACAACAACCAAAATAGTATCATATCTCATCCTCGATCTTAGAAAACCCATAGCAAAGTTCGTCATCACCTCCTCCCATTTCCACTCAAGGATAGGTAATGAATGTAGAAGGCCACCTAGTCAATGATGTTCTTCCTTCACTAACTAACAAGCCTCACACTTCGAAACAAACTCAGTTATATCTTTATTTAATCCAGGCCACCAGAACACACCTTTTAAATCTCTATATATATTGTCGCTTCCTAGATGAATAGTTTAGCCCGAGTAAAGTGCCTCATGTAGGATCTAAGCTCTCATATCCTAAATAGAAGGAACTCATAATCTATCATTGTAGAAAATGACTCCAAAATCAGATAAAGAGAGTTCATGTATCTTACTATCTTTAATATAATCACTCAACTTTATATACTATGTATATGATTATTTAGCTTCTTAAAGTTGTTCCTGTGGAGTAAGTTGAATAATCATCTGAGCTAAAATTTTAGATTTGTATTAGAAGATAATACCTCTATCTTCAATTTCTCCAAATCTCAAATAAGAAAGTCTATAGAAATAAGCAATGAAAAAGAAGTACATGAAGACTTCCTACCCAAAGCATCTGCTACCATATTCTCCTTACCAAGATGATATTGAATAGATAGATTATAATCCTTGATCAGCTCTAACCATCTTTTCTATCTCAAATTCATGTCCTTATGAGTAAAAATGTCCTTCAAGCTATAATGAATAGTAAATATCTTGCATCTGACTCCATACAAATAATGCCTCTAAATCTTCAATGCAAGTATAACATCAACTAACTCAAGATCATGTGTTATATAGTTCCTCTTATATGTTTTCAACTACCGAGATGCATAAGCAATCACTCTACCATGTTGTATCAACATATATCCCAAACCTCTCAATGATGCATCACTAAAAACCTGAAACCCCTCAGTGCCTGACAGAATAATCAAAATTAGAGCAGAAGTCAAACGATCCTTTAATAGCTGAAAACTCTACTCATACTCTAGAGTTTATATGAAAGCTACTAACTTCTGAGCCAATCTCATCAAAGCTAAAGAAATCCAAGAAAACTCTTGAACAAACTTTTAACAATAGCCAACCAAGGCTAAGAAACGACAAACCTCTGGAGTTGTAGTAGGCCTTAGCCAATCAAACATAGCCTGAATCTTCTAGGGATCTACTGAAATGCCTGTACTGCTCACTACATGCCCCAAAAATGAAATGCTCCTCAGATCGAACTTATATGTCAAGAACTTAGCATATTATTAATGTTACCTAGTAATATACAGAGCAGTCCTCAAGTATGTTATATGCTCCTCATCAGATTTAGAATAAATTAGAATATCATCTACAAAGATGATCACAAAGTAGTCTAAATACTTCATAAAAATCCTTTTCATCAAATCCATGAAGACTACTAGGGCATTAGTCAATCTGAATGTTATAACTAAAAACTTATAATGTATGTACCTCATACTAAATGAAGTCTTTGCCATATACGCTGCCCTTACCTTCAACTGATGATAACAAGATTGCACATCGATCTTAGAAAATATTGAACATCCAGTAAGCTGATCAAACAAATCCTTAATCCTAGGCAAAGGATACTTATTTTTTATAATAACTTTATTTCATACACATGCGCATCATGCTATCCTTTTTCTTGACAAATAGAACAAGTACTTTTCACAGAGACACACTAGGGCGGATGAATCCCCTGTCAAATAACCCTTAAAGTTGAACCTTCAACTCTTGAAGTTCCTTAGGTTCCATTCTATACAAAGCTCTAAAGATCAGAGTAGTACCCTAAAAAAGATCGATACAAAACTCTATCTCTTTGTCTGGCTGTAAAGTTACTAATTCCTCCGGGAAGACATCTGAAAACTCCCGAACTATAAGGACACTACTCACAAAATTATAAGAGAGTCTCACATCTCTAATAGATTCTAAAAATATTAGGTTTTATTTCCTTCAAAGTCTATCCACTAATAGAGCAGAAATTAGATAAGAGAGAACACCTCTGATTCCTTGAAATACAAAGATCTCATCATTTTGATACAAAATCACTTTCTTCTTGAAGTAATCAATCTTAGTCCCATATTGACTCATTCAGTCCATACCCAAAATGATATTAAAAGTGCTCATATGACACTAGAAAGTGCTCTGATACCACTTGAAAGTTTGTTAGGGATGTTAAGCCCTATAGAACTAGCTCAATACTAACCAAGAGGGGGGGGGGTGAATTGGTATTTTAAAAACTTTAAGCAAAGCTCAACAAATTTCATAAACCAAATCACCACAAAAGAAATAATGCAGAAATTTAAGTGCAGAAGTAGTAAACACAAGAACACAAAGGTTTATAGTGGTTCGGTCAACTTGACCTACGTCCACTCCCTGGAGGCGCCCTCTGAGTATTGTACTACAATCGTGACTCTCCTTTAGCCCCCACAGCTAGGCGGAGAAGCCTTTACAAACACCTCTTTTTGCCACACCCGACAAGGTAGAGAACCTTCCTTCTTTTGCTTCCTCCAGAAGCAGGCAGAGAACCTCGATCACTTACTAAAACTTACCTCTCCCAACCCTTCCAAGGACAAGAGACTCTAGAAAAGAAGAAGTGGAACAATGCTTGGAGCAACCCCTTGTGAATCCCCTCACAAGCTTCCCCTCACAAGATCCTCTCTCTCTCTCTCTCTCTCTCTCTCTCTCTCTCTCTCTCTCTCTCTCCCTCTCTCTCTCTCTCTCCTTTAGGTTTTCTCAAGTCAAGACAGCATCCAAGGATGTTCAAAAATGTTTAATAAGAGCTCTTATAAAGAAGAGCTCAAAATAGCTCATTAATTGTAAGTTGCCGACTATATCATCCAGGACGATATAGAAATCATTCTGGCCGATCAGTACAAATCTTAGAAGATCGGCCAGAGCATCGCCCTGAATTTAAACTGGACGATTGAAAATAGGCTTGATCGTCCAGGACGATCTCACGATCATCCCGGCCGATCAGTTCAAATCAGAGGAAAATTGTCCAGAGCATCGCCCTGAATTCAGGCTGTTCGATCCAGATCGTCCAGCACATCGCCCTAAAATTGTGCTGGCCGATATTTATCTTCTAGGAGCAACTAAGGATTTTAGAATCGATCGTCCTGACCGATCTCGTGATCGTCCAGAATGATATGATCGTATCAATCATTCTTAATTACCTCCTTGATTGTCTGATCAATTATGGAATAATTGTGAATATCGTCCAGGCCGATCCAAGATCTTCCTGGCCGATTACCAAAAACACATAATACCTTAATTGTTTATGGTGGCAATTTCTTTCTGTTTTGAGCCTATCGTCAAGGCCGATTGGCTAATGACGGCTGCCTTAATTAAGAACCCCTGATTAGATTTTTTGTTTTAAGCATGATCGTCCAAGACGATGTAAATATCATCCTGGCCGATATGAGTAACAAAAATTCTAAGTCTCTCAAGTGTGTGTGTGTGTAGGGTTACTTTGCATCAGTCATACCAAAGATTATAATTGACTCAAGAAGGGAAAAATAAAATTACAGACTGACTCAACCCTAATCTACCCATTCTTGAGCTGACTCCGTTTTTTCGTCTGATCTTTGATTCCTGAAAAGTCAGTAGTAAAAGGAAGTCCAAGACAAGTAAGAGTGTTTGTCAATCATCAAAACATAGTTCATGGACCTGAATTTGCAACAAATATCAAATACAAAAATAGGTAGCAAACATAAACTAGATCTCTAAACTCTATCATAAAATTCCAAATCACAAAAATAAACCATACTATATATTATTCCATCTCCCATTGGAAAAACCACATATAAAGAAATATGTAATAATATAAAAGATAAATTGAGAGAATCAAAATACTGGTCATACATGAAAGAATGGCTAACACCAAAATCCAATAAAATATGTCAAGGAGATGCAAAAATATAAGCCATACATGTCACAACATCTAAAGACTCGTTGGCCATTTGTTACGCCAGACTATAAACTCATAGATACACTAGGGTCAAAGCAACATAACTAACCGTAGCTCATAAACCTCTAGAAGGCTGACATTATGGGGTCGAAGTGGTACTGCCCTCGGCCTACCTACGGTCCTCTGCATAGAGCCTTTAAAATCAGAACATCTATTAAAACCACCTTGTCAACACTCAGCAATCAAATGTCCAAAATGACCATAATAAAAACACTTGCCTGATGCTCTATAACAATGACGATTGTGCCTTATTCCACACTGCTGAATAATGGGGACTCACTCACTAAACCTATAGACTTAACAACACTACATCTATCTAATCAGAAGAAATTATTATTGGTTGTCCCCTCCTGAACTAAACAAGTCTAAACCTGCTCTTCTTCCTAAAATTACTACTGCTAGCTCTCCCACTGCCAAAAATCTTCTTGCTTGCAGTCCATCCCTACTACATTGCTACTAGATCAGTCTCTTTTCTCTTATCCCTCTCGATCACAAAAGCAAAGTTTGTGATATCCTGAGCCAACAGAGGCAACCTCAAAGCATCTTGCAGTCCCACTAAAAATTGGTAACACTTCTTCTCAGAAGTCTAACTAACTATAGAGCATACTTGGAGAGAGCAGTAAACTCTGCCTCGTACTGCATCACTTCCATGCTTCCCTAAATCAACTTTAAAAAAGAACTTTGTAACTGTCTCCTAGCAAACGGAGGTACAAATCATATCATGAATGTCTAAAAAACTCATCCCAAATAATTAGGGTATTTGCACGACCCTGAAATGTATCTCTCTTGGCCTAACCACCAGTGCTCTGTCTCACCATCAAATAATAATGTAACTAATGCATCTCTTCTCTCAAAAGGATAATGTATCCCATCTAGAGTCTTCTCTATCCTCATCAGCCAATCCTCAATTGCTCTAGGCTCAATAATACCTGAAAGTCTAGGAGGCTGTAATCTAATGAAATTCTCTAAATATTCATCCATGTCATCAGATCGAGTGCAACAACTCATGTGTGAGCCTCACCAACTAGCTATGTTATTATACCTGCAATATAAGAAATTTCCTCATAACTAATCATAGGAGCTATACCCTGAACCTAAGTTGTCTGACTATAAATCTAATCATTGGTAATATCTGGATTTGACTGAGGTGGATCAGCCATCTCAAAACACACAGCTGAATGACATGCATATAAAAAATAAATAAAATGAGCACCCAAAAATACCCAGAAGTAGCTTACTCTTCTATAGATTAAATACTATGGCTTTATTACAATTAACTTTTCTAACCTATACTCTGATACAAAGAAAATCTTGTCATAACTTAATCTAATATAACCCAACACTTCACAATTCATATCGTATCAAATTGTGGTAAGACTGATCCCAAGATCTAGTTGGAGAAGTACTAAAATAAAACTTCAAATTTATGTACTATACAAAGTTATTATTTATTGCAATATAAAGCAAAAATTACTGAATCTCAACATAATTTTTTTATATCATCCAAAATATATATAATCTAAAATCTATCTACAATAGTGCTTGACAATGGAGAGCACAAAAAAAATAAATAAAAGCTAAGCCTGCAAAAATAAAAAATAATCAAAACATACCTATAAAACATTAGAGCATGTTATCCAAACTACGCAGCTCTCCTCTTATCCTTCCCCTGCCAAAAAATAAAAGCAAAAGTATGAATGAGTTAATACAACTCAGTAGGCTATCATAGCCTAAAACAAAAATCAATAATCAAAACCAAATGAACTAAGATCACCATGTTGAATTATATACTTAAATTAAATATAATTAAATAAATACTAAAAAAACTAAATTATAATTAAATATTTCATAACATAATCCCACCTCGGTACCCATTGGCTCGGCATAACAATACTTAGGTAAAAGAATCTCACTACATAATAGAATCCCACCTCGGTTGCCCACATCGTCGGCATAATAGAATCCCATCTTGGCAGTCCATTTGCGCCACCACGCCGGCATAACAAAATCCCACCTCAGTGCCCACTAGCGACGTCATAACACAATCTCACCTTAGTCACCCACTAGCGCCAGTTTCACATCACAACACTTCATATTCAGTGCATTTAATTAATTAAAGCACAATTGGACTGAATTCAAAAATTACCAAAATGTTCCAATGATAGACAACATAAATACTATTGAGTTAATATTAACAATTCCCAAACATAACCAAAATATCACAAATTGTGTAAAATATCATTATGATGTTTTAATTGAAGTGAAGAAATATTTTTAGATGTCAAAATAAATTTCTGAGTAGGCAAAAATCACAGATTTTTCAAAATCACCTGACAAAAATATACTTAAAATATTCGTAATCACAATCTCTATAACATATAAAAATTTATGTGCTTAAGGTTCTAAAAAAACAAAGTTTTCATCTTTTTTGGGTAATGAAAATACAGATTTTATCAAAAAAAAATCAAAAACATAAAATTATTGAAATATAAAATAAGCAAAATGTAACCTACCTCAAGACGAGCAAATTTCTCAACTAGGCCAAGGGATAAAAATCGCTCTAAGCTGTCAAAACCTAGCTTCCTTTTTCTCTCTCCTCTCTTTTTTGTCGTTTCACTGGTTTTGAAAAAAAATGCTTGAAATGCGGTTTAAGGGATTTTAAATGACTTTAACTTAAGTGACATAAGATATATTTTTTAATAATAATATAATGATATTTTAATAATTTTTCAATATAAAATTCATATAAATACTTATTGGGCTTCAAAAATTATAGAAAAAATATCCATAAAATAACTTATTTTATTTAAAAAAAATTTGATCAAATCATTTGATAAAACGGACACTTGATGATCCCAAAACCCTCAATTGTACCGTCAACTGTTAATTTCTTAAGGAAATTCACCAATGCCCAAAAATTCTAAAAAATTAGAAAAACTTAAACACAATAATTAAGATGTTATGGAGAAAATGGTTGATAATTTGGGCTTATAATGATTCCTGAATACATTCTTGAATATTATAGGTAAAAATGTTATTTTTAAAATTTTGTGTTACAACAACTTCAACACTGTGATATTTAAAAATAGAAAATTTGGCTCTGCCAAGCTGACTTTTTGACACCACGACACTAGTAATTCTATAGTGCTAGATGTATTATCACTACAGCGCTTGCAAACATATAACTCGGCATTGCAATGTCCAATTTGTGATTCCTCTGTGGTATTGAATGTGACGCTGCGGTGTTGTTTTGTCATACGCCATGGTGTTGTAGAATATTTAGAAATTTCTACTATTTTTTTCTTACACAGAAATGACTAAAACAATATATTTTCATTAAAAAATAAAATATATAAAATAATATATAATTTATACTTATTAGCTGAATATTTTATATCTGATTTATCAAATAAGTCAACTTGAATGATGAGTTTAGCCATTTATTTATATATTGGTGTAGGTATATGCATGCTAAGGGTTCTTCCAGTACCTTTTGGGTTTTAGGCCTTCTTTATTAAGTCTAATAAGGGCAAAATAATAATAACCATGTGAATTCCAACATTAATAGAGACGAGCCAAATTTAAAAATCCCTCATCTTTTAGGCTTAAAATGCAGGAATAAATGGTTCAGGGACCTACGCAGTTCATCTTCTGATGAAATAGGCTATATGAGTTACTCCTTCCAATGGTTACCTATTCTCAATAATAAGTGTATTGATTGGATAATAAATATTTTGATTTACTATTAAATTAAAAGATTCTTTGGTTTAAGACACCTCCAGAGTTAGGTTAGGGAGTTTAATAATCAATTTTAATTACTTTAATAATTCATTCCTACTGGAATGAGTTGTTGGACCCTTAAAAAGGAACAATTATTACGTCCTCCGACCGGACGTACAGATGCCAAATCG
The DNA here is from genome assembly GCA_016618105.1 of Dendrobium huoshanense. Classification (NCBI taxonomy): domain Eukaryota; kingdom Viridiplantae; phylum Streptophyta; class Magnoliopsida; order Asparagales; family Orchidaceae; genus Dendrobium; species Dendrobium huoshanense. The sequence continues at coordinate 51,758,746 of CM028358.1, forward strand.
CGCCAAAAAACGAGAAATACCGAGAAAATACCGAGCAATAACGAGGAATATAATCACGTGAAGATCCAATACCGAGTTATACAAAAGTTGTACCGAGTTTTTCCTAGAAAAAACTCGGTACAACTCGGTATTGCTCGGTATAACTCGGTATTAGTCTTCACAGCGCAGTATTTCTCGTTATCATCAAATAATATCTAGCAATACCGAGCAAATACCGAGTTTTTTGGCAGGATTTTGCCTCCGACCGGACATTCCTCTACGTCCTTACACCGGACCTAATAAAAGTTCCTTAAAAAGAGCTGAAAATCTCCGGTTGATTATTAAGCTTATCTATAATAAGAATCGCTTCGCATTGTTTCATCACGTTCAAAGGCAAGGTTTCCAAATTTGAACATGTAAGTCAAGTTCAAATATCAAAACTAAGAACTTTTAGGCAGCAAGATTATTAACTTATCTCCAACATCTATTGCATATTCGATCAATATACCATAGTTGCTGAGAGTCTTTTGTTGTTACTAAGGTCTATCTTGTTTAAGATGTTTTTAATTCTCTTGACTGAGTCTTAGCAATTTTAGTCCAAACAACATGCAAGTAACTAAGTCTAGTACCCTTTACTTGATTCTCTAGCATATACTAGAAATGATACAAGAAGCCTTTTACTTTGTTTCATGATGTGATTGATTAAATTAAAGTTAGTAATCACCAAAAAAATTTGATGAGTTTAATTCCACTCTTTAATTCATTCTTAGGTAGATTCCATTCTTATCTTATTTATAATCTTGATTCAACTCATTGGCCGTGCTAATTAAGACCAACTCAAGAATGACCATAGAAGCTCATCAACTGATAGGAGAAAAACTTAAGTCTTTCAAATCTTAATCTTAATCCTCCATTTTTATTTCGAATTGAACAAAGCTAGCTCTATGTTAGCCCTAATTGTGCCTTAATTCTAATTAGTATGTGTGGATCATTTGGTGGTCTAAGCACTCAATCATAACCTCCTAATCATTCAATTGCATTTTAGTTGATTATATCAGATCATTGCATCCCTTGATTGAGCTTGTGGTCTTAGACTTAACTCATTGTAGTCTAGACCCTAAATCACTTATACTCCTTGACCTAATATATCATTTTAAGCTAATTGACCCAATTAACTAACCTAACATCTTATATAGAGTACTTCTTAATAAACCATAGATGTTTTAACTCTAATTTGCCCTTAAACTAGGCTGGCCATTTTGAAACCTAATTAGCTCAATTAAGCTTAATTAGGCCGAAAGGACCCAAACCATAGATATGGTGAAATTGACCTTGACCAATGATCTTAACATAGATCTTAATATGTTAGATATGACCTACTTGAGCCCAATAGACATTTGAGTTAACCAAATTTGACATTTGATCAAGTTAGTCAAAATGGTTCAATTTAGCCTAATAGAACATATCTTCAAATTAGCTAAATTGATTAAATTGAAATTTTTTATTCAATGTTAACTCGTCAACCATTTAACTTTGCTAATTAGTCAAGTTAGCCCAACTTGACCTAATGTGATCCATTTGATAAAAATGATTAAATTGATCAAATTATGTTTTTAATAACTCTTTGAGTTCAATTGACTATTAGTTGAACCAATTGTATCCAATGGACCCGACTTAGCCCACCGAGATCATATGGTCCTACTTAGCCCATTTGAGCTTAACCATTCAATTCCATCATATTAATTGAAAAAATATTTTAATTGATTTCAAAACATCTTAAGTAAGCACAAATGACCACTGGATTGACCCAACTGGCTCGTTGAGTATTAAAAATCTAAACTTAGTCCATTTGGGCCAATTCAGTCAATTGACTAAATTGGCTAAAATGGATTAACCGAGCTTCTTCAATAGATCCCACTTGATTAATTACATGCACATATAGTCAACTAATCCAGTGATATATCCCAACTGAATCAATAAAACCAAGTTAGCCTAATGTTATCATTTTGATTATAGTTGGACTAAATTCTAGTTCAACTCAAATTGAATCAAACAAACCCTTCAATTGGCTAGCGAGAGTCCTAATCTAATGTAAAACATCAAGGTTAGGGTTAGGTCAAGCCACTAAATAAATGTTATGTCACAATAAAAAAAGTAAATGGATTTCCTTTTAAAAATAATTTTAGCTAGTAAATGTTTTTCACAAAATTATATTTCGGTTATTTGGTTGGCTAAAAAAGGAATGCAGTGTAAAAAAAATATAGTGTAAAAGAAATGAGTGTAAAAGACATACTTTAGATTTATTTGGATGAATGTATAGTAAATTCAAGTGCATGGTTTAGATTTTTTTTTTTATTTTTTTGGTTTAAAATAATGAATGTAGTGCAAAATCCAAAAAATGGTGGTAGTTGGCAAAGGAGGCGGACATAGTTGTGGTGGCTAGTGGGGGGTGGCGGCGTTGGATGATTGTGGTGGCTGACGGTTGCGGCCTGCAGCTGTGAAACCCCTTAAGTAAAAAAAGCTAACTCTTAAACATCGAGATGTCTTTTGGTGTTGATACGTCATCATGAAATTATATTGATCGGGCACGAATCTCGAGGCAAAACCCAACCCGGAAACTTTAAAATTAAATTCGGGAGCACCATAACTCCGATTTCAGCAAGCTTATAGTCAAACTGAGCGTCTCAAGAATACAAACCCAAAAACACCAAGATCAACCCAATCCGAGTCCAAATGAGTTCGAATCAAGGACCCGAAGAGCTGTTGGAAGGTTCAAACCACAATTTGAGTTACCAAACGGTCTCTGATTTTAACGAGCTTATACTCGAATTGAGCGGCTCGACGAGACAAATCCAACGAGCCCAAGATTACTGAATTCCGACATCATTAAGGCCTCCAAATGTCCAATGAACGGTACACGATCGAAGGGCTCAATATCGGCTGTCCATTCAAACCACTCCCTATTCGCCCATGATCTCACACCTATTTACGAGCTATGCCACTTCAAAAACTCTATAAATAGACCCCTCATTTCTCTTGAAAGGGGGTCCAAGCAAGAAGAGAAGAGGAGAAGAGAAGGAAGAGGAGAAGGAAGAGAAGGAAGAAGCTCATCCTCGACCACCGCCGGAACCTCGCTGAACCACCGCCGAACCACCACCGGAGCCTTGCCGGACCACCATCGGAGCCTCGCCGGACCACCGCCGGAGTTTCGCCGCACCACCATCTCAAGGCTCGACGTTCAGGCCCGATGTTCAGGCCCGACGTTCAGGCCCGATGTTCAGGCCTGACGTTCTACTGAAGGCCCGACATTCAGGCCCGATGTTCTGCTAAAGGCCTGACATTCTACTAAAGGCCCGACATTCAGGCCTGACGTTCTACTGAAGGCCCGACGTTCTGCTGAAGGCCCAACATTCTGCTCAAGGCCCAACGTTCAGGCCTGACGTCTTCATCTGAGGCCCTTACCTTCTTCAGAGGCCCTCACTTTCACTAGCAGCCTTCACCTTCGCCAGAGGCCCTTGTCTTCGCCCGATCATCATCAAAGGTCGTGTGCTCCACCAGAACATCACATGAGGCTCAGACTTCCGCCGGACCACTACTTGAGGCCTTGAGCTCCACCAGGCCACCACCTGATGCCCACAGTTCTCCCAGAATACTGCCGACTACGGTCCTTTCGACCTCCGTCACCTACTATGGTCCTTCCGACCTCCATCAACAAACAACAGTCTTTCTAACCTCGGTCTCCTGCCGACTACGGTCCTTTCGACCTCCGTCGCCTACTACGGTCCGTTCGACCTCCATCACCAAACAACGGTCTTTCTGACCCCGGTCTCCTGCCGACTACAGTCCTTCCGATCAAACAAACATGTATATGTAACTCCTACCATGTAATGCAATCTATATAATGTATATTTGCTACATCAATACAAGGCTTTCTCCAAAGGAAGGGCCTCATTTGTAATTGACTGCAAATACTAGTGGATTCATTCAAACTGGGCCAGGCCCCGTGGTTTTTCCCCCTTTTAAGGGGTTTTCCACGTAAAAACTCTGGTGTCTCTTATGAATGTTTCACCCCCTCTCTTATCTGCTTGTGTGCTGGATCTTCGTACAATGTTAAGACGTTAAACCATATATTTCTCTACCGTCGTGAATATTCCAGGACGCAACAGGTGTAATGGCTGAAATTTATGTAAGAAACTCCAATTAAGAGTGCTCGTCCCGAGCAATTCTGGAATGAGTGAATTATTGGGAAGTTACACCAACATGACAAAATCGTGAGACTCTTAGGCTAAAGAGGTCAATATCTCGATAGTTAAGAGTTTGAGCTTTTGCGGGTGGAGGCAACCTCCAGCGATGGTGGTGTTACTGGGGTTGGCAGCAGTGGTTGCCGACTATGGGTAGCTACGACGACCAATGGTGGCCAACATGTGGCGTAGGTGGCAGGTGACAGTCAAGCGAGCTTGCTTGTGGTATAAATGATTCTAATTCAAAATTGGGGGAGTTTGATTTACTTCAAAAATAAACTATGATGATTTACATTATATTTATTTTATTTTGCTCCATCTTGTATTCCAACCAAACACCAAAATTTTCAAAACCCTTGTATTTAAAATACTTCACGCCACTTTGTATTACAACAAAATAGTTCTATATAATGAAAATAATTTTTTTAAATATAATAATAAATTCAAGATTCAAATGCTATTACATAATACAATTTTCCACAAAACGATCATCACATTTTCTTTTAAAGAAAAAAATTTCAAATTATTCCTCATTTGAAAATAAAACTAGTTAATCCTATTTCTTTCCTGCCACGTTGACCTGAATTCAATCTCTTATATTTTGGTTCAAATATCAATGTTGAATTGGGCCAGGATGGTGTAGTAAATTTCAAAATGAATCATACCAGTTGATGATGGTCGATTTACAAAGTTAGCAACGTTATTAATCCCACCCTTCGAATCCCTCGCTCAATCACCATAAAAAAGGGAAGCGGCCAAAGATATCTGCGCTTTCCCCAACCAATTCTCTCCCCTGTATATTTCAGCTGGAAGCGAACGGAACGGCGCGAGCCCAATTCCCTTCCCCATCTTCCAACGGCTCCTAACCGCTTCCGATTCCCTCCCTTCTTCTTCCTGTTCCCGACCTACACTGCCGCTGGCAAAGAAAGCCGAGTCCTTTTCACACGTATCCCGCCGGCAATGGCCGACGGCGTAGCCTTTAGCGGGTGCGGCGACGGGCGGGAATCCCTTTTGCCGCGCAAGAGCACGTATCAGCGTTCCTTCTCGCATGCCGCTGACGAGCTGAAGAGCTTCCGTTCATGTCTCCGTTGGCTCTGCATCGACCACTCAGATTCCCTCCACGCTGCCATTTCCTGGTTCGTCTTTCTCATCCTCAGCTTCGCCGTCCCCCTCGCATCCCATTTCATAATGTCGTACTCCCCCTCTCGCCGCGCCTACGACTCCGTCGTCCAGCTCGCTCTATCCGGCTCTGCCGCCCTCTCATACCTCAGCCTATCCACCTTTGTCCGCCGCCACGGCCTCCGTCGCTTCCTCTTTCTCGATAAGCTCCGCCACGAGAGCGAACGCGTTCGCCTCGGCTACACCAATCAGCTCAACCGCTCCTTCCGTATCCTCTCGGTCTTCGTCCTCCCCTGTTTCGCAGGCGAGGTCGCCTACAAGCTTGCGTGGTACCTCTCGGGAGAAGAGCGCGTGCCCCCTGGCCTCTTCTTCATGGGCAATGCCGTTCTCGCCGAGTCTGTCTTCGCCTTCCTCGAGCTCGCGTCGTGGATCTACAGAACCGCCATCTTCTTCGTCGTCTGCGTGCTGTTTCGCCTGATGTGCTATTTGCAGATCCTGAGGCTCGAGGACTTTGCTGGGGCTTTTAGCGACGGTGCTAACGTCGCCTGTATCCTCCGCGCCCACTTGCGCATCCGCCGCGAGCTTCGGATCATAAGTCATCGTTACAGGATTTTTAACGTATATTGCGTGGTCATCGTCACAGTTAGTCAGTTCGTTACCCTCCTCGTCACCACCCGACCCAGCGCCGTCGTCAATTTCTTCAACGCCGGAGAGATCGCCGTAAGCTCCTTTACCTCCTCTGCCATTTCCAATTTTGCATTGATTGTCCAATTTTGTTGTTCATTCCTTTTTATTTTTTTGGTATCAAACATTTTATTCTCTGAATTTGCACAATTAGCTTATCGATTTCTCTTGTCTAATGCGAGGGATTAATCATTTCGTAAGCTAAATATGTACATTTCACCTCTACATGTACCTCATGCATAAAGCTTATATGATTTAAAAAAAAAAAATTATATAAGCATGGCATAACACGGGTCATTTTTTTAGAAATTTTAACAATGGCAAATACTGAGTCTTTCTTTCATTGCCTCATTGACAACCCCAACCCAAAGTTCATGTTATTGTCTTCCCAAATGTTAATTGGCACAAACAAAAGGGTATATAGTGTGGTTTTTTGGGTTTGTCCCTTGGCTAATTGGCAAACTCTGCATCATTGAACAAAGTTAGTGATGTAATAATGCATTTGAAGCCGATAGAAACAATGGCTACAATTGCTTTATCAAGTCTAGTATGTGTTTTTAGACTGCGTAAGTGTAGGTCTTGAATGATGTAATGCATAGTTGATTTGCTTTGAATTAAAATTTGTTATGGATGTGGAAGTTGTTGGCTTGCATTTGCTACTTATTTTGTCCAATTCTTTAAGTTAGCATCATCAATATAGTTATTGTTTGTATGGTGTCCACTTTTGTCTTGTCTTATTGAGGTTTTCACCAAAAAAATTATTTGGGCGCGCTTCCGTAATTGAGAAAGGCTCCAATTCCCATCATGCGTGCATTGGCCTCAACCTCAAAGGAAAATTCAAAAGAGCAAGGTTTAGAGTTGTTCTAAGTGTCTTTCAATAGAACAAAGCTTGCATCTTGTTAAGGTGTCCAAGTTAATTTTTCTTTTTTAAGGAAACTGGTAAATGGTAATGGAAACAATTGAAGTACTCAAAAGTATGTATAAAACATTGGTAAAATGTTGCAAAATTGTGAAAATCTTTATGCCTAGTGCATAATAGTGGGTGTCACCCACTCTTGAATACAGTAGATAAGATTGTGAAAATCGGACCTAACATTGACCCCGAAGGAGAGGTTCGAGGTTCAATGGTTCAACTTGGGTTGAACTGGTTGGCATAATAAATATTGTAAGACCTAAATGACATAATAATGATATAATAATTATGCAATAATTAAAAAATAAATAAATAAAAATTATGCAATAATTTAAAAGAAAAAAAGATTATTCAATAATTTTAATTTTATACTCAAATAATATCTTATGTATAAAAATTTTTTAATCTTTAAATTTAATTCACACAGAAGTTTATAATTTAATATAAATTATTATTAATATTATATGTATAAATATAATTTACTCCCATATATTATATTACCAAATTCATATTAAAATTTGGATTTATCTATCATTTATGTTAGATCATCTATCTTTAATAAATAGATAAAAATTTTAATTTTATGGTGTATAAATTAATTAATTATTATGAACTAAAAAATTAATTTTATTCACATTATAACAAATTAATTAGAAAATATGTTATTTATATATATGTTTAGAACTTGATATGTTAACTTAGTTATTTAGTGTCGCATTACTTGAATTTTTTTTTTTAGTATTATTTATATATCTTTTTGGGTTTAAATGTGTTAAAAACTCACATGGAGTTGTGGGGCAATATTAGAATGCTTAGATGGTACTTCTTTGGGAAATTTTTATTATAGTAATTTTGTAATTATAAAAAAATTATTATATATTAAATATAAATTTTAAATTATTAAGATTATTATTTAATGTTTCATACTAAATTTATTAAATGTATTTAATTATTTAATATTTCAACAATTAAACTGGCTGATTCAAAAAAATCAGAACTGATTTGTTTGATCGATACCATCTAGTTTTCAAAAGTATGCTTGTAGACCTTCACCTCACCGCTTGAATACCACGAATACAAGTAACAAAGTCTAAGAATGATGTTTAATTAGTGAGGAAATCTCACTTCTTCAAATTAAACAATAGTTAAAAAAAAATTAAACAATAGCTTATGTGCTCCAATGCTTGAATTTTTTTTTCAAATGTGTGCGATTTCTTCCCCTATTTTTATGTAAACTAGGATATTTTCATAATAAACCATGATAAGTTTACCAACAAAAGGCTTTAACACTTGATTCATTAGGCATTTAAAGTAATAAGTGCATTGTAGAACCTGAAAAGCATTACTCACCATTTGTAAAGGTCTTTCCTAGTCTTAAATGCTGCCTTCCACTAGTCTCTCTGCCTAAAACGAACTTCTCGGTAACCACTTTTTAGTTCAAGCTTAAAAGAAATGCATTAGTTTTCCATTTTATCTAGTAGATACTGAAGGCAAGAAATAGGAAATCAATATCTTATTGTGATCCTATTGATAACTCTGTTGTCCACACACATGTACTAGGTCCATCCTCTTTTGGAAAACCTATAGTAGTAGCACAACATATGGGCATACACTTGAATCAATTTTTTAACCAGTAGCTCATCAACAATGCTTTGTAAGGCTTCATGCTCATTGGGACTCATGTGCTAATGCAAAAAATTGGGAAAACTCAAATATGGAAGTTGATGCAGTGTTATATGTTTCATAGGGATGGTAACTCACTTGGAACATCCGATGATTTCATGCTGAGGAACTCTTCTTAGCCATCCTTTAACCTCAGGCGGAGCTATTCATGTAGCTATTTGAGGTGCGTTGGACACCAGAAGCATCACTATGCTACTTTATTTTATTTCATCATATGTGTAAGTGTTTGATATGGTTAGGATTTAGGTGTGAGGGGCAGTGAATGGTTTTCTTCTCATACCATGGGAAGGAATAACTATTCTTTTTTCCCTTGCGGAACGCCTTTACTTCGTATATTCATGATTGTCGGAGCATAATGTGACAAGTATCCGTATCCACAGCATCATAAAGGTCGTCATCTTGATAAAATTTTCCAATAGATAGCAGCATGTGAGTTTAAACATCTTTCTTAAAGCGACCAATCTTGTAGGGATCAGAATGATTTTCAATTGATAAGTTTAGAGCACACGCCAATGCTTTGGAATTTGGAAACTATATTCTTGTAACTTCCATTTTTTTATGATTTCATTGTAAACATTCTTGAGTATGGTGCAATGGTATTAAAAATAGAATGGTGTTAAGTTAAGCTTTGTTCTTTGGTGAATAAAAGTTCCTCAATGATGCATACGAGTGGCTCTCCTTCATCTCTATAAACGAACTAAGCACCTTCCATGCCATCCTCGTCATCACATTACAGCCACCTTCATCATCATCTTCATAACCTACCAAGTGTAAGGCTTTGCTTTGAGGTCATTCATTAAACTTATGGCTCATAGAATTACATCAAAAATAGCTGACAACCATAAGTTGAGCATATTGATTGATCTTGATGAGGGTGACAGGAACCTTCTCAGCATTTCTACAGCTACTGGAGTGTGTTTACAATAGCAACTGAACTAGTAATTGTTTGTCCTGGAGTTTGTAGGTTTGCGGGAAGTTGTTAATTGTCACATGTGGTATCATTCTGAACTCTGCAATTGAAGGAAAACTTGCTGGAAATTTGGGACAAGCTGTTCTCTGCTTTGTAGGTTAGATTATTGGCTTAGCACATTTCAAAATATTGAAGAGCCAACTGATCACAAAGGGATTCTTTAAGCCCGCCAAGGTAATGTGAAACTGACGTCATTTCTTTGCAATGAGTTAATAAATTCTTCAGTTTACTCACTAACCAAGCATCCTCTATGTTGTCAATGTTGATATTTACGGGTGTCAATTTGGGTTAGTAGGTCGGGTTGTGGTTTGACCCAAATTTCACCCGACTTGAATATATTTGACTTGAACTCGACTGATTTATGATGTGTCAATATATTTGACCCCAAACTTTTTGAGCCATGTTTATGTAGGGTTGTCTTGTAAGATCATTTATTGACACTCTTAATTGATTATACATGATATGATCATCATTGATGAGTAGGAATTACTCCCTCAACAATTTTAACATTCAAGCCTAGGAGTGAATCAAGCATTTGCCTTCACAATGCTATTTTTGTGTCTGCGGTCACTACCACCAAGTGGACATCCAACCTTTAGGTTTGTATGCCACAAGGTTGACTTGTTTTTCCTCAGGTATTTCCATATGCTCAAAAAACGTTTCCATAAATTTACACCATTCAAGATAATCTTCAATGCGCATATGACCATTGAAATTTGGTATATTAAATTTGAGTTTGAGATCTTTTTGTGATAGTGGTGTGGGATTGGATTTTAGACATACTTTTGCTTGTTAAAATCCCAAGCTATCATTTCCTCATCAGTTTCAGATTCTAGTACTTCTCTCCTTGAAGATATCTCTCCTTGAAGATACCACGAGGAGGTGTTAGCTACATTTCTAGGGGAATCATCGAACTGCTCGTCATGTAATGTTCTTTGTTGAGTTGGGAGTGTTGCTTAGGGATGCTTGTCGAACATCTCAATGTAATGGTTGGTGTTTGTGATTGTAGAGGTAGCTTCTCGTGGTTGCTAAGTAGTAATTGTCTACCTATTTAGAGTATTGACGATCTTCTAAAATCCAAAGAAAAGACATTAAATCTCTACTCTAAAATGATGATTGATGCCCAAATGGACTACATGTCGTGATCTGCATTTGCATCACAATTACCGATGCAACCTCTACCAGCATGTGGGTATGTCGGCTTCGGAAAATTCGTCCTCGACCTCCTCATTGCTTTCGGGGGAGTTTTAATGGCTTAAGTTCCGGGGTAAATTTTGGGAAGGCAGATTGAGATTGTAGATAAGACATTACCCAGAGATTTCACCCTCATTTTACGAGGACTTTATGATCTGAGTTCTGGTTTCTTATAGGTGCAAGCCCTTATAGTTAATTACCCCTCCTGGTAATGAGAGATAACTTTCGATTAAGGCTAGTCGTTGATCAGATATGCAAAAAAAATGTAGTTTCTGGCATATAGTTACAGCATGGGCATTTAGAATTTGAAAAATTGATATTTAAAATTGAAAATATCTCCATTTTGCACTTAAAGCAGATGGTGGGGGAATGCATGATAGGCCCAATCAAGATCCCATAATTCGATCGTCTCGGGTCATCATGGTCCTTGGTCTTGTGGGCTTTGAAAATTCGGCCCCGGCCTCCCCGCCACACTGATTGTGCTTTTATCTTTTTGGCGAGGGAGTTTTAATATAATAAGTTTCAGGATAAATTTTGGAAGGCAGATGGGTTTGTAGATAAGACACTACCCTGAGATTTCACCCACATTTTGTGAGGACTTTATGATCTGAGTTTTGGTTTTCTATAGGCGCAAGCCCCTATAGTTAATTACCCCTACCACTAACGAGAGAGAACTTTCGATTAAGGCTAGTCGTCAATGAGATATGTATAAAATACATGTTATCTGGCATATAGTAGCAGCATGGGTTTGGATTTGGAATTTGAAAAAAATTGAAGGGTTTGAAGATTTGGAAATTTGGGAAGATTTAATATTTAAAATAGGAATTTCACCATCTTTCACTTAAAGCGGATGGTGGGGGAATGGATAATGAAGATCCCATGGTTTCGTCATCCCGGGCCATCGTGGTCCCTGGTCTACTTAGTCAGAGGATGTAGTCGACCCAACCTGACAAAAGCAACCTGATAGAAGGATCCTTGTCGGCAGCCATGGGTTGCTTCGTCCAAGGGGACCTTGTAGACTTGGGATGGATGTTTGTCTAAGTGGATAAATTTGAATTCACCTTAGCTAACAGAGGGCTTTGTGCCCTATCAATCATTTCTTATTGATTCATATCTCAAGAATTTGATGCCATTAAGGAGCGTATTGGCTCTGGCCATAACTGATATTTCGTGGTGCCATTTGGCAGCAAAACCACTCGGTTCAGAGGGCCCCGAGTCATAACCATTTATCATGTGGTGCCATTTGACAGCAAAATTGCTGGTTAGAGGACACGTACCACGTCTTTACTGGCAGGAGATTGGTTGAGAATGGATCATAGTGATATTTTCGACTAGGCATTTGGCTCTTTATGAGCTGAAGTAGTTTTTAATTTGTCCACCTCGGCAAACTGTTGCTGAGGGTGGATGGATTTTGCTTTAAGTGTTGATGGATTTATTTCAATTTTAAATATTTGAAAATTTTGGATTATGTAGATATCATTTTGAAAATATTTGTGAACTCCTCCGGTTGAGATTTTCGTTCAACACGGCCATCATCGGGGTGTGGGGCCTTTTCCATTTGTAGATATTTCCAATTTATGGATGAACCTTGTCAACTCTGTTGAGCTGTCAATAAAGGATCGGATTTTATAGGATTTGTGCCTTTATTAGTGAATTATCTTGATTCAATGCCTAATATGAACGTATTTAAACAAATACACTGGTCGTCACAACCATGTATTTGTTTGAATGTTCAAACCCTGTCGACTCCTATTGATCCGTATAGAAGGATCGGGTTCGAACTTGAATTCACTTATCAACCCGCATAGCATCCCTAGGCGTCACGTGTGTACCAATAACACACTCGCTGGGGCCCATGCGGGTGTTTGAGGGTATTTTTATAATTATTTGTTGAACCTTGTCGACTCATAGTATTTGTTTAGGAAGATCGGGTTCAAATTTATTGACCCGCGCAGCATCCTTAGACGTCAAGTGTATACCAATAACACGCTCGCCGGAGCCCATGCGGGTTATGATTGTATACCCCCTTTTAATGTACTTATGTGTATACAAACTACAGTGTATGTGCGGGGGTACTTTGAAAGTATTTGTAGACGCCTTCTGCCCGCTTGCATAGAAGTTATGGATCCGGTGGCGTGACATTATAGATTGTAGACGCATTCTATTTGTTTGTATGAGTGTTGCAGATCCGGTGGCGTATCATAGCAGCTTCTGAATTGAGTTGTTCGCTGCTTATACAGGTAGACTGTCGTGCACTACTTGTATGATTTATACAGGTATATTGTAGTACACTAACTAATCTCCTACTTTATGTTTGTTGATATTTACATTCATTGTAGTTCTTTGGCATTTGTTTGTAGATTGTATGTAATATTTGTAGCAGGGCAGGAGCTCGTGGGAGCTTGTATCTGTCATATTCTTTATGCACTTTGTTGTGGTATTTGGCTCGTGTAGTACATCTGCCACTGCTTCAAGTAGGCAGGCAGATTTATCCCTTCATAGACTGGAATTGACTTCAGGATTCTGCATTTAGTGAAGTCTTTCTGCATCTACACATTAGTGGAATGTGGTGCATACATCTGTATTTGTAGAGAGATCATATGTGTTGCAGATCTTCCAGTATTGCTAGTGGACATCCATATTTATCCATAGTTCTTTCTGTATTTGATTGTAGATGGTGTATGATGATACATCCACAGTCATTTGTGGGCAGATTATAATACCTTCTATCATATATAACCCTTTGTTAATGCTCTCTGATGGATGTAATAAAGACCATTCTACCAACTATCATTAACTTCAATTTAATCGCTTGGTTGTATCCAACTGTCATCCATAGGCTACTTTCACGTTCACCGTACATCAGCATAATATCATAGAAGTCCGGTGTATTTAGTTGTTATGTTGAACAGTGTTGATTGTAGGCTATTGCCCTGCTCGTTGCTACCTGCTACACAACTCATAGACATTTTCATTTGTTATAATTTCATCCACATTTTTGTTTGTGATCTTCCGTATTCATAGTATTTCAATGATTGCTATTTTTCAATAGATTACATTAGCCATGCCTGCTTGTAAATAGGATCATTGTATGAACAAGGAGCCTTATACATTAGCTTGTAGGATTTTCCAATGTATTACGTTTATAACATATAATATGTGTTATAACTCATTACACACCCCTCATGCTTCACTCATGAGTATTCTCTTCATTTTCATTGTCTGCGGTGTTGATTTCTACTTGTAAACTCCTTGTCTTCAAAGAAGTTTCAATGTATATGATAAGTTTGACATCATCTTTTATTTGCACTTTGATTGAAGTAGTCATTTCTTAGACTTCATTAGAGATCATCCAAATTCATTCCTTCGTTGATTGCTCATCTAGTTCAATTCTAGTCCATGCCATAGCTTTGTGATCACCTCATATCTTTCACAATCCTTTGTCATTTAGAAGTGAGAATATGCTAACAAGATGAGTTGCAACATGTATGTTGAATATGTTATTGTTGGTCATTAATATCTCCCTTCCATTTGGGATAATCACTTCTTACCTTTGCAAAAATTGTGTTTTTGAACAAATCGTATCACATTGTTATTGCTAGCTAGTAGCCGCTTTTGGATTATAGTATATCCCATATGAACAAATCGTATCATTCATTAGAGACCTCATATGGTAGCAAATGGTGCTCAAGGTTATTTATTCAAAACTGGCCATCTAATCACTTGGTGTCCATTTGAATGATTCGAACCATGATTTGAGAATTGGTTGCTTACATGAGATTTGCATTTTTACTAGAATGATAATTTTTTAACTTTTAAGAGCTTAGTGCTATGATTCAAATTCAAGTTCATGTCAAATTTGAATCCCATGTAATGTTGTTTGTCATATTTAAGCTCGTAAGTCTTCACCACTTGATTCAAGTTTAGGTTCATGAATCTCTTATGCAGCTCATTTGAGTTCAAGCTCTTTGTTCTATTGTTCAAGTCCAAATCAAAGTCCCCTGCGGTCCTTGTAGAGTTCAAGCCCGAATTCAAATTGAGTTCACTTGAGTTCAAGTTCATTTGTGTTCAAGTCTTTTGTAGTTCATGCCACATTTGAGTCCTCTTTAATTTTATTTTTCAAATTTGCAAGCTCATTTATTAAGTTAAGGTCCTTTACATCGTTCAAATTAGTGTCCAAATAAAATTCAACATTTTTCAAAGTCCTTGGATTTTTGATCCATTTCGGTAGCCTCCCGACGTCCCCCCACCCATTTAGGGGAAAAACCAAGAGGCAGCCTTCCCCTCGACATCACGTGAGCGCTTCAGGTAGGGGTCAAAAGACACCGTGGTTGCATTTTTTTTTAAGTCCCCGCCCGCTACGTGAGCGTTTAAGGGTTTGGAGCACAATTTAAAAAAAAAAACCACAATTTTTCCCCCTCTGGACTACATGAGCGTTCGGGGGTACTTATTATTATTATTATTATTATTTTTATCTACCTCGCCACAAGCGCCGCACCGGTGTCCCTCCCTGCAACGCTACTTGAACGCGTAGGGGGTTTGCCGGCCCGTCGCTAGCGTTGAAGAAGGATTTTAGGTTCGTCTCAAGCGTCGCGTCGGTTTCCATCCCTACAATGCTAAGTGAGCGCGTAGGGGGTTTGCTGACTCGTTGCAAGCCACGAGAGAATTTAGGTCGTCGCAAGCGCCGCGCCGGTTTCCCTCCCTACAACACTTCGTGAGCGCGTATGGGGTTTGCCGGCCCGTTGCTAGCCACGAAAGAAGGATTATTGAGTTGATAGATTTATACCTTTGCAGCCGACGACAATGAATACAACAAAAATACGTGTATATATATATATATATATATATATATATATATATATATATATATATATATATATATATATATATATATATAACTATAATAATGTTAATAATAATAATATTAAGATATTAAAACTAATATTACAGTTACACTACTATTATACTATTAACATCATATAATATTAATAATATCACTAGTAAGTACTAATAGTAATCATTATAATAATGGTTATTAATGTCATTAATAACTAATAAAGTAGTAAAAAAAAGAAATAATACCTAATTAACTATAGGAGTTCGGGTAGGAGGCTTAAGAGGGGAGGCAAGGGTCAGAGAGGATGAAGAATCGGAGGGGTCTTTGGCTTCGGGCTGGTTGGAGGAATTCAGGAATTAGGTAAGGAGCTCTCCTCTCTTTCTCTCTCTCTCTTTCTCTCTCTCTCTGAAGATCGGGAATGAGAGGGCACGGCACAGGGAAACAGAGGATCTATTGGGAGGTAGAAAAGGGAGCTCGGTTTGGAAGTGGGATCAAGGGGATCTGCTTGTAGGTGCAAACAAGGGGAAGATCGGGACTTCTATCTGTGGAGATGGAAGATCGTAAGGAGGTGAATGGGGTTCGGCCGGAGAAGTGTAGGTCTCGGCGGTTGAAGGCTGATCGGATCTGGAGGTGTTTGGAAGGTAAGGTAGAGGCTTCAGGTGACTTTGGCAGAGAAGATACGGGAGTGGAAGAGGAAGAAGCGGAGCTGCTCGTATGAGGCGAGAATGGGAGCTTCAAGTTCGTTTTAACGACGCAAACAGGCGGGAAATTACGCACGGGAGGCATGGGCTTGCTGACAGCGGTGCCGTTTGCAGACTGGGGACGCGATTTCGGCAGAGATACGGGTAAGGATTTAGACAGGTAATGATTTAAAACAATTTTTTTTTTTTAATTTCATTTTGTCTTTTCCTCTTTGGCTGCATAGAAGAGGTCAATAGGTCTACTTAGTCAAAGGAGGTAGGCGACCCAAACTGATAGAAGGATCCTTGTTGGCAACCATGGGTTGCTTCATCCAAGGGTACCTTGTAGATGAATATTTGTCTAACGGGACAAATTTGAATCCATCTTAGCTAACAGAGGGCTTTGTGCTCTATCGATTATATCCTATTGATTCATGTCTCAAGAATTTGATGCCATTAAGGAGCATACGGGCTCTGGGCATAACCGTAGTTTAGTGGTGCCATTTGGAGGCCAACCACCTGGTTTATAGTGCCCCTATCATAACCGTTTACTTGCGGTGTCATTTGGCGGTAAAATTATCGGTTAAAGGACATGTGCCCCATCCTTAATAGCAAAAGATTATTTGAGAATGATTCCTAGAGATATTCTCGACCGGACATTAGCTCTTTGTGAGCTAAAGTTATTTTCAGATTTGTCCACCTCGGCAAATTATGCAGAGGGGGAATGAGTTTTGCTTTAAGTGGTTGAATAATTGAATTTCAATTTTTAAACATTTAGATTCTTGGTATTTTTGGAGTTTTCATGGGTATTTGGGTGGTATTTTGAAATATTAGAATTAACCCCTCCTGTAGAGATCTATGTTTAACATAACTATCATCAGATTGAACCTTATCGGCTTTGTCAACTTATCAACAAAAGATTAGGTTTTTCGTAGGCTTCAAGCCTTTGTCGGTGAATTTCATTGTTCATAGGCCTTGAAGATGTAATATGAACATATAAAACATATATTTCGGTCGACACCTCGATCGTATATTTGTTTGATAGTTCGAGCCGTGTCGGCTCCTTTCTATCCACATAGAAGGATCAGGCTCAAACTTGGGTTCATTATTTGACCTGCGTAGCATCCCTAAGCGTCACGTGTGTACCGGCAACACGCTCGGCAGGGTCCATGCGGGTGTGTGATTGCACATGCACTTCTTTTTATTTGTGTGTATACATATTGTAGTGTATGCGTGGGGACATTTTGGACATGTGACGGGTTTTCTACGGTGGATCGTAGAACTAATATTTGTTGTAGCCTTCTATATTTGCCCGTGGGTGGTATGTTAGATGTACGGTCACTACTCATCAAGAAGCTTGCAAACCTCATAATCTTATCCAACTCAATGTTCAGAACCTAGTTGAACTGAGACTCAATTCATCTTTGAAAATAACTATTCGATCTGGTTTTTTCTTCCTAGAACTCGTATTGAAATCAGTGGGCAACCCCCTGATTACACCATCATAATTATTTTATGTTGTTGGTTTAAATAAAGAATCAATCATTTCAACTTTAGATGATTGAGACTTTACTGATGCCCTATCAGTGCTTTTGAATAATATTAAGTGGTTGCTGATTATGGGACAATTTAGCATCCACTGTGTATTGCTCGTTGTCACTTTTGATCGGACTTCTATATGAGCGAGTCCTCTCCTACATCTGTTTGTAAATGCCTTTGCTTATATGTGATTGGTCTCCTACGACAGTACTCTTGAACCCTTATGCTTGCAGAGGATTAGTGTGGTTGATTGATGAACTATTGTATTTATCACTATTCACGAGAGAATTTGTGCAATTACTGTTCAAGGTTTATTGATCTTCACATTCTATAAGATGATTGACGTAAAATTGGTGTATAAAGCAAAGAAGAATATCAAAAGAGAAATCTAAATATACAAGGCAAAATTAGTGGCAAAAGACTAAAGTTAAAGAGCTAGTATCAACTATGATGAGGTATTTGCTCCTGTTGCTCAATAAACAAATAGACTAATCATTTCTTTGACATCTCAAAATAATGCAGAATACATTAACTATATTTATAATCTAACTTCCTGAATGAAATTCTTGATGAAGAATTTTATATTCAGCAACCCCCATATTACATAGTCAAAAGATGTGAACATGATTATAAAACTAAACGGTTCTCTATGGGTTGAAGCAAGTACTAAAAGCATGGAATAACTGAATACATAAGTACTTAAAAGAGATTTTAGTTGACCCCATGTAGTGGGATAAAGACTTAATTTTGTTGTTGTTGTCGTCATCTCTATGGGCATGTTCTTTATATCAAGAATAAGAAAGTTGATGTTTTGATTGTTTGCTTGTGCGTCGATTATTATTTGATCTTCATTGGAACTAATCTAAGCATATTTGGAGAGTTTAAACAAGAAATGATTAGTCTTTGAGATGACTGATATTAAGCTCACAACTTATTACCTGATATTAAAGTCAGCTGAATGGAAGATGAAATCTTTATCTCATAAGGAGGTTATTCAAATGAGATATTAAAGAAGTTCAAGTTTAACAATAACAAATCTATAAGCACTTCTATAGAATGTGAAGTTAAGCCATTAAAGTACCGTGAAGGAGAAAAAATTGATCCAATATTTTTCAACAGGCTAGTTGAGAGTTTACACTACTTATTGCGCAGAAGAACTGATGTTCTTTATGTTGTCAGATTTGCCGGTTGCTACATAGAGACTCTAATTACCATCCACTTAAAGATTACTAAAAGAATAATATGCTATATCAAAGGTACAATTAACATTGTCTTTCTCTATTCCTTATTTAAAGATTTAAAGCTTGTTGGATATAGCGATAATGGTTGGGCTAATGCATGGATAATAGAAATAGTACTATGGGGTTTATATTCTTCATGATAGACATTGCTTTCACTTGGATGTCAAAAAAGCAATTGATTGTCGTAATTTTTATTGTGAAGAAAAGTATGTGTCGCAACCTTATGTGTTTTTCATGCAATATTACTTCAAAAATTGTTAAAGAACTAAGCTTAACATAAAAAGCAACAAAGATTCATATTGATAGCAAGTCTGCGATATAACCAATCAAACATTGTCTTTTATGATAGATGCAAGCATATTGATATATCTATCACTACATCAGAGAATCCATCACAAGAAAGTGCAAGTTGCATATGTGAAGTTTCAAGACCAAGTTACTCAAGTATGATGATTTTATCAAGATGAGAAATTTGTTTGGTGTTGCAAAATCAAGTTTAAGAGCTGATGTTGGAAGTTAAACTTAAATTTGGTTATGATTATTTGGGCTTTAATTATCTAATTAAAGCCCATCCTCTAGAATAATATTTTGGCGATGTTAGATGCTTATTTTAAAATTATCTATAGAAAAAATTAGAATAGCATTTAATAACTTCTATGATTGACGATAGAAAAGTTTTTTAGGGACCTATTTCTAGCCATCGAATTGAAATATTTTAGCATAATCTTAAGCGATTTGTTACTAATATAAATAGTGGTGAAGTCTTTGGATTTATATCAAATTAAAGTGAAAAAAGGTAGCCTCTTTCATCTTCTCTTATCTTCTAAGCGTAAGTAGTCTATTTCATCTTCTCTGATCTTCTTAGTTTTTGTCTAATTCTAAAATCTTAACAGCACATGTGACCCCATGTGCTCACTAGCACTCCAACCGTACCACCATAAACCGTGTTTCAAACAAGACAAATCACAACCACACATCAGATTCTTACAAGTGCATAAATACCATTGTACTCATTTACTGTATATGATATGAATAGTTGAATTAGTTCCTCAAATCTCCCGTAACTTATTTACTTTACAGCTCACCTATTGAATTTCCTTTTGGTATCAGAGCATTTTTTCTCCAGGTACAACTACTACACCTCAAACAATGAACTCCTCCAACTCATCTCCCATTGTTCACACCACATATGATACTCTCCAACAATCCACAAACCTCACCATTCCCTCCACACTTAAATTTGTGATGAGCAATATCAAGTCTCTAGCCACATCTCCGCTCAACACAGACAACTATCCCCTATGGTGTTCCCAAATATCCAAAATTCTCACAGCAAACGGATTTCTTCCTTTTTGGAAGGAACCACATCATGTGCCCCTTAGTTCATCCTAGACGCATCAAACCAACCAACTCTAAATCAAGAATACACACTCTGGAAACTCATAGACCAAAATTTATGTGCAGCCCTCTATTCCACAATTTCCCTCACCATACTCCCTCACATTTTAAATCTCAATTCTTCCAACACATAATGGACCACTCTCAAGAAACGTCTCCAATCAACCAATCGTTCAAGAGTGATTCAACTCAAGAACGGACTCCACAATGCCTCCATGGGATCCGGCACCATCACTCAATTCCTAACCCATATCAAAACAATCATTGATCAACTTGAAGAAGCTGGATGTCATCTTGACTCGGAAGATATTGTTCTATACATTCTAGATGGTCTTCCACCCTCTTTCCAATGCTTCAAAACAACAATTTGCACCAAATTAGAGCCAATACATCTGGACGATCTCTACGCACTGTTGAGCAGTGAAGAGATCAACATACAATTTGAAACACAAAAACTGCAATCCAAATCTCCAGTCGCCTTTTACACTAACAGAGGCAGAGGCCGAGGGAGAGGTCGCAACTCAGCCCAATCACGACCAACCAATACACTCAACCCAAACCATAGACGATCCTCTGTTTCCTGCCAAATATGCGGCAAAATGGGCCACTCTGCTTTCAATTGCTGGCACCAAACCAATCTTTCATACATACCCTCAAAACAACAACCCACTCCCACAGCCCTAATGGAAACCAATGAATCAACTGACATTCCCGCCAACACAGATTCAATTCCCACCAATTGGCTACTTGACACAGGAGTTTCATCCCATCTCACCTCAAACCTATCATAGCTTCACGATCTAGTCGACTACAATGGAACTGATCAAATAACGATCGGTAATGGCTCTAACCTTCCCATCTCACACACAGCAAAAGGAATTCTTCCAACCCCTAACTGTAAGCTCCAACTCTCAAACATACTTAGAGTTCCCTCACTTTCTCATAATTTACTATTTGTTCAAAATCTAACTATCGACAATAACTGTATTGTTGAATTTAATTCCTATGGATTCAAAATCAAGGACAAAACATCACACAAAGTACTACTCCAAGGAAGAAGTCAACAAGGTCTATATCTGATCAAGTATCATCAAGCACTTCATGCTCGTTCATCCTCCACTCTATGGCATAATAGGCTGGGTCACCTGCATAGAACCTCACTTCAGGCTATTTCGGTCAAGCATCTACATCTTCAAATTTCTGCTTCTTCTTTATTTTGTAAATCGTGTAAGGCTTCTAAAAGCCACAAGTTACCTTTCCCTATTTCTACTAGTAAATCTCAGAAGTCATTTGTTTTAGTTCACTCCGATGTATGGGGTCCCGCACCCATCATGTCTCAAGGTTTTAAATACTACATAATTTTCATTGATGATTATTCTCGGTACACGTGGCTCTTTCCCATGATAACCAGATATGAAACCATAAACAAATTTAAACAATTCCACATGCTTATTAAAACACAATTTAATAAAAACATTCAAACTCTCAGGACAGACAGCGGTGGCGAATACACCTCAAGAATTTACCAATTATCTCAACTCTCATGGTATTGTTCATCAACTAAGTTTCCCTCACACGCCAGTTGTAGAACGCAAACACATGCATCTTATCGAAACCACACGAACTCTTCTTACAGCAGCTAACATTCCCCATTCTTTTTGGACCTACGCCTTAGCCACCGCAATCCATCTCATCAATTGCACTCCATCACACGCAATAAATATGCAAACTCCACATTATCTATTATACAAAAAACACCCCAGTTACAACCATCTCAGAGTGTTTGGATGCTCTTGTTTTCCCTGACAAAGACATAACTCTCCAAATAAATTCTCTCCCAGGGCACCCCAATGCATCTTTCTAGATTATTCAATAGCTAACAAGGGATATCATTGTCTCATTCTCTCCACAAATAAAATGGTTACATCACGACATGTTGTTTTCAACAAATCAGATTTCCCACTGGTTTGTACATCTTCACCCATCGCACCAAACAGCTTAACCATCCCACCTCTTCTTCTAATTCCCTCACATACTTCCTCTCCACCCCCTAAGCCCAACCCATCACATCCTCATCTCCAAACCCCACTTCATAACTCCACCCACCAGACAGCAACCCACAACTCTTCTACTCTCCTCCAAACCCCACTTCACAACTCACCCACCAAACAGCATCCCATAACTCTTCAACTCAACCACCAACATCACCCTTCCCTCTCCCAGCTCCACAAACACACTCACGTCATCCTATGATTACCAGATATCAAACTGGTAATCTTAAACCCAAACAAATCCTCAACCTACTTCACCAGCTTAACCCATCCCCCGACCCCACATCCTTCACACTAGCCTCAAAATCATTGCACCGGAGAAATGCTATGTCAAAGGAATTCATGGCTTTACAACAACAAGGCACGTGGTAGTTAGTTCCTCCTCCAACTGATCAACCAATCTTAGGTTGTCGTTGGACTTCCAAAACCAAAAGACACTCAGATGGATCAATAGTCAGATACAAAGCACGATTAGTTGCACAGGGACACACTCAAGAGTATGGAATCAACTATGAAGAAACTTTCAACCCAGTGACCAAAATGCCAACCATTCGCGCTCTCATTGCTCTTGTTGTTCATCATCACTGGACAATTCATCAACTAGACATCTCCAACGCATTTCTCCACGGACATCTCGATGACACGGTTTACATGCAACAACCACCCGGTTTCAAGGACTCCCAGTACCCCACCCATGTTTGCAGACTACACAAAGCTCTTTATGGTTTTAAGCAATCTCCTCAGCAATGGTATTCCACCTTTTCCCAACACCTAACCACCCTAGGTTATGTACCCAGCTCAGCCGACTCATCCCTCTTACTTCATAAAACCGACTTATGTTGATGACATACTCATCACTGATGACAACCCCAAATAGATAACAAATCTCCTTAAACAGCTTCATAACAAATTCCAACTCAAAGAACTAGGCCCTATTTCCACCTTCCTTGGCATATAATTCACTAAAACTGAAAATGTCTACCTTCTAAACCAACAATCTTACATCCTCAACCTACTGAATGAGTCCAGCATGCTTAATTGTAAACCCATCTCCACCCCCCTTCCCCCCAAGCACAATCCCTTCGACACATCACCACCCTTCTCAGAGCCCACCAAATACCGCAATTAGCCGGTTCTTTACAATACATTACCCTGACCAGACCCGACATTACTTTTGCCATAAATTAGATTTGTCAGTCCATGCAAACCCCCACAGAACTGAAATTTCAAATGATCAAGAGAGTATTACGTTACCTCAAAGGGACCAGTCACCTTGGCATCACACTTCATCGCTCCACCCTAAATCTTACAACATTCATAGATGCCGACTGGGGCAAAAATCACATAGACAGACAATCTATCTCAGACTATTGATTTTTCCTTGGTACATCACCAATTCTCTGGAAAGTTCAAAAATAGAAAACAGTGGCTAGGTCTTCCACAGAAGCAGAATATCGAGCCCTAGCAGCAGCATCGTCCAAACTCCTCTGGCCACGAAGGCTATTGTAGGATCTCGACATCCCAACCATGGTTTAAAATTGCGCAATATGAGGCTCGCCTTGAGGCCCGCCTTTGCGCAATTCCGGTAAAAAACGCCTCGATGCTTACGCCTCGAGTTTTTGTTATGAGGCTTGCGCCTCAACTTGGTTGAGGCCCGCCTTAAGGCCCGCCTCGCCTCACTGGCATGAGGCTTATGCCTCACGCTATATATATTAAAACTTACATAAATCTTGAAGTAAATGCCTGACATTGGACTCTATAGGAGAGGAGGAAGAGGAGAGAGCAGTTCATCATAATGGTGATTCAAATGAAGAATCCCTTAGTGATGACAGTGCTGATGATTTATGAGTTCTTATGTGATATGTCATTGCTATTTATTTTTAGAAATTGGAATTATATGTTAATGAAAAGAATATTGGGATTTGGGAAAGATAGAATTTTGAGTTGAATTATATTTCATGTTGTCTTATTATTGAGATATTTTGATTTCACTTTATATCTTATGCTTTTTTATGTTTTATATTATTCGTTCATTAGTATTTAAAAAATTTATCATTTTATGTTTACGCATTTTTTTGATTTTGAGGCTTACGCCTCAAAACGCCTTGAGACTTACGCCTCGCCTCACGAATGAAAAACGCCTCAATACCCGAATACGCAATTTTAAACATTGATCCCAACTACATCCCCTAAGCCACTTTTCTGTGACAACACATCTACAATATCCATCGCAAACAATCCCATTCTCGGAGCTCGCACAAAACATATATAAATAGATCTCCATTTTATTCGAGATAACATCGCATCAGGGTTCTTACCATACACCACATCTCAACCACCGATCAGATCACCGACATTCTCACAAAGCGCCTCTCCATATCTCGCTTCCACCAGTTAAGAGAAAAACTGCAGCTTCAACCCATATAATCCATAGTTTGAAGGGGCGTAACAACACATGTGACCCCATGCACTCACTAGCACTCCAACCATATTACCATAAACCGTGTAACAAACAAAACAAATCAAAACCACACATCAGATTCCTACAAGTGCGTTTATTGCCTATAAATACCATTGTACTCATTTACTGTATATATGAATAGTTGAATCAGTTCCTTAAATCTCCCGTAGCTTATTTACTTTACAGCTCAGCTACTGAATTTCCTCTAATCTTTCCCATTCTAGCATATCTTCCCAAGGAGACTCGTTTGCCTCCTTGAAGAAAGAAAAAACTCGATTCATCATTAATTAAAAAGCAAAAAAAAAAAAAAAAAAAAAAAAAAAAAAAAAAAAAAAAAAAAAAAATCATTTTATTCTCCACCAAATAAGTGAGTGAATGCTTATTTCAATTTAATTATCTTTTATAATTTTCATTTTTATTTCCTTTCAACCAATTTCATTTTTATTTAATAGAGCCTCGATGTTCCATTAAAAATACATGATTGCAGCTATGCTCAATTGGGCTCGTGACCGGGCTGCTGATGTGCCTGCGAAGTGCTGCGAAGATCACACACAAGGCTCAAGCAATAACGAGCCTCGCAGCGACCTGGCACGTATCAGCTACCATTGATTCTTATGGGGAGGATTCAGAGGTCCCATCTCCTGAAACCTCCGTCTTTGTTAATGAAGCTGGAGAAGAGGAATCTGAACACCAGGATTCTGATGAAGATGATGAGCTCGAAGACGCAAAGCTTGTTTCCTCAAATATTCACACTTTTTCTTTCCAGAAGAGACAATCTCTAGGTGAGTTCAGAAAGATGCACAGATCAAAGGATTTGTTGATTTTAACTTATGCTGATCTGCCTTTTTTTTATCTTGGAAAAAATTATTCTAAGGATATCCTGATACAAAATATATCAGAATTATGCTTCATTTAAGTCGGCTTTTTTACTGTTTCTTAAAATAACTTTCGAGTACAAAATTTTTAATTTTTGTACTAAAAAGTTGTTTTAAGAAGCAGGAAAAAAACCGTCCCAAATGAAGCTTTTGTGTGATTCAGAATATCATATATAATATTAATCTTAACATAAATCTAAGAGCTTTAAAATACATCATAATATATTTTTTTAAAATCTTGCAGTGACCTACTTGGAAAACAACAGGGCTGGGATCACTTTGTTTGGGTTCGTGGTCGATCGAACTTGGCTTCATGCTTTGTTTATGATTGAGTTCTCTCTTGTCATGTGGTTGTTGGGCAAAACTGTTGGGATTTCTTAGGCATTAGGCATGCTTGAAGTTGATGCTTACAATTTTCTCATCCATTTTTTATTTGCTTGTTTTACCATACTTTCCCATCACCATGTAAGAAGCAAAGTTTATTTAGGTTTCGTTTGGGGCAGTTTTTTAGCTGCTTTTTAAAGCAGTTTTGCAGTTAAAAATTTTCTTGAAAGCAGCAAAAAAGCAGTGGCCAAAAACTGTCACAAACGAAGCCTTAGTTGTAATAATTGAATACGGAGTTAGGAGTGTGAACGAGCATTGCTCGAGTCATTAATTGTATGAGTTCAAGTTGATAAATATATGAAAATCTTAAATTTTCTTTTATTTCTTGTCCCAAAAAATTTTATTGGATCCCTTTGTAGTAAAAAAAATTGATCTAAACATTAATCAACAAATAAAAAAACAGTTATCTTAATTAATATTATTAATACAAAATGTCCAAAGATGTTTCTAGAAGTAAGTAAAGTGATTGTATGATATCATTAGTAATTTAATTATAGCATTGTAAGACAATTAAGTAATATTATTATAATATAATAACTCTCTCTCTCTTAGCATTGTCAAATTAATACAACATTTTTATATCTTCTTTTTATTCTCTTAATGATTTATTATAATTGTTGCGTTCAGGAGTATTCGCGGCGGTAGAGAAATATAAAGTTTATCGCCTCAGCGTTGTATGAAAATTTGACACGCAATCAGATAAGAGAGAGGGTCTAGCATTTATGAGACACCATAATTTTTATGTGGAAAACCACTGAAAAGGGGGAAAATCTACGGGGCCTAGCCCAGTTTGAATGAATCTACTAGTATTGCAGTCGATTACAAATGAAGCCCTTCCTTGGGAGAAGGCCTTAGCTTGATGTACATTTTATAGAGTACATTACATGATGTGAATACAAAGAATTACTATTGACATGTTCGTTTGGTCGGGAGGACCGTAGTCGGCGGGCGACGGAGGTCGGAAGGCTTGTAGTCGGTGGGCGACATAAGTTAGGATGACCGTAATCGGCTGGCGACGGAGGTCGGAAGGCTTGTAGTCGGTGGGCAATGTAAGTCAGGAGGATCGTAGTCGGCTGGCGACGAAGGTCGGAAGGACTGTAGTCAGCGGGCGACGTAAGTCAGGAGGACCGTAGTCGGCTGGCGACGAAGGTCGGAAGGACTGTAGTCGGCGGGCGACGTAAGTCAGGAGGATCGTAGTCGGCGGGCGACAGAGGTCAGAAACATTGTAGTTGGCGGGCGACAGAGGTCGGAAAGATTGTAGTCAGCGGGCGACATAAGTCAGGAGGACCGTAGTCAGCAGGCGACGAAGGTCTTAATGACTGTAGTCGGTGGGCGACATAGGTCAGAAGGACAGTTGCCTTGCGAGGGAGGTTGGAAGGACTGTGTCTGACGATGAAGGTCAGAAGGACGGCGTCAGGTAGAAGTTCAATAATGGAAAGAAATCCATATTCGGATATAGGTCCAGCGAAAGTCCGATAACCGGTAGAAGTCCGACATCGGGTAGAAACTTGGCGAAGAGTGAAGTTCAGGTGTCGGGTAGAAGTCCGACGTCCGTTGGTGGACGAGGAGAACTCCGGCATCACTTGGGCTGAGTTTCGGCGTCAGGAGGAAACTCTATCTTTAATTGAGAAGAATTTTCGCATCCCATGGAAGTTGGGAAGAATTCTGGCGTTCCCCTGAATATCTGGCAGAGTACCGGCGTATTCAGGCGGCGGGAAGAGCTCCAGCGGTGGTCGAGGAGGAGAGGATTCTCCTTTTCCCCTTTCTCCTCTTCTTCTCTTCTTCTTCTCTCTCTTCCCTTGAGTCCCTCTTGTGAAGAATGAGGGTTCTATTTATAGTTTTTCTGGAGTGGCATGACTTGTAAATAGGTGTGAGATCAGAAGCAAAATGAGAGTGGTTTGAATGGATGGCTGATATTGAACCCTTCGATCGTGCACCTTTCGTTGGACATTTAGAGGCCTTAATGATGTCGGAATTCGACGATCTTGGACTCGTTGGATTCGTCTTGTCGAGCCGCTCGATTCGAGTATAAGCTCGTTAAAATTGGAGACCGTTTGGTAACTCAAATTGAGGTTTGAACCTTCCAATGACGCTTCGGGTCCTTGATTTGGACCTATTTGGGCTCGGATCGGGTCGAATTTGGTGTCGTTGGGTTTGTATTTCCGAGATGCTCAGTTTGACTGTAAGTTTGCTGAAATCGGAGTTCGGGTGCTTCCAAATTTAATTTTTGAAGTTTCGAACTTGATTTTTGCGCCGAAATTCGTGCCCGATCAAGATAATTTCGTGACGACTTATCAATAATAAAAAATAGAATTGTATGCATATCATCAAAATAAGTTTATTTACAAAATTAGAATCCAAGCTAAAAAAATAACCTTATACATTTATGAAAATATGGAAAAGTAGATGGTGTCATTGATATATAAGCCATAAATGATAGTAGCTCCGCATATGCTTTCACAAAAAAGCGTCCATTAGAGATTACAACACTAGTTTATGGGTTACCGAGAACTAATTAATATGTGAGGTCTCTTGATTCTTCTGTACTTTTGGGTCAAAAGAACTATGGTAAGATATGGAAAATAAATGGATTATAGCTATCCTAAGAGGTTCTATGCCTGAATTTACCTCCAATTCAGTATTCATAAGTATAATAGCAACATGCTTGAGTTTATCCTTAATTAAATTATAAGTTAGGTAGCTTACATTATTTCTTGAAAATATCAATCAACAAATATAGGTTAATACTTATCATGTTCTCTTAGGTTTAACTAAATATATTTTCCAATTCGCTCATGCTAAGTTTGAGCCAAACAAGTTAGATAAAATTGGTTGATCTCATTGGTTAATCAGATTGCGTTAGAATAATTAGTGGCTACATGTGAGCTCTTCTTATATCTGAAAAATTCTAATACATATCTCATGTAATTAACAAGATATAATTAGTTTATCTTTTTCTTACAAGATTTTGTGAGATTATATTATGTCATTCATGTATTTACCTTTTAATATAATTTTTTAAAGTCAAGAAAAATAAAATTGCAAACCTTCGAAATATAAATTGACTCACACACTAACACAACACTTTCTTAAGCTTTGATTTTTTGATGGTATTTTGTGTATGCTAAACCTGAAATGCTAATAGTGTATAAGAGAAACAACCAATCTATAATGCAGGAATAAGTAAATAAACATTCAATATTATTTGTTATCATCAAAGCACAAGATCAAGTTCTTGAATTGCAACACTCCTCTCCTTCTTCTACCACCCAAGTTATAAAATCAGGAATGTAAAATGATTTTTGATATATATATATATATATATATATATATATATATATATATATATATATATATATATATATAAAATAGAAACTCATTTTAGTGTTTAATACCGCGGTGCTCCAATATACAATGTAATTATGCTTGACCATTGCCGTGATAATTTGGATTGATTTACTTTTTAATCATTTCACAACATTTTTAAAAATGCATTCAATTTCTTCCTTAAGGCTTTATATGGAGCCATATCAATACTAGATTGGAAATTATTAATATAAGCAAATTCAATAAACACTTTACACTATAGCATATGACAAAAGACTAGAATTGGAAAAATAAATAAATAACCCAGACTATACATAAATGAAAAGATACATATACAAACTCAAATAGTTTAGAACTCGAATCCTGAATTACTCTACTTGAATTTTACCATTGCCTTGACATAATATGTAATGTAAAATAGATGTGAGCCAATATAACTTGATAGGTTATACTGAATGATCTAAAATATTAATAATTAATTCATTATAGGAATACTTAATTAATTATAATTATTAATATACTATTATTACACTAATCATAAAAATGCTAGCAAATAATAGAAAATATATTTTTGCACTGAAAGTAAATAAATAAATACTTTATATATCAATGTAAAAAGTAAGAAAAATCTCTAAGGCCCTTATACATCCCATTATAAATAGATATAAAAATTCATAAACTTATTACTCCCTATGTTAGTTATTAGAAAATATGCTCTTATGACATCCAAAAGCTTAGCACATTGAATATTCATAAATTCAGGCCCTTTTAATTTCCCATGCATTCAACATAACATAGCTTCTTCCAATATTAGTGCTCCATCAAACCATGCATTTCAAGTAGATAAACACTTATATGGATTGTTTTAATATAAATGATCAAATTCAGAGACTACCCCTGATGCTTTATCAATTTATAGTAGATTCAATAATTGAGTAGAATTTCATAGATTTCTTATATTTAGCGGATTATAAGGCATTTCTCAAGAAACTTTTTTTGAAGATTTAAATGTTCAATAATGTTTTTTAAGTTAAAAATATTTTCTTATCAGCTAAAAATAGCACACTTTCTTATTTACCACATAAAAATCTATAAAGAAAATATTAAAATATCTAGAATACCTATATTTATGATATACAGAAAGTTACATGATGAAAATTTAATTGGACAAAAGTTATTCTCATTTTTACATTACGAAATTATAATTTTAATAAAAAAAATCACAATTTTACTTTTTTTTTTAACTGAGATTGGTAGAATGTAATCTGCCTTATCATGGACAACTTTTCAAACTAGGTCAATAGCAAAAAAATGGACTAAAGCCACCCAAATCAAACTTTCTCTCACTAAAATCTCTAACTCTTTCTCTAGGTTACAATTCAGTTGGGTGGGGGGATTTGATAAGATTAGGATTTAGTGAAAAATGGCATTTTTACTAAAAATTTTGATCTAGTATTGCGACACTCAAGAAAGCGAACAATTATTACGTCCTCCGACCGGACGTAGAGGAACGTCCAGTCGGAGGCTAAATCGCGCCAAAAAATGAGAAATACCGAGCAATATCAAACAATAACGAGGAATATCATCACGTAAAGACCAAATACCGACTTATACCGAGTTATACCGAGCAATACCGAGTTATACAAAAGTTGTACCAACTTTTTCCTAGAAAAAACTCGGTACAACTCGGTATTGCTCGGTATAGCTCGGTATAACTCGGTATTGGTCTTCACAGAGCGGTATTCCTCGTTATTATCAAATAATACCTAGCAATACCGAGCAAATACCGAGTTTTTTGGCGGGATTTTGCCTTCGACAGGACTTTCCTCTACGTCCTTACACCGGACCTAATAAAAGTTCCAAGAAAGCAGTGCCATAGGGTTCACGAAAATCTCAAAAATATAAAGAACTCAACCTCCTCGGCTAATCTTTAGCATACTGAGGTTCTACTACACCCTAAAAAAGAAGAGGCCTTAGCCTTATAAAAAAACTATAGATGTTGGTCTACCTCATCTGTAACAGCAATCATCTTACTCTAAACTTCGCCTGTAAGGTTTTTTTATAAAACCAACAAAATACATCATCAAGTTAGAGGTTATTGCTCCCTTGCCACTTTGTACACTCGTACCTCTATTGATACTCTGTCCATCAATTACTTCTAGGTCTTGAATGTTCAAAATAAATAAAACTTCTATCTAAAATAAAATTATGGGGTTGAACTATTCACACATATAACATATACACTCATAAAATATAAAGAAAAATTATGCAGCTTCTTCCATGTTTAATTAGAGACCTTTTCCTATGGCTTTCGTTATGGTTGATTCATTTAAAACTTTACTCTTATACCACTCTATTATGCCTGAAACTAGCGGTGTCAAATAAGTTTTTGGTTTAGGTTCGGAAAACTTAACAAATTTTTATAACCATGCAAGAAGCAATATCCAACAACCAACTAGGAATCAAATTCCAATTTATTGGATAGTGAATTGTAATACTATATAAATTACAAATCAAATTACAGAAAATCTATATTTGAAAAAACTCTTGGAGAACAATTAGTCTCCAAGTAGATTTAACAACAACAAAATGTAAAATAAATAGCACTCTAAATTAGAACATAGTAAAAAACTAAATAAATAGTTCAGATTAATCCTCCAACTCATTCAACAACTAATGAAACGTGATTAAATAATGAATATTTTTATTACCATTCAAGGCGATAATTTGTATTAAGCTTAGTTAATATTTGTTTAAACTTTTAATCTAGTTAGACCAGCACAGAATAAGACAAAACAAATGCTAAATGGATGAAATAGTCTTCCTTAATGGACTTTCACTTTTAGTTTAGAAGGTTTCTCATCATTGCTTCAACAAATAAATATAAATTCAACAGTAACAACAACCAAGAAAATATAAATTCAACAAATCAACAAGTAAAAGAGGCCTTATAGGCTTTTTAAAATCAATAAAATAGTAGCTAAAGATCTGAAACAGCATTTATAAGAGGCCATAAAGTGTAACTTCTATCACTTAGCATATCAGATTATTAGGGATCTATTGATGTAATAAAAAGCATGAATCCTACATAATTTGAATAACTAATTTCTAAATAACATTAGGAAAAATTTAAAGGAATAAGCCTATAACACAATAGTAATTAGAGGCTACTGAATATAAAAATCCAAGTTATATGCAGCAAACCAACCAAATATAAACACCTAATTATTTATTACCATTTTTGTTGGTACTAATTCAAAATAGAAAGAATATAATGTTGATAAATATGACAAAAGTCAATCACAAGAGGATCAAAATTCAACTTGTTACTAAACCAACATAACTATTGATTTTTCAAACTTAGCAACAAAAGATAAAAGAAGTCTTAAAGAGTTGAGGGATTTTATAAATCCATAAAATAGAAGATTTTCACAGATGCCCAACAACAAACAAATTTAACAAACTAACCTTAAAGCATCCTAATGAAAAATAATCTAATAACCAAACTTTCACATAGTTCTCCATCAAATTTTCTCACAATTAAACTAAGCATTTCATCTATAATAGCATCAAGTTTAGGGTTATTGAAGAGGGATATGGATTAAACTTTTGAAATGTATAAAATTCTAGGGCTCTATCCCCTCTAAATAATGCTTAGGTTTTCTTTGATATAAAAAATAATAAAATATCACTGAATATAAATAAGTATATGTGCAAAATTAAGTAATAAAGTTATAGAGTAGAGTATCAAACCCATGAGGAAGTATGCTTACTTACAACAAACTACTACTATTTTTTCTAATTACAATAACTATCCTACTTAAATAAAAAAGAATAATTTTAATTGCATATATTTTCTATTGAGCTTCTTCATGACAATGTGATTTAAAAAATATATATCCCTAGATCTCTATCGAGCTTATAGGGGTGAAAGGATATCTGCTAACCTCGTACATTTATAGTATCTCCTTAAGAACCTAGAGTATTTTACATTCTATGTCTAGGCATGAAAAACATTATATCTCAATACTCCTGGTTGTTCTTGCATTCCTCCATCGAGACTATACACCATACTAAATTTTAAGTACAAATATGGACACTATGTGCAATAAATAAAGAGCAAGATAATATTGAAGACATCTTTTAATAGTTATAGAATAAGGGTCTTCATTAGTATTCAACATGCATTTTGCATCATCAATCCAAAATAAGATAATTAACTAAATATAAGATGAATAACAAGCAATCTCATTTTCATTAAACTCATGATAGAAAGAAAATGCAAGAGAGTGATATGATCAGGAAGGATCAAAGTATCTCTCATATACATTCCATCTCCCTTAACTTACAAGTTGCTTCAAGAAACACATGTTAAATACTCCAAATGATTGTATCTTGAACTTCACTTGCCTCCCTTAGATTTTACTATAAGAGGGGACTTGAGAAGCACTCTAAAAAGTACTAAATTTTACATAAGTGATTGAACTCCATTATAAACATGTCATCATAACTATTTATAGAAAATATAAAAAGGTATTTGGCACCGTGATGCTTAAAATAATGGCATCGCAGCTACCTTAAAATGAACTAGCGCCTTAGCATTGAAGCTTTTGCACCGCCGTGGCGCTCGCTGATGTGATCATTTATTTAGTGAAATGTTGCATCTTCCAATTGAGAGAATATGACTTTATAAGTTAAAACTGTAACACATTGGTGTTGTTGACATTCGAGTTCTGCAACACCCAAGTAGAAAAAATGGTGTCGAGGAGTAAGAAATTGTGTGCGCTATTTGAAAATAAAGATTGGCGCTTCCAAGCTGACTTTTAGATGCTACGGTGCTGGTAATATTGCGGTGCTAGATGTGTTGCCACCATAGCATTTGTAAATAGATAACTCGATGCTGTAATATCTAATTTGTGGTGCCTCAATGATATTGGAAGGGGTGTTGTGACATTATTTGGTCAAATGACAAGGCTTTGTAGATTGCTTAGAAATTTATGCTTTTTTTTTAGTTTTTCCTAAATAGAAATAACTAAAATAATATATTTTTACTAAAATAAAACACATAAATAATATATAATTTACACTTATCAAAATTTTTCTAGCTTAAATTTTTTCTTATCCTCACACTACGGAAAAATACGCGAATACCGTCGGAATTTCCGGCGGAATATTTTGCGTTGGTAAATACGGGGTTAGTACCGGTGCATAATGCGAAGGAATTATAACAGCATTTTTTCCGGCGCATAATGCGCCGGAACATTTCTGACGTCCAATGCGCCGGTCATAACGTCGGAATATACCAGCATTTCATTGGTACCGACGCACTTTACGGCGAAAAATGTCTGACACACTTACTGGAGGAAAATACGACGGCCATTTTAAAATGCGCCGGAAAACATTTCGGCGTCTAGGACGCCGAAAAATCCATCGGCGAAAGCCCTATTTCTGAACCCGAGCCCGTTTGCATGCTCATCATTCGTTCATTTCTCTCGCATCTCCGTTGTTTTCCTCGTCGCCCAGCGTCGCTCACCGTAGATCGACATCGCTGACCTGTGTTGACGATCACCAGACGTCGCCGACGATACAACAAATCGGAGCAATCATGCCATCATTTTTGTGTCCGCCGGCGCGCCTTACGGCGTCTTTTCCGCCGGCGTTGTCCGGCGCCGTTTTTGTTCGGGAAAAAAGCTGTAGCTTAGTTACGGCGAACCTACGACGTTTTATCCACCGGTATTTTCCGTCGAATCCATACATCGTATATTACCGACGCATATGTCGCCGGAATTATCAGTTAAGAAACGACGTTTTGACTAACATATTTTGCGCCAGAGAGTGCGCCGAAAAGGTTTCTGGTGTATTATAAACGTCGGAAGACATTTATCGACGCGCACCAAACCGGCGTACAAAAATCCGACGAAAATGCGCAGGAAACCCAGGACTTCCGTAGGATTTTACGTGTTACCGGCGGATATTATCCGCCGGTAATAGCATTTTTTCCTGTAGTGTCAAGTAAATAAATAAATCTATAATTTGATTAATCAAATAACCGTAATAAAATCTAATAATTTAAAATTACTAAAATATAGGATAATATATCGTGATCTAGAAGTAGTGAAAATGAACAAAGTTATAATTTTAGTTTGAAGCAATACTAACAATTATCGTGACCAGTCATCCATATTATTGCCTAATTTGAATTTATATGTTATGAATGTAGTCATTGACTTTTGAATTTTATATTAAATAATATAGATTAAATATTAGATGTTTTTGAAGTTAAATATGAAATTTCATATGTTCACTAGAATTTATACTAGTTCTCCAATCTTATCCTTATGAATTTAAGTATGATCTAAAATAACCAAAATAAAAATTAATTATTTAAAATTACTAAACTATATGATAAGATATCATGATCTAGAAGTACAAATATAAATAAAATGCAAATATAGGAAAGAAATGAAAAATAAATAAATTACAAACATGTTACCTAACAAAAGTAGCATACAATATATTTCTCTCCTCATGCCAGGAACAACTCCCAACTAGCTGAGTCTGGGTCTTCCTCCTCCTCTCATCATCATCATGGCCTCTCTCACAAGGCTACCAACAAAAGGATCATAAGAAGGTGCAGATGGAAACTAAAGTTGATCAAGAAGCTCCATAAAAGGACTACTTTAACATTCCTATAAGAGCATCATTAAAGTTAGTAGTGTGTCTGTAATGCTTTTCCTGATGATCCACACTATGGGCCATCTTTATCCTCATATCATGCTACCAATATTTTGATTCCTCATGTAATTGAGTCATATTTTCTAGCTTTCCTCTAAGTTTAGCTACCTGATCTCCCAAGTCTTAGGAGCTCTAGTACTACTCTTATTGCTTTTGCAACTAGGCCTCCCAAACACTCTAAGCTCACTAAGGTCTCCTTCTTCCTCCTCTCTCTTAGTTTGTTTCAAGCCCAACATTTTTCATTTTCTAAGGGCTATAATGGGGAATAATTTCTCTTTAGTTTTATCTCCCCTTACACCAACTACAACAGCTAAAGCATAAACTAGTGAAGGGTGCCATAACAAAACATAGTTGGTACCCATAATGATGTACATGAGAGAGGAGAAAATAAGCTTTAACACATCAATGGAATGCCCCATTTGAATAGCATAGTTTAATAGAGCACGATCACAAGTAAATTCACTATTGTTTTTACTATGCAGTAAACTGGAAAGGATAATATTGTGTCAGGCCTTAGAGATTTGGGTCAGATAGGTGGCACGGAAATTGATAAATTTTTCTCTCCCTTCTCCACACAGCTCTGCTATTGGATCCACACAGTATATTCAGAATATCTTGAGGATCTATAATTATCCCAATAAAAGTAAAATTTTCACCAAATTCGAAGTCCATAAGTTTGTAAATTTTGTTTATTGTAACCGAATTTAATAGAACCCTCTTACCCCAAACATAATATTTATTATCCATAACCTCTGTTTCATTTGGAAATATATCTCTAACTGTATTTACAATTGTAGTAAAAATCTCTTCACAAAAATGCTCCCAACCCTTACTAGTAATGATTTGCATGATTTGGTAGCTAGGATTATGAAAAACCAACTTAGGAATCAGCTATTCGGTCACAACTAAAGAAATATATCTCGATTCATCATCACCAAAAAAAGAATAAGCTCATATCATAAGAAAAGGAAGCCCTCTTCTTCCCAAACATCTTAAGGGCCATCAAGCTTAAAAGGGTTAGAAAAGAGAAGAGTTTGAAGGAATGTATATATACTATGAATGATATGAAAAATGTAACCAACCATTTTAAAACTCGATAGAGTGCAACTGTAATGCGAGAAATAGCTCTATGGCACTCAGTCTATGAAGAAAATTACAAAATAGTCAAACTGACAAGCACTATAGCGGTCTAGGCCATATGGAGCAGCGGTGTTAGTTTTAAAAAATTATAGCATTGTTTTGGAATTGGCTTCAATAACAAGGCGTTGTGGTGCTCAAATCGTCACCACAGCGGTGCTTAATTAACCAAGAAAAGGAAGGTTTAAAATGAGCATTTCTCAGGGTTTAATGCTATAGAGCATATTTTTAAAGTAGTAGCGCTTGCGATAATAGCACCGCTCAATTAAATTTTTGCTCACTCTTATTTACTAAATTTAGATTTTAACTTTAATTATCAAAATAAAATAGAAGATAAAACATAACAAAAATAACAACATATGTAACATGACTCATGTATATTCAAACAAAATAACATTTCATACTAAATATAAATATGGGCTACCTTCGATGCAATGCTAAGTTTATAGTTTTCAGCCATACTTGCCTAGATTTATCAATTTTTATGTGGTACATTGCTACCAAATTTTAAAATGATTATCTGTTTGATCATTTTTTTTTCTTTTTCATTAGAGTCATCTTCAATATTTCTTGGCAATGATCTTAAGCAGTCTACTGCTGACTAAAATTGTGTGATGAATCAATTAGTTTCAAGCAGCTCAGTTATATAATTGACTTTTTAATTACATCACTACATCTTCAAATGTTTAATTTCTACTTACAAACTGATTACTTTGATTGAATCTTAGATTATATGTAAGTTTAGGATCAGTAGTAGGTTGTTGAGGATTATTCCAATTTACACTTTAATTATTTTGACTAAAGTTTCATTAATTGATACTAATAATATTATTTGACCAATTAAAATTAAGATGATTCCTCCAACTTGAATTATATATATTGGAGTATTGATTATTTTATCTTCCAATCAAATTAATAATTCCAATCCCTTACACATTACTATTTTTAATTACTTGTTGATCCTCTAATTGCATAGGTAATTCATTTCTAAATTCTATACTTTCTCCTATTTTGCTCAACTTCTTAGAAATTGCTGCAAGTTGAGAAGTCAAATCTGCAAAGCATCAGATTCATATACTCTTACTACTCTCATAGGATTATCCTTTTAGTAGGCCACTGAAAATTATTAGTAGTCATTTCCTCTATTAATTCATACACTTTTTCAAATGGCTTAGACAATAATGATCCTTCAGCTACAGTATTTATGATTGCTCTAAGAGATCTTACTAATCCAATGACAAGAACATCAAGCCTTTGTCCCACTATGTGAGGTTGGCTACATGAATCCTTTTTCTCCATTGTGTCCTGTAAAAAGTAAAATTCTTGTTTAAATATAACAAAGAAAGATCATGACATGAATATTACTAATCCATTATAAAATATTTGAATAACTAATCAATCAGGTAAAGCATGGTGAGGGCATTTCCTAAGCATTTTCTTAAAACTCTCCCAACTCTCATAAATTAATTCTCCTTCAAACTGGGTAAAAGAAGTGATATCATGTCTAGGTTTAGCAATCTTCAAAGGTAGGAAATACTTAGTAATAAACTTATGAGCTAACTTAATCTAAGTGCCTATAGAGCTTTGGGAGTAAAGAATTCCACCACATCTTAACCTTATCTCTAGAATAAAATCAGAATAATCTATGCCTAATTGCTTCAACACTGACACCGTTATACATAAATATTGGACAATTTTTAAAAAACTAGCAAAGTATAAATTGAGATCTTCAACATGAGTTCCTTAAATTGAGAATTTTTAATCATTTAAATTGTGGTAGGTTTTAATTCAATATTATTAGCTTAATTGGATCATAGGTTTAATAATGCTCTGATAAATTCTGTCTACTAAAGGATTAGCATAATTCCTAAAGAGATCAAGAATGATTTTGATCTAATATAGGTTCAACCATTTTTATAATCTTTTTAGTTTTTAAAATTTT
This sequence comes from Dendrobium huoshanense, assembly GCA_016618105.1. Taxonomy (NCBI): domain Eukaryota; kingdom Viridiplantae; phylum Streptophyta; class Magnoliopsida; order Asparagales; family Orchidaceae; genus Dendrobium; species Dendrobium huoshanense. The sequence continues at coordinate 51,798,136 of CM028358.1, forward strand.
GAAAGGGTTCTTTCTATTTTAGTGTCAAACAACAAATGTTTCTTTCTATTTACATAAAGCAAGCAACCATGAATATGCAATGAGCAAATAAAATAAATAAAATGAAAGATATAAGTAGGCCTAATTATATGATTAATTTAATAATATAGTTAAAATTATAAAAAGCAAATTACTTCATGGACAACAGCGCAAAAAATTTAATGGGGGCTATGGAGTGAACTTTTGAATTGTATCTATGTCACCCAAAAAATAATTCATAGTTTTCTATATAAAAAATAATAAAACTCCATTGAATATACGTAAAAATACATGCCCAATTACAATAATTATCCTATTGAAATAAAAATGATAGCTTTAGAGATTCTATCACTGAATGAAATATTAAAAATATTATATACAATATTTAATTAAAGTGTTTTGGATTGATGAATTTAAATTGCATATCTTTCATAATGATGCTCTTCATGGTAATGTGATTCATAACATATGCATCCTTAGATCTCTATCGAGCTTATATGGGTGAAAAGGATATATGCTGACCTTCTATAATTATAATATCTCCTTAAAAAACTATTAAATTTTACATCATATGTCTAGGCAAGCAAAACATCCTATCTCAATACTCATAGTTATTCTTGCATTTCTCCATCAAGGCTATACATCACACTAAATTTTAAATACACATATGACTACTATGTGCATTAAATAAAGAGTGGACTAATATTGAAAACATCTTTTAACAATTATAAAATAAGAATCTTCATTACTCAGCATAGTTTATATCATTAAACCAAAATAAGATAATTAGTCAGACGTAAGATGAATAATAAGCAAACTCATTTTATTAAACTCATCGAAGAATGATAATACAAGAGAGTGATTTCACCATGAAAGATGAAAGCATTAAAATCCTATTTCTAATTTCTCAGGCATTATGACTTCCTCTTTAAAAGAATTAAAATCCTATTTGTGAAATCGTTAGAAATAATATATATATATATATATATATATATATATATATATATATATATATATATATATATATATATATATATATATATATATATATATATATATATATATATATATATATATATATATATATAATGAACTAGATGAAGATCATTGTAATGATGATAACACCCATAAAAATTATGATTTAATTATAGTTGAAGTAGTGCTTATTGATACAAGACTTTATGTTTTTTGGGAAGCATATGAATGTTGCCTCAATGAACCATTCTCTTTTCAATTATAGTTTGCAAATAAAGAGAATAACATTTTTCTTACCTTTTATAGTTAAAGGAAATAAACACCTTCATACAATCTTCTATAACACGAGTAAATAAAAGTATATTTATATATTGGATCTAAAATGCTAGTTCATGTAGATATATGTTGACCTCATTTTTTTATGAGGTCATCAGGACTGTAATGAATGGATTGGGGGCTGGTTCAACCGAACCGGCCACCCGTCTCTTATTAAGAGCCGCGACAGAACGGGTCGCTATTCGCGAACAGCAAAACGGAAGGAGGATCGAGTGGACGACCGAGGGCTTCATGCGAGAGTGAGGTAAGTTCTGTTTTTCAATTTTAGCGAATGATTTCCTTCGATGATAAGAATCAATCGTTCCTTTTCTTTCCCACAGTTAAAGGAGTACTAATTTGGGAGAATTTGCAACAAGCAAGAGGAACAATGAGGAAAGAGGGAAAAGGTTTGATTTGAAATTTTTTTGTATAAATTGTTTAATAATTATTTCTCTAACCCTTAAGAAGGAATCAAAAGCAAGGGAAAGGAATTTTGGGATAGAAGGGTTTAGGAATTTTGAGAAAAATCTCCATTTTTTCCTTTGTAAGTGACTCTTCTATTATACAAGTTTATTTCAATTTTATTATAAAAGCACGTTTTTATTAAAGTTACATTTTGGAAAAATTGTAGGAACTCAAAGTTGAGGTTGTTCTAAGGATTAAAGTTTTGGGAGGAATAAAGTGGGTAATTTATATGTATAAATTTTTATTATTTTATTTTCATTTCGAATTTAAAAGTAATAGTACATATAATTAATTAATTATTATGGAGAATTTTAAATGCATTGATTGAAAATGATTTAAGCTTTAAGAATAAGAAAGTGTCAAATTGTGAAAGAAAACAAATGAAAAGAAATTTGGAGGTGAAAATGAAAAGCATCGATAAACTATGGATAAACTAGAGATATATGTATATGATACATGTATACAATTATAAGAATATAAAATGATAGAAAAATGAATGAATCAAAGAAAAAAGAGAAAATTTTATGCATGCAAAGTGTACATGAGTTCACCCCCTTATGGTACTGGTTGGGGACGCCGTACTCGTGCACGTAAAAAAAAGGAAAAGGAAAAGGATAAATGAAAAAGGTTGTACCTTTGGGTACTTTGAGACGGTGCTCCTGTAAAAAATTAAAGGGCAAAATGAAATATTAAAGCTTTAAAATATATTAAATGAATTTAATTGAATATATATATATGGATGAAAGAAAGTTAAGAATTGATAAGACACATATTAACGATTATAAAGGTATTGTAAATAAATAATATTAATATTGTTTATTTAAATAGTTACCCACTGAGTTTACTTAGTAAACTCAACCCACAAGTTTAAATGTTTCAGGTAAGTTCCTAAAGAAGAAATGATTGAAATAGAAGAACATGTTTGCAGAAGACGACGTGCAAATGACAATATGTAATTTATATTTTATGTTTAGTGGCTCTTTAGCACGAATGAAGTAGTATAATATTTAATGAATTTTATCGTCCGACTTTTCGTACCCGCCTCATTAGATTGAGCATCCGGGACAGGTCAAACAAAAGTGGTATCATAGCCCAATTAAGATCTACATCATACTGAAAGAGCCATTAGGATGATTATTAATGATTGAAGATTTAATATATAATGAATTATTATTTTTATATATCAAGAACCAAAATGATCCTGAAGAAGAAGAAGTAGAGGAAGTGAAAAGATCAGTGCCTAATGTTCTTGTTAATCTTGATGCACTGGCACAAATGATGAAAACTGTGACTCAGCTGATTTAAGATTCAAAAAATCAATCATCGGGAAGTAGTAGTTGTGGTGGAACAATTATGGATAAATATCTAAAATTGTTTCAGGATATGAGACCACCATTATTCAAGGGAGTAGAGGGACCAATAGAGGCTGAAAAGTGGTTGCTAAGGATTGAAAAGATATTAGAAGGAATGTACTATCCAGAAGAGAGGAAAGTTTCTTTGGAAACTTTTGCACTAGAAGGAGAAGCTGAAAGATGGTGAAGAGGGTAGTATCAAGATAAATTTGAAGGAATACCTGGCATGCAAATTAAGTGGAATGATTTTACTCAGGTGTTCAGGGATTGGTTTGTACCTCCTTCTGTGAGGAGGCAAATACAGGACAAGTTTATGAGATTGGTACAAGGAGATAGATCAGTTATGTAGTATGAAGCTGAATTTATAACATTAGCCAGATATGCTCCTCAATTAATACACACTATGGAAGATAAATGCCTATTGACCTCATTTTTGTATGAGGTCACTTTTAACTCTTCCCTGAGCTCTAGATCCTAGAATATTCCTAGTTCCTAGCCCTTATGCCCAATCCAGATCTTAATTCAAATCAAACCCAGAACCCTTAGGCTAATGACTCAGGTTCTGAAGCTCTTTCTAGATGATTTTTCCATCACCTCGAAACCTAGTCAATTGGCATCTGATTCAGGGTCTGTCAATTGCATATTGATGTGACATGTCTCTAGTGTCAACCCTCTAAATTTGAGCTCATTTAAAGGATTGTAACCCCATAAACTTAATCCAATTTCAAAGGTTGCAAAACCTTCAAATATTTACAATCAATGCTACTAGGTCTTTCACCTAGTGGAATTTGACTTTGGAGCCCCCTCCCTTTGATCACTCTCAATACCTTGATATTGACATGTTAAGCAATAGTCTATATCTTTCCATATTCAATTTGACCCAGAATTGATTTGAGACCAAAATGACCAAAATGCCCTTGATGGGGGATTTTTGGACTTTTGGCCTAAACTCAACTTGATTTGACTTATCAACCTTTCAAATCTTCTCCAAATGTCATTCCAATGGATCCTAAATGACTTTAGAAACACATTGAACCCAAACTTACTCTTTGGTTTGACCTGAATGACCAAGTCAACCATGGTTGATCAAAATGCCCTTAATGGATTTAAACATCCATTCTCAACCCAAATGACCAACCCAATGCATGAAATCACTTCCATTGATCTCAAAATACCAATTTGAATTTATTCAATCTAAACCCAACCCATGGTCTAACCAAGTTGACTAAGTCAACTATGGTTGACCGAATCAACCCTTTAACACAACACTTACCAATTTTAACCATTCAAGTTATTTTGAATCAATTCAACCCATCAAAATTTGTCAAATATATACCCTTGACATATCCAAAATTCATTTAAGTTAAACTTCTTTGGGTTGACTTGATTAACCCATTTGAAGTGGTCAAAACCCTTCAAATATCATGCATTTGCTCTCAATTCTAAACCCTTGACTTCAAATTTCTTAGCATGATGTCTTGTAACACTCTTGACCTCCCTCATGCACATCCTAGTCACCATTGACTGGTCAACAAGTCAATGGATCAAAAATAACCTTTGAAATCATACCATGACTTGGCCACCTCAAGCAAACCCTTTCTCCAAGCCAAAAATCTCCTTTTGGCTGATGGAAATCAGCTTTTTCCCTCTCTAATTGATCCCTAATCTAGCTCTATTAACCAAGCCAAGCATTGGTTCATCCAAATGGGGAAAAAGTGTGGTCCCCTTTCCCATGGACCAAGGCAAGTCACACTCAAATATCAGCCCTATTCCATAGCTTTGGGCAGCATAAGGGACACTTGGCACTCATCCAAAATCACCCCAAATCAAATCTCAACCATCCAATCCAAAAGCCAAAGGTAAAGTGAGGGAAAACTTGACCTAAATATAGGTTTTCTTCATTAATTCCTATTGTATCATCTAAGCTCAAAACTCTAGTAGCCCCCAACCTTCTAAAAGCTCCTCCCACAAATTCCAGCACTTCTCAAGGCCTTCCCAAGCCTTTCCCAACCATTTCCAAGTCTCAAATCACTATTTTAGTGAGGAAAGAGCATTCTAGAGAGAGAAAGAGGAGTTTCAATTACAATTTTCGATCCGATGAGATACAACTCTTGCTGTCTTCATCAACATTGTAGAGGATCACTGCAGCTTTCAAACGAGCCCAAGATCGCAAAAATCCGATGATTGGATTTTAATTTATGCATATTTTAAGTTTACTTTCAATTTAAAACTGTATCAATTTTACAATGCATAGAGCCTCCAAACTCCATGTATTGTAAGATCATTTTTCCCTTTAGCTACAGTTCAAATTTCGTGCAATTTCGTCAAGTATTTTGAATGATATGAGCATTTGAAATTTTTTAATTCTGGTTTAGCGAGAGCCATCCAATCGCGCCTTTAGCTCGATTGGACGGCCTAGAATCGGCCACGTTGCCCCCCCAACCATGCGGTCCTCCTTTGGGTTTTAGTATTTTGATGTTATATTTCTATGGTATGATTGCATATATGTCAAGGTTAGGCACACCAAATTTTAAGCCTATTTAAACAGTAGAGACACCTAGAAAAAATAATTAAGGAAATGTCTAAAAAACTTATAAAATTCATAGGCAATTGTACACACACCCAATAGGGGTGAAACTTAAACCTAATAAACTTAGTGACATCAGCTACCTCAAGATCAAATTTTACTGAATTTGGAGATCATTAGTTTAGAAAATTGAGCATGTCAAATTTCAGACCCTCTAACGACTTAAAAAATTCAATAAATCGCCATAAATTTATATTAATTCCAAAAAATACCCATAAGACCTATAACTAACTAAATTTCAAATATTAATCATTGAAAATTTAAATCCATTTAATTTGACATTAAAATCGACTTTAATTTAATTTTAAGTTAAAATTAATGTTTAATCAATTTTAATTAATTAAAAATTATTAAAAATCCCAAAAAAATCTTTAAGCACTTGTTTATCCCTACTTAGATCATTTCTAATCTTTGGAGTTGATGTAAAGAAGTTTAGGACTTATTTGGGTTCAAATCGTTAAAAGGGCTCTTAATTGAAACAATTAAATAATTCAATAAAATATCCAAACTTTCAAAATTCATAAATAATTGTAGAAAATTTCAAATCAATCAAAGTTAGTGGCTAATGACTCTAATTAAAATCTAGTATTTTCCAAAAAATTTCAAACCCCCAAAATCTAGTCAAAGTCAGAAAGTCAACATTTTGGTCAACCCTAGGTTAAAATCAGGTTAAAACTTCTAAAAATTGAATGTATCACTTGTCTAACAACTCATAATAAGGTCTAGTATTTATTAAAAATCTAAAACTTTCAAATTTCTCTCTAATTCTAAAGGCCAAATTTTGACCCCTTAGTTAACATATCTAGTTGTTTCCCTAAAACCTAATAATTGTTTAAAATTCCAGAATTTTTTAATTTGATTAATAAAATTCTCAAAAAATCCTTTAAAATCAGTAACCAACTCTTTTTATATTAATCCACTCCTTAATTTTAACCAACATAAATTAACTTAATCAACCTCAATTACTACTAGGTAACCCAGGCCTACGAGGCTATTAGCTGAGCCCCAAGGAAGGTTAAATAAACTTCACGGCCTCGGTGTGAAATAAATATAGTAATCAATTAACTCTTAAAATATATTTAAATAAAATTCTTAATATATTAATATTTAAACTTTAATATAAATTTTCCTTTAAACCTTAACAAACTCAAATACTATACAACTTTAACTAATCACCCAACTTAGGATCTACCCCAGCCACACGACCTTTTACACACACTTTAGATGGTTTGTTAGGACAACCAACTCTAGATCTAGGTTAGGTCAGTGTTTACTTTACTGCTGTGTGCCGGATTTTTCGTGATTTTATTGTATGTTGTGGATGAAATTGCTTTGTTGTGTCTGCTTACCTTTTTTCTGCACTCTGTGGTTAATTGATATATTTGACGACTAGATTACCCCTAGGATATGTACGATCTGGATATTCACATAGTTTTTTGCAAGTGGCCATGCTCATACAGGGTAATAAAAAGGGGGCTAAGTCAATAAAAAAAATCAATTATTATAAATGCTTGCACATGTGCTTCAACTGCTAAAGCCCCAAATAATAAAAAGAGCGTGACTAGTGTGTTTACTTTTTTTTCTGCACATATATAATTGCTTGGGAATATATTTTAATTTATTAACTGCTTAGGATAACCCTACAAGAGAGTCTAGAATTTTTCATTTTCATATAAATCTTATTTGTGCAAATGTCAAGTGTTGTGAAAGTGGAGTTTTGAATTGGGATACATAGGTCCAAAGCTTGGACTCCAAAGAGAAAAAGATACCCCTTAGGGGAGTAGCCCTTTTTTATTTGGAGATCAAAATTTGGATCACTTCTTTCCTACCCAAAGAGGAAAGAGTGGCCTTCCCCTCAAAGGAAGTGCCATCTTATCCATTTGGGTAGCCTACTACGAAGAATCCAAGGAGCCCGAAGGAAAGGAGTCCAAAGGAGAACAAGATTGAAGAATTGAAAATAGAAAGTATCACATTCAAAACCACTTGCTTCTCTACTAGATTTAGAGTCCGGGTTGTTGTCAGTGGTGCCCGGCCACTTTATTTTCTATAAATTCTATTTTGTAATAAGTAAGACAACTTTACCTATGGATATTTATTAATTAATTCATTTATATTTGATGTGTTGAGATGATTACCTTTAGGATTGCCTATTTTTCTTAGTTTTTTAGCGTTTATGTGTCACTTTTATTTTCGCCTGAATACATGAGGCTCGTAAGGGTGTGAAAATTCTTATACTCATAATCTTAAAGTTTAAAATTTAGTGAGTCTAAGCAACATAGAAAGATAACAAATTTAGGGAATTAGCTGGGGATCGACCCCAGGGTTGCATGCATATTTCTGCACTACTCTCTCATTGCTTTAGACCCATCCCCGCCTGCGGGTAGAGTCCGGATAGTCTGACCTATAAGGATGAGGTGCCGAACCTGGGAAAGTGCCATCTTCTAAAAAATTTATTTTCTAAGCCTATTTTTAACTTTCAAGCGTACTTGATTTGAAGTTGTTAATTCGCATGCATTGCATTAGAAACAAATTAAAAGAGTCAAAAATTTAATTGTATTAGTACTTAGCATTTTGCACCCAACATAAGTCAAAGGGGCCAATTAAGAAAGTTTATAGATGTCGGTCCCAGCTCTCCAAAACTTTAAATAAAACATCCCTACCACTCTTTCATAAAAGACCGGACACATCTCTTTTAAATTGATTAGGTGGTTAGCTGGCTCCCCAATCCAGGCCGGGGTAAGTCCAGGTTCTGCATTACATTAGTTAGGTTCGGACGACTATGGTCCAGTGTCCAAATTAGATTTATGATCAGGGGCAAATCTTTGATTATAAGACCCCAAACATCGGGAATATAATATCAAATTTCTAATAAAATGCTCAACTCAAATTAAATCTTCTTTTAATCTAAAATATAAAGCACAATACTTAGATTAAGTTGGGACACTTTCTGATGGTTTTGGAATCTCAAAGTGTCCCCTACTCCTCTTCCCTCGATTCTGTTAATAGCTGCTCAATTTTGATCCATTCCCTTTTGAGTTTCCAAAATTCACCTCCTCTTTTTGATATCACTCCTAGAAAATCTAACAAAATTTTGCCACTATTTTAATCGAGAGTTTTCATAGGGGACTTTATCTCCCATGATGTAATTAACTATGAGGGCTTGCGCTCATAGGAGATTTAGAACCACACACACCTGATTTTAATAATTGATTTTTCAAAGTTTAATTAGATTTCTTTGAGAAAACTTAAAATACTAGTGATCGTTATTATCATAATCAAAGAATTATCCTTGAATGGTATTTTCTCTCTTCAGGGAGATACACCTTTCTTTGATAAGGCTTTGGATGTGAAATCAACTATTCACTTCTTTAATATTATAACGGGATATTCAGAAGAGCCTCATTTTGACCCTTTGGGGCCATATGAAGTTCTCTTTAGTATCCGGTCGCGACATTCAAGATGAATTTTATAATTCTAAATCTGAATACTGTTATGAAATTTTCTTTTCACCTCTCGAGGTGATATACTTTTTTTAACGAGATAATTTGATTTTAGAATTCAATTTGAGGTCTCAAAGAAAACCAATATTTTTCAAAACCTGTTTTCAAAATTCCACCAATAATGCCACTAATTCTTAGTTGGACTGAAGGATGCAATTAGGCAACCCCTAGTTCCTCTTGGAATTGAAGATTATACAGTGATAGTGGAAAGAGCTAGAAGGATAGAAGCAGACCTGTAAAATACTCAAAGGAGACGTGATTTTTAGAAGAGGAAAAATGGTAAAGTTACTGTTTTGATTAAAAAAATATTTATTTATATATATATAGTTTTGAAAAATATTTAATTTTCTTTGAGAATATTAAATTTTGAATTTTAAAATTGAATACGTCATTATGAATGGTATATCGCCTTGGGAGGCGATCATATCAATCCCTAATGGGTTCAAATTTTAGAATTTTAAATTTATCTGAATTATTATAGTCAGACTCAAGGGGAAACAACATCTGATCTCAAAAGATCATAATGAAGTTCAATCGATTGTCTGACTATGATAATTCGGATAGGAGATCATTAATCTCATAATCAAAACTACAATAATAATTGATATATCTATCCGAAGAAAGAAAATATCAATTATTATCGATCGTTCGAAAATGACGATAATGATCGTTGTATTTGATTTTCCCAAAGAAAATTAATTGAGGTTTTAAAAAAAATTGATTTTGAAAATTAGGTCTGGGTTTCTAAATCCCCTACGAGCGCAAGCCCTCGTAGTTAATTACATCGTAGGAAATCAAAATTTCCTATGAAAACTCTCGGTTAAAAATGCGGTAGAAATTTCATTTAAGATTTTCAACGATTGATGTCAAAGGAGATTAAGGTTTGGAATTTTCAATCGGGATTGGATCAAGGTTGAACACTTATTTCTGAAGTCAAAGGAAGAAAGGTAGGAGGCACTTGAGATTCTGAAACAATTCAGAAATACCCCAGCCTATCCTAAGTGTTGGGCTCGAATTAAATTGAAAGGGATTTAATATTTAAGTGATCAATTTTATTAGAAATTTGGGATTCAATTCCCGGAGGTTGAGGTCTTATAGCCCAAGCTTGCCTTAGAACCTAAGTCTAAATTGGGTACTAAAAAGTGACCCGAACCTAGCTAGTGCAATGTGAATCTGGTCTTACCCCGGCCTGGATTGGGGAGCCAGCTAAACCACCTAAACGATTTAAAATCATGTGTCCGGTCTTTTCATGTTGAGGGGTAGGGATGTTGTTTAAGAAAAGTTTTTGAGAGCGGTGCCGACATCTAGAGTGGATCCTAATTGGCCCCTTTGACTTATGTTGGGTTTGATGTTTAAGCTAAAAATGCAACTTAAAATTTTAGAAGTTTAATTTGTTATTAATCTAATGCATGTTAATCGACTCAATTAAAGGCTTGAATTTGAATTTAGGCTATGAAATGAGAACTCCCGGCGGTCCCGGGCCTACTTCTTAAATTCGTTAGAATTTCTATGTGAGCCTAAATATTTTTAATTTGATTTAAGTAGAAAAATTTTATTAAGTCCTTAAGAGCCTACAATCGGATTTCAAGTCAAATCAAAGTCGGCATGCAAGTAAAAAGACTAGAAAAGCAGGTATCTCTAATGCGCAATCAATTTAAATAAATCAATCAAATTAGATATATCAAATTGAATGTCCGTAGGAAAGTGCCCTTTATTATTACATCACAGAATTTTGCAGAAAATTATAGTGGCCGGGCACCACTGACTACAACCCGAATTTTAATCCTAAGACTCAAGTGACTTTGAGAATGGGTCTTCTCATTACCCACTTCTTCGTCCTTCTGCTACTTCTTGGGTCGTCGGGTCCGGATATCCAAATGAAAAGAAACTCCCTCTTGATCGGGGTGTTATCTTTCCTCTTTGGATATTTCAAAACCATCCTAATTTGGAGCTCCAAATGGATAGGGACTCTCCCCTGAGGGATGTCCCTTCCTCTTTGGATTCCAAATTGGATGTTACCCCATCTCAAATCACTTGAAATTACAATACAAATCAAATCAAATTTACATTAATCAAAATTGAAAAATCTAGACTCGATCCTCCAGGGTTATCCTAATAATCAACAGTTATATATAATCCTCAAGCAATTAATATTTGATCTCAAGTAGTTAATATTTGATCTCAAGCAATTAATATATTTGAAATTTAAAGTGCTCAACAGATTGCAGTAAATAAATAAACAATCAATCAATTCTAAACTAGCAAACAACATGCAGTGAAAACTCAAAAAATCCGGCACACAGCGAGAAAGTAAACACCAGCCTAGCCTAGAACTAGAGTCGGTTGTCCTAGAAAATCATCTAAAGTGTGTGAGGTAGGTTGTGTGGTTTTGATATGTCCTAAATAGGATCATTAATTAAAGTTGATTAAGGTTCAATTGGTTGATATGCTTAAGGGAATTTAGTTAGAATTTAAATATTAATGCTTTGAATAACTCTTAAAATTAATTATTAATTATTTGTTGAAAACCACCTTTATTTCACACTGAGGCCGTGAAGTTTATTTCACCTTCCTTGGGGCTAAGCTAATAGCCTCGTAGGCCTGGGTTACCTAGTGGTACCTAGTATAATTAAGTGATTTGATTCGATTAAGGTTTGAAAGTTAATATATTTTATTAAAAAAAGGTTTGATTGCTGATTTTTAAAGTTGATTAATTTAAGTTTGCCGTTAATTGATTCGTAGCGTTGTGCCACCAGGCTCGAGGAACCAGCCTCCTTAAGACACTTAGCCCCGCAGCCCGGAGTAGTCCAACCGATAAATCAAATTAATGTAGTTGAATTAGAGGTTTTAAAAGGTTAAATAATGATTAATCTATTTTAAGGTTTAACACCCTTTAGAATCCATTCGTGGCGTTGTGCCACCATGCTCGAGGAACCAGCCTCCTTAGGACACTTAGCCCCGTAGCCCGGAGTAGTCCAGCCAATAAACTTCATCTTTGGGATGGTTGTTATGTTTTAAAAGGTTTGTTGAGTGTTTTAAACATTAAAATAACATTTTCTGGAGTTTTAGAATGATTTTGAGTTTTTAAGAATTTTTGGAATATTTTAATCATTTAATTAAGGGGTTGAAAATTGACTTTTTAATTAAAAGTGTTTTCTGGAAAGTTAACATTTTATTAAAATACTAGACCTCACTACGATCAGTTAGAGGGTAAGTACGTTAAAATTGGATTTTTCTAGATTTAGTTACAAAGGTTTGAAGTTTTGAAATAGTTTTGACCTATAGTTGACCGGTTTGTTGACTTTTTGACTTTGACTGATTTTTGAAGGTTTGAAATTTTTGATAAATACTAGAATTTATTTTGAGTTGAATGACTTTGAGTTTGATCAATTTGGAGTTTTCTATAGTTAGTTATGATTTTTCAAAGTTTTGTATTTTTTAGAATTATTAAAATTGTTTAATTAAAGGGGTTTTAATGATTTTGCTCCAAATGAACTCCAAACTCCTTGAAATCAACTCCAAAGGTCAGGAATGACCTAAGAAGAGATTTCCAAGTGTTTGAAAATTTTTTGGAATTTTAAATATTTTTTAATTAATTAAATTAATTAAACATTAAATTTCACTTAAAATTAAATTAAAGCCATATTTGCTGTCAAATTGAGTTGGTTTTAATTTTCATGAGTTAAGAATTGAATTCTGGTCAATTTGAGGCATTGTTTGTATTTTTTGAGTTTGATCTTGATTTATTACAATTTCTGGAAGGTTTAATAGCTTAATTAAGGGTTAATGTTGACATGATTCAATTTCTGACCTAATGAACTCCAAATTGAGTGAAATTTGAACCTAGGGTGTAAAACATCACTAATTTTAAGGTTCTCAAGTTTCACCCCTATTGGGTGTGTGTAGAATTTCCTAGGATTTTTCTAAGTTAACTAGACCTTGTAATTAATTATTTTTCCTAGGTGACACTAGTGTTCAATTGGGTTTGAATCTTTGTTCATATAACCCTGACACTAAATTACACATACCACAGAAATTAGGAAGCCTAATTCTACTAATTTGGAGAGTTATGAATTTTCAAAGTCTTGGGTCAAAATCTGGCCAAAAACGTTGAAAATTAAATTCACCAAAATCCAACCATTAAAATGAATTAAAAATTTTATGGCATATGTATAATATACCATAGTATGTCATATCCAAATTTGAGAACAATCCAATCACTGGATTGATAGTTATCAAAGAAATTCAGTTTTCCCTAAACCCTTAATAACTCTGTAAACAGTGATCAAAATTATCCAAACAAATTTTTAAACTAAACTTGGGATCAAGACGGTTCTAATGAGCCCAAGAACATCAAATTTGGACATAAAATGGAATTTTGGTGCATTTTTAAAGTTCTGAGCATTTTAAACGATTCTTAAATTGATTTTTAATCAATTTTAATCATTGGGTGGCATTCTGACACGTGGCAGACACGTGGCGCGCATCGGCGCGCCACTTAAACACGTCAGACGGTCAGATCGACCGTCCGATTCACCACGGCATGATCCGACAGCTAGGATCGTGCCACGTAGGCGCGCCTCTTCTCAAGTGACCCGAGTTCGAATCCCGCTGGAGACGCGTGATCTGAACTTGGTGATGTGGCCGATTATGGGCCATCCGATCGCGCAGAACGTGCGATCGGACGGCTCTGATTGAACCAGAGCCACTCTAGTTCAAAATGAACTAGAAATTTCAAATGCCCATAACTTTCGATCCAACCGTTGAAATTTGATGAAATTTGAAACGTAGGATCTAGATATCCTAATCTTGCAATCCATGGATTTTCAAGGCTCCATGCAATGAGGATTTTGAGATATCAAGGTTTGATCATAGAAATTAAAACTCAAATAACTTTCTAACCTGTGGTCGGATTTTGACGTTCTTGGGCTTGTTGGAAATCTGCTACAATCCTCTACAACATTGTAGAAGATATCAAGAGTGGATTCTTTCCGGAAGAGAAGTTATTCTCAAAAAGCTTCTTTCTCTCTCTACCTTATTCTCTCTTCACCAATGGGGCTTTGGAGGCTTGGATTTGGTGGAGAATGGTTTGAGAAAACTATAAGATCATATGGAGAAGCTCTAAGAGGAGGATTAGAGGCTGGGAGAGCTTTGGAGATGAGGAATTAAGTGAGAGAAGCTCTAGGTTAGAATTCTCCTTCATTAGGGCATTTTCCCTCTATTCAAGTGTACTTGAAGAGTTTGGACTGTTGAGATCAACTTGAAGGGTTGCTGGGATGCTTCCATGTGTTCCATGAGTGGTTGAGAGCAGAGGATCAAAGGACAAGAGGACACATGAGGTGGAAAGGCTTCTTGGTCCTCATTTGGCCACATGGAGTGATCTAAGCCATTTGATATTGATCCAATGGCTTATAATCAACTCAAGAATGTTCCAAAAAAGTCTTGGCAGATGGAATTAAATGGGATTTGGGTTTAAGGGATTTATTCAAGGGTTTAAGTCATTTTGAGAGTTATTTGGATCCTCTTTGACCTATATAATGACTTGTGTTGATTGTTTGACTAGTCAAACAGTCAAATAGGTGCTGAGGTGGAAACCAAAGAAGCTTGAGGAGCTGGTTGGGTTGATTTGGAAAAAAGGCTTGAAGTTAAAGGGTTTGAACTTGAGTAAAAGTGAGGAATTTAAGTAAATTGACTAAGTCTTGTTGGATTGACCAAGTCAAACTCAATGTGATTTGGTCTCACATGAGTTTGGGTGGGTTTGGAGTATCTTTTGGAATAGGTTTGAGAGCTCAAAGGGTTAGATTTGACTAAGTGGGTTGAAATGACCCATTTGGACTCTTAAGGGCTCATTAGGTCAATCCTTGTTGACTTGGTCAACCAGGTGGGTCCAGGGTCTGGAAATAGGTTCAATCAATTTGAAATAATATTTGGAGACCATCGGAGGTGGTCCCAAAGTCTGGGGAGGTTAATTTGGTCAAAATGCCCGTTTTGACCCTTAAAGGCCTATTTGGTTAACCTAGGTTGACTTGGTCAACTAGGTTGACCCAGGGTCTGGGTTTGGGCCGATAAGTTTGGTTTGATATTTGAAACTTTCTGGAAGTGGTTTCAAGCGATTTGGAGGTCGTTTAGTTTGAAATCGATGTTTGAACCCCTAAAGGGTATTTTAGTGATTTTGACCCCTAGTCAACTGGGGGTCAAAGTGGGTCAACCAAAATATAGTTTAATGTTTAATATGCCATGATTAAATGTTTGAAAGTGATTAGAAGCTTCGGAGGAGGCTCTAAGGTCATGATCTACTGGGTAACAGGTCTAGTGGCATAGGCTGTAAATATTTGAAGGTTTTACAGCCTTTGGATTTTGATTTAGATTCTGGGGTTAGAGATCTCAGAATGAGCTCAAATTTATAGGGTAGCCTTCAGAGACATGTTCCATCAGTATGCAACTGACAGACCCTGAATCAAAGGCCATTTGACTGAGTTTTGAAGTTTTTGAAAAATCCTTGTAAAAGGCCTTTAGGACAAGGCCTTTGGACTTAGGATTTTGGTATGGATTCTGGATTTGAACTATATTTTGAGTTTGAAAGTGTGGATTTGATCATAGGGTCTAGATTTGATCCTAAGTTCAGGATTTATCTAGGGTCTGGAGAGATTTTAGGGTCCTAGGATCTAGAATGGATCCTAAGGTCTGGATCTAGGAGAATCCTAGGTTTTAGATTGATATGAAAGAATCCTAAGGTCAAGATAGATCCTAGGATCTAGAGTCTAGATTGATGTAGGGTCAGGATTGATCTGGAGTCTGGATGGGTCCCTAGTGACCTCATACAAAAATGAGGTCAACAAATGGACCCCCAATATGTGTAATAAAACGAAGTTCTATTGCACATATTGGCATTGACCGAAAAAAGTCAAGTCTGGAGTTTTGATCCTAAGGGAAAGAAAAAGTCTATCCTTGGGGGATCGAGGTTTGAATTGATACTAGGGTAGTGCCACAGAGGGCGTACTCTACCACTAGTGGGTTTGGTCCTAAAGGAAAGAAAGGCTATCCCTAGAGGAAAGGAAAGTCCGGGTGATTGTATAGGAAGGAAGAATTCCTAACTATAGAGGATCATATTTGAGTTTTGATTCTAAAGGAAAGGAAGCCTAACCTTAGAAGTTTGAGTTTTAAATTAATTCTAAGGGAAGGGAAGATCTAACCCTAGATGATTGAGTTTGAACTTGATACTAGGGTAGTGCCACTAAGGGCGTACTCCGTCACTAAAAAACGATCTTGTGGAGAGGAAACTTGCTCTACATAGAGAACCTCGTCTGGATGATCATATGTGGAGGAAACTTGCTCCATATAGAGGATCGAGTCTGGATGATCGTATGTAGAGGAAACTTGCTCTACACAGCAAATCAATTTGAAATGATCGTATGTGAAGAAAACTTGCTTCACACAGAGGATCGAGTCTAGATGATCGTATGTAGAGGAAACTTGCTCTACACAGCGGATCGGATTTGAAATGATTGTATATAGAGGAAACTTGCTCTAAACAGAGGATCGAATTTGGAATGATTGTATATAGAGGAAGCTTGCTCCATATAAGATCGGGATCTGGAATGATCATTGGTAGAGGAAACTTGCTCTACGGATGATCAAGTCTGGATTAATCAAATGTAAAGGAAACTTGCCTATATAAAATCAGGTCTGGAATGATTAGACATAGAGGAAACTTGCTCTATATAAAATCAGGTCTGGAATGATCATGGGTAGAGGAAACTTGCTCTACGGATAATCAGGTCTTGATTGATCACGTGCAAAGAAAACTTGCTTTACATAGATGATCAGGTTCGAATGATCGTATATAGAGGAAACTTGCTCTATATAGAGGATCGGATCTGGATTGATCATGTGTAAAGGAAATTTGCTTTACACAGATGATCAAGTTGAATGATTATATATATAGAGGAAACTTGCTCTATATATGATCAAGATTAAAATGATCATGGGTAGAGGAAACTTACTCTACGGATGATCGGATCTGGAATGATCGTATGTGAAGGAAACTTACTTCACATAGAGGATCTAGTCTGGATGATCGTATGTAGAGGAAACTTGCTCTACACAGCGGATCAGATCTGGAATTTAAAATTTGAGATTTGAAAGTTTTAAATTTGAATTGATTTGATTTCGGATTTGAATGTGTTTGAATTTAAAATTTGATTTGATGAATTTGATTTGAAGGATTTTGAATCAGAGTTATGATTTGATTTTGAAATTTGAATTTGATTTTTAAAAGTGAAATTTGAAAGTTTTCGATGTTTAATTTTGAATTGAGAAAGTTCTTTAATCCAGGGAATTTGAAAAATTTTTTATTAACTTTGAATTTGACACTCATTTGGCATGGTACTTCCTGAAGAGCCTCCCCAATATTTAAAAATATCGGGTGGCATTCTCCAGGGTCGATCAATTAATGTTTGAAATTTTTTCAGAGATCGTCTCTACGACAAGAGGACAGTTTTGTGTTGGTTCAAACTCCTCCACCGATCTCTCGGTAGGCTAAGATATGCATCCAAAGAATCTGGACCAAGTCTCATACTTAGAAGGTTCTAAGTCGCACTATCTTATCAGAAGCTTGAACCGGTCAGGCTTTGTACAATTCGGAGTTTTATTGAGTCTTAAAGAAAAAGCTCTGCGAGGCCTCAAACTCCTCAAATTGGAGTCGGGCACTCTACTCGATCGTGGTTTGAATTTGAACGGCAATTCCCAGCATTACAAAATACTCCTCTAGTGGGGCTTAATTTTGGACCCAGCATAGAGTGTAATTTTGTTAAAAATGCCTTAAAGGAAGAGATGCCTATGTGCAAAGACTAACACACATTTCTCAAGGACATGATTTGAATTATTTTCAGGAGTAGAAGATTCGATTTTTCCATTGGAAATTTCCTCTAATCATTTAGACCATGTCAGAACGACAAGCGGGAACAAATTCAGCATTTAGAGTGCGAAGTAGAGTCAACTCCAACTAAACTAGAAGGATTTAAGTTTTGTTGACCCAAACCAAGTTTCGTAGAAACTAAACTGGGGTCTCCCTTGTACGAAGTTTGAATTAAAATTGATTTCAAAATGTTTAAGTTGAAGAGAGAGAAATTCAATCTTTCAAATTCTCTTGCATAAGGTTCTTCTATCTGATAGATAATTCATGCATGATGAAAAATCTGGAATCAGGATTTTCAAAGTCAAGTATTTAAAGGTGATCGGGTTTTATTTTGAAATTTAAAGATTCAAAAGAAGGGAGGCCTCTTACTCTTCTTCTCTTTTTCTGGTGGCACGTATTGCGCATCTTTTGACATTTGATGCACTTCATGCATTTCTTAATTTTTGGTGCATTCGCGCGTCTTTTGATTTTTAGCGCATTCGCGCATCTTTTGATTTCTATTATTTTTGAGAAGAGGCTCCACTTTCTTCGAATACCTTAAAATGATTGATCTTTTTATTTTGAATGTTGGGATTATATCTCAAGTATTAGAGATTAAAATTTATTTTCTTATACAAGGAAAAGTAATCCTCAAAGCACATCCAATATTTTTGAAAAGAGTATCAACTTGACTTTTGAAAATCATTGAACAGATTTTAGACATGCGAGAATCGCCTATTAAGATAAAAGATTACTAGGAGATTGATAGAATTTTCATTTCTAAGGTCAACTTGATCTTGACATAGATTTTAATTCAAAAGTTAATTCAACCCACGAGAGCGGTGGGAGGGAGGGGTATTCAAACATTTGATGGAGTCAACTACAACTCTCTCTTACTTAAGACATAAGGTAGAGGTCAATTTTGATTAAAAAAAAGAATCGACTATCTTGAAGATTCAAAATCAGTACACTTGAGAAATTGGAAGCTTTCCTTAAGAAGTTACAAGTCTAGGTGGCAAGACCCTTGTCAACATGGAATTGAATTCCTACAATCTCTTTGAAGGGAGAGACTGTTATAGGGTCTGCAACATCCCTAGAAAGCACGACATTATTGTAATCAAAAGATTAATCGCGATAGGACCCCGTTAAAATTTAAATTTTGACGGTATCACTATCTGATACAATCTTAGATTATCTCCCCTCTTAAATTACTATTAGGCAAGTAGTTAAGAGAGTGGCACCCCGAGTGGTTTCTACTCCTCCTCCTCTATAGATGATGTAGTGGGACACGTGTAGTAACGTGCCATAACATCTTCTAGTAGAGTGGACGGATCATAACCCTCAGTTGGGGGCCTATGGCCTATTGCTGGTGATCGCTCAATTCTAGCTTTCTTGAGTCTTTCTGTGTAGTAGTCAAGTAGGTGTATTGAAGACCGTGCTCTCATCTCTACAACCTCCCTCCTTTGTGCAAGGAGAGGGTACGTAGAAGGACCAACGAGTTTTCGATTGGCCTCAAAGTTTGTCCTCTCTAAGGCTTCAGATTCAGCAGTCTTTCTAGCCTTAAGATTCCTTTTTCTAGCTCTTCGAAGATAATTCTTCATCTTATTTCTACCGACGACAGGGGTACTAGAACTTGACCCGATCTCAGACTGAGATGGTAGCTCTTTTGTCGTTATTGACTTTTGGTTTTCATCCTCCATAGGAGAGAATATAGAGGGTACAGGGGCGACAACAACCTCCATCTTAGAGATGGGGGAGTCAACTCCTGACCCTAAAGTAACTTCTACTAAGGGGAAATTCCCTTGAGTACAAGCGGACAGATCTAAGATTATTTCTCCATTAACTGAAATCTCGAGGTTTTTTGAAATTCCATTTCGTACTGAATTAAATTGCCATTAAGAATTTCTTCTACAGGCACATCTCTGTTCAGTGAAAAGACGAGTTTCCCAGCCATTTGAGTGTTTGATTTCCTGGAATTAAGAAAGTGATCTGAATTAGTGATTTTTGAAATTAAATTTGAATTTTAAGTTTGATTGATTTTATTCAAAATTTTATAACTCAATCATATTCAATTTACACTGAACACGGTGGTTCATAAAATTGACGAATAGAAGTTAAGAGTTGAACCTGACTCTTTTGCTACACCAATTGATTTGGGGCAAAATGTCAAAGTTTAAATTTGAATTTATAATTAAATTTGAGGTTGAATTTAAAGTTGAAATCAAACTTGATTTTAAGATTTAGATTGAATTTGGATTTAAAACTAAACTTGAATTTGAGGTTGGAATCAAACATGAATTCAATTTTAAGATTTAGATTTGGCTTGAAGTTGGAATTGAATAGATCTTCTTCAGACTTTGAAACTCAACACATTGATTTTTTATTTGAATGTGCAGGTTTACAAAAGTAACCTGAAGACTCAAAGAGAATAGGCTTAACTCTTTCACCCCACCAAGTGATTTGGGGGTAAAATGTTAAAGCCCAGAATTGATTGAAAATTTTGGTTTGTGTTGTATGTGTTCAACTACAATAGAATGTTATAGAAGATACATGACAACGACGATTGAAATTGATTTGAAAGGTTTTGAAAGAGACTGAATTTTTTTGAAAATCTGACAGAATCTCCCTTTATTTTGAAACTCAATGTATTGAATTCGCATTCAACACGAAGGTTAACAAATTTTGGAGGAAGATTCTTATAAGTCAACCCGACTCTTTCACCCCGATGAACTGTTTGGGAGTGAATTGTCAAAGTTTGACTTTGCCAAAAATATTCGAACTCTAGAGTCGAGTTTGAACAAGGAGTCTATATTCTATCACACATACTAAATTATAGGAGTTATAATTTCATATGCAATGATAGAATATATATAGATCGATTAAGATTTGAAAGAAATTGAATTTTGCTAAAGGATTAAGATTAGATTTTGAAATTGAAGAGTCTTTTGTAAATTGTGAAACTTAGCACGCTGGTTATTTACTCGCATACAAGTTTGCAACATATACAAAAGGATTTGGCTTGACTCTTTCGCTCAACCAATTAACTTGGAGGCAAAATGTCAAAGCCCGACATCGACAGAGGATTCCTACGCTCACCTCTCTTTTAACATGTCTTAATTGAGTTGGCCAAACTCACCTAAGGGAGAAATGGGCAGAGAGACCAACAGAGAGAAAGGTAGTTAAAACTACCGATTCAATAAAATTTATACCACTATTAAAGATGGAGAGTGAGATATTCCCCAGTGGAGTCGCCATTTTATGTTTTGATTAAAAAAATATTTATTTATATATATATATAGTTTTGGAAAATATTTAATTTTCTTTGGGAATATTAAATTTTGAATTTTAAAATTGAATACGTCATTATGAATGGTATATCGCCTTGAGAGGCGATCATATCATTCCCTAATGGGTTCAAATTTTAGAATTTTAAATTTATCTGAATTATTATAGTCAGACTCAAGGGGAAACAACATATGATCTCAAAAGATCATAATGAAGTTCAATCGATTGTCTGACTATGATAATTCGGATAGGAGATCATTAATCTCATAATCAAAACTACAATAATAATTGATATATCTATCCGAAGAAAGAAAATATCAATTATTATCGATCGTTCGAAAATGACGATAATGATCGTTGTATTTGATTTTCTTAAAGAAAATTAATTGAGGTTTTGAAAAAAATTGATTTTAAAAATCAGGTCTGGGTTTCTAAATCTCCTACGAGCGCAAGCCCTCGTAGTTAATTACATCGTAGGAAATCGAAATTTCCTATGAAAACTCTCGATTAAAATAGCGGTAGAAATTTCATTTAAGATTTTCAACGATTGATGTCAAAGGAGATTAAGGTTTGGAATTTTCAATCGGGATTGGATCAAGGTTGAACACTTATTTCTGAAGTCAAAGGAAGAAAGGTAGGAGGCACTTGAGATTATGAAACAATTCAGAAATACCCCAGCCTATCCTAAGTGTTGGGCTCGAATTAAATTGAAAGGGATTTAATGTTTAAGTGATCAATTTTATTAGAAATTTGGGATTCAATTCCCGGAGGTTGAGGTCTTATAGCCCGAGCTTGCCTTAAAACCTAAGTCTAAATTGGGTACAAAATAGTGACCCGAACCTAGCTAGTGCAATGCAAATCTGGTCTTACCCCGGCCTGGATTGGGGAGCCAGCTAAACCACCTAAACGATTTAAAATCATGTGTCCGGTCTTTTCATGTTGAGTGGTAGGGATGTTGTTTAAGAAAAGTTTTTGAGAGCGGGGCCGACATCTAGAGTGGATCCTAATTGGCCCCTTTGACTTATGTTGGGTTTGATGTTTAAGCTAAAAATGCAACTTAAAATTTTAGAAGTTTAATTTGTTATTAATCTAATGCATGTTAATCGACTCAATTAAAGGCTTGAATTTGAATTTAGGCTATGAAATGAGAACTCCCAGCGGTCCCGGGCTTACTTCTTAAATTCGTTAGAATTTCTATGTGAGCCTAAATATTTTTAATTTGATTTAAGTAGAAAAAATTTATTAAGTCCTTAAGAGCCTACAATCGGATTCCAGGTCAAATCAAAGTCAGCATGCAAGTAAAAAGACTAGAAAAGCAAGTATCTCTAATGCGCAATCAATTTAAATAAATCAATCAAATTAGATATATCAAATTGAATGTCCGTAGGCAAGTGCCCTTTATTATTACATCACAGAATTTTGCAGAAAATTAAAGTGGCCGGGCACCACTGACTACAACCCGGATTTTAATCCTAAGACTCAAGTGACTTTGATAATGGGTCTTCTCATTACCCACTTCTTCGTCCTTCTGCTGCTTCTTGGGTCGTCGGGTCCGGATATCCAAATGAAAAGAAACTCCCCCTTGATCGGGGTGTTATCTTTCCTCTTTGGATATTTCAAAACCATTCTAATTTGGAGCTCCAAATGGATAGGGACTCTCCCCTGAGGGATGTCCCTTCCTCTTTGGATTCCAAATTGGATGTTACCCCATCTCAAATCACTTGAAGTTATAGTACAAATCAAATCAAATTTACATTAATCAAAATTGAAAAATCTAGACTCGATCCTGCAGGGTTATCCTAATAATTAACAGTTATATATAATCCTCAAGCAATTAATATTTGATCTCAAGCAGTTAATATTTGATCTCAAGCAATTAATATATTTAAAATTTAAAGTGCTCAACAGATTGCAGTAAATAAATAAACAATCAATCAATTCTAAACTAGCAAACAGCATGCAGTGAAAACTCAAAAATCCGGCACACAGCGAGAAAGTAAACACCGGCCTAGCCTAGAACTAGAGTCGGTTTTCCTAGAAAATCATCTAAAGTGTGTGAGGTAGGTTGTGTGGTTTTGATATGTCCTAAATAGGATCATTAATTAAAGTTGATTAAGGTTCAATTGGTTGATATGCTTAAGGGAATTTAGTTAGAATTTAAATATTAATGCTTTGAATAACTCTTAAAATTAATTATTAATTATTTGTTGAAAACCACCTTTGTTTCACATTGAGGCCGTGAAGTTTATTTCACCTTTCTTGGGGCTAAGCTAATAGCCTCGTAGGCCTGGGTTACCCAGTGGTACCCAGTATAATTAAGTGATTTGATTCGATTAAGGTTTGAAAGTTAATATATTTTATTAAAAAAAGGTTTGATTGCTTATTTTTAAAGTTGATTAATTTAAGTTTGCCGTTAATTGATTCGTGGCGTTGTGCCACCAGGCTCGAGGAACCAGCCTCCTTAGGACACTTAGCCCCGCAGCCCGGAGTAGTCCAGCCGATAAATCAAATTAATGTAGTTGAATTAGAGGTTTTAAAAGGTTAAATAATGATTAATCTATTTTAAGGTTTAACACCCTTTAGAATCCATTCGTGGCGTTGTGCCACCATGCTCGAGGAACCAGCCTCCTTAGGACACTTAGCCTCGTAGCCCGGAGTAGTCCAGCCAATAAACTTCATCTTTGGGATGGTTGTTATGTTTTAAAAGGTTTGTTGAGTGTTTTAAACATTAAAATAACATTTTCTGGAGTTTTAGAACGATTTTGAGTTTTAAGAATTTTTGGAATATTTTAATCATTTAATTAAGGGGTTGAAAATTGACTTTTTAATTAAAAGTGTTTTCTGGAAAGTTAACATTTTATTAAAATAAGTTAGAGGGTATGTACGTTGAAATTGGATTTTTCTAGATTTAGTTACAAAGGTTTGAAGTTTTGAACTAGTTTTGACCTATAGTTGACCGGTTTGTTGACTTTTTGACTTTTACTGATTTTTGAAGGTTTGAAATTTTTGATAAATACTAGAATTTATTTTGAGTTTAATGCCTTTGAGTTTGGTCAATTTGGAGTTTTCTAGAGTTAGTTATGATTTTTCAAAGTTTTGTATTTTTTAGAATTATTAAAATTGTTTAATTAAAGGAGTTTTAATGATTTTGCTCCAAATAAACTCCAAACTCCTTGAAATCAACTCCAAAGGTCAGGAATGACCTAAGAAGAGATTTCCAAGTGTTTGAATTTTTTTTGGAATTTTAAATATTTTTTAAGTAATTAAATTAATTAAACATTAAATTTCACTTAAAATTAAATTAAAGCCATATTTGCTGTCAAATTGAGTTGGTTTTAATTTTCATGAGTTAAGGATTGAATTCTGGTCAATTTGAGGCATTGTTTGTATTTTTTGAGTTTGATCTTGATTTATTACAATTTCTGGAAGGTTTAATAGCTTAATTAAGGGTTAATGTTGACATGATTCAATTTCTGACCTAATGAACTCCAAATTGAGTGAAATTTGAACCTAGGGTGTAAAACGTCACTAATTTTAAGGTTCTCAAGTTTCACCCCTATTGGGTGTGTGTAGAATTTCCTAGGATTTTTCTAAGTTAACTAGACCTTGTCATTAATTATTTTTCCTAGGTGACACTAGTGTTCAATTGGGTTTGAATCTTTGTTCATATAACCCTGACACTAAATTACACATACCACAGAAATTAGGAAGCCTAATTCTACTAATTTGGAGAGTTATGAATTTTCAAAGTCTTGGGTCAAAATCTGGCAAAAAACGTTGAAAATTAAATTCACCAAAATCCAACCATTAAAATGAATTAAAAATTTTATGGCATATGTATAATACACCATAGTATGTCATATCCAAATTTGAGAACAATCCAATCACTGGATGGAGAGTTATCAAAGAAATTCATTTTTCCCTAAACCCTTAATAACTCTGTATACAGTGATCAATATTATCCAAACAAATTTTTAAACTAAACTTGGGATCAAGATGGTTCTAATGAGCCCAAGAACATCAAATTTGGACATAAAATGGAATTTTGGTGAATTTTTAAAGTTCTGAGCATTTTAAATGATTTTTAAATTGATTTTTAATCAATTTTAATCATTGGGTGGCATTCTGACACATGGCAGACATGTGGCGCGCATCGGCGCGCCACTTAAACATGTCGGACGGTCAGATCGACCGTCCGATTCACCGCGGCATGATCCGACAGCTAGAATCGTGCCATGTAGGCGCGCCTCTTCTCAAGTGACCCGAGTTCAAATCCCGCTGGAGACGCGTGATCTGAACTTGGTGATGTGGCCGATTATGGGCCATCCGATCGCACAGAACGTGCAATCGGACGGCTCTGATTGAACCAGAGCCACTCTAGTTCAAAATGAACTAGAAATTTCAAATGCCCATAACTTGCGATCCAACCGTTGAAATTTGAAACGTAGGATCTAGATATCCTAATCTTGCAATCCATGGATTTTCAAGGCTCCATTCATTGAGCATTTTTAGATATCAAGGTTTGATCATAGAAATTAAAACTCAAATAACTTTCAAACCTGTGGTCGGATGTTGACGTTCTTGGGCTTGTTGGAAATCTGCTACAATCCTCTACAACATTGTAGAAGACATCAAGAGTGGATTCTTTCCGGATTAGAAGTTCTTCTCGAAAAACTTCTTTCTCTCTCTACCTTCTTCTCTCTTCACCAATGGGGCTTTGGAGGCTTGGATTTGGTGGACAATGGTTTGAGAAAACTATGAAATCATATGGAGAAGCTCTAAGAGGAGGATTAGAGGTTGGGAGAGCTTTGGAGATGAGGAATTAAGTGAGAGAAGCTCTAGGTTAGAATTCTCCTTCATTAGGGCATTTTCCCTCTATTCAAGTGTACTTGAAGAGTTTGGACGGTTGAGATCAACTGGAAGGGTTGCTGGGATGCTGCCATGTGTTCCATGAGTGGTTGAGAGCAGAGGATCAAAGGACAAGAGGACACAGGAGGTGGAAAGGCTTCTTGGTCCTCATTTGGCCACATGGAGTGATCTAAGCCATTTGATATTGATCCAATGGCTTATAATCAACTCAAGAATGTTCAAAAAAAGTCTTGGCAGATGGAATTAAATGGGATTTGGGTTTAAGGGATTTATTCAAGGGTTTAAGTCATTTTGAGAGTTATTTGGATCCTCTTTAACCTATATAATGACTTGTGTTGATTGTTTGACTAGTCAAACAGTCAAATAGGTACTGAGGTGGAAACCAAAGAAGCTTGAGGAGCTGGTTTGGTTGATTTGGAAAAAAGGCTTGAAGTTAAAGGGTTTGAACTTGAATAAAAGTGAGGAATTTAAGTAAATTGACTAAGTCTTGTTGGATTGACCAAGTCAAACTCAATGTGATTTGGTCTCACATGAGTTTGGGTGGGTTTGGAGTATCTTTTGGAATAGGTTTGAGAGCTCAAAGGGTTAGATTTGACTAAGTGGGTTGAAATGACCCATTTGGACTCTTTAGAGCTCATTAGGTCAATCCTTGTTGACTTGGTCAACCAGGTGGGTCCAGGGTCTGGAAATAGGTTCAATCAATTTGAATTAATATTTGGAGACCATCGGAGGTGGTCCCAAAGTCTGGGAAGGTCAATTTGGTCAAAATGCCTGTTTTGACCCTTAAAGGCCTATTTGGTCAACCTAGGTTGACTTGGTCAACTAGGTTGACCCAGGGTCTGGGTTTGGGCCGATAAGTTTGGTTTGATATTTGAAACTTTCTGGAAGTGGTTTCATGCTTTGGAGGTCGTTTAGTTTGAAATTGATGTTTGAACCCCTAAAGGGTATTTTAGTGATTTTGACCCCTGGTCAACTGGGGGTCAAAGTGGGTCAACCAAAATATAGTTTAATGTTTAATATGCCAGGATTAAATGTTTGAAAGTGATTAGAAGCTTTGAAGGAGGCTCTAAGGTCATGATCTACTGGGTAACAGGTCTAGTGGCATAGGCTGTAAATATTTGAAGGTTTTACAGCCTTTGGATTTTGATTTAGATTCTGGGGTTAGAGATCTCAGAAAGTGTGGATTTGATCATAGGGTCTAGATTAGATCCTAAGTTAAGGATTTATCTAGGGTCTGTAGAGATTTTAGGGTCCTAGGATCTAGAATGGATCCTAATGTCTGGATCTAGGAGAATCCTAGGTTTTAGATTGATATGAAAGAATCCTAAGGTCAAGATAGATCCTAGGATCTAGAGTCTAGATTGATGTAGGGTCAGGATTGATCTGGAGTCTGGATGGGTCCCTAGTGACCTCATACAAAAATGAGGTCAACAGTTACGGAAACCCCTCAGAATTCACATAGCAAGTTTATTTCACAAGGTGGAAAATTTAATAGGAAAAAGACAAAGTCCAGCAGTAGTGACAGTTCAAGTGTGAACAATTATAGTAAGTGTGGAAGATAGCATAAAGGAGAATGCTTATCTTGTACAAATAATTGCTTATGGTTGTTGACCTCATTTTTGTATGAGGTCACCTGGGCCAATCTCGACCCCAGATCAATTCAATCTCCAGATCAATCCAGACTCTAGGAGCCTTCTAGACTTTAGATCCTAGGATCTACTCTAGACCCTAGGACTCTTCTAGATTCCAGACCTTAGGATCAATTTAGATCTCAAGTCAATCCAGACCTTAATTCAATTCAAATTCCAATCAAATCCAGATCAAATTCAAAAAAATCCAGACCCAAATCCAATGCTAAAAGGCCAAGTCCTAAAAGCCTTTTTCAGCAAATTTTCAAACACTTCAAAATCAATCAATTGACCTCCGATTCAGAGTCTGTCAGTTGCATACTGATGGGACATGTCTCTGGAGGAAACCCTCCAAATTTGAGCCCATTTTGAGGTCTCTAACCCCAGAAACTTAATCAAAATCCATAGGCTGCAAAACCTTCAAATATTTACGGCCTATGCCACTGGATCTGCCATCCAGTGGATTTTGACCTTAGAGCTCTCTTCAAAGCCTCTAATCACTTCCAGACCCTTAATTATGACTCACTGAACATTAAACTGCATTTTGGTTGATCCATTTTGGCCCCCAGTTGACCAGGGGTCAAAATGACCAAAATACCCCTATGGGGCTCAAATGGTGATTTCAAACCAAATGAACTCCGAATTGAACGCAACCACCTCCAGCAAGTTTCAAATATCAAACCAAACTTGTTGGACTCATTTCCAAGCTTTGGGTCAACCTGGTTGACCAAGTCAACCTAGTTGACCTAAGAGACCCTTTAAGGGTCCAAATAGGCCTTTTGACCCAAATGACCACTCCAGGGCATGGAACCACTTCCATTGGTCTTGAAACGTCATTTGAAACCTGTTAGACCCATTTCCAAGCCCTGGGTCAACCTGGTTGACCAAGTCAACTCAGTTGACCCAAATGACCCCTTAAGGGTCCAAATGGGTGTTTTGGCCCAAATGACCTCCCCATGCCATGGAACCACTTCCATTAGTCTTGAAATGTCATTTGAAACCTGTCGAACCCATTTCCAGACTCTGAACCCAGTCGGTTGACCAGGTCAACTAATTTTGGCTTAAGGGCCCATTAAGGGCCCATTAAGCCCTTTTGACTAAAAATGAACCATTCAATCCCTGAAAACACCTCTATCAGTTTTCAAATTTTATTTTAAACCTGCACAGCCTTGACCCACCCCTTGAGTCAACCTAGTTGACCCAGTCAACCTAGGTTGACTCAAAATTCCCTTAAGGCTTTAATGGGTTATTTCAACTCGTTCAACCCATTGAGTTCATTCCAAAGCTCCAAAATCAACTCCAAACATGGTCCAACCATGCTTTAAACTTTGGCCAATCAAACCCATTTAGGGTTGACTAAGTCAACTCTATGAGTTGGTCAAATCTTTTTCAAACCCCATATCAAATTCAAATCTTCAAACCCTTCCCTTGGCTTGGTTTATGATCCAACCTACTCAACCCCTAGGACCTCTAGGCGGCCACCTCAACAGTCAACATGGTCAATTGACCAGTCAACACATGGTCAACAAGCCTTTAAGTAGTCAAATCTTTTGGCCCAAGCCATTTCAACTCATTTGAACTCCCAATGACCCACCACCTCAGCTCTTGAACTCTTCCCCATGCCAAGTCAGCTGCCACCTCAGCACCCTTGACCTTTTGACCGGTCAATTTGGTCAACAACGGTTCATGGAGGAGTCCCATGGTCAAGCTCACATGTGAGCCTCCCTCCAACTGATCTAAGCAGCTGGTTTAGTTCCAAATGAGACCTAAAGCTCACTCAAAGCTCCCTAACCAAGTCCAGCCCTTGGTTTAGCCTCAAATGGAAATGGTCCCCCCCACCTCCCTAAAGTTGGCCAATGGTTGGAGGGCTTTACCCAGCCTCTCTCCCTGCCACCTGACGGTTTGGGACACTTGTCCCTCATCAGGGAGAGCCCCCTGATGCATCCCAGCCATCCATTTGGCTTGGGGATGTTTGAATAGGGCAAAAGGCTCAAATGAAGCCTCATTGCAAACCCTAGCTTCTCTCACCATCTCAAGTCTCCCCAGCCGAGCTCTCTGCTCATCAAACCTCTCAACCATTTCCTTTTCATTTCCCGAGCCAAAACCACCCGTCCAAAGCTGCCGCCGGCGAGGATTCCGGCCAACCGAAGCATTTCCAGTTCAAAGGCTTCTACCTCTCAATCGGCTGCATTTCAGGACGTGGATTCAACATGAAAAATAAGCGTGGACAGTCTACAAGCTCAGAGAATCCAAAAGCGGTCCAAACCGTCCATTAAATCAAGGTAAATCCTAAACCCTAGATCTAGATACACTAGATTAAATAGCTTTCTAAAAAGCTCGTTTAAGCCAAATAAAACATTCCCCAATATTTCTGTTCATATATTTAATCTATATTCAAAATTTTATTAAATTTGGTTGATTGAATCGAACAAACGAGCGAAAAAATAGATCCTAGGGCGTTTTTGCACCCTAGCCCAGGCGTACATGTTCTAGACCGTCGATCGCTTAATCGACGGTCCAGATCAAGCCTTTCAGCGGGTTTGATTCAACCGTGTATTCAAATCTTCGCTCGATTGGCTGTCCGACGAGATCTGGGCCATCCGTTCGTTTCCACGGGATTAACACCCCACCGTCCGATCATTCTCGGTTGAGATCGAACGACGGGATTTAATCCCCACCGTCGGATCAAACGCCCGTGGATCCAACGGCTGCGGCGGGACTCTGACTTTGATAAGTGAATAGCGTGTGGGTCCTGCCGCTATTTCAATCATCCGGCAATTATTGCGCGGCGGCGCAATCATTGCCAATGATTGCCGCCGTCGCCGCGTATTGACCCCGCGAACCAGAGCCCGCCATGCGCCGCCCGGTTGGTTTAATTAGTTTTAATTAATTTTTAAAATCAGAAAATTTGATTAAATCATAATAAATTAATTATAAGTCCAAAATATTAGTATAATATATCAAAATTTCCAGAAAATTAAGATCTTTAATTTAAAATTAAGTTTAATTAAAAATAATATATATTTATTTATTATTATTAAATACTTCATATTTTGGATTAATAATTAAAAAATATATTTATATATATTTGATTAAAATATTTTGAATAATTCAAAACTATATTTTAAGATGTATTTTCAAAACTTCAGAGGTATATTTATTTTTAAATACAATATAAAGATTATTTTAAATATTAACTATTCTCAAATTACTTTAATTTCATTCAATTAATACAAATCTTTAAATTTTGATAAAAATTCGTCTTAAATCATAAATATACGTATATACATTAATTTTTTTTTCAGAAAATTAATGATCTTAATTTAAATTTTTTTTTAATCTAAAACTTTATTTATTTTGATTAATTTAGGTTATTTAAATTTTTTTAGTATTTAATTATTACTTAATTAAATATCTTGAAAATCAAAATTTTACTTTCAAATGGTTTTGAAAAATCAGAGGACCTCTCAAGCACTTAAAAAATTATTTTAATAATATTTTTTTTAAAAATTATTCTATTTTAAAACTTATATCTTTATGTATAGATTTCTATATATATAAATATATATTTTAAAACTATTTTAAAATTATATTTATTTAAATCCTTGAACATTGAGAGGGCCATTGAAATTTTAAACATAGATTGAGTGATTGAATAGAAATATTTGGGGAATGATTAGTGAGTGATTACGTTCTAATCATTCACTAATCAAAATTTTGTTACCTTAATTATTATCAATATTTGCATACTTAGGTTGTGCACACACTTGCACCTAGCCTAGGCTCTCCTAGATCTAGGAATTGACTATGCTTATGTGTATGTACATCTATGTGTGTGTAGGGTTAGTTAAAACAATTGATTTGAACCCATTAAACCTAGTGTCATTAAGGACAAAAATTAAGGACATTTAATTAGAAAACTTAAATTAAGTTTAGAAATTAGGATACACTTCCTTTCAACTCAAAACTTTACACACTTTAACTTAGTGACACCCTTAGTTCATAGGAAAATCCCTACTGAATTTTGAGTTCATTAAACCCCTTAATTAACTTAATTAAGATTAAACCCTAATTAAGCCTTAAAACCTTCCGGAAAATGTAATAAATCCATTTTAAACCCAAAAATTATGTTTAACCCCTCTAATTTACCATAATTAAACCCTTAACAAATGAAAATTAAAATCAAAATTATTGGACAGCAATTTGAACCTTAATCTAATTTTAAGTGAAAATCAATATTTAATTCATTTAATTAATTAAAAAATATTAAAATTTCCAAAAATTTCCCAAACACTTGGGAATCTCTCCTTAGGTCATTTCCGACCTTTGGAGTTGATTTCAAGGAGTTTGGGACTCATTTGGAGAAAAATCACAAAATGGCCCTCTATTTAAGTAATTTCAAGAAATTCAATAATTACCTTAAACTTCAAATATTCATAACTAATTCCAGAAAAATCAAAATCACCCAAACTCACTTGCATTCAACTCCTAATAATCCCTAATATTTATTAAAAATGTTAAACTCCAGAAATCTGTAGTATTTCAAAAAGTCAACAAATTGGTCAAACCGTAGTTAAAACTAGTTCAAAACTTCAAACCTTCGTCATAAAATGTAGAAAAATCCGATTTCAACGTACTTACCTTCTAACTGATCGTAGTAAGGCCTAGTATTTTAATAAAATACAAACATTCTAGAATTTGAACTTAATCAGAAAGTCAATTTTCAACCCCTTTAATTAAGTGATTAAAATATTCCAAAAATTCATAAAATTCAAAATTATTCCAAAATTCCAGAAAATGTTAACTTAATATTTAAAACATTCAACAAACCTTTTAAAACACAACAACCATCCTAAAGATGAAGTTTATTGGCTGGACTACTCCGGGCTGCGGGGCTAAGTGTCCTAAGGAGGCTAGTTCCTCGAGCCTGGTGGCACAACGCCACGAATGGATTCCAAGGGGTGTTAAATCTTAAAAATAGATTAATTATTAATTTTCTAACCTTTTAAAACTTCTAATTTAACTACATTAATTTGGTTTATCGGCTGGACTACTCCGGGCTGCGGGGCTAAGTGTCCTAAGGAGGCTGGTTCCTCGAGCCTGGTGGCACAACGCCACGAATCGATTAATGGCAAACTTAAATTAATTAATTTTGAAAATCAGCGACCCAACATTTCTAATAAAAATTCATTAATTCTTAAGCCTTAATCAACATAAAATACTTAATTATATCGGGTACCACTGGGTAACCCAGGCCTACGAGGCTATTAACTTAGCCCCAAGGAAGGTGAAATAAACTTCATGGCCTCGGTGTGAAACAAAGGTGGTATCCAATAAATAATTAAATAAATCTTAAAATTAATCTCAAGCCATTAATATTTGAATTCAAACTTAAATCCTTTAAGCCTTCCAACCAATCGAACTTTAGACAACTTTAACTAATAATCCTAATTAGGACACATCAAAATCACACGACCTACCTCACACACTTTAGATGGTTTGCTAGGATCACCGACTCTAGTTTTAGGATAGGCCGGTGTTTTACTTTCTACAGTTGTGTGCCGAGTTTTTGAGCTTTTACTGCATGCTGTTTGCTAGTGTAGAATTGATGTGTTTATTTACTTACTTCCTGCATTCTGTGATTGATTTTACGTTAGATTTACCCCTAGGTTAGGAGCGAATTATACTTGTGCAATCTTATGCAGGTGGCCATGCTCATACAAGGAGCTAAAAATTAAAGGGGGCAGTTAATAAAAATATATACTCTTTGCACAGGTACCTGCCGCGCTTAAGACCCCCTTTGAATAAAAGAGCATGGCCAAGTGTGGCTAAAAAATTGCATTTCAAATTTTCATATTATAACTGCTTGGGATTGAATATATAACTGTTGATTATTAGGATAACCTTGCAGGATCGAGTCTAGATTTTTCTTATTTCCCTCAATGTAAATTTAATTCAGTTAAGGTTGTAATTCTTTAAAATGTTTTGAGATTGGGATATCAATATCCTATTTGAATTCCAAAGAGGTGAAGACATCCCTAAAGGGGAGAGTCTTCTTCCATTTGGAATTCAAATTAGGATACTTTGCAAGTATCCAAAGAGGAAAGATAACGCCTCGATCAAGAGGGAGTTTCTTTCCATTTGGATATCCTGAACCGACGAATCGAGATGTTCGTGAGAAGATCAAGGATTGGACAACGAGAAGAATCCCAAGTCTCAAAATCATTTGATTTAGGATTAGAAATCCGGGTTGTAGTCAGTGGTGCCCGGCCACTTTAATTCCTTGTAATTTTTGAGATGTAATAATGAGTGGCACTTGCCATATGGACATTCAATTTGATATATTTAATTGATTTGTTTAATTGATTGCGCATTAGAACTCCTGCTTTTCTAGTCTTTTTATTTGCATACCGCGTTTGATTTTAGCCTGGAATTCGAATTTAGGCTCTTAGGGGTCTGTCAAAAAATTCTTCTACTTTAATTAAATAAAATTTTTAAGATAAGATAGAAACTCTAGACGGTCCTAAGAAGTAAGCTCGGACTCGCCGAGGGTTTTTCATGCATCCATATTGTACCTTCTCAACCTTGTTAGGCATCTCCCCGCCTGCGGGTTCTGGCAGACCACCTGGCCTATGAGGGTGCCGATCTGTCAAGGGGATGTTATGCAATCTCTAGGGAAAAACCTATTTTCTAAGCCAAAATTTTTAAACTGCTACATACAGATTGTGCATTCAATCGAGTCAATTAGCATGCATCGCATTAGCAACAAATTTAAAAGAGTCTAATATTTAATTGCATTACTTATACATCGAATACCCAACATGAGTTTAAGGGGCCAATTAGGATCCGCTCTAGATGTCGGCCCCGTTCTCAAAAACTTATCTTAAATAACGTCCCTATCACTCTACATAAAAAGACCGGATTCATATTTTAAAATCGTTTAGGTGGTTTAGCTGGCTCCCCAATCCAGGCCGGGGTAAGACCAGATTCGCATTGCATTAGCTAGGTTCGGGGCGCTAATTTTTAGTGCCTAATTTAGACTTAGGTTCTGAGGCTGGCTCGGGCCATAAGACCTCAATTTTCGGGAATCGAATCCCAAATTTCTAATAAAATTGATCACTTAAACATTAAATCACTTTCAATCAAATTTAAGCCCAACATTTAGGATAGGCTGGAGTGTTTCTGAAGTGATTCAGAATCTCAAAACACTCCCTACTCCTCTTTCTTTGACTCTGAAAATAAGTGCTCAACATTGAACCAATCCTGATTGAAAATTCCTACCCTTTTCCTCCTTTGATATCGATCTTTGAAATTCTTAAATAAAATTTATACCGCTATTTTAATCGAGAGTTTTCATAGGAAATTTCGATTTCCTACGATGTAATTAACTACGAGGGCTTGCGCTCGTAGGAGATTTAGAAACCCAGAACTTATTTTCAAAATCAATTTTTCAAAACCTTTGATTAATTATCTTTGGGAAAATTCAAATTTCAACGATCGTTAACTCTAATTTCAAACGATCAATAGCGATTGATAATTTCTTCCCTCGGAGAGATATATCAATTTTTATTGTGATTTTGATTATGAAATCAACGATCTCTTATCCGAATTATTATAGTTAAACGATCGATTGAATGTCATTTTGATCTTTCGAGATCATATGTCATTTCCCCTTGAGTTTGACTACGATAATTCAGATGAATTTAAAATTCTAAAATTTGAACCTATTAGGGAACGATATGATCATCTCTCGAGGCGATATATTGTTCATAATGATGTGTTCAATTTTAAAATTCAAAATTTAATCTTCCCAAAGATAATTAAATATTTTCAAGACTATATATACTTAAATAATTTTTTTTAATCAAAACAAAATGGCGACTCCGCTGGGGAAATTCTCACTCTCCATCTTTAATAGCGATGTAAATTTTATTGAATCGGTGGTCTTAACTACCCTTCTCTCTTTTGGTCCCTCTCCCATTTCTCCCTTGGGTGAGTGTGGCCAACTCAATTAAGACATGTTAAAAGAGAGGTGAGCGTAGGAGGCCTCCCTCTAAATTTAGGCTTGGACATTTTGCCTCCAACTTGGTTGGTAGAGCGAAAGAGTCAAGCCTATCCCTTTCTAAATCTTTCTATAAATGTTAGAAACTAGCGTGCTCGGGCTACTAGTGGCATGCTAAGTTATATAACTTATAGAAAATTTCCTCAATTTTCCAAATCTAAATTCTAGCCTTTTAGCAGAGTTTTAATCCTTCCAACGTCTAGATAATCGTTATGATTGTATCGTTATATATTGAATTGTAACAATTTCAATTCGATATATACGATCAACCATAACACTCACTTTCAGGGTTCGTTTTAAAATTTCAATTATATCGGTAGAGTTAAGCTATGACATTTCATTCTTAGTCCACTAACTAGAATGAAAGAGTCAAGTAAATTCCAAATAAATCTCCCCTAATTAATGTGGACCTTTTTGTTGGATGAATATCCAACACCTCGAGTCCCAAAATAAGGGGAGATGCTGCCGAATTTTTGAGTTTTCAAAACTCTCTCTAAAATCTTTTCAAATTGATTATCGTTGTTATATGTTCTTCTACGACGATCGTCGTAGTTAACATATACAACAAACCTTCAAACTCGATCCGGCACGAATTCGCCATTGACATTTCATCCTTTAAAGATTGAAAGAGTTAGGCCTTCTTAGTGTTTTTCCCGACGTTTACTTGTGAACCTTTTGTTGAATGAAAATTCAACACATTGAGTTCCAAAAATAAGGGGAAATGCTGCCGGATTTTTGAATTTCCGAAATTCAATTATTTCTAAATTCAAACATCTTATTTGAATTCATCCAAATCAAATTCAGATTATCGTTGTTATATATTTTCCTACAAAATTCCTTTTGTAGTTGAATATATACAACGACAATTCAAACTTCGTTTCAATCAAAATCTAACTCTATATTCTATCATT
The DNA here is from genome assembly GCA_016618105.1 of Dendrobium huoshanense. Taxonomy (NCBI): domain Eukaryota; kingdom Viridiplantae; phylum Streptophyta; class Magnoliopsida; order Asparagales; family Orchidaceae; genus Dendrobium; species Dendrobium huoshanense. The sequence continues at coordinate 51,834,999 of CM028358.1, forward strand.
TTATACTGGGTTATAGCTCTTATGGCCCGATATATGTGATAAAATATAGATCTATTTTCAAAACTTAAATTCAAGTTTCTAATTCAAATCTTCTTCTTCTCAATTCTCAGACAATCAACTTAACTGCAATGGCTGGCAAACTGTTGTTTTCAATGGATCGCGATTTGCTGATTGAAGAATTAGTCTACGAGAACTCAATTCAGTTTGGGATAGGGTTTGAGTCCCTTAGACTGGTGATGAACGGAAATACCTTAGTGGACCTTGCTGTCAAGGGCGAGAAAGATGCCCCTGTAGTTCAATTAGCCATAGGAGCCGGAAACGATGCCCCTCCTAGTCTGTGGTCAGCGCTAGATATTGCCAATGCGCCCAAAGAATTCCTTGAAGATGCAAAGAAACTGGAAGCTGCCGTTGCAGCCAAGACAGTGTTTGAGAAGGGATCTTCTAGCGCTGAGACTCTTTACGGTACTAAGAATTCCAAGAAGAACTATCTCAGGAGGTTAAGGAAGAAAATCACTAAGACCAAGAAGATGGCCGAGCTGAAGGCCTTGAGTAAAGTCGACCTTGAGGCTGCCGAGGAGCTACCAATCCCTGCCTCTTCTCCACTCCTTAAAGGGAGTTGTTTTCACCCCCTCGCAGCTGCTGCAGGGGAGGAGAGAGTTACTCGGATAGCTAGCACTCCGCCTAGCCCAGTAGACTATTCTGTTAAGAGAACCCCAAAGGAGAAGCAAGTTCTGAAAACTAGGATGCTTAGAAATATCATCCATGCTTGTACTGCTCAAGTGGGGAAAACTAAGGAACAGTATGTGAAACACTTGAAGGGAGTGATTTCACACAAGCTTGAGAAAGAAGTTCTGAAGGAAGAAAAGTCTGAAGCCAAGAACTTGACTCCTCAACCAGTGAGGAAAAACAAGAAATTTGTCAAACAACCTGTGTCTTCAGTCTTGGTGGATGGATACCACTGGGTGCCTCGCCTCCCGTCTGCAAAGACGGAGGAGATAGTATTAACCGGGTCTGGTCAGAGTCGCTCTTTTAGTGGTAGACCACCGACCCCACCTTCGAAACTGTCAAAGATGGCCCCAGTAATTGCAAAGTCTAAAGAAGTTTTGAAAGAGCTGAAACCAATTGATGTTAAGGGCAAGAGGCCCATGTCACCAGAAGAATCATGTGCAAGAAGAAAGTTCAGCAAATGTATTGGAATTCAATTCAGAGAACCTCAAATTCATATACCAGTTAAACTCCCTCGACTCCCAGTTCAGGGATGTGAGGACTCTATTCATGTCGATGTTGGAGCTCCCGACGTTCAAGCACCTCCATCACCAACTAGGATAGATGTCCCTCACCCTACTGAGGATGTCACCCTTGCGACTACCGACCCCGGGACAGTCGGAGGGGAGGAGATGACTCGAGATCCTGATCAGGAAATGTTAGACCAGCTGGTTAGTGAAGAAATCACTGAAGAGGATGCTAAGATCAGTAATATCTTTGATAAACTAGATGTGAAAGAGTATGATCAATTGATGGACTACGATGGATATCTGCCAATTTATGCTGAAGCAATGGATGGGAGGCCGGTTGAAGAAGTAGTTCAAGAAATCAGAGATATTCTTAAGAAGAAGGTTGTTGAGGAATTCAATCCTGATGAAGATGATCTGTTGTTGAGGAAGAACCAATAGCGGATGTCCACATGGTCGAGACTCGAGCATCAACTAAAGATGCTGAGCCTTCTAAACACCGCTCCGATAAAAAAGAAGAGTCAGCAGCAGTTGATTCAGATTCCGACACCTCTGTTAAGCTGAGAGATAAAGATGATTACATCAAGAGCCTGGAAAGGAAGGTCGAAGAGATGATGCTAAAGGTAGAACAAATGCAGAATCAGATGTTCCAGGCACAGCAGTCTAAACCCGAGCAGTTGCAACCCACGGTACTCACAATGGGCGAGCATAGCAGGAAGGCTGATTCTAGTTTCAAGATTCCAGAAGTCGCCCCTCCACCAGAGAAAGATATCCGTCAGATGATCGAAACCCAGGTAAGGGAGGCCTTAGCCCATTCACAAGGAACTGTATCTATTCCAAAGGGTAGACCCTACCCCGAGGAATACGATTTGGTTCCTTATCCTAAGGGTTTTGTGCCACCTTCTTTCAAAATTTTTAGCGGCTTAGAAAACCCAAGACAGCATCTGGCCCATTTCCGAGCAAGCTGTTGCAATGCAGGAGGGTCGGATGCTCTACTCTTTCGTCAGTTTGTGAGTAGTTTGTCCGGTATTGCTTTTGAGTGGTACGCAGATCTGCCAAACGGTTCTGTAAAAACTTTCACAGAGCTCGAGGGTCTCTTTTTAAAGAGATTCTCAGGAGCTCAACAACGTGTAACCGTTGGTGATCTCGTCATCGAAAAGCAAAAACCGGGCGAGTCTTTAGTCGACTACATCTTGAGGTGGCGAAACCTCTCGATGAAGTGTGAACCCCAACTGCAAGAGCAACATGCAGTGGAAATTCTTCTGAAGAACATCCACGGGCCTATTGCTTTTCTGTTAAAGGGGTTTACAATTAAAACCTTTGAAAAGCTTCTTAACAAAGCTAGTAATCTACAAGAAGAGGCTCCCAAAATGCCATTCTTGAAGGATTCTACTGAAGATAAAAAGGTTAGTAAATCGTTGAAGTCCTTTGAGAAAAAGACAGCAACGGTTTCAGCAGTCGACAAGGGAAAGAAGCCGATCAATGTTCAATCAAGTAACCCTACTGTTCAACAAACTCAGAAACCTCAACCGTTTCAGGTAACTTCTCAACCTACCAGAGAATACTACCGACCCACTTTTGAAGAGAGATTGGCTCGTCCGTATCTATTCAAAAGGGAGTCGGTGAAGAAAATTTTTAAGAGCCTTCTAAAGAAACCAGATTTTCGATTGTCGGAGGCCAGAAAGCCGGAAGAGGCAAATAAAAAGGATGATCCGACCTTTTGTCCCTACCATCGCATGTTGGGCCACACAATCGAAGACTGTATAGTCTTTAAGGACTGGCTCGAGAAAAACTTCCGTCAAGGTAACATCATAATTCCAAATGAGTACTTGGTTAATCCGGACCAGGGATCTGTCAAATCTATTTCAGGTAAAATTTCTAATCTTTCTTTGTCCATTGAAGATGGTTGGGATATAGCACTATCCCGGGCATTTAAAAAGTCGATTAACCAATCTTTTCGTCTTTCTCAAAAGTTACCGACGAGAGCCCGGGGCCCGATCTGGGAGGTTGAGCTGGAGGCATCGCAGGAGGATGTTAGGACGATTTCCTCTCTAGTAGTTGTAGGAACTACTGTATTAAATAAAGAGAGTGAACATTTTGTAGAGAGGAAATTTGTTGATGAGAGATCTGTACAAGTGGTGGATGGTGGTTCAAAGCCACTAGCCCCACTAAAGTTATCTGACTTTTACTTTGCCCCATCAAAGGCAAAGGGTCAAAAATTGAATAAAAAGAAAGATCCTTCTGCGAATATTTTGATGATTAATGTTGAGAATGAAATTTTAAATGATTCTTCTGTTGAAAATAACCCGGAGTCAGCTGAGGATAATCAAGAAGTTCAAAAACCCAGCTCTCCAGATTTGATCCTTCAAGGGGAAGATGAATCTAATGTCGTATCAGATGGCGATACCCCTGAAATTAATTTCCAAGGGAGTCCCGTCGTGATAGACTTTTCCGATTCAGATTCCCATTCAGAAAATGATAATCAACCGCCTAAGGAGAGTGTAGACCTCCCCGTAGACTGTCCTTCCGATGAAATCGTGCAAGTACAACTACGGGGTGGCAAGGTTTTACCTCCTAGGCTTCCCCCACAGAAAAAGGGAAAACAAGTTGTTTCCACTGATCCGATTCAAGTCTCTACTCAACAATCAAACTCTCCTTCAAATCCACCGGGTCCTGATGTTAATGTTCCAAGTGTTGATTACAACGTTTTAGCTCACCTTAGGAAGTTACCTGCTAAGTTGAGCATCTACGATGCCCTCATCCTTTCAAAAGAGATGAGGGAGACTTTAATTAAAGCACTTCTCGACCCTGAGATTTGCTTAGCTCAACTCGCTTCAACTTCTGAGGACGAAGCTTTGTACTTCAAAGAAATTCCAGGAGTCACCTTCTCCGATGAAGATCTACTCCTTGGAACTGCCGACCACAATCGCCCACTTTACATCACTGTAAATGTGGGAAAGTTCAAATTATCAAGAGTTCTTGTTGATCCGGGTGCATCGGTCAATGTGATGAATATAAAGACTCTCGCATACCTTAGAATTGATACTAGCAAGCTCTCAACCGACAAGTTAGTGCTTCGTGGGTTCAATGAAAAAGGCGAGAAGGCTTTAGGTTCAATCACACTTCTTTTAGAGATAGGAGAGTTGAAAACTGAAGTGAAATTTCATATAATTGATTCGGCTACGTCTTTTAATGCGCTCCTAGGTAGGCCTTGGATCCATGAGTATAGGATGGTTCCTTCCACCCTGCATCAGTGCATCAAGTACCAACGAGATGGCATTGAGTTTGAAATAAAGGGTGATTTGCAACCATTCTCTATTCACGAGATCGGGATCTATGAGGATGCTACGTACTATGTTCCCAAAGGGTCCACTACCAAATCTAAGGTAGAGATCAACGTTAAGGAGGAAAAGGCAGAAAATCAGAGTTCGAAAGCAATTCAAAAATTGAGAAAAGAAAAAGTCAAGAATAAAAAAGAAGACGATTCTAATAGTGAAGACGACGTCGAGCGCGTGGTTTTTAGGCCTCCAATCAATCTACCTCAAAGAGGTGGGAGGATGGCTCAAAGGGCACGCGGTCGAGGCCGCGCTTCCATTGAAAAAAGAAATCCCCCAATGTACATCGAACTTGAAACAAGTTCAGATGAAGAACCAAGAAGGAGGGGTGCTAGAATTGCTTTCGACTACAAAAAAATAAATCCTCCAAAGTTTGATCTCACTTTAGATTCAGATAGCGACCAAGAGGGTAACAAATCTAAATCTCAAAGTGACGAGCCTGAATTAACTATTTATGAAAAGCTTAATAGGGCAGTCAAATCCTTAGCCTTAACCCCACTGTCCGCTGACAGAGTCTCAGGGTTAGTAACTAAGGATGCCCCTAACTTAGATGGAAAAGTAAAGAAAGTCCAGAGGTTTTTCCCTGGCACTTCCTCTTCAAGGAATGAAGGTGATGTAATCCTTGAAGAGGCGGATTTCAATGAATTAATGGAATTACCTTTTGGCTACTTTCCTCTTAGTGTTAAAGCTCTTATCTCTAAAGGTTTTGCTCCGAGTCAATGGACTAAGGGTCAAGCTAGATACCACCAAGGTATTTGGAATTCCAAATTCAATAAAAATTGGACGAGTGGTATCGGCTTTGGTTCTATTAGTTCGTTCGACGATGATGAATATTGCTTGATGATAACCATCCATCTTGAATCTGAAAGTGTCCCTGCTGAAGTCGCCGATTCGCTCGATAGACTTTGTTTGGAGACCTTAGATGATTCAGATGAAGATCAAATTCGGGATGCACCCCCTAAATTTGAAGAAGAGATTAAGTCAACAGTTGATGAACTTAAAAAAATTAACCTTGGAACAGAGGATGACCCTCGCCCCACATTCATAAGTTCTTTGTTGAGTGACGACGAGTCTAAGGATCTGATTCAACTTCTATCAGAGTTTAAGGACTGTTTCGCTTGGACATACGATGAAATGCCGGGTTTGTCCGCCGATATAGTAGTTCATAAACTCGAAATCCGGTGTGATGCCATTCTTGTCAAACAAGCTCCACGACGCATGCGTCTGGAGGTTGAACAACAAGTCATTTCTGAAGTTAAGAAATTGGCCGAAGCCGGATTTATCCGGGAGGAGCAATATCCTTCTTGGGTAGCCAGCGTTGTGCCCGTTCGAAAGAAAAATGGTCAAATCCGGGTCTGTGTTGACTATAGAGACCTGAATAAGGCATGTCCAAAGGATGAATTTCCTTTGCCAATTTCCGAACTAATGGTGGACATTGCCTCTGCGCATGTTGTTTTCTCCTTTATGGACGGCTCGTCTGGTTACAATCAAATCAAGATGCCCCCACAAGATGAGAGAAACACTGCATTCAGAAGTCCTATAGGGATCTTTTGTTATAAAGTGATGCCATTTGGCCTTAAAAATGCTGGTGCAACCTACCAGCGGGCTATGACTCAAATTTTTGATGACTTAATCCACAATCAAGTTGAATGTTACATCGACGATTTAGTTATCAAAAGTAAAGTTAAAGAGGCTCATCTTTATGACTTAAGAATCGTCTTCGAGCGGTTGCGTCGCTACGACCTTAAGATGAATCCTTTGAGGTGCGCCTTCGGTGTCGCGTTAGGGAAATTTCTAGGTTTCGTAGTAAGACACCGTGGAATTGAAATTGATCCTGCTAAAATCGAAGCTATCTTAAATATGCCGCCTCCTAGGAGTCTTACTCAACTAAGATCTCTTCAAGGTAGACTGGCGTATATAAGAAGATTCATCTCTAATCTTTCCGGAAGATGTCAACCATTCTCGGTCCTCGCTAAAAAGGACGCCAAATTCATTTGGGACGAGAAATGTCAATCTGCTTTTGAAAACATCAAATAATACCTGACAAATCCACCAGTCTTGGCAGCCCCTATTCCGGGGAGACCTCTAATACTCTACACTGCGGCCCTTGACGAATCTCTCGGGGCCCTCCTTGCTCAAGTCAATGACGAAGGGAAAGAGAATGCTCTCTATTACCTAAGTCGGAGGCTTTTACCAACTGAAATTCGGTATCCAGCAATTGAGAAACACTGTCTCGCCTTAGTCTTTGCAGCCCAAAAACTAAGACATTACATGCTTTCTCATCATATCAATCTAATTTCCAGTTTTAACCCCTTGCAATATCTTATGACCAGGCCTACGTTGTCAGGACGTTTGGCCCGTTGGTCTATGATATTGCTCCAATTTGAAATCACTTTCATCCCCCTGCGTGCTGTGAAAGGGCAGGCCGTCGCTGACTTCCTTGCGGCACACCCGTTGCCGGCAGAATCCCCTCTAAACGATGATTTACCTGATGAGCAAATCATGAGTTTCGGGGAAGCTACTACTCAAACCTGGGAAATGTATTTTGATGGTGCTACGTCCTCTCAACGGGGCAAAACACCTGAATCTACTATTCCCGGGAAAGCCGGAGTCGGCCTTGTATTCATAACACCGGATAAGGGAATGATGTACTTTTCCTACCACTTATCAGAAACTTGTACGAATAACGAAGCTGAGTACGAAGCTCTGATAACTGGCCTGGAACTTACAATTTTGATGGAGATTAAAGAGATTAAAATTTTTGGTGATTCCCAACTGGTGATCAACCAGATTGCAGGAACCTATAAAGTTTTGAATCCTAAACTTCTGAAGTACCATCAATACACCTGTCACTTGCTCGAGCAAATTCCGATTGTAACTATGTATAGGATTCCCCGTGGAAGCAATTCTTCGGCGGATGCCCTCGCAAAGCTTGCAAAGGAATTTGCCTGCCCAGAAGAAGACTCCATCCCTATAGAGGTGCAGGGCCGCCAAATCCTGTCTCCTATAGATTTGGAGCACGTCAACAAACAAATTTTTCAAATCCTTTCTACCTCTTCAGCAGTCGATCAAGAAACAGATTGGAGACAACCGATAATTGAATATCTTCAAGAAGGCAAGCTCCCTCACGAGAGATCACTTGCCCATCAAATTAAGAAATGTGCCCTATCCTACGCACTAGTCAATAATACATTGTACCGACGGTCGTTCGGTCAGATGTGGCTCCGTTGTTTAGACAAATGTGAGGCCTTGAAGATCGTTAACGAAGTCCATGCTGGACTGTGCGGTGCTCATCAATCGGGTCCAAAGATGAAAATGAAGATCAAAAGACTTGGATACTACTGGCCTACGATGATTGACGATTGCATGAAAATTGCAAAGTGTTGTCATCAATGCCAAGTACATGGTGTGATTTTACATCAGCCACCTAACGTGTTGCATCCCACGATAGCCTCGTGGCCCTTCGAAAGTTGGGGCACGGATATCATCGGGCCAATTGACCCTCCCTCCTCGAAGGGTCATCGCTTCATTTTAGCAGTGTTGAATCTAGTAATTAGGTTGTTAAGCCTAAGTAAATGTCCCACGGCTACCAAGAGGGGGGTGAATTGGTAGTTTTAAAAATTTTAAACCCTCTTAAAATTAAAGTTGAACCGAAATGAAATTCTCTTTTAAAGTTTGTAGAAAAATATTTTTCAACCACAGAGTTGTTAAAACTAAAATTTAAAATGCGGAAACGTAAAAGCAGTAAAGTAAATGACACCAGATTTATAGTGGTTCGGTCTATAACCAGACCTACATCCACTCCTCAGAGGCACCCTCTGAGTATTGCACTAATACCACAAAGTGACTCTCCTTTAGCACCCACAGCAAGGCGGAGAAGCCTATACAAAACCCTCTTTTCACCACTCCCCGGTGCGGCAGAGAACCGTCGTCCTTTTACACAAACCACAGTGCTGGCAGAGAACCGTCGTCCTTTTACACAAACCACAGTGCTGGCAGAGAACCGTCGTTCTTTCACACTCTCCTAGTGTGGGCAGAGAACCCTACGGCTGTTCACACTCTCCTAGTGTAGGCAGAGAACCTTCTTCCTTTTACACTCTCCTAGTGTAGGCAGAGAACCCACGTCTGTTCACACTCTCCAAGTGTCGGCAGAGAACCGGACCTTTTTGAATGATCTTCTCACAAGAACCTAGAAGAAAGAAAGAAAAGAGTGAAGAAATCCAATTTCACAAGTAGAGATTCTTACCTTAGCAATCCAAGTGAAGCCTTCTTGCTCCAATGGTAGGAATCCTCCTTTGAATGCTCTCTTCCACTCTCCCCTTGACTATTCTCTCAATAGGCACGAAGTTCAAGTGACAAAAAGATTGGGTGGCAGTCTAATTTGAAGTATTTATACAAAAGACAAGAAAAACCGCCCAAAAACTGCAAGTTTTCAATTCTGTACGCAGTGGATCGTCCGGTACGATCGTGGATCGTCCTGGACGATTTTACTTAAATGATCTGAAACGACCTTATTTGTATATGTGTACGAAATGACTTCGTACAGCTGATCGTCCTGTACGAACTAGGTTCGTCCAGTACGAACGGTTATTACAAGGTCGGTTCTAGAAACTGCTGAAAACTGTCCTAAGTCGGTTTATCGTTTGGACGAAAATATGTTCGTCTGGACGAAAATTTTCCAGAGAGCCGATCGTCCTGGACGATGATTTATTTCGTCTGGACGAAAATTTTCCAGAGCGCCCATCGCCGGGGACGATAATTTGGTTTCGTCTGGACGAAAATTTTCCAGAGAGCTGTTCGTCCGGTACGATATTTATTTTCGTCTGGACGAAAATTTTCCAGAGCGCCCATCGCCGGGGACGATATAAAAATTCGTCCTGGACGAATAGGACTTAGAAAAATTTTTCGAAGCAAGTTCCTATTCGTTCCAACTGCTCTATAGAAGATAACTGACAGATCGTCCAGTACGATATATATCGTCCTGTACGATCAGTATAGAATTTCAAGATCTCCTTAGTTTGTGTGTGTGAGATTTTATTCACTCAATTACAATCACTCCCTTTCAAAATTAATTCAAAGAAAAGACACTTCAAATAAATAAAATTTCTCATGTTGAATTTGATTTGAAGTTTTCGTAGTCTGGAGTCTGATTTTCCTGAAATGTTAGTACACACAAGAGCAAGTGCAAATCTTCTGAAATTGTTAGGAGATAACTATTCATTTGAACAATAATGTTTGGAATCATCAAAACTACATAAGTTGCACAAATATAAATCATTCAAATAGCAACTATTCAAACAATCTCCCCCTTTTTGATGATGGCAAAACAATTATTATTAGTATGGTTTCAAGTTAAGACAAAATCTCTTATCTCCTAAACTCCCCCTGAATTTATGAGTACATTAAAATAAGGAGGCATTAAAGAACAAAAATTTTTGTTTTTCTAAAATTTTAACAGAAAACACAAATCACAAACAAAACAAAAACACAAACACAAACATAATAATTTCTCCCCCTTTTTGACAGCAACAAAAAGTGAAGAAGAAAAAGACAAGAAATGTAAATAATAATATGAAATTCATTGTTAAAATTTAATCTAAATTGTGATTTGACATAGAGTATGCAATTTTAAACTAAAGATATTAGGTCAATCATAGAAATTCATAAAATTTATGAAATGATATAACATTGTAAGTAAGAAGAATTTATCAAAGACATGATTCAATTTAGACATTTTGATTATTGAAAATCATTACAAGTGAGATGTAAAAAAAAATTCTATATTTCAAAGTTCAATAGAATATAAATGAACATTAGATCAACTTGAATTAAGAGATTAAACGAATTTGGAAAGAAGAGAATTACCTCATGTGGTGCTTTGCACATCTTTTTCAAAGTTTTGGAGCACATTTTTGTGCATTTGTCTTTGGTTGGGCTTATTTTGTGCCACTTTTTCACTTTGCAAATTTTTGCGAATCCCTTTTGATTTTTGTACATTTGTACAATTTTCAAGAGTAATTTAACCAATTCTTTCCAAAATCTATAATCTAACATTTCAAATATTTCTAGGTGCATAAATATCATTTGAGCATAGAAATACAAAATAAGATAACATCAAAATTGCAATAACAATATTAAATTTTATGTAGTCTAAATGAATAGACATGAATTTAACAATTCTAAATACAACAAGTTATAGACAAATTATAAATTTAGAAAGTCTAGATTTTCTAATATAGATAATCTCACATTACAATCGAATTTGAGCACAATGTAGATTAAAAAAAATGAAATTCATAATGATTAGCCACATTTCAAAACAAAACTAGGACAAACAAACTTTCATTGATTAAAAAGAAAATTACATAAAAACATTGAACTTAAAAAAAATAACAACAAAACAAAAACTACACCAGACACACATAAAAAAAAACTTCTACTGTTCTGGAGGAGGAGGTGGAGGAATGCCGCCAAAGAGATTGAAGTAGGAGGCCATTAACATTACATTGGTATTTATTTCATGAACTTCATCTCTAATATTACCAATGTCATGTTGCTGCTGCGTAAGATGAGCATCAAATTGATCAAACCTTTGATCAATGTGAGTCTCTAGTCTATCAAATCTCTCAATCAGATTCTGGTAATCTGATTGAGAAGCAGAAGCTTGCACTCCTTCTTCTTCTTCTGAAGCACTATCATGTGCTTTTTCTTTTTCTTTTTCCTCCCTGAAGAGCAGTCTGAAAGATGCAACGTTGTAATAAACTGGCTCTTCATATTCCTCATCAGGATGGACTATATTGTACTTCTTCTCCAAAACATAAGTAATCAAGTGCCCTAAAGAAATATTCTTCTTCCTCTTCTGATTAGGATGTCCTATTTCTGAAAGCCCATAGATATGATCTAGGATGAGTTGGGCTTCATCAATAGGATGTCTTTTCATGATTAAAAAAGTTAGACAAGAAAGAAGAGGAGTAATGTTAATCCTATCACCAGCTTTAGGAATAATTGAGGATCTAAGGATATGCTGGATGATTCGGGCATCTTGGGTCATACCGGCCACTCTAGCAACATGATTGTCAATTCCATTTTCTCTAATTACCCTATTGATTTCATACCAATGGAAGACGTTTTCTGACATTAGTGTGTGAGCTCTATATCCTTCAGTCCTTAAGTTTAAAAATGCACCAAGGTCGTGCTTGGTGATCTCAACTTTTTTCTTAAAAACAAAAGAACTAATGATAGAGTGGTCAGGATTGAAACTCATGTTGGCTAGGAAGTAATGGTAGGTTTGCTTATTGTAGAGGTGAACAAGAGAGAGAATGAAATGAAATTGGGTTGAGGCAAAGAGGTGTAATACCCTAAATTTCAACTCCGTTTGGATAAGAATGCGAGACGGAGTGATTTTCGCAGAAGCAAAACGAGGAAAAGATTCCTCATTTGCTTTGGAAAGGAAGTTGTCTGGAGCATTCCTGTTGGGTTTCTTCACCAAAACTTTTTGTCTTTTGCTAGAGGAGGCCATAGTTGATTTGATGTAGAAAGGGATTGAAAAAGATGTTTGAAAGTGTGATTTTCAAGTTTGAAAGCCCTCATATTTAAAGAAAAACGATATGTTCGTCCTGGACGAAAATATTCGTCCTGGACGAAAAATTATCGTTCGTCTGGACGAAGTAATTTCGTACAGACGATCCAATTCGTCCAAAATGTAACGGCTTTTCGTATTCAACACAACTTACGATGCGTCCCTTCGTACAGGCTTTTTGACTTGACCGATCGTACATACGAAAATATTTCGTACAGACGATCAAAAAGCGTTTCGTTTTAATGACTCTTGAAAACCGTCCCCTACAATGAATCGACACATGTTCGTACATACGAAAAAAAATTTCGTACAGACGAAGTTCGTATTAAAAACTGTCTTATCCACTCAACCGCTGCATTCAATCGTCCCGACGTTTGAGAAAAAGAAAAAATCGTACTGGACGATCACAGATCGTACAGACGATCCAATAAAAAAACTGCTCTCAAAACGGTTTAAATTCGCGCAAACTGTTTCTTAACACATCGTCCTGTACGAAAAATTTCGTCCTGGACGATCTCCAAAAAAAAATTTTTGATTTTTAAATTTTTAAATTAACAAAAACAACAAAAATAATCAACAACACAGAAAACATAAGACAAAAACATAAATCAAAAACAATTCATACGAAAACACAAAATTACAAAATCACAAAAACAAAATACAACAAATATCAATGTTGCAAAGACATTTTGGTTAAGCATTCAAATCAATAACACCAAGCCTTGTTCTTAAAGTACTGAAGGTATCAAAGGCTAAAGGTTTTGTAAAAATGTCTGCAAGTTGATTTTCAGTTGAAACATGTATGAGTTCAATTTCTCCTTTGGATACATGATCCCTTATGAAATGATGCCTTATATCAATGTGTTTGGTTCTAGAATGTTGAATAGGATTTTTGGAAATGCAAATAGCACTAGTATTGTCACAATAAATTGGAATAGTGCCTATAGTTAATCCTAAGTCAATCAACTGTTGTTTTAACCAAAGTACTTGTGCCACACAACTTCCTAATGCAATGTATTCTGCTTCTGCAGTAGATAGTGCCACTGAATTTTGTTTTCTACTAGACCATGAAACTAATGAATTTCCAATGAATTGACATGTTCCAGAAGTGCTTTTCCTATCCACTCTACAGCCTGCAAAGTCAGAATCTGAGTAACCAATAATTTCAAATGAAGAGCTAAACTTAGGATACCAAATTCCTAAGTTTTGAGTTCCTAGTAGATATCTTAAAATCCTTTTCACTGCTGTCAAATGTGATTCTTTTGGATCTGATTGAAATCTAGCACATAAGCAAACACTAAACATAATATCTGGTCGGCTAGCAGTCAAGTAAAGTAAAGATCCAATTATCCCTCTAAATTTCTTTTGATCAACAGATTTTCCCTTAAGGTCTTTATCTAACTGAACTGAAGAACTCATTGGTGTACTAACAGGTTTAGCATTGTCCATTTCATATTTTTTGAGGATGTCCTTAATATATTTGGTTTGACTAAGAAAAGTACCTTCCTCAAGTTGCTTAATGCTAAATCCTAGAAAGTAATTTAAATCTCCCATTAGACTCATTTCAAATTCACTACTCATTGTTTTAGAAAAATCATCACAAAGATGTTTATTTGAAGATCCAAAGATGATGTCATCCACATAAATTTGAACAATAAGTATATCCTTTCCAATTTTCCTTAAAAAGAGAGTTGTATCCACACTTCCTTTTTCAAAAGATCTTTCAAGTAGGAAGGTGCTTAACCTCTCATACCAAGCCCTAGGTGCCTGTTTCAATCCATATAATGCCTTTTTTAATTTGAAAACATGATTTGGAAATTTAGAGTTTTCAAAACCTGGAGGTTGTTCTACAAAAACATCTTCTTCAATTACTCCATTTAAAAAGGCACTTTTGACATCCATTTGAAACAATTTAAAACCTTTAAAACAGGCAAAGGCTAGTAAAACCCTAATTGCTTCAAGTCTAGCTACAGGAGCAAAAGTTTCCTCAAAATCAATTCCTTCAATTTGATTATACCCCTTAGCTACTAATCTAGCCTTATTTCTAATGACTACTCCTGAGTCATTCATTTTATTCTTGAACACCCACTTGGTTCCAACAACACTTTGATCTTTTGGCCTTGTAGTTAGTTCCCAAACTTTATTTCTTACAAATTGATTCAACTCTTCTTGCATGGCCAATATCCAAAATTCATCTGAAAGTGCTTGATCAATGTTAGTGGGTTCAACAGTTGAAATAAAGGCTGAATGATTGACTTCCTTGTTTAATCCACGCCTAGTTCTAACACCCTCACTTGGTTCACCTATGATTAATTCCTTTGGGTGGTTTTTAGAAAATCTCAAATCTCTAGGCAAAGGGTCTTCTCTTTCTAAATTTTCTTCCACATTTTCTTCCAAATTTAATCTATCAATATTTTGGGAGTTTTCTTCAATTTCTTCTTCAACAACTTTTGGCTCTTCCAAGTTTCCATTTTCATCAAAAACAACATGTGTGGTTTCTTCAATAACTAAAGTTCTTTTGTTGAATACTCTATAAGATTTTCCAACACTTGAATATCCAACAAAAATTCCTTCATCTGATTTTGGATCAAATTTTCCTAAGGCAGATTTTCCATTATTATGTATGAACACCTTGCAACCAAATACATGCAAATGAGACAAATTTGGTGTTCTTCCTTTTAGCAATTCATAGGGTGTTTTATTCAAATTTGATCTCACATTCACCCTATTCAGAACATAGCATGCAGTGCTAACCGCCTCAGCCCAAAAATATCTAGGAAGTGAGTATTCTGCTAACATTGCTCGGGCGGCTTCTATTAATGTTCTGTTCTTTCTTTCAACTACTCCATTTTGTTGAGGAGTTCTAGGTGCAGAAAAATTGTGATCAATCCCATTTTCTTTACAGAAATCTTCAAATCTTTCATTTTCAAATTCTCCTCCATGATCACTTTGTATAGAAATTATTTCACATCCTAGTTTTCTTTGTATCCAAGTTGAAAAATTTCTGAATTCCTCAAATGATTCACTCTTATGAAAATGAAATTTAACCCAGGTGAATCTTGAAAAATCATCTACTATAACAAATCCATATACCTTTCCTCCTAGACTAACAGTGCTTACTGGTCCAAAAAGATCCATGTGTAGTATTTCTAAAGGTTTATTGGTCCTAAGATCTTTAATGGACTTAAAAGAGGACTTCACTTGTTTTCCTAATTGACATGCATCACACAAATGGTCCTTAGTAAAGTCTAGTTTAGGTATTCCTCTCACCAAATTCTTTTGGGTAATTTTTCTAAGATTTTTCATACTAGAATGACAAAGTCTCCTATGCCAAAGCCATGATTCATCAGAAACAGTTTTCAAACAAAAAGCAGTAGGAGATCGAATATAATTTAAATCTAGCATGTAAACATTGTTCTCCCTTTTTCCATTTAAAACAATTTTCCCATTTAGGCTAATTATGCAGCTAGTAGGTAAAAATTTTACATTATAGCCCTTATCACATAGCTGACTTATGCTAAGCAAATTATGTTTTAAGCCTTCAACTAATAAAACATTGTCTATAAAAAAGTTTTTCAAGTTTCCAATCATACCTGATCCAACCACTTTCTTTGTGGTATTATCTCCAAGTGTAACCTTGCCTCCACTCCTGGCTTCCAGCGTTATGAATTGAGCAGTATCTCCAGTCATGTGCTTAGAACATCCGCTGTCCAGGTACCATATACTCTCACGAGGTCTTGTGTGAGAGTATCCCTGCAAAATTCTCAAATGTTAGACCTGGGAACCCAAACTAGTTTGGGTTCACCTTTACGAAATTTATAATCAGATGCATGTGTGATATGTCTAGGTTTATGCATCTTAATTCTCCACACCAAATTAGATTTAACCTTTAAAGTGCAGGTGTGAGATATATGTCCCAAAAATCCACAATTGTTACATTTAACATTAGGAAAAATATTCCTATGTTTTCTCTCATATGATTGTCTTCTAAGGGATTTCATGAATTTAGGATAATATTTAGGATTTGTAAAATCTTCAAGTTTAGGGGGGTTCCTATTATCCTCGAGAGCTCTTATAGTAAGTTTGTAAAATGAATTCATTTCCTCCAAGATTCGATTTGTATAATTACTCTATATGTCTTGTGCTCAGATTCATCCTTAAATTTCTCAAATTCTTTTTCAAGTTCAGCATAGGATGATTTTAAATTCTCAAAATTTTTATTCAAGTCATCATATTCATCAAGTAGTTTCATGTGGTTGCTATCAATTAAAGCATGATCTTTCCTAAGGATTTCGTGTTCCTTATTAAGCTCTTCCAATTCTAAGACTAAACTAGCATGCATCTTTTTCGTTTTCCTATATGCATCATGCATGTGTTCAGAAACTTCAAACAATTCATTATAAGTTAAATCACATACCTCTTCTTGATCTGATTGTTCAGCTTTATCTGCCATCAAGCAAAGGTTGGTGACTTCTTCTTCTTTTTCAGTCTCAAATGAGTCTGAAGCTGAGTCCGCCCAAAAAGCCTTTTGAAACTTCTTCTTGCCCTTCTTTACCATTGGTTTCTCCTCTACCTTCTCCTTGCTAGGAGAGGCTTTGAGTTTTGGACAGTCAGTCTTTATATGACCTGGTTTCCTGCATTCATAACAAATACTTCATTAGAAACCTTGCCATTTCTATTATACTTACCTCTATTCCATTGCTGGCGTCTCTTCTGCTTCCTCTTTAAAAAGCTTTTGAATTGTCTAGTCATCAGTGCTATATCATCTTCATCCTCAGGTTGTGAGTGTTCACTTTCTGACTCTTCCACATTTAGTGCAATATTCTTGTCCTTTCTTGGTTCACCTGCATCAATCTTTCTTTGACTTACTCCTTGCTCGTAAGCAATGAGTGAACCAAGAAGATTGTCAATAGAATAAATGTTCAGATCTTTTGACTCTGTAATTGCAGTAATTTTAGCATCGTATGCAGTAGGTAAACAACGAAGAATCTTATTAACCATTTCAGCATTAGTTAATTCCCTACCAAGAGCATGCAAAGAGGTGACAATTTGAGTGAATCTTGTGTACATGTCAGATATAGATTCATTAGGTTTCATTCGAAATAGTTCGTAGTCATGTAACAAGATATTGAGCCTTGATTGCTTAACCTCATTTGTCCCTTCATAAGTAATACAAAGTCTATCCCATATGTCTTTTCCGCTTTTACAAGTGGAAACTCGCATGTAGTCTTCAGATTTTAAAGCACAAAAGAAACTATTTAAACATTTCGCATTTAATTGTGCTAAGTCACGTTCTTCTATAGTCCAATCTGCATAGGGTGTATCTACCCTAATTCCATCAACTAATCTAGTTGGTTTTGTGTAACCTTCCTGGACTAACATCCACATGCGATAATCAAGTGACTGTAAGAAAGTAGACATGCGTGTTTTCCAAAAATCAAAAGGAATATTGTCAAACAGTGGAGGTCTAGTGATAGAGTAACCCTCAGGTGTGTTTCGGTTTCCAAATGTAGCCATCTATGTTAATCAAAAAGTAGTTCAAACTTATGATTTTGAAACTACGCTCTGATACCACTTGTTGAATCTAGTAATTAGATTGTTAAGCCTAAGTAAATGTCCCACGGCTACCAAGAGGGGGGTGAATTGGTAGTTTTAAAAATTTTAAACCCTCTTAAAATTAAAGTTGAACCGAAATGAAATTCTCTTTTAAAGTTTGTAGAAAAATATTTTTCAACCACAGAGTTGTTAAAACTAAAATTTAAAATGCGGAAACGTAAAAGCAGTAAAGTAAATGACACCAGATTTATAGTGGTTCGGTCTATAACCAGACCTACATCCACTCCTCACAGGCACCCTCTGAGTATTGCACTAATACCACAAAGTGACTCTCCTTTAGCACCCACAGCAAGGCGGAGAAGCCTATACAAAACCCTCTTTTCACCACTCCCCGGTGCGGCAGAGAACCGTCGTCCTTTTACACAAACCACAGTGCTGGCAGAGAACCGTCGTCCTTTTACACAAACCACAGTGCTGGCAGAGAACCGTCGTTCTTTCACACTCTCCTAGTGTGGGCAGAGAACCCTACGGCTGTTCACACTCTCCTAGTGTAGGCAGAGAACCTTCTTCCTTTTACACTCTCCTAGTGTAGGCAGAGAACCCACGTCTGTTCACACTCTCCAAGTGTCGGCAGAGAACCGGACCTTTTTGAATGATCTTCTCACAAGAACCTAGAAGAAAGAAAGAAAAGAGTGAAGAAATCCAATTTCACAAGTAGAGATTCTTACCTTAGCAATCCAAGTGAAGCCTTCTTGCTCCAATGGTAGGAATCCTCCTTTGAATGCTCTCTTCCACTCTCCCCTTGACTATTCTCTCAATAGGCACGAAGTTCAAGTGACAAAAAGATTGGGTGGCAGTCTAATTTGAAGTATTTATACAAAAGACAAGAAAAACCGCCCAAAAACTGCAAGTTTTCAATTCTGTACGCAGTGGATCGTCCGGTACGATCGTGGATCGTCCTGGACGATTTTACTTAAATGATCTGAAACGACCTTATTTGTATATGTGTACGAAATGACTTCGTACAGCTGATCGTCCTGTACGAACTAGGTTCGTCCAGTACGAACGGTTATTACAAGGTCGGTTCTAGAAACTGCTGAAAACTGTCCTAAGTCGGTTTATCGTTTGGACGAAAATATGTTCGTCTGGACGAAAATTTTCCAGAGAGCCGATCGTCCTGGACGATGATTTATTTCGTCTGGACGAAAATTTTCCAGAGCGCCCATCGCCGGGGACGATAATTTGGTTTCGTCTGGACAAAAATTTTCCAGAGAGCTGTTCGTCCGGTACGATATTTATTTTCGTCTGGACGAAAATTTTCCAGAGCGCCCATCGCCGGGGACGATATAAAAATTCGTCCTGGACGAATAGGACTTAGAAAAATTTTTCGAAGCAAGTTCCTATTCGTTCCAACTGCTCTATAGGAGATAACTGACAGATCGTCCAGTACGATATATATCGTCCTGTACGATCAGTATAGAATTTCAAGATCTCCTTAGTTTGTGTGTGTGAGATTTTATTCACTCAATTACAATC
Source organism: Dendrobium huoshanense (assembly GCA_016618105.1). NCBI lineage: Eukaryota > Viridiplantae > Streptophyta > Magnoliopsida > Asparagales > Orchidaceae > Dendrobium > Dendrobium huoshanense. Next base: position 51,854,237 of record CM028358.1, read on the forward strand.
ACTCCCTTTCAAAATTAATTCAAAGAAAAGACACTTCAAATAAATAAAATTTCTCATGTTGAATTTGATTTGAAGTTTTCGTAGTCTGGAGTCTGATTTTCCTGAAATGTTAGTACACACAAGAGCAAGTGCAAATCTTCTGAAATTGTTAGGAGATAACTATTCATTTGAACAATAATGTTTGGAATCATCAAAACTACATAAGTTGCACAAATATAAATCATTCAAATAGCAACTATTCAAACAAGCAGCGACTGACTACTTTTCAAAGTGGACAGAAGCAGTCCCACTGAGAAATGTAACATCACACCATGTAATGAAATTCTTTTGTGACCATATCGTATATAGATTCGGCGTTCCGCGCAGAATCATATCCGATAATGGGTCCGCTTTCAAGTCTACAAAGATCAACAATTTTGCGAATCGTCATGGTATTGATTGGAGATATTCAACAATCTATTATCCACGGGCTAATGGATTGGCTGAAGCCTTCAATAAAACTTTTGTTCAAATCATCAAAAAGACCCTCGATGATAATAAACGACAGTGGGATGAGAGGTTGGTGGAGGCTTTGTGGGCCTATAGGACCACTTACCGAACCCCGACCCAATCCACACTGTTTGCACTAGTGTATGGATCTGAGGCCGTACTCCCTCTTGAAGTTCAAATCCCTTCGCTCAGAATCGCAATTCAGAACCAGATTATAACTCAACAAAATGCACAACTCCGTCTAGAAGAACTTGAAAGCCTCGAAGGATGTCGTCTTCAGGCTCAGCAAAACTTAGAGTTGTACAAAGCCCGAATGATTCAAGCTCACGATACGTTAGTGCGACCTAGAACCTTCCAAGTAGGCGACTTGGTCTTGGTTCTTCGGAGGCCTATCTTAGCGCACCGAAAACTCGGTGGAAAGTTTGAACCAACTTGGGAAGGACCCTTCGTAGTGGAAACAACCTACGAAGGAGGCTCGTATCAGCTAGTGGATTGTAAAGGAAATCACCCAATGCTTCCTGTAAACGGGCGTTTCCTTAAGAAATACTATGCTTGATGCAGCTCGAATTTTCAATCAATAAAATCTTCAAGTTTCAATCAATTTTGTTCAATTGTCTACAAATCTTTTTATAATTTAATACCTTTTTTTTTAGGCTAAGAAATATTTCTTCAGGTCTTCTTGTCTTAACTTCAAGCCTTTTAGTGGTGGAGTACGCCCGTTCGTGGCACCACCCTAAAATTCAAATTTTAATCTTGACCTTATATAGAGCAAGTTTCCCTATATACGATCTTTCAAACCTGATCACTTATGTAAAGTAAGTTTCCTTTACATATGATCAATCCAGACCCGATCATCCGTAGAGCAAGTTTCCTCTACTCATGAGCATCTTAATCTTGATCTTATATTGAGCAAGTTTCCTCTATATACGATCTTTCAAACCTGATCACTTATGTAAAGCAAGTTTCCTTTACATATGATCAATCCAGACCCGATCATCCGTAGAGCAAGTTTCCTCTACTCATGATCATCTTAATCTTGATCTTATATAGAGCAAGTTTCCTCTATATACGATCTTTCAAACCTGATCACTTATGTAAAGCAAGTTTCCTTTACATATGATCAATCCCGACCCGATCATCCGTAGAGCAAGTTTCCTCTACTCATGATCATCTTAATCTTGATCTTATATAGAGCAAGTTTCCTCTATATACGATCTTTCAAATCTGATCTCTTATGTAAAGCAAGTTTCCTTTACATATGATCAATCCTGACCCGATCATCCGTAGAGCAAGTTTCCTCTACCAATGATCATTCCAGATCCCGATCTTATATGGAGCAAGTTTCCTCTATGTACGATCTTTCAAACCTGATCCCCTGTGTAAAGCAAGTTTCCTTTACATATGATCAATCCAGATCTGATCTGTTATGGGAAGTAATGCTTCCTTCCCACTAGATCTTTAATTTTCTCTCCTTAAGATTCGACTCGCTAGTGATAGAGTACGCCTTCCATGGCACTTTCCTAGTTCCAGATCAAACTCCGATTCTTCAGGGATGGATTTTCCTTCCCTTAGAATCAAAACTCCGGACTTGACCCTTTTCGGTCAACGCCAATATGTGCAATAGAACTTTGTTCTATTACACATATTGGGGGTCCATTTGTTGACCTCATTTTTGTATGAGGTCACCTGGGCCAATCTCGACCCCAGATCAATTCAATCTCCAGATCAATCCAGACTCTAGGAGCCTTCTAGACTTTAGATCCTAAGATCTACTCTAGACCCTAGGACTCTTCTAGATTCCAGACCTTAGGATCAATTTAGATCTCAAGTCAATCCAGACCTTAATTCAATTCAAATTCCAATCAAATCCAGATCAAATTCAAAAAAATCCAGACCCAAATCCAATGCTAAAAGGCCAAGTCCTAAAAGCCTTTTTTAGCAAATTTTCAAACACTTCAAAATCAATCAATTGACCTCCGATTCAGAGTCTGTCAGTTGCATACTGATGGGACATGTCTCTGGAGGAAACCCTCCAAATTTGAGCCCATTTTGAGGTCTCTAACCCCAGAAACTTAATCAAAATCCATAGGCTGCAAAACCTTCAAATATTTACGGCCTATGCCACTGGATCTGCCATCCAGTGGATTTTGACCTTAGAGCTCTCTTCAAAGCCTCTAATCACTTCCAGACCCTTAATTATGACTCACTGAACATTAAACTGCATTTTGGTTGATCCATTTTGGCCCCCAGTTGACCAGGGGTCAAAATGACCAAAATACCCCTATGGGGCTCAAATGGTGATTTCAAACCAAATGAACTCCGAATTGAACGCACCCACCTCCAGCAAGTTTCAAATATCAAACCAAACTTGTTGGACCCATTTCCAAGCTTTGGGTCAACCTGGTTGACCAAGTCAACCTAGTTGACCTAAGAGACCCTTTAAGGGTCCAAATAGGCCTTTTGACCCAAATGACCTCTCCAGGGCATGGAACCACTTCCATTGGTCTTGAAACGTCATTTGAAACCTGTTGGACCCATTTCCAAGCCCTGGGTCAACCTGGTTGACCAAGTCAACTCAGTTGACCCAAATGACCCCTTAAGGGTCCAAATGGGTGTTTTGGCCCAAATGACCTCCCCATGCCATGGAACCACTTCCATTAGTCTTGAAATGTCATTTGAAACCTGTCGAACCCATTTCCAGACTCTGAACCCAGTCGGTTGACCAGGTCCAACCATGCTTTAAACTTTGGCCAATCAAACCCATTTTGGGTTGACTAAGTTAACTCTATGAGTTGGTCAAATCTTTTTCAAACCCCATATCAAATTCAAACCTTCAAACCCTTCCCTTGGCTTGGTTTATGATCCAACCTACTCAACCCCTAGGACCTCTAGGCTGCCACCTCAATAGTCAACATGGTCAATTGACCAGTCAACACATGGTCAACAAGCCTTTAAGTAGTCAAATCTTTTGGCCCAAGCCATTTCAACTCATTTGAACTCCCAATGACCCACCACCTCAGCTCTTGAACTCTTCCCCATGCCAAGTCAGCTGCCACCTCAGCACCCTTGACCTTTTGACCAGTCAATTTGGTCAACAACGGTTCATGGAGGAGTCCCATGGTCAAGCTCACATGTGAGCCTCCCTCCAACTGATCTAAGCAGCTGGTTTAGTTCCAAATGAGACCTAAAGCTCACTCAAAGCTCCCTAACCAAGTCCAGCCCTTGGTTTAGCCTCAAATGGAAATGGTCCCCCCCACCTCCCTAAAGTTGGCCAATGGTTGGAGGGCTTTACCCAGCCTCTCTCCCTGCCACCTGACGGTTTGGGACACTTGTCCCTTATCAGGGAGAGCCCCCTGATGCATCCCAGCCATCCATTTGGCTTGGGGATGTTTGAATAGGGCAAAAGGCTCAAATGAAGCCTCATTGCAAACCCTAGCTTCTCTCACCATCTCAAGTCTCCCCAGCCGAGCTCTCTGCTCATCAAACCTCTCAACCATTTCCTTTTCATTTCCCGAGCCAAAACCACCCGTCCAAAGCTGCCGCCGGCGAGGATTCCGGCCAACCGAAGCATTTCCAGTTCAAAGGCTTCTACCTCTCAATCGGCTGCATTTCAGGACGTGGATTCAACAGGAAAAATAAACGTGGACAGTCTACAAGCTCAGAGAATTCAAAAGCGGTCCAAACCGTCCATTAAATCAAGGTAAATCCTAAACCCTAGATCTAGGTACACTAGATTAAATAGCTTTCTAAAAAGCTCGTTTTAAGCCAAATAAAACATTCCCCAATATTTCTGTTCATATATTTAATCTATATTCAAAATTTTATTAAATTTGGTTGATTGAATCGAACAAACGAGCGAAAAAATAGATCCTAGGGCGTTTTTGCACCCTAGCCCAGGCGTACATGTTCTAGACCGTCGATCGCTTAATCGACGGTCCAGATCAAGCCTTTCCGCGGGTTTGATTCAACCGTGTATTCAAATCTTCGCTCGATTGGCTGTCCGACGAGATCTGGGCCATCCGTTCGTTTCCATGGGATTAACACCCCACGAGATCTGGACCTCTCAAGCACTTAAAAAATTATTTTAATAATATTTGTTTAAAAAATTATTCTATTTTAAAACTTATATCTTTATGTATAGATTTCTATATATATAAATATATATTTTAAAACTATTTTAAAATTATATTTATTTAAATCCTTGAACATTGAGAGGGCCATTGAAATTTTAAACATAGGTTGAGTGATTGAATAGAAATATTTGGGGAATGATTAGTGAGTGATTACGTTCTAATCATTCACTAATCAAAATTTTGTTACCTTAATTATTATCAATATTTGCATACTTAGGTTGTGCACACACTTGCACCTAGCCTAGGCTCTCCTAGATCTAGGAATTGACTATGCTTATGTGTATGTACATCTATGTGTGTGTAGGGTTAGTTAAAACAATTGATTTGAACCCATTAAACCTAGTGTCATTAAGGACAAAAATTAAGGACATTTAATTAGAAAACTTAAATTAAGTTTAGAAATTAGGATACACTTCCTTTCAACTCAAAACTTTACACACTTTAACTTAGTGACACCCTTAGTTCATAGGAAAATCCCTACTGAATTTTGAGTTCATTAAACCCCTTAATTAACTTAATTAAGATTAAACCCTAATTAAGCTTTAAAACCTTCCGGAAAATGTAATAAATCCATTTTAAACCCAAAAATTATGTTTAACCCCTCTAACTGACCATAATTAAACCCTTAACAAATGAAAATTAAAATCAAAATTATTGGACAGCAATTTGAACCTTAATCTAATTTTAAGTGAAAATCAATATTTAATTCATTTAATTAATTAAAAAATATTAAAATTTCCAAAAATTTCCCAAACACTTGGGAATCTCTCCTTAGGTCATTTCCGACCTTTGGAGTTGATTTCAAGGAGTTTGGGACTCATTTGGAGAAAAATCACAAAATGGCCCTCTATTTAAGTAATTTCAAGAAATTCAATAATTACCTTAAACTTCAAATATTCATAACTAATTCCAGAAAAATCAAAATCACCCAAACTCACTTGCATTCAACTCCTAATAAGCCCTAATATTTATTAAAAATGTTAAACTCCAGAAATCTGTAGTATTTCAAAAAGTCAACAAATTGGTCAAACCGTAGTTAAAACTAGTTCAAAACTTCAAACCTTCGTAATAAAATGTAGAAAAATCCGATTTCAACGTACTTACCTTCTAACTGATCATAGTAAGACCTAGTATTTTAATAAAATAGAAACATTCCAGAATTTGAACTTAATCAGAAAGTCAATTTTCAACCCCTTTAATTAAGTGATTAAAATATTCCAAAAATTCATAAAATTCAAAATTATTCCAAAATTCCAGAAAATGTTAACTTAATGTTTAAAACATTCAACAAACCTTTTAAAACACAACAATCATCCTAAAGATGAAGTTTATTGGCTGGACTACTCCGGGCTGCGGGGCTAAGTGTCCTAAGGAGGCTAGTTCCTCGAGCCTGGTGGCACAACACCACGAATGGAATCCAAGGGGTGTTAAACCTTAAAAATAGATTAATTATTAATTTTCTAACCTTTTAAAACTTCTAATTTAACTACATTAATTTGGTTTATCGGCTGGACTACTCCGGGCTGCGGGGCTAAGTGTCCTAAGGAGGCTGGTTCCTCGAGCCTGGTGGCACAACGCCACGAATCGATTAATGGCAAACTTAAATTAATTAATTTTGAAAATCAGCGACCCAACATTTCTAATAAAAATTCATTAATTCTTAAGCCTTAATCAACATAAAATACTTAATTATATCGGGTACCACTGGGTAACCCAGGCCTACGAGGCTATTAACTTAGCCCCAAGGAAGGTGAAATAAACTTCATGGCCTCAGTGTGAAACAAAGGTGGTATCCAATAAATAATTAAATAAATCTTAAAATTAATCTCAAGCCATTAATATTTGAATTCAAACTTAAATCCTTTAAGCCTTCCAACCAATCGAACTTTAGACAACTTTAACTAATAATCCTAATTAGGACACATCAAAACCACACGACCTACCTCACACACTTTAGATGGTTTGCTAGGATCACCGACTCTAGTTTTAGGATAGGCCGGTGTTTTACTTTCTACAGTTGTGTGCCGAGTTTTTGAGCTTTTACTGCATGTTGTTTGCTAGTGTAGAATTGATGTGTTTATTTACTTACTTCCTGCATTCTGTGATTGATTTTACGTTAGATTTACCCCTAGGTTAGGAGCGAATTATACTTGTGCAATCTTATGCAGGTGGCCATGCTCATACAAGGAGCTAAAAATTAAAGGGGGCAGTTAATAAAAATATATACTCTTTGCACAGGTACCTGCCGCGCTTAAGACCCCCTTTGAATAAAAGAGCATGGCCAAGTGTGGCTAAAAAATTGCATTTCAAATTTTCATATTATAACTGCTTGGGATTGAATATATAACTGTTGATTATTAGGATAACCTTGCAGGATCGAGTCTAGATTTTTCTTATTTCCCTCAATGTAAATTTAATTCAGTTAAGGTTGTAATTCTTTAAAATGTTTTGAGATTGGGATATCAATATCCTATTTGAATTCCAAAGAGGTGAAGACATCCCTAAAGGGGAGAGTCTTCTTCCATTTGGAATTCAAATTAGGATACTTTGCAAGTATCCAAAGAGGAAAGATAACGCCTCGATCAAGAGGGAGTTTCTTTCCATTTGGATATCCTGAACCGACGAATCGAGATGTTCGTGAGAAGATCAAGGATTGGACAACGAGAAGAATCCCAAGTCTCAAAATCATTTGATTTAGGATTAGAAATCCGGGTTGTAGTCAGTGGTGCCCGGCCACTTTAATTCCTTGTAATTTTTGAGATGTAATAATGAGTGGCACTTGCCATATGGACATTCAATTTGATATATTTAATTGATTTGTTTAATTGATTGCGCATTAGAACTCCTGCTTTTCTAGTCTTTTTATTTGCATACCGCGTTTGATTTTAGCCTGGAATTCGAATTTAGGCTCTTAGGGGTCTGTCAAAAAATTCTTCTACTTTAATTAAATAAAATTTTTAAGATAAGATAGAAACTCTAGACGGTCCTAAGAAGTAAGCTCGGACTCGCCGAGGGTTTTTCATGCATCCATATTGTACCTTCTCAACCTTGTTAGGCATCTCCCCGCCTGCAGGTTCTGGCAGACCACCTGGCCTATGAGGGTGCCGATCTGTCAAGGGGATGTTATGCAATCTCTAGGGAAAAACCTATTTTCTAAGCCAAAATTTTTAAACTTCTACATACAGATTTTGCATTCAATCGAGTCAATTAGCATGCATCGCATTAGCAACAAATTTAAAAGAGTCTAATATTTAATTGCATTACTTAGACATCGAATACCCAACATGAGTTTAAGGGGCCAATTAGAATCCGCTCTAGATGTCGGCCCCGTTCTCAAAAACATATCTTAAATAACGTCCCTATCACTCTACATAAAAAGACCGGATTCATATTTTAAAATCGTTTAGGTGGTTTAGCTGGCTCCCCAATCCAGGCCGGGGTAAGACCAGATTTGCATTGCATTAGCTAGGTTCGGGGCGCTAATTTTTAGTGCCTAATTTAGACTTAGGTTCTGAGGCTGGCTTGGGCCATAAGACCTCAATTTTCGGGAATCGAATCCCAAATTTCTAATAAAATTGATCACTTAAACATTAAATCACTTTCAATCAAATTTAAGCCCAACATTTAGGATAGGCTGGAGTGTTTCTGAAGTGATTCAGAATCTCAAAACACTCCCTACTCCTCTTCCTTTGACTCTGAAAATAAGTGCTCAACATTGAACCAATCCCGATTGAAAATTCCTACCCTTTTCCTCCTTTGATATCGATCTTTGAAATTCTTAAATAAAATTTATACCGCTATTTTAATCGAGAGTTTTCGTAGGAAATTTCGATTTCCTATGATGTAATTAACTACGAGGGCTTGCGCTCGTAGGAGATTTAGAAACCCAGAACTTATTTTCAAAATCAATTTTTCAAAACCTTTGATTAATTATCTTTGGGAAAATTCAAATTTCAACGATCGTTAACTCTATTTTCAAACGATCAATAGCGATTGATAATTTCTTCCCTCGGAGAGATATATCAATTTTTATTGTGATTTTGATTATGAAATCAACGATCTCTTATCCGAATTATTATAGTTAAACGATCGATTGAATGTCATTTTGATCTTTCGAGATCATATGTCATTTCCCCTTGAGTTTGACTACGATAATTCAGATGAATTTAAAATTCTAAAATTTGAACCTATTAGGGAACGATATGATCATCTCTCGAGGCGATATATTGTTCATAATGATGTGTTCAATTTTAAAATTCAAAATTTAATCTTCCCAAAGATAATTAAATATTTTCAAGACTATATATACTTAAATAATTTTTTTTAATCAAAACAATGGTGTCATCAATCGAATCATATAGTCAAGAATTATCCTACTTTGGGTCAAAAACTAACAGGAGAATCAAAGATAAACATTGAATCTCAGAGCAATGTTAGAAGATCAAGAACAGTGGAATAGCTGCTTCCACTCCAGGATCAAGTCAAAGCCAATAGAATACTCTGCCTAGAGTATATGCATTAACTCAGAAAGATGCTAAGGATTCACCTAAAGTGATTACAGGTGATAAAAATGAGAAGTGAATGAATATGTATTATGAAAATAATATTAAAGAAATGGTATATATATATATTCTTTATGTTTGTAATTTTATAGGTATGATCATGATGCAAGGAAAGCCTGTACGGATCCTTTTTAATACAGGAGCTTCACACATTCATTTCAGAAGAATTTGTTAAAATAGTTGGGCTAAATATTTATGAGACAAATGTAATTTTGGAAGTTCTAATGCCAAATGGATCAATTATGAATGTAAAAGGTGTATGTAAAGTGACTTTCAAAATGAATGAAAGAGAGTTTGAAGCCTCAATGAATGTTTTACTATTACAAGAGTTTGGTATGATATTGGGAATGTATTAGTTATTAAGGTACTTTGTGATTATTGACTGCAACAAGAAAATTGTAAAGTTTAATTTTACTGGGGAAGGAGAGTTGAAATTTTTTGGTGAGAGAGGAATTTCTTCAATGATAATTACTTATTTGAAAGCATATAAATTTATATCTAAGGGATGTCAGTGTTTTCTTGCTCAAGTAAAGGATATAAATAAGGAAGTCAAAGAGTTAAAAGATATACCTGTAGTCAGAGAGTATCCAAAAGTAATTTTGGATGATTTGCCAGGATTACCACCAAAAAGGGAGATAGAATTCACTATCAATTTGATATTGGGTTCAGAACTAGTGGCAAGGGCACCTTACAGGATGACAGTCAAAGAGTTACAAGAGCTGAAAAACTAATTGTAGGAATTGCCAGATAAGGGGTTTATCAGGCCAAGTTTCTCACCATGGGGAGCTACAATATTGTTTGTAAAGAAGAAAGATGGGAGCTTCAGAATGTGCATAGATTACAGGGAATTGAATAAGCTTACTATTAAGAATAAGTATCCTTTGCCCATAATAGATGATCTTTTTAATCAACTGGAAGGAGCTACAGTTTTCTCTAAGATAGATTTGAGATCTGGATACCATCAATTATGAATTAAAGAGGAAGATATAGCAAAGACAGCTTTCATAACCAGATATAACCATTATGAATTTGTAGTAATGCCATTTGGGGTGACAAATGCACCAGCTATATTTATGGATTTGATGAACATAGTTTTTAAGCTATTTCTAGACATATTTATAATTGTCTTTATTGATGACATTCTGATTTATTCAAGAGATGAAGAAAGTTGTTTCGATCATTTGCAAGCAGTGTTGCAAATATTAAATGAGGACAAGTTATATGCCAAATTTTCAAAGTGTGAATTTTGGTTGAGCAGTGTAAATTTTCTAGGGCATGTGATTAGTGGTGAAGGAATTTTAGTTGATCAGAATAAAATTCAAGTCCTATATGTATGTATGTATATGTATGTATATATATATATATATATATATATATATATATATATATATATATATATATATATATATATATATATATATATATATATATATATATATATAATTGATTGAAATGGATGAAGGAAAGTTAAGAATTGATAGGACACATATTAATAATTATAAAGGTAATATAAATAAAGAATATTAATTTTGTTTATTTAAATAGTTACCCACTGAGTTTACTTAGTAAACTCAACTCACGAGTTTAAATGTTGTAGGTAAGTTCCTAAAGAAGAAATGACTGAAAGAGAAGAACATATTTACAGAAGATGACGTGCAAATGACAACTGGTAATTTATATTTTGTGTTTAGTGGCTCTTTAGCACGAATGAAGTAGTATAATATTTAATGAATTTTATCATCTGACTTTTCGTACCTGCCTCTTTAGATCGAGCATCTGGGTTGGGTCATGACAAGGACTCTTCCTAAACTCAAGATCATACTTGAACCCAGATCAGTCTAGCCTCCAGACCAATCTAGATTCAATGATCTTCTTGGACTTAAGACCCTAGGACTTACTCTAGACCCTAGGATTCTTCCAGATCAATTCAGACCTTATGATCTATCAAGAACCTAGGATACTTCTAGACTCCAGACCCTAGGATCTATCTAAATCCTAGGATTCTTCCAGATCAATCCTGACCTCAGGACCTTGCCAGACCCTACGATTCTTTCAAACTCCATGATCTTCTTAGGCCTTAGGATCCACCTAGTCCTTAGATCAATCTAGATCTCAAATCAATCTAGATTTCAAACATATTCAAACCTTAAATCAACCTTGACCTCAAGCCAACCAAGACCTTAATTTAATTCAAACTCCAATTAAATCAAGACTTCAAATCTACCCAGACTTTGAACTTTTCCTAATTCAAACTCCAATCTAAACCTTGATCCTACCTTTGATCTAGTTCAACTATATCCTATCACTTATGATCATCCAAATTATCATATATGATATAGATAATTCAAATCCAATCATCCAAACTCAAATCCTAATTCAAACTTAGAAATCCAGCCTGAAATCCAAGGCTAAAGGCTTAGGTTATGAAAGCCTTTTTAGTGAATTTTTAAACCTTTCAAACCCCAATCAAATAAACCTAGGATTTAGATTCTATCAATTTCATATTGATAGGACATGTCTATAGAGGCAACACACCAAATTTGAGCTAATTTTGAGTTCTTTATCCCCAGAAATTGAATTGAAATCCAAAGGCCGTAAAACCTTCAAATATTTTTGGCCTATGCTACTAAACTTGCTACCCAGTGGATCCTGACCTTGGAGCCTTCTCCTAACCCTCTAATCACTTCCAAGCCCTTAATCCTAATTTGTTAAGCATTAAAATGCATTTTGGTGGACCCACTTGGACCCCCAATTGACCAAGGGTCAAAATGACCAAAGTTACCCTTTAGGGCAATTTTGGAATTTTCCATAGACTTCAATATATCCTTTTCAAATTAAGCCCTAGAACTTCTCTAATGAATCCTAATCACTATTAGGAGCACATTAGAATCAAGCCTAGACCTTGGTTAAGCCTAGTTGACCAGGTCACCCTTTTAACCAAAATACCCGGCCCCTTAAGGATGTGAATAATTATTTCAAACCAATTGAACTCCAAATTGCTTGGAACCACTTCCAGTAATTATCAAATATCAAGCCAAATTAGTTGGATCAAATCCTAGTCTCTGGGTCAACCTATTTTGACTTATTAAGCCCTTTAGGGGTCTAAATGGTCATGTTCACCAAATGACCTCCCTAGACTCTAAAATCACCTCCACCAGACTCCAAATATCCAATCAAACCCATTGAGCTTAAACCTAAGTCATGAGTCAACCTAGGTTGACCTAATGATCCCTTAAGGTTCTAAATGGGTTAGTCCAACCCATTTAATCAAATCAAGCCCTTTAAACTCTCAAGCCCACTTCGATGATTGATCTTATCATATATAAATCATTGGGAGTCAAATTATATAGGTCATGGATTTTATCAAGCCTTATATTTAATATATACATTTACTCAAAATCTAGCCTCAATGCTTTTAAAATCCTTGAATTTAGTCCATTTCATACTTCAGATATTTTTTAGCGTGCCATGAGCCAAGTCAGGTCAATTTGACCAAGTCAACTTGCTCTAGCTTGGTTAAAGTCCAACATACACATGTATAATTCATCCAAACTTCAAACAAACTCTTATATTCAATCTTTGCATGTTTAGGTTGCACACACTCGCACTTAGCTTAGGCTCTCTTATATTTAGGAGTTGTGTGTGGTTGTGCATTTACATGTTTGTACAAGGTTAGTGACGTTGATTCAAGTCCACTTAACCTAGTGGCATCATTAAGGATAATAATTAAAGATCTATCTCAAAAACTTAGAATAATTTTAAAGATTAGGATATACATCCTCTTGACTTAAAACTTTAAACACTCGAACTTAGTGACACATACAACCCATAGAAAAATATTAACTGATTTTAAAAATCATTAAGATAATTAATTAATTAATTCTTTAATTAAATAAAAACATTCTAAAAATTATAATAAATCAAATTTAAGTTCAAAAATTACAAATAATATCTCAAACTGACCAAAACTAAAATCCTAACTTGAAAAAAATAAAATTCCTTTGATTTGATAGAAAATTTAAGCTTAATTTAATTTTAATTAAAAATTAATATTTAATTAATTTAATTAATTAAAAGTAATTAAAAAATCCTAAAAAATTTCAAATACTTAGGAATCTCTTTTTTAGGTTATTCCTGACCTTTGAAGTTAATTTTGAGGAGTTTCGAGTTCATTTCAATTCAAATCAATAAACAGGTCTTTAATTAAAATAATTTAAGAATTATATAAATTATCAAAAGTTTGAAAAATCATAACTAATTCTAAAAAAATCAAAATAAAGTAAACTCAAAGGCATTCAAATCAAAATAAGATCTAATATTTATCAAAAATATTTAAATTTAAAAAATTAGTCAAAATTAAAAAGTCAAGAATCCGATCAAACTTTAGTAAAAAGCAAGTCAAAACTTCAAATCTTTATAATAAAATATAGAAAAATCCAAATCTAACATACTTATAATCTAACTAATTGTATTAAGGCTTAATATTTTATAAAAATAGTAACTTTCTAGAATTTAAGTTTAATTAAAAAGTAAAATTTTGACCCTTTTAATTAAATATATTAAATAATTCAAATAATTCTAAAAAATTAAATAATTAATTTAAAAATCCAAAAAACCTTAATCAAACTTTAAAACCAGTAATCAATCAATTTTAATTAAAATACATCCACTTTTAAACCTTAAATCAAATCAAATCACTTAATCATATCGGTTACTACTAGGTAACTCAGGCGTACGAGGCTATTGACTTAGCCCCAATGAAGGTAAAATAAATTTTATGGCCTTAGTTTAACAAAGGTAGTAATTACCCAACTTTTAAAACACATCTTAAAATTAATTTTAAGTAAATAAGATTTAAACTTAAATTAAAATTTTCCTTAAGCCTCTCAACCAACTAGAATCTTAAACAACTTCAATTAAATATCATACATAGGACATAACCAAATCGCACAACCTTTTACACACACTCTAGATGGTTGGCTAGGACAATCAATCCAAGTTATAGGCTAGGCCAGTGTTTACTTTTCTACTATATAGCAGGTTTTTTAGTTTTTATTACATTTTGGTTGTTAATTTAGATTGATTGATTATTTACTTACTTTCTGCACTCTATGATGTGATTGATTGTACGTTAGATCTACCCCTATGTTTGGAATAATTTATACTAACTCAATCTTATGCAGGTGGTCATGCTCATACATGGCACTTATTAAAGGGGGCAAAAAAATAATTAAGCTTTTAAAGTTAATGCTGTTTTATGCAGGCGCTTCAGAAATTGATAAGCCCCATTTAATATTAAAAGAGCATGGCCAATTTTAGCTGTGATTTGAGCAATTTAATTTTGATAAATATAACTGCTTGAGATTTTAAATTTGATTATAATTACTTAGGATAACCATACATGTTAAGTTTGAGTCTAGAATTTTATATTTTAAAATGTAAATTTATTTAGCATTGAGTTGTACTTTCAAAAGTGACATTTGAGATGGGGTAGCAGCCAATTTGGAATCCAAAGAGGAAGGGACATCCATTAGGGGAGATTCCCTCCACATTTGGAGATCCAAATTAGGATGATTTCAAAATATCCAAAGAGAAAAGATAACATCTCTTTCGAAAGGGAGTTTCTTTTCATTTGGATATTCAATCTAAGGAGCCACATAAGGACAAAGAAGTGGATAACGAGAATACCCATTCTCAAAACCACTTGAGTCTTAAAGTAGAATCCGGATAGTTGTTAGTGGTGTCCGACCACTTTACTTTTCCTACAGACCCTGATTTGTAATATTAAGTGGCACTTGCCACATGTACTTTAAATTTAACATTAATTTAATTTGATTAATTTATTTATTGATTGATGTGTTGATTACGATATAGGATTGCCTGCTTTTAGTATTTTTTTGGCGATTCTTGCATGCTAATTTTAATTTAGCGTGGAATTTGATCGGAAGCTCGTGAGGGTATGAATAAACTATTTCTACTTTAATCAAAATTAAAATTTTTAAGATAACCTAGAAACTCTAACGAATTTAAGAAGTAAGTACGGGATTGTCGGGAGTTCTCATACATCCTTAACTGACCATACTCATGAAATAAAAAAGTAAAAAGAAAATAAAAATAGCAGACACTATTGAAAGGCATCATATTCTAGCCAAACTTGAGTCTTTATCACTCTTGAGCAGTGTATAATGTACCTAAAATGTTAGTATGCACAATGAAACAATATCCAATATATTATATGAAAAAGTTGAATCAATAATATTTGTTATCATTAAAATCACAAGCTAGGGATCCTGGATTATAACATATGTTCATTTATTTAAATAACTAAAAAATCAATAGAAATTAATCTTAGTGGAAATTTTATGACTGCTTTCTTCATTATGACTTTTAAACTATAGTGGAGCCTCTAGTAATTTATCCATGCTTTTTTAAGCTTAATAACGAACGTGTGGTAATCATTTGTAACATATACATGTATAGTTTCATCTATTTATAAGTAGAATGTTATTTCTTCTTTTTAAGTTTTGTTTAGAAGAAATGTACTTTGTTGTGTGTAAAGAGGTTAAAATCACTTAAGTCAGAGTTAAATCAATCTGTTGTAAAGAGGTTAAGCTTTCATATTATTATGTTAATTTTATTAATTTTTAATAATATTATTATTTATTTCGTCATTCGATTCGATCCCGATACTACTGGTCGAACTGTGAACCTCTCATCCTTCTAGTTCGCTGTTCAGTCCAATTTTCACATTCTTGAATTTAGCATAATAGAATTAAACATATAGTGCACTTAAACATCTCCTATATTAACACATCAGCATGACATGATATGCATATGTAGATATTAACACTAGAACATGTTTGACTTGCCACATGTATTATATTTCAGGGGATAACACTTTTATAATTTGCATGCATATTTAACATTTGTCATTTGAAAAATCGTTCAAAACAATTCTTAAAAATATGATTTTAAAGCTTTTAATGAACAGTAGCAAATGCTAGAAATGTCATATTCAACATTAAATACTCAGAAATTTTTATTAACAAAAAAATGGGGGAAAAATAATTTCTTAAGTTAAACTGACCAGAATGAGACATTCTATAATATATTAAAACTACAAGTGAAAATTTTCTAAAACTCATTTAAGTCATGCTTTTTTCCATAACTTTTCGAACAAAAAATTAAAATTGAAATTAGAAATGAGGTATTTGGAGCCTATCTCATGCTTCATAATTTCATTAACAGATCCGCCGAATGAATTTTTGCACTTTTGACTTCGAATTCATGTCTTTTTCTCTTTTTCATCTTCCTTCTTTCCTTCTCCAGCAAACTGAGACATGAAATGAGGAATTAGAAGTTGAATTTGGATATTTGTGTATAAAAACTAATTTTAGTGTTCAACATCACCACAGTCGAACGTTCAACATCACTGCGCTCGATCGGAATATTCTAGATGCTCCATAAAGAGAATTTATTGTTGCAGTGCTCCCACTTTAGCACTGCAGGATTCTCCTTCCCTCCAAAATGAGGGCTCCGCCACAACTTCATCTAGATAAATGCTATAGGGGTCCCAATGACTTTTTGACAATTAGGCTTTTTTTATTGTTTTCTAAAACTGAGTTTTAATAAAAAATAAAAAAATTGTACTAAAAATCCGTTTTAGACAACAATAAAAAAGCCGTCACTAACGAAGCCTTAATATTTCTTTTATTTTTAGACTTCAAAACTTCCTTATATTTATAATAACTTTGGATTAAAATAAACATAAATAGGTTATGAAATTATTACCAATTATGTAGCAAGAAAAGTGAAATGTCAAAATTCATTTAGGTTCGAGCTAGTTTTCTTTCTCTAATTGACACCACATAGACGGAGTAGTTGTAGATTTTTCATCCTTATGTTTTACGAGATAAAATTTTTATCATTAGTTCATCCAAATTCTAACGAATAAATATTCCCCATTAATTTCCACTGTAATCACCGGAGAAAAAATTCAGTTGCAAATTTGGATCAATCAAAACATATTTTCTTATATTATGTTTTTTAACTTAAAGTGAATTTAAATTATTTGTGAGAAATTCTTCTCCTGATTTTTTTTTTTAATTTTTTTTTATTCTTTTGTCATGATTTTATTTTGTTGGAACAGGGAAGTGAATGTTCATTTTCATCAATTGATTTGACTTGGTGACCATTAATTGGATCTAAGTCTTGCTTGCTAGTCGTTATTTCCACTATCCTAATAAGCTGGACTTTTCAAAACTTGGAATTCCAAACCATATCAAATACTTCTTTTCTTATTAGTCACTTAAAATTAGTCATGGTCGTCTTCTTCTTCAAAGTCTACCCTGGTCCTTAAGCGCGGTGATAAGCCTTTGGCTGAATACAATTGACCAGTATAGTCTTTTCGGTGGAATAGTCAAGTTCGGAAGCTGTCATAACGAATTAAATGCTGTTTAAAAACTGCATTTGCAAGATGGGCTTTGCTTCAGTTCACCCTTTTTGCAATGCCTTGGTACCATCTTCTCCTGCTTGGGATCTTCCCAATAGCATATGCCCTCTCCAATGACTGCCCTTCCCCCATGTGTGGAGATATGGAGATCAAATTCCCTTTTACTCTTGAAAGCAGCTCCAGTAGTAGTTGCAGGACAGCAGGAGCAAGTGCGAATCTGTCCTGCTCCTCCACCTACGAGACAATTATCACTCTCCCCTCTTCAGAATCTTACAGAGTAACATCTATTGACTATGATAATTATTATGGGATCTTTATTCAAGTTCTTCTATCAACTTCTTCGATTAATTGCCCATGGCGAAAAGGTATCCGAAAACTGCCTAACGTCAACGGCTCAATTTTCACTGTAGCTGTATCAGGTTTTGTTCTTCTGAACTGCACAACCAAGCTAAGTTGGAGAACTGGCTATGATAACGTAGTTGGGCCAATCTCTTGCCTCAGTGAACCAGGTTCTTTTGTTTATGCTCTTAGTAAATATGTGAGAATAGGCATACTTCCTTCTTCATGCATCGAAATATATACCGGCGAATTTCTTTCTGATTCTTTTGGTCAATCGATACAAGTTATAGCATCAAAGAGCCTGCAAGGAGAAACAGCTTCTTTGTATCCGAATGTAGTTGATAATATTCGGGCTTGTTATTCATGTTCAAGTCAAGGCAAAAAATGTGGATATAATATCCGAATGGATAAAAAATTTTGTTATTCAGAGGATTCTCACCATGGTGAGTTTATATCTATCTGAATCTTCTGTTTAATTTTTTTGCTTCGAGAGATGAATTGCATCTTTTCTTTTCTGTTCTTTTTTTTTTTTAAGGAATTAATATTATAAACTTCTTATTTTTTCTATAGTTTATTTATATGTTTAAGACAATCAACAGCCACATATCCTATATTTAGTTTAATGATAAAATTTTTAGGGGAAAAAAAAAAAAAGAAATCAAAGAGAAATCATGAAATCATTTATATATATATATGGCACCCAAGGAGAACCAATAATCATATAGGAATAGAAATTTTATTTTAACTAGATAAAACTTTCATGGAAAAACGTAATTAGCAATCATATTTAGAAGGTTACGGCAGAGATATTTTCATGCAAAATTCTCTCTTCTATCATAGCAAAGAAAAAGAAGTTCCAAACATGTTTAATTACTCTTATCTTCAAATTTATGTTACTTTTATTAATTTTGGCTTAACAAACTAATATTTTGTCCATGTATGTTTTTCCAAGGTTTACATCTGATCGTTGTAGATATTTGGAGCAATCACATAATTTTTTTTTTTCCAGTTTTGCTAGGACTTCCAACCTAAATTTCTTTTAAAAGGGTTATATGCCTGAAATTTTTGAATCGTGGTGCTTATAAATAGGAAAGTTGCACTAATGAATGTTAACATTTTCTTTCTTGCAGGCATTGCCATTGGTACATCACTTGTGATTTTTCTAATTGTAGCTCTCCTGGTTCTCTACTTTTTCAAAAAATATAGAAATGAAAAACAAAAGCACATAAAGGTGGAAAAATTTCTTGCAACCTACAAGTCCACAACACTAACTCGATACAATTTTGCTAATATTAAAAAAATGACAAAGAAATTTAAGCATAAGCTGGGTCAAGGAGGGTTTGGAAGTGTCTACAAAGGGGAGCTGACTAATGGAATTCCTGTAGCTGTTAAATTACTAGAAGCATCAAAATTCAATGGAGATGATTTTGTCAACGAAGTTGCCACAATAGGAAAAATTCACCATGTCAATGTAGTTCGTCTCTTGGGGTTCTGCTCAAATGGAACTAACAGAGCCCTTGTGTATGAGTTTATGCCAAATAACTCATTGGAAAAGTATATTTTCTTGGGTGAATCAGAGAAGAAACATGACTTTTTTACTATGGAGAAGTTGCATGAGATTGCAATTGGCATTGCCCAAGGGATCAATTATTTGCACCAAGGATGCAATCAAAGAATTGTTCACTTTGACATCAAACCCCATAATATTTTGTTAGATTATGACTTCAATCCAAAAATTTCAGATTTCGGCTTGGCCAAGCTATGCTCTAGAGATCAAAGCATTGTGACAATAAGTGCTGCAAGAGGCACCATGGGATACATAGCACCAGAGGTCTACTCTAGAAACTTTGGACCTGTCTCTCATAAATCTGATGTGTATAGTTATGGAATGCTTCTGTTAGAAATGATTGGAAGGAGGACAAATATTGATCCTACAATTGAGAACCTCAGTGAAATTTATTTTCCAGAGTGGATATATAACAAGTTGGTCCATAGTAATAGCTTGGGATTAGCTTTGGAAATGGAGGGAAATGAAGAAATTATAAAAAGGCTTGCCATAATAGCACTTTGGTGCATACAGTGGAATCCTGCAGAACGTCCATCAATGAGAAAAGTTGTTCAAATGCTCACAATGATCTTTCAAAGCTTGGAGATGCCCCCAACACCATTTGTTCCTTCTTCTGATCAATCAGACAATGTTTATGTCTCAAGAAATCATAAAAAAAAAAATTGGAGGTCCGCATCTCAACCAATTATGAGGAAATTTTGAAGGATTAATTAATTAGTTTCATATTTTGGTGCATTCAATTTGTCTTTGTTGTTATTTTAATTATTTTTTACTAAATGTGTTTTAAAACATTTTATTTTGATGAAGAAATTTATGTTGATTTCTCATGAATTTCTTATTGATGATATCAATCAAGTAATACATGTCAATATTCTATTTAGATAACATTAAGATACTGCATGATACAATCTGTTGGTTGCATGAGCTAATGAAGTGATATGCTTGCTCAAATGATAGCAAATATATGTTAGGTTGTACAATATTGAAATTAAGTTCTTGAAAGATTTTTTGGATGCAAGGATCTAATGCATTTTTTGATCTAATGCATGAATTGCTTAAATTTAAAGACTTAGGTTTGCTTGGAAAGGCCATAGTATTTTATAAAGGAAGTTGAAAATTTGTTGTGGGAGAAGTAAATTTTTTGAAAGTTATTATAAAAAGTAGATTCCTTGCAAGGAAATTTCTTCAAATTAACAAAAATATAGTATGCAAGTAGCAACTTTCACTATGTTCTAAAAAAATAAAGTGGTAAGAAGGTCACCACAAATAGACACTTAGCTTTGTTTTGAAGAGCTATTCAATTGCATTCATGTAGGGGTATAAGTGAGCCAAGCTAGTTCATTCGTTGACTATGGTTTCTTTGACCATCATTATATGTTTATTATAGTCTTTCCGACCACCATCACCTAACTACGGTCATTTCTGTTGCAGCCCAGGAATCAAGATTGAGCTTGTTATTTTGATGATAATAAAACCAATTATTGTGCTAATAATTTTATTGTTTCTACTAGCATATCTTGGATATTTTTATTTACTTATTCTAGTGTTTACTAACATTTCAGGAAAATCATATTCAAAATTGTTGAAGACTTCAAGATAGAGTAGAATAGGGTTTCATGTAATAGAGTTAGTATATCTCTATTTTTATTTATTAAGTGTGAGCAAATAAGATTGTAATTGGGTAACTGTGCACACACACACGAGGGAGAGAAAGATAGTTAAAACTTGAAATTTTAACACTAATTGTACTATACGATATTTAATTGTATTGTACAATTTGACTTAGTTTTCCTCCAAACATAGTTAATCAAATCATGGCTTGAATTATTTGAACTAGTCATACAGTACGATGTCATGTCGTATAGATAACTGACAGAGTATGAAATTCCTTTTGTATGATATTGTACCATATGAACTTCTTCAATTTTAAATAATTCATACAATATGATCCTAATTCGTACAGACGACTAATAGAGTATGAAATTACTTTCATAGCATATCGTATAAGGCGAACATGTTCATTTTTTAATAGTTCATATAATACGATCTTCATTCGTACAGACGACTGATAGAGTATAAAATAAGGTTCATACCAAATCGTACTAAATGAAAGGCATGATTTTTTGAACTATTTGCCCAATATGATATACGATCGTACCGTACGATTGTAGGATGGATATCTTGTAAATTTCAAAGTTTGGATGGTTTTTCATGAGTTTTCTATAAATTAAGTCCTAAAAATTGACTGAGAAAATTCTTTGTTGTAAACTTTTTTTGAGAGTGACCATTGAGAGTGTGTTTGGGAAAATTTTTGTGAGTGAAGAGTGAGATATCTAATGAAGGGAAATTGTGAGAGATTCATAAGGTTTCCTAAGGTAAGGATCATTTTTTGTTTTCTTTTTTAAGTTTCTTCTAGACTTCTTTGGAGGCTCTTGGGAGAAGATCTTCAATATTAGATCAAGGTACTTTGCCTTCACCAGGTGGATGAAAAAGGACGTAAAGATTTTTTGCCTTCACCAGGAGGATGAAAAAGGATGTATCAATTCTATGCCTCACTAGGAGGGCGAAAAAGGATGTAATGGTACACTGTCATCACTAGGAAAGTGTAAAAAGCGTCGGTTCTCTGCCACACTAGGTTGGTGGATGAGAGTTTTTAAGGGCTTCTCCGTCTTATTGTGAGGGAAAAATGAGTGTCATTATTGTTTAGTGAAATACATGGAGGAGTTTCTAGGGAGTGGATATAGGTCGGGTTTGACCAAACCACTACAAAATATGGTGTTCTTGTGTTATTTATTTATTTTGTATTTTTATTTCTTATATTTAAATCTTTGTAGTTGAAAGATTGTGTGAAAATTATTTTATTAAGCAATCACATATTTGAGGATCATTGACATAAATTTTTAAAAAGGTTTTCAAGAAAAAATTTAAAAAATCAATCCCTCTCTTGGTTAGCATTGGGACAGTTCTATTAGGTTTAACAATATGCATGAACTTTTAAGAGGTATTAGAGCATATTTTTATCAATAAAACTCGATCATGGTGACTTTTGGAAACCAAAATACTCCTAAAGAAAATATGATTACTAGACCACCTATATTTGATAACATTCTATATGATTTTTAGAAAACTCGCCTTTTTTACTTTCTTACAATCACTTGACTATCACATGTGGATATTATTATATGAAGGTTATACCAGACTTACTAGACTTGTTGATGGCATTACACTTAAAAAACATCATTTATTGATTGGACATTTAAGGAAAAAGAATTAGTACACTTAAATGCAAAATATTTAAACAATGTTTTCTATGCTTTAAATTCAAAGGACTATATGCGTGTTTTTAACTGCAAAACTGGAAAAAATATCTAAGATAGATTTTGCATAACTTATGAAGAGACAAACGAGGTGAAACAATTTAGGTTGTCTATTTTATTACATGACTACGAACTATTTTGCATGAAACCAGATGAGTCAATTTTTGATATGTATACACGATTTACACATATTGTTACCTCATTGCATGCTTTAGGTAGAGAACTCACAAATTTTGAAAAAATTAATAAAATTTTACGTTGTTTACTTACTCTTTATAATGCAAAGATAACTGCCATAATTGAGTCTAAAAACTTGAAAATGTGTATTCTATTGAAAATATTCTTTGATCACTGATTGATTATGAGTAAGGAGTGAATCAATCACATGGCTTTGCTAGATAAATTTGATAATTTGAATAAGAAGCATGATTTATTGAAAATATCTTATAATAAACTTAATAATAATTTTAAGGTATTTATGGCTGAATTATATTAAAGAGAACATGAGTTAAAAGTTAAAAATTCAATTTTAGAAAGTGCAAACTCATATCTTAAAGTAAAATTTGAAAGCCTTTAAGGAAGATAAGACACCTCCCACACTTGAAAAATTTTACAATCATGATTAAAAGTGTACAATTTCAAAATTTAGGAAAGGTATTATAATTCACATAGATTGATAAATCCTTTTCTTGGAGTTAAATTATTTTCATTTGGAATGATGAGGCATATTTCCCACACTTGTATTACTTATCGTATAACACATTTAGTGTGGAGATCTAAGATTCATCAATCCCAACATATCAAACATGCTGTGGGTCTCCGAAAGGATTATGCTCATGTGGTTCGAATGCAAAGGGTACGATCACACTGTCCCGTAGGACAAAATGATCATAGGCCTTTACACCCGACACAAGCAGGCCGATGGAAGAGCAGATAGAATTATAGATACGATTAGCCATGGAGGATAGTGGCTTTCATCTACCAACCTCTATGGATAATAATATCTATAACCCAAAAGTTCACGAGATTTCCCATATTCGATACATCAGCATCGAATAGGGTTTATTTGATTGAGGGGATCGGTTTCCTACAGGCACAAGCCCCCATAGTTAATTACATCTTAGACCTTGATCTAAGAAAACTCTCGATTAGGGATGTTAGATTATCTTCTCGAATGGATTTAGTGCAAGGGCAAATTCTAGGTTTTCCTAATCAAAGAGGAAGAAGGTCCCAAATTGGTTCAATCGATCACACATGGTTCAGTCAACATCCGGCCGGTCCGAGGAAGGAAAAACTGGAGAAAAGAAAGAGGCCACACATTCAAACAAGCATGAGAGAAAGAGGGAGGTGGCATCATCTGTGTGACGCGGATAGGTAGGATTTATAGCATCCAAAAGACAAGGAGGCTTACCCACCAATAAGGCGTATAGAGGTACACTCGTACCCCTCACCTTTAGACCCTAAATCTATAAAAGATGTAGTGTTGTACATACAACACTAGCATCTATGACTTAGCTAATGCAATCCTGGACTTACTCTTCACCTGAAAGAGGAAACCAGCTAAAACCACCTAATCGTATAAAATCCATGTTGTCCGGTCTATATGAAAGATGGGTGGATAGTCAGACACTAAAATTTGGGATCGACAACTAGAGAAGTTCCTAAGTGATCCCACACTTATGAGTGGTATTATGCACCTAAACTAATGCAATTAAATTTTAATCTTAATTGGTTGCTAATGCAATTTATGCTGGTTAAAAGTCTCCAAATCAGAGATGTATGAATTTTTAAAAAGGCTTATAAAATACTTTTTGAGAATGACTAAACTTCCCCATGTCCGGCACTTCATCCTCATAGGCCAGATTATCCGGACTCTACCCGTAGGCGGGGAAGTTGTCTAAAAGAAGAGAGAATGCATGTATGCCACCCCGGACGATTCCGGCTATTCCCTATAATCGTTATATTTCTATGTGAGTTATTCATAAATTTTTATTTAAGAATTGCGAGTAGAAGAATTTTATCCTAAAAGAGTCTAGCGAATCAGGCACAAGCACATGCAAGAAATAAACCTATGAAAAGCATGCTGGTTCTACTGCGCAAACAAAGTAAACAAACAACAACAAAAACAAAATCCCACGAAAAAGAGTGTCCATGTCAAGTGCCATATAATATTACATCTCAGAATACAGAAAAGTAAGGGTGGCCGGGCTCCACCAACAACAACCCGGGAACGACGCAAATCTTAAAATAAGGCATTTTTATCTTCACTCTTCAGTCTTCTTCTTCACTTCCTTGATTCGTCTTTCGGTCATCTTCAGCTCTTCTGGCTCCTCGTAGTACGTCCTCCAAAAGGATTCCCAAATGAAAAATAAAACCCCATGTATGGGTTTACTTTTCCCTTTGGACTCCTCGTAGTGAATGCTCCAAAAGGATATCCAAATGAAAAAGGAAACCCTATGTATGGGATTACTTTTCCCTTTGGATTCCTATCTCTTTAAAAAAATGCCTTATTTTAGATCTTCACAACAATTACTATCAAATATATTACATTATTGAAAATAGAAAAATCTAGACTCTCATGCAGGGGTTATCCTAAGCAGTTATAATCAAAATCAAAATCATCCAAGCAGTTATATATGAATAAAAATACTCACATCAATCACTTGGCCGTGCTCTAATTATTGGGGGCTAAGAAGCTGAAGCAGGTACCTAAAGAAATTATGAATAATTATTATTAATTTTAGCCCCTTTTAGCGCTGTGTGAGCACGACCATCTGCAAGAAAACAACGTCAGTATGAAAAAGCGTGCCTAGCATATGGGTATTCTAACGCTCATAACAACAGCACATAAATGAAACTAAAAAAGAAAAACATCACAGCATCACAGAAAGTACACGAAAAAAAAGCTACCACAAGTAGTAAGAAAACAGAACACGGGTCACATGCAGAGCGTCACAACATAGTACAGAAAAGAAAAGAACAGCAGAACAACAACCTAACCTAAGCTAATAGCCGTATCCTAGCAAACCAGTCTAAGCGTGTGTGGGTTGTGTGATTTTGGTAGGTCTTAGATATGATAGTTTTAATTAAAGTTATTTGTATTTTTTGTTTGTTGAAAGAGGCAAAGGAAATTTTAGTTAAAATTCAAATCTTAATATTTTAGGGTTGATTTTAGGGATCTTTTATTTTTAATGTTTAATTAATTATCACCTTTGTTTCTCACCGAGGCCGTGAGGTTTATTTTACCCTCCTTGGGGCTAATTTAATAACCTCGTAGGCCTGGGTTACCCAGTAATAATTAACTTTGTTGGATTATTTTAATTTGTTATTAAAGAAAAAGAAAGAAAACGTGGATTAAACATTTTTATTATCAAGGTTTGAATTAAGCCAATTAGAAAAATTAATTTTAGATTTTGACGCTCCATTAGATTCATTCATGGCGTTGTGCCACCAGGCTCAAGGAACCAGTCTCCTTAGGACACTTGCCCCGCAGCCCGGAGTAGTCCATCCAATAAACTTCACTTTTGGAGCGGTTGTTGTGTATTAAGGGATTTGTTAATTACTTTTAAAAGATTATTATAAGTTTGATCTTTAAGAATCTTTTATACTAATGAGTTTAATTTGTAACTTAATCTCCTAATATAATCTACATCTTTTAGATTTTAGATTGGTTAAGAATTAATTATTAGATTAGTTAGAATTGATTTGGGTTTATATTTTAGATTTAAAGTTTAATGGTTATAAAATATTAACAATAACTTGATTAATGATTGAGTGTTTTAATAGATTTTTAAGAATTAGATTAAGATTGATTGGTTAATTATTAATGCATTAAGAAAATAAAATCCAAATCTAGGGAAGCATGTCACTAAGTTTTTGTTTTAATGTTTCTATCATATAGGGAGCTTGCATCCTAAGTCTATATTTTCTAAGACTTGGTCCTTAGTTTTTGTCCTTAGATGTCACTAAAGTTATAGGATTAAAAGTTGTGTTGTTTTCTAATTCCTAAGACTTCTACACGGATGTCACAAGGTTTTAGGGATCTAGAAAAAAAAAAGTAAAAGTAATCCTAAATATAATTGAAGTTTCTAAGGCCCTAAGGGTGGGATGCGTATAATCAACTATGCCCTTAAAGGTTTTCTAAGTTTTTAGAAAGCTTACGGCACCGGGGGCTATGACCCGGTGGTTCCGCCCGTAGCGCCCCTACCGAAATGAATAGGGGCGACTGATGCTCGGATCCGGTTGTCCTAGCTCCCTTCCCATGCGCTCCCACGCTCCTTATCCATTGCTTTTTTAAAAAATTTACCTCGCAAGACACAAAAGAGATATGTATTAGAGCAGTTCTATAAGAAATTAATAATGTGAAAGAACAAAAATGCATAAAGAAAAAGAACGTACCTTCTCGTTACTTGTTGGGCCATTTGTCTTTTGGGTTCTCCTCGTTTTGTAAGTTCGTAGTGTCAAAGCACGAAAGAAACAACAAAGAAATCTAACGATTGAAGTAAAAGACAACTAAAAGCAACAAAAAGAAGAAGACTGAAAATCGTATATAAAAGGGATGTAGGCATTGTTGTTTTGGACACACTTCTTTAAAGTCAAGTGTATCCTAAAGCAACATTAACAATGCCCTTTGTTATTCCTACAATCCAAATGAGGCACTTGATACAAACCCGACATGACTACACAAGCTATTCCCTACCAAACTCAAAGCAAACAAGAGAAGCTCAAGTTCCAAAAAGAAAACAAACTAAACCTAAAACAACACTTCTTTCTACCCATCACACTCTTCCAAATTTATATTTTAAAGGAAAATCATTAATAAAAGATAGACAACTTATGTAAGGTAGACTACCCCACCCCAAAAAGAGAGATTAAGAGAACTCTCCAACACAAATCTATTCTACAAAAGCTGCTAAACTCAAATCTAACTTATGAAAATTTGTTTGTTTTGTTTGAATGAAAAGCTACATGAAATTCTACACAAATCATTTATCAAAATCTCTTCCTTCTTGTTTTGACACAAGACTCTACAAAAATCATCTATCAAAATCCCCTCTTTTGACACAAAATCCTACCAAAAACAACCAATAACCAAGTGCCTCTTCTTTTCATTTGGAGTGGGGTAGAAAAACCCAAATCTCTCCAACGAGAAGGTTTTGTAAAGAAAAACCCCTCATTGTAGAGCCCTTGTCATAAAACATTCACAAAAAAAAACAACTATGAATAAATAATAACTGAACAAAGCCGCAAAGAAGAAAAGTCTACCATTTTTTTCAATAATTCAGACTAAAGGAAGACAAGAGAAACAATTTTCCCACTTGAAGCAACGAAATCCCTCCACAAGACATTTTCTAACCTCTCATAAGGATGACACTTATATGAGAATTTGTTTGGGTGAATACACCTACATGCATGTGACTCCTCCAACTAAACCATGACTTGTACAATAATAATAAGAAAACTTGTAACTTTATGCAAATGTATTCCAACACAATGTGATTCGTCACAGGCCAACTTCAACAATTTGTAGTTCACAACAAAAATATCGATGTTTGGAAAGGCTCACAAAACTATCTAACAGCTCTTCCTTTCTTTGTCAAATCATAAGAAGAAACTTCCAAACACAAAATGAAGCACTACAAAATGTGCCAAAATTCTCTTGCAATCTCTTTCGCGAGTAACATAAACACATTTTCATGAAACTAAAAAATCCACTCAAATGCGGTAAGGATTTTTATGTAAAAACAACGATACAACCTTTAAAATCTGCACCTATTTCTTACAAAAAAAACAGTGGAAGGAGTTCGACAAAAACTGTAGGAAATTCACAGCAAAGTAATAACAAATCTACCCAAATTTCATAGGAATTCTTATATAAAAAACAACAATAATATGTCCAAAATCTGCACTTTTTTTCTTACAAAAACAGTGGAAAAGGTTCCACAAAAGCTGTAGGAATTTCCATAGAATAGCCATAAAAGATTCATTTCTAGTGTTAGAGGAATTATTGTATGAAAACAGTGAGAGAACTCTCAAAATCTGCACTCATTCGCTTACGAAAACAGTAGCAAAATCTCTACAAAAGCTGTAGGAATTTTCTTAAAGAAGGAATAAAAGATTCGGCCAAAAGAACTCAAGAATGTCTTTCAACATATGCTATATGAAACTTATTTGCGCCAATAAGACACCTTCTTCAAACAAGTGATATTTCATGCTCATAACTTTCCAAAATATGAACTGCGCACTTTAACCAACGCACAAAAAAATATATGAAACCTTTAATGATCATATATGCTACAAGAGATTGTTTGGCATATTCGATACTTAGCGTGCACTTTGCTTCCTACACATTGATATGACAAATAAAGAGAATAGCATTCAATATGGCACCAACGATTTGCAGCCAATAACCACTTTGTGAGTGAAAAAAGCATAGGAAGACAATAGTAATGAGGCAATCTAACCATTAAATCGCATATGAAATCTCGCCGACTAGTAATGGATCATGAGAGATAACAATTATTATAATTAAATAACCTTTATTAGGTATACAAAATTATATATGAGTACTAACAAGGTGTGTGCTATGAGGCTCTTTGATCCCGCTATTCATGAAACAGAACTTCATCTTTGAGAACAAACCACATGTTAGTAAAAGACATTTCACACAAGAATCCAACAAACAACTTCTCCGATAATCCCTAAACTCATTTCACATGAGTCCTTGTAGAAAAATGAGAGAATTGCATGTAGGTCTCTCAAAATAACACAACAACAACAAAGGTTACTTGAAATCTATCAAAACTCACTACCAATATTACTTGTTAAAAAAAAAACTTTAAACGCTACCATAAGGAGATATTGGGATGGATTTCGCAAGCATGAATATCTAAGGGAACAACATGGCTCAAAGCCTCATAAAATCCAACATCAGGAGTGGAAGTACTTACTAGAGAAACAAGGGGACCAAAGGCAACCAAACTTTTACTATAAGCAAAGCGCCAACAATATGAAAATTTATGAAATCACTTGGAGCAACTCATAGAAGCTAAAACTCCCAAAATCGCAAATCCCCGCAAAAGCTTTAAATAACTATTTGAAAATGTTATTTGAAACTTATCGAAAGCTCATGACCAACATTTGTAATCAAAAGAACACTAGGCATTTCCATAAAGAGACTTGGAAGAAACTTGCAAACATAAATATACTCATACTCATGATTGAAAATATGTAGGACCTTTATACCTAAGTATGGTTAATAAAAATTCAATTAAGTGGATTTATATGCAAACCCAAACTTCATGAATTGCTAACCCAATATCACAATTTTTCTTTAAAGACATTTCAACAAACACTAGATATGCATATTTTTTAGAAAAGTAGTAATATGGTTCCTCAAGACTTGCTACCATCCACACCTAAAATTTATAAGACATATAACATGAATCATAGAATAAGTGCGATAAATTATTTGCTCATCCTCGAACACACAAAGCCATCTATGGCTAATAGAAACAAACTTTATATTTTCAAAAGCACTAGAATCTCATTTGATACCAAAATCACCACAACAAAATTAAGCAACTAGAAAATAGTAAATGCATTCCACAGTAATAAGAGGATTGTAGGTGTAATGACATATACACCTTAGAACTTCAATCCACATTTGAATCTTAACCAAAATAAAACTCCCTGTAGGTATAACTTGCTGTCAACTTGAATCATTCACAAAAATTCTAGATCCAAATGAGAGAAGATCATGGTAGCTAAGGTAGAGGAAGGAGTTTAAGGAAGAAGGAAGAGGAAGGAAGAAGAAGAAGGAGATACTCACCTTGCGAGAGTTTGGGCTCAATCCAGGCGTCGGGTTTTGACGTGGAGGTGAGGTCGGGTCTGCTGGAGGCGTTGGCTAAGGGCGACAAGAGCAACTGGAGTCGTACAAGGGAGACCGACGTCGGGTTTGGTCTCGCGAACGCGGGGAGGCCGACGTCGGGCTGGGGTCGCGCGAACAGGGGGATCAGGCGGCGTCGAGCTGGTTCCGTCCTGGGATCGTACGAACGGAAGAAGACGAGAGGGAGAGGGGGTCGGGCATGAGAAAGAGCTGGGTGCCTGGGAACTTCGGAACCGAGAGCCAGAGTGCGGGGGAGCGAGAGTTGGAGCGTGAGAGCGGGAGAGAGAGCGTGAGGGACCGAATCCCTAGCCGAGAGCCTTGGTTCTCTGGTAAACGCATGTTGATGCCGAGAATAGAATCCCGCCTATTTGTATCCATTACTGCAGTAGTTCAAACACGCGAAAGGAAACTGCTTTCTGAAGCAGATCGCTGCTTCACCTATGGAGGATCACAGAAATCATGCTGAAACCTCGAATCAACCGTTGATTTGATCCAAGCCATCCAATCTATTTCCTGATTTAGAAGATGAATTCAAAATTTATTTAAAAGGGTAGATGGATTTTAGTAGAATTATATTGAACTAAATCAAGTCAAGGTTGGCTAAGCTCAGATTAGACTCGAGTCCGAGTCGGCTCAACGAATTTGATCACATGAAATTGGGTCCAAAATAAATATCAATTTAACTCAAATCAGGTACGATGCAAAGAAAACAAACCAATCGAGTCTAACTGAACACAGTCGAGTCTGATCCGGTTCGAGTCGGGTCGATTCGAGCTCGAATTGGGCTCGACGGGGTTTGATTAAATCGATCGAAAGGGCTCGAGTACATTCGAGCCAAAATTGAGGTCAACAAACGGACCCCCAACATATGTGGAGAATAATGGGTGAACCGTATATGTTTGCGTTGACCTTCATAACTCTAGAAAGATACAATCTTAAGGTCAACTAAGGAAACAAAGTCAACGATGAGAGTGAATCAAAGAAAGTAGCTCAACTATCTGACAAATAATAATAACAGAATAGGAGAAAGAGATCTAATGCTCACAGGAGCAGAATCGAAACAAGATCATAAAGGATCCAAAGGAAACTCAACGATCATCTAGAAAATAAATTTAAGATGACGTGAGGAGAAGGGATGTCAGAAGTAACTTGGAAATCAAAGGAAATATTAGAGAGCCATAATAAAAAAAAATAATAAGGGAGAGTAATCAAATATAGAGAAATCATCTGTCTGCCTGACCAGATCAAAACGACGAAACAGAAGAAGAAGGAAAGGTATCACATTCACCTGACCAGATCGAAACAGTGAATGGAGAGAATCTCAATGCTCATCTGACCAAATCGAAATAATGAATAAGAGCGAAGAGAAAGAGCCAACTGTCTGCCTGACCAGCTCGAAATAGTAGAGCAGAAGGGGAAAAGGAAAATCCCGCATTCACCTGACCAGATCGAAACAGTGAATGGGGAAAGTCTCAATGCTCACCTGACCAGATCAAAATAGTGAACATGAGCAGAAAAAGGAGAAGAACCAACCGTCTGTCTGACTAGATCGAAACAGTAGAGCGGAAGGGAAAAGAAAAATCTCACATTCACCTGACCAGATCGAAACAGTGAATGGAGAAATGCTCAATGCTCACCTGACCAGATCGAAACAGTGAACGCGAGCGAAGAAAGAAGAAGAACCAACCGTCTTCCTGACCAGATTGAAATAGCAGAGCGGAAGGGAAAAGAAAGATCTCACATTCACCTGACCAGATCGAAACAGTGAATGGAGAAATGCTCAATGCTCACATGACCAGATCGAAACAGTGAACACGAGTAGAAAAAGGAAGGGAGTTCTACATCTGCCTGACCATATTCGCAACAGCAAATGAGAACAGCTCAATATCCACCTGACCATATTCGCAATAGCGCATAATGAGCTTTCCAAAAGGTCTAATGCCCACCTGACCAGATCGAAACAGCATGGCCAAAGACAAAGTCCAACATTCACCTGACCAGATCGAAACAGTGAATGAGGACGATTCGATGTTCGCCTGACCAGATCGAAACAACGAAACAAAGAATCAGCAGAAAACTCAATAACCCCCAAACAGGAAAATAAAATAGGGGGAATGAAGAGGTGGTGAAGTATGCCTCCCAGGGACTCTGTCGGGCACCTAACTAAAAGGGGAGTCAACATTCGCCTGATCAGATCAAAATAGCGAATGAGAATAGCTCAATATCCACCTGACCATATTCACAACAACGAATAAAGAGCTTCCCAAAAGATCTAATGTCTGCCTTACCAGATCGAAATAACAGAACAAAAGACAAAATCCAACACTCACCTGACCAGATCGAAACAGTGAATGAGGATGACTTGATGTCTGCCTGACCAGATCGAAATGGAAAAACAAAGAGTGAAAGTCACCTCTACGATCACCCAACGTGCATATGCGTGGTGCTATGAGGGAAAGAGAAGTAAGTAATCCATCATCTAAGGAAATCTCAAACTTATATTTAGTTACCACATGGTAGAGGACAAATCATTGTGACCATGAGTAACTAGAACATAAGTAAAACTTCTTAAGTAAAATTGAAATCATATAACATGAGGTAATCGATCGATATACATCTCTATAAAAAGAGTAACATATATGCAACCGTATAGAAAGAGTAATCTCAAAGTAAATGAACAACAATAGAAGTGGCGAGGGGATACACTTGCCACTTAAAAAACAACTGCCATCACATTAAAAATCACAGTGGTAATACCCATGCTAACTGATAGGACCCTGTGAGAAGTACAAGCAACACTTATGCATCCAAAAAGACTGCTCTCTGCAGCTAAGGATAAAATCTTCATGAGAAATTATATTGCCAAAGGAGGTAGTAGATTGACTTTCTACTAGAAGATCAAAATCCACTGAGAAGTGATGTTAACATCTAAAGCAAAATGTACTGCGTCACAGAAGAGGGGAAACATCTTCATTATAAGTGAACAACCATAATTGAATAAATAAGTACACAGTCATCTCCTAAGCAATCATCGAAATGCTTTAAGGAGAGACAAAAGAGAATTTGGAGGGACTTTGGGCTCTTGGAGCGCAGAACCGGGTTCCACCTGTGACAAGGGAAACCGATTCTTTCTCATTTAAGAGCTTCCCTCTTCTTCTTTTTTTTTTAAGAGAGGGGGAAATTGTTGGCTTTGATAACCCAGGCCATACTCGCCACATGAATAAAACTGGGGAGAGAGAAAGATTACAATAACAATTTATAGAGGAATTCATAAAGTGACAATGGATCAACATCACTATATTTGATAAATATAAACCAAGGATGGACCCAGTATCACATTCCTTAGAAATTCAATTTAGTAATTTTGGTATCCCAGACCACACTTGAAAGTGACAAGTGAAACTGGGGAGAGTCAACCCTCAGAGAGGACTGAAAAGAAGGTCTTGTGCAACAACAACAAAGTGACTGGTGAATGTCGACGTAAGCACAAATATCCCTACAGCGCATTAACATACAATCTTTAAAGACAATCTCATACCTTGCATGACGAACATCACGTGATAGAGGACAAATCGTCGTGGCCACGGACTGCCGAAAAGTACAAGAAATCCTTCAAAGTTATATCTATACATACGGATATTTATAAGTGGCGGGGGATGCCTCTTGCGATGTGCAAACTCAAGCGTAGTACTTTCTCAAGTACTGCCCATTAATGACGGGCATGGGATGAACTCCATTCGCATCAACTAGCAAATAAGATTCACCTTTGTATACTTGCTCTACAACAAACGGGCCTTCCCAAATGGGCTCAAACTTACCACCTTGACGACGACGCGAGATGATAGGCCTACGCAAGATAAGAACTAATTTCCCAACTTGAAAAGCACAGGGTCGGACAAGCCGATCATGTACCTGGGCCATACGGGCCTGATATAACTTAAGGTTCTGATAAGCTTGTAAATAAAGCTATTCTAAACCATCAAGTTCTTCCAACCGGAGTCGGGCATTATCCTCATGGGATAGATTATGGCTAATTGCCTCACGCAAAGAGGGGAGCTCAACCTCAAGTGGGAGGACAACTTCAACCCTGAAAGCTAAAGCATATGGGGTAGACTGAGTAGGAGTACGGTATGTAGTCCTATAGGTCCATAATGCTTCAGGTAATTTGTCGTGTCATTCTCTTTTATTTGCCACAAGTATTTTTCTTATCAACTGGACTAGGGTCTTATTGAATGCTTCAGCCAAACCATTAGCCATAGGATAGTAAATCGAGGAATATCGCCAATTTATGTTATGACGGCGGGCAAATCTAGCAATTTTGGTGCTTCTAAAAGATAGGCCATTATCCGAAATTATACGGCGTGGAACACCAAAGCGGTAGACAACATGATCGTGAAAGAAGCGCATCACATCTTCTGATTTGACTTCCTTAAGTGGGATAGCTTCTGCCCACTTAGAGAAGTAATCAGTAGCAGCCAGAATGAACCTATGACCCTTAGAGGAAGGAGGGTCAATAGGACCCACTACATCCATGCCCCAACTCTCAAAAGGCCAAGAAGACATAGTGGGGTGCAGGGATTAGGAGGTTGGTGGATGACAGTATTATGAATCTGGCATTGGTGGCACCTCCTAGCGTGCTCCATACAATCACGGATCATAGTCGGCCAATAATAACCAAGGCGTTTAATTCTGACCTTTATCTTAGGCCCGGACTGATGAGCACCACAAAGTCCCTCATGTACTTCGCCCATGACCTTACGAGCCTCCTCGTTGTTGAGGCAACGCAACCACATCTGGTCAAAAGAGCGTCGGTACAAGATTTCATTCACATAGGAGAAGGACAAAGCTCTCTTTCTAATCTGAGCGGCAAGAGAGCAATCATTTGGAAGCTTACCACGCTTAAAGTATTCCACAAAAGGGACTCTCCAATCTGACTCTTCCTCAACAGTGCACACTGTGAGGGTCTGATCGGGAGAAGACAAGTCTGCGGGACACAAGGCTTGTCGGTACTAGACAACAATCGACACTGGACTTCCAGTAGGGTCAGCCAATTTCTTAGCAAGTTTAGCTAGTGCATCTACTCTACCATTTTCAGATCATGGGACTCTAACTAAAGTCACTTCAGGGATCAAACACAAGAGCTCCATTGCCCTATCGTGGTAAGGCAAGAGCTCAGGTTTGAGAACTTTGAAAATTCTAGTCACTTGATTAATAATTAATTGGGAATCTCCAAAGATTTTCACCCGCACAATGCTCATCTGAATAGCCAACTCAACTCCTACAATTAGGGTTTCGTACTCAGCTTCATTATTAGTATGAGGCTCTGAAAGACTGTAGGAGTAACGAAGGGTGTGGCCTTCAGGAGACACAAAAACCAGCCCCAAACCTACCCTAACTACAGGAGTTTCATAAGGTCGCAGTGATTTGATGGAAGAGGCTCCATCAAAGTAAAACTCCCAAGTAGGGGACTCCTGCTCTTCCACACTCATGACTAATTCATCAGGCAAATCGTCATAAAGTGGGGAATATGCAGGGATCGGGTGAGAGGCAAGAAAGTCAGCTAGAGCCTGTCCTTTGACAGCCCGCTGAGGGACAAAGATGATGTCAAACTGCAGTAAATCATGGACCAACGTGTTAGACGACCTGACAAAGTCGGACGGGTCATCAGGTACTACAAAGGGTTGACTCGAGAAATCAAACTGATCTTGTGTGAGAGCATATAGCGTCTAAGCTTTTGTACAGCAAAGATCAAAGCCAAACACTGTTTTTCCATCGCCGGGTATTTTAGCTCTGTAGGAATCAAACGTCTGCTAAGGTAGTACAAAGCATTCTCTTTACCTTCCTCATTTTTTTGAGCTAAAAGTGCACCAAGTGACTCATCCAAGGCAGTAGTATAAAGAATCAATAATTTACCAAGGATTGGTGCAGCTAACACTAGGAGATTCGTTAGGTAGCGCTTTATGCTCTCAAAGGCCTCCTGAAAATTCCTATCCCAATGGAAACGGACATCCTTCTTCGCTAAAGCAGCAAAAGGATGACATCTATCGGCGAGATTGGAGATAAATCTCCACAAGAAAGTAAGCTTACCCTGGAACGATCTCAGCTGGGTAAGACTCTTAGGAGGTTTCAAGTCCACTATGGTCTTGATCATGGAGGGATCAATCTCAATGCCATGATAGCGAACAATAAAACCCAGAAACTTCCCCGCAGAAATATCAAATGCGCACTTTAGGGGAATCATCTTCAATTCATGCTTTCTTAAGCGCTCAAAAACGATTCGTAGGTCTCGGAGGTGATCACTACGGACCTTGCTTTTGACCACTAAATCATTCACATAACATTCAACTTATTCATGAATTAATTCATCAAAAATGATAGTCATTGCACGCTGATAAGTGGCCCCGGCATTCTTGAGGCCAAAGGGCATCACCTTGTAACAAAACATACCTATAGGAGTGCGAAAAACAGTGAATTTCTCATCTTCAGGGGCAATCTTAATCTGATTGTAACCATATGAACCATCCATGAAGGAAAAAATGCTATGGGATGAAGCAATATCAACCATAAGTTCAGGGATATGAAGAGGGAAATCGTCTTTAGGACATGCCTTATTCAAATCACGGAAGTCAATACATACACGAATCTGACCATTCTTCTTCCGGACTGGAACAACATTGGCAAGCCAAGTGGGATACTTCTCTTCACGAACAAATCCAGCTTCTATAAGCTTCTTAGTCTCGGCGATCACCTATTGTTCAATCTCTAACCTCATCCGGTGAGGTGACTGCTTAACAGAGATTGCATCAGGACTAATAGCTAACTTATGGACTGCTACTTCTGGATCTAAACCAGGCATCTCCGTGTAGTTCCAGGCAAAGCAATCTTTAAACTCAAAAATGAGTGCAACATACTCTTGAGCCTCTGATTTGGATAGCAAATCACTATGAAAGATAGGTCGAGGATCTGATTCAGTGCCCAAATTGATTTCACATAACTCATCCATGGCAAAATTGGCGCCATCTTCGAATTCACGTGGAGCTTCAAGGACCCTGTCCTCATTCTCCTCCAGGTCTTCATCATCAGAGATGGAAACAACCGGATAGAAATAAGAGACAACCCGAATGTTGGCGGAAGGGGACTGCTCTTCTTGAGAATAGTCTATACCTTGCTCAGTTTGAGGAAAATCAATTCGCCAAATACGGGCCTTCTGTTGGGCCTGTCTACCTGACCAAGTTGAAGGGACAATGCCTCGCTCAACAAAGTTATCCATAGCAGGGGAAAAATATCGGGGAACTGGCATGATCTCATCATCCACAGTGGATTCCACAAGATCCTGTATATCAGTACTCTGTGGGACACCTACACTATGAAACAACGATGCATGCCAAGCAGATTGGGGTGGCACATAGAGAGTGTGCAGCTCTTATATAGAGCGCCTATCTAAGGGTAGAGCATTACGAACACTGACGGAAGGTGTAAGGGAAGATTGAGGAGGAGATTCCTTAATTCTCATCTCGTATATCTGGCGAGAAAGTGATTGTTGACTAGTAGTCTGACGTCCGACATTTTCGTCATCGTCTGAATCACTATCAACAACCAAACCACCCTGAGGTATCAAACTCCTATGTAATGTGGGATAGAAATTATGATCAATACTAAAGTCAGGCAAAGGAATTGAATGATGAGGAACATCAATCATCTCATCATCAGAGTCGGACTCAACAGTCAAAGGGGAAGTGTACAAATGCGAAGGAGGAGGGATTCGAGTATCAAAGTTCCTCGGAGGGTGAACTAACTCTCTACCTCGACCTCTACCATACAATCCCCTACCTCTACTAGGGGGAACATCGCGCCTGAGTACAAACCGTAAAGATTCATTCGGGTCTGTAGCGGAAACATCTGCCCCAATTCTAACCTGTGATGGACCCTGTGCTAGTGGTTGTATAGGACCCTGTGCAAGTGACTGCATAGGACCCTGTACAACACTAGTAGGTATCACTGGTGACTGGGTAGTGTGAGGTCTATGAGCTTTTCGAGGCATGTAATGCTTGGCATCATCATAAATAGAGACCTCATGCATGGCGAAGGGTTGAGTATCTCTAGGAATGGAAAACTCTATCTCATTCCTCATATACTTCATGCACTGGTGCAGTGTAGAGGGAACCATTCCGTATTCATGTATCCAAGGCCTTTCTAAGAGAGCCTTGTATGAGGTATCTGCCTCAATAACATGAAACTTTACCTCAGTCAAAAGATCTCCAAAACGCAAAGGTAAAGTGATGAAACCTAGAGCACGCTGACCTTGATCATTAAAACCCTTCAGCATAATCTTATCTGAAGTTAGCTGTAAGTGGCCAAGGGAGAGACTCTGTAGGGTGGCATGATTAAGGATATTAACTGAAGCTCCTTGGTCAATGAGGACCCTATTCAACTCATAACCATTTACTTCAGTGGTGACGTACAAGGAACGGTTGTGATCAGGAGTCCCTAAAAGAAGATCCTGGTCTGAAAAGGTAATGCATGGCATCTCTCTCAAATAACATGCATCCTTAACTGACTCAGTGGCAAAGAAGACTTGATAAGACTCTGGTTCAAGCAAAGCTTTCACCAAAATCTCTCTCAAGTCGGAAGACATCATGAGTGTATCATACACACTAAGAAGAGAAGGAATCTTTCTCAAATGAGCCAACACATTATAATCAACATCCAACTAAGGGCCTTTTCCCTTCTCCTTAGCTTGTGCTTGAGGAGGAGGGATAGGATCATCCTATTGGGTAATGATATTTCTATATTTTTCTTTATTATTTTTAGCAATTTTATGTGGTAGGACCTTACCTGAACGCAATTGTATCTCTCGTATCGAGTCAGACTCAATAGAGGACTCATTTGGTTCAGGTGATATGGCTTGTGTTGGTTCAACAAAAAGTGACTGTGGAGTGTTCTCGGATTCATCTTCCGAATCCATGTAACAACCTCCTTCAGGAATAGCAAATATAGGCTCTTCCTCACACTCAAACTCTTCTCCAAAAGAAGGATCATCATCGTTATTTTCAGAAATAAATAAAACATGAGAAGAACGAGTGCTAAGAAAAGTAAAACTAGAAGGAGCAAGATACTAAAAGTACCCAGAATCATTTTCTTCTATTAATTCATCATCAGTTGAAGGGAGAATAAAATCCTTCAGCATAAGTGCTGGAAGGGATCCCATCTTCCCCTTAGAAGTTACAACAAATTTCTCTCTTTCATACATCTTTCTAATACAAGGAGAAGTAGAAGAAATGTGCTCAGTAGGCACTACAACAGAAGAAGAAAAAGAAACTAGCAAAAAAACTAGGCTAGCAACTGTCGACTTGGCCTGTGGGGGCCTCCTCTCAATTGCCTCTGAACTCTGAACTGCCCGTCTGATCATACCCTTTATCTTACGAGAGAGTGCAAGCTTCCACTCTTCCCCAGAACTATGAGGTGCTCTGCTATCACTGCTCTGAACACCATACTGACTGAAGCTAGTAATCATCTGAACAACTTGAGCAACCTTGCCCCGAGGATGTACCAAATCACTATCCTGCAAGTGGATCTCACCACTAGCCATAAGGCTCTCCACCCTATCCTTGAACACATAGCAATCTTCAATCACATGACCAATATGCTTATGAAATGGGCAATATAAAGGATGCTCTGTTTTCCCTTCCTCTTCTACTCTTTTGTTGGGTGAAAATGTTGAAATATTCTTCTTAATCAAAAACTTGAAAATCTTCTTTACACTCTTCCTTTTAAAGGGGTACTATTTACTAAGCTTCTCTTATAAGTACTGTTGGTTTTCTGGAGTTCTATAAGAGGGCCTAGGCTGCTGACCCTGTGGTCGTGGTTGAAACTGAACAGGAGGTTGTACTGGTGGTGGTAACTGAGGTCGGGGCTGAAACTAAGGTCGTGGTGGTGGTGGACGATGTGGTACTGAACTAACCATGGGCCTCTTGCCCCTATCATGAGCATCATAAGTACTATGCACCTCCCCCTTCCTAGGAGGTGGTGCCCCAGAAAACTCCAAACGCTGAGGTCTACGGATGGGTTGACCCTCAACCTTTTGAGGGACTGCACTGGGTATGCTGTCCTGCAGGCTAGAGACTTTGGTTAACAACTTCTGAAAGGTTCGAATGCTAAAACCCTTCAGGTACGGGGCGATAGAACCATCTATGTTCTTCAACAGAATCTCAACTGCATTCTGCTCTTGCAGTTGAGGCTCACACTGAAGACTAAGGTTTCTCCACCTAACTATATAGCTAAGTAGGGACTCGTGGGGACGCTGTCTGGTCACTACCAACTCACCAACAGTCACTCTATGCTCTGTACTGATGAACCTCTGCACAAATAACTGCTCCATCTCAGCAAAAGTGCGAACTGAATCGTTAGGGAGATCAGCATATCACTCAAATGCCACTCCCCCCAAACTACTGACAAACAGTCTCAACATCAAAGCATCATTTTCTCCAATGTTATAACATATGGCCCGATACTAAGCCACATGTTGTTTTGGGTTTCCAAACCCATCAAATACTTGAAAACGGGGAGGAACAAAACCAGCGGGGTAAGGCTCCCACTCGTACTCTACCAGGTAGGGATGACCTCTACTAACAGAATCTCTAGACTTTTTAGAAGCAATAGCTTGATCAACCCTCTGTGCAATCATGTCCTTAATCTGAACTAGTGACAACTGTACTGACTGAATCAGGACTGGCACACTCAAAGGTACTATTGGGGGAGACATCAAAACTGCCCTCTGAACTCTATCAACTCTAACAGGCTCTGGGGCTGGCGACTGTGGTGCTGCTAGCTCATCTCTGGATGTAGTATGAGTAACTACATCCATGACATGGGGTGTAGCCCCCAACGCAGTCAACTAGCGGTCATCGCCGCCATGGCTCTAGCCATCTCCGCCATCTGAGTCTGTAACTACAAAACTGTAACATCTATGTCTACTGAACGGGGAGGTCCACCCTGTGCTGAGGTGGAAGGTACATCGGCCTCCCCTTGTTCCTCCAAATCATCGTACTGCTCATACTGCTCATCTGACATGCCTCGTCTCGTGACAACATAGACATAGTGGATGGGGATGTCTTCATCTGATTCTCCTTTGAGTAAGTCCTCATCGGAGGTCTGATGAAGAGCATCGATGTACGGACCCAAAGGAGAAGAAATCCTAAGGGACTAGGAACAACAACTTGCCCCACTTGAGCCGGGGCGCTACCCTCAACATCTACTGCATCACGACTCATCTGAACTGGTGCTGACCCTGAAGGGGTTGTATCAACTCGTCGAATCGTACGAACTATCTGCTCCGTCTCGATAGGCTCATCCACCTGCCGACGTCTCCAAACCCATCTACTATGACGGAACCCGATAGGAACATCTAACTGAGTGGAGGGGGCAATGACAACTGAACCAAGCTGGGATCGGACAGGCTCTAACTGTGGGCGACGTCCATGACAGTGAGGGCATCGTCCAATAGCAGGGGCACCTACCTGAGGTCTAACAGTGGGAACAACTCTGGTCTGCTGTCGTGGTGGCTGTCCTCTCTGCCACCGGTAACTCTGTCTAACTGACTGTCGCTGCAACTGGGTATGCACCTGAGAGATCTGGTGAAATAACCTCTCCTCACTAACACGACCTCTATCGCGCGCTGAACAGATAATGCCTCGGATCCTCTGAGTGAGGGTACTAGCAACAATATCCCTGGGGACTCGAGCGTGAGGAAGAGTAGTGGGGATAGGAGAGGTTGCCGCAATATGAACAGCATCCTCTTCGTCACCACTATGTATTAGCGGTGAGAAGCGTCCTCCCTGGACTACGTCGATCTCAGGGGCAATTATAATATCAGGAACGGGGGTAACTACACGCCTACGTGGCTCCCGCTGTAAGGGAACCATCATCTGTTGAACCGGCTCTTGCTGAGCCACAGAATCTGCCATCCGTTGAACTACTGCATCAGATGCTGCTAAGTGCAATCTCCTGTTCCTATTCCTCCTAGCCTTTCTCCCAAGGCCGGAGGTGGAAGAAGAAGCTACATCAGTACCCACAGGCTGTACTGAAGGAACAGGAACTACTGACGGAGGGGGTGTCAGGGTCTCCTCGACAATCTCAGGGTGAGACAACCGGGTGAAAATAAAAACCCGACGAGTAGGCGGTGGAGGAAGCTCGGCCTGAGCAACCCTCTTCCTCGAAGTGGAAGGAGGAGGGGAGACCCGAGCATGAGCAGCCTCTATTGCAACAACAGGAAAATGAACTACTACTGGCTACGAACGCTGAGGGGCCGGGGCTATACGAACAACAGGAGTGACAGGCGCTGGCCGCCTGACCGCTGGACGAACAGGGTGAACAGAGAGTGTCCTAGGCACTGGTTGCCTAGCCACCGGGCGCACTGGCTGCGCACGAACATCAACAGGACGAGTAGGTGCTCGGGCAGGCTGCCGAGCAACTGGTTGTCCAAACGGTCACATGGCTGCACGTCGTCTCCTCTAAGGGGGAGAGAAGGCAGCAGCCTCGGAGGGGGTCAGCCCGCCCAAAGTGACATACGCCGAGTCGATAAAAGAACTGAAGGTGATTCCTCCCATAGGTGGGCTCGACAACAGGGACTCAGAGAGTGTCACCCGCGAGTCAGAGCCAAAATAGAAAGTAACTGAAGGGCCGGAGTACGCCATTGCACTGTCTGCTAACACAAACTGCAATAATTAGCGTAAAATAAAATCATCGGAAGGAACGATAGAGAAAGGGACGGAATAGCCTGTAAAGGCTAGAAGAGGAAAAACCTAACTAATGAACACTAAATCCGGAGTGCACATAAGAGAAGATAATTTGACATCCGAAGATGTAGAGAGAAACCTGTCCCACCGTGGTCGCCAGAAATCTGTGGGTCTCCGAAAGGATTCTGCTCATGTGGTTCGAATGAAAATGGTACGATCACACTGTCCCGTATGACAAAATGGTCATAAGACTTTACACCCGACACAAGCAGGCCGATGGAAGAGCAGATGGAGTTATAGATACGATTAGCCATGGAGGATAGTGGCTTTCACCTACCAACCTCGATGGATAATAATATCTATAACCCAAAAGTTCACGAGATTTCCTCTATTCGATACATCAGCATCGAATAGGGTTTATTTGATTATGGGGATTGATTTCCTACGGGCGCAAGCCCCT
Source organism: Dendrobium huoshanense (assembly GCA_016618105.1). Lineage (NCBI taxonomy): Eukaryota > Viridiplantae > Streptophyta > Magnoliopsida > Asparagales > Orchidaceae > Dendrobium > Dendrobium huoshanense. The sequence continues at coordinate 51,898,178 of CM028358.1, forward strand.
GTAGTTAATTACATCTTAGACCTTGATCTAAGAAAACTCTCGATTATGAATATTAGATTATCTTCTCAAATGGGTTTAGTATAAGGGAAAATTCTAGGTTTTCCTAATCAAAGAGGAAGAAGGTCCCAAATTGGTTCAATCGATCACACATGGTTCAGTCAACATCCGGCCAGTCCGAGGAAGAAAAAACTGGAGAAAAGAAAGAGGTCACGCATTCAAACAAGCATGAGAGAAAGAGGGAGGTGGCGTCATCTATGTGACGCGGTTAGGTAGGATTTATAGCATCCAAAATACAAGGAGGCTTACCCACCAATAAGGCGTATAGAGGTACACTCGTACCCCTCACATTTAGACCCTAAATCTATAAAAGATGTAGTGTTGTACATACAACAGTTGCATCTACGACCTAGCTAATGTAATCCTGGACTTACTCCTCACCTAAAAGAGGAAACCAGCTAAAACCACCTAATCATATAAAATCCATGTTGTCCGGTCTATATGAAAGATGGGTGGATAGTTAGACACTAAAATTTGGGATCGACAACTAGAGAAGTTTCTAAGTGATCCCATACTTATGAGTGGTATTATGTACCTAAAACTAATGCAATTAAATTTTAATCTTAATTGGTTGCTAATGCAATTTATGCTGGTTAAAAGTCTCCAAATCAGAGATGTATGAATTTTTAAAAAGGCTTATAAAATACTTTTGAGAATGACTAAACTTCCCCAGGTCTGGCACTTCATCCTCATAGGCCGGATTATCCGGACTCTACCCGCAGGCGGGGAAGTTGTCTAAAAGAAGAGAGAATGCATGTATGCCACCCCGGACGATTCCGGCTATTCCCTATAATCGTTATATTTCTATGTGAGTTATTCTTAAACTTTTATTTAAGAATTACGAGTAGAAGAATTTTATCCTAAAAGAGCCTAGCGAATCAGGCACAAGCACATGCAAGAAAGAAATCTATGAAAAGCATGCTGGTTCTACTGCGCAAACAAAGTAAACAAACAACAGCAAAAACAAAATCCAATGAAAAAGAGTGTCCATGGTAAGTGCCATACAATATTACATCTCAGAATACAGAAAAGTAAGGGTGGCCGGGATCCACCGACAATAACCCGGGAACGACGCAAATCTTAAAATAAGGCATTTTTATCTTCACTCTTCAATCTTCTTCTTCACTCCCTTAATTCGTCTTTGGGTCATCTTGAGCTCTTCGGGCTCCTCGTAGTACGTCCTCCAAAAGGATGCCCAAATGAAAAAGAAAACCCCCTGTAGGGGTTTACTTTTCCCTTTGGACTCCTCGTAGTGAACACTCCAAAAGGATATCCAAATGAAAAGGAAACCCTCTGTAGGGGTTTACTTTTCCCTTTGGATTCCTATCTCTTTAAAAAAATGCCTTATTTTAGATCTTCACAATAATTACTATCAAATACATTACATTATTGAAAATAGAAAAATCTAGACTCTCCTACAGGGGTTATCCTAAGCAGTTATAATCAAAATCAAAATCATCCAAGCAGTTATATATGAATAAAAATGCTCACATTAATCACTTGGCCATGCTCTAATTATTGGAGGCTAAGCAACTGAAGCAGGTACCTAAAGAAATTATGAATAATTATTAATTTTAGCCCATTTTAGTGCTGTGTGAGCACGGCCATCTGCAAGAAAACAACGTCAGTTTAAAAAAGCGTGCCTAACCTATGGGTATTCTAACGCTCACAACAACAGCGCAGAAAGGAAACTATAAAAAAAAAACATCACAGAAAGTACACGAAAAAAAGCTACCACAAGTAGTATGCAAACAGCACACGGGTCACATGCAGAGCGTCACAACACAGTACAGAAAAGAAAAGAACAGCAGAACAACAACCTAACCTAAAGCTAATAGTCGTGTCCTAGCAAACCAATCTAAGCTTGTGTGGGTTGTTTGATTTTGGTAGGTCTTATATAGGATAATTTTAATTAAAGTTATTTGTATTTCTTGTTTGTTGAAAGAGGCAAAGGAAATTTTAGTTAAAATTCAAATCTTAATATTTTAGGATTGATTTTAGGGATTTTTTATTTTTAATGTTTAATTAATTATCACCTTTGTTTTACACCGAGACCGTGAGGTTTATTTCACCCTCCTTGGGGCTAATTTAATAGCCTCGTAGGCCTGGGTTACCCAATAATAATTAACTTTGTTGGATTATTTTAATTTGTTATTAAAGAAAAAGAAAGAAAACATGGATTAAAATTTTTTATTATCAAGGTTTGAATTAAGTCAATTAGAAAAATTAATTTTAGATTTTGAGGCTCCATTAGATCCATTCGTGGCGTTGTGCCACCAGGCTCGAGGAACTATCCTCCTTAGGACACTTAGCCCCGCAGCCCGGAGTAGTCCATCCAATAAACTTCACTTTTGGAGCGGTTGTTGTGTATTAAGGGATTTGTTAATAACTTTTAAAAGATTATTCTAAGTTAGATCTTTAAGAATCTTTTATCCTAATGAATTTAATTTGTAACTTAATCTCCTAATATAAACTATATCTTTTAGATTTTAGATTGGTTAAGAATTAATTATTAGATTAGTTAGAATTGATTTGGGTTTATATTTTAGATTTAAAGTTTAATTTTTATAAAATATTAACAATAACTTGATTAAGGATTGAGTGTTTTAATAGATTTTTAAGAATTAGATTAAGATTGATTGGTTAATTATTAATGCATTAAGAAAACAAAATCCAAATCTAGGGAAGCGTGTCACTAAGTTTTTGTTTTAATGTTTCTATCCTATAGGAAGCATACATCATAAGTCTATGTTTTCTAAGACTTGATCCTTAGTTTTTGTCCTTAGATGTCACTAAAGTTATAGGATCAAAAGTTGTGTTGTTTTCTAATTCCTAAGACTTCTACACGGATGTCACAGGGTTTTAGGGATATAGAAAAAAAAAAAGTAAAAGCAATCCTAAATATAATTGAAGTTTCTAAGGCCCTAAGGGTGCGATGCATACAATCAACTCGGCCCCTAAAGGTTTTCTAAGTTTTTAGAAAGCTTACGGCACCGGGGGCTATGACCCGGTGGTTCCGCCCGTAGCGCCCCTACAGGAATGAATAGGGGCTACTGATGCTCGGATCCGGTTGTCCTAGCTTCCTTCCCAAGCGCTCCCACGCTCCTTATCCATTGCTTTTTTTAAAATTTTACCTCGCAAGACACAAAAGAGATATGTATTAGAGCAGTTCTATAAGAAATTAATAATGTGAAAGAACGAAAATGCAGAAAGAAAAGAACGTACCTTCTCGTTACTTGTTGGGCCATTTGTCTTTTGGGTTCTCCTCGTTTTGTAAGTTCGTAGTGTCAAAGCACGAAAGAAACAACAAAGAAAGCTAACGATTGAAGTAAAAGACAACTAAAAGAAACAAAAAGAAGAAGACTGAAAATTGTATATAAAAGGGATGTAGGCATTGTTGTTTTGGACACACTTCTTTAAAGTCAAGTGTATCCTAAAGCAACATTAACAATGCCCTTTGTTATTCCTACAATCCAAATGAGGCACTTGATACAAACCCGACATGACTACACAAGCTATTCCCTACCAAACTCAAAGCAAACAAGAGAAGCTCAAGTTCCAAAAAGAAAACAAACTAAACCTAAAACAACACTTCTTTCTACCCATCACACTCTTCCAAATTTATATTTTAAAGGAGAATCAATAATAAAAGATAGACAACTTATGTAAGGTAGACTACCCCACCCCAAAAAGAGAGATTAAGAGAACTCTCCAACACAAATCTATTCTACAAAAGCTGCTAAACTCAAATCTAACTTATGAAAATTTGTTTGTTTTGTTTGAATGAAAAGCTACATGAAATTCTACACAAATCATTTATCAAAATCTCTTCCTTCTTGTTTTGACACAAGACTCTACAAAAATCATCTATCAAAATCCCCTCTTTTGACACAAAATCCTACCAAAAACAACGAATAACCAAGTGCCTCTTCTTTTCATTTGGAGTGGGGTAGAAAAACTCAAAGCTCTCCAACGAGAAGATTTTATAAAGAAAAACCCCTCATTGTAGAGCCCTTATCATAAAACATTCGCAAAAAAAACAACTATGAATAAATAATAACTGAACAAAGCCGCAAAGAAGAAAAGTCTACCATTATTTTCAATAATTCAGACTAAAGGAAGACAAGTGAAACAATTTTCCCACTTGAAGCAATGAAATCCCTCCACAAGACATTTTCTAACCTCTCATAAGGATGACACTTATATGAGAATTTGTTTGGGTGAATACACCTACATGCATGTGACTCCTCCAACTAAACCATGACTTGTACAATAATAATAAGAAAACTTGTAACTTTATGCAAATGTATTCCAACACAATGTGATTCGTCACAGGCCAACTTCAACAATTTGTAGTTCACAACAAGAATATCGATGTTTGGAAAGGCTCACAAAACTATCTAACTGCTCTTCCTTTCTTTGTCAAATCATAAGAAGAAACTTCCAAACACAAAATGAAGCACTACAAAATGTGCCAAAATTCTCTTGCAATCTCTTTTGTGAGTAACATAAATATATTTTCATGAAACTAAAAGATCCACTCAAATGCGGTAAGGATTTTTATGTAAAAACAGCGATACAACCTTTAAAATATGCACCTATTTCTTACAAAAAAACAGTGGAAAGAGTTCGACAAAAACTGTAGGAAATTCACAACAAAGCAATAACAAATCTACCCAAATGCCATAGGAATTCTTATATAAAAAACAGCAATAATATATCTAAAATCTGCACTTTTTTTCTTACAAAAACAATGGAAAAGGTTCCACAAAAGCTGTAGGAATTTCCATATAATAGCCATAAAAGATTCATCCAAGTGTTAGAGGTATTATTGTATGAAAAGAGTGAGAGAACTCTCAAAATCTGCACTCATTCGCTTACGAAAACAGTAGCAAAATCTCTACAAAAGCTGTAGGAATTTTCTCAAAGAAGGAATAAAAGATTCGGCCAAAAGAACTCAAGAATGTCTTTCAACATATGATATATGAAACTTATTTGCGCCAATAAGACACCTTCAAACAAGTGATATTGCATGCTCATATCTTTCCAAAATATGAACTGCGCACTTTAACCAACGCACAAAAAAACATATGAAACCTTTAATGATCATATATGCTACAAGAAATTGTTTGGCATATTCGATACTTAGCGTGCACTTTGCTTCCTACACATTGATATGACAAATAAAGAGAATAGCATTCAATATGGCACCAACGATTTGCAGCCAATAACCACTTTGCGAGTGAAAAAAGGTTAAGAAGACAATAGTAATGAGGCAATCTAACCATTAAATCGCATATGAAATCTCGCCGACTAGTCATGGATCATGAGAGATAACAATTATTATAATTAAATAACCTTTATTAGGTATACAAAATTATATATGAGTACTAACAAGGTGTGTGCTATGAGGCTCTTTGATCCTGCTATGCTTGAAACAGAACTTCATCTTTGAGAACAAACCACATGTTAGTAAAAGACATTTCACACAAGAATTCAACAAACAACTTCTCCGATAATCCATAAACTCATTTCACATGAGTCCTTGTAGAAAAATGAGAGAATTGCATGTAGGTCTCTCAAAATAACACAACGACAACAAAGGTTACTTGAAATCTATCAAAACTCACTACCAATATTACTTGTTAAAAAAAAACTTTAAACACTACCATAAGGAGATTTTTGGATGGATTTCGCAAGCATGAATATCTAAGGGAACAACATGGCTCAAAGCCTCATAAAATCCAACATCAAGAGTGGAAGTACTTACTAGAGAAACAAGGGGACCAAAGGCAACCAAACTTTTACTATAAGCAAAGCGCCAACAATATGAAAATTTATGAAATCACTTGGAGCAACTCATAGAAGCTAAAACTCCCATAATCGCAAATCCCCGCAAAAGCTTTAAATAACTATTTGAAAAGGTTATTTGAAACTTATCGAAAGCTCATGACCAACATTTGTAATCAAAAGAACACTAGGCATTTCCATAAAGAGACTTGGAAGAAACTTGCAAACATAAATATACTCATACTCATGATTGAAAATATGTAGGACCTTTATACCTAAGTATGGTTAATAAAAATTCGGTTAAGTGGATTTATATGCAAACCCAAACTTCATGAATTGCTAACCCAATATCAAAAATTTTTCTTTAAAGACATTTCAACAAACACTTGGTATGCATATTTTTTAGAAAAGAAGTAATATGGTTCCTCAAGACTTGCTACCATCCACACCTAAAATTTCTAAGACATATAACATGAATCATAGAATAAGTGCGATAAATTATTTGCTCATCCTCGAACACACAAAGCCATCTATGGCTAATAGAAACAAACTTTATATTTCCAAAAGCACTAAAATCTCATTTGATACCAAAATCACCACAACAAAATTAAGCAACTAGAAAATAGTGAATGCATTCCACAGTAATAAGAGGATTGTAGGTGTAATGACATATACACCTTAGAACTTCAATCCACATTTGAATCTTAACCAAAATAAAACTCCCTGTAGGTATAACTTGCTGTCAACTAGAATCATTCACAAAAATTCTAGATCCAAATGAGAGAAGATCATGGTAGCTAAGGTAGAGGAAGGAGTTTAAGGAAGAAGGAAGAGAAAGGAAGAAGAAGAAGGAGATACTCACCTTGCGAGAGTTTGGGCTCAATCCAGGCGTCGGGTTTTGACGTGGAGGTGAGGTCGGGTCTGCTAGAGGCGTTGGCTAGGGGCGACAAGAGCAACTGGAGTCGCACAAGGGAGACCGACGTCGGGTTCGGTCTCGCGAATGCGGGGAGGCCGACGTCGGGCTGGAGTCGCGCGAACAGGGGGATCAGGCGGCGTCGGGCTGGTTCCGGCTTGAGATCGTGCAAACGGAAGAAGACGAGATGGAGAGGGGGTCGGGCGTGAGAAAGAGCTGGGAGCCTGGGAACTTCAGAACCGAGAGCCAGAGAGCGGGGGAGCGAGAGCTGGAGCGTGAGAGCGGGAGAGAGAGCGTGAGGGACCGAATCCCCAGTCGAGAGCCTTGGTTCTCTGGTAAACGCATGTTGATGCCAAGAAGAGAATCCTGCCTATTCATATCCATTACTGCAGTAGTTCAAACACGCAAAAGGAAACTGCTTTCTGAAGAAGATCGCTGCTTCGCCTGTGGAGGATCACAGAAATCACGCTGAAACCTCGAATCAACCATTGATTCGATCCAAGCCATCCAATCTATTTCCTGATTTAGAAGATGAATTCAAAATTTATTTAAAAGGGTAGATGGATTTTAGTAGAATTATATTGAACTAAATCAAGTCAAGGTTGGCTAAGCTCAGATTAGACTCGAGTCTGAGTCGGCGCAACGAATCCGATCGCATGAAATTGGGTCCAAAATAAATATCAATTTAACTCAAATCAGGTACGACGCAAAGAAAACAAACCAATCGAGTCTAATTGAACACAGTCGAGTCTGATCCGGTTTGAGTCAGGTCGATTCGAGCTCGAATTGGGCTCGACGGGGTTCGATTAAATCGATCGAAAGGGCTCGAGCACATTCGAGCCAAAATCAAGGTCAACACATGCATTTGAATTTATTTGGGTTCCCAAGATGAACCTTTGATAATTTTATAGAAACACTCTCATATAAGCCCTCGTGAGTACATTAGTTGTTGATCCTTGTTGAATCATAATTAGGTTGTTAAACCTAAGTTAATGTCCCAAGGCTAACCGAGAGGGGGGGGGGGGGGTGAATTGGTAATTTAAAAAATTAACCTTCTTGGATTTTAAAAGTGAAACCGATTAATGATTCATAGCAAGTTAATTTTAAAATTTCAAAATAATTTTTCAACCATGAAAATAATAACTTGCAGTAAGTAAGTAAACAAGCAGCATAAATAAAAGACACAAAGATTTATAGTAGTTCGGTCAAACACGACCATCATCCACTCCCTGAAGCCTCCCGGTTCAGGTATTGCACTATTACCAAAGTGACTCTCATTTTTCTCCCACAGCAAGGTGGAGAAGCCTTCACAAAAACTCTCTTCTACCAATCCCCGATGCGGAAGAGAACCGTCATCCTTTCACACCCTCCAAGTGTCAGGAGAGAATTGTCATCCTTTCACACCCTTTAAGTGTTGGCATAGAACCATCATCCTTTCACACCCTCCAAGTGTAGGTAGAGAACCTTCGGCTGTTCACACTCTCCAAGTGTCGGCAGAGAACTTTTGGCTGTTCACATTCTCTAAGTGTCAGTAGAGAACTTAATCTTCTTGAAAGATCTTCACTTGAATAATCTAGAAAGATGAGAGAAAAAGTCAAGAAACATAAACTACACACAAAGATCCTTACCTTTAAGTAACCTCGTGAACCCTTCATGCTCCACTAGGAAGAAATCTCTCTTAAACACTTTCTCACGCTCTCTTCTTTAATTGACCTTTACAAATCACGAAGACCAAATGATAAAAAGGCCTCTGATAGTTTTTAGTGAACCTTTTATACAAAAGACACAAAAAATCGTCTAGAAAAAATGAACTTTTCATATTTGACGTCCACGATCATACTATATGATCGTATATTCATACGTACGAGCAATTCAAATATTGTTGCGTACAAACTCATTATAAATTGCTACGAAATGACTTTATACCCGATCATCGTCCAGTACAAATTGAAAATTTTTCAAAGATCGTATGTCGGAATCGTCAGGACGAAATGAACTATGACAATCCAGACCCGTTCGTCCCAATACGATCATAAATTAACGTCTGTATGAACTTTGTTCGAGGACGAACCAGAGGCCATCGTCCCGTTACGATCAAAAAATATTATCTGTACGAACTGTGCTTGAGGATAGATTAGAGGACATCATCCCGGTATGATCGAAAAACATCATCCATACAAACTGTGTTCGAGGATAAACTAGAGACCATCCTGGTACAATAAAAAAATATCGTCCGTATGAATTGTGTTCGAGACCAAACCAGAGACCATTATCCCGGTATGATTAAAAATTATCTTATGTACGAACAATGTTCGAGAACAGAACATAGACGTTCATCCTGGGACAATCTAAAATTATCGTCCGTACGATTTATACTTAGAAAAATTTTCTGCTCATTTCATTGTTTGTCAGGAAAAATAACTATCAAATCACCCATATGAAATATTATCGTACTATGCAATCAGTTTAAAAATATGAATTTTAAAACTCTCCTCCATTGTGTGTGTGCTCAATTACTCATTTACAATCACACTCTCTCAAACTCAATAAAATGAAAATTACAGACTTCAATTTACAATACACTCTAAACTGATCTTTTGATTTGAAGTCTTCAACGATCCGGAGTATGATTTCCCTAAAATATTAGTACACACATGAGCAAAATAATTCTTCCAAAGATATGTTAGGAGAAATAATAATTAATGCAATAATATTTGAAATCATAAAAAAACATACAAGTTGTAAGAAGGTCAACCATATAAAACTAAATAGCAACTATCTCAATAATCTCCCCCTTTTTGATGATGGCAAAATAATTATTATTTGAATAAAATCTTAATCTTAAATTTCTCCTTAACTCCCCCTAAATTAATAAGCATGTGAGTATAAGGGATCTTCTATTAAGAACAATGCAATTTTTTTTAATAAACACGCAAATCGCAAACAAAACAAGAAACAAAAACAAATCAACATACTACTACAAATTTTGAATAAAGTAAAAAAAAAAAAAAGCAACAAAAGAAAACACAAAACACTCAAATCAAATAATATTTCTCCCCCTTTTTGACAACAACAAAAAGAGAAGAAGAACAAACGACATAAATGTAAGAAATCATATGAGGAGCCTTTAATAATTGATCCTAAAAGAGATTGAGTTATAATTGTAATAACAAGATTAATGTTCATTAGAAAAAAATAAAGATTCAAAACATTTAAATTAAGATATAACATAGATAAGATATATATATCAAAGTCATGAAACATTCTAGACAATTAGATAAGAGGAATTATTGCGAAGGTAACGAAATGAAAATTAATTTAAGTCAATGTCCAATATAAATTATAATTGAATGTTAGATTGATTTGAAATTGAAGATAAAAAGATAGAGGAAAGAACATATACTTACGGCAATATTGCACATCTTTTCAATATTTATTGACACATTTTGTGCATCTTTTTTTATTTGGGCTAATTTTGTGCCTCTTTTTCTAGTTGCGAATCATTGCGCATCCGTTCAATTTTTGTACATTTGTACATTTCTCCAATTTTTTTTGTTAATCTTTCTAAAATCAATAATCTAAAAGCTCAACTTTCTCTAAGTACAAATATACTTATATTGAAAAGAGAAATAAAAAAAATAATAATACATCAAAATTGAAATAATAATATTAAAATATTATATGCCTAAAAAGAACCTAAATTTGACAGCCTTAATTTGATCGAGCTATAAGCTAACTTAAATTTTAAAAAATTAGATTTTCTAATGAATTTAATTTTTGTATTGCGTTTCAAATTATACTACTTTTTAGATCAATTAAGTCAGGATTATCATATAGTCAAATAAACATATCAAATAAAGAATAAAATCAGCTAAATAAAAACAGAACAATTTTTATTGATTTCAACATAAGATAATACATTCAAGCTTAGATGATATCAATAGTACTATAACGAAACACCAAACATAAAAACAAAAATAAAATCCATTCATTGAAATTATGAAAGTCATCACATCATATCACTAAGCACAGGCAAAGACAATCACATAATAAGCACATCTATCACTCTAAGGGTCGTTGGTCTAGAGGAGGTGGCTGATTGAACATATTGAAATAGCTATTTATGCTACATTTGAGTTCACCAAGTCAAACTGAACTCGGATCCAACCCATGTCCTGCTGGTATTGTGCATCCTTTTGGTGAAGGTGAGTCTCAATCTGATTAAAGCGTTGATCAAAATGAATCTCAAGTCTATCAAAGCACTGGACCATCTCCTGAAAGGCTGGTCCTCGAGCAAGCACAGGTGTAGGTGTAGGTGCTCCCCCTTATCCCTCAGAATCCTCACTTCCATCACCTCTCCCAAAAATTACTCGGAATGAAGCATTAGTGTAGTATACAAGCAATTCTAGATGAGGATTAGGATGAACTAGATTGTACTTCTTCTCAAGAATATAGGTCACTAGGTGTCCTAAGGCAATGTTCTTTTTTTCTCTTATGAGAGACATGACTAATTTCATAAAGCCCATAAATATAGTCAAGAATGACCTGGGCTTTATCTATAGGTTGACTAGTCATGATCAGGTAAGTGACAGTGGAAAGAATAGGAGTAATATTAATACAGTCACTAGATTTAGAAATTATAAAGGTTCTAAGAACATGCTGGATGATCCTAGCATTTTGGTTTAAAGTGGACTCCTTAGGCAAATGACACACTTCTTCTATCCCTCTAATTACTTTGTTTATTTCAGTTCAGTCAAAAATTAGAAGCAGAGGTCAAAGTATGGTCTCTTATTCCTTGGGTCCTCAACTGCAAATAGGTTCCCAAATCTTCCTTGATTATCTCAACCTAATTTTTTAGAACATAAAACAAAATCCTACTTTGGTCAGTGCTAAAGGTCATATTAGCAAGAAAGTAGTGAAAGTTTCCTGATTGTAAGAGTGAATAAGAGTCGGGATAAAAACGAATTGAGTGGAAGCAAAAAGAGGCATCACTTGAAAGTTTATGCTTTATTGGAGAAGAACTCTAGAAGGTGTGATTTTGGCTGATACAAGCCTAGGAGATGATTACTCATTTGTTCTGAACAGAAAGTCATCGTCTTCACTCCTGGAAGACGGACCCTTAGTAAGTCTACCCCTCTTGCTAGAACTTGCTATTTGAAGGATTGGAAAATGAGAAGGATTTGAAAGGCTAATAAAGTGAATGAGATTTGAGTTTTAAATCCTTCTATAAAAAAAAAAAATGATCTTTCGTACGTACGAAAATTAGTTTGTACAGTACGATTGATATGTTCATACGTACGAAAATAAATTTTGTATTTACGAACGAATGCGTTCAAAATGAAACAACTTTTCATATTCACACAATTTACGAGACGTTCTTTCGTACAGACTTTTTGACCATACGATCATACAGATGAACAACTGTTCATCCGGGATGATTGATTATTTAAGGTTATTTTAATGATAGTTTGATTCATACCTCATATTTGAATGACACATGGTTTATATGTACGAACTCCATATTCGTACATAAGATCAATTATAATAATTGATTCTGCCCGTATAACCGTCTATATGCGTACATACGAATGAGTACACATTGTTCGGGATGATCTGGGGATCGTACAGTACAAAGTGTTTTGAAAATAAAAACTATACACAACTAGACATACCCAACGATCGATATGCTACAGAATTTGTAGGGGACAAAAATAATTTTGTACATTACGAATATAACACTTGAAAAAATTTGTACGATCAATTAGAAACATGAAATTCGATGTGAAAACATTTCAAAATCACACAAGATAAAAAAAAACAAAATCACAAAACACACATGAAATACTAAAATAGAAAAATACACAAACACAAATATCAAGTTTGCAGAAATTTATTTAAGCATTTAGGTCGATCACACCAAGCCTTATTCTTAATGTACTGAAAGTATCAAAGGCTAGTGGTTTTGTAAAAATATATGCAATTTGATTTTCAGTTGAAATATGATTTATTTCAATCTCTCCTCCTTTGGATATATGATCCCTTATGAAATGATACCTTATGTCAATATGTTTGGTTCTACAATGTTGAATAAGATTCTTTAAAATGTAAATGGAACTAATGTTATCACAATAAATTGGAATTGTGCCTATAGAAAATCCTAAGTAAATCAACTGTTGTTTTAACCAAAGAACTTGTGCCACACAACTTCCTAAGGCGATGTATTCAGCTTCAGAAGTAGATAGGGCTACGCATTTTTATTTTCTACTGGACAAAAAAACTAAAGAATTTTTAATAAATTGACATGTTCCAAATGTACTCTTTCTATCAACCCTACACCTGCAAAGTCCGAATCTGAATATCCAATTATTTCAAATAAAGAGATGTACTTAGGATACCAAATCCCTAAGTTTTGAGTTCCCAAGAGATATCTCAAAATCTTTTTCACTGCTGTCAAATGTGATTCTTTTGGATTTAATTGACATATAGAACACAAACAAATATTGAATATAATACCGGGTCTGCTAGCAGTCAAGTAAAGCAAAGATCCAATAATTCCTCTAAATTTCTTTTGATCAACAGATTATTTCTTTGAGTCCCTATTTAACTGAACTGAGTAACTCATAGGTGTACTAATGGGTTTAGTATTATCCATTTCATACTTTTGAGGATGTCCTTAACATATTTCGACTGACTAAGAAATGTTCCTTCCTCAATTTGGCTTAATACTAAAACCTATAAAGTAACTTAAATCTCTTATTATGCTTATCTCAAATTAACCACTCATTATTTTAGAAAAATCATCATAAAAATTTTTATTTGTAGATCCAAATATGATATCGTCAATATAAAATTTTACAATAAGTAAATCGACTCTCAATTTTTTTAAAAAGAGAGTTGTGTCTACACTTCCTTTTTCAAAAGATCTCTCAAGTAGGAAAGTGCTCAACCTCTCATACCAGGCCCTAGGTGTATGTTTTAATCCATATAATGCATTTTTCAATTTATAAACATGATTTGAGAATTTTGAATTTTCAAAACCTGAAGGTTATTCAACATAAATATCCTCTTGAATCACCCCGTCCAAAAAGACATTTTTAACATCAATTTGAAATAATTTGAATCCTCTAAAATAGGCAAAGACAAATAAAACCCTAATTGCTTCAAGTCTTGCTACAGGGACAAAAGTTTCCTCAAAATCAATCCCTTCAATCTGATTAAGGGGTTAGAGATTTTAATTAACTTGATTGGTTGCTAGTTTTAAGGTTAAATTTATATTTTTTGGATTTTTAATTCAATTATTGATTTTTTTGAATTTTTCTAAGTTATTTTAATCATTTAATTAAGGGGTCAAAAAAGACTTTTTGAGTAAGCTTAAATTCTAGAACGTTGATATTTTTATAAAATATTAAATCTTAAGATGATCAATTAAAATATAAGTATATTGGATTTAAATTTTTCTACATTTCATTAAGAAGGTTCGACTCAATTTTAACTTAAGTTTGACCGATTGTTAACTTTTTTACTTTGATCGATTTTTGAAGGTTTGATATTTTTGACAAATATTATATTTTAATTTGAGTTGCATGCTTTTATTTTGACCAATTTGGAGTTTTTTTGGAATTAGTTATGATTTTTCAAATTTTGTATATTTATTTTAATTTTTAAATTGATTTAATTAAATGCCTTTTTATTGATTTTAATTCAAATGAACTCTAAACTTCTTAAAATCACCTCCAAAGGTTAGGAATGATCTAAATAGAGATTATCAAGTATTTGAGATTTTTTTGAAATTTTTTTTAATTTTTTAATTATTTAAATTAATTAAATATTGATTTTCAATTAAAATTGAATTAAACTTAAATTTGATGTCAAATTAAAGGGGTTTTAGTTTTCTTGAGTTAAGGTTTGATTTATGGTCAATTTGAGGTTTTATTTACATTTTTTGAGTTTGGATTTGATTTATTAGAATTTTTGAAAGTTTTAAAATTTAATTAAATGATTAAATTAAATAAATTAATTAAGGGACTTAATAATTTTTAAAGTTGCTGGAAATTTTTCTTAGGGTAGAGAATATCACTAAGTTTAAGTGTGCAATGTTTGAAGTTAATAAGAAGTGTATCCTAATTTATTTAATTATTATAAGTTTTTTAGGCGTGTCCTTAATTATTGTCCTTATGGTGTTGCTAGGTTTAAATAGGTTTGAATCAATGGTTTGCTAACCCTTGGGTTTACAATGTGACTACATATACATAATCACAATCAACTCCTAAATCTAAGAGAGCCTAGGCTAAGTGCAAGTGTGTGCACCCTAAGCATACAAAGATTAACATAAGACTTAATTAATTAGAAAATTAATTAATGAATAATAATTAAAGTAATTATTCATTAAATAATGATCACTCCCCATTAATGCTATTCAAGTGGACAATCCATGTTCGAAGTTTTAAAAGAATCTCTAAAAAATTAAGAATTTAAATATATATAATTTTAAAATAGAATTTAATATATATATATATATATATATATATATATATATATGTGTGTGTGTGTGTGTGTGTGTGTATAAACTTATATACATAAATATAAGTTCAGAAATGAAATAAAATAATTAGAAGTATTATCAAAATTATTTTAAAATATTAATGAGATATCCTATAATTTTTTTAAAATAATTTTAAAAATAAATTTTTATATTTTGAAAATATTTAAGTAAAAAATAAAATAATTCAAATTACTTAAAATAAATTAAGTTATAAATTTAAAAATTCATTTTAAATTAAAAAAAAATTTAAGTTATTATGCATTTTTTCTATTTCAAATGAGTTTTCTTTGAATTTTTAAAGTTTAAGATTAATTACTGTATTTAAATTAATTTTAAAAAATAAATAATATATTAAATAATTTTAAAATCAAATAAAATTAAATTTAAAAAGTCTTCTAAAAGTTTAATTATATAAAATAATTTTATTTAAATTTTTAAAATTATTTGAAATTAATTTCAATTAAGTATTAATTAATTAAAAAAATAATTTAAAACATAAATTAGATCTTAAATTAAATAAAATTTAAATTAAAATATTTAAAAGTAATTATTTATTTAATTAAAATATTTTTACTCAAATTTAAGAATTTTATTAAAGTAATAAATTAATTAATTATTAATTAATTTTTAAGTAATTTAAATAATATAAATTAATTAAATTTTATTTAATATTTAAAATTTAGTTTTAATTTTAAAATATTCAAAAAACATTTTATAAATTAATTGAGATTTTTTTAAAATAAATTTTTTTAAATTTTGAAAATATTTTAATTAAATGTTGATTTTAAATATTAAATATCTTATATTTAAGATAAGTTTTTTAAAAATTTAAATTAATTTCAATTTTAAGTTAAAGATATTTTTTTCTAGAAAATATAATATATTATATTAATTTTTATATTTAAAAATATTTTTTAGTAATTTTTGGAGAAAATAGGTTTAAATGATTTTAAACCATTTTTAAACAATCTGGTAGAGGGATGCCACGTGGTACATCCGTACTAGTGGGACAAAACCATACGGAGTGGGCAATCATTGGTAATGATTGCATCGCCACCCAATCATTACCGCCCTACCTAATTAGTTGTGGGCCCCATGCGCTTTTGACTTAAATGACTCATATATGTAAAGCAAACGTTCGATTCTCCGTCGTTTGCATTGAACTACTATGATCTCGTCAAACCAAGATTAGAATAAGTGAACGAACCATACGGTTATACTAAACCACAAATTATCAAGATCTACACTGTTGATTAACGAATCAACGACCCAGATACTGTATGGCTAGAAAAAATCTTAAACTGAAGACCTAAAATGATATTTGGCTTGTTCTCCTAAACAAATCAATCAAAATATTTGAAAATTTAAACTTAGATTCCTTGAATGAACATATTACATGGGGGATGTTTGCTCCAGCTTAAAACAACTTAATGAAAAGCTATTTGAGTATATGTAATCTATTATAGGGTTTAAGTTTTCACCTTATCCAATCGATGGATTTTTACTTTCTTGGACTCTCTAAGCTTATGGATTGTCCATGCTTAATTTCTTAGTTGAAGTTGTGGCTTGAAATGCTTTGGATTGAAAGATATTGAGCCTGAAATAATTTGATGCTTAAGGTGGCCATAGACTCGCCGACGGCGACTTTAACCCGCAGGGTTTCAATGGGGAAATGATGAGGGATTGCTTGAGAGCTCGAACAAAAAGGAATTTTTCCCAGAGAGCTTGAGTGTGGAGAGATATTGAAACTTGAGGGAATGAGCTCAATTCCTATCCAAAACCCTAAAGCTATAAGGGATGGCTAGGATTAATCTAGTCTTATTCCCTGATGGTTGACACTTTGCTAGGATAGTTGGGAGGGAAGGAAATTGGACAGGCCAAGGACGTCCATGTGGAAAGGTGATTTTTGCATCTAGTCCACATGTGATACTTAAGAGTTGATTTAAACCTAATATAGGGATTAAGATCGACCTGTTAAGAACCTTCTAGAGAATCTCTAAGGCTACTGGAATGACTGGGTTTGGAATAGATTAGCTTGAGTAGGTAATTTGATCATTTAAGGGACTTCGAAAGGGATATTAACTAGTTTGACTAGTCAACAGTCATGTTAACTTCCAAGTGTAGAACTCTAGCTAGTTGGAGTGGTTTTAAAAAGATTTAAGGCTATGGAGTAAGAACTTGAATGCAGGGGATTTGACCAAGTCAAAATAGATTGAATCCAAACTACCATGTCTTGATTCATGCAATGTTCAAATGTATTTGACACAAATATTAGGATAATGTTGAAGGCATGAAGATATTAATTTGGTCATATGGCTTGATTTGACCTAAATAGATCAAGCTGGGCTAGATTTTTGTCTTAATTGACTTCATCAACTATTGACTGGGTCGATGGTCCAGTCAAGTCCAAATCATTAAGGGAGAGTGATCAAGGGGTTTTGAGTGTATTTGATATTGATCTAAGGCTTGATTTGATGTGAAAGAGCTTAAGGGTTGAATAGGTCAACCTAGGTTGACTTGGTCAACCAGTTTAACCCAAGACCTGAGTCCGGATTAGATGGATTTGAAATAACAAATGGAGTCTGGTAGGGGTGGTTTCAGGGTCTAGAATGGTCAAATCAATCAAATTGATTATTTGGACCCTTAAAGGCCTGTTTAGTCAACCTAGGTTGATCCAGGGCCTAGGTTTAGGTTCAATAGATTTGGTTTGACATTTGAAACTTGTTGGAAGTTGTTCCAAGAAATTTGGAGATCATTTGATTTGAAATGACTATTCAAACCCCTAAGGGGTATTTTGGTCAAAATGGTTGATCTGGTTAACTAGGTTTGACTAGGGTCAGGGATTGAGCCCATTATACTCCTAATGATGATTAGGATGTATTGGAAGAGATTTTGAAGTTTGATTTAAAAAGGCCAAGTTGAATTTTAGAGAAAACTTCAAAATTACCCTTAAGGGGCATTTTGGTCATTTGACCCCAGGTCAACTAAGGTTCAAAATAGGTCCACCAAAATATAGTTTATTACTCAATGAGTCATTATCAAGGGGTTGGATGTGCTCAGAGGGTTTGGAGAAGACTCCAAGATTAGGATCAATTGGATGAAAGGTTTAGTGGCATAGACAGTAAATATTTGAATATTTTATAGGTTTTTTTAGATTTCAATTCAGTTTATGGGGTTAGAGACTTCAGAATGAGCTTAAATTTGGAGGGTTGCCTCTAAAGACATATCCAATCAATATGCAATTGATAAACTCTAAATCATAGGTCATTTGACTAGAGTTTGAAAGATTTGAAAAATCATCGAAAAAGGCTTTTAGGACCTAAGCCTTTGGACCTTGAATTTTGGTTAAAAGTCTAGATTTGAGCTGGATTTTTGGTTTGAGTGTTTAAATTTGAATTATCCACATCACTCGCAATTAATTGAATGATTTTAAGTGGATGGATATGATCAAACCTTGATAAGATGTTGAAGTGACTATGCTTGGGTTAATTGAAGGCTGTGATTATCTTTAAATTTTAAATAGATATGAGATCTAGATTGACTTGTAGGCCTGGATTGATCTTAGAATCTAGAGAAAATATAGAATCTAGAATAGTCCTAGGGTCTAGATTGATCTAAGGCTCTAAAATCTAGAAAGATCATAGGGTATATATTAATCTAGGGTCTAGGTAGATCCTAGGGCCTAAGAAGATCATAGGATCTGGAGTCTAAAAGAACCCTAGTGTTTAGGAAGGTCCTAAGGTCTGGAGTCTAGAAGGATCATAGGGTCTAAATAGATCCTAAGGTCTAGATTGGTATGGAAGAATTCTATGGTCTAGAGTAAATCCTAGGGTTTAGATTCTAGGAGGATCCTTGAGTCTAGATTAACCTGGAGGCTAAATCGGTTTGGGGTCAGGATTGATCTAGAGTCTGGGAATAGTCCTAATGACCTCATACAAAAATGAGGTCAATACCCTATTAAACTATGTTATTGAAATAGGGTATTCCATTGATGTAGAGAAGCTTATTTTCTTCTCTCTCATGTACATTATTAGGGGTATCACCTCTGTTGACACCCTTCTCTTGTTTATGCTTTGTGGGTTATAGCGGGTGTAAGAGGGGAGAAAACTTAAGAATAATTATTCTACATTGTATCCCTTACAAAAGAAAAATAATTGGCTTTAAGCAAGCTGAGAAAGAGGAGGAAGAAGGAGACCTTAGTGAGCCTAGAATGTCTGGGAGGCTTAGTAGCCACAACAGTAGTAGAAGTGCCAGAACTCCTAAAACTCAGGAGGATTAGGTGGCTGAATTAAGAGAAAAAAATGTAAGAGGTTATTCACTTTTTTGAGGAATCTAAAGATTGACAAATTGAGATGAGGATGAGGATGGCCCATAGTATTGAACAACAAAAAAAGTATTATAGATACATTACTTACTTTAACGATGCTCTTGTTGGAATGTTAGAAGTAGCCCTTTATGGAGCATGCTGATCAGCTTCAATTTCCATCCGCACATTCTTATAATCCTTTTATTTGACAACCTGGCGAGAGAGGCCATGATGATGAGGAGTAGGAGGAAGACCCATATTCTGCTAGGTAGGTATTATTCCTTTTGGCTTGCGAAAAGAGAGATATTGAATGCTATTTTTATTATCTAGCATATTTTTATTTTTATTTTTATTTCATTTCTTTGCTTTGGGGGGATCCCAATGATATGTTAGAGTGACATTATTATATTAACATGATGATTGGTGGTGGCTATAAGAGCCACTGTAGTGTGATGGTGCTTGTGGCACTAGTTATCTTATAAGTTGTATTACCTTATTTTATATCGCATGTTTTGCACATTTCTATCATTGATATAAAAATATATGTATTTACTAATGTTCATATGTATTTTTATTTACATTTGATTAAATTTCCCTTATACTTATACCATTATATTATCTTCTATTAAAATCTCTACAATTCGATTATTTATTTAACCCAAATAAAAGTTATAATTAAAAATTATATAAAATTAGGATGATAATAAAATCCTAGATCATAGTTTAAATTGACATCGCTTTATAATTCATAGAATGAAAAAATTAATAATGAATTAAATTAAATCATTTAAATTATTGACTCAACCTGAATTTATAAGTTATACATTTATATATTGACCTTTGAATTGAAGATGAATAATTAAGGTTAAATATTATATATATGGGCTAATTAAAATTGAAAATTATAGCAAGCTGAATTTAGAATTAGTTATCTAATTAAATCCTTACATTAAAATTATTAAGATTGTAAGAAAATTAAAAAAAAAGTGATATTCAAAATCATTAACTATGTATTGCACAAAAATAAAAAGGAAAAGAAATATGATAAGGTTCTAAAAAGAAATGAAAAAAAAGAAGAAGAAAGAAAGAGAATACATTAAAAAATTGGTATACGATAAAAGCTTAGAGCTTGACTGCAATCTTATACTTAAATTCATAAGGGATAAGATAAGAGAACTTGTACAAATGATGGTGAACGAATAAAATTTTAATTTTAACGACAAACACATCTAATTTTTAAGCTACATTATTCAATTCAAAATTCAAAAGTAAGTGATTATATTCATAACATGTAAATTCAAATTAAGTAATAATAAGGGTGATTGATTAGGATAATTATTAGTATTTTTTTAAACTAGAATTATAACTTTGATCATTATCACTACTTCTAGACTATAATTTGTTATTCTATATTTTAGTAATTTTAAATTGTTAATTTTTTTACCTTGGTTATTTAATTAATTAGAATTATAAATTTTTTTATTTGCTTGATGATAAACAAAAGTTTAAGTCAGGGAGATTTTGATAAGTGTAAATTATGTATTATTTTATGTGCTTTATTTTCAGTAAAATTGTGTTGTTTTAATTACTTTTTGTACAAAAAAATCTCAAAAAAGAAAGAAATTTTAAGAAGCTTACAGCAACGCAACGTTTAACAAAACAAAGCCGCTTTCAATATCACTGAGGCGCTACAAATTGGACATTGCTGCATCTAGTTCTCCATTTGTAAGCGTTACAGTGGAAACACAACCAACACCGCAGCATTACTAGCGTCACGATGTCAAAAAGTCAGCTTGACAACATTGGATTCTCTGTTTTTAAATGCTGCGACACCATAATTTCTCATGCCTTAGTGCCATTTTTTACCACTCAGGCGCCTCAATGCTCAAATGTCAACAACACCATGATGTTACAGTTGTAACTTCTAAGGGCAACATTCTCTCAGTGAAAAGACGTGACTATTCACTAAGTAATTGATTCACATCAGCAAACACCGCGACAGTGCAAAAGTTTCAGCGTTGGGGAGTTATTCACATTAATGGTGACACGACACCACTCTTTCAAACACTGTAGTGCTAGATGACTTGTTGTGTTGTCCTATAAATAATTTTGATTTTATATTTATAAGAGAGTTTAACCACTTGTATAAAATTCAATATTTTTTTAAAGTACTTCTCTAGTTCCTTATTAGAGTATAATTTAAGGGAAATTAGGGAAGTACAATAAACAATCATTTAGAGTATTTAATGAAATGTTAACTCCACTAAACCCTCCCACTGATGCGAGTCGTGGGATTCAATGGATCAGTCGCTGCATGACTCGATTAGTGGAAAGGCAATGAATGCTATAGTTACATTTAATTACAACTGCAAAAAACGTTTTTTAATGAAATGTTAACTTGCTTAAGGTAAGAAAAATATTATTAACCATGTAATTTAGGTACACTTCTATATATCAAAGTGCTCGAAATTAAAAATGATACGTCATCATGAAATTATCTTGATCGGACACAAATCTCGAGACAAAACCCAAATAGGAAACTTCAAAAATTAAATCCGGGAGCACGTGAACTCCGATTTCAGCGAGCTTATAGTAAAACTGAGCGTCTCAGAAATACGAACCCAACGACACCAAATTTAACTCAATCCAAGCCCAAATGGGTCCAAATCGAAGACTCGAAATGCTGTTGGAAGGTTTGAATCACAATTTGAGTTACCAAACGGTCTCCAATTTTGGCGAGCTTATAAACGAATCGAACGGCTCGACGAGACAAATCCAACGAACCCAAGATCGCCGCATTCCGACATCACTAAGGCCTTCAAATGGCTGACGAACGGTGTATGATCAAAGGATTCAATATCAGCCGTCCATTCAACCACTCACTGTTCGCCCCTGATCTCACACATATTTACAAGCCATGCTACTCCAGAAAAACTATAAATAGAGCCCTCATTATTCACAAGAGGGACTCAAGTGAAGAGAGAGAAGAAGAAGGAAAGAAGAAGAAAAAGGGGAAAGGGAGAATCCTCTCCTCCTCGACCACCGCCGGAGTTCGTCCTGCCGCCCGAACACGCCAGGATTCTGCGTGATATTCGGGAGAACGCAGGAATTCTGCCCAACTTCCACGTGATGCTAAAATTCTTCCCAATTTGTAACAGAGTTCCCTCCTGACGCTGAAACTCCGCCCAAGTGAAGTCGGAGTTCTCCTCTGCCACCAACAGACGTCGGACTTCTACCCGACGTCAGACCTTCACTCTTCGCCAAGTTTCTACCCAATTCCGGACTTCTACCGGTTATTGGACTTCGCTGGACATCTACGAGGAGATGGATTTCTTTCCATTGTTGGACTTCTACCTGACGCTGTCCTTCTGATCTTCGTCGTCAGACTACAGTCTTTCCGACCTCCGTCGCCCACCGACTACGATCCTCCTGACTTATGTCGCCAACCGAATACAATTCTTTCGACCTCCGTCGCCCGCCAACTACGGTCCTCCTGACTTATGTCGCCCGCCGACTACAGTCTTTCCAACCTCTGTCGCCCGCAGACTACGGTCCTCTTAACTTATGTCACCCGCCGACTACAGTCGTTCTTACTTTGGTCGCTCGCCGATTACAGCCCTTCCGTCCATCGCCAGCCGACTACGATCCTTCTAACTTACGTTGCCCACCGACTGCAATCTTTCCGACCTCTGTCGCCCGTCAACTATGGTCTTCCTGACTTAAGTCGCCCGCCAACTACAGTCCTTCCGACCTTTGTCACCAGCCGACTACGGTCCTCCTGACTTACGTCGCCCACCGACTACAAGCCCTCCGACCTCCGTCGCCCGCCGACTACGGTCTTCCCGACTAAACGAACATGTCAATAGTGATTCTTTGTATTCATATCATGTAATGTACTCTATAAAATGTACATCGTTTTCTCCCAAGGAAGGGCCTCATTTGTAATCGACCACAATACTAGTGGATTCATTCAAACTGGGCTAGGCCCCGTGGTTTTTCCCCCTTTTCAGGGGTTTTCCACGTAAAAATCTCGGTGTCTCATAAATGCTAGACCCTCTCTCTTATCTGATTGCGTGCTAGATTTTCGTACAACTCTAAGACGATAAACTTTATATTTCTCTACCGCCGTGAATACTCTTGGACGTAACAGTTTGGCGCCGTCTGTGGGAACGTGGTTCTCGAATGGGGGGAAACTTTTGCTCCAATCTCAAAAGATCGCTCTTATCAACTTCCTGACATCAGCCATTGTTGCATCAGATGCGGACTGGGGGGCAACTTCGATCCCAATTCTGGTCAAAAAGATCCTCCGATGCTTTCTATATCAAGATGATATTTCAGGAAAATTCCAGCAACATGCAAGGATACTTCCAATCAATTACAAGCCTTATATAGTCCATTGTTGGACTTTTACTTCTTGGGCAAGGTCTTAATCTTGACCTTAAAAAGGCAGTAACGGTCTAAAGATAGACCATTCTTCACCTTAGATTCGGGATATACGCGGCGTTCGCCCCCTCCCAATCAAAGCAAAATAAATCCCAGGTGGATTCGATTCGACCTCTTCCACATAAGTTAATGTTGTTGAGAAAAAGCTCCGACATACAACCTCGGATAGGTCTCACATCCTTGGTGGATTTTCTTAACCTCTTCCATACATGTTAACGTTGTTGAGAAAAAGCTTTGACATACAACCTCGAATAGGTCTCACATCCTTGGTGGATTCTCTCAACCTCTTCCACACAGGTTAACATCGTCGAGCAAAGGCTCCGACATACAACCTCGGAAAGGTCTCACATCCTTGGTGGATTCTCTCGACCTCTTCCACACATGTTAACATCGTCGAGCAAAGGCTCTGACATACAACCTCGAAAAGGTCTCACATCCTTGGTGGATTTTCTCGACCTCTTCCACACAGGTTAATGATGTCGAGCAAAGGCTCCGACATACAACCTCAGAAAGGTCTAACATCCTTGATGGATTCTCTCGACCTCTTCCACACATGTTAACGTCGTTGAGAAAAAGCTCCGGCATACAACCTCGGATAGGTCTCACATCCTTGGTGGATTCTCTCGGCCTCTTCCACATAGGTTAACGTCGTCGAGTAAATGCTCCGACATACAACCTTGGATAGGTCTCACATCCTTGGTGGATTCTCTTGGCCTCTTCCACACATGTTAACGTCGTCGAGCAAAGGCTCCGACATACAACCTCGGATAGGTCTCACATCTTTGTGGATTCTTTCGGCATCTTCTACACAGATTCTTAGTAGGCTAAAAAGCTTCAAAAAGTATATTATGCAATATATTAGAGCATGACTCAAAGATGCATAAATAATTCAATTTCCTCTGAGGGATAACATCTCAACTTCATATTCAATATCACTGGAGTTACATTGCAAAAATTGTACAAAAAGTGCATTTTTGTAAGAATCTGAAAGTAAAAAGTACTTTGACAAGAGCTGTACAAGTTACAATCATTAAACAACAACCAACTTCAAGACAGTCACATATTCTTAGTGATCTGAAAGGCTTCTTCTCTACTGCATACAAGCATCTCCTACAACTTCTTCTTCAAAGAAAAATTATAATTTGATCTTCATTAGGCCTCAACTCAGTTAACACTATACATGTGGTGCCAGAATGTCGGCATAACGCACTGCTCCAACCCCTTGACTCAGGGATATCTAATGATGACAAACTTCCGTATGGATGCTTATTATCTTTGCAAAATGCAACTAGACCACCGTCATCATCATCTCTTTGCCTGATGTTCATCGTCGGTCCTTTACTTTGTCTAAGTCATCATCGGCTTCTCGCTCGACTGCTACTTGCAACGCACCCTCGAACTCTCTCCTTTGGCTCTACACTCATTCGTTAACTGCTAATGAGCTTCAACTCGATCGCCTATCACCGACAAACATTTGCTCAAATGGTGTTGAAATTCTCCCCGTTTACTCATCACTTCTGGTTCTCCTCCAGAACACTATCACCAACAGATCTTCTCAAATCACCCTCGCATACAAGAAGCAATTGATCTTCTTCCATCAAGGGTTATCTATTAAGAAGATAGCCTCTCATAGTGACTTCTTCTACACAAGAGGAGAGGGGCACTGAAGCTTGATAAGGGAATGCCGCCTATCTACGATAGTGGAATGCCATCAATGCAAGAAGAAGATGAGAAGAAATCCCCTAACTTCTACGCAAGAAGAGGGGCACTAGGTTGAACAGGAAAAATTATTCACTCGCAAATAGCGGAAGCCTCAACCGTCAGAAAGCAGGGGGGGGAAGAAAAATCCCCTAAACTTCTGCATAAGAGGAGGGGCGCTAAGTCGAGCAGGGGAAATTTCCCACTTGCAAATAATGGAAGCCTCAACCGTCAGAAAGCCGGAGGGAGGAGAAGAAAAATCCCCTAACTCCTACACGAAAGGAAGGGCGCTAATTTGAGCAGGGGAAATTTCTCACTTGTAAATAGTGGAAGCCTCAACCGTCAGAAAGTCCGGAGGAGGAGAAGAAAAATCCCGTAACTCCTGCACGAGAGGAGGGGCGCTAATTCGAGTAGGAAAAATTTCCCACTCGCAAATAGCGGAAGCCTCAACTGTCAGAAAGTTGGGGGGAGGAGAAGAAATCCCCTAAACATCTGCACAATAGGAGGGGCGCTAAGTCGAGCAGGGGAAATTTCCCACTCGAAAATAGCGGAAGCCTCGACTGTGAGAGAGCCAGAGGGAGAGAAGAAGAGAAAAGGCAAATTTTCTAAAGGCCCTAGGGGCCTATTTATACTTTTTTTAGAGAAGAGGGAAGTTTCTAGATTTTCAAATTTTTCTAAATTTTTTTGAAATTTTTAGAATTTTTTTGGGAATTTTTCAGATTTTTGTGGGCACCACTCAATTTTTAAAAAATATTTCAAAAACAGGAACCGCTGGCCAGCAACCGTGCGCCCCAAGGGGCGCGCCTGTTCATGTGGCGCGCTTATCGGCGCCGCATGCGGCAGCCGGCCGGCTCGGCCATCTACGCGTGTTCGGGCCCGATTTTCGGCCCGGACGGTCCGAATCAGACATTTTTGGGGTCCTCGGACACGTTTTTCGACGTTCCATACTATATTTTGACACTTTCGGAGCTCAATAGGGCCTCTATGATCAAGTTCGAGCAAGCTATTAATTTTTGGAACGCAATTTTTTGCGATTCGGCCAGTGTAAAATTTTGGAACAAGTATTTTCGGACTCCTAGATCTTCGACGTCCGAAAATAGGGGGGCAACAGATACGTCATCATGAAATTATCTTGATCGGGTACAAATCTCGAGACAAAACCCAAATCAAAAACTTCAAAAATTAAATCCGGGAGCATGTGAACTCCGGTTTCAGCGAGCTTATAGTCAAACTGAGCGTCTCAGAAATACGAACCCAACGACACCAAATTTAACTCAATCCGAGCCCAAATGGGACCAAATCAAAGACTCGTAGCGCAGTTGGAAGGTTTGAATCACAATTTGAGTTATCAAATGATCTCCGATTTTGGCGAGTTTATAGTCGAATCGAACGGCTCAACGAGACGAATCCAACGACCCCAAGATCCCTAGATTCCAACATCACTAAGGCCTTCAAATTGCTGACGAACGGTGTATGATCAAAGGATTCAATATCAACCGTCCATTCAACCACTCCTTGTTCGCCCCTGATCTCACACATATTTAAAAGCCATGCCACTCCAGAAAAACTATAAATAGAGCCCTCATTCTTCACAAGAGGGACTCAAGTGAAGAGAGAGAAGAAGAAGGAAAGAAGAAGAAAAAGAGGAAAGGGAGAATCCTCTCCTCGTCGACCACCGCCGAAGTTCGTCCTGCCGCCCGAACACGCCGGGATTCTGCGTGATATTCGGGAGAATGCAGGAATTCTGCCCAACTTCCACGTGATGTTGAAATTCTTCCCAATTTGCAATAGAGTTCCCTCCTGACGCCGAAACTCAGCCCAAGTGAAGCAGGAGTTCTCCTCTGCCACCAACAGACGTCGGACTTCTACCCGACGTCGGATCTTCACTCTTCGCCAAGTTTCTACCCAACGTCGGACTTCTACCAGTTATCGGACTTCGCTGGACGTCTACGCGGAGATGGATTTCTTTCAATTGTTGGACTTCTACTTGACGCTGTCCTTCTGATCTTCGTCGTCAGACTACAGTCTTTCCGACCTCTGTCGCCCGCCGACTACGGTCCTCCTGACTTATGTCGCCCACCGAATACAGTTCTTTCGACCTCCGTCGCCCGCCAACTATGGTCCTCTTGACTTATGTCGCCCGCCGACTATAGTCTTTTCAACCTCAGTCGCCTGCCGACTACGGTCCTCCTGACTTACGTCGCCCGCCGACTACAGCCCTTCTAACTTACGTCGTCCGTCGACTACAACCCTTCCGACCTCCGTCGCCAACCAACTACGGTCCTTCTGACTTACGTTGCCCACTGACTACAATCTTTCCGACCTCTGTCGCCCGTCGACTACGGTCCTCCTGACTTAAGTCGCCCGCCGACTAAAGTCCTTCCGACCTCCGTCGCCAGCCGACTACGGTCCTCTTGACTTATGTCGCCCACCGACTACAAGCCCTCCGACCTCCGTCGCCCGACGACTACGGTCTTCTCGACTAAACGAACATGTCAATAGTGATTCTTTGTATTCATATCATGTAATGTACTCTATAAAATGTACATCAAGCTAAGGCTCTCCCAAGGAAGGGCCTCATTTGTAATCGACTGCAATACTAGTGGATTCATTCAAACTAGGCTAGGCCCCGTGGTTTTTCCCCCTTTTCAGTGGTTTTCCACGTAAAAATCTTGGTGTCTCATAAATGCTAGACCCTCTCTCTTATATGATTGCGTGCCAGATTTTCGTACAATGCTAAGACGATAAACTTTATATTTCTCTACCGCCGCGAATACTCTTGGATGCAACAAAAAAAATGATTTAATGAAAATATGTTTGTGTTTTATAGAGGTATGATAAAATGAGATAAATTTTGAGGCAAGGTTTGCTTACATTTTTGAATATTTTGAATATTATAATTTGAGATTAGGTGCCTTAAATTAGAATACATTTATATCTTGGATGTTAGGATGAATTATATATATATATATATATATATATATATATATATATATATATATATATATATATATATATATATATATATATATATATATATATATATATATATATATATATATATAGTAGAAGGCCTTTAAAAGAGGAGAATATTTGAGTTGCTTGTAAAACTAAGTGCCCAGTTTTACCAAGAATATTGTATCTACTTAGATTTATTATAATTATTTACTGTGCAGTTAATAATATTTGTTATTGTGGTGTGTTATAATTGTTAGTTTACACTATGCTATATCTACCTTATATTCTGTTATGTTATGACAACAGTGATATTGCATTGTAGTGTATCAACATTATAATCAACTATATTAAAGTTGTTTGAACTCATTCAATGAACTATTATGTGCGGATAACTAATGGAGATGATTGTTTGATTTTCTCTATATATAATAAAAATGTAATAAAAATTCAGTTAAAATACAGCTATTAGAGTAACTATGCTTTGAGGGCAACTAATGATTTGTCATCTCTCCACATCTAATAATAAGGAAAAAAAATCATTTTCATAAATTCACACGTAAGGCCGGGCATCTAGTTTTTTTTGAGACATTTAGATCAATTAAGTCAAATTCATACACACATCACATACATAAAAATTCAAACTCAAGACCTCTTAATTGAAAGCCTAAAGTGGCACCTAGCTTCACAATAAGGGGCTGTTTGGTAGCAAGATTTAGGCCGGATTTGAGGCGAATTTGAGCGAAATCCAGCCAAACGGCCTAAAATGCAAAACCAAATCTCACGGCAAGTGAAATCCGGGATAGACGGAAAATTCCGCCGATTCGAACGAAATCCGGGATTTCGGAAATCCTATATTTTGCGGGATTTATCAAATCCAGGCGCTAGAGTAAGAGTCCCTTGGATAAATCCTGTTTTATAGCCAAACAGTCATACAAGATTTAACTGGATTTATCATAAATGTTACGAAACAGTTTTCAGAATTTAACCCCTCAGAATTTCGTAAATCCGAGATTTGGAGGATTTACGAAATCCTACTTAAATGAAATCCTACATTCTACCAAACAACACCTAAGTATCTTTTCTCCATCGCTGCTGCACGCTTTTCTGCTCTGCTGCACGCTTTTCTGCGCTTTATTCGATCTTAACTGCCGTCGTCTGCGCCGTTCCCCGTAATCGAATCAAAGCAGACGCGCGATGCTAGGTATTTCATATGGAGAGCTCTTCCTCATAATCGGCGGCACTGCTGCTCTCATCGGTAAATTTAGATGCATTTATCGCTGAATGTTAAAATTTTGACATGAATGTGCCCCCCTTTCACCACTTTTCTTTCTATAATCTGCGAATCCCCTTCGTTCCTGCTAAAGTTTATCAGTTTATAA
The DNA here is from genome assembly GCA_016618105.1 of Dendrobium huoshanense. Taxonomy (NCBI): domain Eukaryota; kingdom Viridiplantae; phylum Streptophyta; class Magnoliopsida; order Asparagales; family Orchidaceae; genus Dendrobium; species Dendrobium huoshanense. The sequence goes on from CM028358.1 coordinate 51,928,264, forward strand.
TTGAGTTTTGTTCTTGCAATCTTTGAAGGGCCTAAAGACCTCCCCTTCATAGCTAAAGCCGCAGGAAGGCTAGCGGGCAGGGCAGTAGGGTATGTTCAGATGGCTCGAGGGCAATTTGAAAGCGTAATGCAGCAGTCCCAAGTTAATCAGGTATTTACCATCCTTTTTCGTTTAGTATAAAGTGGGAAATTTGCAATATTATTTTACGACAAAGCTGCCTTATTCTATCATTTCCACATCCTTTATGGGTATACTTTGAAGACAGCTGCTCACGGTTGAGAAGATGAAGCAGAGAAGGAAAGAAAATGAGGAAGCTGAGAAGGAAAGAAAATGAGGAAGCTGAGAAGGAAAGAAAATGAGGAAGCATAAAATAGATAGTTAGAGGATAACTTGTATTCATTTTAGAGAACAAGCGAAATACAGTATTACAGCCAATAGAGCATGTCTATATATACAAGTGTGAGATTCCTGATATGATTAAGTTGCTAGTGGATGTTGCCAGCTGCCTGTGAACTGCAGCAGTAGTGGGGGGTGAATTCTGAACAGAGAGCTGGTTCCTGCATTGCGAAAATAACATGTAGAGGCTTGCTTATCTGATAGTTTATCACGGCCTCTCAAATTAAGTGTCCGGAGATTGGAGAGTTAATTTGCTACGAAGAAGGTGAAATTGAGGCAGAGATAGAGCTTTGGTGAAAATGTCAGTGTGCTGATCTTTGGAGTTAATGTGATGGACAGAGATTTCTTTTGATTGTATCGGTTGCAGATGAAGTGGAAATCAATCTCAACATATTTAGTACGAGCGTTAAAGACGGGTTTGTAGTAAGGGCTATGATAGAAATGTTTTAACAGCGGAGGGAAGTTGCTGAGTTGGGGACAATGTTGAAATCAGCTAGTAGTCGACGAAGCCAAACGATGTCAAAAGCTGCAATTGCGAGGACTCGGTATTAAGCTTCGGTTGATAATTTGGCAACAGTGGGACGCTTCTTGATGCTCCAAGATATTAGAGTGTTGCTGGGAAGGAGCACTAGCTTGTTGTTGATGTCCTGTCAGAGGGATTCGAGGCTCAATCAAAGTTGGAATAGGAGTGAAGTGTGAGGTTGTCGTCAGTAATTGGTAGGCCAAGGTGGATAGTGCCTTTGATATAGCGAAGGAGACACTTCATTTGCTGTAAATATTTGTTTTAAGGTTTGTGCATAAATTGGCAAAGTTGGTTGGCGGCAAAGGCGATATTGGGGCGAGTGAGAGTAAGGCATTGGAGAGAATCTACTATTTGGCTGTAAAGAGCTAGGTTTTAAGGGGATCAAGGCTATTCGGTGATTTGGGGGATTTGAGGGAAATGAAAGAAGACATTTGTTTTTGATTTGTGAGGCCGAATTCATTGAGGATCTCATTGGCTTATTGAGTGTGCTATAAAAAGTATGTAGGGGGAGTGGATGTGGTTTGAGGTTGGACCTAGGTTCTTGAGGGAATTTTTTTGATGAAGATCGTTAATGAGGGTGGATATGGTGGAGGGGTTATTCATGTTAGTATAATATCATCTACGTACAGTACAAGAAATATGTGGGTGTTGTTGTGGGAGTATATAAGAAGAGATGGATCATAGAGGCTGATTTTGAAGACATGATGAAGCAATAATTGGAGAAAGTTGAGAACCATTATTATTATTATTTTGGGGGGGGGGGGGGTTGTTTGAGGTCGTAGAGAGCCTTGTGGAGTTGTAAATCATAGTTGGGATGAAGTGGATCAATGAAACTAGTGGGTTTAGCCATATAGACAATTTCGTGAAGTGAACTGTGGAGTAAGGCTTTGGAAATGTCGAGTTGATGGACTGCCCAATTACGATGGAGAGCCACAATGAGTAGGATGCAAACGGTGGGGATTTTGGCAATTTGGTTGAATGTCTCAGAGTAGTCTATTCCCTGTTATTATTTGTATCCTTTAGCTACAAGACCGGCTTTGCAACAGTTTGGTAAGCCAACAGGGTTGAGCTTGAGTATGTAGGTCCACTGTCAACTAAGGATTATTCAATTGAGGGGAGTTGGACAAGGGTCCAAGTGCCCTATCTTTATAGAGTAGAGAATTCTGCCAGCATGGCTTGGCACAATTCAGGGAGTTTGGATGCTTGAGAGTAACAGGTGGGGGTTATGTTGGAGGAAAGTGGGGAATGCAAGGTGAAAATATGGTGTGGTTTAGGATGGTTTTTTTTAGTCTTATTTCCATTGGGTGAATGTTGGGAGCTAGATGAGGGGAAGAGTGGGGTTTTGTTGTAGATTTTGGAGGTGAGATGGTTCTTGTAGATGAGGTGGTGGGTAGTGAGGAGGTTAGATGTGGTTGAGGGGAGGATGGTGTTGCAACCCATGACCCTGAGTTTGAGATTTTGATGATGACAAATAATGTCGTTTGAATTATCTACTCATTGAATATTATTTTATTTGCTATTGTCCGTGAGTACTAACATTTCAGGAAGATCACAAGCTACTCAGGACGACAGGAAGACTCAAGAATGGGTAGATTAGGAGTATGAGTCTGCAATGTATTTTGTTGTTTATTTTATTTTTATTTTCTTGATTCTGGCCACAAAATGCATAAAAGTCTGGGCAACCATGCACACACAGAGGGGAAGAGTGCTTTTAAATGAAAAATTTAGAGTTTTTCTTTCTCTGTAGATCGTACTGTACGATGTTATTTCGTACCGTACGATCAGAGCTTTGTAGGACGATTCTGTGAATAGATCGTACCGTACGAATATAATTGTACTGTACGATATGTTCAAATCCAAAATCCTACCCGTCGTTTTAACTTAAGTAAGTTATTTTACGCCGCTCGTACTGTACGATTTATTTTAAATACTAACTTAATTTAATCCGTACAATATGATGAACATAGACGAACTATAATCGTCCCAAAGATCGTCGTGGACGATCTCTTGGAGTCTCATCGTACTGTACGATATACATCGTACCATACGATGAACAGAGATGATGTTTGATCATCCCGACTATCGTCCTATACGAACAGAATTGTTATGGATCGTATCGTACGATTTAAAATCGTACTGTACGAATATTTTTGAACTGTTCGTACCACTTCGTACCAGGACGAAGTCTGTTTATATATATCGTACTGTACGATTAGAAACCGTACTGTACGATAGTAACAGCTACTTTTGAAATCTCAGGGATTTTGGGACCCGTTTTGAGGTGAAAAACTTGTCCTATTTTGAGGGTGTGAATTAGAGAGGAGAACGTGGTTAGAGATGGATTCCGAGGGAGAGAGCTCTTGAGAAGTTCTTTAGGGTTTGAGAGAGGAAGGAGAAGGTGAGCGTTGTGAGGGAGAAGAGGTGTGAGGGAGATCACACGGTTGCTCCGAACTTGCTACATCTTGCTCCTCCTGTGACCCTAGAAGAATTTGTGGGAGGATCTCCAAGGGGAAAGGCTCTTCTACATCCGTGACCTCGAGGTACTCTGCCTTCTCCAGGAGGGAGAAAAACGAGAAGGTTCTCTGCCGTCGCCAGGAGGGTGAAAACAGAGTTTGGCACTCCGCCACGCCGAGTTGGTGAAAGGGAGTATTGTAAGGGCTTCTCCGCCTTGCCAAGGGGGGCAAAAGGAGAGCTATTGCTTGTAGTGAAATACCCGGAGCGGAGGACTCCGGGGAGTGGACGTAGGTCATGGTTTGACCGAACCACTATAAAAATCTCGGTGTGCTTTTTTCTTATTGCCTTTTTATTACTGCGTGCATTTTATTATTAAATATTTGCTAGGGAAAATTTGTGAAAAAAAGGGTTGTTTAAATTTTCATGTTAAAATTTTAAAACATCAAAAATATTAGAACTCCTGCTTAGGTTTTAACTATTGTCAAAAAGTTTTCACAATTCACCCCCCCTCTTGTCCATCTACTTATTTCAGATGGTTGTTGAGGTGAATGAGGGTGGGATGACGAAGTACAGGATATGAATGCTGGTGCAGAGTTGGTGAATGGGTGAGGGATCAATAATAATGGAGAGAGTGAAGGTGGGGAGGTAGTGGTTGGGGGAGGATTCTAGTAAGAAAATGTGGTCTCATGGAAAAGTACACGGCGTGAGATATGAATTTTGTCGGAGGTGAGATCGAGACAATGATAGCCTTTGTGGTAATATGAGTATCCAAGAAATATATAGGCACTAGAGCATGGAGTAAGTTTGTTTGGGGTTAGAGGTTTAGGCCAAGGGAAGCAGAGGCAACCAAAAGTTTTGAGAATATCATATTGTGGTGGTTGTTTGTAAAGTAGTTGATATGGAGATTTGAATTTATTTGGTTTGGAGAGGTGTCTATTTATTAAGTTGCTATGGTGAGGGTTGTTGTCCAGAATTTAAGTGGTAGCTATGAAGCATGGAGGAGGGTTTGGATAGTTTCAATAAGGTGGTGATGCTTGCGTTCAACAACACTATTCCAGTCTGGAGTGCAAGGGAAGCTGAATTAATGAGAGAGTTTTTGGGATAGAAAGGAGCCTAGTTGCTTAGATGTGTATTCACCTCCGCCATTGGATCGTAGTGTTCTAATGCGTCTGTTAAATTGATCCTAATGAGAATATTACAGATTTTTATTTATTTTGCATAGGAAAAACCCAATAATACTTAGAAAATGATCAATGAGTAGGACATAATAGCAAAAAATATTAATTGAGATTTTAGGGGAAGGTCCCCAGACATTGGTAATAAGAAGCTCTAATGTTTTTGATATATTGATGATATTGAAGACAAAAGGTAGCTTTTGAATTTTAGCTACATTACATGAGGAGCATAGTTTAGCATAACAGGGATGTGTGGATGACCCAGGCGAGTGTACCACAGGTGGAGGGAGTTGCTTTGTGATGTGAGAGCGGTGGGTGGCTGGTGTGAGCTCTGTTGGCGAAGAGAGTAGAGGTCGTTAGAGCTATTGCCTTGAAGGAGTACTTAAGAGGTTTGTAGATCTTTGATAACAAAGTAGTGGCATCAAATAACAAAGAACAATTGCTAACCGAAGTTAGTTTATGGATTGAGAGGAGATTGTAAGGGAGGTAACATGAAGAAGGTTTTTTTGATAAGAAGGTTATGGTTTGGAGGAGTTGGTAGAAGACCTTGGCCAATATTAATGATTGGGTGATTTGCTTAGTTACCAACAAAATTGTATCGTTCCTGTGGTAGGTAGTTAACTGTTAAATGCTGTTGGGTCGCTGGTGCGGTGTGCAGAAGCTCGACAATCTATGAACCATTTAGTATTTGAGGGTTGTTGTTGTGTGTGTAGGCTTGTGTGTTGAGTGGAGGGAGGTGTTGGGTATTGAAGATTGCAATGATGCTAGCATGTTGCCATTGTATGCCCAAGTTTGCCACATATTTGACATGTGGGATGAGTGCCAACTGATGTTTTGGTGCTGTGAGCAGGAGAGAAGGTTGGGTGGGTAGTTGATGGAGGAAACGGATGTAGGATGACCTCGGGTATAGTGAGAATTGTGACTTCTTGTTTTTGAGAGAGCGACAATGGGTGTGTCAACATATGCTTGTTTGAGTGTGTCATTGGTGAGATTAATCTCTTTACTGCAAAGAAGAGAGTAGAGATATTCAAAGCTTATGGGAGTTAATTTAGTGTGAATGGCAGTTTTGAAGGATTGATGGGAGGGTGGTAGTCTGTGTAGGATATATAGGATGATGTCTTCAACATCAATATGGGATTTGGCAGCTGTAATGTTACCAACGAGTGATTTTATGTTGGAGAGATATTGTGTCATGATGAGATGTTATATAGCCCATTTTTGTGCTAGATAGCTCTGGATCTATTAGTAGGTTGGAGACATTTTTCTAAGGTTAGCCAAATGTCATGACAAGAGTGGAGGTTTAGGATGTATGTTCATATGTTTGGGGACATTGTGGAAAACAAGACAATTGACAGATTTTTGGTCCAGCAAATTCCAGTTGATGAATTCTGGGTTTGGTAGTGTCTCACCAATGGTGGAAGTAATGTGTTTATGCGGGCAGTAGGTGGATCTGATCAGGAAGCCATTATAGTTGTTTGTTGTGAATATTTTGAGGGCCTGAAGTCTCCAGATTGGGTAATTGTCACTTTGAAGTTGGATGTGAACAATATTTTTGAGGTTAGACATGAGATATTTAAGGGAAGAGGGAATGGGGTTTTCAGTCTTGATGGAGGAGGCGGTTTGTTGAGAGGCAGTGAAGGAGATACTTCTTATATTTGGCATTCTTGGATGTGTGTCCAATAGGCTCGAGTTTGCTCTAGTGCTATGAAGATAGCTGCTCACAGTTGAGATGATGAAGCAAAGAAGGAAAGAAAATGAATAAGTAGAGAAGAGATGGTAACATGATAACTTGTATTCATTTTAGAGAACAAGAGAATTGCAGTATTATATCCAATAGAGTGTGTATAGATATACAAGTGTGAGATTCCTGAGAAGATTAAGTTGCTAGTGGATGTTGCCATCGGCCTGCTGTGTGAACTGCAGCAGTAGTGTGAAGTGAATTCTGAACAGAAAGCTGGTTCCTGCATTGTGAAAATAACATGTGGCGGCTTGTTTATCTGATAGCTTATCATACTTTTCTTATGTTTATTTATTTATTTATTTTATACGAATACAAAAGTTTTGCTAAAATATATATGCAATTGTGTGAATTTGTTAGTTAGCATTATGTTATATCGATTTTAAGCCTAGTTAAAACTGGATCTTTATCATATATTATAGAGTTATATTTTATATTTTAGTCCAAAATTTACGAAGTACAGTTGTTTTGCGATGTTTGTTAATTTCCTCGCCAATCAATTAGTTCTGTATTAAATCTGTTGCCTTAAAAATAGAGCCGGTTTCATGAAGATTGATCTCGATTGATTTAACTTTTTGATATTGCACTAAACAAAAACCGGAAAATGCACTATGGTTCATGAGATGATGCCTTCTTAGTTACATTTCAAAGCTGTCAAACTATAAAATATGTGCCTCTACACCTTTTCTTGTACCTATCCACTCTCTAGAAGTTCATCTTAACATATTTTTTGGAAGGACTACCAAAGAATCATTGGGGATTCAATTATCACTTCTTCATCATCAATCACTTTAGCAAGATAGTCTATTAATTCTGTGCAAAGAGACCATTATAAGAGAAGTAATAAAGTCGTTCTTTCAATATGTATGGAATCAATTTTCAATTTCCCATCTCCATTGTTTCCTATAGGGACAACTGGTTCCTCCGCACTTTTTTGAGATCACTATGAAGCTTAATTAATCTTAAATTTTAAAAGGAACACCACTTTTCACTTTCAAACTGATGGTTAGATGGAGGTGGTGAACATAACAATAATTCACATGTAATGAGGGTGCAATTCTTTACATTTGAAGTCATGGAACAACCTAATCCCTTCCATCTAACTTTCTTCAACAAACATACTTGAATCGATGATAAAATTTACTTTCAACATGTGCATAGGTTTTCTGCCACAAATTCTGTTTGATCTAAAATTTTACATGGATATGTTGAAGGATGGCAACAATGATTCCTCGAAGGCATCTAGAATATTCATTAAGAGAATTGGAGGAGAATCTTGAAGGTTGCAAAGGTTGTAATAAAACAATCTTGCCATAACAAGCATCACTTCGAGCGTACATTCTAAGTTTAAGGTTTTGGTTTGTTTGCACTTAGGGAAGGATCAGTTAGAAGATTAGGGTTAGAAAATCAAGCCAAAATCAATTATAGGACAGTCCTAACACCTTAGAAAATCATCAATAATATGTTCCGTTTAGACCTGCCTTCTTATATAATGATCTACTTTGTTATCAATGTAGAAAATTTGAAGTTATTTGACTCTTTGATACCCCTGCTCTGATGGGCCTCCTTTGTTGGTAATTGAAACTTGAACTCTTTAAGTATTAAAATTATTATTCGATAATCGATGTACACATTCCAAAGGTTATGTGGATGAACTGAGTTGGTTTAGGACTTCTATTACATAACATAGATCAATTTACTATTTGAGCAATTTTTTGTTTCACAATTAAGGTTCATAAAGAGCTTCGAGATACAATGGCTCAGTTGGAAGCAATACGGTATGAAATCCAAAGCATATCAGTCATGAATCCTATTCCATTCACAAGAAGATTAGAAGGCGTGGAGCCTCCAGCTAAAAATGGTATTGACTGATCTTTTTTTTATACAAAAATAATAATTATTTTTTTCCTTTTTTATGCTAGTTACTCTTCCCATTATTCAGGTGCAGTTTTTGCTGAGAAATCTGATACAGATCATATGTCAGTGCTAAACACTGCTAAGGTTATTTGCTGATATTTTATTTTTCTTTATAACATTCACCCTTTTTTTGGGATTTTGTACACATTTCAAACTGATTCTGTGTTGTCAGTTTCCCTCTACAGGATCTGGGTTCCACGGAGACAAATTCATCCAGCATCCATAGTCAAGCTATGGCATATGCGAGGATAGCTAAAACAACAATCATAAAGTTCAATTCTTCACAAGCAAGCCTGAATAATGAGAACCTTAATGGTCAAGATGGTCTTCCATCCGTGTTACCAATTTCTGCTGAAATTGCAGGGCTGCTGTCAAAACGAAATGGTAAGAGCAATTTTTTGGCTTCTCAATTGATGATTTAATTTTTGGTTTTGTTTGAAATTGGAGGATGATGAGTGGGGGTTGTGAGGGTGGGGATTGGGGCAAAGCCTGTGAGGAAAGGGTACCATTTATTGGTCTAGGTCTTGAAGGTTATACAAGGGCTACTTAGCTTGCATAATTTTGCATTCTCAGATCTTTTTACTTGCCAAGCAGACTAGTAGGAATTTTGAACCTATTGCTTATGTTAAGGTAACTGAAAATAAGTTGATATCTTTTAAAAATATAATCGTGCCTGTGTAAACAAATATAAGAGATAGAATTGGAAAGAAATAACAGGGAGGATATCCTCAATTAAGTGATATATTACATAATAATGGATATATATATATATATATATATATATATATATATATATATATATATATATATATATATATATATATATATATTACTGCAAAGATTGGATAAATATAGTAGTTTCAAAGCCTTAGTAGAAATATCTGGCAGTTGTTATTGGAAACGTATGGAGGGATGATCTTCTTTGATAGAACTATTTCTGATGAATTGACAATCTATTTTGATGTGTATTCTTCTATCATGAAAAACAAGATTGTTTATAATGTGTATTGTTGTCTGATTATTGCACTTAAGAACCATAGGTTGGGGACAATTACTCAAAATTCTTTTATTAGATTTTTGATCCACATTATTTCATAGGTAGAATGTGCTATAATCTTGTATTTGGTGCCGATGCTATATCTTGTAATAAGAGTGCTTTTTTGCTTCTCTATGAAATAATATTCTTTCTCACCAAAAAAAAAAAAATCCTAAAGTGTACGACCAATCTTAAATGGATCCAACATAGCATTAGAAAGCTTCAAATTTTCAAAAGGTTGTGGCATGATTAACTAGTCTTTTTTAGGGAAACTTTTTAATACATCTTAAAAACTTTAAGATAACATCCCTATGTTTCTTCATCGAGTTTTACATATGTGGAGTTAACATACCAAAAACAAAGGAATTATGAGGTCAGATGATAGTTAGGCATAAAAGCTTCCCAATGAAATGGCAATACCAGGAAATATTTTCGAAGTTTTCTTGGTCGCTTATGCATATTTGTAAAAAGATGATATTAGAGTAGAGAGTGTATACATGAGAGAAGTTATTTTCTTGAGAGCATGTAGAACGAAGACAATCCCTTGATAGTCTCTTGAAACATGATAATGGAAGCAATCATCATTTGGGACTACTGACATCGATGTGAGAACCACATAGTCATAGGCTTACCACTTTTTATATCTGGTGGTATTCATTGTTTCACAAGCTGGGGAGTCTAGATGATGAAGATTCTCATGAAAGCCATGAGATACTGAAAAAACTTGAGACTATAGGAGATAGTTGGTATGATCGAGCTTGATAGTAGTACACATATTGGAGGAGGGTTCATTTCATAAAGAGTTGATGAAGTCATCAATGGACATCACAAAGTAAAGATGAGGATAGTGATGAGTTTATCGGATGAGGTTGCACAGAACCAATCAACGAGTGAGATCCTTTAGCAAACTCAAGCACTTAGAAGCATTAGATAATTATCTTGGTAATTGTTAGTGAAGATATTTCACTTGATTGAAGGTTATAGTTGTAAATGTTATGTCTTTATTATGCAATATGTTTTTTTAATTGATGACATTTTCCTTGTTATTTCATTCATATTTTTATCGCTTGTATTTGATCGATATATAGACATCAATATTATGTTAAAAGAATGAAGTTGTTTTCAATACCATAGAAAGCTATCAAAAGCTGGATAGGACTCAACCATCGATCCCCTACCTTCTAACCCACCTTGTCTCTTGCTTTTTTTTTTGCATGCCTCTTCCCTTTTTTTTTGTAGCAAAAAACAATAAAGCTTTATTAAGAAACTATAAAAGTAAATTGCATCCTAATAGCATCCGATTCCTCCTTTAACAAGTTGATAAAAGAAGGAGGGATCTTATTCATAACTACATCATCTCAAATGAAAGAACTAATACAAGCATAGTTAACACAAAGATCAACTAACTTATTACTTTCCCTATTAACACAATTAAAGATAACAAATTGAAAATCCTTAATAAAAGAAAGATCTCCCAACTTGCTTCCTCCTTTGTCCATCATTTCCTTAATGAAACTGATTACATTCTTATTATCTCCTTCAACAATTAAGCCTTTGTAATCATACATCCAATCCTTTACCACATGCTTGACCCAAAGAATCGCCTGAAGTTCCAGAGAAGCAGAGTCCCAATGGACAAAAGAATTGTCGAATGCCAATAAGAACCTCCCCTGGTGGTCTCGAAAAACTCCACCAATCCCAGCCTTGTAGGAGTTAAATAGGGAAGCACCTATATTAACTTTAATCCAATCAGGTGGAGGAGGATGCCAACAATTAAACAACCTCAACGGTTGATTAACATCCCCGATACCTGAGTTTAAAAAGCTGAAAGATTTGTAAACTGCAGAAAAACGCACAGCATTTGTTGCAATCATCATAGGGCTGGAAGCTATCCCATCATAAACATACAAATTCCTTGCTTTCCAAGATAAGTAAATTGTGTTGCAAAAGAGATTAACCATCCATTGACTTTGTGTATCCATCCAACTACAACAAGCATCAAGAGAAATGAAATTAGGAACCCCCATTTTTTTAAGTATTCCATCACTTCGATTTATTTGCTGCAGCCAGAAACTACTTGATCAATGTCTTCCACCGCCTCACATCCTCTTGGACATTTATCATATCCTTGTAACCTTCTATAACACAAAAACTGATTAGTTGGAATTGCCTTATTAAGAATCCTCCACCAAAAGAATTCCACTCTGGGATTAAGTTTTGCATTTCCAACCCAATCTCAAGCTGAATAATCTGAGTAATCATCTCCCAATTCTTCGGATGCTAGAGCAGAAATCATCTTTCCAGAGAATTTATGAATGAGTTCCAACTGATCATCTATACTGTTAGCCGAAAACTAAGTGGATGTGATCAGGTTTATAAGCTCTTCACCAAAGTATTTTTGAAGCTCAATGACATTCCACCCTCCATTGCAAATAAATTTATCAATCGTTTGGATACTACCTCCCATTGGATTGACAAATGTAGGTCATTTATCAATGCTTTTGTCCAATAACCAAATGTCTTTAAAGACTTGAATTGATTTGCTGTTTACTATTTTCCATTTGACTATAGGTTTAAGAAACTCACCTCCATTGCATAATAATTTCCAAGCCACCGAACCTCCTTTAGTAGCCTAGTCTTCACTGAAAATTGGTCCATATTTAAGAAATAGAATCTTATGCAAAAGCGAATCTGTTTCCTGGCAATACCTCCAAGCCAATTTGGCCCTTAATGGTCCAGATTTTTTTGAACAGGAATTGATTCCTAGACCACCAAATTTTTTCGGCCTACACATGAAATCCCAGCTTACATAATGAAGTCCACCACTTCTGTCCCTTTTATTCCATATGAAGCTTCTACACAACTTATCAACTTCATTCAAGACATACTTTGTAACCAAGGAAAGAGTAGAGTGAAAGGTTGGGAATGAGAGCAAAACCGATTTTACCAAAGTAACTCTACCGGCCGAGGAAATGAGTTTGCCGCCACATACACTCAACATACTCCAGGCTTTGTCTAGAATAAATTGGCAATATGCTCTTACCATTCTTCTTAATCCCACTTTGATACCCAAATAAGAAAATTCCTTGATTTTCTTGAATTCCATGATCCTACATATAGCTTTTCTCTTCCTTCTTCTCACTGATTTTCCAAATAGAATTCCAGATTTTTTGATGTTCACCTTTTGTCTCGTCCATCCACAAAATTCCATAAGAATGCATTTGACTTCCTTAACCGATTTAATTTTTGCTTCAGAGAAAATGATTATATCATCGACATAAAGTAAATGAGAAACTTTAGGCCATTTGGGAGAAATGCCAATCCCAATTGAATTACCCTTTTGTAAAAAAGCATTTGAGAGAAGTTGAGCGCACATAATAAACAAGAAGGGATATAATGAGCAACCTTGACGAAATTCACACTTAGCTTCAATCCAATTGGAGAAGATCCCATTGATTAACAATGAAAATTTTGGACAATAAACGCAATCCAAAATTAGATTAGCAAACTTCAAAAGAAATAAAAAATAATCCATAACTTTACCCAATGTAGGCCATCCCATTGAGTCATATGCTTGCTCCATATCAATCTTGAATGATACTAAACCTTTTGAAGATTTAGAATGCCTAAACTTGTGGAATATTTCTTAAGCCACCAATACATGATCCGCGAGCGACCTTCCTTTCAAAAAAACCACTTGTTCTTCCCAAATTAATTAGGAATAACAAGCAACAATCTATTTAAAAGCATATTTGCTACAATCTTATAAACTGAATTGCAAAGACTTAGGTCTAAAATTAGATGGAGACAAAGGGTTTTTGACCTTAGGGATCAATACTATAATAGTATCTTTTTTCAGTTTTTTTCCTAGAGAGAGAAGCTCCCATTTTCCTAGAGAGAGAAAAACTTGATTTTTGAACTCCTGTTATCCCGCAAAAAGTCTGCTCCTTCGATGACGGTGGAGGGCCGTCGGCCTCCATCCTTCGGCCTCGGAGATGGTCGACTCTCTAAGTCATTTGCTGTTAGAATCCTTCCTCGCTCAAATCAAGGTTCGTCTCCTCCAGCTTTCGATAACGCTAACCTGGTGTTTGATCATGTGGCAATGTTAAGGTTTTAAACTAGAAAACCTTTGGTGATTAATGAGGGAGGATTACTTCCTCCTAAAAAACAATTGGAATGTGTTGGCAAAGGAAAGAAGATCCTGATGGAAAATTCGGATGTTCAAAATACATCCAACTTTCAAAGAGATGGTAAGATTGATCTCGCATCATTCAGTGGTGCGATTACGGAAACTGTGTCAAAAGCTAAACAGGGGCCTCGTTTGGTGGTCTTGAAGCTGATGGTAGAATGGAAATCATGGTCGCTAGTTTTTGGAAATCTGAATTATGCCGTTAAGGTAGATGCGTCAGCTGGTGAAAAGGTTATGGCTAATGTGGCTGTTCAAGGTGCACAACATGTTAATGTGGAATTGGAGAAGGTTCATGATTGTATTTCTACAGTTTTCGGTAATTGCATAGCTGTTGAAAATTTGGAACCTGTTATTCCCCCCAAATTAAGCAAGCCGGCTGTCAATGTTTGGAACAGGAAGGCAAATTTCAAACTTGTTGATTTTGATTATGGAGAAAGTTTTTCTGAAAATGGCGTTGTAAAGCTTCATCTCCAAAGTGAGGTGGAGAATACAAATAAATTACACAAATCTCTGATGGCTAAGGTGTTCGGAAATGTTCCATATCATATTATTGGTTTGGAATTAAGGAGACAATGGAATCAGTTTGGAAGGTTCCATATGACCTTGCTTGGAATGGGATGGGTATTATGTGTTTTTGAAGATCCAATTGTTTTGGAATCAGTTCTATCTAGCGGTCCTTGGTATGTGAATGGGAATATCATTGGACGGGATTAATGGTCTCCTTCATTTCAACCTTCATCTTTAAGAGGTTTAATGGCTTCGGTAGATTAGACTTCCTAATCTTCCTTTGCAAAGTTGGGATAAAATTAATTTCTGCAGGATTGCTTCGAAGGTCAGAACTCCATTTTTGATTGATGATAACATGTTCCAATGGGGAAGGAGAGAATTTGCCAGAATCTGTGTTAAAATCAAATTTGAAGATAAATTGCCATTGGGAGTTTGGGTGGAAGGTGTCTCCGGCAAATTTTATCAAAGAATTGAATATGAAAGAATCTCAAACATTTGCTTTAAATGTGGTAAGATTGGGCATTTAAAAAAAGCATGTTATGATGTTAGCTTGGAATCCACTTTGGGTTCTAACATAATTAAAAATTCTTTGGAAGGCAAGGCTGCTTCAAAAAATGTAAGCTCAAAAGTTGATTCAATGGAGAAAGAAGCTAGCAAGGTTAATAAGGAAAGTTATGGTCCGTGGATTCATGTGGATTATGGGAAGAAGAAAGTTAGAAGCTGTAAATTTAATAACACCTGGACTCGGCCAGTAGTGAATGAAAGGAAAAAAAATGAGGAAGTTGCTTGTATGACAAGTCAAAATGTGAAGGATGATGTGATAACTGGTGAAAATAATTCGAGCAAGGGCAATATTGAAGCTCGGGTTGAAGAGCTGCATCCTGAGGTATTTCCTGTTCTTTCTTGTAATATTGAAGTTCCTATAACCAATGATTCAGCGGTTACTGGAGAAGGTATTGGTCTATATTCTTCTTGTATTCCTACCAATATCAATCAATTTGATGTTTTAAATAATTTGGTGGACGAAGGGGAAATTGTGTGCCTAGAGAATGAAACTTTAATGTCTCCTAAAGCTTCAGTTTCTATACCTGATCGTGGTGTTTATGTTTTGGAGGTTGATACAGAGGTTAATGCTGTTCTGATAAATAATTTGGGAGATGGGTCTAGTAAGGTGAAGAAAAAAGGGTCTAAGCAACTTAAAGGCTTGGGACCCATTAAATTGGTGCCAAGAAGTAGGAGATTGGAAGGAGAGGTGAAGGAGAAGATGGGGAATCTTCCCCCCTTAGATCATTAATGTCTTACATTGGATTTTGGAATTGTATAAGAGCTAGGAAAAGCAAAGCTTCTCTATATGTGGAGTTTGTAAGGGATCATGGGGTGTTCTTTCTTGGTTTGGTTGAAACTAAATTGTCTTCGGTTGACAAGAAGATTGTTAATATGTTGATAGGTGATGAATGGGACTTCTTTCATGTTCCTTCCGAAGGTTTATCGAGAGGAATTATGGTGTTATGGAAACATAGCATGGCTTCGTTCAACATCCTGGAAGCTTCTTCCCAACTTGTTGTAGGTGAACTGAATGTGAACAACAAGGGCTTATGGAGAATTGCTACGGTTTATGGGAGCAAGGATGTTTATAAAAGGAGATCCTTATGGGAAAGGTTGGAAAATCATATGTCAAAAGACACACCAATGGTGGTAGGTGGTGATTTCAATTGCTTGTTATCTAAAGAGGAGAAAAAAGGGGGGAGAAAATTTTCTTTTTCAGTTGGTCCGAAGGAAATGAAGACTTTCATATCTTGTAATGATTTATATGAAGTGGCATGTGTTGGTCCCAAGTACACTTGGTGCAACAACAAAAAAGGTGCTGAAATGATTCTTGAAAAGTTAGATAGATGTCTTCTTAACTCAGCTGCTTTGAACTCTTCTCACCGTTTAATGGTGAGACATTTGGCTAGACTAGCTTCAGATCATTGCCCGATTTTGTTAAATTTATTGGGGTTTAAACCTTCCAATAAGAAGTTGATCAGATTTGAAGAGGTATGGTCATTTATTCCAACATCTATGACAGTGGTTAGGGAGTCATGGAGGAAAAAAGCTAATGTTGATCCCTCTCAAGCTCTTAATCTGAAAATGAAAAGGACCTTGAAAGATTTGTATTATTGGAGCAAAGCTAAATTTAAGGCATTAAATCAATCAAAAGAGGTATTGAAAGAAGAAATTCTGGAATTGCAAAACAAGGAAGCAGAGGTCGGGTTTCTTTCAGAGGAAGAGCAATGGATTTTGAAGTCGAAAATTGATGATTTGAATTCATCATTGGCTCGGATCAGCACATGGTGGAAATAGCGAGCTAAGGTTAAATGGCTTGTTGAGGGAGATACTAATTCAAGGTTTTTCCAAGCATATGCTAGTGCAAGGAGAAATACAAACTACATTCACAAAATTAAAAATGAACAAGGTTTGATTGTTGAAGATCAGCTCCAAGTTGAAGAAGTTTTATTCCGTTACTTCAAAGATAAGTAGAAAGATAGGAGTTGCTTAATGGAGGGGTGGCCCAAACCGTGGAAGTCCTTGAATGAAGAAGATATGAAGATGTTGAGTAGAGATTTTTCTTTTGATGAATTGGAGAAGTTTATCAAGGATCTTGGTGGGAATATTGCTCCGGGACATGATGGTATGTCTTATTCTTTTTTTTAAATCATATTGGCACATTATCAAGCATGACTTGTGGAATGCTATGGATCATTTTTTCAATGAAGGGAAGATGAATGAAAGATGGAAAGCCTCTTTCCTTGCCTATGTCCACTTAGCTCGTTTGCTTATACACTATGCCAACTTCATCACTCTCACTCTGCCCAAGCACTACACTTGCTAGTGCACTACGTTTTTCCATGCGCCTTCACCTTGCACTCCCTTGACTCGTGCAGTCACTATGCTTGCTTGTTATGTTCTTCCACCTGCAACCCCACAACTTGTTGCTACTCACACGTATCAAAATCTCTTCTTCCACTAACATTTAACGTCTGCAACTCCTACTGCCTACAACCTTCATGCATGTATGTGCCAAATGCATCCTATCACTTGTGTATGTTTGTTCTCATATATAGATAAATACAATAGATATAATATATAGAAAAAAAATGAAGTGAATATTCTCAATTATAAAATATAGTATAGAATAAATACTATGATGCACCGACATGTACACGACGACACGAACACGAGACACGATATTTTTTTAAAAATATAGGACACGGGTATGGCGTGGACACGACATAATAAATTTTTAATATAATATATAAATTAAGGTAACATTATATTAAAAATGGCAAGCAATAATAAATCAAAGTCATGATAACTTGTTTAG
Source organism: Dendrobium huoshanense (assembly GCA_016618105.1). Classification (NCBI taxonomy): domain Eukaryota; kingdom Viridiplantae; phylum Streptophyta; class Magnoliopsida; order Asparagales; family Orchidaceae; genus Dendrobium; species Dendrobium huoshanense. Next base: position 51,945,563 of record CM028358.1, read on the forward strand.
CTTGTAACATAAAGATGTTTAATACAACCAAAAAAATATAAGCAAAAAATCATTTAGTACAACATGAAGGTCCAACTACTCAATAGAGGGAAAGATAGAATTAGATTCAGAGGTTGGTCTTTGGCCTTCAATATCATCATCATTGAATATCATTATTACCAACTCTGGTTCATCTAGAGAAAAAGATTTGCAACCTCTAATAATCCCATATCATCAAGGCATTCAAACCCATCTCCAGCAACATCCCACATCTTGTTATCACCTGTCATATGAAATGGGGTTTTCCTTGATAGATGACGAAGATTTGTATGCATATAAATTAAATCTTCAGCCCATTGTGGAGTTATTTTATTCCTCTTCATTGATTGAATAAATGAGTATGTGCTCCAATTTCTTTCACAACAGGAAGATGATGATACTTGACCAAGAAATTTTATTGCTATGGTTTGAAGTGTTGAAGCAATTATGTTTTTTTCAGCTCAATGAATCAACCAATACTTGGCCCAAGATAATTTGAGAAGGCATCATTTGAGAAGCAGAATGGTACGAGGTATTGTACCAATACTTGGCCCAAGATAACCACTTCGTCCACATCCACGGTGTTTTAGAGTCAAAACACCTCAAATATGTTTCCAAGCTCTGGTTTAACACCTCCGTTTGTCCGTCTGTCTGTGAATGGTAGGCAATACTTCTCTTGAGAATCGTGCCCTGCATTCTAAAAAGCTCCTTCCAAAACTAGCTAAGGAACACTTTATCTCTGTCAGACACAATCGACTCAGGAACCCCATGTAATCTCACCACCTCCCTGATAAATGTTGCCGCTACTGATATTGCGGTGTAAGGATGCCATAAGAGAATAAAATGAGCATACTTGCTAAGTCGGTCCACCACTACAATCACTTTAGCTCAATGAATCAACCACCACATTTTTGGATCCATCCTCCATCTATCAACCAAAGATTTTTTATCACTAAAATCCTCTAAATATCCAAAGAACTTTGCAAGTTCTATATTAATTTTTCTTCTCTCATCCTCATTTGGGAAATATCGTTTCAAGCATATCTTTCCCAGGTGGAACATAATCTGCAAGGTTGTTATTGCATGCAAAAGTGAATGCATTTTTGTAATGAGAATTTCTTGCAAGGTTGAAAGAAAGTCTAGCTGAAAAAAACATAATTGCAATTTCACCATCCAATTCCTCTCGCTGCTGCATGTTGAAAGTCTTCTCTAAAGCATTATTGACAACTCCTTTTCTTTTCTTTGAATCATATCCTTCACTTTTATATGATAATGAAAGATCAACTCTAACAGATGAGGAAGAAGTGTGAGATGAACCATGGGTAGATGGAAAAGATATCTCTTTAGGAAGTGCCATTTTGATCCTAGATTCAGCTTCATCAACTTGTCTATTCAATTCAATCAACTGTGACGTAGTAATCTTAGGACACATTTTAATTCCATGGCCAGAAATCTTAAGTAGATATGCTTTCACCCTAGAATAAGATCCTTTGTAAGTGCCACCACAATAATTGCATTTGAATTACACATTCCCTCCAAAAATTTTTCCTAACTTTGTAACATGAATCCATAATGGCTTATCTGTTTCTACATATGACTCTTTTGAATCACTCCCACCAGCACTTGAGCTCATTTTGTTTTTAAATTCACCGGTGAAGTAGAATAAATAAAAACTTATTGTAAAAGAATTAAAAATTGTCAAGCAAAGTTAAAAAACAATTAAAGAACTATTGCATCATGCGTTATGATTATCTGACTAAAAAATAATTAAAATTTGCAACTATGTCGGGGGTCCAAGGGGGTGCTGCCCCCTAGTGGGGTTCGACCTGTGGGGGTCAAGGGGCAGTGCCCCTACGGGGGTTTCCGGGGGTAGCGCCCCCGGAATAAATTTTTATTGTAAGAGTGAAAGCGTAGTGAAAGCGCAACAAAAGTGCAGCAAAAGCACAGTGAAAGCACAACAAAAGCGCAGTGAAAGCGCAATTAAAGCGCACTTAAAGCGTAGTGAAAGCGCAACAAAAACGCAGTTAAAACGCATTAAATAAATAAATTTTTATTGTAAGAATAATTTTAATCCAAAACAAATAAAATACTTTAAAAAAATATGTTCTTCTGATCACAAATTTACAAAATCATTGATAAATGAGTAGGAATGGCGAATGGAGAAAAAAATGACGAAATCAACTTACAAGTTTGAAAACTTTTATGCTGTTTGGCGTCGGCTTCCCTTGGCTGCGCTCAGAAACTAAGGAGGATGGCTTGTTGCTTACGGCCAGAAGGGAAGACCAAGGGTGCGATCTCCAGCCGACTGTTGCTCGCCTTAATCGCTCGGGAAGACCACAAATACGAATAGGAATACGGAGTTAAGGAGAAGATGAAGACTTGGGCGTGAACCAGTTAATATGAAATAGCGGGATTAGGGCTTATTTATTTATTTAATTATATAATAGCTGGACACGCGTGTCTGGTTTAATTTAAAAAAAAAAAAGGGACACACTAGTGACGTGTCCGACACGTGTCCTCGCCGTATCGGACGCGTGTCCGTGTTCGACACTACATACCCTCTTAAAACGAAGTGTCGGTGCATCAGAGAATAAATATTGAATATCTTATAATTGTTTATTTTGAACTTGTTAAATTCTCTATGATAACAATTTCAAAGATAAATTGACTAATGCTTTTAAGGAAGGTTATTTGAAATTGTGTTAGGAAAATTTTGAAACTTAAACAACAACAACAACATTAAGCCTTTATTGCACTATTTGGGGCTGGCTACATTAATCCTTATTCTCTATTGTGTCATATTAAAAGTCAAATTCTCATTTAGATCTAATTAAGAAAAAACTCATTTTTAATACTTTCTAACCAAGTGTTTTTAGGTCTACCTATACCTTTCTTAACATAGGTCAAATATAATACATGTACTCTCCTAACCGGGCCATTGGAAGGTTGACGTTTTGAGCATAGAAGTAAATCATGTAAAACAGTTATTTTGTCTAGATTTGTTTGCGATGCCCCAGAAAATCACCCCTTTGTTTATTTGTATAGTAAATGTCGATGGGTCTTTTGGTCAAGGAACCAAGTTGAAAGATATTTATAAACTAACTTTTCTTTCTGATCGGATCCATCAATTACCTACAACTTAATGTGGCTTTGAGCAACGATGAGCATGATTGGTTTTTGTCATCTACTTCTCCACTCAATAACCAAAAGAGAATTTCTTCCTACTTGTGGAGTATTTCATCTCGGGTGGTTTGTAAAGGATCTCATCTTTATACTTCTATAAACATTTTCTTTGAAACAAACAACCTGAAAGTCCATTCATTCATGATTTCATGCATCAGTGTATTAGGTCCTAGAATCTTAGAACCACCACAAACTGCTGAAAGAAAGGATAGGATTTATTTAGCTTGTGTATTAGGTCCTTTTTAAAGTGATTAGATACTGTTATGTATTATGATCATATCATCAACATGTAATTTAACGAGCCTCAAATCATTAAAAAATTTCTAATAACTAGTGAATTGCCTCAAAATGTTTTCAACTAGTCTCAAACCATTAAAAATTTGCTAGAAACTTGTCAAATACAAGGCTCAAAGTGTATTTTACTTGTTACATGGTTTGCTCAATTTTTTTTGTTTAGAAACAAAATGTGCTATTAAAACAGCATGTAGCCATATTGCATTTCCCTTGGAACATGTTTTCTTTCCAAAACTAAAAAGTTACAGAAATTTAACTTGAACCAAATTTGTAGTCCATGTAAATGTTATAAACCTATAACTGATACATGTGTGATCTCTTTCCTGTGCTATTGTTCTATGTTTTTATTTTTTAAGGGGGATAAATTATGTTAGGATTATTTTTCTATTGTCAAGCATAATTTATTCTTATGACTTTCTAAAGTCCCTAATGAATATAATTATTTTCAAATCATGGATATTTTATTTGCATGTACTTGATGAACATAGTAGTTTGTTGTATCAACATTTCCTTTAGCTATCTTTTGCATATTCTCGAAATTCATGAACCATATTTTTTCTTTGGCCTTGCCACCGTTAAGGTATAAATTTGATAAGCTGCATTACTTCTCTTTATAACTTTTTTTTTTAAATTTTTTTTTTTATTTTTAACATAAACTCATATAATAGTTTATATTCTGATGGAATCTAATTGTATTTGCTCAAGCCTAGCATAACCTTTCCTAAAAGAATGTTCTATTATGAAATGGTTTTTTTTTTAATTATTTTTTAATTATTTTATTTATTTCTTTTAAAAAAAATTTTATTCTATTACGAAATGGTCTTTGCCAATAATCTCCAGAAAAAAACGCAGCATTATACATTGAACTTGGAAGAATATCTGAGCAACTTCCATTTAATTGGAACACATCATGAAATGTTTTTCTATTTATATTTAAGAATAGAGTTTGGTGATTTTTTGTTTATTTAATTTCACAGCCGGTATGCTAAACACCATTCATATAGTCTATAGTGACTTTGGCAATGTTTTTATTTATTTATCTACTTGCCTATTATGTATAGCTCTTGACTATACGTTTGATCTCGCTTGTGCATGGTTCATCATTCACCTTTCACCTTCGTTACTCATGTTTTCATGCAAATCAAGACTTTTCTTGAAATTTTTTTGTGGTTAATATGATTTCAGATGACGTGAAAGGATCAGATATTCTGCATGAAGCAATTGTGGAAGCAGAGGTTGCAAAAAATGGCAAACAATTTTTCTCACAGCCTGAAAACCAAATACCCAAGGAATGAAAAGGTAACTCCTTTTTAACTTTCCGGTAATATAAGGAAATAGCCTTCTTTTTCTGTTCAGATGGAAGAAATCAACCATGCTTTAGACCTCTAGCTAATGTTTATGCATTTATTAACCCTCTCTTTGGGACTGTTGTAGCACTTTATAAAGTTGGTTGTAAAGTTGTTGTGGGGAAAATAACTTTTAACTATTTTGATCACGAAAAACAGATTTTCATCACAGAAAATTTTGAAAAACGATGAGAAAGCAACAAAAAATAATAGCCTAATTAAAATTATGATTATAATCTAAAAATCAATGATGATAGAAATCTCTCACAAACAAATCCTAAGTAGCGGGTGCTTAAAAAAAGCTTTATTATCATTGTATTGGAGCTACCAGGAATGAATGTAATATTACCAAAGATAACAAGACGTACGTAGTATAACCATGTTTTGTTTTCTTAATATTGAGTTTTATTATAAGAAGTGCTTGCCATCAGATTTTAGCAAAAATAATTACAGACTGGGATCTGAATCAGCAGTTTATATACAGGTGACATTTCTTAATCACTACTGCATCATTTGGTTTGTGTCCAAAAGCTGGATGAGAATGTAATTTAAGACTTCATTTGGGATGGCTATCATATTGTTTCTTAAAACAACTTTTTTAGTAATAAAACTAAAATTTTTATTCCAAAAAAATGCTTTAAGAATCAGTAAGAAAGCTATCCCAACTGACCAAATGAGGCCTAAATTAGATGAAATAGAAAGACAATGCAATATTTATACGTTTGCTTATTTTGCAGTTTATATAACAAATCCGAGATACGATGGATGCCTGGCATAACTGTTTCGAAGAAAAAAAAAATCCCTTAGTGCTCAGCCTCCAAAGCAAATATAAACATTTTGAAGCCTGTAGCCATGAAAATGAATTATGCGTGCTGTTCTTTGTCAATCATCACTGTAACATGCTATTGCTAAATTCAGCAGAGCTTCAATGGCCATGTTTACTCTCTGTGCACTTGTTTCTGCTAAAAATCTTACCTTATAATCATTAATGTTTAGGGTCATTTTCTTGTAGAATACTGTATTTGAACTCTTGTTGTTAATGTCCTCGAGATTTTTCTAATATGTGGAATCGAGCTTGGCCACTAACTTTTCTAGCAGCCATCAATGAAAAAATATTTTAGCATCACTGATTGGGCTATTAGATGAGCCAAATTGTAGTTGGTATGTTTATATTAGATTTGTTTGTATCCTGGTAGTTGGACCAATAAAGTGCAGCTTCAGAGCTAGATAACTTGTAAGCTCAGCTAACCTATTATTTATTTTACTTTAAGAGTATCAAAGTAGTTCACGCAAACTAATCATCCGATATTGTAAGGCTTCAATTGGGATTTGGGATGGTCTTCTTATTATTTTTTAAAGCAATTTTTTTTAATTAAAAAGCAGTATGAAAGCTGTTTCAAATGAAGCCAACTTGGTTTGTGACAGCTTTCTTATTGCTTTCTAAAATAGTTTTCTTTAGAGATTTTTGTACTAAAAAGTTGTTTTAAAAACAAATAAAAAAGTTGCCCCGAATGAAGCTTTTGTGTCGCTTCATAGATTTGAAGGCCAACTAAGGGCGGAATTTGGATGTCTCAAATCCAACTTTGGTCAGTTATATTGTTGCTCAAGTTTCATGATATTAAATTCTATAGCTTTGTAATGTAATAATCATAATTTGTTCGGATCTTTATATCTGGATTTATCTCGATAGCTTCTTTGTTTTGTAATTTTGCTTGATTGATTCTAAGAGACTTTATAGGCCGGCTCCTCTAGCTTTTAAAAATTCTTTGTATGTTTATAATTTAATCCAATTCTGTTCAGGATATTGAATTTAATTTTAGGAGTGTGAATCCTTTAATATTTGGACAGAGATTCCCGCCTTGAAAATTTTAAATGAATTTCTGTTGCATTAATGGTTTCAAAGTGTAGATTACTAAGTAAATTAATTGTTTTTGGGTTACTATTTATTTATTGAAATCATAGTTGTGTATGATTTTGGTTTTATTTGGATGGCTTTCTTACTGTTTTATAAAATAATTTTTTAATATAAAAATATTTTAAAGCAAGGGAAAAATAGTTGTCTAAATTAAGTTATTCTAAATGAAGCCTTTATTTAGAAATGTTTGTTTATTTTGCTGATTGATTCCAAGGTTCTTTACAGTTTTTCTATAGAGTTTTAATTGAGGTTTTATGAAAGGTGATGGAAGAATTTTTATTTTTATTTTTTGTTTGAAGAGGATTGTATCAATAAAATGACTAGCACAAACACATGAGATTATTAAGGGAGAGTTTTAGGAAGTAGTTGATATTGAGGCTGCTATTAAACATACAATAACAACAACATCAAGCCTTTATCCCACTACGTGGGGTCGGCTACATGAATCCTTTTTCTCCATTGTGTCTTATTAAAAGTCAAATTCTCGTTTAAATCTAATAAAGAAAGGTCATTCCTAATATTTTCTAACTAAGTATTTTTAGGTCTACCCCTACCTAAAAAAGGATATGACTCTTTAATAAAATTAGATATTAGAAGGTAGAGAAAATAGATTAGTAGATTGATAAGAAAGAGTTGAAGCTATAATATAAGATATGTATTAGTGGGGGTTGAAGAACTTGTACTTCTTTTGGTACGCACAAGAGCTAGCTCAAGGTTCATATGAGCTAGCAAATCAGATCAATTGATGTTGTAAACATTGATGGATATAGGAGGCTGATGAATTGTTGATGTGATTGCATTTAGAGGCATTGATGATGCATAAAAATATTATTATGCTGGTTATTAATAAGGATACTATAGTGATTTTTTTATGGAGTTGGTTGAATATTAGTTCATAAGAGATTTATCAAGATAACTCACCATTTAATTTGTTATATAACATTCAAACGGGGTTTCACAAGATTGTAGGCATATTGAGCATGCAACTTACAAATGTAGAGGGTCAAGTGGGCCTAGACTCTAATGGTGTTTCGTATCGAGAGTAGAGAAAAGACCAGGATAAATTCATATGGGAAATGCATGTTTTTGCACTATTTTTACACATCTTGATCAAAATAAAAAGAAGGTTTCAGAAGGGGAGGATTGGCAGGATATCCAAAACAAGTTTAACTAAGAGTGTAAACTAAGTCACACCATCACACAAAATCAATTATAGACTTGAGAAAGAAGAGAAAATTGAATGATTAAGAATGTCTTAATCATTCAATTTTCTCTTCTTTCTCAAGTCTATAATTGATTTATAGAAGATGTTCATGCTCTGATATCATCTGTGAAGGTATCATCTATGAAGCATATATAGCATAGAAGATAACACATGTTTGTTCTTACTACTTTGAACCGCATATCGAAAGTAGAACAAGAGTTGGAAGTAATATAGACGTGTTTATAGGAGAAATAAGTCAATCATCATTAGCAATTTTTCATGTTCGATGTAAGACAAGGAAGATCGATACTTGCCAAAATATTTGAATGATAAAGAGATGTATGTTACTACATTTTATATTCTACTAAATTGCTTGTAGGAAGAAGCTTACTTTTGGACTAACTGGGTCAAGTTAGGGTGAGAGGAAAAAAAAAACACCTCCTTTAGATGCCACATGAAGTACAGTAGTACACCACCTTCATAGCTTTATAGTTCATAATTCAGTTTTCCATTACCTCAACCGTACACAAATCACATTATTTTATCCATACCCACCTCCACCACCATCCCATCATGTCCCATCCATATACTACTATTCACCATACTTGTAGCCTACTTATGAACCCCTCCCCCATTACATTGGGCTTTATACATCTATGGAAGAGAGATGTGAGGATGCTTCAAAAGGTTCTGGCAATTAGATTTATATTAAGCCTAGCAAGGACATGCATTATGCATATATTCATATAAGTGTAATTTTATTTTGTTGCCTTAAAATTATATCTTATCTATGTGAAATAATATTTTATCATTAAATATGTAATTAAAAGAGGGCTAAAATATATGACAAAAAGTATATTTAGATTGTAATCATATAATTTAATATTCCAAATTAAAATATAATCTTCATGTATTGTTAGTTATTGTCAATATGCTTATATTAAGGATAAATTTAAAATATAATACAAATGTGATCATTACCACTCATGTCACATAAGTGTGGTACATTTGCATAGAGACTATGAAAGGGATGTTCATGTTAATGTAATATTATGCAAATGATATTAATAAGTGAAGCTAGATTATAGTAACTTTAACCATTTAGTGTGAAGAGAGAAGACCTATGGTCAACCAAAAGTGCTTTAAGAGTATGATCACCAAAAAGAAATTGGTCAAAACTAAAAATTTTAAAGGGATATATATATATATATATATATATATATATCATAGAACATATTTGTGCACTTCATGATTAATAGCTATAGTATCCTTATCATGGAGGAAATGATCATCAAATGTAATTTTAGGGAGTATAAGTTCATGGGTACTCACTCTTTATTATAATGACTAAATTACTGGTCACATATGAGGTAAAAAAAATTAATAATAGGTGCGTTAATGAATGGCCTATGTGATACATCATCTACTGTATCATCATAGGTTGCCATTATAGATGCATTAGCCATATGTAACTTAGGGGGATTCATATATAGAACTATTCATGACATGTGTAATAATGTGTTGGTCATAACAACTAATCAAGACTATTACATAATAGTTTGATTGAAAGTATTTTGAGGGCATTATCATATTAAATATATAAAAGTTCTCATGATATTTATAAGTAACATTTACTTTATCAATCCAAGATGTGCCTCAGCTTCACTTTACTCTGTTAGGATTTTTGCCCTAGCCGCCCTCCTCGATGTATGTCTGTCTGTGGCCCTCGATGCTTGCTTCAATTTTAGGGAAATTATTTCTCTCCTCAGCTCCTTCTCTATGGCTTCTTGTGCTCTTATTTTTATTATTCTGATTTTTCTGCCTTCGGATTTTTATAGCTTGAATGGAGATCAATCAGTTAAATGATCCTGATTTTTAAATTGGCAAAAGAACTCTCGTTCCTTTTTAGATACCCTGTTAGGGGCTTCCCCTTTGGTGGCTTTTCCTGACCTTAAAACCACTACCCATCATGGTTTGTCATTGATGTCGATTTTGGAAGATGAGATCCTTGCTCTTACAACCTCTTTTGAATTTGCATTGATTGGTAAATTTCTCGATAGTAGACTTGCTCTCAACTTAATCCATAAATTTTTTCTTAATTTCAAGATAATCGGTGATTTCTTTGTTTCTTTCTTAGACTCAAGGCATGCGTTAATTAAACTAGTAAATGATATGGATTATAGTGAAATTTTTTTTATTCCATTTTTCTTATCTTGTTAATAATTGCTTTATGAAATTGACCAAGTGGTCTCATTTTTATGACACTACTGTAAAATTCCCCATCATCCCTATTTGGGTTTCATTTCCTAATTTTTGGCCTCATATATTTTCTACTCATATCCTTCATAGTTTGGGATCGTTATTTGGTCACCCATTAAAAACTCATAACATTACTTTGACTGGATCACGGTCCTTTATTGCTCTTGTTTTGGCTGAATTAGATATCACTAAATGTTATTCTAATAGTGTATGGATCAGACTTAAAATTTGTGTATATACAACATGTTGAGATGGAGGAGTTTCCTCCCTTTTATGATAATTGCAAATTCCTGGGGCATTCTAAAATTTATTGCCATATCCTTCACCCCTATTTAAAAAAGGTTCCCATGAACATTCTTAAGCATGTGATTGTTGTCGATAAGAAAATAATAATAATTTACCTCCTTTTGGTAGTTATGATGTTGTTGCTCAGGAAACTATGGAAACTCTTAAAACTACGACTGTTAATCCTATTTTGGTTCCTATTATTGGTACTTTTGATAATCTTTAAGTTGATGATATAATATTAAATGTGGCTTTTAGAGTCATTGATTTACCTGAACAGGAGCCTATAGGTTCTTTGTTTTTAGTGATTGTGACTGATAGTTTGGATTTTTCTGAAAAAGAGCCTATATTAACATACTTCTTTCCCCTATTTCTGATAACTTGCTATTAAGTTCGGGTTTGGAGAATTAATATTTGGTTTTTTGCATTCTAATGAAAATCTTGTAGATCATTCTGACTAGTTAACTTCCTGTGACTCATTGGCTAAATGGGGTTTTACATAGGGTAAAAATTGTCCTGATAGTGGTTCTCAAGAGGTTTATGATTTAAATGTGGTGCAAATTGATAATGATAGTTTTTCTAATGTTGTTGCAAAAAAAGTAAGAAAAATAATAACAACTTGGTGTAGCCTTTCAATTACTTTGAGGGTAGACCTCGATCTAATGTTTCTAATGTTTAGTTCTGTGATGTTGGGTTCTCCTAGTGTTGGGATTTTTTGTTCGATGCTTCTTGGTTTAGTGGTGGCGTTGGTTTGATTCTGGTTGCCTATGCTTTTTCTTATGGATGCCATGTCTAGGTCCTCCGGGGTGGTTAGTTGGTTGTTTGCTTTTGGTTCTTGGTTCTATTTTATGGCTATTGTGGTGTTTGGTTACTTCTGAAGCTTGTTTGTGTAAGAAAGCTACTAGTTTTCTTTCTGATATCTTAATAGTATTAGATTTCTTAGATGTATTTCCTGATGAGTTAATCAATTTACCTCCAGATAGAGACATAGAGTTATGAATTGATATATTTTCGGGTACATCTCCGATATCTAAAACTATGTATAAGATGACACCAAAATAGCTTCAGGAGTTAAAAGTTCCAGCTTCAAGAGTTAGCTAACAGGGGATTTGTTTATCCTAGTGTTTCTCTCTAGGGAGCACCTATTCTATTTGTGAAGAAAAAAGAATGGTATGATGCGCACGTGTATTTACTACTAAGAGTTGAACAAAGTCACTATCAAGAATAAGTATCCACTACCACGAATTGATGATCTATTTAATCATCTTATTGGATCTTTTATATTCTTAAAGATTAATCTGCAATCTAGTTACTATCAGGAGAAGGTGAGAGAGTCTGATGTGATGAAGATAAGTTTCAGTACTCGGTATGGACACTATAAGTTTTTGGTTATATCATTTAGGGTGATTAATGCACCAGCTATCTTTATAGATCTGATAAATAGAATATTCAAATATTAACTAGATTAGTTTATGATTATTTTCATAGAAGCCATTTTGGTATATTCTGCTTCTGAAGAAGATCATACCAGACATTTGAGAAGTGTATTGGAGACTTTGAGGAAACACCATTTGTATATAAAATTCTCCAAATATGAGTTATGGATGAGGAGTATTTCTTTTCTATGACATATAGTAAGTGGTGATGGTATTTCTGTTGATCTTCAAAAAATTCAGGCAATCACTAATTGGTCGAGGCCTACTACGGTGTTTGAGATACTCAATGTTTTGGATATGGCTGGTTATTATAGAAAGTTTATGAAGGGAGTTTTTAAAATTTTAGCACCTCTGACGAGACTTACTCAGAAGTCAGTAGCTTTTGTCTATACACCAAAGTAAGAGGCTAGTTTTTAGAGATTGAAGGATTTTTTTACTTCTATTATAGTTTTGATTCTTTCTTTTGATACAGAAGGATTTCAGATATTTCATTGACGCTTCACTGAGAGGTTTGAAATGTATTTTGATGCAGCATAGCTGAGTGATATCTTATGCTTCAAAAAAGTTAAAGCCACATAAAAGGAACTATCTAATGAATGATCTAGAGTTGGCTTCTATTGTATTTGCTTTGAAGATTTGTCATTATTATTTATACGGTGTCAGGTGTGATGTTTTTACGGATTATCAAAGTCTAAAGTACATATTCATTTAGAAGAATTTAAATTTAAGGCAAATGAGGTGGCTTGAGTTAATTAAGGAATACTATTTAATATCAGCCTGATAAGGCTAATGTGGCGGCAGACACTCTAAGAAGGAAGTCTTCTAGATTATCATGTATGTAACTCACTTCTAATGAGTATTTAATATGAGATATGGAGAGATTATAGTTGGAGGTAATTTTTCTTACTAATTAGGATTCTTGTATAGTGACTCAGATGATCATTCATCTCCTTTTAGAAGAAAAGATTCATGAAGCTAAAAAATTAGATGTGGAATATCATATCTAATAAGAAATTTGAACTACGAGTTTCTAATTATGTGTCATTTTTTATAAGGTTAGACATTGGGCTCCTATTTTTGGATATTCGAGATAGGAGATTCTATATGAAGCTCATTATTCAGGCTATACTATTTATCCAAAAGTAGCAAGATGTACTGAGATCTGAAGAGTATGTATTGGTAGCCTAAACTGAAGAAGAACATAGCAGAGTTTATTTTAAAATATGAGGCTTATTAGCTAGTGAAGGCAGAGCATCAGCGACCGGGAGGTCTTCTGCAGTCGTTACCTATTTTAGAGTGGAAATAGGAAGAGGTAATAATGGATTTTGCTATGGGATTTTCTAGATCGAGGCAGAGGCATGATATTATTTGGGTTGTTATTGAACGGCTAATAAAATCTGCCTATTTTCTTCCGATTAGACAGACAGATTCGATGTATGAGTTAGCACAGATCTATGTTAAAGATATTATCAGGTTGCATGGTGTAAAAAAAGTGATTGTATCTGATCGGGATGGCAGGTTTACTTCTAAGTTATGGAGAGGTATTTAGCAGGGACTAGATACAAATTTGCACTTCAATATGACTTTTCATCCGTAGATAAACGAGTAGTCTTAAAACACTATTCAGGTATTGGAGGATCTTTTGAGATTATGTGTTTTTTTATTTTGGGGGCAGTTGGGAGGATCATTTCCCATTGATAGTGTTTGCATATAATAATAGTTATCAATTCAGTATAGGCATTGCTCCTTATAAAGATCTGTATGAAAAAAAAATATAGGACTCATTTGACTGACAGAGGTCGGAGATAAATAGGTGATAGGTTCAGCCTTTGTATATGATACTACTACAAAGATCAATTTAATTAGAGAAAGTTTAAAATCTATACAAGATAGATAAAAGAAATATTACAATCAATAGCATAGTTTGTTTAAGTTTCAAATTTGTGACATAGTTTATGTCAAAGTCAGCCCTATGAAAGATGTCAGCATAATTAGAAGAATTAGCAATCTTAATCCATGGTATATTGGACCTTTTGAGATCACTGAGAGGATTGATAGTTCTTCTTACAAGTTATTATTACTTGATCATATATCTGATATACACAATGTGTTTCATTTATTATCTTTGAGAAAGTGGGTGTCTGATTCTGGGAAGAGATTATCTACTGATTATGTTAAGGTTCATCTAAATCTTCAGTATGGAGAAGAATTTGAAAGGATTTTGGCATATGATGTGATAAAACTAAGAAGCAAATAGATTCATATGATTAAGGTGAACTGGAAGCATAGGAACGCTAGAGAGGCTACTTGGGAGAAGAAATCTGATATGAGGCAGCAGTATCCATATTTATTCTGACTCATTCTATTTTAGGAATGTCGAGGACGATATTTTCTTAAGGTAGGTAGATTGTGAAACCCTTTAAATTTTTAAGATTATTTTGGTTAACCTAGAGAAATTCAAATCTCAAATAATTTTAGCAAAAATATTTATCATATTACATTTTAGCTTCACTAATTTTTTGATAATTTTTGGGCATTGTCAAAATTTTTTAAGAAGTCGACACCTACTGGTACAAGTGGAGGTTTTGAGACCGTCAGGTGTCTGTTTTGCAAACTGATTTCATCGTAGTGTTTTAAATATGATTACCTAATTTATGTATATTTTTCAGTAATTTTTAAAATTTTTTGATTTAAAGTTATAAAAAAATTTGAATAAAATCAATATTTTAATATTAAATTATTATCATAATTAATATTTTAATGAAAATATCTAATTCCATTAATATATATAAGCAGTTTATCTTTTTTTATTTACCTTATCATAACAAAGTCGGGTTAGAGAGGGTTTAAGAGAAAAAGAGAAGCAGGAGAAGAGGAAATCTTGATTTTGGGCAACTTCGGGCCATTTTTGTCCATCGACACAGTTGGAAACGTTGTTCGTCCCGTGGTAATGCACATAATGCTTGTCTCAATTTTCAAAAATTGTATAAGTTTTAGCGATTATTTCAATTAAAATTTTGTATCCGTTAGCAAAAACGGGGATAACTTTGCACCAATAAACTTTCACTGCCTAACTTTTTGTATGTTGTAAATAGTACGATTATGCATATTTTGAATATTTTTTGAAAATTTTTTACTGGGGGTTTTGAAATTTGTGAAGTTTTTAGTGAATAGAA
The DNA here is from genome assembly GCA_016618105.1 of Dendrobium huoshanense. NCBI lineage: Eukaryota > Viridiplantae > Streptophyta > Magnoliopsida > Asparagales > Orchidaceae > Dendrobium > Dendrobium huoshanense. Next base: position 51,960,679 of record CM028358.1, read on the forward strand.
AATTATCGGGATGTTAAAAAATAGTCTGTAGTACAATAAAAGTCTTAAAACATTATTTTACATAATTTTTAGCAATTTGGTGATTTTTTAAAAATGTGTATTTTTTCTTAGTTGGATTTTCTGTTGTCTACCATTATATAATATTGTGAAATTTTAATACATTCTTAATTACTTTGTAATTATTATAATGTGATGATATATGTGCTTATGTGATTAAATTATATTTGTTGGGAGCCATAAGGGGTCATAATCCTTTTGTGATTCTATTTCTGTTAGGAAATTTTTGGGAGTAATAAGGGGTCAGAATCTTTAAAAATTCCATCTGAGATAAAGATATTCGATATGTTCTGATGTTATAAGCACAAATAAAATGGGAGTCATAAGGGATCAGAATTCTTTGAGATTCTATCTGGGACTAAGAAATGTGATCTGAACCTACTCTATGATATGTATTTCAATTTATTCATTTATTATGTATTGTTATCTGAATCATAGAATAGCTGCTATGCATTTATTATATTTTCTAGTTTTTTTATTCTCAGTTTAATGATTTATTTAAACTGCAGTTAACTGCTTTTAAATATTAATCAAAATATTCTATAAAAGAATATTTAAAAATTTAGATTGGATTGTGTGCCTTGCTGAGCTGTTGTAGCTCACTATAATTTTACTTCTAGTTTTCAGGATCTGGAAAGAGGAAAGAGGTTGTGGACTAGCAATTCAGGATCAAATCTGAGGTCATATGTATTTTGTTATTTTAATTTTTGTATAATCATGACTAATTTAATTTTTAGTTCTGTAACTCTTGCATGTAATTATATACTATAGTGCATATATTTACTTTGTTGAATAAAAGAAATTTTATGGATGAGTTTTTCAGTATTTAGATATTTTAATAGCTGTGTAGTTTATCGTTTATTTTAATGAACATTGGTAAAATTTTTGAAATAATTCTAAAACTAAAACTTTGGGTTTGCCTGTCATAGCTCAATACGACAGGACCTATCCTAGTTGGGTTGGGTTGTGACAGGGTCAATATCTTATGAGGGCTCTTTTTTGCTACATGTGATATAATATTTAATCCATTAGTCTTATGTGCATCCATCCTATTGATTTTACTATTAGAAATTACAAGTATTAATAATATGTTATCTTATTTGCATTGTTTTGGTGCAAAAGAATAATGGATTTTAGTTAAAGGCAATCTCTTAATTTTTCAATATTCTTGTCATTTAATTAATCTTAATGATCAATGGATGTTCTTTCCATTTTGATGAAATTACAAATATAGATAAGTGCGTTAATTTTTTTTCTCATACTATATCTCAATGTCATAACTTTATTTCAACATTTGAAGGTAAGTTAATAATTTGTTAAATAGATTGCTCCCTGTGTAAAATATAACACTAAAAGAAAAGTATGGGTTAGGAGTTGCTTAAGCTTAATGGTTAAGGAAATATTGAGGGGGTAGGTAATTAGACGTTAATAATTAAATCATAACTTTTCCAATAGTTCATACGATAATCCAACACATCTAATTCAACTAAAGAACATAAATTTAGGAAGGTAGACATTATATAATGGAAAAAATATATTTTCACTTCTAGGGTGTCAATTGATGAAATTCAATTATGGTAGCTTTAATGTACACCTTATTTTTAATTTATTAAATTTTAAGCTTGAGTTCAAATACCAGAGTTGAAGTAGCCTTTGGAATGGATGATCCAAGAATTTCATTTTCTATGTAGGAGGGTACCTTAGAAGTAGGGACATTGTTTAGAATATTTTGGGAAGGTGTCTTGAGGTAGAGGGCCAAGGGAAGGTATCAGTCAAGACTTGTTAGGTGGCTAAGACCTACAACCCCCTTTTTAGTTTTCTCATTACAGTTATTGCAAGGAGAAGAATTCAAGCCATGGAATCACTTGGAAGAGTTAAATAATGTTAGGAGATATGTTTTTGAGAAGTTTCTGAAAACAAAAAATGTTTAAGGGTGTGTAAGTTGAGATAAAACAAAACTAAATGTAAAAAAAAACTTGTTGGTTTGATTGGCCTAGTTTTGATTTTATAGACTTAAGTAATGAGGCTAAGGACATATAGTGGGCCTATAATGACATGGCAGTTTTCAATGGGTTTGTGCATAGGGTTAGAAGGTGATGGAATGGAGAGGTCCAAAACTAGCTGACTATAAAGCCTTCCTCCAGCGATTGCTCCCTATTAGGATCTCCCTTTAGTGTGGTGTCAATAATGGCTGAATAGAAAATACAAGTTATTATTATTATTCTTTCCATATCAAATTCCATCATGAATTTATAAGATTATTTGATTGGTGATAAATTTCAAGACCTTGATCTCTTGATGAATTTGAGCCATTGTTCTCGATCTTTTAATGAACATTTATAACTAATTTGTTGTTCTACATCATATAATTTGATCAGTTGTTGATATTTTTTTAAATCCAGTCAATCATAAAGATTTTACTTGAATAAAAAATATTCTGTATCGAAAAACAAGTTGATGAGGGTAGGGTTGAAAAACATATTTTCCAAAAAAAATTAAATTTTAAGTGATGCATTTGAAAATTTAGGTAATATTTTAAATTTATTGTAATGTGCGTACGATCCCTATCATACATAACGATCAATTATAATCACTAAAATAGTCATCAATCACAATTTAGGTAATATTTTAATATTCAAATTTATGCCTAATCGTATCGTACGGTATGCATCGTACTGTACGATATGCATCGTACTGTATGATATATAACAATCATGTCTAAATTGATCATGTGATTAGAGGAGCAATTATAGTTAATTTATTCAATCAAATCGTATAGGACAATTGATGAAGATCGTATTGTATGATCCAAGCGATGCATGGGATTATAATTACATCTTTGCCTATCATCCAAGATGAAATGCCATAGTTTTTTTAACTAATCATTCAGGACAAACTCCTAATTTTATATTGTGCGAACCGAGCTCTGCATGGGATGATCATTACATCGTCGCCTATCGTATTGAATGATCAGTACTTCTCTTGAACTGATCGTACAGGACAATATACTTTGTACTGTCTAAAAAGGCTGTTTTGCTCTATTCGTAATGGACGCTGTTCTCAATCATCTTGGACGATCAATTCATCTCATTTGAACTAATTGTATAGGTTGTCTCCTTGCATAGTACTAATACAAGTATTTTGAACTAATCATACAGAATGTTCTTAGATTATATTGGATGATCAAAGTCGACAGATTGAAATTTAGAGATTTTTGACAGGCTCTCTATTTAAGCTCTCACATAGTCCTATTTTAGAAAGACTTTTTGCTGCTAGGTTTCTTGAGAGGAAGTACAGAGAGGGAGTTAAGGAGTGCTTTGAGAGAGAAGAGAGGAAGAGTTGTTTGTGAGAGAGAGTTATGAGGGATTCATAATATTACTCCAAGCAAGGTTCTTCTCTTTCTTCTTCAAACTTTTTCCTTGATCATTTGGTGGCTCCGAGAAGACTTTCTACAAGTTCTCTACCTTCTACAAGAGTAAAAAAAAGAATTTTTTGGTTCTCTGCCATCATCAAGAGGATGAAAAAGCTGAGTAAGGTCCTCTGTCGCACCGGGTTGATGGAAGAGATTTTGTAAGGGAAACTCTTTCTTGTTGTGAGGGCAAAAGGAGAGACTACTATTAGTGCAATACCTAGAAATAAGGTTTTTAGGGAGTGGACTTTGGCCAGGTTAGACTGAATCACTATAAATTTTTGTGTGTTTTATTCTTATTATTCACCAATTTTTATTTTTCTGTAATTTACTATGTAGTTGACAAGCTCTGATTTTTTGTTATTGTGAAATTAATCTGCTTCCACATTAGGGGATTAAATTGTTTATTTTTCAGATATTGAAAATGATATAAAAATATTTTTTTTCGTTAAAGAAAATTTTAAATTAACAATTCACACTCCCTCTTAGTTAGCCTCAGGCTTGTTTTTTGAGGTCTCACAATCTCCTTGAACTTTCATTCTCTTGGTGCAAAAGAATATTGGATTTTAGATAAAGACATGCTCTCTTAATTTTTCAAAATATTCATCATTTTAATTAATCTTATTGATCCATATATGTGCTTTCAAATTTGATGAAAATACTAATATAGGTAAGTGCGTTAATTTGTTTCTCATACTATATATCTCAATGCCATAACGTTATTTCAATATTCAAAGGTAAGTTAATAAATTGTTAAATGGATCGCACCCTCTGTAATATGTAACACTAAAAGAAAATATGGGTAGGAGTAGCATAAGGTGAATGGTTAAGGCAATATTGAGGGTAGGTAATTAGACATCAATAATTAAAACATAACTTTTCCAATAGATCATATGATAATCAAACACATCTAGTTCAACTAAAGAACATAAATTTTGGAAGGTAGACATTATACAATGGAGAAAATAATATTTTCACTTTTATGGTGTCAATTGATAAAATTTAATTATGATAGCTTTGATATACACCTTATCTTTAATTTATTAAATTTCAAGCATGAGCTCTAATACCAGAGTTGAAGTAGCCTTGGGAATGGATGATCCAAGGATTTCACTTGCTACATATGTAGAAGGGTACCTTAGACGTTGGGACACTCCTTAGAATATTTTGGGAAAGTGTCTCGAGGTAGAGGGCCAAGGGAAGGTATTAGTCAAGACTAGTTGGGTGGCTAAGACCTACAACTCCCTTTTTTGTTTTCACATTACGATTATTACAAGGGAAAGAATTTAAGCCATGGAATCACTTGGAAGAGCTAAATAATGTTAGGAGATATGTTTTTGAGTACTTGGTGAAAACAAAAAAAAATGGTTAAGGGTGTGTAAGTTGAGATAAATAAAAACTAAATATAAAAAAATCTAGTTGGTTTGATTGGCCTAATTTTGATTTTATAGGCTTAAGTGATGAGGCTAAGGACATATGGCGGGCCTCTGATGACATCATAATGTTCAATGGGTTTGTGTATATTAGATATGTAGTAGATGACTTAGATCCAATAGGTTTAGAAGGTGATGGAGTGGAGATCGAGGACCAAAACTAGCTGACTTTGAACCCTTCCTCGTGCGATTGCTCCCTATTAGGATCTTCCTTTGGTGTGGTGGCAATAATGGCTGAATAGTTGAGTCAGATGGTTGTAGGATTCTGTGAGTGAATGTGAGATTATTTCAGATAAAAAAAGATAAGAAGACACTTAGTTCTCTCATTAAGGGGAAGCCAGAGGGTACAACCACCCAGCACCAAAGTTAGAAAATCAACAAAAAATATTCTTTTTGATCTATTCTAATAAATAGTTAAAGCATTAAATCATTATCTAAAATTCAAACATATAAAAAAAAAATCTAAGAAAAATGAAAATTATTGAAATATCCGCGCAAAACAGTAACTAGAGTATAATAACTCAATATTTCGCTCCTAGCATGGAATGGTTCACCACATGACTTCCTAAACAAACCTATTTCTAATTAAAATAAAAGAAATACCATTATGTAAATCTTGAAAAATCAAACAATTTTCAATATAAATATAAATAATAAAATTTTCTTTCAAAATATTTATTATAATTTATATTAAAGATAATAATTTTATTATATATATTCTTAATATCAGATATCTATTTAGAATATTATTTTTACTATAAAATGATATTCTAAATCAATTTTATTGTATATATTAATTAAGAATTTTAATTAATCTATTCTTAATAATATTTTATAATAAAAATAATAAGTTTGTTATTTATATGCTCTTAATATCATGTGTTATTGATCAATACAATTTAATTACACTAAATAATTCAACTGAGAAACTATTTGGGAGACGACTATATATAATAAAGTTAATTGTGAAGTTATTGTGAGAAGTAACTATTTTAAAAGCTATTACAAAAATCAGTGAGAAAATAGTAGCTAAAGAAAAACTGTGATTTCGATCCGAGTGCAAAGCAGTACGAAAGTTGTCCTCCCAAACAAATCCTAAATTTAAATAAAAAAACCCAACTAAATTAATGAATAATAAGATTGTATTATTAGACAAATAATTTAGTTGTATCATATTTATATATCTCTAATAGTTTATTTATATTTATTTTTAATTTAATTTTATATTATCTATTAATTAAATTATATTGAGAGATAATAATTAACTTATAAAATTAAGAGCAAATATAGTAAAGTTAATCATATCATAATATAGAATATATCAAAAAAAATTCCAAAAAAAAAAAAAGGAATTGCACATTCACAATATATCCAAGCTATAGTATATTGTCTTTAAATATTATTGTCATACAAACTTAGCACAGAAAGCATACATATTTATAACACTTTCTGATTAATATCATCTCCCTATTTCAATAAGTAGGCCAATAACCATCCAGATCCATGCACGACTCCTCCAAATTCTGAATCCTACTGGCTGCACCAACTATGTTGTTGCCACTACCATACCCAGATTCACATTCTGCAATGTTACCCATAAATGGTTGTGGCAACAACACCCCTTCTGTTGTGTTCAATGGTGTGTTCATGGCCCTCAAGAGCTGCTGTCCTCCAAGGTTGAGGTTCAGGCGGCCGAGGGACGACGGTGGCTGCGGAAAGCTCGCGGTGCTGTGATCAAATTGGGTGTTGATTGTTTGAAAGTTGAGGGATGAAGGGGGTCTTCCAGTTGGATAACGTAGTAGTTCTGCCAGATTGTGGCTGCCAAAGAAGGTTGGAAGTATGGGAGGTCCAATAATGTTGAGGCTGCATGGGCTGATGAGCCTGTGGGATTGGCTTGTGGATGAGCATTTTTTGCTGCTGGAGTTGCTCTTCAAGATGACACGACAGACGACCCATTCATCGACCTGACAAATCTCAAGTATTGCTAAGATTTGATTGCATGTGTGTAAGGAGTTTTATAAAGAAGTAATCTGTATGTTGTGTTTGTGATTATCAAATATTTTGCGTTAAGATGTCAAAATTTGTTGCTGGTAACTTGGTTTTATCAACGATGATGATTTATGAATACAAATATATATCATGCAATAGTGCTGAAATGCTTCATAAAGATGGAATTTTTTGTAGATTATTTTTGTGGGACTTTTGCTATATATGTAGAGGCCTATAAACTATGATGTATAAATTATGCAAAAAAAAAATTGATGCAAGGGTTCACCTTCTTGAAATTAATCGTTGTTACTGTGAGTATCCTACGTGAGAGTTCAGCGAGAAGGTCCACACAATAAATTTTTTTTTTTTTCTTCAGAAGTTTCGTTTAAGATATGTCGAGATGAATTTAGTTATGCAACACTATTCTAACTAACGCTTCATTTGGGTAAAATAATTTTTTTGTATAAAAATGTAAAATTCAAGAAATAAAAATGTATTAAAAAATGGCTTCATTAAGCGCTAAGAAAGCTGCCTAAATTACAACATTAATGCTCTTTTCTGTTGTGCATGAATAGCTGTCCCGATTGTTATATTGCAAAATAGAAAAAATATCTTGCAACTTAGGAAAAAGGATGTGTCTTGCATTCCTAGTTGAATTTAAATTGAAGGAGATAAATTTAGCTTTTTACATGTCCTTGAAAAAGAATAATACATAAAAATATAAACTGCTAGTTTAGTGTGTTATTTGTGGGTGATGTTAGTTTGTAGATTATGAGCTTTATTTGGTTATCATTAGGTTTTTGTGGGTCTTTTAATTATATAAATATCCCTTCTTAGAGGAAACTAGAGTATGCAAGATCCATGAATGATAGAACTTTTGTTAGGGATGTGGAAGTAAACCATCCAATGAAATAAACAAGATAAAATAGAAAAGCAATAGAAAATAAATGACACCATGATTTAATGTGAAAAACACAAAATCGGAAAAAAATCATGGAGCCACAACACACCAAGAAATCCACCATAAAAATTGAAAGAAATAAGTATATATCTATTTTCTCTTTCACACACTTCTTGCTCATGTTCTCACTTATTCCGTTTTTACTTGCTAAACAAAAGAGAAAAGCCTGTATATACCACTAATGGATATATGCCACCCTCAAGAAAACAAGAAAGAAAAACTGTCAAGTCTACCCCGAAGTGTTGTTGCGCTATTTTAGAGTGTTGCGGCGTTGAATTTAGAGCACTGCGGTGCTCCACTCATTATCTTTTATAATGGCAAATTTTTGTAGCACTAGGTTGCTCGGCACAGCGCTAGGGCGCTCGTGTATACAACATTGTGGAGCTTCGGTACAAAGTGTCAGTCATTGCACGAAAAAAAATTTCAAGCAGGGGGGAGGAGCCCCTGCACCCTCCAGCGAGAACGAGAAATTGACTTGTGGTCCGAGACAACAATACAATCTGATTGATCAACATTATCAGATCCTAGATGGACTAACAACTTTGACTACTCTCTCTTCTTTCCCAATGACAACTCGAAGTTACAAGTATCCTCAAATTATGCCTCCATTTGTCATCAATTAAATGTAGGGCTACAAATGAACCGAACAATTCATGAGTTACTCATGGATCGGCTCGATAAAAGCTCGTTCATATTCGCTTGATAAGATAAATGAACAAGTTTGAATACTTTTGATAAATATTCAATAGCTAAATAAACGGACTTGAACATGTTGGTGTTCGCTTATCAAGAATGCTCGTGAACAAGCAAATTAAGAAGCTCAATTATAGCTTAACTAAGGAGCTCAATTAGAATTAGATTAGAGTTTTAAAAATTAAATATTATGAAATTTAATAATTTTTTTTTACTAATTCTATCTAAAATTGTTTAATAATTTATTTTTACTTTCCCATTCGATCTTAAAATTGTGAACAACCAGCTCTCCAATCAAATATAAAATGAATCATAGAACATTTTTGGTAACTCAAAAACACTAATTAATATGTTCATGAACTAGCTCATCTGATAACTCAAAAATACTCATTAGATGTCTTCTTGAATGCATGATGAACTTGTTCTATAGCTTAAAAAATTTCACGAGATATATTCAAAACATTGTTGATATAATTGTTTGTTAGAAGACACAATAGGGCTCATTTGTTAGGTTAATGTACATCTAGAAGTAGATCTCGTTTATAGCTCGATAAACATGAAAAGAACTGAACATGAGTTAAACATGAACCAAATATGAACACCCATTAATTTAAACGAATCAAACTTGAATACAAACAAAAAAGCTCGAATCTAACTCGAACTGAACTTGAATAAGCTGATGATAATTATAAACGAACTTAAACATGAACACGCACATACTCGGCTCAGCTCTGTTTGTTTGCAACCCTAATTGAATCAGTTGAGTTTTAGGTATATCCTCGAATAGTTATTTCATATATTATATTTTTTTTATTAGTTTTCCATTTTGAGTGTAAGAAATAGTGCTGTCGGTGAGGGTCAATATTGCCATCCGATTGACATCTATATCCATATCAACATGATCATCCCCAATCATACATGAAATTATATCATGCTAACTTATCACACATTGTCCTAGAACAGGTCACACACAACCATGTTGAAGAGTTACGGGAGTTCTCTGTGTGGCACTTTGGTGGACTGCTTGTCTGAGCAGTTTTTTTTTTCTGTCAACTGGATGTTGATGTTACATAATTATGGGTTGGTTTTGGGCAATATTGTGTATCCTTATTTTGATAGTCTGGGAGCTTTTGGGGTCTGGGTTAATTGGCCAGTTTTGGGTGTTGATGTTTACGATAATTTTGAGCATTGAAATAGGTCGTTTCTTCAGGGTATTATGTTGGTTTCGGTTGATTGTTGTAAGTTCTGTTATACTATTAATATTTTTGGGATTATTACTTTCATTATCTACTATAGTTTTCTCACGGTTTTTTGGAGGATGCCTTGCAGGTATTTCAACAAGTTTCATCATTTGAGCATCAATGACTGCAAGGTATTCTTTTTTTGGTTATGGCATTTCTTTTTCTTGTATCGTTTTCCTTTTTGCAGGAGTGCTGTGCTGAATAGGATGATTTGGCTTCTCCTTTTTTGGGTGCTGTTGACTCACAGCCCTAGTAGTTATTTATATTCTTTTTGTAATCGTAGGATAAGGATCCATCGGTTCGTAGGTTTTTTGGTTTTATTTTATCTTGTAGCTCATTCGAGCAGTAGAGAGCTGGAGGATCCTTTTAAGGACTATGTAACCGTTTTTTTGTTATTAACGCGTAGGCCCCGCTGTGGGTTTTAACCAAAAAAAAAAAGGTCACACACAACCATTGACCTCTACCTTAGATCCGAAACCTTGATCGTACTTTGCAAGTCCTAAACATCCTCTTTCACTACTGAAAATTCAGGTATTACCGGCGGTCATGTAGCCGCCGGTAATAGCGAAATTTCATTTTCCGAGTTCACATCACTCGTACCAGGTCCACACTAAACCCAACTTCGTCTTTCATTGCCATTTGCTTTGTTTCCAAGCCTAGATCTGCCTGCTTCCATCGAAATTCATCCACATCTGCCACTCCTCCCTAGACCTACTTCTCAGCCATCCAATAGCTCAGATTTTGCCAGTTTATCATTTTTTATTCATATTTGAACGATCTTAAGGGAAAGGTTTCTGTAAGGGCAGATGAATTTACATGAATAAATATAAAGGGGTAGTTTTGTGAGCCATTTGTGAGTTGTGTGAGTTTATAAGTTCACTACAGGAAAACAAACCGCCTCTTGCTACAAAATCCACTAGAAAATAAGTGAAATCCCTCTTAAAAAAATATTTTAAATTTAAAAATTATAAATAACTTGAATAATATCTAATTAAATTTAATCCTTCTAAGTCTATCATGGTAAAAAATTAAAAAAATTTAAATCTAACAAACTTTAATTTTAAATTAAAAAAAAAACAAAATCTAAATGTATTTGACTAACCTAAAGCTAATATACATTCAAAAAAGATATATGCATAAATAAATAAATAAATAATAACATAATATATATATATATATATATATATATATATATATATATATATATATATATATATATATATATATATATATATATATATATATATATATATATATATATATATGCATAAATATTACATAGATCTAAACAAAGCACAATAGATCTACTAGGTAAAATATTGATCTATAACAAATATATAGATCTAATCTAAAAGAATTTAAATCTCACATAGACAGAAAAAATTAATAATAATAAACACTAAAATGAAAATTCAAAATAAAGCTTGTATGAGGAAGAGGAAGTGATATACTTCGTGAAAATGTTGTCACTTGAACTGGTGGAATGTCACCAAAAAAGGTGGAAAATTCTGCCAGGTAATTTTTTATGAAAATTATATTGGAAGTGATCCCCATAAATTTTCTGATGCCTTTCACCGATAATTTTGGTAAAAATTTTGGCCAATTTTTTCAATCGGTTCTTGTTGCAGGTATTCACCTGTTTTGCTTTAGTGTTTACCATCTCTAATAGATAATTATAAGGTTTATATGAATCTTGTAATGATATAAATATCCCCCTTTAAGGGGAAGTTAAGACATATGGATGCATGCAGACGTGAGAGTCATACCATAAGGTTTCCTTTGAAACTGGACTTTGGCTGCAGACGGTACTCATGCATTACCCAATTGGTCTTCTCTCCTCTTGGAGCCCTTCCCTTATAAAACACAAGTGTCTTCTTCATACCTGCAAGCTCAGAGCTTCTACTGTCGTATATCTCCTTATCCTTCCCTGTTGTTTTCCAGTATCCTGAATTTGTTGCACGGTTTGTCCTCATTCCTGTGGGATACTTTCTGTCCCTTAAGCTGAAGAAATACCATTCTTTCTCCCCCATCTTTGCTTTTCCTATAATTGTGAGCAAAACAATATAATTGTGATTTTCTTGTCTCCCAATTTTGGAAAATGGTGGAGTACAAGAAGGTATACATGCATGGATAACGTGGAGCTAAAGTTTCAGTAGTTCTATCAGGGAGTATATCTGCTAGAAATTAAAAAGATGGATATATTTATTTAAATTACATGCATATCAAAATTTATTAATGAATTTGGTGGTTTATATATTATATATTTGGATAAAATATCCACCTTTTTTACGCATTTCTTGCATTTGAGTAAAGGTTTGTATGTACATAAAGTTTATTGTGGTGCACACAATTAATGCAGAGCATATGACAAGAAGCTTTTCTTCTTATCATCTATTGCTCATAATTATGCTATTCTACTAAAAAATGTAGGATAAAGTGTTATGGTGGCTAACTAAGAGAGTCTCTTAATAAAGCTAGCAACTAATTGTTACCTTTTTATTTATATATACATATGGAAGACTCAAAATTAGCACACGATAAATGATTAAATGAATGTAGATCCAGAAAATTTAGCATACTCTTTGCATTAGTTTTCTAGCATCATTAGTTTCTTCATAATCAAGGCATATATTTACAAGCTAGGCATTTGTAGTAAAAATGCAAGACTTTTTTTTTATTTTAATTTTTTTATAAGTACGGTGGATAAAAATATTTAAAAATTTAAGTTGGTGATTACTTGCAAAAGAAAGAGTATTGCTACACTATTCAAATAAATCTATAAAATAAAATTATTAGGGTTCACTTTCTCAGGGAAATAATGGATATGTGGAAATCTGAGTGCAGTTGTGAATGGGTAAAACTACGAAGAGTTCAGGGTGGGCAATCCGAGTTTATGGTGGGCATTGCCCACCCAATCTTTTTTTTTTTTTTCTTAGAAGAATAAGCATTTTAATAATTTTTTTCATCTTCAATAAATGAAATAGCTCAATTTCTAAAAAAAAAAAAAAAATTCATACATGAAATTATACGTTTTACAATCTTATTAGAGCTAGCCTTTAAAACATAAAGATCATATGTTGAACAAAGGTAGCAAGAATTGTCAGCCAGAAAACCTTTTTTTGAAGAAATCAGACTGATTAAGAATATATATACTTGATTTGATGATATATTAGTACAAATTAAATTTCTTATTTTTCTGAAATAATTGAACATGCAGCAATAAATAAAAATAGACAGGATGCTTCCTAATGATTAAACCCTAACTCAATCTATACATGAAGTTTCTGTAATTTTCTTGTCTCAAAACAAAACTTAATCATCATTCCAGTTCTCATATTGGTAATCAATAATAAATTTCCTAGAATATATTTCGATACAGATGAATTCAACCATATTAATCACCATTAGTTCTAGCAAGCAACATATTTCTCCTTAAAATTACAAAATTTTGAAAACCCTTCAATGTTTAAGCAACTAGAACTATATCATATTTAAATATAATATACTCCCATAACCCTGAAAAAAAAAAAAGCTTCATATGAGAGAAAAACGAGCTATAAGCAGCTGGACTATCCTTTCCCAAGAGAAATAGCAGATTCAAGTTTTGGCCAAGTATGAACTAAGAAAATATTATTTTTTCTACCTGGGAGATCCCAAGGCTCACACTTGTTGAGATCAACTTCTGCAATTGCTCTTGCTGTGAAATTGGCCTTGGTGATCTTATGAGTAAGATAATAAGTGATTAGCTCTTCATCGGTGGGATGAAATCTAAACCCAGGAGGCAATTTCTCCTCCTCAGCTTCTGCACCTTCCATCTCTCCACCTTCTTTTCTATTATTCTGATTCTGCATGCTTCAATCTCTTCTATAATTAACAAAAATCTTAATTTTGTTCTTCGCTCAAAGAGATGGTTACACTTTGAAATAACAGATGTGTGGATTTATGTGGAAAGTGAAGAAGTGAAGAAAGAAAAAGGAGGTTACAAATTATTGAGTCTCATCATATAAATATATAGGAAGAGAGATTTTTGGCCAGTGGGGGAAAGTTAGGATTTACACGGAAGGCCTTCTACTATTAAACTATCATGCTGGCTAACTTGTAAAGAAGATTATGAGTGAAGCTTTGAGAGAGAGAGAGAGAGAGAGAGAGAGAGAGAGAGAGAGAGAGAGAGAGAGAGAGAGAAGCGAATATTTCATTCAAGCTTTATCATCTACGGGCCTTCCTTTGGAAGCTAATAGCTAGACATGGTTTCATGCATTTAGGATATTTTTTGGGGAGAGTGATTCATAAAATTTCTTAAAACATTGGTTGGTATTCTGCTTAATATCATTGGCATTAGTATTTTAGTGATAGTAATTGTTGCATGCCAGAACATTCGCAGTGGTAGAGAGATAGAGTGTTTAGCATTCTAGCTTTATGCGAAGATTCAACACACAAACAGATAAGAGATATGCGTGCAAGAGTCATAAAAGACACCAATATTTTATGTGAAAAACTCTGAAAGGGAAAAAACCATAGGTCCTGGCTTTGTTAGAATTATTCCCTCCAACCTCCATTGTCGCCGACTATGGTCCTTCTAATTATCATTGATTGCCGACTATGGTCCCTTAGACCACCGTTGCTCGTCGATTAAAGTCCCCTCGCTACCATTATCTGCCCACTATATTTCCTCTGGCCGTTGTCTCCCACCGACTACCATCCTGTCAACCTCTATCACCCACTGACTATGATACCTCCGACCATCGACTACAGTCTCTCTGACTATCATCACCCATTGACTATGGTCCCTCTAACCACTATCAACTGTTGATTAATGTCCCTCCAACTGTTGCAACTCGAGCCTATGAGTTTATGCTTTTGATAATAACAAATATTGTGACTCACTTTATATTGTCTACATGTATTAGTAATATATTTTTGTTTCTGTGTTTACTAACATTTCATGATTACAGTGCACCTTACAAGGCTCAAGTTTTGGCAGAACAAGTTTATTTGTAATTTTCATGAATGTATTTTTGTTCTGTAAGGATGTATACTTGCTTGTAATCTTGCTCCTTAATTTTGTCTTTTTAGAATTTTTTATTTTTTGGTCACATTATTCGGGACGATCAGTTAGAAAAAAAATAGAAATCTTAATTATGGCATCTTGGTTAAGACATCTATCATTAAGCGCGTAATCCTGAAGAATTTTAGTATCGGCCAGGACGATAAGCTCAAATCAAAAAGAATCTGCCACCGGAATAATTTATGTATTGTTTATTTTTTGACATCATCCAGGACATTGTCCTGAACAATATAATACAATTATGTCTAAATTAATCTGGTAATTAAGAAAAATAATTAAGATTTGATTGCTTAATTATATCGTCCTGGACGATCGCAGGATCGGCTGGGACAATCAGTTCAAAAACCTTAGTTGTTCCTGTACGATCAAACATCGGCCAGCTTCTATTCAGGGCGATGTTCTGAACGATATGTGTGGATTTGAACTAATCGTACAGGATGATATCATATCAGCCTGGATGATATGAACAAAAACTTTCTAATTGTCCCAAATCATCCTGACTGATTGAGCTTAATTTGTACTGATCGTATAGGACGATAATATCGGTTCATTGCAATTAAGAGTTAGTTTGGAGTTCTTCTATTTAAGCTTTGTCAAAGACTTTGAAGGTGCCTTTGGCAGTCATTGAAGCTTAATTCATTTTTTAGGAGGAAACTTAAAGAGAGAACTTAAAAGGAAAAGAGAAAATGGTGGAGTTTGAGAGAGGGAGAAGATCCTTGGAGGGGGTTTCAAGGGAGTGTGGAGGGAGTTCCACAAAGTTGCTCCGGCGAGTTGGCATCTTAGTATACCATCGGGTTCAGGGTTCATCTTGAGGGAAGTTTAGGGAAGAAGAAGATCTCTTTGGTGTCAGATGACCCGGCTACTCCGCCGCAGCGGGGAAGGTAAAAGTGATTTTATAAAGGCTTCTCAGCCTAGTTGTGGGGGTTAAAGGAGAGACACTGAGTTTAGTGCAATATTTAGAAGGTGCCTCCGGGGAGTTGACGTAGGTTAAGCTTTGACCGAACAATTATAAAATCTAGTGTGTTCTTTCTTATTATTGTTTTCGCATTTAATTTATGCGCTTTGATTTTAGTGATGAATCTTGATTTTGCTTTTGCTTAAAGAATTTTTAAATATCCAATTCATCACCCCTCTTGGTTAGCTTTGGGACTAGTTCATAAAGGCTTAACATCCCTAACAAACTTTCAAGTGGCATCGATCATAGCACTTTTAAGTGGTATTAGAGCCGGATTCATAAAATCTAGTTTTTGAAAACTTTTGAATTTCGATCCATGGCTAATTTTTATAATTATAATGTTACGGAAAGTTATTCAATCATCCGACCACCTCTATTTGAAAATATTATTTTTAATTTTTAAAAATTCACATGTCTACTTTCTTACAATTAATCAATTGATTATCGAATATGACAAATAATTTTAACTGATTATTCTGTACCATTACGTGTTATAGATGGAATTAAAATTAATATTCCTTTTAATCAATCGAGTATGAAAGAACAATTCAATTCTCAATTAAATGCTAAATCGTTAAACTATTTTTTCTATGCTTTAAATTTTAAAGATTTTATATTTGTAACCACGTGCTCTATTGGCAAAAAAATTTGGGATAAATTATATACTATATACAAAGCCACTAATGAAATCAAGCAATTCATATTGAATATTTTAATGTGTGATTATTAACTATTCACTACAGGAAAACCCGTCATTACCGGCAAACTAAATCCACCGGAACACATAGATAATCCGACGGAACTATAAGTTTCCGGCACACGTTTCGGCGGAAATGCATACGCCATTTTTGGTCGCGCCGATAAATTTTTTCCGACATATGTAATGCGCCGGAAAACTTTTCGGCTCACTTCCCGATGCATTACCGGCGTAAAACATCGGATTGGTGCCGACGACTTACAACCGATAAATTCTGGCGCCATATGCGCCGGTAAGTTTCTGTCGGATTTTCCGCCGGTAAGTACCGGCGGACAAAACGCCGCAAGGTCGCCGTAGACAACCCACGACTTTGTTTGCGGCGCAAAGTTGTCGCCGAAAATAAGCGGCGGAAATCGCGCCGGAACATGCCCCGGTAGTTGCCGACGGAAGGAAGACGTCGATACGTCCGATACAATTCGTTGTATCGTTCGTTCCGGCGAATTTCTGGCGTACAATCCGCCGGAAACCTGTAGCATTGACAAAAAAAATTTTCTTCTCAGCCAACAATCAAATTTCCACACCTGCAAATTTATACAAATATCAATTCCACAACAGTTCAATAGTAACATTTCAACAGATCAACATTTTATAACAAATTCACAACAGTTTCACAACAGTTTATAACATTAAAAGAAATTGTTCAATAGTAACAATCAACAAAAAACATCAGATTAAAAGAAACTGTTCAATAACACATGTTCACAGAAATAAACAAGTTCATGTAAACTAAATTAAACTACTCTGACTCCGTGGACTCTTCCTCAGGTGGAGCTATGTCTTTTCCACTCAGCTGATCCCTCATCTTGCGCATTTCATCCAACAACTGATTGTGTTGCTCCGTACTTGTTTGAATATGTGCTTGCAGCTGAGCTTGAACCTGTGCTTACAGCTGAGCTTGCCAATCAGCTTGTGATTTCCTTACTTGTTCTAGCTCATCTTGAAGGGCACTTATTTGTTGAGCTTGTAAGGAGTCATGAGAATTGGATGCGAAGCTGGATGCAGTAGAGGAGGTCATCCCCTCGTATGTCTGAGCTTGCGCATCTAAGCCATATACTCTACCATGTTGCATTCCTCCGATGGTCTGCGACCAGATGCGGTACTCAGAATACTCCACAGAGCTGCCAGAAGAGCCCACACCTGATGCGGCATGAGTCTATCGAAGCCGTGTATAATCCTCCTGTGAAAGTATAATATAAATATATATAATTAAACTAAAACTTAGAAAATATTAAACATATATAAAAATATACTTACATAGGCTTTTCTTGATCTCTCATCAATCTATTGTTGATCCTCCTATCGCTTATGAGTGCGACTATGCAATTCAACAGGAGTTGGTTCTCTACCAAGCATTGCTTTCTGTTTGAATTAAGAGAATTTTATTAATACAGA
The DNA here is from genome assembly GCA_016618105.1 of Dendrobium huoshanense. NCBI lineage: Eukaryota > Viridiplantae > Streptophyta > Magnoliopsida > Asparagales > Orchidaceae > Dendrobium > Dendrobium huoshanense. The sequence continues at coordinate 51,978,631 of CM028358.1, forward strand.
TTAAAGAAAAATTTTAAAAAATATTTAAAATTAAATACCAAACGACGCCTGTGCTCAGTATGTGGAACAGAGCCGCTTGTATGAAGTGAACTACCCAACCCACCAACATCAGAAGCTCTGTTCTGTCGATTTTGATCCCTCCTCCTATTGTACTCTTCGCTGCCCCAAGCTGCATTCAACTCATCCCATATAACCTCTCCAATCCACAATGGTCGCTTCCCAGACTTTCTAATATCTGTGAACATGTCGCGCATCCGAGTAGACCCATGCTTCTCAAAATTCTTTCTAATTCTGTCATTGTGTTGGGGCAGCCAACAAAACTCTTTCTGCAATCAAATACATATGATATATAATATATAAGATTATTAGCTTAAGTAAGAAAGAATAAATCATTTAACATAAAAACTAAAACCTAAAAATACCTCAAACTCTCTAAACCACATCTCCCGAACTTCTTTCGGGACTTTCTTCCAAGAAACATAAGGAGCGTCAAACCTGCTCCGTATGATGTCCCGTATTTTATGTGTCGGTTGTTTTGATGGGTAGAACCTACAAAAATAAAGTTATGTAAAACAAATATAAAATATAAAATAAAAATATTCGTTAGTTTAAATAAAAGAGACTGTATGTGCGTGTCACCCTCAGGTGCTATGAACATTCTACCATCTGTCTCTTGCTCTGCTGCAGCTGCTGTCGAAGGTCCAGCTGCTGTCGAAAGGTTCAGCTATAGCTGGCTGATGGGTTGGTGGAGGATAGTATGGTGGAGCATATGATGGAAATTGATAAGTAGAAGGGGCACTAGCATACGGTGGGGGTGTGTAGTATGGGTAGAAAGGAGTACTCTGACCGGGATCTGGTGAAGGAAATCGGGGGTCTGGTGAGTAAAATTGCGGGCTACCGCCTCCATGAGTGGGTAAAGGCTGTGTAGCAGGCTGAGCCGAGGTGGTCCCCTCAGTACGTAGTGGCCTAGGTGGTCCAGCTGTACTCTTCTTAGTCCGTCTGTTAAATATATTTTTTATCAATCCTCTACTAGGCTCCTTACCTGAAGCCATCTGCACATACATAAAAAAATATATTAGAAATATGAGTAATAACAAAAATTTAAAAAAAATGATGCAGTGCAGTAGCTAAAAAAAATACAGTGAAGTAAAATGCAGTGCAGTAGCTAAAAAAATACAATGAAGTAAAATGCAGTGAAGTAAAATAAAATGCAGTGCAGTAGGTAAAAAAAATTTAAGTTACCTTATGTTATTAACTCATCATTTGTTGATTCACTTGCATAAGATGATACACTCCCATTACTATCAGATTCATCATTACTTTCCTCTATGATTAAATCTACCTCCTCTAACTGCAACTCGCTCTCATTAATTCTGATTTGGTCATTTACATTGATTGGGAGATTTTTTTAAATTAAACATAAACTCTTCTTGATGTGCTGATGGTATTGAGGTGGTTTTCTCAATTACTCCCCTTGGTTTTGTCTTCATAACTACCAGTCAATCTTGTTTGCCTCGTACTCCGCTTGGATAGTTAGCATAATAGACTTGAATTGCCTGACTAGCAATGATGAAAGGATCAAACTTTTCATATCTCCTAGCCCGCTTTACTTCTGTTATACCGTAAATTGGATGAACTTTCGTGCCTCTATTTGGTACTGGATCAAATCATTCACAATTGAAGAGATACACAGTATTGCTCTGACTAGGATATTTAACCTCTAATATTTCTTATAATACCCCGTAGTATTTAGAATCATCCCATGTATGGGTGTTCCCTCTTACACATACGCCTGAATTTTTTGTCTTCCTACCTTCACACCAAATTTTTGTTTGGAATTTATAACCATTGACCTCAAATATTTGATAACATTTTACTAATCTATTTGGTCCCCAAGCTAACTCAGATAACCTTGAATACTGTGAACTGTCTTCAGTGTGTACCTTTAAATGTACAAGATGTTATTGTTACTAATATTAATTGCATAAATAATTAACTCATTAAGTAAGAATAATTATTCAAAATATACCGTATTTTTAAACCAAGCAGTGAATTATTTTTCCACTATCTTCTTGAATTCTCCTTCTTCTGATGTACTAAGATCATCAATGAATCTCCTACAAATTCATATCTTAAGTTTAGAACAAAGTCTAAAAGAAAACCAAAAATATAAACAACGTAACTCATACTTACTCGAGATACGGCTCAACTTCATCACAGTTAAGCAAGATGTATAATGTGATAATTGTCATCTCCTTATCGGTCAAATAGTGCACGGTGCTAGCACCTAAAGGTTCAGATCCCCAATTCCACTGAATACAGATATATTAGAGGATTTACCAATATTTTGAGATGCTAAACTTTCACCTGATTGAGATATTATTTCAAAATAATACGAGCAAAACTGAGTTGTCTCATATGTTAAATATGCTTCACAGATAGAGCCTTCGGGTCGTTATTTGTTCTTAGCGGTCTTCTTAAGTTTATTTAAATATCTCTCAAAATGATACATCCACCTATATTGAATAGGTCCACCAACCATAGTCTCATATGGTAAATGAATAGGTAGATGCTCCATAGAGTCAAAAAAACCTGGAGGAAATATTTTCTCAAGTTGACATAAAATGAATGGAATTTACTGCTCCATAAGAATCAAATTCTCCACATTTAATTTAGAAGAGCATAAATCTTTGAAGAAGACACTTAGCTCGATCAGGGGCTTTAAAATCTGATCTGGAAGATAACTAAAAGCAGTGGATAATAGACATTGTATGAAGATGTGACAATCATGACTTTTCAATCCGAATAATCTCCCTGATCTTATGTCAACACACCTGCTTAGATTGGAAGAATATCCATCAGGTACTCATAGAGTCTTCACCCATTCACAAATTGTTCGTTTTTGCTCTAAAGTTAATGTGAATGGAGCTTTTGGTTTGAGAAATTTTCCCGCTCCACCATCCTTCAATTCCAAAGCTTTTCTTCTACAAATTTCCTTTAAGTTTATCCTTGCTTTTATATTATCTTTCGATTTCTCTTTGATGTCAATAACTGTATAGAAAATATTATCAAAAATATTTTTCTCTATATGCATAACATCCAAGTTATGTCTAATAAAGTTTGTTCTCCAATATGGCAACGACCAAAAAATACTTTTCTTGGTCCAATTATGGTTGACACCATATTCTGGCAATCTGAACTCAGCTAATGTTGGAGATTCCATTATGGTGGGCAAAAACTCCACTCTTTCAAAAATTTCTTCGCTACTGAACCTTAGAGAAGGCTGAAACATCACCATTTTATTTTTAGTAGACGCTTCTTTATTTCGCCTGAAAGGATGAGTTTGAGGCAAAAACATTCGATGACAATCGAATCAAGTGTTCTTCCTACCATACTTTAAAGTGAATGATTTTGTATTTTCCATACAATACGGACAAGCTAACTTGCCTGAAGTGTTCCAACCTGAGAGCATACCATATGCAGGAAAGTCACTAATTGTCCAAAGTAATGCTGCTCTTAGTGTAAAATTTTGTATCGTTGAGATATCATATGTACTTACTCTCTCTTCCCATAATAAACTTAAATCATCAATCAAAGGTTGTAAGAATACGTCAATCTTTAATTTTGGATTATGTGGCCCTGGAATTATAAGTGACAGAAACATATAAGGAGTAGTCATACATAACTCTGGAGGAAGATTGTAAGGAGTGAGTATCACAGGCCAACATGAGTACGGTGTTGCCGATTGACTGAATGGAGTAAAATCATCTGCTCATAAATCTAATCTGACATTTCTTGGTTCTGCCGCAAATGTGGGATGTGTACGATCAAAGTGCTTCCAAGCCTCTGCTTCTGATGGATGTGTGATAACACCTTCTTATGGAATGTGATCATTATGCCATCTCATATGTGCAGCAGATCTCATGGATGCATATAGCCGTTGTAGTCTCGGAATTATTGGAAAGTAGAACATCCTAGTAACAGGCACATCCTTCAGCTTCCTTCTATTTCTAGATTTTGGTTTAAATCTTGGTGCATTGCAATGACGGCATGCTATTTCTGCGATATCTTCTTTAAAGTATAACATGCATCCATTCACACAATAATTTATCTTTGTGTATATCAAACCAAGTTTGGAAACTAACTTTTTTGGCCGATATAGATTTGTAGAAATTAAATTATCTATCGAATTAGTTTCCTTAAGCAGGCCAATAAATTGATTAAAACATTCACGAGCAACATTATATTCAGCCTTGATGCTTAACATCTTCACAGCAACAGATAATTTTGAGTGAGTCGTGCACCCTTTCCAGATTGGTTGCTGGGCAGCATGCAATAAATCATAAAAATTGTGTGCCTCCGTATTCGGTAACTCTTCTGTATTTTGTTCAGTTTGTATTCCAGTTGCAACATGAACTAATTCCTCAAGATTTTGTCGGATGTTTTCAGCCTCAGCGACATTACAACTTGTAGAAGGGCCGCATTGATAATAAAATTGTGGCTCATACTCACCATGAGAAGTCCAATACCAATACCGTGGCATGAATCCTCTGCGATACAGATCAACAGTTACATCATCTGGTTCTAGGTGCACTAGATTTTTGTGTTTAGAATATGGACATCGAAACGTTCCTTCTGATATAAAGCTGGGCAGCTGTTTCGCTTGTTTAATGAAAAAGTTCACCCCATTGATGAATTCATCTGTTAATGTCTTCCGACCTTGAGATAATCGGTTATACATCCAACTTCTTTGGTTTTTAATATCCATAACCTATATATAAGAGAAAAAAAATAATTGATTTTATATATATATATATCTAAAAATACATTAATAGATGTTCATATGACCAAACCATCTAAGGTGACTTTCTCTAATCTTATCTTCCACTGGAGCTACTCCAACCTTTTCACGTATATGCTCATTTCGCATCCTATCTCTAAGGGTCAAGCCACTCATCCACCTAAGCATCCTCATCTCTGCCACATTTAACTTAGTATTATGCTTCTTTTTTAGTGGCCAACATTCAGCACCATAAAGCATTACAAGTCTCACCACCATCTTATAGAAATTTCCCTTAAGTTTGAGGGGGAATTTTCTATAACACAATAAGCCCGATGCATTCCTCCACTTCAACCATCCAACTTGAATTCTACTAATAATGCCCCCATCTATTTCACCATCACTCTGAACAATATATCAAAAATATCTAAAATGTGTACTCTTATTAATGATTTGATCACCAAAAGTCACAATTGCACTTCATATAATCCGTTTTAGATAATATTCACATCTATTTCACCATCGTTTTGAACAATAGATTCGAGATATCTAAAACATATACTCTTTTTAATGACTTGATCGCTCAAAGTCACAATCCCTCCACTAAATCTATTAGTACTAAAATTACACTCCATATATTCGGTTTTAGATATACTCAAATGGAAACCTTTAGACTCTAAGGTTGACTTCCATAGTTCAAGTTTTCCTTCAACTCCCTCTCTAGTTTTATCAACAAGAAGAATATCATCAACAAAAAGCATGCACCAAGGTACATCCTCTAGCAAATGTCTAGTGAGAACATCCATGACTAAAGCAAAAAGATATGGACTTAAGGCTGATCCTATATGTAATCCAACCGAAATAGGAAAAAAATGAAACAAAATACCTTCCATTCCGTCGGCGAAGAGCGACCCTCGGCGGCGCGCGAGCAGGAAAGAGAGGAAAGGATGCTCGGCGAAGTCCTGTGACCGTCGACGGCGAATTCCGGTGACCGTCAGCGACGTCAATCCACAGTGAGCGACGAACGGCGATGGGTGAAACACGAGAGGTGAGAGAACGGAAGGAAACGAATGAGCGGCCAGATGGGCTCGGCTTCGAAAAATAGGGCTTTCACCAGCGGACGTTCCAGTGGAGTGTCCGACGGAAATAAGATCCGTCGTAACGTGCGACAGAAATAAGTCGTTGAGTTTAAATAAGCCGGCGGAAGTTCCATCGGTAATGTTCGCCGGTATGTTTCCGTCGTAACGTGCGACGGAATCGGTTCAGAACTCGTTGTACCGACGTATTTACCGGCGCATGGGACGCCAGAAGATTTTCGTCGTATTATGTGCCGGCAAATGCGTCGTAAGTTTTTCGTCGCAAGATTTAGGAATATTCCGTCGTTACCTGCGCCGTTCGTACCGGCGCAAAATTTTCTGCCGGAAAATTCGACGGTAATCGCGTGTTTTCCCGTAGTGATTTTGTATGAAACCTTATGAGATAATCTTAGACATGTATATTAGATTTATTCAAATTGTGATATCATTACATGCTTTAGATAAAGAATTTTCAAGCTCCGAAAAAGTCAATAAAATTCTACGTTGTCTACTTGATAAATTTAATGCCAAAGTACGTGGTTACGATTTGAGAATTAAAAAATTTGAATGAATATTATATTGATAATTTAATTGACTCACTCATTGCCTATGAGCAATGCTTAGGCCAAAGACTTTTAGATGCAGGTGAAATGATAGTACTAAATACTAAATACTCAGAGAAAAGTGGCTTAGTTAGTGACGAAAGCGATGACTTATCAAATAAATTAAAAAGCTCACTAAAATATAAGTATCAACAAAAATGGAATAAAAGTAAAAATGGTAAGAATATTAAGATTTATTCTGACATTATTTGCTTTAGATGTAGGAAACTTGGACATATAAAAAATTAGTGCCCTAATTTAAGAACTTTTCCTGCTAAAGAACATAGTAAAGCTAAGCAAATTGTAAAAAGGATAAATAATGAAAAACAAAAAAATCTTCTGGGAAGACCTACATTCTGAATCATCAAATCAGGAGCAAAATGATGTTTAAACCATTATTTGTGTATTTATGTTTTTTTTGTATACATGATTTCATTCGTCTTTGTGTGTTTTCTGTGTTTTTCTTTGGATTAATTCTTTTTCATTCATTTTTCTTTTTTTTTTCTTTCGTTAAATTTTTTATTTTATCTTTACTTTTTCTTTTTGTGATGTTTTCTTTGATCAACACATACTTATCATCATCTTTTTTTTTTTTTTAACCAAATCTTTTTTAAAGTTTATTTTTAAAAAAATGAAAAAACTACCTCATATTTTTCTTGAATTCTTATGTAAGTGATGGTTAATTTTTATAAAAATAGTCAAAGGAAAGAAATTTATGATTTTGACTCTCTATTTTTATTTTCTAAAGAAGTTATTTTACTGTTGATTCAAAATCTTCATCATATTTTAAATTGGATTTTGAAACTGAATTTTTTTATCTCCCTACATTTTATCTATCGCATAAGAATCTTTTGCAAGTTAATAAATCCACCTCATAATTTTCTTAATCAAGTAGTTTATTTTGTCAATAGAATGAGTTTGCTTTAGTTTTTAAAATATCAGAAAGGAAGTATATTTAATTGAAAAGAAAAAAAAAGTGACCAATGATATCAAATTAAAAGATGCGCAATGACGCCAAATTGAGAAAGATACATATGGTGTATCAAATATTAATAGATACGCAAAGTGCATCAAACAATTGACAAGAGGTATAAAATGAGCTCACAAAAAGTATGCTTACTTTTCTTGTACTACTTAAAGCTTAAGAAAAACCCTTGATTTTTTTTATATTTGAGCTTGAAATTCATGATTCCTGATTCACCAATTTTTGCATTAATCTTCTATTGGATATGTTTTAAGAAATGAGTTTTAAAAAAAATTAGTGTTTCTTTTTTAAATTTGTTCCTTGATTTAGATATTGGATTAAAAAAAATTAGCCTTTAAAAGAACTTGAGATTGGAGTAATAATTTCTAAATCAAATCCAACCTCATGCATGGCTTAAACCACTCACTGCCTTGACCTACTTGACTGGTTTAACCAAGTCAAACTCTGACTTGGTCAAATCAAGTCTTTAATAGGTCAAATTATTTTTTTAATGAGATTTATGACCCATTAATGGCCTTTATTGCATGATTACTCCTCCCTATTGATTTGAAATTCAAACCACGACTTCTGGTTTCCCTCCTAATTACCTATTGATTCAATATTAACCGTTTGTGCATTAATTAGGGCTTTAAATAGGGAAATTTAGGTATTATTTTGGATCTTTTTGTTCTTTCCCTCTCTAGAGACGAGCTTAGCCTCTGAGATTTTGTGAGAGCATTCCCATAACCCTCCTCCACCTTTCCCTACTCAAACCCACGAGACCCAGCCGCCGCCGGCGAGATCCCGGCGAACTCGAGACCAAATCCCTTCCAAAGCTTCGTCCCGTCGATTGTGATCATTTCGGAGCTCGAGTTCAAGAGAAAAGTTGTTCTTGGAGATTCCACGAGTCCAACGAGCCCAAGAACGACTGGATCCACCGTGTGGATTGAGGTATATATCTAAACCGAGGTTAAAACACTTAGATATAATTAACTTCGAGTATGGTACGTTTGAGATCTCGAAAAATAGCCCCAACTGATGCTCTTCACTAGTAGAAGCTATGTCTAAAATTTTATAACGTTTGGTTGAGCCGTTTAGACAAACGAGACAATTATCTATTTGGAGTTTCGGTTCGCCCTAATTCTCGGATTGACGAAACACTGACCGTTGATCTATCGATCAACGGACTCGTGTTCCATCGTTCCACCGCGCTCGTCTGATCCCTACCCTGATTCGTCTGCTCGATCGCACGGTTCGGCGCGATCACAGCCATCCGCTCGTATCAGCGGATGATCCGACCGCCAGGATCGCGTGCTGACGTGGCTTATGAAACTGCGTCACGCGATCGTCGTCGTCCCAATCATGGGCGCTGAATACGACACAACAGCAATCATTGCCCAGGAATGTGGAGACAGTCCCGGGCCGCCACGTGTCCCACTGCCGCTGTCCGATTTAATTAAAAATGGATTTTAAAATTATTTTAAAACCTTAATTTCATCAAAAAATCGTAGAAAATCCAATTTTGCTCCATTTTTATGCACAATGCCTCGTTTTGTTCGTATTTCTGTCCTCTACATTTTAAAATTATTTTTGAATAAAAATATTCTGTTTATTTTTAGATATTTGAAAAACAGTAAAAATATACTTTTATTATTATTTATTTAAATTATTATTTTAATAGTAATTGTTTGTATATTATTATTTTAATTATATTTATAGTAACTATTATATTTTAAATCATTTATTACTGTTATGGTATCATTTCACTTTTATTATTATTATTATTATTTATTATTTTTTTATAAAAGGTATTTTTAATGATTAAGTATTATTATAGCTATTTTAGTTATTTAAATTAATTAAAATATTAGTATTAATTAAAATATTATTATTATATTTTAAATTATCATTATAATTTAAAAACTTTTTTTTTAATCGTTTAATGATTATTTAATTATTTATAAATGTCATTATTTTAAAACTATTTTAAAATTACAATTTATTGATTTTAAACTTGTAAAAATCATAACTAATTCATTTTAAATCGGATTTTGGCATGTCATACCTCGTTCTCTTCAAAAAATAGTGAATTTTATTTTAAAAATAGTTTCAAAAACAAATTTTTACTGTCCTGGCAGATTTCGTCTGGATTTGATTATTTGAGTATTCTAATATTATTTATATAATTATTATAATAATTATTTTGAATTACAAATTTATTTTAAACCCTCTTTGTAACCTTGGTTCTGCCCTATATTTATATAGATATCAATTGATCTATTTTTAATCATATTATTTTCCAAAAACTTATATATATATATATATATATATATATATATATATATATATATATATATATATATATATAGGTATTTTTTAATTACTTTGAAATTACATATCTTATTAAATTTTAATTTCGGGAGATCCACTACATAGAATTCTAAACTTAAAGTCTATGTGTGAAGAGCAATCATGGAGGAGTAGATTAGTGGATGGTTGAGTCTCAATCATTCACTAATCCCTTCATTAGGTGTCTTTTTTTTTCTTATCGTAGTTTGCATGTGTAGGTTGCACCACCACTTAGTTTAGACTTTGCTAGATTTAAGGACATGGTGTGTTTACTATTTTTTATATGTTCCATGCATTTATTACCTCGAGGGTCACTGTAAAACTCTATTTAAATCTTTATAACATAGCGACACCCTAAGGACAAAAAATAAGAACTCATCTAGCGAACTTAGAAATTTTCTAGGGGCTAGGTTAGATCGCTGATTGATATAAAAACCTAAAAATTTGAACTTAGAGACATCATAAACCTTCCAGAATTTTCTAGGAATTTTTAGGGCTTGTTAGACCCCTTAATGAACCAACCCTAATTAACCTGCTAAATAAGGCCCCGAGACCTCCTAAAAATTACAATAAATACATTTTAAGTCATAAAATTACCCATAATAGCTTGATTTGTTCAGAATCTAATCCTTGACCTTAGATAAATAGGGACTCTCAGTTTGACTCTAGGTTGACCCTTAATTTGACCTTAGATGGAAATTACCTTTTTGGCTTAATTCGTTAAAAATTATTAAAAATCCCAAAATTTCTCCAAACACTTAGGATCACTTTCTCAGGTCATCCCTAACCTTTGGAGGTAATTATAATCAGTTTGGAGCTGATTTGGATCAAAACCATAAAATCAACCCTTTAATAGGTAATTTTGAAAATTCCATAAATATCATGAACTTAGAAAATTCATAACTAATTGTAGAAAATTCCAAATTGGGAAAACTCACTTGCATTAGACTTCAATTAGGGTCTAGTATTTATTAAAAATATTAGGTTTCCAGAAACCAACCTAGATTAGAAAGTCAACTTTTTGGTCAACCGTAGTTCATTTAGGGTCCGAAACTTAAAAAATTCATAATTTTGCCTAGAAAACTCCAATTTTAGTGTACTATCTGAATAACTACTCCTCTTAAGGTCTAGTGTTTTCCTAAAGTATTAGGAGACCCAGACTTAGCCTATTTCCTATATTAACTTTTTGGACCCCCTTTGCCTAATACCTAGGAGGATCACTTTTCAAAATTAGCTAATGCAATTTAAACTTCAAATATCACTACCCTAAGCTTTAAAAACTTATCAACCAATTAAATTAATAAAAATAGATCCTAATTCATTAATATTTAAATTTTAATTAAAATTTTCTTTTGTGGCCTATAACAAACCCGAACTGTAGGCAATTTCAACTAACTACCCAAATTAAGATCTATCCAAGCCACGCCAGCCATACACACACATAGAATTGTTTTCTAGGGAACTACTTCTAGACTTAGGCTATGCCGGTGTTTATTTCCTTTTCTGTTGTGTGCTGGAGCTTTCCTTAGTTTTCATTGCATGCTGTTTGAATTTGTGGCGTGTTTGCTTACTTTTTCTGTACTCTATGGATGATGTGATGAGTGCTAGATCTACTCCTAGGTTAGGAATGTTATATATATAATGTTCTTATGTGCAGGTGACCATGCACAAGCTGAGAAAAGGGGGGGGGGGCACTGTCATGATTTCTAATATTATCTTATGTAGGTGCTTGCTCAGCCCCCCCTAAATAAATGAGGGCTAAATAAAAATAATTATAACTACTACATGTGATACAAGTGGACTTCTTAGCTTTCATAATTAATAGCATGACTTGGCACAGCTTCGATGGGTTGAGTTCTTATTTTCATATATAAACTGCTTATGATTTTTTTATTATGATAACCATGCAGGGAGTCTAGAATTTTCTTTTTTAAATGGATGTAATATTTGTAACATTTGTTAAGAGTTGTGAAAATGATCTTTGAGTGTGGATATTCTTATCCCACTTGAATCCTAAAAGAAGAAGGCATCCTCATAGGGGAGAGTCTTCTTCCATTTGGGAGATCGAGTGTGATGGCTTTAGATATCCAAAAAGAAAAGGCAATACCCCCTACCAAGGGGGAATTATCTCTTCGTTTGGATATTCAAGCCACGATGGATCCAAGGCGTCAAAGGAGGAGATTTCCAAGGAGTCTAAGGAGGAGAGATCCAAGGAATCTAATGACAGAGATCGAAGGATTCCAAGGAGAAGTGATCCAAATAAGACTGAAGACCTGAAGACCAATATCCCACTCAAAGCCTATTTACGTCTGTCATAGGCTTAGAAATTCAGGTTGTTGGTAGTGGTGCTCGGCCACTTTATTTTCTACAATTCGCTTATGAACATTTAGTTGATTATTTTGGATTTATATTGATGTGTTTACCTGATTGTGTAGTAAAAATTGTCTGCTTTTCTTATGTTTCTTTTCTTGCATGCCAATTTTGTTTTTCGCTTGGATTTTTGTTAGGCTCTTTAAATATTATAAAGATTTTTTCTACTCATAACCAATCTTCTAAAATTTTAAGTCCTAACCTAGAAATCTAACGTACCTAGGGAACTGTCGGAATCGTCCGGGGTAGCATGCATATTACTATATTTCTCTCTCTTCTTATAAGACAATCTCCCTGCCTGCGGGTAGAGTCCGGATAATCTGGCCTATAAGGATGAAGTGTCGGACCTAGGGAGACCCAGTCTTTTCAAAAAATTATTTTTTTATAAGCCTATTTTTAAAACTCTATATCATTCATGAACTGACATTTCAACTAGCATGCATTACATTAGTAACCAATTAAATAAAATTTAATTGTATTAGCTAGGAGCATCTGACCCACATAAGTCCAGGACCACTTAGGAAATCCTCTAAATATCGGTCATACTTCCAATAACTGTATCACCCATCCATCTTTCATAACTGACTTGATAGTATGGTTTTAAAGCGATTAGGTGGTTAGTTGGCACCCCAATCCAGGCTGGGGTAAGTCCAGATTTTGCACATCATTAGCTAGGACACGGGTCTTAGTGTTGTGTAGAGAACTAAACCCAACCTAGATTTAGGATTCGAGTCTACTACACTCGGTCTCGTAGTATGTCTTAAATAGTAGGTAGGTCCCTTCCTTTTAGGGACTATAAATCCTACTTATCTGCGTCACAGGATGATGTCACCTCAATCTTTCTCTCATGCATGTGATTGAGTGCTTAATTTTCTTTTCCAAGTTTTTCTCTAGTGCCCTAGAGCCTCCAAATGCTGGTATAAATCACGTATGTTGATTCAGCCCTTCGGACCTTTCTTCTTTTTGGATAGGACTTCCTAGTCTTCACCCCTGTGCCAATCCCACTTTTGGGAAGGATAATGTACGATCCTTAATCGAGAGTTTTCTCAGGCTCCGTCCTGGGATGTAATTAACCACGGGGGCTTGCACCCGTGGGAAACTCGGTCCCACATCTACTAAACCCCACTCGAGTTATGGCATCGGATGGGGGAAACCCGTGACTAGGTTGTGTATATTACTACCCATCGGGGTGTGTTGGCAACAGCCTCTATCCTCAATGGTTAGTCGTATGCACGATCCAATCTGCCCTTCCATCGACCTATTCGTGTCGAGTGTAGAGGCCTACGATCGTTTTATCATACGGGATAGTGCGGCCGTACCATCTACGTTCGTACCCCACGAGCGGTGCTCTTTTGGAGGTTCACAAAGCTCATTAAGATAGAGAGAAGATTTCTATCTTAAAACTTCTCTATCTATAATTTCACATCATTCTTGAAGGTAGATGCATGCAAATCTTGAGCATCCATAGTTGGAAGATTATATTTCTTTAGTTTTTTCATTACACAAGAATCGATCATTAAAATTTTAAAAAACATAAGCATGCATCATTCACTTAAATTTTTCTGAACTCATTCAAGTTGTCATTTCATGTTATTAGTTATAGTTTTGAAAATGGCTTTGACATGAGTAAGATATGACTTGGACATGTTTGGTTAACTGGTGGAGACTTACCGAGAAGATTGAGCAGAGGAATCGTAATGCCAACGGACTGACCAATGATTTCGACAATGCTATGGCAAACGATAACTCGACGGAGGCCAAGGAATCACAATGCAAACGAGTGGGAATATTGAGGGGATAGAGGGGCACGATGAGGGGTCTATTTTGTATGAAATGGAAGATGAAGGGGAAAAACATTGGACATAGGGCTTTCACTGGTGAATTTTTTGGTAGAATTTTTTACAGAAATTTCTGACAAAAAGTATTTTTGCCTGAAATTATGCCGAAAAGCCCTTCAAAGAAAACCAACGACTAAATTGCTAGTATTTTTGTCGATGTTTGCGAAGAGCAATATTCCGCTGGAAAATTCATCAGAAATTGCAATATTTTATACAGTGAAATAGAAAATGTAAATGATGAAGAAGTGAGAGATGAGGAGGAATGATATCTTCAAGGTAGATTTGTTTGTATTTTTTATTGTTGATGTTATTAAGTACTAAAATTTTGATGTTTATTTAGGACATCTGGTATATTACAATTTTTCTTATTATTATGTGTTGGCTTTTAATCATATTTTTAAGTGTTTATTTCTTGAACTTTTATTATATGAATATTCTCAAACAATTGAAGATGTTCAAAAAGTGTTTGTTAATCATTTGAATGTTCACATAATTGTTTTCGACTTAATGAAATATATGTGATTATTATAGAACATTGAAATTTCATATATATTTAGCTGTTTTTCTTAACAAAATATTTGTGATTGTTTTGTTATTCATATTTAGCTACTGATCTTACAATTGAAATATATATCATGATGTGATTATACTTATTATTTGGGTTCTATTCTTTTTTTTTTAATAAATTATTTTCTAACAGGCCAACCGTTTAAAAGGTCATTATTAATTTATTTATTTTTTGGACATTTAGGCAAGGCAAATTTAGGCAAATTCGCACACACATCACATATATAAGACTTGAACTTAAGACCTATTAGTTGGTAGTCAAAGCTCTCAGCCAACAAATCAAGATGAGCTTCATCCTTAAGTAAATCTTTTTTTGCATCATTTTGTGATGGTACCATTAGAAAAATAATATTTTTAAAAAATAGTTGTGGATAAAACCCATTTGTACGTAGCTCATATTAGTCTGTTGGTTGGGTGCTTTGACTGCTAACGAAGATGTGTTGGGTTTGAGTCTTGGGTATGTGATGTGTGTATGAGTCTGTCTTAATTGGCCTAAAGTTTCCAACATTGATGCGCTGGTTTTGTGATTGTAAATCTGTTGATTAATTGCTAGTTTACATCAAAAAGATTTTCAACTAGTCTTTTAGCGAAGGTCAAAGGCTTGATGAACAATACATCAAAAAATTAATTATCCATGACTTCATGATATTCTGTAACAGATCCGGTTGTCGATGATGAGAACTTTTTAATAGTGCTACAAATTGATTAACTTACTAGAAGGAATTCAGGTGTGAAGAAGTGAAGGCCGATAGTGGCTCAACAGAGGCAAAACACAAAGGGCCAACAGAGGAACAGAATCAGGAGGGTTAGGGCTACTGCAAGTTCTTCCATGGAGCTGGCGAAAAAAAAAAAAGATTGAGGTGGCTCATTACACGAATGAATTATTCAATAAAAGTTTTTACAAGAAGAAGCTGGGAAATTAATCAATTTCTTGCCTAATAAATAAATATATTAAATCATATTTATCTCTTTAATCTAAGTTATAATCCCTTTAATCAAAATTCCTCCCTCTTACCTACTATAGTCAAACATCTTTGCAGGAAGGAATCGAATTTTGAATTCCTTCTTCTGTCCCCCCAATTCTCCATAAAGTTTGACCTTTGTTGTAGCCTTTTCAGACTTTGGAAATCATTTTCTTAGTGTGACTTTTTCTGCACTTGTTCATGCATACAAATTGTATGAACCAATCATGTCGTCATGCCCACAATGAAGATCCAAAAGGCCTTAACTTTTATTACGTCCGGTGTAAGGACGTAGAGGAACGTCCGGTCGGAGGCAAAAATCCCGCCAAAAAATTCGGTATTGCTCGGTATTGTTAGGTATTATTTGATAATAATGAGGAATACCGCTCTGTAAAGACCAATACCGAGTTATACCGAGCTGTACCGAGAAATACCGAGTTGTACCGAGTTTTTTCTAGGAAAACTCGGTACAACTTTTGTATAACTCGGTATTTGCTGGGTATAGCTCGGTATAACTCGGTATTGGGTCTTCAAATGATGGTGTTCCTCGTTATTGTTTGGTATTGCTCGGTATTTACTCGGTATTTCTCGTTTTTTGGCGGGAATTTGCCTCCGACTGGACGTTCCTCTGCGTCCGGTCGGAGGACGTAATAATTGTTCTTGCTTAAAAGTAATCTGTGCAGCCACAGATTTTTTTCTTTTTGCTGCAACTTATCAAATACTTCAATACTCTCTCTCTCTCTCTCTCTCTCTCTCTCTCTCTCTCTCTCTCTCTCTCTCTCTCTCTCTCTCTCTCTCTAACTATGCATATTAGCTGTGTTCACGAAGCCTGAGAACTAAGACAAAGGTTGCAACTGTCATACTTTAACTTATCAAACACTTCAAAACCAACTTCCTTTCCAACAAATTGAATTGATGTATGGAGTCGATATCAGACTCATTGCGGTATTTAACTACGTGAGAAGCAACTGCTTACCAAAAAGTGATTAAAAATAATTTTAAAGTTTGACTGATGTTCTTGACAATAATATAAAGCCGTTTGTTTCAAATAACGCATCTTCTGATTATCTTATTAGTGTTAGGTCATTTGTTTCCATCAAGGCAGATGATTTCTTACGAAGATGGTTTATCTATGATGCTGCCATCTGAAAACAGTCTTCCAGACGAAGATTTCTGTACGATAAACTTGTAGTTAATGTTGTCCCTTTGTGATTTAGGGAAAATTATTACACCCGGTTAAAAAACCGATAATCCGGACATATACCAAGCAATACCGAGTGCTCAATGCCAAGCTCTAGGTGACGTGGCGCATGTGTATTGGCCTCTGAATGCGTTCGGTGTCCGGATGTAATAATTACTCGTGATTTAGGCCCTAAAGAAAACCCTAGATTGTCATCAAAATACTGAGAAATTTTGTTGTATCAATGCGAAGAGCTTATTGAGAAGAACATGGCATCAAGAACACAAAAATAGCTAGATCAAAATCAACAAGTTTCCATAGATTCCACCTAAAGTTTTTGGATGAAATTGGGTTGACTCAGTAAGTTAGATGAAGTCAGACTAAGCTAAGTTGTTGGTAGAATGAAGAAAGATGTCGACCAAGCCATCCAAGATGTTATTCACCACTTTATGCTTGTCAATTGAAGTCATCAATATGCATTGATCACTGACCTAACAATTTTGATTTTGACCTAACACCATATAAGAATTATTATGTTTCAGATTGAATTGTGCATTAAGAATTTTGAATTTCTCACTAAATTTTTTGGCAAATAGTGAGTTATTATCCTACCAAGTTATATTACGTACCCGAAAACAAAAATTGTGATAGTAGAGCATCAAAATAGAGGATCTCTTAATTTGGAGTACTAGTTAAGATAAGATTCAAATCCAATTGCAAAACAAAAGCATATTTTAAGGAACTCAAGAAAGAATATTGACAAAATATATTCATTTCGCATGTATCAAGAAATAGATGGCCAATTTGAGAAAATATTAATTGCATTCTCCTCTAGAAAAACATTAAAGATGTTATAAATCTCTTACAAAAAATTAGATATTAATTAAAAGATAACTTCAAAATTTGAATGTAGATTTTTCAGCATATTATTCATGAAAGAAGTTGGGTTGGTTTATGAATTTATCTATACAATTTTGGTTACCTTTAAACAACATAAAAGAAATTGCAATATGATAGAAAATGTGAAGTTCATAAATAAGATTATTCAACTATTTGATCCAAAGTTTAATAGTATGATTATTATCAATAAAGAAATTAAGAAAATAGAAAGCATGCATATAAACCATGTTTTGGGTTTCTCGCAATTCCATGTGTATCCTCAAAAACATCACACCCCTTAGATGTCAATCACACCCCTACATGAGGTAGGAAATCTGATGCATATGCATAATAGTCAAATGACCTTGTTCTTCAGCTACCTTAAGAGTTATCCTTGGGAAAACCCATGATATGCTCATTGCACTTTCTCAACAAGAACTTCATACTCCATAAATCCTCTGGTTTTCTTGGACTACCCCAAGAATCATTCCTCCACTCATCCCTCATCTCACTCTTTCGAGGCACACAAGTTCGATTAGCCGTGACAATCTCTAGGGAAGATATGAATGTTAGATGACAAAGACATCTAGCTATCATATAAAGAATCAGTAATTAAACGTTTGTGTGCACCTCTCCATACAAATCATGAGCATTACCCTTCAGTAACATTTTTGAAAAAGCACATATTTGCATCTTTATATTCTCAACATTATTTAAAACATCATTGTCCCATCAATCATTATCTCATCAACATCATTATCTCCCACAACCTTCTCCTCTAACAACCCTAATAATTTATATATAATGGCGATGAATCCCTGATACCATGGAATGCCATCATGATCTAGTAACCATATCTCTACTATATCTTCAGTGTCACGTGATTTTTACCTTTCATAGGAGTACAACAAACCTCCAAGCCTCTTAAGAGGATGGAAAGTAGAGACATACAAGAGAACAAGCACACAAACACATACAAAATATACAACTGTTTCTAGAACTAAAGTATGAAAAAAATAAGAAAATCTAGAAACAAAATAGCATTCAACGCTAGTTCTTGAAAACCTAATCAACATAGATAAGTATTTTTTGAGAATCTTAGTCCAACAAGTGGCATTTGATCTCCTCATCATAGAGTGCTTTCCTCTTCCCTCTTCTCCTTATTCTTTCTTGAAACTATTTATAGCCTACATTATAAGAATATTTTGTTCTCATTTTTCTCTATCTAATAAATTATGTGAGTTATCGAGTCCTTTTGTAACATAATTGAGAATTGAGTAGAAAAATTGGCTTAAATGATTGAATAATGTATAGGTCAATTGACTAACCTTGCTAAAAAAACTAAGGATCTTTTTAATAATTTTTTTCATTCTAACCTTTATTCATCATCTACTCACCTTTTTCCTCTTATATTATCCTTTTATGATTGCATATTCTCTATCTCCAATAACCTTTGACAAGTGTACTCCATGTTGTCACCCTTGCTCAATGAGTTGTCATAACCTTAGCATCTTTTATGAGAATTTCCATTTTTGCTCATAATAACCACTTTTCTTATTGAGGAAATGGATAATGAATGGTAATCCATTGCATTGCAACTCTAGTTCTCCTTCAACTTGTGAGCCTTTAGACAATAGTTCCTTTTCGTAAGCATCTAGATGCCAAACTCGATGATCTTCAACAACAAATCACTAACTCTATGGTCTTATTAAGGTCTCCCTATAGTACACTACAGGGAAAACGCTGAAAACCGGCGGTTTTTCCGGCGGTTAGTGTAGACTTACCGGCGGTTTTTTATGTTACCGGCGGTCTAACGGCGGTTTGTTAACCGCCGGTAAAAACGGCGTAGGAAACCAATTCCGACGGCTTTTTACCGGCGGTTTATTTTTACGGCGGTTTCCCGGCGGCTAATACCGCCGGTGAACACCGGAATTTTAACCGTCGGTACTCCGGCGGTGTGGCCGCCGGTATTTCTACCGTCGGTCAAAGTACCGGCGGTTTTCCGGCGGTTAAACCTGGCATCGTCTGGTTCATTAGACCGCCGGACGGCGCCGTTAGACCGCCGGTAAAGTACCGGCGGTTGACGGCGGTTATAGCCGTCGGTATTACCGACGGTTTAAACCGTCGTGCGTCCATCGTATAACCGCCGATGGCCGTCGATAAGCCGCCGGTACGTACCGGCGGTTTAATAATATAACCGGCGGCTTTATCTTGTTCGTCAGGTATCGTCGTTTCCGGCGGCCAAACCGCCGGTTAGCCGCCGGAAACCTGTAGCACCTGAAAAAAAAAATTGACAGCATCCCCTCTATTTGAGGGAGGTTCACCCTAAAGTCTAAACCTGCAGAAAAAGCATATATATGTTGGGCAACACGCCGCTATATTCATCACAAACAGAAAATACAAAATTCATCACAACATTACAATCACAAATACACAAGATAGTTCATGATAATGTTACAATCACAAGTTCAGAAGTTCCCAAGTTCTAATTAATACATTCATCAAACATAATAAACATTTAATCATCATCGGTATCCTCACTGTCTGCAGATGGCTGCTCCTGTTGGTCCTTCTTCCTTTGTTTTCCAGCTGTGTAGGATTGCAACCGTGCTTGCATTTCATTCTGAGCCTTCCTCATTTCTTCAATCTCTCTAGCTTGAACCCTTTTCATCTCTTCAATCTCTCTAGTAAGTGCTGCAACCCTCTCACTTACAGATTCTTCAGCTCCACTTGGATCATGAAATGCAGAGGTGTATGAACTGCCCTCAATAGCAAAAGCCTGTGAACCCATGCCATATACCCTCCCCCTCTGTCTTCCACCAACAACTTCTGACCATGTCTGATACTCAGAAATATGGGCCGATCCAGAAGATGATCCCTCGCCAGTGGACTGCCGACTTTCTCTAGCTCGTAAGAAATCATCCTGCGAGTTACAAATAGTTTTATTAAAATAAATTTTTATTCTAAAAATCCAAAAAATTTTACTCACATGAGCCTTCTTAGACTTCTCATCAACCCACTGGTGGTCAGCTTGATGTTGATGAGTTCTTGTATGCAGCTCCAATGGTGTTGGCTCCCGACCCCGGTGCTCTTTCTGCAAATTTAATGCTTAGTTATACTAACATAAATATATGTAATAAACCAATTCAAAACACTTACCAGTCGCCGCCTATGTTCTGTATGAGGTACAGATCCACCAGTATGAAGAGAGCTTCTTAAACCGCCGCTGTCAGAGGCTCTGTTCTGTTTATTCTGCTCTCTCATTTTTATAAACTCCGGGGTAGCCCAAGCACTACTCAAATCTGCCCAAACGCCCTCTCCAATCCAATTAGGCCTCTGCCCGGACTTTCTAATGTCCGTGAACATGTCTCTGAGACGGGTCGCTCCTCTCCTCTCAAAATTTGATCTGATCCTCGTGCTGTACTCAGGCAACCACCTAAATTCTTTCTGTACAAATGTAGGCAATATCAAAAAGATTAGTACAAATTAAATCATATATTTGAAATCATACCAAAAAAAAATTACCTGAAATTCTCCAAACCACATATCTCTAACTGGCTTTGGGATCTTCTTCCAGGATAAGTAAGGAGCATCATACTTATTCTTTATTATATCCCGGATCATATGTATAGGTGGCCTTGAAGGATTGAAGCTGCAAGTGACTTTGTTTATCAATAACATGTAATATATCAAAATAAAAATAACTGAATAACTTAAATTGAACTTACTTATCGCCGTCAGGCTCGATGTATTGACGCTTATCTGTTGCTGTTGCAGGATCGGTAGTGCCAACCTCTGGTGGTCGTGATGGTCCACCCTGTTCATGCTGCACCGGATAGGGGTAGTAATATGGGTAAGGGTAAGGAGGGTGAGGACCAGTGGATGGACCAGCAGCCTGTGATGATGGTGGGGGGTAATATGGATAGAATGGAGAAGCATGTGTCTGATCTGGAGAGGGGAAGCGAGGACTCGTCGAGCTGGGAGGGAAGTGGCCAGGGAAGTATGGAGGTACAACAAGAGGTGGATCTAACTGTCCCTGACCCTGCTCTGGTGAAGGCTGCTGGCTTCTGGCAGGTGGTGGCGGTGGTGGTGTAGGTAGATCTGGTGCAACTGAAGGCCCCTCACCTACCTCAGTCTGTGTGGGTACTCTGCTAGTCGTAATCTTCTTCCGGCGGAACTTTGAGGCAAATGATTTACGAGGAGGATCGTCGCCTGAAGCCATCTGCAATATTAAAAAAAAAATAATTGAGAAACAGTTAATAAAACAGTTAATAAAGCAGTTAATAAAACAGTTAATGAAGCAGTTAATGAAGCAGTTAATGAAGCAGGTAATGAATTACGAGAAGCAGTTAATAAAGCAGTTAATGAAGCAGTTAATAAAAGATAAGGTGGCAAAATACAATATCATTTCTAAGCAGTAATAAAAATTACAAAACATTTAAATTCTACAATTCTAAATTACAGAAACTAATCAGAATCATCAAAACTATTTTCATCACTCTCAAGAGTATCTTCACTTTCATCCTGGTTCTCTTCTTCTTCTGAACTAGTTGAACTATTGACATCTTCTAACTCCATTTCAATAGTAGAGGTTGTAGTTGGCATATCCTCAATTTCAACAGGCATATAACTTGACATCTCATCCTCTTGATGTGCAGTTGCTACAATGTATTGTTGATCAATTATTCCCCGTGCTTTTGTTTTTATGACAGCTAGCCAATCTTGTTTGTCTCTGCGACCACTGGGATATTTGCTGAAATAAACTTGAATAGCTTGGCTTGCTAACACAAATGGATCAAACTTTCCGTATCTTCTACTATGTTTAACATCTACTAAACCATACACAGGATGAACCCTTGTGCCTCTATTTTGTACTGGATCATACCACTGACAGTTAAATAAGCATACAAAGTTCTCATCTTCGCCTGGGTATTCCAAGTCAAGGACCTCATTCAAAATACCATAATAATCACACTCATCTTCTTCATGAGTGTTTCCTCTAACACATACTCCACAATTTTCAGTTTTTCTTCCTTCACTCCACGATTTGGTATGAAATCTGAACCCATTCACTATATATATTGGCCAAGTTTTTACTTTTCGCATTGGACCCCATGCTAATGCTTGCAAACCTTTATCGAAACATTTGTTATCAGGATTTTGTACCTAAAAATATTTTCAAATTTTAGTATTTTTGATAATAAATAAGATTTAAATTTATAAAAAAAAATGTACTCACATATGATCTGAACCAAGTTGGAAATTCATTTGCAACAGCTTGCTCAATTTCCCTTGAATCTGTCAAAGGCAAATTGCTTACGAAATACCTGGTGACAAATAATACATAAGTATTTTAAATAAACATTACTAATTTATTATTAACATTATGTAAGAACTTACTCTAAGATTGGCTCAACTTCTTCACAGTTCAGTAGTATATACAAATTCGCTGTATTTATTTCTAAATCGTTGAGATATCTTTCAACACATTTGCCACTAGGCTTTCCTTGCCTTCTAAATACTGTTAGTGTAGCATGTAATTGTTCTTCTACATCGAAGTCCATGTTACGACCCATTTTTGTTCTTGTACTCCTTACATGTGGCTCGAAATAGTATGAGCAAAAGTGAGTTGTTTCTTGAGATAAATATGCTTCACATATCGATCCTTCTGGTCGTGCTTTATTCTTAACATATTTCTTCAACTTGTTCAGATATCTATTAATCAAATAAAAATATGTTATCTTAACTGATTCAAAAATATTGAGTAATTAATAAAAATCTTAACACATTTACCTTTCGAAAGGATACATCCAACGATATTGTACAGGTCCACCAACTCTAGCTTCGTAAGGTAGATGGACTGGAAGATGTTCCATAGAATCAAAAAAACCCGGGGGAAATATCTTCTCTAACTTGCATAGGATGATTGGTATGTTATCCTCGTACCTCCGTAAAGCATTTTCACTGAGTTTAGATGAACATAAATCTTTGAAGAAAATGCTAAGCTCAATCAACGGATTTGATATGTAATCCGGTAACATACTGACTATGATCGGAAGAAGAACCTCCATAATTATGTGACAATCATGACTTTTGAGTCCAAATAACCTTGCAGATTTCAAGTCAACACATCGGCTTATATTTGATCCATAACCATCCGGCATTTTTAATCCTTTAAACCACTGACATATCATTCTTTTTTGCTCTAACATGAAAGAGTAAGGAGCTTTGGGCTTCATTAGTTTACCGTCAGTTGTTGTTACCAACTCTAAATTTTTTCGCCGACAAAACTCTTTAATGTCCATCCTTGCTTTGACATTATCTTTACTCTTGCCTTTAACATCCATAATTGTATTAAAAATATTATCCAGAAAGTTCTTCTCAATGTGCATAACATCCAAGTTATGTCTTATCAAATTAGTTCTCCAATAAGGTAATGTCCAGAAAATACTTTTTTTAATCCAATTATGTTGAACACCATAACCCGGAAATTTAGATTCTGATAGCATTGGATAATCAATAATTATTGGAATGTTGGATAGTCTCTGTAGTATCTCATCACCACTTAATCTGGGTGGAGGAGGTGATCGCTCAATTCTGTTTTTAACAAATACTTCTTTATTTCTTCGGAACTGATGATTAGCATTTAGAAACATACGATGACAATCAAACCAAGTATTTTTCCCTCCATGTTTTAATGTGAAAGCTTTACTGTTCTCCATGCAGTAAGGACATGCTAATTTCCCTGCTGTGCTCCAACCAGACAACATACCATAAGCTGGAAAATCACTGATAGTCCACAGCAAAGCAGCTCGAAGGAGAAAATTTTGTTTTATTGATATGTCATATGTGAGCACTCCTTCTTCCCATAATAATTTAAGGTCATCAATTAATGGTTGCAAATAGATATCAATCTTAGCCTTCGGATTATGTGGTCCAGGTATAATCAGAGTTAAGAACATGAACGGAGTAGTCATACACATCTCTGGTGGCAGGTTGTATGGTGTTAAAATAACTGGCCAACAAGAATACGGTGTAGCTGTTTGACTATAAGGAGTAAAACCATCAGTACATAATCCCAATCTTATGTTGCGGGGTTCAGCAGCAAATGAAGGATGCACTCGATCAAAATGTTTTCACGCTTCAGCATCTGATGGATGAGAAAGAACATCACTTTTTGCTATTTTCTCCTTATGCCATCTCATATGGCCTGCTGAACTCATTGATGCATAGAGCCGCTGAAGTCTTGGAATAATTGGTAAATAAAACAAACGGGAATATGGCACATCTTTCTTTGGACGACGTTGTTTTCCCGAGTTCTGCTTAAAACGAGGTGCATTGCAGCTGCGACAAATAACTTCTGCTGCATCATCCTTATAGTATAACATACATCCATTGATACAACAATCAATCTTTGTAGCAGTGAGACCCAGCTTGGATACTAATTTCTTTGTTCGGTACAAGTCTGAGGGAATTATATTGTCAGCCGGATTAGTTTCCTTCATAAGACCAATAACGTCATTAAAACACTCACGGGGAATATTATACTCAGTTTTAATACTTAGCATCCTCACTGCAATGGATAATTCCGAATGCGTACTGCAACCTTCCCAAATTGGCTTTTGAGCTGAATGTAATAACTCAAAGAATTTTTGTGTCTCTGTATTTGGTGGCTCTTCCACATTAGACCTTAAATTATGACCTGCTACATCAAAAATAAGGTCTTCATAGGGTCTACTCATTTGATCTTCATCAAATGTTTCATAAGCTGTAGATGAACCAGCATGAGCATCTCTATGTGGCTCGTACTCGCCATGTGATATCCAAATCCAATAGTTTGGAAGAAATCCCCTACGATATAAATCAAGTTTCACATCATCGGGCTTTAGGAATGCTAGATTTTTATGCTTCGAACACGGACATCTAAACATTTTATCAAGCTGAAAGGAAGGCAGTTGAGATGCAACTTGAATGAAAGTTTCAACTCCCTGTATAAATTCAACTGTCAATCCTTTTCGACCCGGCAACAATCTATTATACATCCAATATCTCTCTTCTTGGATAGTCATTTGCACGTTGAAGTAAACGTACCCTACATGTTGGAGGCATAAACAATCTGTTATACATCGAAATAGATTTTTATGCTATCATCTCAAACCATAAAGAATGCTCATCTACAGAGTATATACGATATTCAAAATAATCTAGATTACAATGATTTTAATAAACTCAAATATAGAAAACTAGTGTCATAACCCCTTTTTGCAAATTAGTAAACAATTCAATTTAAATTCAATTCAAGCATGTTAGAATTCTATGGGACCAGTGTAAAGTCATCCTTTCACTGAAATTTAGTTTAGATAATAATCATGTATAATTCAGTTAAAATCTATTTCCAATGTCATATTAACCTAAGTTACTAATTGCCAACCTATACATGATTATTCTATCAAATTAGGTTGACTTTGATTTGGGATATGTTTACACATGTCACCTAATCATCTCAACTTAATTTGATATATCTATTCTTTTATAATAAATTATTTAAGTTCATAGATTATCATATGATCTATAACTAAATAATTTATTATTAAATCCTTCCATAGGGTACGTTTGAGCTGTGAAATTAGGTTGACTTTGATTTGGGAATGACAAATCATACTATAACATCATTCAGACAAAAGAGATAATTAGATAAACAATTCAAGGATATGAAAATTTACTGACATGTATAATTTCAATTTCACTTAATCCACTTTATTATGCAATATATGTGCTTTGAAAGTCTCTCTTTGGGTGTTAAGTTGAAGCATCATTTGAGCCTATTTAGATTGCACAGAGTTCAGTCCTTCGGGGTTTTAGGATCTTTGATTGCTCATCTTGAAGAAGAATCATGGAGAATATCTAGATGTATTACTGCATTATTAAGTCAATGAGGAGATTTGTTGGATTTTATTCACTCAACAAGTTGGTAGGATAAGTAGAGATTTATAATATAGATTTCTTAGGATAATAACAAATTGTTTATTTTTAGGAAAATTTTTTATTAAGATAATTTATTGCTCAAATACATTTAGTCACACTTTAAAAATGACTAATTTTGAAATCACCTTAAAATTCTTAGGATTCAGGGATGCATTGAGTTGCATGCATAAGGCCCCACTATGAGATATTATTAGGCAGCGGGCTTCAATAAGTAACGAAATTAGTACCAAAGCATTTTTGTTTTGGTTCATAATTTTTGTTTTTGGTTAATACTTACACAAAAACTAGGCAATTTTCTAATAAGTAACGAAATTACAAAAGTTGGTGAAATGGCAGTAATAAAGGAATTGGTGCCAAAGCGAATGGGCTTTGTTCCTTAGACTAGTGGTATGGCAAGGGACACATTAGAAGGAATACCAAAGCATGCTTCTTGTTGGCTAATGGAGGGCCTCATAATGATATTGAAGAAAATGATGTGCATAAATGAAGATGCAATTAATCCAAGCACACCTAAACCTATGCACCATAACTCTCTCTCTCACATTTTTAAAGTATAAAACATTAACTAACAAGATAATATCAACAAATAATCAAAGAAAAACCATAAAAAATAACCTTAAAAGAGAAATCGGTTTGTTTGGGGTCGGAATCGGTCGGCGGTCGGGCGTCGGAGTAAACTCGTCGGCGGCGGTCGGACTGGGGACGGCGGTGGTCGGACTGGGGTCGGCGGCGGTCGGAATGGGGTCTGCGGTCGGAGTTCCTTCGTCGGGGGCTGATCGGACGAGCGGAGGAGCCGATAGAGCGAGCGACCGAGAGAGAGAAGGAAACAGGGAAAATGAAATGAGCGGGGCGAGGGGGCTCGTATTAGGGCTTTTACCGGCGGTTTTCCGGCGGTTTAGACCGCCGAAACAAAATCACTTATCACCGGCGGTTCAGACCGCCGGAAAACCGCCGGTTCACGTTGATATTCGGCGGTAGTCCGGCGGTTTAACGACCGTCGGTAATACCGACGGTGTATCGTAGCTAAGCCGTCGACTTGGCCGTCGTTAAAGTCCGACGGCGTAACCGCCGGCGGAGCCGTCGGTAGTACCGACGGTCTATAAACCGCCGGTCAAAACCGCCGGTATAGGCCATTTTTCCTGTAGTGGTAGTCACTGTTGAGTCTAGTAATTAGGTTGTTAAGCCTAAGTAAATGTCCCACGGCTACCAAGAGGGGGGTGAATTGGTAGTTTTTAAAAAATTTTAAACCCTCTTAAAATTAAAGTTGAACCGAAATAAAATTTTCTTTTAAAGTTTGTAGAAAAATATTTTTCAACCACAGAGTTGTTAAAACTGAAATTTAAAATGCGGAAACGTAAAAGCAATAAAGTAAATGACACCAGATTTATAGTGGTTCGGTCTATAACCAGACCTACATCCACTCCTCAGAGGCACCCTCTGAGTATTGCACTAATACCACAAAGTGACTCTCCTTTAGCACCCACAGCAAGGCGGAGAAGCCTGTACAAAACCCTCTTTTCACCACTACCCGGTGCGGCAGAGAACCGTCGTCCTTTTACACAATCCACAGTGCTGGCAGAGAACCGTCGTCCTTTCACACTCTCCTAGTGTGGGCAGAGAACCCTACGGCTGTTCACACTTTCCAAGTGTAGGCAGAGAACCTCCTTCCTTTTACACTCTCCTAGTGTGGGCAGAGAACCCACGTCTGTTCACACTCTCCAAGTGTCGGCAGTGAACCGGACCTTCTTGAATGATCTTCTCACAAGAATCTAGAAGGAAGAAAGAAAAGAGTGAAGAAATCCAATTTCACAAGTAGAGATTCTTACCTTAGCAATCCAAGTGAAGCCTTCTTGCTCCAATGGTAGGAATCCTCCTTTGAATGCTCTCTTCCACTCTCCCCTTGGCTATTCTCTCAATAGGTACGAAGATCAAATGACAAAAAGATTGTGTGGCAGTCTAATTTGGAGTATTTATACAAAAGACATGAAAAACCGCCCAAAAACTGCAAGTTTTCAATTCTGTACGCAGTGGATCGTCCCGTACGATCCTGGATCGTCCTGGACGATTTTACTTAAACGATCTGAAACGACCCAATTTGTATATGTGTACGAAATGACTTCGTACAGCTGATCGTCCTGTAAGAACTAGGTTCGTCCAGTACGAACGGTTATTACAAGGTCGGTTCTAGAAACTGCTGAAAACTGTCCTAAGTCGGTTTATCGTTTGGACGAAAATATGTTCGTCTGGACGAAAATTTTCCAGAGAGTCGATCGTCCTGGACGATTATTTATTTCGTCTGGACGAAAATTTTCCAGAGGACCAATCGCCGGGGACGATAATTTGGTTTCGTCTGGACGAAATTTTTCCAGAGGACTGGTCGCCCAGTACGATGGTAAAATTCGTCTGGACGAAATGTTTACAGAGAACCCATCGTCCGGGACGATATTAAAATTCGTCCTGGACGAATAGGACTTAGAAAAATTTTCCAAAGCAAGTTCCTATTCGTTCCAAGTGCTCTATAGGAGATAACTGACAGATCGTCCAGTACGATAAATATCATCCTGTACGATCAGTATAGAATTTCATGATCTCCTAATTTGTGTGTGTGAGATTTTATTCACTCAATTACAATCACTCCCTTTCAAAATTAATTAAAGAAAAGACAAACTTCAAATAAACAAAATATCATATGTTGAATTTGATTTGAAGTTTTCGTAGTCTGGAGTCTGATTTTCCTGAAATGTTAGTACACACAAGAGCAAGTGCAAATCTTCTAAAATTGTTAGGAGATAACTATACATCTGAACAATAATGTTTGGAATCATCAAAACTACATAAGTTGCACAAATATAAATCATTCAAATAGCAACTATTCAAACAGTCACCAATGCCCATTGGTCAACCATAGAAATTCTATCAAGGTTGGTAACATCCTATTTTTATTTTCATCACATTTATATATCCACAACTCGCCTTTCACTCTAGACATTTTTGAAGAGGCAAAGCCATTCAAATTCAACCTCCCTAATGGGAAATATAATAGGGAAAATCCGACCCCATATATCACTTAGACACATTTGAGAACAACATTTTTATGTATATTATTTATGACACAATTATGTGTTGACTGTTGATTAACACCTTAAAAGACACAGCTCAGAGATTGTTCAACTCTCTATTAATCAGAACCTTCATTTCCTTTGAGCATTTTTCTTACATTTTCCTCACTCATTTTTCTAGACCGCAAGGGCCACTAAAGATCTTTTAATCGTAGTTTTGCATTAGGGGGAACATAGATGAATCTTTAAGGCATTACACCCATTGATTTAATATTGAGGCTTCACATTAAGTAATAGATGGGAACAACAAATTTGTCAAAGATACATTCATCCTAGGGATAGAACATAGGAATTTTAAATTTTTTATTGCCAATAACCAACAATTATAGAATACTTACTACAAAAGGTCTCAAAGTATATAAGCATCAATGAGTTCATTCATGAAAACCTTCCACAAATTTTAATTTTTTCATGAAATAAAGGATAGAACTTGAGATCATGTCATTACCTTCTTCCAAATTAAAGAAGCATAATAAGCTCATTTGTCTCACAAATTGAAGAAGAAACATATGCAACTCACCGGGACATGGATGAGTGGGCCGGGCTCTTAACTCATCAATACCTACTGTCACTCCCATGCATGTATCGATGCCTAAGTTGGTAGAGGTTATCTAGGATAAATAGTACTTCAGCATCGAGCACTAATTATGGTGGTTGTCTATGCCACTGACACTTCCATGACTTATGTGTTATTGAAAGAAAGGAATGATATGGAGTGCCAACATCTCACAAGCCTAGTAAATTAAGTATAAATTCAAATAAGTTGAAGGAATTTGTCCTAACATGCCCAATTTTATGAGAAAGGAAGGAGTCTATAAAAGGCTAAGGGAACGAGCCAATTCTCATGCACATAACCCAAATTATTGAGTTAGTGCACACTATCCTTAGACGAGATGAACTAAGGCATATTGATGAGAGTATCTCAAGATATTCCATTTTGAAGAGGTTAACTTAGTAAGTATGCCCCAAAAATCTATAGATAATATTGCTCCTTTTACCTTCTTTGAAGCTAACAAGCTAATGAGTGGTAACCCTTTCGATGATGTCATGGTGGTCACTACATTGATCAGAAATCACTAAAGAGAAAAATGCGAATTTTTGGTGGCCACTATCCGCCAAAGATGACAATAATAATTCACCGAAAAAAAATCATCTTTCTAGCAGCTTTCAGACATAAAATGGTTCGATGGTAAAACACAAGTTGGAAATAGGTTTGTGGCAAAAATATTTTTGTTGGACACCTCTCCAGTGGATTTACCGGTGGACTTCCAGAAAAAATGTGTGCAAAGAAATGGCATTTTTTGGATTAATTTTTCGACAGTTTTATCCGTCGATATTTTTAGCGCATTAGATCCGTTGGAATTACCTGTGGTGTAGTCGTCAGTCATGTCCGCCAGAAGGACCAACAAAATTTACCGATGGATAATCGGCCAAAGTTTTTGGTGGGTCTAATCATCCAAAAAATTTATTTTAATTCATCATATCAATGTTTACAATGGGTAATCCACCGAAAAGTCATTAGAAATCTATAGCATAAATAAAAAAATAACACATTCTCTTAATTATTGTACAACACAATAATCCTGCAATCACATAGTTAAAATATACATATATCATCTTTACATTTCAACATTGAACATAAATATTAATGGTAAAGTAATAAGAAATTTGATTAAAAATATATTATGTAATCATCAAATAGTTCTAAAATAAACCTCAAATTCGTTATACAATAAAAATGGAATATAAAATCTACAAACACATAGTAATAAGACATCCAATAATAACACATAGTCTACTCAAATAATATTGTCTTGTGATATACGCCCATAGCATCTCCATCCGGTAGCAATGGAGGTGAGTGATCTCCTTATGTTCCTTTGTTAATTTGATCACCACAGCTCCTCGTAGTTTATGCAAACAAAGAAAAGGTAGAATGACAGTTATAGAGGTCATTATGTGAATTGGAAGAGAATAAAATAGTTGCAATGATTCGCACATACTTTTTTGCATGATTCATTGTTGATTGAGATTGATTGTACATCTGAGATTTTAATTTTTATTTTTTGTAAATTTTGGAGAATATATGATAACTCATCTCTTTATTATAAGAAATTGAAGGTAAATAATTCAGGAAATAAAAATATGTGTGGTTTATATGGAGCTTTCATATATCGTTAAAGTTCAAATTATATATATCAATTAAAGCGCAAATAGGCATAGAAATTTTTTCAAAAATAAAAATTCATTGATGAAATAATTTGAATATAAACTCATATAAAATCCTTCCATTGATTGTAAACCAAATAGTGATGAGAACTTATAAATGCTCTATATTAACTTCCATTCAATGTAATGCAAATACATACAATAATAATGGAAAGAAGAACAAATGATATAATCGTTTAATCATATGCTGATTGTAATAAAGATGTAATAAAAGAATCAAGCTATATATGCACGATTATTGAAAATTATTATTAAAATTGCTGAAAATTTTGAATGGGCATTATTATGTTGTTTCAAATGAAGTCCTTATATTGATGACTTACTATCAACTTATTTGAGTTTAACAAAACTATATAAGTTACAAAGAATTCCTGCTACATTTCCTTACTTTATATGATCCACCAATGCATTATCATTAAATTACATGAGTTAATAAAGTTTCATTGAGATTATATAGTTAAGTGGATTTTGCCTGCACATATAAATAGCTATTCAAATAAAAGGTCCAAAATCGATCTGTTATCAAATTTCACGTATTAATTAATTAATTAATTTTATTTTTTTTTTTTATGAGAAAGGCAGGAATTAGTTACAGTATATGATCCATCATAGGAAATGATAACAGTAAAATTACTTTGCAATATATTGTATTGTTATGTTTATTATGGAGAGAAAATGATATTACTGAAAGTAATTCAAGTATATAAATGTACACATGTTCTAGCTAATAGGTGTAAGATCTAGTCATAAGAGGAATCTATAATTTTAAATCATTTCAAACACATAATCTGATATCTCATCATTTACTTCCAAGTACATGATCAAAAAGTAAATGCAAGATCTAGCGTATCAACTCCAAAAATAATATCTAATACATTGGTATTCTTTCCTTAAGATGATTCGTTGGAATTAACCGAATGGAATTCACTTGAATGCAGGGGCGGAATCAGCCTTAATTTTTAGGAGGGGCAAATTTAAAAGTAAAAGTGTAAAAAAAAATTTAATAAATAACATTACAACCAAAATTTATTAGGGGGTGCTACCCCTTGACCCCTATTTGTTCATATCCTTAATTGTTGTATGTTTCCCGGATATGTAGGGGGTCCAAGGGGGCAGCTCTCTCTTGCAGGGTTCGACCTGCTCTGTCAGGTAGCGAGGTCAAGGGGCAGCGCCCTTGCGGGAATTTCTGTGGCCAGCGCCCCCGTAACAATTTTTAATTGTAAGGATATTTTTTTATTTTCTTTATTTTTTTCTCTTTGTAAGGATATTTCTCTTTTGATTTTTTGTTGTAAGGATATTTTTTGCCTTTGTTTAATGATTTTTGGTTGTAAGGATAATTTTGATTCCCTAACAATAACATCTCTACACAATGTATTTAATTGTGTTGGGGCAATTGCGTAAAGATCATAGTATTTTAAAACTTTTAGGGGGGTGGGGCCAATTGCCTAAAAACTCTTGTAATAAAGACAAAAAAATAAATGAAGGGAGACAAATTGCCTAAATAATCATATATATATATATATATATATATATATATATATATATATATATATATATATATATATATATATATATATATATATATATATATATATATATATATATATATATATAGTTTTTTTTTTTTTTTTTTTTTTTTTTTTTTTGGGGGGGGGGGGGGGGGGGGGATTGCCTCCTGGGCAACAGATTAGCCGTGGCCAAATTTTTGAAACAAGCTTGGTTTTAGTGTCATTTAGCGGAACGAGCAAACTTTAAAAAAAAATTGTAAACAAGCGGATTCGCCACATGTTCTGGCGCATTCAAAGAATGCGCTGAACAAATTTGCGCATTCTTTGAATGCGCAAATCAAATAAACTCATTTTTCTTTTATGCGGGAAGAAGGATCACGCATTCTGTAGAATGCACCGAATTAATAGAATGCGCCAAAATGAATTGCGAAAACTATAATGATCAAAATATATCAACTTTGTATATTATATTATAATTCAACTTATATTTCATTAAATATATTAATTAAGTTATAAATAACTATATTTAACATTTTTTAGTCTGATTATTACTCTGATTCATTCGAATTTATATTAAAAAAATGGTTATATATAAAGTTTTACTATTACGATGATAACATTTTCATAAATTAAGTGTAAAACAAAACATAAGAAAATACGCTAAAATTATCGTATCACCCCACATGAAAAAACAAATAGAAAAAGTTAGAGATAATTTAATTGTTTTTAATAAATAATAATATTAACAACAATAAGATGATAAATTTTAATATAAAAATTCAAAAAACTATAAACAATAAAATGATTTCATTTCTCAAACAAAAAAAAATCATTATAATATCATTACTTCAAACAACACAATCATTAGTTGAATGCGCAAAAATTCAGAAATTTCATTTTGTTGCAGCCGACATAACTCATTTGCGTGAAGGTCGAAAGTTTTAGGCGCATTCAAGTTCGAGAATGCGCCAAACAAAACCGCGCATTCAGGAATTGCGCCAAATGGTAGAGCAAGTTCGCTCCTTTTAAAATTATTTCGAAACCGCGCTTTTTAGTCTAAATTTGACGTCAATCATGCTGGTTCCGAAAATTTGGCCGATCCGCTCCTGCTTGAATGAGATTTTCACGCGAGAGAAGGGAAAGAGGCGGACGACGGTCTGAGGGTTTCACGTGGATGAGCCAAAGTGGAACTGCTCGCTCTTTTTTTTTTTTTTTTTTTAATATTATATTTAATACATATTATCTTGCCCGAATGGATACAACCTCTTCATGCTAAAACCGTCAAATTGGCTCACATCGGTTTCCACAATCTTATAAAATATAAGAGAAATGTATGATTATGTTTTTAATTTAATCAATTTAGAAGGCTAATTTAGCATTAACTAGCTAAACTAAATGAAATGAATACCTTTTGAGTTTAATTCGGTTCAAATTCCTTCAAAATAAGTAAGCTTTATGTTGATTAATTTCGATCATAACACTTTTCATTTAATTAAATTTAGATCAAGTCAATTTATTTTTTAATTGATTTAATTTTTTGAATGAA
Source organism: Dendrobium huoshanense (assembly GCA_016618105.1). NCBI lineage: Eukaryota > Viridiplantae > Streptophyta > Magnoliopsida > Asparagales > Orchidaceae > Dendrobium > Dendrobium huoshanense. The sequence continues at coordinate 52,013,585 of CM028358.1, forward strand.
TATGTGATGATGATTATTTGCTTTAAATTAGATTTTAGTCGATTTAATTTTGATGGATTCGAGACGAGTTGATTTAAGCTTAATCAAATATGTTGGTATTAAATGGAACTTGAATCGATTTGACTCAATATCGAGTCTATTTGTGTAGATATGCTTTGATCGACATCAATCTAAATTTGATTTTTTCTAGATTAGCCAATTTAAATCGCACCGAGTTAAAATTGAGTAATTTTGATTGGATTAATGTTGATTTTATTAAATTATGTTCGTTTAATGTCAAATTTGATTAATTTGATTTTTGATTGAATTCAAATGGCTTGCTTTGATATCCAATTAACTCAAACTAGCCTAAGATGGGTTATGTAATATCTATTGAACTTGTCGGGTGTAAAATTGAACTCAAATCGAGCCCTTTTAAATCAACGACGTTTGATTAGATTATTACATTCGAGATTAAATTGGAATTGGTCAAGTTGGGCATGATTTGGGTTGAATTAGAGGTTGAGTCAGTGCTACATCAATAGGCATCCAACTAAGAGGAATCCTGCTAGTGGACATGTTTACACTAGGCTGTGAAGACCTAGACGCTAAAGATCAATTTGGGGAAATTGACCTCATAAAAAAATGAGGTCAACAAATACTCATATGGACATCATATGTTCTTTTAAAAAAGCAATCTCCACTCTCAAGCTGGTGTCATCCAAAACAGCTGTCCTCTCTTCGATGAGATCAAGCTCGCCTACACCCTTAAACTTGACTGAACTCTAGAGTCATCAGTCTCTCAAGAATTTCACCAAATGAAATTTACCTAGGGGAAGTGGAGGATCAATTAATAAAGTATATGAGTTAGAGGCCAATGGCTACTCAAGCATCTTATTAGTAGCCCACCTCTCAGTGACCTCCTCGATAACCTTTTTATTAGCAATAGTCTCCTCAAAGATTACCTCTCACTCATGAACAATCGCCTCCCTCAAATGAGCTTCTCACTTTTGCATGTGTACTTCTAGAAAAGAAAGGATGAGTTTCTCTATCCACAGGACCTTCACACCTCCCAGTCACACCCTCTGTCATGGGGATAACAAGAATAGACATTTCTTTCATCCTCGTTGTAAGGTCTGAAATTTGGTTATAAATTTTTCTCAAAGAACTTGTGGCCAAGTCATTTGAATCTATAGACACTCATGCCTCTTCTCCAAAGGTGGGCCTACTCGGTATGTCCTCGTTCGTATTTTCAACCTTCATACGAAAAGCTACTGATCATGTCATCTTATATGCGACTTTTTGAGAAGCTCAACCAAGGGAATAGTCCATCCCACCAAAATAAGCAAGGCTCTTCATTAGAAGGAAAAGGAAAAAAATCATATAACTTGGAGATGATAATTATAGAGAAACTAGACCATGAGTTCGACTTGTCTCCTAAACCTCAAAATTTATAAAGATTCAGGGCAATAAATTTGCATTTACTCTCATATTCACTTTTTAGTTTTTTATTTATCCAACCTTTTTGACACCTGAGGTTTAAAGAGAAGCATAGATCGGTGAACTAAATGTACACCTATGACTACCTGTGTATGTAACCATTCATAAGTGTCTTGTAGAAAATGTTTGGGTCAAGTGCAAGAAGAATCCACTCCTTTCTCAGAATAGTTCGTTCGAGAAACTCACTCAAAAGCTAGAAGAAGCTTAACGCTATAGCATGATAGACTATCACCCACCACATACTCAAAGCAACTTGCACCCACCAGACATAGGAAACCTCAAAAGTTCCTCTCTTAGTTAGATAAATTTTTATCCATCTAAGCTAAAATCAAGTATCCCATGGAAGATACATCAAACAACCAATGGTACACATCACCTCTTCAAAAATATCTCTCACATCAACCCAAATATTACGTGCAGATGCTACTCACACTTCCTCACGTCAGCGACATGATCCTAGATCATCATCTAACCTTACTCAACTTCCCCTTTTTCAACCACCTTTTTACTCGGCACCAACATGAGACTTATAATAAAAGACTAATGGGAGAGCTCCTATATTTGGAACATGAACTCTCTACATTCTTCTAAACCTTTAGGGGGGGAGGATGAAGAGAAAAGACTTTCTCTTTCCTCAAAGGAATATATAAGAGCAAAAGAAAATAAAGGGAAGGACAAGAGATATCACACATATACATAATTAGATACAAGAAATATTGTATCAATTTTCCCTTTTCACTCAAGCTCAATATCATAGAACTCTCACTTTGCTTATTCTTTATAGCTGGCTTAAATAATAAAATTTTATATAAATCCATATATCTCTCAATTTTAACTACTCTCTTCCTCTCTCATACTCAACCCTCGTTACATTCACCCTACAAGACTTCAGTTCACAAATAGCATGAAGTACAACCTAATATCATCCATCAAACAAAATGGGATTCAACATCTACCACCCTCCCCAATGTCATCCTCACGCAAAGGAATCTCTAAAGACTTATTTAATAATAAATCATTTACACATTCTTACACATAATCCTCAACTAAATCAACTGCTCTATGACAATCCTCATTTGGTCAATAGGAAATCTCATTAACTTTAAGATATTAAAGGTCACTTTTTGATCTTACACTCTTACTATCAATTCACCATTTTGCACATCTATCATGGCCCTATCAATAGCTAGGAAAGGTTTACCTAAGATAATAGGTATCTCCCTATTTACTTATATATCTATGACAAGAAAATTCATAGGGAAAATAAATATATCTTCCTTGACTAGCACATCCTCTATTATCCCCTTAGGATAGGTAAATTAATAGTATACTAACTGAAGGGAAATTGGCATAGGTTAGACTTCTCCTAAATCAAGTTTTTTTTTAATATAGATAAGGGCATTAGATTGATGATAACTCCTAAATCATACAATGCTCTTCTACAAAGTTCATCCCTTATAACCATAAGAATGGTAAAACAAATAGGATCCTTAAGCATTTGAGGAAGTTTCTTATGCAAAATTACATTTCCTCCTCAGTCAATTCTACAATTTAAAAATATCCTAATCTTCTTTTTCTTACTAAGGATTTCTTTCACAAACTTAGTATAGATGGACATCTATTCTTAGGCTTATGCAAAACGAATATTAATAGTCAATTGTTTAAAGATTTCTAAAGATCTATATAATTATATAACTTACTATCTAGTAGATTTTACAACTAAACCTAACTCCATAGTTTTTTCTTTCTTGATTTTTCAGCATAAAAATTCTTTAATTTTTTTACTATTTTCATTTATATATATTGAATCTTTATACAATGCTAAGATATATCATACACTCCAAAATCTCAAATTTTCAAGCACACAATAAATCAAATTCAAATATTTATACTAATTTATACTTAGCATATATACATATCATAATGGGATTAAATTCATTAATAAAAAAGATAAAAATAATAATTTTAAAATGCGTGAAATTAACGAGTATAATCATTTAAAGTCAATCGTGTATCACGCTTTATTTATTTGTTTTAATTTTTTGAATAAAGGCATTCAAACATCCTGATTGATTAAGGTACTAATGGTTGGCGTGTGGTACCAAATTTAGTTTATAAGCTATGCTTTATTGTCACGTGTTTAAAAGCGCATAGTACTGTAGTATTAAAGATGAACTTTTGAAAGCAATTACGGTTACTTCTTTTAAAGGTGGAAATAAGTCAAGTCAAATTCGAGTCATTCATTGCTTAATCTTAAATTTTATTAATTAATTAAATTCAAGCTCAATATCAAACTTTATTTATAAGTTCAATTCATCTTATATATCAATTTGTTTATTATAAAAGAGAAAAAATAATAATTCAAATGACTATTAAAATAAAACCTTTAAAAAATAAAAATAATAATAAATAATGATTTAATATAAAAAAGTAAAATATATTTTTAAAATGTTTTTTTTATAATTTCAAAATACTTAAAAAGTAATTATTTTAATATTTTTAAATAAACTAACTCATGAACTAAAAAGTCGAGTCAATGCAAACCAAAGCAAATCATTAGCACATTAAACCCAACTCATAAATCATTTATAGAATCAAATCTAGCTTAATTCACACCCATAACTTATCATAAGCTGCAAACCAACAAACCAACTTAAACAACCATTAATAAAATTATTTAACCCACAAAAACCAAAATTATTAAAAACTATACCCATCTCAAAAAAATCCTTAAATAAAACATAATTACAACTTCAAATTAATGAGAATTTTAAAATGCACCCTAAAACTCATTTAAAAAGAAATAAAATTTATTGAAATTGACCAAATATAAGATCATAAGCTCAACCATCCCCCCATGCAATGCAATGGGAGCATGTAACCCCCACACCATCCCCACATGTAATTACAACATGTCACCATCATCCCATCCACCCCCATGCAACATAACCAAATACCATACATGACTCCAACCAACATCTATAACTTCCTCGCACACCTAAGTTCTAACTACAACCTCATCAATGTAACTCGCACTCCACAGAACAATCTCAATCCCATCGCCACTAATCTCTCACCTTCACTATGGACGCTCACCAAAGCAACAAACAAGCAAATAGCGTTCAATTGAAAATATCAATAGATCATCTCAAACCAAATTGCATACAATAGTATGTAGCCCATCATTAGCTCCATTCAAATATTAAATCACATACAAAAAATTCAAAAAGACAACAATGCAATATCAATATTAGCATCACAATGTTCACCACATCTAAATCTAACAAACATGAATACCAAAATAACAACAATTAATAGAGAATGTATTACTAACCAGAATAAACCAAACAATATATTTTTGATAGCAACAGTGAAGACAGATTTTCACAGCTATGTCCTGCCACTTAAACTACACTGTGAACATCCAAAACACTAAAACAGAGAACAACATAAAGACAAAAAACATAAGTGGATATATTTCCATTTCTATTTTATATCAATTCCTATGTCCAAGATTCTCACAATCACCTCAAGTTAGTTCCACAGCTTTGAAACCTAATCATCTTCTTCCTCCTACAAAAAATTTCATTAAAAAATAAACGATTAAAAGTATGAAAGATAGTGAAGATAGAGTTCTATAAATTTTTGCAAAGGCAATCCCTAAACAAATTTAAATATTGGTAATATAATATTGTAGTCATGAAACGCACCCCATCACTTTCAGCCCCTTCTTCGCTAACCTCAGACTTGGATTTATCTGATGATTCATCCTCAGCCGCATTCTTTTTTTCTACCTCCTGCGATCGGTTATGGATTGGATAACCAATTAAAAAGAGTAAAACTATTAAAATTATTTATGTTTGATTTAATTAAATAATCACCGAGTCATCGTAAAAACGTATCTTCTTCAGATACTCGTCTTTCAGTTTACCAGCTTTGGCCACATACGGTGCTTTCTCCTAAATTCAGGAGAAATTAGAAAATTCCACAACAACTAATGAACATAATGGAAATAATCCATGGATATGAAAAAGCTCACAGCATCGGACATAGATTTCCATTTATTGCCACCAGCCTTTCCAACCTAGTATCAAATAAAACCAGTTAATTATACAGAGCAAATCGACTTTAATCGTACAATGGCTATGATTTGGGAACGTAAATTGCGGATACCAACCACTGAGACCAGTTTGTTTTCAGGGTTCTTCTCCTTGAACTCCTTCCGGAATTGATCCCTTCATGATATAAGAATAAAATTTAAACTCGAAGATGGAGATTATTGGAAAGCAAAATCGATGGGGCAAATGAGAGTATTCGCTTACATGAAAACGAAAAACGCGCTAGGAGGGCGCTTCGGCTTGTTTGGATCTTTCGTCTTGCGGCTCACCGTTTTCCGCTTCTCCGGGGCCTTCTTTGCCGCAAGACTTCAAATAAATACATCATTAGATTCCTGTGCAGTACACCTAACGCGATCCACCCCATTCTAAACGAATGCACAAGAAGCAGAAAGAAATCGAACTCAACTCACCGGCCATCGGACTTGCGCGCGTTACCAGACGTCGGGCGTACTTCCTTCATTGTAGAAACTGCAATAATGAATACCATAGAATAAGAAATCAGAGGGAAATCGTTCGCACGCATGGGTTGCGGAGGCTTGGTATTACCTGAGTTTAGGATTAGGGTTTCGGAAGAGCGAGAGTAGGGAGACGTGAAGACTAACCGATCACAGCACTAGTGGGAGTTTAAGAAAGAAGGCGCAGGGGCGCATAGGTAAATTTAATTGGGACTATTGTGCAAAATTTTGGGCGGGAATTTCAATTTCTTAGGGCCACGTCACCGATCCATGTACAAATATAGCCGATCAAAGCACAGTTACTAAAGAGGTCGGTTTAATCGGTCGTTCGGGTAGCCGCACAATTATTGTTCAATATTTTCCTTATAAATACTTGATTTTATTTTACATTTAAAATCAATATTTTTAGAAACTTCAATTTCATTAAATAAAGATTTGAATCTTTATAAGATTATAAAAATAAAATTTATTTAATAATAATTAAAAAAGTTTATTATAATAATAAAAATGTCATAAAGGTGATGAGCACTTGACCATATAAATAAGTCTATTATGATATTTTGCATCATGTCGATCGCACCTATGTCACGTTGCATTCTTCTACGGTTCTACCCTTTTAAAGAGCTTATGTTCTTCTTTAGACGATTACATTTTTTTTTTCCTCACCATGAGGATAGAATAATAATGCTCTTTATTTCATATATAGTAGTCCAAGTATTCTTATCTCCTATTTATTATTTTTTTTCAAAATATGCACTAAATCTGGTTCATGCTTATTGATTTTGCCTATCATGTATAACTTATAATCTATTATTGGTCAAATGAATCTTTTTCAGTATCATTGTTAATAAAAGCAAGCCCAATCAAATTCCTCTCACCCACCTTTGTTCAAGACTTAGGGTTGCTACCTTTTCTACCATACAGATCATTATTAGGGGTCATATTTATATTTTTCTATCATAGAGAGCTTTGTTAAGGGCCATATTTAGTAGTTTTCACCCTCTACTTGTTGGAGTAATCAATCATCAAAAATAGGCTACAATCAGGATAACACCGCAAATAATCTTTAAACTTGACGACCCACCATTCTACGTAGGGTATTATATTTAAAGAGTCAATTGATACGTGTAAATAATATGTTATTTTCAGTAAAAATGTGTTATTTAGTTTTGTTATGCATGAAAATATAGAAAATGACACAAAATTTTAAGTATCATCTAGCGCCACGGCGTCGGTCCAAACAACGCTACAGCACCATCAAAGGTACCGCCGGAGCGTCACAATATCAAAGTTACTGCCATAGCACCACCATCAAAGGTACCGCCGCTTTTAACTATTTCCGGCTAGCCTTTTTTATATAAATATTTCACCGCATATATATACCATAATAAATATCTAACAACACACTAAATATTCAGCTCATTGTATCATATTAATATATGTAAAATTTACATACAAATAAAAATTGGTGAAATTTAGACGAATATATAGCTCTTTTATACATGTATGTATTCATAATTGTTAGATTATAAGAAGTACGCATGTCATATACACATAAAAAGATGTTAACAATTATTTCTCAAATTTCTAAATTTATCCAAATTACCCAAATTAGGATATTTCTTCCAGAATATAAAAAAAAACCTCATACATATTGGTAATTATTCTAATTATTTAATTTTTAGCAAAAAATCATTATAATCCTTCATATTTTTAAATTTGGAGCTCCAAAAATTATAAAAACATATTCATAAAATAACCTATCATGTTTAAAAAAAATTTATGATTCAGTTTTCAAAATGGACAACTAATAGTCCCTAACATGTCACTTGTAACATTATATGTCAATTTTCTACATCACCCAATAAGTTAGGAAAAAATTTATTATAATTAAACCGTAATAATATCTATATTATGGCCAAGATATTTTATAAATTAAACTTATAATGACTTCTAAAATATTATTTGATTGAGCTAAAATATGAGCTATTATTGTATTACATACTTTGTTCAACTATCTATAATAAATGCATATACACATCGTAGTATCCTTTTGCTTTACAAACAAAAAAGGTGCTCCTCACATAAACATATTAGAATGAATAAATCCTTTATCAATTAACTCCTAAAGCTACACCTTTAACTCCTAAAGCTACACCTTTAACTCCTATACTTATTCTTAGATATAGGGGATGTACCAATAAATAAATAAATACATAATTCAATATCTCTATCCATGGGCAAACTAACTAACTCCTCGAGAAAATATCCAAAAAAATTTACACTACCAAAACATCAAAAATAGATTCAACCTCCACTATAATATCATGTATTGAAAAAAAAAATTATTGTATAATCTTTCTTCCCTATTTTATCTAATTTTATAGAAGAGATTAAACATAATAAAACACCTCTAACTCCCAAAAATAGTTAACTTGAGCTGCTTAGAAATAATGTGACTCTTTTCTTCAAACAATCAATATGAGCCTCAAACCAATTTAATGAGTCTACAATAAAAATAACGACAAATTCAAAAAGGGATAACATAATCAAACTGATCTTCACTTCTTATAAAATATCTCTTTATCAAAAAAACAAACTTTAATATGTATCATACCCTTTCTAGTGAGTAAAGTAATAGACATAATAAAAGATAGTAATATTAAAGGCAAGTGTATTAAATTAAAATAATGCTAAAAAAATAAATGAATGGCTAGCTCCATAATCAAATAAAAAGCAATAAGGCTGATAAAAAATATTATATATATATAACACACGACATTTAGAGCATCTTGAGCTTTTGACTGAGTTAGATTATACATACATGCCTAAACTAAAATTGGCATAATAGAACTACCAGGTTTTCTTTAAACACGACTAGATGGCCTACCTGCTACAAAACCAAAATCACTTCCTCTATAAAAAGATTACAAAACCAAAATCACTTCCTCTATAAAAATATCCTCCATAAAATATATGAAATAAAGATGTCCTAAGTCTCCCTACTAATATGGCAGTACTCTCAAACCAAAGCTTAGATTGTCGATTAGGTCCTTCCTGTGGGCACTCTACTACCTTGTGTCCAACCTTCCCACACCAAGAACATTGCCATGACATTCTTTGGCACTGAACTGACCAGAATATTGTTTACCACAACTATGACATACAGGTGATCCATTGATAAAATCATAATTGGTCGTATGCCACTACTAGAAAATGATATAGACTATCCCAATGAATCCATTGCCAAAAGTCTCGCCACTTAATCTAATAGTCCACCACTACTGAATAGTTATCAGATCATTCTCAATCAAATAGGCTCTCTCCACATGCTTAAAAAAATTAAAAACATGGAATGTGACTAATTTTTGCCTCAAATTGTCTTGAAGTGCCCTCAAAAACCTATAACACTTTTACTTGGGAGTGCTAACAAAATGTGGAGCATATTTGGAAGAGTGATAAACTTTACTTCGTACTAAAAGACTATCCTACTCCATAGAACTAATCTCTAAAAATTCTCTTACGTTTGTTGTTATATAAAAGGTGGTACAAACTAGGCTCGAAATACATTTGAAAACTCCTCCCAACTGATTAAGGATTTCAAACTCTCTTGAAACTTTTCCTCAAGATGGCCTATCCTCTAGTACTCACCCTCTCCACCTAACATAAAAAACTACCAACAATACCTTCCTATCAAAAGAACATTGCATTCAAACAAATATCTTTTCTAGTCTCCTCAATTAGTCCTCCACTGCCCTAAGTTCGACTATACCCTTAAATCTTAGAGATTTCAACCTCAAAAATATAAGCATATGCTGATTTACCTCATCAGGTCTAATAGTAGAAACTCAACTTTGTACCTCACCCATCAGCTAGACTAGTAAACTATGAAGTTGCATCAAAACTAAATGTTGGAGCAGTATTATGTAAGGGAGCTGCATGACTACACTCTATCCATTTGTCATGTTTGGGTCTAGTAGACCATAATCACACAGAATACCCAACTGAACATACATGCATATGAAAATAACAAAAATGAATGCCAAAAAAGACTTAAAATTATCTTACTTGACTTACAAATTAATTTCTTATAGCTCTATGATCAAAGTTCAGAACTAATGCTCTGACACCAAAAATGCTTGCCACAATCCAACTCAATAAAACACACAAATAAGACATAGCTTATCATGTTGTGTAGCAACAAGCAAACCCCAAAATCTAAGTTTTGAAAATTATTCAAATTTTTCATAAAAATTTTAACTTTAAAAATAATTTTCATCAAAAGTTTAACTTTAAAATCATTAAAAAAAATTTTAAATTTTGAAACTTATTCAAAATTTTCATAAAAAATTGAACTCTAAAATAAAATTATATATATATATATATATATATATATATATATATATATATATATACACTAACAACATCTTATATACTAAAAATAAAATCATCCCATCCATAATATTATTTTTTCATTTATCATCAAAATTTATATATAAGTACAATACATGGCTATAAATATAGCTATAAAATAGAGTAATAAAACAAGTCATTATTGAACAATAATTAAAATAAATAAATATCTATTAATACTTAGATCATATCCTAACACTGGTACTCGATTAACTCTTTCCCCTTATCAGACCCCAAAAATAGAAGGCAAAATGATAGTGAGCTAATACAATTTAATAGGCCATATTTACTAATTTAAGTTTATAATTAGTTCATTATTAAGCATTTAGTTGAAGCTAAAAAATAATAAAATAAATCATTGAATATAATTGAAAAATAACTATAGTAGTTAGGAGTTCAAATAATAGTGCTAAAAAAACCAAGCACTTCATATTAGATAAATTTTTTAGAATCTGAACCCTTATGTAACAACTTTGAACCTTATATCTCCCAACAAATGGAGTTCAAGAATTCTGATGTGCATATAACACAAGAATGTGTCCTTGGCACAAAAATATGCATTCAGCACAAGAACAGAACTTCCTCCTCATTATTTCAAAACTTTAATTGTACTACAACTTTATTTTTTGGGCTCTAAATTGTTTTTCAGATAATTAAAATGGCACACTTTCCAAAATACCAAGCGCAAAAGTTTCTAAAAAAATCCTTAAATACACAAAATTATTTTCTCTATAATATATAAAAAGTTACATGGTGAAAGATTTATGGGTATAAAGTTATCCTCATTTCTCAATTATAAAACTATAAATTTAATAAGAAAATCCAAGAAAACTTTGTATTTTTAAAAAAGGAGATGCAAAAGATCATTTACCTCGATCTGAGTAATTTTTAAAACTTAGCCAATAGCTAAAAATGGATTGAAGTCGTTGAAATTAAACTTTCTTTCTCTAGAAATCTCTCCCTGTCTCTCTATAGTTGGTTGCTTAGAGTGAGAAATGGGTGGAGAGAAAAGTAGAAAAATATAATTTAATTAAAGAATTAAAACCTAGCATCATGGCATACATAAATTATAGCACCATAGTATTTCCTTAGGGAGCCTACAACATCGTAACACCGAATTAGTGCCACCATGCCTATTTAATTTTATGAAATTTCAAAGATCTCATAGTCAAGGCTCTGCAAACACCAGTGCTGCGGTGCCACAGGGAAAAATTCTATATTTTCAAATATATGAACTAACCCCTAAATTTTGCTTTAGAACACATGTGCACTCTCGTATGCAAACAAAATAATCCAGACACATGTAAAAGCATTTAAATATTAAAATTAACAAATTATCTTAAATCTGGATAGGTCAAAACTAGTTGAACTAAATACTGACTCGATGTGTTATAACTCTCCCCTCGTTATAAAAATATTATCCTTGATTTTTTAAAGCTCATAGCATCAAAACAGATTAGGATACAATTATTTCATCTTTTATTTCTTGACATAAGTAGCCTATCTTTCATTTTATTTTTTTCATTAAAATTTAATCATTAGAATCTATTTATTTCTCAATCTTCTAAATAAACTAGAATCCTCTCCAGTGCTTCCCTATAGCTCCTATTCAGATGTATATCAACTTCATCAGCAAATATTATATTTTCAGAATCTGATATCTATTTTCTTAAAAGTGACATGTAGAATACAATATGAATTTTGACATATGATCTGTTAACTATACCTTGTAGGCAGATTTCTCAATACTTTCAATAACTTCAAAACATCCAACATATCTTAGACTCAACTTTCCTTATTTGACAAATCTATTGATGCCCTCATCAGACTGACTTCTATATAAACAAATTCTCCCACCTTAAATTCCACTACACGGTGCTTAGCATCAAAATATTTCTTATTCATGTTATGTATAACCTTTAATCTATCCATGATCAAATGAATCTTTTTGGTGGCATCATCAAACCAAGATGGCCCAAATAGATTTCTCTTGATCACCTCTGTCCAAGACAAAGGGGTCTAACATTTTCTACCAAACAGTGCTTCATAATGGAAAATACATATAATCTATCAAAAACTATAACTGTAAGCAAATTCAATCACATGAATATGATCATTTCAACTACCACCAAAGTCCAGAACATGCAATCTCAAAAGATAAATTAGTACTTTAATAACCCTTTTAGATTGTCCAACAATCTACATATTAAATTATTAAAAGAGTTGCTACTTAGCTTTGCATGTTTTATATTCCTGCAACTTGTATGTTTTGATGATTCCAAATATTATTATTTTGGTTATTATTTTCTCCTAACACATTTTGGAAGAATTATTTTTAGTCTTGTGTGTACTAACATTTCAGGAAAATCATATTTCAGATTGGGAAGACTTCAAATCAGGTTCAGCTTAGAATATTTCATGATTTGAAGTCTGTATTTTTCATTTTATTAAGTCTCAGAGAGTGTGATTGTAATTGAATAACTTAGTATACACACACTAAGAGAGAGTTAAATTTAATAATTTTTAAAATTGATCGTATAGTACGAACCATGTTCGTACGAGATGATCTGGTCAGTTAAAACTCTTGAATGAGTGAAAGAACGAACATAGAGGGCCAAAATTCTTTTCCAAGTACTATTCATCTAGACGATATTTTTGTTCATCCCAGGATGATGGGATCTGGACATGCTTGTTCAAAGATAATTATCATTCATTCCAGGACGATGCTCTCTGGATGCGTTCATCCTAAGATGAAGGGCTCTGTATTCGCCAAAATGAATTATTCGTCTAGATGATGTTTTTCGTTCGTCCCAAGATGATGGGCTTTGGACGCGTTCATTCGAATGATATTTATCATGCATCCTAGAACGGTGCTCTCTGGATGGGTTCGTCTAGATTATAATTATAGTTCATCCCAGGATGATCTTCTCTATTCTGGAGACTTGAAATTCATCCTGCATTTTTGTACCAATGAATATTGGGAATAACTATTCGTACTATACAAATTTAGTTAATACGAGATGATTATCGGGTACGAAGGTAGTTCATGCTGATTCATATATTATTTATACGTAACAGTTTTTACACTGTTCATACGTACGAAATTGGATCTTGGAAAACGATCGTGGACGGTCAAAAATTTAAAATTACAATTTTTGGATGGTTTTTCGTGTCTTTTCTATAAAAGGTCCAGTTTTAACTTTCTTAAAATCCTTTTGTTTTTTGGTCTTTGAAAATACTCAAGGGAGATTGAAGGAGAGAGTGAGAGACAGTATTTGAAAGAGATTTTTTACTACTAGAGCGTAAAGGGTTCACTTGATTACTCAAAGGTAATAATCTCTATTTGTAATTTATGATTACTTCACTCTTTTCTTTCGTCCTTCTAAATTTCTTGTGAGAAGATCTTTCAAAGAGATCTGGTTCTCTGCTGACACTCGAGGAGTGTGAACAGCTGAAAGGTTCTCTGCCTACACTTGGACAGTTTGCAAGGATAAAGGTTCTCTGCCTACACTTGGAGAGTGTGAACAGTCAACGGTTCTCTGTCGATACTTGGAGGGTGAAAAAGGATGACGATTCTCTGCCGCACTAGGTAATGGTGGAAGAGAGTTTTTGTAAAGGCTTCTCAGCCTTGTTGTGGGGGTAAAAGAAAGTGAGATACTTCAAGGAGACTTCAGGGAGTGGATGTAGGTCGTGTTTGAACAAACCACTATAAATCTTGTGTCTTTTATTTTCTACTATTTTTTACTTTATTGTTTTTGTGTTTATCTGTAGTTGAAAAATTGTTTTAAATTTTACTAAAAATTTAATATATTTAAAAAGGAAGAATTTTTAAATTACTAATTCATCCCCTCCCCCCTCTTGGTTAGCCATTGGGATATAAACTTAGGTCTAACAACCTAATTGATAATTAATAAGTTCCAACAAGTGGTATTAGAGCTTTATTTTAAAACCAAAAGTTTAAACTACTTTTTGATTAACGATCATGGCTACATTCGAAAACTGAAATATACTTGAATTATATTTGATCACAAGACCTCATTTATTTGATAACATCCCTTTTAATTTTTGGAAAATATGCATGTCTACATTTTTACAGTCACTTAATTATCGCATGTGGATTTTAGTATAAGAAGGGTATACAAAACCAACTAGACTAGTTGATGGCATTAGATTAGAAACATCCTTTGCGGATTGGATAGTAGAAGAATGTGACTTAGCACAACTAAATGCTAAATGTTTAAATAGTTTCTTTTATGCGCTTAAGTTAGAAGATTACATGCGGGTTTCCACTTGCAAGAGTGGAAATTATATATGAGATAGACTTTATATAACATATCAAGGGACTAATGAAGTTAAATAATCTAGACTTAATATCTTGTTGCATGACTATGAATTATTTCGCATGAAACCTAATGAATCCATTTCTAACATGTACACAAGATTCACACAAATAGTCACCTCTTTACATACATTGGGTAGGGAACTAACGAACGCTGAAATGGTTAATAAGATACTTTGTTGTTTGCCTACTACATATGATAAAAAAATAACTATGATTACAGCGTCTAAAGATTTAAATGTTTACTCTATTGACAATCTTCTTGGATCACTAATTGCTTACGAGCAAAGAGTGAGTCAAAGAAAGACTGATGCAAGTGAACCACAAAGGGAGAAGAATATAGCACTAAAAGTGGAGGAGTTAGAGAGTGATCTATCATAACCTGAAGATGAAGACGACATCACACTAATAATTAGACAATTCAGAAGTTTTCTAAAGAGGAAGTAAAAGAGACGTCAGCAATGAAATCGAGATAAATTTAATAAGAATGTTAAGGTTTCAAATGATGTTATTTGCTATGAGTGTAGGAAACCTGCATACATTAAGTTCAACTGCCTAAAACTCAAAGCCACTCCTAACAAGGAGAAGGTAGAGGAGAAATTAATGGTGAAGAAGGGCAAGGAGAAATTCCAAAGAGCTTTTTGAGTGGACTTAGCTTTAGATTCATCATAGACTGAAAAGGAAGAGGAAGTCACCAATCTGTACTTAATGGCTGATAATCTTAATCAATCAGATTAATAAGAGGTATGTGAGTTGACTTACAATGAACTTTTAGAAGTCTCTGAATGCATACATGTTGTATATATGAAATTAAAAAAAATACATGCTAGTTTGAACTTAGATTTACAAGAATTGCAAAGAGAACAAGAGATCCTTAGGAAAGATCATGCTTTAATTGATAATAACCACATGAAATTTCTTGATAAGTTTGATGATTTGAATAGAAATCATGAACATTTAAAATCATCCTATGTAGAACTTGAAAAAGAATTTAAAGATTTTAAGGATGATTCAGAGAGTAAAAATTATTGGATAAACTATATAAATCGTATATTGGAAGATATGAATATCTTTTATAAAATGAAGATACAAGTTCTCGAGGATAATAGGATACCCCCAAGACTTGAAGATTTCATAAATCCTACTTTGTATCCAAAATTTAGACAATTCATAAAAATACATAATAATTATAGAAGATTAAGAAACCCATTTCCAAGAGTCAAATGCTTTAATTGTGGATTGTTTGGACATATAGCACACACCTATACATTGAATAAAAATACTTATTTTGTGTGGAAGCCTAAGACGCATAAACATAGACATAACATACATGCATCTTTTTATAATTTGCAAAAAGGTGAACCCAAACTTATTTGGATTCCCAGGTCTAATGTTTGATAATTTTGCAGGATTGCTCTCACATAAGGCATCGTGAGAGCATATGATACCTAGACAGCGATTGCTCAAAGCATATGACTGGAGATACTTAATAATTTATATTGCTGGAAGTTAGGAGTGGAGGCAGGGTTACACTTGGAGATAACACCACAAGGAAGGTGGTTGGATCAGGTATGATTGGAAATCTTAAAAACTTTTTTTATTAAGAATGTACTACTTGTAGAAGACTTAAAGAATAATTTGTTAAGTATTAGCCAGCTATGTGATAAAGGATATTGTGTTAAATTTTTCTCTACTAGCTGCATATTAAGCCTAAATGGTAATGATATTTTGCATGTTATACAGGTAAATAATGTGTATATGCTAGACTTAAATTGTATCAAAACTCCTACTGCTTTTTATTTAAAAACTATTTCTGATGAATCATGGCTTTGGTATAGGAAACTTTGTCACTCTAGCATAAAAAATCTTAGGAGAATTATCCAAAAGAACTTAGTGAGAGGTATACCAAAATTAGACTTTACTAAGGATCACCTTTGTGATGTGTCAATTAGGAAAATAGGTGAAGTCCTCCTTTTAATTCTATAAGGATATTAGAACTAGTAAACCATTGGAGATTTTATATATGGATCTTTTTAGACAAGTTGGAACTGTAAGTCTAGGAGGAAAGGTATACGAATTTGTAATTATGGATGATTTTTTGAGATTCACATGGGTTAGATTTCTATATTATAAGAGTGAATCATTTAAAGAATTTAAAATTTTTTTGACTTGGATTCAAAGAAAATTAGGATGCAACATTTTGACAATTTAAAGTGATCATGGTGAAGAATTTGAAAATAAAAAATTTGAAGAATTTTGTAAGGAGAAAGGAATTGATCGCAATTTTTCTGCACCTAGACCTCCTCAGCAGAATGGGGTAGTTGAAAGGAAAAATATAACATTAATTAAAGCCGCTTGAGCCATATTGGAAGAATATTCACTTCCTAAATATTTTTGAGCTGAGGCGGTTAACACAACATATTATGTTATGAATAGGATGAATGTAAAATCAAACTTAAATAAAACACCCTATGAGTTACTTAAGGGGAGAACACCTAATTTATCATATTTGCATATTTTTTGATGTAAGGTATTCATTCATAACAATGAAAAATCCGCCTTAGAAAAATTTGATTCAAAATCTGATTAAGGAATTTTTATAGGATACTCAAGTGTTGGAAAATCTTATAGAGTATTCAATAAAAGAACTTTGGTAATTGAGTATACTACATATGTTGTATTTATTGAATCTGGAATTTTGGAGTAATAATTTTTCTAAGATAATGAGTAGTGAATTTGAGATGAGTCTAATAGAAGATTTGAGTTACTTTCTAGGCTTTAGCATTAAGCAAATTAAGTATGTTACATTTCTTAGTTAGTCAAAGTATATTAAGGACTGGTGGGAAAAAATTGTGTCACCACGCAGATTTTGATTTATCCTATTTTTATAATCGAATACTGCATTAAGAATAAAGTACAATCTCGAGAGACTGACACAATATTCTATAATGGATTCAATATCAAAATAGGGTTTTAAAATTTGATATTTCTATAATCAAACACAATTTAAAGAATAGCATATTATTTCGAAAAATAAACATGAAATTCTTAAGAATGTGTTTAAAAATAGAAATAAGCTTTTTGAAAAATTTATTCATTCTTTTATTTAGATATAACAAAGAGAATATTATATCATCTTGAAAGACGAACATAATATTCTTCAAGAACATCCAAAATCAAGAATGAGTTTTATAAAATTCATCATTTCTAAAATTAAATATAACAAGCAATAAATTATATTGCCTGAAAAGACAATAATAACATACTACGAGCATATTTAAGATTAGAAATGAAGTTTTTTAAAGATATCTGCATTCCCAAAGATTCTTCCCTTATTTTATATGAATAAAACAAGGTTTATTTTAGTCTGGAGTTCTCAAATCCCTATAGGAGCAAGCTCCTATAGTTAATTACATCCTAGGAGGAATGCTCCTAAGAAAACTCTCGATTAAAGCAGTGATTTCATACCCTTTTGACTACAAAGTAAAAGACAAGAAACAGAAGTAGGAATTTTCCAAGGTGAAAGCTCAATGTTGAACATTTATTAGTGAGTCAATGGAGGAAAAGTAGGAGGTGTCGGATTCTGAGAAGCTCAGAGACAACCTCAGTCTATCCTATGTTGGGCTTTACATTTTAAGAGAAAATTTTATGTTTAAGTTGACATTTTATTAGAAATTTGGGTTTATATTCCCGGAGGGCGAGGACTTAAGATCTAAAAAGAATCTGCCTCAGAACCTAAATCTAATTTGGGTACTACAAAGTAGCGACCCGAACCTAACTAATGAAGTGCAAATCTGGACTTACCCCGGCCTGGATTGGGGAGCCAGCTAACCACCTAGGCGCTTTAAAACCATGTGTCCAGTCTCTTATGAAAGATGGATATGGATGTTTATTTAAGTTTTAATGAATTGGGGGCCGACATCTAAGACAGTTCCTAATTGGCCCCTTGACTTATGTATGGTGAGAAATGCCTAGAAATGCTATTAATACTTTAGACTCTTTTTAATTTGTATCTAATGCAATGCATGCTAATTGACTCGAATGCATAAAATGAATATGAAGCAGTTTAAAAATTAGGCTTAGAAAATAGGTTTTCCCTAGAGATTGCACAACTTCCCCTTGACAGAACTGCACCCTCATAGGTCAAGTGGTCTGCCAGAACCCGCAGGCGGGGAGGTGCCTAACAAGGAAGAGAAAGTATTAATATGCTTATGCTGACTCTCGGCGGTCCCGAGCTTACTTCTTAGATCGTTAGAGTTACTATGTGAGCCTAAAAATTTTTATTTAAGATTACAAGTATAAGAATTTTAAGCGTACCCTTACGAAAAAAATCTCTCCGTTTCGAATCCAGGCTAAAACCAAACACGGCATGCAAGGTCCTAAAAAAATCTACTGCACAAACAATGTAAACAATCAATTTTAATAATCCAAATATAATGTCCAATGTCCAATGTCCATATTACACCCAGAATTTGCAGAAAGTAAAGTGGCCGGGCACCACTGACAACAAACCCGGATTCTAATCCTAAGAATGACGCAAGTGATTTTGAAATGGGATATACTGTTCCTTAAATCTTCATTTCTTCATCTTCTTTCTTCAATCTTCTTGTTCAGTTTTTTCTTCTTCTACGAACTTCTCGGGTCCGTCGGGTTCTGGATATCCAAATGAAAAGAAACTCATCCCTAAGAGGGGTATTTTCTTTTCTATTTGGATATTGAATCATCCTAATTTGGCTTTCCAAATAAAAGAGAATAATCCTTTAAGGTATATTCTCCTTTCTTTGGATTCCAAATTGGATGTAATATCCCACTTTCAAAATCACTTTCACAATTTACAATAATTTTCAAACACATTTACATTTACATTACATTTCACAGAAAGAAAAGAAAAATCTAAACCACCTGCAGGGTTATCCTAAGCAATTTATAATAAAAATCATCCCACGCAGATATATATATGCAATTGAATTTAAATTATTAAGCCACACTTGGCCACACTCTTCTTCATTTGGGGGCTAAGCAGCTGAAGCACCTGTAGCATTTATTTATTATTAATTAATTAGCCCCCCTTTTTCTGCCCTGCATGAGTGTGGCCACCTGCATAAAATCATATTAACAATCCAGATCGCTCCTAGCCTGTGGGTAATCTAATCGTCAATCAAACCAACACAGAGTGCAGTAAAAATAAATAAACAAACACACCAACATTTTACAACCAGCATGCAATAAAACTCGAGAAAAAGCCCGTCACAGTGCAGTAATGAAATAAACACCGGCCTAACCTAAAACTAGAGTCGGTTGTCCTAACAAACAAATCTAAGTGTATGCAGTAGGCTGTAAGGTTTTGAAATGTCCTAAGTCAATTATTAGCTAAAGCTTTCTAATTGATTGAATTCTAATTTAAAGATATTTACTAATTCTAAAGTGAGATGTCACTAAATTTTCTATGTTATAAGTTTCTATCCTAAAATGTACATGCTTCCTAAATCTAGATTTTCTAAGACCCGGTCCTTAATTTTTTGTCCTTAAGTGTCACTACTGTTGTATGGGATAAAAAAATTTTTTATTACTAACCCTTGGGACTTTGAGCGTGTGTAAAAGGGGTTTAAGGATCTAAAAGCAAATAAAAGTAAACCTAATAAAATTGAAGTTACTACAGGGACCTAAAGGAAGGGTTTACGCATACCACATCAAGGGGCCCCTAAAGGTTTTCTAAGTTTAGAAATACTCACAGTCACCGGGGGCTACGACCCGGTGGTTCCGCCCGTAGCACCTCTACCCGGTTGGATAGAGGCGACTGACGCCTTTAGCTCCTTGTCCTTTTGTTCCCTCGACCGGTACCATTCCTCGCAGTTTATGCAAATAAAACAGGAAAAACAGGGATTAGAAAACACATTTAATAATTAATAATGAAATAATTGAAATTTACTGAAAATAAAGACGTACCTTTCTTCGGGCTTGAACACTGGCTTTGTTGCTTTGCTTTTGGAACCTTCACTTTTGGAAATACACTTGAGCTCTACTTTTCAAAACACCCACAAGTTACACTTTTTCATCCTTTTCAAATTTTAATCTTTCAAAATCCATACACTTTACACTCTTTCCAAAATATCTTACCTCCTAAAACACACAATTTACTTCCTCTTCTACACATACAAATCACTATATTACCTCTTTTAAAACACACAAGTCATTTCTTTCACACCTAAACACTTTGTTTTTCACATGAACATTCATTTCCTAAAATTTTCTACAATTCCTTCAAAACTACTCTTTACCTTGATCTCACAATCCAATATTTCTCTCAACCTTTCCCACTTTTCAACTTTCAAAGTACACACCTTTCACCTTTCAAATATCACATTATCACCTTTCAAAGTACACCCACATCTTAATTTTTCAAAATTTACAAACTTTTCTATATACACTTCCCACAAAAATAAATGTTTTACTTTCAAAACACTTTATACATGTTACCCTCCGCACAAGTCACCTTTCTTATACAAAACCTCTCTAATGTACATTTTCACCTTTTATCTTTTCAATCTCACAATTGAACTTTTCAAAACAAGCACAATTTACTTCTCTTTCCATACATTTCTCTTCATTATTTACTTACACACTTCACTTAACTTTTCTAAGGTCCAAGCACTTTTCAACATACATTTATTCCACCTCTCAAAATACACATTCCAATTAGCAAAACACACAAGTTCCAATTTCAAAAATATACATTTATTACAAAATCAAATACTTTATTTTCATATATCTCATACAGTACTTTTCTAACCTACACTTCTATTTTTAAAATATACAATTACCACTTAAAATATACACATGATCGCATGATTCACTTTTTCACAATCATCTATACACATCACTATCCACATACACATGCTTTGCTTTCACTACACCTTTACACATTTGGTAGTACACAAATATATTTTCCAATACTCTCCATTTTTTTTTTTTTTTATATTATCTTTCAACATAGATACAAACTCTATTTCCCAAAATTTATAAAGTCTTTTAACAGAGACGAAATAACCTTTTTATTGGAATTACAAACACTTATGAGTGAAACAAAAAGCAAATACGTAATTCAAAGCGTTGAATATACTCATGAAGCAAGATATTTTATAAAGATGTAATCTCCAATTAGTGTTAATTTTGCTCAAAAATGTTATGGAAATAAATTCAGCAAAAATATACTCTTTAGCTTGTCTTACTAAGATATCAACAACTTGTTTAAAAATCACAAAACCTGTATTCTTTCCAATATCCATACGGATTTTCATACAAGTATGACGAGAAATCTATTCAAAATGTATATCAATTGCTTTAAAAATCAACAAGGAAATTATACAGAATCTATAACGATATATATATATATATATATTGAGTGACCAATTCATATAGAAATACTAATTCTTTTAGATTTTCATCACTTCTCTAAATGACAAGTTTTCGCTTTAGATTTATTCAAGAAAACCTCATGTTATAAACTTCAATACTTTATTTAAATACAAAAGACTAATCAGGAATAATAGAAGAAGAAAGAAATTTTTTTTATTTTTTTTTTTGGAGAAAAGAATAGATGAATGAAACGGAGGATAGGAAGAAGAGGAAGAAAATTACCCAAGGTTGAAGAGGTTGTCGACGTCGGCTAAGGCAGAGGAAACAAAAACTTCGGCTGTTTGGGCTGGAGGCTCTCGGTTCGTGCGAATGGAGAGGAGCGGACTTATGAACTAAAGGAGACAGAGAGGCTGGGAGCTTCTCACTCGATCAGGAGGGGAAGTTCGATCGGCTAAGGCTTCCTGTGAGTGATAGCCTTAGGGGGCTGGACGGTTCGTGAGAGAGAGATTACTCTTGCCTTGACTTTTTTTTGTCAACTCAGAGAGGCAGACTATGCGTGTGAAGTCATGGAGCAGGCCGAATGGAGGGAGAGAGAGTGATCGGTTGAGGGCTGTGTGTGTTAACTAGAACAGATGGGCTGTATATACTGCAGTAGAAGCAACGAGCAGGGAGCATTTCACGTGAAAATGGAGAGGTTATTTGAACTGCCAAGGGGACGGTTCTATATGAGAGGTTTTCTGTACATGCAAAAATGAGAGGTAGTGGGAGGTTTGGGTTCGGTTTTGTTGTGTGACAATGAGCGGGAGAGAGGAGGCTTGGTCTCGGCTAAGGCTAAGGAGGCGATGGGTATAAGGCTTGTGAACTGCTAGGGAGATGGGGTAGTTTGAGTTTTTGGAACTGTAGAGAGAAGAACCAATGGGCTGGACCGATCGGTTGACATTTGAAGGCCTTAATGATTTCGGAATTTGGTGATCTTGGGCTCATTGGATTTTTCTCGTCGAGACGTTCGATTCGAGTATAAGCTCGTCAAAATCGGAGACCGTTTGGTCACCCAAATTGCGGTTTGAACCTTCCAACAGCAATTTGAGCCCTTGATTTGGACTCATTTGGGCTCGGATTGGGTTGATCTTGATGTCGTTGGGTTTGTATTCCTGAGACGCTCAGTTCGACTGTAAGTTTGCTAAAATCGGAGTTCGGATGGTCTCCAAATTAATTTTTGAAGTTTACAAACTTGATTTTGCATCGAGATTCTGTCGATTAAGATAATTTTTGACGACTTATCAATTATTATTATATATATACTTGTGACGAGTCAAAACGGGTTAATCGGAGCCATTGAAATCGAATTCAATTTGAGTTAATTTGATTTGATTGGTGAGTTGTTTTAAGTCCAATGATATATCAATTTGATCGAAACCGAATTAGATTGAGTCGATCGACATCGACGAATCATAAATCGAGCTTGATTTGAGTTCGTTTGGAGTTGAATAAAAAATGGATTGAATGGATTTCGATTCGAGTTGAGTGATAGGTTTGAGTCCGTGCTACGTCATTAGGTGTCCACCTAAGGGAAATCCTATGGGCGACGTCTACACTAGGCTACGAAGACCTAGGTGCTAGAGTTGGATTTGGAGAAATTGACCTCAAATAATGAGGTCAACAAGGACATCCTCAAAAAGTATGAAATGAACAATGTTAAACATGTTAGAACACCTATGAGTTCCTCAGTTCAGTTGGATAAGGACTCTAAGGGAAAATTTATTGATTAAAATAAATTTAGGGGAATAATTTGATCTTTGCTTTACTTGACAGCTAGCTGACCCGATATCATATTTAGTGTTTGTTTATGTGCTATATTTCAATCAAATCCAAAAGAATCATATTTGACAGCAGTAAAACGGATTTTGAGATATCTCTTGGGAACTTAACACTTAGGGATTTGGTATCCTAAGTTTAGCTCTTCATTTGAAATAATTAGATATTCAGATTCTTACTTTACAGGTTATAGGGTTGATATAATGAGTACTTCTGGAATATGTCAATTTATTGGAAATTCTTTAGTTTCTTAGTCTAGTAGAAAACATAATTCCTTAGCCCTATCTATTGCTGAAGCTGAATACATTGCCTTAGAAAGTTGTGTGGCACAAGTACTTTGGTTGAAATAATAGTTGATTGATTTAGGATTAACAATAAGCACTATTTTTATTTATTGTTATAACACTAGTGCCATTTATATTTCTAAAAATCATATTCAATATTCAAGAACTAAATATATTGACATCAGGCATCATTTCATAAGGGGATCATGTATCCAAAGGATAAATTGAACTCTATCATGTTTCAACTGAAAATCAACTTGCAGACATTTTTACTAAATCATTAGCCTTTGATACTTTCAGTACATTAAGAACAAGGCTTAGTGTGATTGATTTGAATGCTTAAATAAAGGTTTCTATAATATTGATATGTGTTTTGTTAGAGTATTTTCTAGTTTTGTAATTTTTCGTATGTGTTTTTCTTTAATTTTTTAGCTTGTTTTATTTTTGTTATCTTTGTTTGTTCATTTAGTGTGATTTTTAAAACATTTCTCATTCAAAATCATGATTTTCATGTATCATATGAATTATCTAAAATATGAATTTCGTATGTATGAAATTAATTTTGTACTGGATGAATCCTGTAACGTATTAATTATTGAGTTGAACAGTTTACATGCAATTTTTTTAGTTTTCAATACAGTTCATCTATACGATTATCACGATCATCTGGACAATATATATTCAATCGTATATACGCATCTTGACGGTTATATAGATAAGGATAAATTTTAATTTCTAATCGTACGTACAAACTTGAAGTTCGTACATACGAACCACATGTCACTCTAAGTGGGGGACGATTCAAATCGTCATAAAAATGATTTTAAACAATCGGTCATCCAGGATGAACACATGTTCTTCTGTACGATCGTCTAGTCAAAAAGAATGTATGAAAGGATGCTTCATAACTCGTATGATTACAAAAAGTTGTAACATTTCTAACACATGCAGTCGTATAGATGAAATTTTCATTCGTACGTACGAACTAAGTATCGTACGGGATGAACCAATTTTGTCCGTACGAAAGGTCATTTTTTCTTTAAATTGAAAAGGTTTAGAACTCAAATTTCATTCACTTCAAAACCCTTTTTAATCTTTTATTCCCTTTGATCTTCTCTATGGCTAGTTCAAGCAAGAGGGTTAGACAAGCTAAGGAACTCACCAGGGGGCCTAGGAATGCCAGTGAAAATTTTCTTTCCAAGGAAAAAGAAGAATCTTTCCCTAGGTTTATATATGCAAAATTAACTTCGTCCAGAGTTTTGATTCAGGAGAATACAGTTTATCA
The DNA here is from genome assembly GCA_016618105.1 of Dendrobium huoshanense. Taxonomy (NCBI): domain Eukaryota; kingdom Viridiplantae; phylum Streptophyta; class Magnoliopsida; order Asparagales; family Orchidaceae; genus Dendrobium; species Dendrobium huoshanense. The sequence goes on from CM028358.1 coordinate 52,039,129, forward strand.
TATATTATCACTCTTTGCTTCCACTCAATTTGAGTTTATCCTTACTCTGATTTACTGTTTAAATATATCTATATTTCATTATTTTCTAGCGAACATGACCTTTAACTCTGATCATGATAGAATTAGATTCTTTGTTTTAGGAAACAAATGTAGAAATAACCAAGCAAGATCTGGGAGCTTTCTTAAACTTAAGGATTGAAGGAATATGAGCCCACACTTTGACTTCTTCTATAACTTTTAATTAAATTGAAATTAACCAGGTGCTTAAAGGGATTAGTAAGAATGTTATTTGCCCAAAGTAAACACTATATATCAAGATGCTAGAATCATCTAGCATGTGCTTAGAACTTCCATCATTCCAAAAGATGGTGATAGAATTAATGTCACTCCTCTTCTTTCCACTGTCACTTATCTGATTCTTACTGGTGAACCCATTGACAAAGCCCAACTCATTCTTGACTATCTTTATGGGCTTTCTGAAATTGACCATGTATCCCATAAAAGAAAGAAGAACATTTCTCTAGGACACATTGTGGCTTATATTCTTGATAAGAAGTATGAATTAGTTGATCCTGATGCGTCTCATCTTGAAGAGCCTCTATTCTACAATGATGGTTTATTCCGAGCTATCTTTGCAAAACATGATGAAGGTGCTGACACTGCGGGGGAGGAGAGAGCACCTGCACCTGCGCCTGCTCGTGAACCAAACTTTCAAGATATGGTTCACAGGTTTAATAATCTTGAGACTCATTTTGATCACCACTTCATTCAAATCGAGACTCATATACTGCAGTAGGATGCACAGCACCAGCAGGACATGGGTTGGATGTGAGGCCAACTCGATGCTGTGAGGTCGAATATGGCTATGATGAGTAGCTATTTTAACTTCTTCAACCAAGAACCTCCTCTAGATCAGGATCCCTCTAAGTGATGATTGTACTTCTTTTATGATTTAATTTTCTTTAGCAGTGGTGATGTGATGTTTTGTTAGTTGTTATGTTTTTATGTCTTCATGTCTTATGTTTTTATATCTTATATTTTATTACATCTATGTGTATTGATATCTTATGTGCTCAAATGTTCTATCATTCACCATGATATTAATAAAAGTTATTTTGTCATGACTCTAGAAATGTTTGTTAGCCTATATGATTATCCTTAAATTTTGATCTAACAAGTGCTATATTTTGAAATGCAATACAAAACTGAATTCATTAGAAAATCTAATTATTCAAAAATTTAAGTTGTGTTATAACTCGATCTAGTTAAGAATATCAATCTCATGTCTCTTGTTAGACTAACTTAATTTTAATATTATTATTGCAATTTTGATATTTTCTTATTTTTTATTTCTCTTTTCAATATAAATATCATTGTACTTTGAGAAATTTGAGATTTTAGATTATTGATTTTAGAAAGATCAAATGAATACTTGAATATGTACAAATATATAAAAATTAAAAGAATACACAATAGTTTACAAATTGAAAAAGAGGCACAAAATTAGCCCACAAATAAAAAAAAAAAAACAAAATGCACAATGTGTGCCACACATATTGAAAAGATGCGTAAAGCGCCACAAGTATATATTTTATTTCCTTAATCTTTTAATCTTTAAATTCAAATTAATCTTATGTCTAATTTTATTTTATATTAAAATTTATAAATTTTACACTCATCGACTTTGCAATGATTTTGCTTATCTCATTGTCTAAACTGATTCATGTTTTAGATATTTTTTCTTGTCCATGTTATATCTATACTTAAATTATATGAATCTTTCTTTTTCTCTAATGATATTTTATTTTTTATTTGCATAAATATCTCAATCTCTTTCAGGATTAACTATTCTCGGCTTCTCATATGACTCCTTATATTTTAAGATTTCTTTGGTTTCTTTCTTCTTCTCTTTTTACTATTGTAAAAAAGTGGGAGAAATATTGTTTGAAGTATTTTGGTTTGAAGTGTTTTGGGTTGAGTTTTTGTATTCATATTTTATTTATTTTTGAGGTTTCAGTGTGATTGTTTTTTTGTGTGTGAAAAACTTATTTTGGGTTAAGTTTTTGTGTTCGTATTTTATTTGTTTTTGAGGTTTCAGTGTGATTATTTTTGTGTGTGTGAAAAATTTTTAAATTAAAAAATTAAAAATTGTGATTAGTTCAACAATTATACCTCTTATTCTCACATGATTATTCATTCAGGGGGAGTTTAGGAGAAACTTAGTACCTTCAAATTTTTACAAATAATAATAATTTTGTCATCATCAAAAAGGGAAAGTTTGTTAAAAGAGTTGCTACTTAGCTTTGCATGTTTCATATTCTTGCAAGTTGTATGTTTTGATGATTCCAAATATTATTATTTTGATTATTATTTTCTCCTAACATATTTTGATAAAATTGTTTTTGGTATTGTGTGTACTAATATTTCAGGAAAACCATACTCCACACTACAGGAAAATCACCGATTTCCGGCGGAATTTTCCGGCGGCTTTCCGGCGGTCACGTTTCCGGCGGCTTTCCGGCGCGTTTCCGGCGGTTTTTTCTCACGGAATTTGCCGGCGGAATTACCAGCAGCTTTTTCACGTTTCCGGCAGCTTTAAAAATTTTATTGAAAATAAAAAAAAATTTACTATGTAAATGATTTAACAAAAATTAATTAAAACTTATATTAACTATTTAATTAATTTTCATTTTAAAATTATTTAGTTAGTTAATTGTTATTTTATATTAAATATTATTTTTTATTTTAAATTAATTAGTTTTATTTTAAAAAAAATTAAATAATTAATTGCTTTTTGGTTTGAATATATTAAAATAAATAATATTGACAAATATAACGTATTTGCATAATTGGCATTTCGGTCGGTCGCTTGAAATCTACACGGGAGATCCATGGTTCGAATCTCACCGCGCGCAGACGTGCGGAGCGGGCGCGGGAGCCGGGATCGCGAGCGCGGGAAGCCTGGCCGGAGCGCGGAGCCCCGGTTGGGGGGGGGGGGGGGGGGGGGGGGGGGGGGGGGGGGGGGGGGGGGGGGGGGGGGGGGGGGGGGGTTCAGGCGCGGGAGCGGTTTTTAAACCGCCGGTAAGCCACCGGACAAACTTGCCACCGGAAAAAACTGCCGGAATTTATTTTCCTACGCGGTTTTTACCGGCGGCATTTCAACCGCCGGAAAACAGCCGCTAAATTACAAAACCGCTGGAAAATGCCCAATTTCCGCCGGAAATTGCCGCCAGAAATGAGTGATTTTCCTGTAGTGCCAGATTGCGAAGACTTCAAATCATGTTCAGCTTAAAATATGTCATAATTTGAAGTATGTATTTTTTATTTTATTAAGTCTGAGAAATTGTGATTGTAATTGAGTAACTTAGCACACACACACCGGGGGAGAGTTAAAATTAATAATTTTTTAAAACTGATCATACAGTATGAACTATGTTCGTACGGGACGATTTGGTCAGTTATAACTCTGGAATGAGCAAAAGAACGAACAGAGATGGCCAAAATTCTTTTTCAAGTACTGTTCGTCTAGACGATGTTTTCGTTCGTCCCAGGATGACGGGCTCTGGATATGATCGTGCAAACTATAATTATCATTTGTTCCAGGATGATGCTCACTGGATGCATTAGTCCAGACAAAAATTATGGTTCATCCTAGGACGAAGGGCTCTGTATTCGCCAAAATGAACTATTCATGTAAACGATGTTTTTCGTTGGTCCCAGCACGATGGGCTTTGGACGCGTTTGTTTGAACGATATTTATCGTGCGTCCAAGGACAGTGCTCTCTGGATGGGTTCGTCCAGACAATAATTATAGTTCGTCACAGGATGATCTTCTCTGTTCTGGAGACTTGAAATTCGTCTTGCATTTTCATACCAACGAACCTTGGGAATAACTATTTATACCGGACGGATTTAATTCATACGGGACAATTATCAGGTATGAAGGTAGTTTGTACTGATTCATATATTATTTGTACGCAACACTTTTTACACTATTTTTATGTACGAAATTGGATCGTATGGGATGATTGTGGACGGTCAAAAATTAAAAATTGCAGTTTTTGGACGGTTTTTCGTGTCTTTTCTATAAAAGGTCCAGTTTTAACTGTCTTAAAATCTTTGTCTTTTGGTCTTCAAAATACTCAAGGGAGATTGAAAGAGAGAGTGAGAGAGAGTGTTTTGAAGGAGAATTTTTACTACTGGAGCGTGAAGGGTTCACTTGGTTACTCAAAGGTAAGAATCTATATTTGTAATTTGTGATTACTTCACTCTTTTCTCTTATTCTTCTAGATTTTTTTGTGAGAAGATCTTTCAAGGAGATCTGATTCTCTGCTGACACTCGAGTGTGAACAGCCAAAAGGTTCTCTGCCTATACTTGGAGAGTGTGAAAGGATGAATGTTCTATGACTATACTTGGAGAGTGTGAACAGCCAATAGCTCTCTGCCGATACTTGGAGGGTGTAAAAGGATGACGGTTCTCTACAACACCGGGTTGTGGTGGAAGAGGGTTTTTGTGAAGGCTTTTCCGCCTTGCTGTGGGGGCAAAAGGAGAGACAGTTGTGGTAATAGTGCAATACCTGAAGTGGTAGACTTCAGGGAGTAGATGTAGGTTGTGTTTGACCGAACCACTATAAATCTTGTGTCTTTTATTTTCTGCTATTTTTTACTTTACTGCTTTTGTGTTTATCTTTGGTTGAATAATTGTTTTAAAATTTCACTAAAAATTTAATAAGTTTAAAGAGGAAGAATTTTTAAATTATAAATTCACCTCTCTTGGTTAGCCGTTGGGACATAAACTTAGGTCTAACAACCTAATTGATAATTAACAAGTTTCAATAGAAATGTCATTCTAAAATGTAATTTTATGCCTAAACTATGGTGAATACATTTCAAAATTTTGGAAGTAAACATGTCATCTCTATCAAAAATTATAAACTTCAGTTTCTCGTACAACCATATTTTATGTACATATATTGTGGCAATCTATCTCTAAGTCTAATTATCATATCATAATGAAATTGGTAGACTTTGTTAAACAAACAACGATGACCCAAATGGCATAATGTCACTATCTTGACTTGGGAAAACCCATGGTGAAACCCATTTACACCTCTTCCTATTTCCACTTAGGAATGGTAAAGGCCATAGAAAGCTTCCTGGCCACTCATGTTCAACTTTTACTAATTGTTAGGCTTTATATTTAGATATAAAATTTGTTATGTGCTATTTTAATCCAAGCCACCAGAAGACAACATTTAAATCTCTGTACATTTTTTTGCTCCTTGGGTAAATAATATAATATAAATAACGATCCTTATACAAATTTCTTGCCTCAAATTTTTGGAAGTAGGAACCCACATCTATCCTTATAGAAGATAATACCATAATCAAATGTTCATAGTTTCAATCTCTTAACACACTTAATACTATCAATCAACCTTAAATATTTTGCATTCGATCTCTGAGTTTTGTGAATCCTTTCTTATAAATAAGGCAAAATAATTATCTGAGTTAGAATACTAAAATCATGATCATTAGAAGAAATCACCTCCAATTGGAGCATCTCCATATCACGTATTAAAAACTCATCAAAAGTAAGCTGACTCCATGATAATCCTTTTTTTTTTTTTTTTGCTTAAAGCATTTGCCATAATATTAACCTTACCAGGATGATATTAAATAGTCAGATCATAATCTTTAATCAGCTTAAGTCATATTATTTACCTTAAGTTTAGATCTTTATAAGTGAATATGTATTTTAGATTCTAATGATTAGTAAAAATCTTACACCTAACTCCATACATATAATATCTAGAAATCCTCAAAGAAAATACCATAGCAGTAAGCTCCAAATCATGTGTCAGATAGTTTCTTTCATGGGGTTTAAACTTCTAGAAGCATAATTTATAACCTTCCCATGTTTTATTAGAAAACATCCTATTCCTTTCAATGATGCATCACTGAATACTTGAGATCAATTTGTGCCCAATAGAAGAGTCAAAATTGGAGTAGAAGTTAAATAATCCTTCAGTCTCGAAAAACTAGCCTCACAATCAAATATCCAAATGAAAGCTAGTAACTTATAAGTAAGTTTCATTATAGGTGCAAAAATTGGAGAATAGCTTTTCATAAACTTCCTGTGATAATCGACCATGCCCAAGATGAAAGTTCAAAGGATGGTTGTGAAACTACTTGAATTATTGAATTACATATTAAGAAGGGGGTGAATTGGTACTTTAAAAATATTTTTTTTTTAAATTCTTTTAAAATTAAAACCAATTTTTCAAAATTAAAATCAAAATCTTATTTTTCATAATGCATAAGCGAATAATGAAACACAAATAAATTTTTATCATTTGGATTTTTTTATATAAAATAAATATTTTTTAATTTATTTTTCAACTAAGAAATAAACTCAATCAACCATAAGTCATTTATCACAAAATCAACAACACAAACCAATTTGTAGGTCACAAACTTGCAAGAAAATAGATCATAAAAAATAAAGTACAATAAGTTAAGGAATAATCACACCAAAATTTTATATTTATCCAATTAACTTGGCTTACATCCACTCCCTAGAGTGCTCCCTCTAGGTATTACACTAAATAATTTATTATCTATCCAATAGCCCCCTCAACAAGGTTTAGAAGCACTCACAAGAATCATTTTCACCCTCAGTGTGGCTAACAACTGAAATCTCTTTCACATTCCCCGGTACAGAGAAGTAGTCAAATCTCATTCACCTTCCCATATGCGGTGAAGTTTTCAGTGGCCCTTTGACTCCAAGAGCTTCATCACAAAGTTTTCCTCAAAAAAGACTTTAACAAAAGGAGGAACAAGTTGAACATTGGTTGGATCAACTATGTGGAAACACCTTCTCACACTCCCTTACCTTCACAATGCTCTTATCCTTATAAAAAATTCACCTCTCTCTCTCTCTCTCTCTCTCTCTCTCTCTCTCTCTCTCTCTCTCTCTCTCTCTCTCTCTCTCTCTCTCTCTCTCTCTCTCTCTCTCTCTCTCTCTCTCGCTCAATTCTCTCTCTTTAAACCCTTGCTTACAGAAGACACACCCTCAACTAGTTAAAAGTCCCTCTCAAATGAATTAAGAGAAGTTTAAATAATAGGCTTCTAAAAAACTCTAATTATTAAATATCTAGTCTTTGTTCGTATAATACGACTCAAAGATTGTATAATACGATTAGTTCAGCTATGCCCTATCAGTATTGTATGATGAATAGTGCTCAATAAGATTAGTTCAAAAAATATGTATTGACTGTCTAATATAAATCTTGATTGTATAAAAAGATTAATTCAATTAAATTGCATATCATCCATGATGAACCTAGATAATTAATTATCATCGTATGAACTTCTCCATTTGTATAATATGAAGGGAAATTTCATATAGTATGATCCTTAATTGTAATTATTTTTAATTCGACTGCTTAATCATAAGAATAAAACTAGACGAGATTTTAAGGATATCATACAATACACTTGGGATCGTCAATGTATGATTAGTTTAATTTTTAAAATTCAAAATATTTCTTAATATTAAATGGTGGTGGGGACTCCTACTTATAACTGATCATTATATATGATTTGATTCGTATAGCACGATAAGTTCATTTTTAATTTCAAATTTACATCATTTAATTAAGTATTTTAATTAATTTATGATTATACGGATCAAATAGTATGATTTAAATCATCAAGTTTAATCTATAAAAAAAATTAAATATTTAATTTTACCCCCCACCCCTGTGTATGTGTGCATGATTGCTAAGCTTAAATACACATTTTTATATTAAATGACTCAATAAAAATAAAAATTATAGACTCTTTCAAATACATCAAACTTATACAACCTAATCTTGAGCTTTAATTCTCTAATGATGCTTGGTATATACTGAACCTGAAATAATTTTACACATAAAAAAAGATATATGTAATATAAAGGGCAGGAGAAACTAAATAGTCATCTAATAAGCTCAGTTACCAAGATTGAAATATAAGAAACTGTATCTTAGATACTATTGAAGGCCTTGACAAATCAGCAACTACCTGAATCATTTGAGGATCTATTAAAACATTAGTGTTACTCACTACATATCTTAAAAATGAAATTCTCCTCAACTAGAATTTGCACTTGGAGAATTTAACATATAAATGATGTTGTCTCAAAGTCTCCAAAACTATCCTTAGATGCCTGGCATAATCAACCTAAAAAATAGAATAAATCAAAATATCATCAATAAAGCCAATCACAAACTGATGTTGGAAATTATTGAATATCCTATACATCATATTCATAAAAATTGCTAATGTATTAGTCACCATAAAATATATGATTAAGAACTCATAATACCCATATTGAGTGTTAAACGCAATCTTCATCATATCAGTCTCTCTTACCTTCACCTGATAATAGTTAGATCACAAATTAATCTTAAAAAATATAGAAGAACTAGCAAGATGATTAATTAAATCATTGATCCAAGGCAGAGGATACTTAGCTCCATGTAATAAATGTATATACGCATTGTATCATCATTTTTCCTTACAAATAGAATGGATGCCCCCTACAGAGACACATTAGCACATATAAATCTCATGTCAACTAACTCTTAAAGCTGCACCTTAAATTCATGAAGCTCTTTAGGTGCTATCTTATATTATGCCTTAGATATAGGGGTTGTACCCAAAATTCAATATCTTTAATTGTAGGCAAACTAACTCCTCAAGAAAAAATATTTTAAAAATTATTGAAAGTGCTCAGATGACACTAGAAAGTGCTCTGATACCACTTGAAAGTTCGTTAGGGATGTTAAGCCCTATGAACTGGCCCAAGGCTAAATAAAGAGAGAGATGAATTGGAAAAGAAGAATCTTTAAATTAAAACACAAACCAAAATCACAACAGAAAATAAAGTGCGGAAATTAAAATGCGAAAGCAGTAAAAAGAAAGAACACACAGGATTTATAGTGGTTCGGTCAAACCTTGACCTACGTCCACTCCTTGGAGGCACCCTCCATGTATTGCACTAAAACAAATGTCTCTCCTTTATCCCCCACAGCTAGGCGGAGAAGCCCTTACAAAATCACTTCCACCTTCCCCGGTGCGGCGGAGTCACCGGGTCCTTTGACACCAAAGAGATCTTCTTCTTTGGTGAACTTACCTCGAGACAAGCCTTGAATCCGATGATACTAAGGTGCGAGTTCGCCGGAGCAACCGTGTGGATCCCCCACCACACTCCCTTGAGTTCCCCCCCCCCTCACAGGATCTTCTTCCTCTCAAACTCCACCATTTCCTCTTTCCCTTTCAAGCTCTCTCTTCAAGTTTCCCCCACAAGAACGAAGCTACAATAGCTGCCAAAGACACTTACAAAGTGTCATGCCATAACTTAAATAGAAGCTCTCAAAACGAGCTCATTAATGCAAGTTGTCGACATTATCGTCCAGGACGATAGGTATATCGTCCTGGCCGATTAGTTCAAATTCAGCTCAACGGCCTGGGACAATCAGAAGAAAATTGGTTATATCGTCCTGGCCGATCTCACGATAGTCCCGGCCGATTAGTTTAAAACCGATTTTAATCGTCCTAATCATCGCCCTGATTTGGTGCTAGCCGAAGTCAATCGTCCAGGCCATCGTCCTGACCGATCATAAGATTGTCCCGGACGATGTGATCGTATCAATCAACCATTAATGCTTTCCAAAGATACCAGATCAATTTAGACATAATTGAGTTAGATCGGCCTGTATTATATAAATATCATCCTGACCGGTTTCCTAAAACAAAGAATTCCTAAACTGATTATGGCGGTTGATTTTTTCTGAATTAAGACTATCGTCCTGGCCGATACATGTATCGTCTAGGCCGATCTCAATGACGGCTGCCTTAATGAGGATGCCCTAATTAGGGTTTCTGATTTTAGACATATCGTCCTGGCCGATATTACCAAAAATAGAAATCTTATAGGGAACAACAGGAAATCTTCCCAGTTACAAATCAACAGATCCCACACCAAATACAACAGACTCAAGAAAGGAAAAAGATTACATATTGGCACAGACCTAGTCTACCCAATCTTGAGCTGGTTCCAAATTGCAGTCCGATTGTGTGAACCTGAAATGTCAGTACATAAGGCAGTCCTTGAGAAATAAAAATATTTGCTATCATCAAAATCATAAATCATTGATCCACAACAATTATTACACTATCATAACGTCAAAAATAGATCCAAACACCAACCTACTATTCCATATTGATGCTAAAAATTTTGTACAACCTTTCTTTCACATTTTGTCTACTTTTACAACAGATTCAAGATGTAACAAAAATGCCTCTAACTCCCTGGAATTGACAACTTTTGCTGCACAAAAATAAAGTGGCTCATTTTTTAAGAAATCAATTCAAGCCTCTTACTAGCTCAACCAACCAATACCCAAAATAACATCAAATTTGAAAATGGGTAAAATAACCAAACTAGATCTTCACTTCTTATCAAATATCTTTATCAAATAAATAAGCTCTACTAGCTATTATATCCTCTCTAGTCAGTTAAGCAACGAACAAAATAAAAGAAAGTAATATTGAAGGCAAGTGCATTAAATCAAAATAACACTCATAAATAAATGAATGGTTGGCTCCAAAATCAAACATAAAAGATGTGACAGAACTACCAGGTTCTGAACGACTACCAGATAGGGGTGTCAATTATTAACTTAACATGATGACTTGACCCCAAAACAAATCTAAAAAATTTAAGTTTGTGTCAACCAGTTTAACAAATGGGTCAAGTTTGAATTCTATTTTTTTACCCATTTAAAAAATTAGGTTGAATTCGGGTCGACCCACTAACCCAAATTTGACCCGACTCCCCATCTGACCTTCTAATCACCCTCGCATAAGCGACTAGTATATTTAGTCAAGAAACTATCAAGAATAAGTAACCTCACCACCAAAACAATAACACATGTGCTTGATGTTAATGTAACCTCATCCTCACCCGCTCATAATGGTGCCATAGCTGGCATTCGAGCTTGCACATGCACAATTGCATGATTCCACCCTCACCTTTAATAAAGCACTCTCGTGCCCACCCTCACCCATAGTTATTCTCATGCAGCCCCTCATGCAGTCCATGCTTAACGCTCACATGTCGCGCTCTCATATATAACAACGGGTTAATGGGATGGATTGGGTCAACCTGGTAACATGATGGATTATGTTTAGGTCTTAATTTCTAACCCATTTGTCAAATCGAGTCGAGTTCAGGTTAGATCAATTGAAGGAGGGTCAATTTCAAATTTGTCTCAAACCCAACTTAAAAAACCCATTTTGGAACTCCTACTACTAAATGATCTCCCCACTATAAAACGTACCATAAAATCAAAATCACTGCATCTACCAAAAGATCCTCTAAACATATGAAATAAATCTATCCTCAATCTCCCTATTGATTTGACTGTACTCTTAGACCTAAGCTCAGATCATCAATTATTAGGTCATTCTTTTAAGCACTCTATTATCCTGTATCCAACCTGCCTATATTGAAAATATTGCTCTATTATCCTATAACATTGACCAAAATGTTGTTTACCATAATTATGACATATATGTGATCCATTGATAGAACTAGAACTAGACATGCTGCCACTACTAAAAACTATTATTGATTTTCCACCTCTCCTAGACTCTCCCAGTCTAAACCTAATCTTCTTACTAGAGAATCCACTGCTAGAAGTCTTGCACCAAATATCTTTCTACTAGCAACCAGTTACTGCTGAGTAACACTATCAGATCATTTTCAATCAAAATAGGCACTCTCCAAAAGCTCAAAAAAATAAAAAATATTGAATAGAACTAGTGGCTGCCATAAACTATCTCGATGTTCCTTCAAAAACTTGTAACACGTCTTCTTGGAAGTGCTAACCATCTATGAAACATATCTGGTTAGAACGATAAAATATGCCTTCTACAATATAACTATCTTATTCTCTGAACCAATCTCAGAAAAGTTTCATGCATCTACTATCAAGTAGAAGGTGGTACAAATTAGACTCAAAATACCTCTAAAATCTCTTCCCAATTGATTAGGGAGTTCAACATCCCTTGCAACTTTTTCTCCCACTAGCACATCCACCAATGCTCTGCCCCTCGATCTAACAAAAAAATTTCCAACAGTACCTTCCTCTAAGAAGGACACTATATGACATTAAATATCTTTTCTAATCTCTTCAACCAGTTCTTTGTTGCCCTAGGTTCCACTTTGCCCTCAAATCTTAGAGGACTCAACCTAAAAAACAACTGCAGATGCAAAAACAACTGCAGATGCCAATCTACTTCATCAGGTCTAATAATAAGAACTTTGATCTATGCCTCACTCATCAGTTGGTTATCAAACAAGAAAATAATAAAATTATATCAAAATTGAGAGTCAAAGTAATATTAGATAAGGGTGCTGTCAAACTAGCACTTTATCCATCTATCAAATATGGGTCTAGCAAATCCATAATCACACAGAATACCCAACTAAATATACATGCATATAATAACAACAAAGTTGAATGCCAAATAAACTCAAAGCTATCATACTTGACTTATATATCAATTTCATATAACTCCACTTTATGATCAATTTTTAAAATTACAACTCTAATACCAAATTGTCTTATCACAACCCAACCAATAAGACATATAGTTTAGAAATATTATATTGTATTGTGTTGCATGTCATGACCTGACCTGAATACTTTAATTAATAAGGAGAGAAAGAATATTTAGATGGTCATAAAATTTATTATAAATTTAAAAAAATTTATCATCTACATCCCAAATGAAACTTAAGAACCATTAACATAAATTACATCAAATTATTAATATAATCTTCACATCCTAATTATATATGTAAACCAGAAATTGCATGCTTTCATTTTAGCATCATCTTTTGTAGACATACTCCTCTCTTTCAATAATTTTCACTTATCAAAAGACTTATCTGAAAAAATTTTGAGTTTATATAATAAACTCAGTGGGTAATCATACCTATAACATAACAATTTTACATACATAAAAAGAACATATATATATATATATATATATATATATATATATATATATATATATATATATATATATATATATATATATATATATATATATAACATACATATTTCTTCATCTTTCTTACATTTTTTTTTTTAATTTTTTTTCTTCATCTTTCTTACATAATTAACATATGCATCTTCTTTTATATATTATAGATTTATAGGTTTTCTTTCACATAACTTACTTCTTATTTTGTTTCATTTATTCATTTCCATTTAACATTTATTTCATGCTCATTACCATTTTTATTGAATACGATCTGCTGGGGTGCCAAAGCTTCTGGATTAATACACGAGCACCATCTAAATGTATCTATAAAGGTAAATCCATTTTTATTTTCTTTTTCATTTTTATTTAATGTGCACATATACTTTACTTCCCCAGCTAATATCATTCGGGGGTGAATTCCTGTAATTTATATGCATGCACCTTTTCCATATTTCAATGTTTTCATTTCAATTAAATCAACATTCATTTTATTTCATTTTCCTTCACATTTTATAGTAGTATCTAAGAACCTTATATATAATTCAATTAATATTATGCCATAATCATACAACAATTGCATTAAATAAAATAATTCAAAATAACATAAACAAAATTGGCATTTCTATTAAACAATTTAAATTATCCACTTTGAATATTTTGCATAATTAGATTGCTTCCGAATCTTTAGTCCTTTGAAATATACCTACAACACTCAGTCTCAATATGAAAACCTTTCACTATTCAAAATAATATAATATTTTAAACAAGTATTACAATCCTCTTTGGATGTCTCAAACATCATAAAAAAGAAAACATTAATTTTTATCAACCATCTCCATAGAAGGCTTTTACTTGATTGAATTTTATAACATAACATTAAATTGCTCTAAATCATCCACAAAATTTCTATTAAATTAAAATAATTACCTCACTAAATTTTTCTCTTCCTTCCTTACAAATTTCTTTTTTCACTATCGATCTAAGCTTATTATAATTGAATTCTTCCTACAACAAAAATATTTCTTCATTTAGAAGAAATATAAAATTTTCCTTCTCTCAGTCTGAACATAAAAATATAATAAGAAAGGAAATTTACTTATACTTTCTTATGAAGGAATTTTTGAACTTCAAATACTTCCTCTTTCTCCATCAGATTTTTTTCTTTTATGAAATCAAGTACTATTATTTCCATTAAAATTCATTTTATAAGTTCTATTCTTCAAATTTGCATAGAAAATAAATATGATTGAAATCACTTACAAAAAAAAAACTTTTTCAACAGAAAATCCTTCTTCTTTATCTCTCAAGTTCTCTCCCTTCACCTTTAAAAGAGATACAGATCCTTTCCTAAGTTTAAATCATGAAGGAATTGCACACAAAGTAATTGAAATTGAAAGATAACATACCTTTCTTCTCCTTCTTCCTCTAAGTCGATTTCTCTCAATTGAAGCTTTCTCACGTGATTTGATCCTACACAAGTGAGAGTAACTCCCTCACGCAATTATCCACTTAAAATGGCAAAATGATCCATCTAGGAGACATATACACACACGCGAATGGCTGCTCGGTTCGTGACCTGCTTAATTTTGTCTACTGCATTCAACACCATAACAGAACTTCCTCATCCATCCATAATCAATCATATCAAAATCATCCATTCAATCAATTAAACACATAATTCTTTATATTACCATAATTAAAGCATAAATAAACTCATTCCAGAATTGCACATATTGCTATAATGGTAGGCAACACAATATACTATTGTATAAAATTCATTGTTCTAGAATATAATTAATTTTGTAGGGATTATGACTGTAATTGCACTACAATACTATTTTTTAGGTTCCAAATTGTTTTTTAGATAATTAGAATACCGGATACAAAATTTTCTAGAAAATTCATAAATGTTTAGAATTGATGCTTTACAACATGCATAAAATTACACTATGAAAGTTTAATGAGTAGAAAGTTAATCTTATTTTTTGGTTACGAAATTGTAAATTTGAGAAAACTTCATTTTTTGTTAAAACTAAGATAGGAAAATGTCACCTATCTTGATTTTTTTTCTTTTGGGAATACCTATCTTGATTTAAGTAGTTTCCAAAACTAAGCCGACAGCTAAAAATGGATAGAGTCCTCAACATTAAAAGAGAAGTATAATATTAAGTGTTGCAGAGATGAGGATGCCCAGGTGGATGAGTGGCTTTACTCTTAGATTTAGGATACGAAACGATCAAGCATATACGTGAAAATGTTGGAGTAGCGCTAGTGCAAGATAAGATTAGAGAGAGTCGCTTTAGATGATTTGGTCACATAAAACGACAACATTTTGATGACCCGATTAGAAGAGTAGATGTGTTAGATTTGATTTATGTTAAGAAAGGTAGAGATATACCAAAAAAGACTTGGTAAGAAAATATTAAAAATGTCCTTTGTTTATTAGATTTTAAATGAGAATTTGACTTTTAACATAACACAATGGAGCCACGTCGTGGGATGAAGGCTCTATGTTTGTTGTTGTTGCAGGGTTGAAGTATAATTAACCATTGCTTAATAACTTACTTAGATTGTTTTGAATTCTTTCTCAACCAAATTTTTTTTATTTGAGATATATAGTGTCTGATTGTAAGAAATAGCGGTTATGACCATTGAGTCTAAAAAATGGCGTAAGTTACAATGCAACTGAACTACTCAGAATTTGTGCAATTGAGAATGCTTGAATGCAGCTCAGTTTGATTTTCATAGGCTTCTCCAATCTGATCTACTCATAATTTGTGCAATTGAACCCCTGAAACAGAGGAAATTACATCAAAAAGGGTCAAGCCCAGTACGAGTCACTCATTCCTTAAGCTTGATTAATTAATATGGAGCTTCAGCTCGAGCTTAATTCTACAAAATCAAACATGCTCAAGAGTTTTCTTGTTTATAACAAAAGAGAGAAAATGGTTATGCTTCAATAACTTATTATAATAAATTGTTAAAAGAAGTAAAAAAAAAAAAAAAACAATAAAAATCACTTGATATAAAAAAAGTTATACATATTTTTTTAAAACATTTTTTTAATATAATTTTATAATTAAACTCTTGAATTCTAATATATTTTATAGTAATTTATTTATAGGAGCTGGCTCATTAGCTGACAAGTCGAGCCGATTGTATCAGATCTGTTATAATGCCAAAGCTATGATAATAAATATACATAATAAAAGCAATCAATGATATATCTCAATACAAAATTAGTGAGCTTTTCTTAATGAATGATTAAGTTATAAAAAGTAAATAAATTTTCAGTTGAGCTGAGATTTTAAGTACTGATACATCGTCAAAAAATTATCGTGATCGGGCACGAATCTCGATGCAGAATGTTGATATTCGGGAGAACGCAGGAATTCTTCACAACTTCCACGTGATGTTGAAATTCTTCCCAATTTGCAACAGAGTTCTCTTCTGATGCCGAAACTCCGCCCAAGTGAAGCCAGAGTTCTCCTTTGCCACCAACAGACGTCGGACTTCTATCCGACGTCGAATCTTCACTCTTCGCCAAGTTTCTACCCGACGCCAGACTTCTACTAGTTATCGGACATCGCTGGACGTCTACGCGAAGATGGATTTCTTTCCATTGTTGGACTTCTACCTAACGTTGTCCTTCTGATCTTCGTCGTCAGACTACAGTCTTTCCGGCCTCCGTCGCCCGCCGACTACGGTTCTCCTGACTTATGTCGCCCGTCTAATACAGTTCTTCCGACCTCCGTCGCCCACCGACTACGGTCCTCCTAACTTATGTCACCCACCGACTACAAGTCTTCTGACCTCTGTCGCCCTCCGACTACGGTCCTTCCGACCAAACGAACATGTCAACAATGACTCTTTGTATTAAAATCATGTAATGTACTCCATAAGATGTACATCAATCTAAGACCTTCCTCCAAGGAAGGGCCTCATTTTTAATCGACTGCAATACTAGTGGATTCATTCAAACTGGGCTAGGCCCCGTGGTTTTCCCCCTTTTTAGGATTTTCCACGTAAAAATCTTAGTATCTCATAAATCCTAGACCCTCTCTCCTTATCTGATTGCGTGCCGGATTTTCGTGCAATGCTAGGACGTTAAATATGATATTTCTCTACAGCCACGAATACTTCTGGACGCAACAGTTTGGCACCGTCTGTGGGAAAGTGATTCTCGATTGGGGGGGGGGGCAATTATTGCTCCAATCCCAAAAGATCGCCCTTGTCAACTTCTTGACATTAATCATTGCTGCATCAATTTTATAAGAATCAGATGCGGACTGGGGGGCAACTTTGACTCTAATCGTGATAAAAAAGATCCTCTAATGCTTTCAATATCAAGATGATATATAATAAAACTCCTAGCAAATGTAATGATGCTTCTGAAAGCCATATACAGTCCATTGCTGGACTTCTACTCCTTGGGCAATGTCTTGATCTTGACCTCAAAAAGGCAGCAACGGTCTAAAGATAGACCCTTTTTTATCTTTGATTCGGGGCGTGCGTTCGCCCCCTCCCAATCAAACCAAAATCAATCCCAGGGGGATTTGACTCGACCTCTTCCACACCGGTTAACGTCGTCGAGCAAAGGCTCCGACATACAATCTCAGATAGGTCTCACATCCTTGATTGATTCTCTCGACCTCTTCCACACAGGTTAACATCGTCGAGCAAAGGCTCCGACATACAACCTCGGATAGGTTTCACATTCTTGGTGGATTCTCTCGACCTCTTCCACATAGGTTAACGTCGTCGAGCAAAGGCTCCGACATACAACATCGGAAATGTCTTACATCCTTGGTGGATTCTCCCGACCTCTTCCACACAGGTTAACGTCGTCGAGCAAAGGCTCCAACATACAACCTCAGAAAAGTCTTATATCCTTGGTGGATTATCTCGATCACTTCCACACAGGTTAAGGTCATCGAGCAAGGCTCTGACATACAACCTCGGATAGGTCTAACGTCCTTGGTGGATTCTCCTGACCTCTTCCACACAGGTTAACATCATCGAGTAGGGCTCTGACATACAACCTCGGAAAGGTCTCATATTCTTGGTGGATTCTCTCGACCCTTCCACACAAGTTAACGTCGTCGAGCAAAGGCTCCAACATACAACCTCGGATAGGTCTCACATCCTTGGTGGATTCTCTCGACCTCTTCCACACAGGTTAACGTCGTCGAGCAAAGGTTCCGACATACAACCTCAAAAAGGTCTTACATCATTGGTGGATTCTCCCGACCTCTTCCACACAGGTTAATGTCGTCGAGCAAAGGCTCCGACATACAACCTCTGAAAAGTCTTACATCATTGGTGGATTCTCCCGACCTCTTCCACACAGGTTAAGGTCATCGAGCAAGGCTCTGACATACAACCACGGATAGGTCTAACGTCCTTGGTGGATTCTCCCGACTTCTATCAGACTTCTCTACAAAGTTAAATTTCTACCCGATGTTGAATTTCCTTTTATTGCTGAATTTTTGCCTTGCAATACTTTCGTCAAAATTCTACCTAACGTCAGACTTCTGCAAGCCGTCGGTCTACTATTTGTCGATGGGATTTTGTCGGTCTTCTACCCGACACAGTACTTCTACCCGACGTCGGACTTCTCCTTGTCGTCGGACTTCTGCTCGTCAACATACTTCTACTCGTCGTCGGACTTCTGCCCGTCGATGAACTTTCATCGGTCTTCTACCCGATGCCGTACTTCTACTTATCGTCGGACTTCTGCCCGTCGACGAACTTTCACCGGTCTTCTGCCCGAGGTCGTACTTCTACCCGACGTCAAGACTTCTCCTTGTCGTCAGACTTCTGCTCGTCAGCGGACTTCTACTCGTCGTCGGACTTCTGCCCGTCGACATACTTTCATCAATCTTCTACCCGATGCCGTACTTCTACTCGTCGTCGGACTTCTGCCCGTCGACGAACTTTCATCAGTCTTCTGCCCGAGGCCATACTTTTACTCGACGTCGGACTTCACCTTGTCGTCGGACTTCTACTGGTCGTCAAACTTCTGCCCGTCGACAAACTTTCATCGGTCTTCTACCCGATGTCGTACTTGTACTCGTTGTCGGACTTCTGCTTGTCGTCGGACTTCTGCTCGTCAGCGGACTTCTACTCGTCGTCGGACTTCTGCCCGTCGACGAACCTTCATCGGTATTCTGCCCAAGGCCGTACTTCTACCCGACGTCGGACTTCTCCTTGTCATCGGACTTTTGCTCGTCAGCGGACTTCTACTCGTTGTCGGACTTCTACCCGATGCCGTACTTCTACCCGACGTCAGACTTCTCCTTGTCGTCAGACTTCTGCTCGTCAACGGACTACTACTCGTATTCGGCTTCTCGCTCGACTGCTACTTGCAATGTACCCTCGAACTCTCTCATTTGGCTCCACACTCGATCGTTGACTACTAATGGGCTTCAACTCGATCGTTCATCGCCAGTAAACTTCCGCTCAAATGGTATTGAAATCCCGTAAGCTTTTGCACGCGAGGAGGTGCGCTAATTCGAGCAGGGGAAATTTCCCACTCGCAATTAGCGGAAGCCTCAACCGTCAGAAAGCCAGAGGGAGGAGAAGAAATCCCGTAAGCTTCTACGCGAGGAGGGGCACTAATTCGAGCAGGGAAAATTTTCCACTCGCAAATAGCGGAAGCCTCAACCGTCAGAGAGCCAAAGGGAGAAAGAGAGAGAAGGTGCAAGTTTTTTAAAGGTCTAGGGGCCTATTTATAGGTTTTGGAGAGAATGAGGAGTTATTGCAATTTTTGAAATCCCCAATTTTTCTAAATTTTTTCTGAAATTATTTTGGGATTTTTTTTCGGAATTTTTTGGGCCCAAAAATAGCAAAAAATAACATTTATACACGAGTGGGGCCCACTTAAGTCGGTGCAGCCAACTGGCCACGCGAAACGGTGCGGCCAGCTCACAAATCCACTGCTAGAAGGCACAGATTGCGGCCGGCGGCAGTAGAAGCCGCGGGAGCAACCCGCAGCCATTTCACGCTCGCAAGGCACGCGGGCGCAGCCAGCCCAACCGCGGGCACAGCCAGCCCAAATGCGGGCGAACCCAGGCGCAGGTGCACCCAGGCATGAGCGCGGTCCAACCCAGGCGCAGCGCGCGGGCAGTTCCTCGCCGCCGGCAACGGCAGCTGCGGCCGGCCGGCCGTTTTGGCTGCCCAACTCGTTCCGGGTCTGTTTTTCGCCCCGACAAGTCCAAATTCGACGTTTTTGGGGTCCCCAGGATGTTTTTCGACGTCCTTGACCCAATTACGGCACTTTCAAAGCCGTTCGGAGCTCCTGTACACAAGATTGATTCTGACTCGCTTGAAAAAATTCTTTAAAAAATTGTGACGCATATTTTCGGACTCCTGAAACTACGATGCCCGAAAATAGGGGGGCAACTGATACATTGTTAAAAAATTATCTTGATCCGGCACGAATCTCGATGCAGAATTGAGTTGGAAACTTCTAAAATTAATTCAGAGGCCGTCATAACTCCAATTTTAGAAAGCTTATAGTTAAACTGAGCGTCTCGGAAATACGAACCCAACGACACCAAATTCGACCCAATCCGAGCCCAAATGAGTCCGAATCAAGGACCCGAAGCGTTGTTGGAAGGTTCAAACCGCAATTTGAATTACCAAACGGTCTCCGATTTTAACGAGCTTATACTCGAATCGAACTGCTCGATGAGACGAATCCAACGAGCCTAAGATCACCGAATTCTGACATCATTAAGGCCTTCAAATGTCCAACGAACGGTGCACAATCGAAAGGTTCAATATCGACCGTCAATTCAAACCAGTCCCTATTCGCCCATGATCTCATACCTATTTACGAGCCACGCCACTCCAGAAAAACTATAAATAGAGCCCTCATTCTACACAAAGGGGACTCAAGTGAAGAGAGAGAAAAAGAAGAGAAGAAAGAGGAGAAGGAAGAAGCTCCTCCTCGACCACCGCCGGAGCTCTTCCTACCGCCCGAACACGCCGGGATTCTGCTTGATATTCGGGAGAACCCAGGAATTCTTCCCAACTTCCACGTGATGTTGAAATTCTTCCCAATTTGCAACAGAGTTCCCTTCTGACGCCGAAGCTCTGCCCAAGTGAAGCGAGAGTTCTCCTTTGCCACCAACAGACGTCAGACTTCTACCCGACGTCGAATCTTCACTCTTCGCCAAGTTTCTACCCGACGCCAGACTTCTACCAGTTATCGGACTTCACTGGACGTCTACGTGAAGATGGATTTCTTTCCATTGTTGGACTTCTACTTGACGCTATCCTTCTGATCTTCGTCGTCAGACTACAGTCTTTTCGGCCTCCGTCGCCCGCCGACTACGGTCCTCTTGACTTATGTTGCCCGCTGAATACAGTTCTTTCGACCTCCGTCGCCCGCCGACTACGGTCCTCTTGACTTATGTCACCCACCGACTACAAGTCTTTCGACCTCCGTCGCCCTCCGACTACGGTCCTTCCGACCAAACGAACATGTCAACAATGACTATTTGTATTAACATCATGTAATGTGCTCCATAAGATGTTCATCAAGCTAAGACCTTTCACCAAGGAAGGGCCTCATTTGTAATCGACTGCAATACTAGTGGATTCATTCAAACTGGGCTAGGCCCCATGATTTTTCCCCCTTTTTAGGGTTTTTCATGTAGTGTCTCGTAAATGTTAGACCCTCTCTCCTTATCTGATTGCATGCCGGATTTTCGTACAACGCTAAGACGTTAAATATGATATTTCTCTACCGCCGCGAATACTCCTAGACGCAACAAGTACAAAGTACAAATAATGTTTATTTTATAGGAAGATTATTAAAATATACAAAAATATTAAATCAATATCATATAAGTAATTGAAAAAATACTATCGTTAAAATACAAAATGATTATTTAAATAAACAAATAAATATGAATCAATCACTCAATCAACGACACCAATTACTACTTTTAAACTGACTGTTTTGGCATACCAAAACAGTACTGGTTAATGAAGACAATTAGGATTTAAACCCAATCTATGTTATTATTGCCTTAGTTACATTTATTTTATTAGATTTTCAAAAGCAGTGCAAAAGTTCACCTAATCCGACCCGTCAACCCAACCCAAAAATTTGAACTCATGTTGACCCATTCACATGGGTTGAATTCAAGCCATGCATTTCAACTTGTTCAAGATAACCCACCATCCCAATTTTGATTGAAAATAAAATATTTCATATTTTTTTCTTAAATTATTTTATTTTCAGTATTATCAAATCGATTCTTTTTAATGAATAGATTTAATTGCACCTTCGAATATGAAATTCAAAGGGATCAAATAGGAAATAATACTCTAAATCTTATAACTATAATGAAATATATGATCAACTAACATTTATCGAATTTAAAAAAGAGTTAGAAGAAATCTTATTATTTATTAATTAATACAAAATATATAATTAATAAATTAACAAAAAAAAAATTTAAAATTTGTCAGGTTAGATTTGAGTTGCTACGGGTTGGATTCGAGTTCAATTTTTTAACCCAAAAACAGGTTAGATTTGAATGCTGGTCGGATTCAAGTTCAATTTTTTTAACCCGAAAGAGGTTAGATTTGGATCAAGTCAATTTTGAGTAGGACCCAAATCCAAATCATTGACCCATTTTAACACCCTTACAAAATACACACAACTCTCCCACCAGAAGTTTATCCCAACAAACTCCAAAAACACAAGCAATAAGAGAACAAGATGTAACAACTTGGTAACATCTGCCCTCATTGGTTGGATAGAAAAAGATTATCATCATTATGCAAAACACATTAGAATATGCTTCAAAATTATCTAATTTACTTTAAAATTAATGCAAATATTATATAAAGCACTAATCTCAATGCAAATTATACGACATTGAAGCCCATATATTTTGCATCCAGATATCCTGATAAGTTTTTTCAGGTCATTGCTTCACTATCAGAAACTTTATTTTGCCTCATAACAAAACCCCAAACTGGAGTCATTATCATATCAAGAACTTCAGAGAGCAAGCATTCTTAGAGGGCAGATACTTAAATACCCCATAAAAACTAATATACAGAACAAAAGCTTTTTCTAAACGCATGCCTTATTTTACAAAACTACAAAGAATAATACGATTCTTTAAGACGATAAGACATAGAAAGCACACCTTCCATTCAGCTGCTGTAGCCCATGGCAACGACTGGTATCCTTACCAGGTGCCCTCTATTGCCCTTCATCAGGATCTCACCAAAGCTGTACGTTCCAGTCACAGAACGCACAGTCAGGCTCACTGAAATCTCCTTGGAGGAACCAGCAAGAATTGTCACGGCCGGAGGATTGGCCTCGAGGGCAATCTCCGGGGACATTCTGGTGGACAAAACATAGGTCTCTGTCTCAGCGACATTTGTAACCGTGCGCTTGACGGTCTGGGTTCCGACTAGGTGCGAAATTGTTATAGATGGGCTGTTAAGATCAGATGGTTTGCCATGGGTAGCATTGCACTGTGAGCTTGTAATGTTGGAGACCTCATGAGGATCCACACCAGGTATTGAGCACAAGAAGTTTATGTAGTCCACGTATGCTGAGACAAAGATAAATGATGTTACAGGATCAAGCAGATATTCATAGAAAATATGTTCCAGAAAATCATAAACTTGCTAAACTTTTATCGCCTGGTCGCGTGTAATTAGAAATAAACATGGATTTTAAATTCAGCAAGACACTGAAATGTTATAAAATGATGGAATTTTTATTAAAAAAAAGAATGAAAATAAAATCATTAGTCTCTAAAACATGTTTTATACGACGACAACAACAACATCAAGCCTTTGTCCCACTACGTGAGGTCAGCTACATGAATCATTTTTCTCCATTGTATCATGTTGAAAGTTAAATTCTCATTTAAATCTAATAAAGAAAGACAATTTCTAATATTTTCTAACAAAGTCTTTTTGGGTATAACTCTACCTTTTTAACATAAGTCAAATCTAATACTTCTACTTTCCTAACCGGGTCATCAGAAGGCTGCTGTTTTATGTGACCAAACCATCTAAGGCGACTCTCTAATCTTATCTTCCACTAGAGCTACTCCAACCTTTTCATGTATATGCTCATTTTGTATCCTATCTCTAAGGATAAAGCCACTCATCCCTGCAACACTTAACTTAGTATTATGCTTCTCTTTTAATGGCCAACATTCGGCACCATAAAGCATTGCAGGTCTCACCAATGCTTTAAATTATATCAGAGAAGGATACGAAGAACTAATCAACATGATTAGAATTTGACATTAAAGATTCCGTGAAACTAACAATGAGAACTGGCATTGTAGACCAAAAACCAGTGGTTCAGAATATAATTCCATATAGTATTTATGTCTTGATAGAATTTCAAGGCTTACATGCATCTAAGATGAGGCCAGGGTCAAGGGCAGCTTTTGGGTCAACTTCACCACTTCCATAATCAAAAGGTGTTGCTGGAGAGAGTGTCATCATTTGTGTATCTGAGTACTGCTGTGCTTGAAGAGGCCTACCAGCGCGATCCATCGTATTAGCAGTTGTCATCAGGGCTGACTTGATTGCTGCAGGGCTCCAATGAGGGTATTTCTGCTTCATGAGTGCTGCAATTCCAGCAATATGTGGGGTGGCCATGCTTGTACCAGAAACCATGGCAAACCCTTCCCCTGTTGAGGTCAATGAGAGATTATTTATGGATGAATAATTTTAATATGAGGGTAAGAGAGCGTCAAAGACCAAGAGTTATTCATCCATCCCTTCAAATGGCAACTATATACTGAAAGCCTAAATCAAAGTTTTTCAAACAAAGAAATATAAATTTGTTTTAAAAGTAGGAACTAATGAAGCAGCTGACTTGGTCAATCTAAAAGAAGAAATGAACTATATCCAGAAATATGAAAAAGCATTTACCAATAAATAGGTATATGTACCGAGTGGATAATGCATTCACAAAGGTAAACTTCCAACTTTAATATGTGCAAATTCAAGAAATATAATGTAAAAGAGAACCAAGAAAATCTCATAATATATTTTATGTCTGGAGACTATTGGCAGTTAAGAATACATAGAAACACCTCTTAAATGGAAAATTGTTCGAACTGATACTCATAACATCAAATCATATGGTGAAAAACGGAAAAAATTAGATTCACTCTGCAAATACAGCTAGTCTGTGGTATAAATTTCAAAACGGGAATTAGCCTAGAAAGTGTTGTTGTTTCAATACTAGCATTCCTAAAGATCAATGTTTCAATTTTTTCAGATTTTGACTCCTAAATCATTTATACCAAGGATCAAAAGAAGGTAATAAGTTATTTTTCCACAATCAAAACTGATAAACTTTGATTGATGAGCTTCCTACCTTCATAGTTAGCCTCGTCTGTTCCGTTTGGTGCCCAGGCAGCCCAGATAAGAGAACCTGGAGCTAAAATATCAGGTTTGAGAACATCTGCATCTTCAAAGCTGAAATCTTTTACATCTGGTCCTCGAGAAGAGAATAGTGCCACCTGGGGAGCAGAATTATGAAGTATAGGGGCCAATCCATCCGCAATGCTAGCTGTAGCTTGAAAACCCGTTGGTCGCCCAGCCCAATCTCTCTTTGTCGTAGAGTTGTAGTAGTCTATAAGCTCCTGTAATAAGAGAGTGGAGAAAAGGTAATTAGTTAATTATAATTTCAATATCAAAGAGCAAAGTTTGATTCAGATGTTCACTTGCAAAATTAAAACCATAGCATTACAAACAATACAATTTATATAGGTACCTTTGTCTGGCTGACATCAGTAATCAGAATTCCAGGAAGAGCAACAGGTACAGGATCATATTTAGTTCCTGGATAGCTGCTCTCCACAGCTACAACGAAACCAGCTGCTCCAAGACTTTTGGCAGTTTCACAGACTTTCCTGATTGATGCTGTGCCTGAAACAAAATTGAAAGAATATCCACAAAGAAGGATCTTGCCCTCCACTAGGTTCTTATTTAGTAGCTCTGGTCTCTGGCAGTCCAATGGATTGTACTTCATGACAGACGAATCCAGCAGCACATCACTTACAGATACAAGGTCAAATGATTTATTTGCATGAGTGGCGGCTGCAATTGGATAATGGAAGAGATATGATTGGAGAATATTGAATAAATAAGAAGGCACTTTCATATGGCAAGTTGTGAGATGTAGGAGTGCTAGGGGTATTATAAAATATGATTAAATTTTTGAAATTAAAACTAAAATTATTATTAATTATTTTATTAAAGAAATATTTAATAAAACTTTTTAGAAAAATTATTACTTGAAAATTACACTTAATCAATGTTTAATTAAAAAATGATCAAAATAATCTTACATTTAATATCATTAACTCCAACATTGAATACTAGGACAAAAAATGTCTCGTTTTAAAAAGTTGAGAGATCAAATTAGTCTCTCAAAAGAGTTGGGGATCATTTTGGTCTCTCACAAAGAATTGAGGGACCATTTTGGTATTCTCAAATCTAATGTTATTGTTCATGATAAGTTTTTTTAATAGTTCATTTCTTACCAACACCTCCCATATTTGATTA
Source organism: Dendrobium huoshanense (assembly GCA_016618105.1). Taxonomy (NCBI): domain Eukaryota; kingdom Viridiplantae; phylum Streptophyta; class Magnoliopsida; order Asparagales; family Orchidaceae; genus Dendrobium; species Dendrobium huoshanense. Next base: position 52,065,811 of record CM028358.1, read on the forward strand.
CCTACCAAAATAACTATTGCAACCACAACCTTGGCAAATCTTTACGTTCATATCACATATCAGTACTTAAAGATAGGGCATATCTATAATGCGCTTGATCATTAAATGTTTTTGAAGGTTAATAGTTTGTTCCTTAGTAGAGAATCTTACAAGCCTGCATTTGGGATTGTTCCTGTAAATAATGCTAATTTTCCCTGGCTAACAATTTAGACGATGTTTGATAATCTAGTTCTAATACTACCGCCACCACTAAAACTTCCTCCAATCATTGAGCAAGGTTATGATCACCAGGTAAAAGGCAAGTGGAGACAACCCATCTTAAAGTTCCAAGATGTTTGAATGGATGTTCTAAAAAGATTTCTAATTCTTTGCCACGCTTGCATGAACCGGTTTGGTCACCCCTATAGCATGTTGGTACCCAAAATCTTCAAAAAAGAGTTTTTAGTGCAACAGATAATTGATGCAAAACTATCATAGATTTTTAAGACTAACCAAACAGGCTTTGACAAGCTTGACCACCCTCGCTAGGATGCCTATTCTCATGTTTAGCTTGTTTATTTTATAGTTAATTCATTTTAAGAACTCTATAAACATTTATGTTTTAATTATTTGTGATTATGATCTGTTAGTGTTGAACCCTCCTCTACTAATGGTTCTCATGGTTTTTAATCATTGTGCTTGGAGCGTTCAAGGCTGTTCATGTTCTGCACGTCGTTGTAATTATTTATCCAGGTTTTCCACCCTTTTTCCTCAAGTTTTCAGCCATTACAAATACAATAGTTCTTCTATCTCTACAAGATATACACCAGTCAACAAATTGAAATTGCAAGAATCTGGAAGCTGAGTGGTAAGGTAAGGATAAATCGATGATTAAGAACACTAGCAGACCCATTAAAGCCAACACAGTTCTTCATACAGCTAACATCTCATGTGAAACCCGAAATCGACGATCGCAAGAGTTGCACGCATCTCGATGCATCGTGAAGAAATTACTTTTATAAAATTTTACCAAAATTTCAAGCAAATTGATATAAAGAACATGTGGCAAATTTCGCTTAAATTTGAAATTAAAAATCATGGAAGTTTCATAATGCCTAAACTACCCTTAGTAAATATTAAAGCGGAGATATTTAAAGTGAGGGCAATTAAGACTTTATGCAATTAATATTGACCCTCATCCCTCTTAAGGATTCGGTCCCCATTATTTCTTTCAGCCGAACCGTGCGAAGGCGAGAAGCGGACCGAAGAGGCGAACGCAAGGGCGACGGGCGGCGGCTTTTCCAGCGAAGGGACTTGGAGAAAAACGTAGAGAAAACTAAGGGGAGACTAAGCTATGCATAGAATTTACATTTCTTCTTTGTTCTCAAAGATTTTTAGACGAGAAAACTTTTTAGGGTTTAAGAAAAACTGTAAATTTCTTTAGGAAATTAAAGGAGGATTGTTTGGGAATGTTAGGGAAAGAAATTTAACAACAATAAACATATTTTTCCCAAATATTTTTGAGAATTAAAAATTAGGGTTTTCCCTAAAAATTTAAATTTCTTAAAGATCTTTCACAAAAATATTTTCTATGGGTCCTAGGAATGTTTCTAAAATAAAATTTTGAGTTTTTTAAGAATTTGCATTTTTCTTATTAAATTAATCCGAAAATATTAAGCCATAATTATTAAATTAATAATGGGAAAGTTTTAAAATGTATTTGAAGCAAAATTAGGGAAATTTAGGTTTCCAAAAATTTGAGTTTTAATAAATCCGAAAATTAATATTAATTATTATAAAATATTAGCGTGGCTAATATGAAAATTAAAAATCATTTAATTGAAAATAAATAAATTTATGAAGAGTTTCGATGATTTAAAATGTATAAAGCTTTAAAGAAAATTATTGTTGACATTTTCTTATATATAATCTTAGTTTTTGAACATAAAGGGACGACACGTGTCCAAGCGAGGTCGTACGTCGTAGAGGTTGCTTTGCGATACTTGCGAGGTAGGTATCGACATTTAAATTAAGTTCATGTATTAATAATTAAATTAAATTCATGTCACACTTTTAAATGCTATGATTATTAATGAGTTTTCACATATTAATGTTTATGAATTTCTCTATTTGCTTCATTTTCATACGTTATGTTTATATTTATGTCATTGTATTTATTTTTAAAAGAATGTTAAATTTGTAAAACAAAACTTAAGCAATAACTGATATTTAGATAAACATGAGGACTTTCGAAGAACATATGATTTTCTGAATAACTTAATCTCTATGATATATTTATATATTATGAGTCTCTATGATATATTTATATATTATGATTTACATGTGCATTATGATCCAGAATACCAAATAGTAAATGGGTTTTTTGGAGCCAATGGTAAATGGATTCTACAGAACCAATGATAAAGAAGTTTTTCAGAGCCAAATGGTAAAAGAATGATCAAAAACTTGACTGTGTACCTAATCAATATAAAAATTTGGTACTTTCGGAACGGATGTTTTAAATATTATGATTATGTATTTTATGCATTTAATAAAATGCTATAAAGAAAGAAGTTTATGAAAAAGAAATAAAAAAATTAAAAAAAAAAAGGTTCAAGAAAACTAATTATGAAAATGTTCTACAGCATCTACCTATCAAATGTCTAATATGATCTTTTATTTGTTTTAATGTTATGTTTTAATTATTTTATGAATTTATGATAAATGCCTATTACCTGCTGAGTATTCGCTCACCCTATTTTTGGAAATATTTTTCAAGAGATCCTGCTAGAGAGTAATGACAGAACGACAGTTTATCTACCGTCTTAGAGGACCTAAAGATGTCAAATTTTTATAATTGTGTTATGTAATATGTCAGTTTGATGTATTATGGATTATTGTGATGTTTTAGTTTATATTTTGAGTGATTTTATGTTTTGATATAATTGGGATGTTTCAGTTTGGATGTTTAGTGACTCTTTCTTACATGGTTACTGGATGATATTTATGTTTATATCAATTGTGAAATGAAAAATTTTTATGATATAAAATAAATGTTCTCCGTACGACCGTCTATTCCTGTCTTGTTAATTCGGGCTAGCCGGGCCGGGTCGTGACAAGATTGGTATTATAGACAAATGTTTAAGAATATTGATCAATATGAAAGAGTCAATAAGATAATTGTATGAGTCTTAAAATATATAGGAAGTGTGAATATTATGAATTTTTGACTTATGATTTTGTGTTTCGTCTCAAGAATATGGATGCTGAGTAGAATGCCACTGATAATATTGGGAATGAAGAAGGGATAGAGCTACCAATAGTGTACCCTGAGCCTACTACCATTAAGGGCAATATAGGTGAAGCTGGGAGGGCGCAACCTACAGTAATAGATCCTCCAAGAGATGACAGCAACGCCACAATGGAATAATTTATTCATATGATGGCAGCAATGACTCAAATGATCAAGAAATCTCAAACTCAGGCAAGTGGCAGTTGAAGTACTTATATGGATAAGAACTTAAAGTTGTTTCAAAATATGAAACTTCCGTTGTTTTCAAGTGGTGGACCCATAGAGACTGAGAATTGATTGATGAGAGTAGAGAAGATTTTGGAGGGTATGTCTTATCCTGAGGATAGGAAGGTTACTCTCGCTACTTATGCCTTTGATGATGAGGCAGAAAGGTGGTGACGGAGCCAGATATAAGTGACTTTTAGAGGGCGAGCTAGCCGTCAAGTCTCCTGAGGAGATTTTATGAAGGTATTCAGAGATTGATTTATGCCCATATCAACTAGGAGACATACAATACAAGTTTAACAGTCTAGTTCAGGGGGATCGTTCTATTTCACAGTATGAGGCAGAATTCACTATGTTGTCCAGATATGCCCCTCACCTGATACCTAATACTAAAGAGAAGTGTCACCGCTTCCTGTCTGGACTAAAGGATATAATAAGTCAGTCTCTCATACTTTTTGAGATTGAAGACTATTTTACTTTGGTGGAAAAGAGCCAGAAAGATCGAGATGGATTTACAGGCGATTCAGAGGACGAGGGATTTCCAAAAAATAAAGATTGAGGGCAGGCCAAAATCCACTCAGTCTGCTCAATCTGGAGTGTCTACTTGAAAGAAGTCCAGACCCAGCAATTCTAACAATAGTGCTTCAGCTGCTATAGTATCCAGTAAGTGTGGAAGGATGCATAAATGATAGTCTCTCTAGCACTAACACTTGTTACTGGTGTCATTAGCTAGGGCATATGGCAAAGTCTTGCCCTCTTTTGAGACAGAAATCAATTACAGAGGACAAGACAAGCAATAAACCTAAAGAACAGCTGGCAGACCAAGAGTTGTGGAGTCTACAATATCTATTCCTTCTTAGGGCCAGATTTGTCAAAATGTTCAGCTCGAGTCTATGGATTGTCCCAACAAGAAGTTAAAGAATTTCCTAATGTTAGTGCAGGTATGTGATTTAATTAATTGTCAATGAAATTTTATATGATACGGATGAAAACTGAATGTTATGTTTTATAATGAATGTTATGACTTTTATATGATTAGTACAATCTTAATGTATAACAAATGTAAAACCCCTCCAGATTTTATTTTTTGGGTGCACTTCGTCTATACGAACTGACCTTAGTACAGACGAATTGTTGAAAATCTGTATGGTTAGTCTGTACGAACTGAGTAAAGTGTAGGCTCGTCTGTATGAACCTGAGTTCGTCTGGGACAAACTAAACAATTTTTTTGCCAGAGCCCATCGTCCAGGGACGAAGATCCATTATCGTCTGTATGATCTGTGTACAGAGGAGATCATTCCGGGACAAACGAGAAACATCGTCTGGACGAACGTAAATACCTTTTTCTCTATTAAAGGATCGTTTGAGATATTTTTGAAGAGAAAGTCGGAGATAGAAAGAGAAGGAAAAGCTTGGTTTCGGAGGCCACAGAGCGATTTTCATCCGTCGACGCAGTTGAAAGAATTATTTGTCTCGAGGTAAGGAATCCGAATCCTATTTCTGATTTCGAAGATTACGCGTTTTAGTATTTTTCTACTCAGTTTTGTATTTCTGTCACAGAAAAACGTGCGTGCATATCTTTGTATTGATGAAACTTTTACCACGTAACTTTCGGTATATTGTAGAAATGATGATTTTACATGTTTTAAATTACAGATTTTTGTTAGACTGTTTATCACTGATTGATAACTATAGATAGCTCTGATAGTTGATGGTTTAAAGGAAGGATTGAATAATTCTTCCAAGTTAGATCTTGGGGCGTCACAATAAACCTGTAAAAGTATTATTGGATACTAAAGCGTCGCACTACTTTATTTCAGAAGAGTTTGTTAGATTCTCCAATATGTTTCCTACAATTATGTTGAAATCATTATCAGTTCTAATACCAAATATTTCAAATATAATAGAAACCAATAGGAGTTGTCATGTGAATTTGAAGATAAGTGATGAGAACTTTAAAACAGATTTGACTATTTTGTCATTGTTTGAATTTGATACAATCTTAGGCATGGAGGATTAGTTATCTTATAATTTCGTAACTATAGATTGTAATAAAAAAGATGTTAGATTTCAAATGCCAATAGTGAAGAAATTTAAATTTTAAGGAGATAAAGAAATAACTGTTATTCTAATTTCATTTTTAAAAACTTATCAATTGTTGAGGAAATGATATAAAGGCTTATTGGCCTATTTTAATGAAAAGAAGAAGACAGAAAGAGAGCTGAAAAATATTTCAATTGTTCAAAAATATCCAGAAGTGTTTGCAGATGATTTATCTAGCTTATTCCAAGTGAAGAAATAGATTTCTCTATTAAATTGGTGATAGGAGCTGAACCTGTTGCTAAAATCCCTTACAGAATGACAATAAAAGAACTGAAAGATCAATTCCAAAGAGTAGTTGAATAAGGGATTCATCAGGCCTAGTACCTCCCCTTGGGGTACTCCTGTACTGTTTGTGAAGAAGAAGGATGGAAGCTTAAGGCTCTGTATAGATTACAGAGAATTGAACAAGCTGATAATGAAGAATAAATATCCTCTCACAAGAACAAGGGTTTGTTAGATTCACTTATCTTCTGCAAAGCACTAGAATAGTCATCATACACTATTTTAAAATCTGAAAAGCATCTTCACATTGAGTTGTCCATTCACACTTCACTGTTTTCTGAGTCAATCTGGATATAACATAGCAATCTACGAAAACCCCTCAGCAAACCTTTTGTAATATCTAGCTAAACCCAAAAAACTCCTGACATCAGTCACTGTAGCTGGTCGAGGCCAATCTGCTATAGCTTGCATCTCATACTGATACACAAAAATCATTCCATTATTGATCACATACCTCGAAAAAATTCACTCTTTAGCAAAAATTCGCACTTAGAGAACTTAGCATACAATTCATTTACTCTCAATACCTATAACACAGCCCTTAAGTGAATTGCATGCATCTCTTCATCTAGGGAGTAAACCAGAATATCATCTATGAATACAATCACAAATAGATAAAAAAATGACTCAAAGATTTTATTCATGAGGTCCATAAATATGGCAGGGGCATTTGTATGACCATCACCAAAAATTCATAATACCCATATCTGTTACTGAAGACTGCATTTGCTATATCTTCTTCTCAAATCCTGAGTTGATGATACCCTAACCTAAAGTCAATCTTTAAAAATATTGAAGCATCTTTCAATTGATCAAACATATCATCTATCCTAGGGAGAGAATATTTATTCTTCACTGTCAGCTTATTCAATTCCTATAATCTATACAGAGCCTTAAGCTTCCATCCTTCTCCTTCACGAACAGTACAAGAGCACCCTAAGGGGAAATATTAGGCTTGATGAATCCCTTATCTACCAACTCTTGTAATTGATCCTTCAATTCCTTTTGTTCTTTTATTATTATTCTGTAAGGGGCTTTAGCAACATGTTCAACTCCTGTCACCAATTCAATAGAGAAATATCATTTTTCTAGTTACAGATAAGACAGGTAAATCATCTGCAAACACTTCTAGATATTCCTGAACAACTGGAATATCTTTCAGCTCTCTTTCTGTCTTCTTCTCCTTCTTAACATAGGTCAAGAAGCATTCATATCATTTCCTCAACAATTGATAAGCCTTTAAAGATGAAACCATAATAGCAGTTATCCATTTATCTCCTTGAAATTTAAATTCTTTCACTCCTGACATTTGAAATCTAACCCCCTCCTTATTGCAATATATAGTCACGAAATGACAAGATAACCAATTCATATCTAAATTGTATCAAATTCAGACAATGACAAAATAGTCAAATCTGCTCCTAAGTTATCATCACCTATTCTCAAATCCACATAACATCTCCTATTGGTTTTCATTTGACTTTCATTTAGCATTAGAACTGTCAACAGTTTCAATATAATTATAGAAAACAGATTGACGGTTCAAACAAACCCTTCTGAAATAAAGGAATGGCATACTCCAGTATCAAATAATACTTTTACAGATTTGTTACACATTAAGATTGTTCCTAATCACATAAAAGTCATAATATTTATTAAAAAATATGACATTCACTTTTCATCCATATTATATAAAATTTTCATTGAGAATTAATTAAATCATATACATGTAACAACATCAGGAGACCCTTTAGCTTTTTGTTGAGACAATCCATAAAATCGAGGCTGAACATTCTGGCGAGTCTGATCTTGAGGAAGAACAGATGCTTTAAACTCCACAGCTCTTGGTTTACCAGCTATCCTTTGGGTGTTACTGCTTGTCCTGGCCTCTATAACTGATTTTTGTCCAAGAAAAAGGCAAAACTTTGACATTTGTCCTAGTTGATGGTACCAGTAACAAGTATTAGTGTCAGAGATGCACTCTCCCTTATGCATCCTTCCACACTTGCTACATACTGTAGCAACTGAAGCACTGCTGTCATAATTATTGGGTTTGGTCTTCTTCCAAGTAGACACTCCAGACTGAGAAGACTGAGTGTGCTTTGACCTGCCTTCAATCTTTCTTTTCTAGAAGTCCCTCCTCTGAGTCGTCTATAAATCTATCTTGATCCTTCTGCTCTTTCCACCAAAGTGGAATAGTCTTTAATTCCAAAAGGTATGAGAGGCTGCCTTATTATATCCTTTAGTCCAGATAGGAAGCGGTGATACTTCTCTTAAGCATTAGGTATCAGGTGAGGGACATATCTGGACAGCATAGTGAATTTTGCCTCATACTGTGAAATAGAATGATCCCCTGAACCAGTCTTTTAAACTTGTCTTGTATTTGTCTCCTAGCTAACATGGGCATAAACAAATCTCTGAATACCTTCATAAAATCTTTCTAGAAAACTTGACTATTAGCTCGCCCTCCAAAAGTCTCTTATAACTGGCTCTGCCACCACCTTTCTGCTTGACCATCAAAGGCATACGCAGCGTGCATAACCTTCCTATCCTCAGGGCAAGACATACCCTCCAAAATCTTTTCTACTCTCATCAAACAATTCTCAGCTTCTATGGGCCTACCACTTGAAAACAACGGAGACTTCATATCTTGAAACAACATTAAATTTTTATCCATAGAAGTACTCCGACTGTTACTAGCCTGAGTCTGGGAGTTCTTGATCATCCAAGTCATCGCTGTCATCATCTGAGCAAATGACTTTATTGTGACGTTCTTACCATCTCCTGGAGGATCTGCTACTGTAGGTAGTGCCCTCCCAGCTTCACCTACATTGCCCTTAGTGGTAGTAGGCTTAGGGTGCATCGTTGGTAGCTCTATCCTTTATTCATTCCCAATGTCATCAATAACATTCTGCTCATGATCCATATCCCTAAGACAACACAATATCATAAATAAAAAATTCATAAAATTCACACTTCATATACATTCTAAGACCCATATAATTATCCTATAGGCTTTTTCATATTAATCAATATTTTTAAACATTTTGCTATGATATTACTCTTGTCACGATCCGGCACGATCCAACCCGGCTAGCCCGAATTAACGGGGCGGGGATAAATGGTTGTACGTTGAATATTATAACAATCAAATCATAAAAGTTTCATTTCATAAATGACATAAACATAAACATCATTGAAGAACAATAAAAGAAAGAGCTACTAAACATCCAAATTAAAATATTCCAAATTCATCAAAACAAACTACACTCAAAACATAAACTAAAAATATCACAAAAGTCCACAATACATCAAACTGACACATTACATAACACAATCATAAAAATCTGACATCCCAAGGTCCTCTACGACGGTAGGTAAACTGTCGTTCTTCCATCACTCTCTAACATGATTTTTTGAAAAATATTGTCAAAACAAGGATGAACAAACGCTCAGCAAGTAATATATATTTATCATAAATTCATGAAATAATTAAAAACATGACATTAAGCATGAAATTGAAATAAATAAAAGATCATATTAGACATTTGATAGATACATGCTGTAGAACATTTTTCATAATCAATTTTCTTGAACATTTTTTCTTAAACAATTTTCATTCTTTTTCATAAAGTTTTCTTTTTTTATAGTCTTTCATTAAATGTATAAAATACATAATCATAATATATAAAACACCCATCTCGAAAGTACTAGAATTTTGTACTTATCAGGTACATAGTCAAGTTTTTGGCTATTCCTTTGACATTTGGCTCCGAAGAACCCCTTTGTCATTGGCTTCGTAGAACCCCATTACCATTGGCTCCGAAAAATTATTTTACCATTTGATACTCCGGATCATCATATACATGCAAATCATAATATATAATATATAAATATATCATAGAGATAAAGTTATTAAAAAAATCATATGTTCTCCGAAAGTCCTCATATTTATCTAGATATCAGTTATGCCTTAAATTTTGTTTTACAAGTTTACCATTCTTTTAAAAATAAACATAATGACATGAATATAAACATAATATATGAAAATGAAGCAAATAGAAAAATTCATAAACATTAATATGTGAAAATTCATTAATAATCATAACATTTGAAGGTGTAATATGAATTTAATTTAATTACTTATACATGAACTTAATTTAAATGCCAATACATACCTCGCAAGTATTGCAAAGCAACCTCTACGATGTACGACATCGCTTAGACATGTGTCGTTCTTTTATGTTCAAAACTTAATATTATACACAAGGAAATGTCAATAATAATTTTTCTTAAAGCTTTAAACATTTTAAATTATCAAAACTCTTTATAAACTTATTCATTTTCAATTAAAGGATTTTTAATTTTCATATTAGCAACCCTAATATTTTATAATAATTAATATTAATTTTTGGATTTATTAAAAACCCAAATTTTTGGAAACCTAAATTTCTCTAATTCTCTTCCAAATGCATTTTAAAAATTTCCCATTATTAATTTAATAATTAGGGCTTAATATTTTCGGATTAATTTAATAGGAAAATAAGAAAAATGAAAATTCTTAAAAAAAAACTTAAAATTTCATTTTAGAAGCATTCCTAAAACCCATAGAAAACATTTTTGTGAAAGCTCTAAGAGATTTAAATTTTTAGGAAAAACCTTAATTTTCAAATCTCAAAAATATTTGAGGAAAACATGATTTTTGTTGTAAAATTTCTTTCTCTAACATTCCCAAACAATTCTCCTTTAATTTCCTAAAGAAATTCAAAGTTTTTCTTAAAGTCTAAAAGAATTTCTCTTCCAAAAATCTTTGAGAACAAAGGAGAAATGTAAATTCTATGCATACCTTAGTCTACCCCTATGTTGCACCGATACACCTATTTATGAAGGCATGCTATATCCGATACACCGATACACAGATACGCCTCTGATATGCCACTGATACGTGTCGGATACGCCAAAGCCAAATCCAATTAAAATACTATTTAATTTCAAAAGGACATGCGTATCCGATAAGCGTGTCCATTGAAAAACAAAAAGAAATCCGAAAAAGAAGCGTAATATTTACCATGGTTTAAAATTGTGCAATATGAGGCTCGCCTTGAGGCCCACCTTTGCACAATTCTAGTAAAAAATGTCTCGAGTTTTTTTTATGAGGCTTGCGCCTCAACTTGGTTAAGGCCCGCCTCGCCTCACTGGCATGAAGCTTACGCCTCACACTATATATATTAAAACTTACATAAATTTTGAAGTAAATCTCTGACATTGAACTCTATAGGAGAGGAGAAAGGGGAGAGAACAGTTCATCATAATGATGATCAAATGAAGAACCCCTTAGTGATGACAGTGCTGATGACTTATGAGTTATTATGTGATATGTCATTGCCATTTATTTTTGGAAATTTGAATTATATGTTAATGAAAAGAATACTGGGATTTGAGAAAGATATAATTTTGAGTTGAACTATACTTCATGTTGTCTTATTATTGGGATATTTTGATTTCACTTCATATCTTATATTTTTTTATGTTTTATATTATTCACTCATTAGTATATAAAAAATTTATCATTTTATGTTTACACAATCTTTTGACTTACGCCTCAAAACGCCTTGAGGCTTACGCCTCGCCACATGAATGAAAAACGCCTCAATACCCGAATACACAATTTTAAACATTGGTATTTACTTCCGCTGCTGCAAGCAAGGTTCTCTCATTTCCGAGATGGATTTGAGTCTCTTGATGATATAATAATATTAGAAGTTGTTGATCTTTCACTTGTGTGGGCTCCGAAAATTCAGCCCCGGCCTCCGCTCCGCATTTCTTATTCGGCGAGGGAGTTTTAACGGACTAAGTTCCGAGGTAAATTTTGGAAGGCAGATGGGTTTGTAGATAAGACACTACCCAGAGATTTCGCCCTCATTTTGTGAGGACTTTATGATCTGAGTTCTGGTTTCCTATAGGCGCAAGCCCCTATAGTTAATTACCCCTCCCGATCACGAGAGAGAACTTTCGATTAAGGCTAGTCGTCAATTAGATACGTATAGAGAATACGTGTTATCTGGCATATAGTATCAGCAATGGATTTGGATTTGAAAATTTGAGAATTGTGTTTGAAAATAGTTGAAGAATTTGGGAATTTGGAGGATTAATATTTGGGAATTTGATGGTTTTTTTTATATTTAAAATAGAAATTTTCACCATCTCGTACTTAAAGCGAATGGTGGGGGAATGGATGATAGACCCGATCAAGATCCCATGGTTCCGTCGTCCTGGGCCATCGTGGTCCCTGGTCTACTTAGTCAGAGGAGGTAGTCGACCCAACCTGACAGAAGGATCCTTGTCGGCAGCCATGGGTTGCTTCGTCCAAGGGGAACTTGTAGACCTGGGTTGAATGTTTGTTTAAGGGGACAAATTTGAATCCACCTTAGCTGACAGAGGGCTTTGTGCCCTATCAATCATATCCTATTGATTCATATCTCAAGGATTTAATGCCAATAAGGAGCGTATTGGCTCTGGCCATAACCGGTATATCGTGGTGCCATTTGGCGGCAAAACCACTCGGTTCAGAGGGCCCCGGGTCGTCGTAACCGTTTATCCTGCGGTGCCATTTGGCGGCAGACCACCGGTTAGAGGACACGTACCACGTCCTTACTGGCAGGAGATTGTTTGAGAATGGATCCTAGTGATATTTTCGACTAGGCATTCGGCTCTTTGTGAGCTAGAGTTTATTTGAATTTGTCCACCTCGACAGACTGTTGCGGAGGGTGGATGGATTTTGCTTTAAGCCTTTGATGGTTGGATTTCAAATTTTAAATATATGGAATTTGGGCTTTTTGTGGAGATTTGGATTTTAGGGATTTTTGGATTTTTGTGAATATTTGGGTGGAGCTTTGGAATATTTGGGAACCCCTCCGGTTGAGATCTTCAATCAACGCGGCCATCATCGGGGTGTTTAGGGGTCATTTCCATTTGATTGAACCTTGTCGACCCTATCAACTTATCGATAGGGGATCGGGTTTCTCGTAGGCTTTGTGCCTTTTGTTTAGTGAATTCTCTTGATTTTAGGCTTTGAAGGCCTAAAAAGAATGTATTTAAACAAATACACCGTTCGATACAACCGTGTATTTTGTTAGGTAGTTCGAATCTTATCGACTTCTATTGATCCGTATAGAAGGATCGGATTCGAACTTGAATTCACTTGTCAACCCGCGCAGCATCCCTAAGCGTCACGTGTGTACCAATAACACGCTCGTCGGGGCCCATGCGGGTGATTTTTATATACCTCTTTGGTGTACCTATGTGTATACAATTTATAGTGTACGTGCAGGGGTACTTTGAAATAATTATAGACGCCTTCTGTCTGCTTGTACGAATGTTGCAGATCCGGTGGCATTGAGTTGTGGATCGTAGACGCCTTCTGTCTGCTTGTATATATGTTGCAGATCCGGTGGCGTTGAGTTGTAGATCGTAGACACCTTCTGTCTGCTTGTATATGTGTTGCAGATCCGGTGGCGATTTGGTCTTGATGTTGACCCCCTCCCCCTTTCTCAATCACCGGGGAAGGTTTTCTTTTGGACTTTGAAGTCTACTGATTGTCGCTTTGCTTTGAGAAGATCTCCTTTCAAGATCTTTAGTGTAGTAGAGTTTTTTCGTACATCGGGTTGCCTTTGTACTCGACATACTTGAAGCTCTTGATCACCACTGTCGTAGGTGATATTCGTACTTGTGTCCACAGTGATTCATTGTACTTTCAATACACTGTTGTTATCCACAAGTATCCATTTGCAGGGGACTGCTTCGTCTTTTACGACCTCTTGAAAATGTTTGTAGAAGACCCATTGCTTCTGCCTCATATCCACCCTTTCACCAATCTCGGGTGGTTTGTTGGGTTGTATTTGTTTATAGGAAGGCGGATCCTCCATCATTGGTCTCCCGTGTCGCCTTCTCAATCAACAGGCCTTTGTAGGGATTGTTGTAGGAGTTCATGCATTGAGGTCTTGTAACATGCTTTGTGTCATTTTTGACCGTTCACATGTTCTTGTTTGAACTCTCTTGCATAGGATTCAAGCCTTATCCTTGTATGTGTTTGAATCCAAGTCTGAGTTCCAACGTATAAGTTCAAGTCTTTGCTCAAAGTTTTGTTCATCTCATTTGATATCCAAATCAAATGTGAAACTGAGCTCCTTGTTATTCTTAGAAGTTTGGATTCCTCGTTGTTCATGTTGAGCTTGGATCCAGCTTGAGTTCAGAGTACAAGTTTGAATGGTCTTTTATTCATCCCATTTTCAAATTGAGTTCAAGTCTGAGTTCACTCGAGTTTGAGTTCTATATTCGGATCCCCTGATGTTGCACAGTTCGAGTTCCAAGAACAAGTTCAAGTGCTTGTTCAGAGTCTTCTGAGATCTTTTGAGGTACAATTTCTTGTTCAAATGATTTGAATTGGACTCCAGTTTGATTTTATTTCATTTGAATTTGGTCTTTAGAAATCATTTGAATTTTGGTTCTGATTTAGGTCCACAAGTCTTTTGTTCTTCGTACAGGTCATCTGCTCATTTTAGTTCAGGTTCTATACATTATTGTTCAAGTACAGATCTTCTGCATTGTTGCCCAAGAAGGTCTTCAAATTGTTCAAGTCTTTGTACATTTCAGTGAAAATTTCGGCAGCACCCCGACATATCCCCCGTTTGGGGGAAAATTGGGGAGCTGGGCCTTCCCACCACGCTACTAGAGCGTGTATGGTAGGTGTCCGTAGACACCGCGGCCGTACAAAATTTCATCCCACCACGCTACAAGAGCATGTATGGGGCCTTCAGCAGTACCCGTACGAGAACAGCAGTGACGTACCAGAACAGCAGTGACTCCCTACCACGCTACAAGAGCGTGTATAGGGCTCTCCCGCCTCGTCGTATGCTTCGCACCGGGCTCCCTCCTACCGTGCTACAAGAGCGCGTATAGGTGGTTCTCCGGTCCGCTGCAAACGTCGAGAATGGGATTGGAATTAGAAATTATACCTTACGTAACAGTCGTCGGCGGTGTCGGTGTCGAGGTCGAGGACCATCCCCACCACGCTACAAGAGCATGTATAGGGCTTACCCGCCTCGTCGTATACTTCGCACCGGGCTCCCTCCCACCGTGCTACAAGAGCGCGTATAGGTGGTTCCCCGGTCTGCTGCAACGTCGAGAACGGGATTTAAGTTAGAAATGTATACCTTAGGGCTCGGCGGCGATTGTCGGCGGCGACTGTTGGCTCGTAGATCGATGCAAGAGGGGAGTGCAAGCATGGTTCTTTCTTTTTATCATTTTTTTACCTTAATTATAATTAATTATAATTAATTATTAATTATAATATTTAACTAATTATATTTATTTATAATTAATTAAAGTAATTAATTACTATTGTAATTAATTAAAGTAATTAATCATATTTATCTTTAATTATTTAGAATTAATTAATATTAATTAACTTTAATTAATTAATACTAATTAATTATAATTAATTAAAAAAAGTTGTAATTAATTACAATTAATTTTAATTAAATTAATTATAATTAATTTAACATTAATTATAATCATTTAATTAAACCTAATTACAATTAATTATATTAACTATAATTAATTAAAATTAATCAAAATTAATTTTAATTAAAAAAAAAACCCTCTCCCTCTACCCTCTCTGTTTGTTTGGGAGATTTACGGGATTTGGTCGAAGAAGCGCTCGGAAGGCAGAAAGTTACCTTCACAAACGGCGGGCTCCCGTGGATGCTTCCGATCAAAATGTTGTAACTTTCGGTCCAACAGGTGGGGAAAGTCGGAGAAGGAGCGATGTCGATCAGCCCTGGAGGAGTCGGGTAAGGGCCGGCTGAACAGCAAGCTAGGGGAGTTCGGAACAGAGGAGGAGCTCGGCTAGCTGGACTCGGCCAGGAGAGGAGGAAGCCGGGTAAGGGAGAAGGTTAACTCCACAGCGATCTCCCGTTTTAGCTTCCGAACAAAATGACGTAACTTCTGGTCGGGCAGGAAGGAAGTCGTCAAAGGGGCAAAGTCGAACAGTGGGGAGGAGCCGGAGAAGAGCCGCACGCAAGGGAGAAAGTTATCTTCACTGCAAGCGAGCTCACGTTGTTGCTTCCGATCCTAATCCCGTAACTTCCGATCCAACAGGGAGCAGATGAGTCCAAGGAGCGAAGCCGAGCGACCATGAGGAGCTGGAGCGAGCTCCGTTGCTGGTTCCGATCAAACTGTCGTAACTTTCGATCTCACAAGAAGAAGAGAGCGAGAGCGGGAGAGGAGAGATCAGAGCGGGAGAGTGAAGGAAGAGAGTAGGAGTCGAATGAGAGAGCGGGCAATCTCGTTTCTTCGACACTTAATGCGACAGAGAGGTGAACGTGGGCGAAATGACGCGGACATGTCGGCGACGTGCTGAATTCGGCGCCGGACAGGTATTTTTATTTTCATTTGTTTTTTTAAGTTACGGGTCAACACTTGATGAGCTTGAATTAGAATTTATGATATTTATTGAAGATGATATAGTAGTTCAAAGACAAATCACCGAAGAAGCTAATCATATAATTCCTTCTATTGAATAGTTAATTTATGTTTATGCTTTTGTTGTTGTACTAGACATTTAATGCTTACTTATATTTTGATATTATAAACTACAAGGCTTCAAATGATGTTTTTTTTTTTTTTTTGTAATTTCAAATATTATGCTTTTATTGCTTTCTTAATTGTTATGTATGATTTATAAATTATAATGTCGTGTCCGCGCCGTACCTGTATCCAGTTTTTTTAAGCATTGGCGTGTCCCGTATCCGTATCGTGTCGTATCCATGTCGCCATATCCGTATCGGTGCAACATTGGTCTCCCCTTAGTCTCCTCTACATTTCTCCCCAAGTCCCTTAGCCGGAAAAGCCGTCAGAACCGCCGCCCTTTGCCCTTGCGTTCGTCTCTCCCATCCGCTTCCCCCCTTCACACGGTTCGGCCAAAAGAAATAATGGAGACCGCATGAAATTGGGTCCCCTTAAGAGAGATGAGGGTTAATATTAATTGCATAAAGTCTTAATTGTTCTCAAATATCTCCACTTTAATATTTACTAAGGGTAATTTAGGCATTATGAAACTTTCATGATTTTTAATTTCAAATTTAAGCGAAAATTGCCATATATTCTTTATATCAATTTGCTCGAAATTTTGCGTAAATTTTGTAAAATTAATTTCGTCGAAATCCGATGACTCTGAAATTTCACTTAAATTTTGTCGGGATGCATCGAGATGCGTGCAGCACTTACAATCATCGATTTCAGGTTTTACATCTCAAGCGAAACTACAAGTTATCCAAGAAATCTTAGATGCCACATGGATCAACTGCAACTCCAACACAACGATCAAAGCCAACCAGCACATCCCTTATCATTAAATCAAAATCTCCACCAACTGCATCACCTAAGCTATATTACATGCTTGGAACAGATTTAATTCATTGGAGTTCACACAAAAACCAAGCAGGTATTAACGGGCTGTTTGGTTCAATATAATTTAGATAATAATGTTACCTAGATAACAGTTTATTATCATATAGAAATCATAACTATCAAATGCAGTACATTTAGTTCAATCTTATCATTGTAACAAGGAAATTTTAAATGGAAATATCAATTATTACTTTGATCTTTCATTTTTGCGGCATCATTTATTTAAGTCATTCGATAGCCTAGCTTTTAGTTGTTGGCAAATTTGACCAATATCTAGAATAACAAAATAAAACATGAATCATGAATGTCAGGTATTAAATTGCTATTTAAATATGTAATCAAATTAAACAACTGGTGTTTGCTAATTACATGATACTATATAAAAGATGTGAACTAACCAAATAGCCCCTTAGAAAGATTCTATATTGATTCAAGTATGCAAAGCCTTGTCAAAATCATAAAGATGAATTGGGTGTTTGAGACTTCCCAAAAACAAAATGCCCACATGGAAAGCTCAAGCCTGTTTAATAGAATGTATGCAAGACTTGAATTCAAGCATAAAGGCGCCACTTCAACTCTCCCAACAAATGATGCTTATCTATCCCACAAGAAATTTACCCAAAGAACATATTGCTGAGCAAATTATTTCATAAATTTGCATGTTTCACGTACACTAATCATATATCATCTAATCCAGATATCATGACTTCCACAACTTTAAATTGTACGGAAACCGCTCTCAAATAAAATCCCCTCCATTGGTTTACCACATTGTTAAACAATCATATTCTAATAGGAAGAACCTTAAGAAAACTTTCAATTTATCATTTCACTAAAAGTAGCTGGTGTTTCCAAGGTACCTTGGTCCAGTTTCAAAAGGTCAATGTAGAAATGCATGACCATAGAGAAGTTTTTTTTTTTCATCCAAAGCTATACAAAAACAATATTTCATACTCAGGAAGTTTGCTCTATCATGTTTGCCCGGTGCAAAACTAACTGGATAAACTCATAAAATAACATCAAGAAAACTTTATAGAGGGGATTTACAACTTTCTCAAGGAAATGAAAATAAAAATATCAACTTACGAGACAGCCCAAGTCCAGGCAGTGTTCTTCCATTTCCAAGTGTAATATGGTTCTTATATCTGCGATCATCAACAGCAGCAGCTACAGTTGTTATCCAAGGACTAAAAGATACTAACGTTTTTGGGAATGGGCCTCCATTTCCAGCTGCCTGTGCAACAAAGACCCCAGCTTTCACAGCAGAAAGAAGGGCTGCATCAAAAGGATTCAAGAATGTGGTTTTTGTAGTTGATGGAGGGCTGTTTGGCCCAACTGAAAGATTAATGACGTCCACTCCATCCTGCACAGCCTGTTCACATTGCATTCCACATAAAAGCCTCTCCAAAGATATTTCATAGCAATATCAGATGTTTTTTGCACGCTGGCCAGCTCAGCAGGAAATAACGGTTGGAAGCAATTTAACAAGAAAAGAAATCAAGAAAAAAAAATGACAGAATCATCTCAAATAGAGTAATTGTTATAGACAGAATGTGCATTACCTCATTTGCTTGGTATCATTAATGACATCAAGATGGATTGAATTATAAAAAGTTATTAAAACCCAGCATTTTTCAAATTAAAATAGCTTTCAAGTATTTATTTTTTTAAAATAGCTTTCAAACATAGATGTACAATCATTAGATGATAATTTTGCAGACATTCATTGAAGGAGGAGACACCGGATGACATCTATAACAGTATGCCATAAGAAATTCTAGTAATCCTCAGCAATTATAGGTATGCACACACTAGATAGTACCTGATCAATAGCAGCTACCACATCAGATACATAACCACCAAAAAGCCTATAGAGAACTTTGTATATAGCAATCCTGAAAAAAAAAAATAAATAAAGCTACCACACTGCTTATAAGATCCAAAATTTAAAGTTATCTTCATATAATAAATATGGTGCATAACCTGGCCCGTGGAGCCATGCCGCTGGCCTTGCCAAACTCATGCCCATGCATTCTCACTGGAATTCCATTATTTCCTGCCGCTATAGCTGCTGTATGACTGACAAAACATAGGATTGAACAAAATTAAAATGAGGAACATTAATTATAATATTTTCAAGTCAATTAACAAGGATTATTATATCTAAAACAAACTGCAAGGAAACAAATCTAAAATATTTGCATTTCAACAGAAATTGCAATGGATACTAAAGGTGAACTTTACTACTGACAAATAGATGCTATAAACTGTATCAAAAATAGGTTAAGTTTGTTCAACAATGAACAGGATATGATAAACTCTTCTATGTAACACTATCTACAAGAAATGCTTGCTTCAATAGCAATAGCAACTAACTTCTATGGATTACATGGCCATCCTGAAATGGGCTGTAAACTAGCAAACAGAAGCAATAGTCATAAACCCGGACACCTTAACACATTTTGAACATGATTGATTCAATAATCTTTACAGACAAATCACATGCACAACTTCAAAATGCATAAAAAAGTCTATCAATGAGCCAGCGACAACTTCTACACAAAAGTAGGTAATTTCAAGTAGAAATTATCATGCAGTTCAGTTTGCTAACTAGCATCTTTAGCAGTAAACAACTAGTAAAAAAATCATTCTACTAAACATTAAGACCAATTCCACATGCATATATGCTGCCAGCGTGACTCAATTTCAGCGCTAATCACATAACAAGGAGCAAGAAAGCAAGATAATGCACTTTTATGTGCTAGGTGAGCGCTATAGTGCATATAACACTAAAGTGTGCTATTTTATCAGCTACGCTTATCCACTCTCTCCTCTATCCATCAAGTAATTACTTGTCCTCTTTTCTTACTATTTTCATTCAATTTTTTGTTGGTTGATTGCTGCCAATATTGTGTTGCTATATTGTAGCTTTGAGTTTGATTATTATTGTTTATATTGTTCAATTTGCATATATATATAATCTTATAAGCTTGACGAGAAGAAATCAAAAAAATGTCAAATCAAGTTAAACTACTTACAAGATTCAATATTAAAATATTATGTCATTCATTAAGTTTCATGTATGTTAAAGCACTATCATGTTCAATTTATATGACATTAATAGTATCTTTTTTTATTAGGATAATTCTCTCATATTATTTCAATTTTTCATGATTTTTTAAATTTTACTGTATTTCAAAAAAGTGTACATCAGGTAATGCTCTATGCTATAGCTCCATAGGACCTTTGCGCTCTGGTGCATTATTCACTATTAGCAAGTTTATCCAACAACAACAACATCAAGCCTTTGTCTCAATACGTGGGGTCGGCTACATGAATCCTTTTTCGCCATTGTGTCCCCGGTTAAAAGTCAAATTCTCAATTAAATCTAATAAAGAAATATCATTTCTAATATTTTCTAACCAAAACTTTTTAGGTCTACCTCTACCTTTCTTAACATAAGTCAAATCTAATACCTCAACTTTCCTAACCTGGTCATCGAAAGGCCTCCATTTAATGTGACCAAACAATCTAAGACGACTCTCTCTAATCTTATCTTCCACTGGAGCTACTCCAACCTTTTCACGTATATGCTCATTTCATATCCTATCTCTAAGGGTCAAGCCACTCATCCACCTAAGCATCCTCATCTCTAAAACACTTAACTTAGTATTATGCTTCTTTTTTAATGGCCAACATTCAGCACTATAAAGCATTGCAGGTCTCACCACCATCTTATAAAATTTTCCCTTAAGTTTGAGGGGAACTTTTCTATCGCACAATAAGCTCGATGCATTCCTCCACTTCAACCATCCAACTTGAATTCTGCTGATAATATCCCCATCAATTTTACCATCACTTTGAACAATAGATCCAAGTTATCTAAAACGTGTACTCTTATTAATGACTTGATCGTCCAAAGTCACAATATCATCACTAGGTCTATTGCTACTAAAATTCGACTCCATATATTCAATTTTAGATCTACTCAAGCGAAAACCTTTAAACTCTAAAGTTGACCTCCATAATTCGAGTTTACCTTCAACTCCCTCTCTAGTCTTATCAACAAGAAGAATATTATCAGCAAAAAGTATACACCAAAGTACATCCTCTTGCAAATGTATACTATTAGCAAGTTTATCCACAAGGAAAAATTCATATAGATAATCCATTAATGCTAACTTAATAGCAAACATGGTTCAACAAATTAAGAATTCAAGATGTTACTTCAGAAATGTTACAAGCTACATCTATGCCTTTGAATGACATATTGCTGACTAAGATTACATTAGTTGTTATTTGGTATGCAGTAGATTGAAACATGAGCATTAACAGGCTTACGTTCCATGCCCATCACCATCTAGAGGAGATGGAAAATCTACTGCTGGATTAAACGCCCCAGCAGCTATGGCAGCTTTTGCGAAATGTTGAGCTCCAATTATTTTTCCATTGCAAAAGCTTCTCTTAGTCTCTGGATCAATTTCACATTTCCCTTTATATCGAGGAAGAGGACCATATGGATCAGTATTGTAGGTAGCAAAACTTGGGTGCTTTGGAAAAACTCCTGAGTCTATGAGGCCAATAACAACATCTTCCCCTGCTTTGTCAAAGCCTCCTCCTGTTGGCCATACTCCTGTTGGCAGTCCCAAGAACTGTGGTGTATGCGTTGTTAATTTCCTTACCTTCCCATCTTTCTCCACATACTTCACTCCAGGGGCTTTGCTCAGAGCCGTAGCCTAAAAATTAAATCACGACGCATGAATGTTGAACAACACAAACAAATGGAAGTTCAAACGTAAGTGCATGCACAGAAGATAAAAAAAAGGTTGTACATAACGGGCTACCTGTTCAGGAGTCAAATGAACGGAGAAACCATTTAAAAGATGGCAATAGCTGTAGATTTTCTTATATGACTTAGCTTCAAAAAGTGAGTCAAGAAGTTCATCATGCTTTCTCTTCAGGTAAAGAGAGTATGACGTGACAGATTCACTGCAAGATCATAGAACAAAATGACAAGAACTTGGTCAACTAGTAGAGTGCAGTGAACAACAAGAGTTGGATGAATGTATAAAACAAAATTCACAGAAAGAACCAACTCAGAATATACAACTATGTAATAACTATTACAAGTATTCTAAATTCAAGTGATGGCAGGAACAAGTGACGTGCTAGAACAAAATTCTTAAAGGTCTTCACATTCCAAGAATTATTAAACTGTAAAAAACTTGATACAACAACAACATCAAGCTTTTATCCCACTATGTGGGGTCGGCTACATGAATCCTTTTTCTCCAATGTGTTCGATTAAAAGTCATATTTTCATTTAAATCTAATAAAGAAAGGTCATTCCTAATATTTTCTAATCAAGTCTTTTTAGGTATGTCAAAAATATGATAGCATGAAAGACAAATGAAGCCAACATGAATTTCAAGGAAATATGAGATCAAAATAAAACGTTTGGCAAGAGCAGAAATCAGTTTTGAGTATTAGGTCTTCATCTGTGGAAATTAGTCATGGCATGAATCGCATTATAAGCTGTATCCTCCGTTTGGATAGCTCACCCTTCCGAAACAACTTATATCCATGCATAATTAGGCCTAAGCCCTTTTCCTTCCTAGTCCTTTCAGATCAGCTTACACATTGTAAATGCCTGTTAAACTTTTTAATGTAATATTCCAAGCTGCGTGCATAAGAGGGAGAGAGGGAAGGAGGGACCTGGTTATATCCATCTCTTCCATTGAATCCTCCGCTGTTGCAGAAAATCCATCAATTCCGCCCATGTAACTGACAACGGGTTCTCCTTCCATAGTTATAAGATAAACATCTCCACTTCCAAAACTGACAAATGGTAGGAGCAGAAAAACGAAGAGACAGAGATCCATCTTGTTCAGCATTTATCAACACCAATGAAATGTCCCTGCTGTAAATGCATAAGATGCACGACCATGACTAAAATTCAATAGTAAATTGGAAAGTTTCAAATAGCCAAATATTTGAAATCTTCAAATGAAAGATCTGTAGTTTAAAGTTTCGGCTTCATTAAGTTTCCCAAATGATCAGTAAAAGACAAAAAAATAAGAGAGCATAGGATAAAAGTTATTCAGCAAAGTCAAGCCACAGCTTAAAGTTTAATATATTTTAGATACATTTTACATGCCACATAGAAGGGAGCATCCACAAAAGATTTTGTATGCTTATGAAAGATCCAAAAAATTAAATTCAATTAATAATTCAGAAAAAAAATTTACAATATTTTGAATGGATAAAAAAAGTGAGCCTCTTGGAGTATAGTCAGCAAAAATAATTTCCTAATGACAATCCACCTACTCGACAATCCCAAATCTCAATTTAAATTGGTTAAGAAGAAAACTCCAAAACTTAAAGCGTTAAACTAAAAGACGCATGCAAAGGTTCAGTCAGAAACAGAACAATCATTTAATAAACAAAATTATAGGACAGAATACCATTATGAGTTCTAGTGACAAAGAAAGCGTAACTCTCCTGGTTGGATGGCTCTGTGACAACACTCTGTAGAAAAAAGTGTTGGGGAATGTGATCCAAAGGACATCAAACTTGCAGTACTTATTGAACTTATATTCAATCCAAAAGCTTAAGCTAATGAAAGAGGGATAATTACTTTGTATTTCTGTTAGCTGAATACCAAACGAATCTAAAGAAAAAAAAAAAGGGAGAGAAGCAACAATGCTGTAGCAGCTTCTGTGGGCAAATTAGAGGAGATGAGAGAAATTACAAAGAAGAGAAGAAAAAGGTGGGGAAGGAGGTCTAGGATCATTGATTAATAAAACCTAGTTTACAGCCATTCATACCGAAAAGAACTCCTGTCCACATCTCTTTGAACAAGGCCTTCCATATGCGACTCATGAAACTACTATTGTGATCTGATATAATAGGTTTTACGTTCCATGAAGGCAACATATTTCGGCAATGAAGGTTGTTGCTATGGTGCTATCATTGAAACAAACAATGAGAGAGAGGCGCGTGCATTTCGTTAAGCACATTAAGTGATCAACAACAACGAAAAAGTTGGCCTTCCTATAGTCCATGATAAAGTCCATTATTAACTCTTTCCAAACAAAGAGCGAAATATGCAATGGTTGAAAGAGAACAATTGGTACGAGTAGCAGACATTTGGTATCATGACAAATTGATTGTTTCTCCACTACCTCAAACGGCCTGAGCAGCTTTTCCAGTATTGATTTGCATCCAACCGTTGATACTCTGTCTCTACAGCAATCTCAGCCATTCCTCTCTAACGTCTTTGTCATCTTCAGCATATTAAAACCTCTTACTGTAGCTGAAGAAAAAAACAAAGAATGCAATGGCTTTATTCCCATATGTTTCAACTTTGTTCTGTTTTATGCTGTGTTCTAACCTCTTGACGCAGAAATTACTTCACTATCAAACAGTGAACATCTTC
This sequence comes from Dendrobium huoshanense, assembly GCA_016618105.1. Lineage (NCBI taxonomy): Eukaryota > Viridiplantae > Streptophyta > Magnoliopsida > Asparagales > Orchidaceae > Dendrobium > Dendrobium huoshanense. The sequence goes on from CM028358.1 coordinate 52,090,599, forward strand.
ATGGTATCAGAGCCATTTGGCGTATGCTACTTTTTCGCTCTCAATGGACTCGTCTGCATCTTCTCTAACCCCACCTCCTTCTCAACCGATCAAGATGAACGATACTATCATCCCTCCCCAACTCAAGTTTCTAATGACAAATGTCAAAACTGTGCTTAGTACACAGCTCACTGCTGACAACTATCCCATTTGGAAAGCTCAAATCCTCACTCTCTTCTCTGCCAATGGATTTGATGGCTATCTTGGTGGTTCAACCTCCAAGCCACAGCGACAGGTCCTTGAATCTGATGGCACCATCAGCATTAACCCTCATTACCAGACATGGAAGTTGATCGACCAGAACTTAGCAGCTGCTCTATATGCCACTATTTCTCCCTCTCTACTTCCTTGTGTTCTGAATCTAGAATCATGCCATGCCATTTGGACCACCATTCAACGCCGCCTTCAATCAACTAATCCCTCAAGACAATTACAACTGAAAAGTGAGCTTCATCACCTGCAAAAGAGTGATAAAATCATGGTTCAATATTTGTCCGACATTAAACAGAAAGTTGATGCGATTACTGCTGCCGGTTCGACCATCGACTCGGCAGACATCATTCTATATACGCTTAATGGCTTGCCATCAACATACAATGCATTCAAGACGGCTATTCGTACACAACTCCAGCCAATTGGACTTGATGATTTCTACTCTCTTATGTGTAGTGAAGAATTAAATTTGCAATCCGACTCTGTCAATGAACATCCTTCTACCACGCCCGCAGACACCACGTTTGCTCTCTAGACCGTTCGCGTGGACGGGGTCACTCCTTCTACAATTCAGCTCGTGGTGGTTGCTCTTCGTCCTCCAATACTCGTGGAGGTCGTCGTCTCCATGTCTCTGTCCAATGCCAAATTTGTAACAGAGTCGGACACTCTGCCTCTCAATGCTGGTATCATACCGATCTCTCATATCAACCAGTGCAACAAGCTTACTTGGCTGCGATTCTACCACCTCCGATGACTGGTTTTTAGACACGGGTGCCACTTCACATCTAACATCCAACCTCCAACAACTACAAACCCCACAAGCCTACAATGGCTCGTCTCATGTATAGGTTGGAAATTGACAGCTCCTGCCTATAGCAAATTCCACACAAGGCATACTACCTACTCCATCCCGTAAGCTTCATCTTCCTTACATACTTCATGTCCCACGTCTCTCATAACCTCCTTTCTGTTAATAAACTAACTAATGAAAATTCTTGTTTCATTCTCTTTAACGCAAATGGCTTTACTATCAAGGATGCCCGGACAAATCAGACTCTTCTCTGAGGTCCATGTCGTCAAGGTCTCTACCCCATTAAGCTTCGTTCTACTGCGTCTACCCCTTCACCGCACCACCACACTGCTTTTCACACCAATGTGCTCGATCCAGCCATCTTGCATCAGAGACTCGGGCATCCTTCTCCATCTACGTTACACCTATTTTATGCATATCTTCCTACTACAAAGAGACTCTTACCTAGTTTTCACTACTCTGCCTGCATGCGAGCCAAGTCTCATCGTCTACCCTTTTCTTTATATGTTTCTAAGACTACTAGCTCTTTAATTAATACACTATGATGTATGGGGTCCCTCCCCAATTTTATCCCTTCATGGTTATAAATATTATCTTCTCTTTGTTGATGATTATACGCATTTTAGCTGGGTGTATCCTCTTCGTGCTAAGTCTGAGACATTCGATAAGTTTCTCCATTTTAAAACTAAAATGGAAAAACAGCTTAATCGAAACATTAAAATACTTGGAACTGATGGCGGGGGTGAGTTCATTAACAACAACTTCAATACTTATCTCTCTCGGTGTGGCATAGTTCATCAGGTAACTTGTTCGTATACCCCGCAGCAAAACGGAGTTGCCGAACGAAAGCACATGCATCTCATTGAAACCGTTTGTGCACTTCTTTTTCACGCTAATCTTCCCAATCATTTTTGGACTGAAGCCTTGCTCACTGCTGCTCACACAATAAACAGATTACCATCTAAAACATCTAAGAACAAGTCTCCTTATGAACTCTTGCATAACTCTCCCCCATATTATAACCATCTAAAGGTCTTCGGCTGCTTGTGCTATCCTTGGCTCCCTACTCAATTACAGCATAAATTCCAGCCTCGATCACTGCCCTATCTATTTCTTGGCTATGCCGACAACACCAGAGGCTACAAATGCTAAAACATCACCACCGACCGCACCCAAATCTCTCGACATGTCAAATTCTTTGAGTCCATTTTTCCCTATCAAACAGCCTCCACTACAATGCCTTCTACTTCATCCTCTCCATCCCAGACTATTTCTCCATCTCTACTTGTTCCAACTTCTTATACACCTAGTTCATTCAACCTATTATCACCAAACTCTGTTTCCAACTCTCCAACTGCTTCTACTCAACCAACACCAACAACTTCCCAAACTAGCTCCACTAATCCGACCCACAACTCCTCCCTACCAACTACAACTCAGCCCCCCTCTCTTCCTCCAAAACACCATATGATTACTCGCCTTCGCACAGGTCTCATTCAACCCAAAAAAATATTCGACTTACAGCACTCTCTTATTCCCTCTAATCCCTCTTGCTACTCTGAAGCTGTGAAGCATTCGGTTTGGAGGAAAGCCATGTCTATGGAATTTGAGGCACTTCAACAACAAGGAACTTGGGTTTTAGTTCCGTCTTCACCTGATCTAAACGTTCTTGGCAGCACATGGCTCTTTCGAACTAAGTACAATGCTGATGGCTCTATTGCTCGGTATAAAGCTCGCTTTCATCAAGAATTTGGAATTGATTACTTTGATACATTTAGCCTTGTAGCTAAATTCCCTACAATTCGAATACTATTTACTATTGCACTCTCTCGCAAATGTCCTATCTTGCAACTTGATGTATCGAATGCCTTCTTACATGGCCAACTCAAGGAGACTGTCTACATGAAGCAACCTCAGGGCTTCACCGACCCAAATCTTCCAAATCACATCTGTTTACTCAAAAAGGCTCTCTATGGCCTCAAACAAGCACCTCGACAGTGGTTTGCCACCTTCACTAATTTTCTCACTGAATTCGGTTTTCAAGTGAGCTCTGTTGATCCGTCTTTGCTGCTGTTCTCCAAAGGCTCCACACAAATATACATTCTAGTGTATGTCGATGACATACTACTCACCGGAAATGACAATTCAGCTCTTGAGTCTCTACTAGCTGCCTTACACTCTAGATTTCACATGAGAAATCTTGGTTCTGTATTAAACTTCCTTGGAATTCAAGTGGCCACGGTTCCTTCAGATTTGCATTTGTCTCAAGCATTATATGCTAAAACTTTACTCAACAAAGCGGGAATGAAGGATTGCAAACCTGTTCAAACACCGCTTCCTACCAAATTACCGCCTCTCACATCCGATGCAAAATTGTTCTCGACGCCTGAACTATACTGTCAATTGGTTGGTTCGTTACAGTATATCACGATCACTAGACCGAATATGTCATATGCCATCAATTTCCTATGTCAGCACATGCACAATCCTTACCTGCTTCACTATCAGCTACTGAAACATGTTCTACGTTATCTCCGGGGCACCATTCATCCCGAGCTACCACTTATCTCATCCTCACTTGAACTTCAAGCCTACTCCGACTCGGACTGGGCATCAGATTCTACAAATCAACGATCTGTCACTGGATATTGTGCTTATCTTGGCAACATTCTTGTTTCTTGGTGTATCAAAAAGCAATCCACTGTTGCTCGCTCTTCCACCGAAACTGAATATATAGCCTTAGCCAGTGCCGCCAGTGACATCATTTGGCTCCGTCATTTGCTGACAGAATTTCATGTAGCAAACTTATCTCCCACACCATTGTTCTGTGACAATGTCTCCGCCATTGCACTTGCCAACAATCCCGCGTTTCACGCTCGTGCTAAACACATAGAAGTTGACTTTCACTTCATCCGTGATCATATCAGGCTAAAGAACATCATAGTGCATCATATCTCCTCTGTTGATCAAGCTGCTGATATATTTACCAAGGCTCTTCCTGCTACCAGATTTCGGTCTCTATGCAACAAGTTAACACTTCAAGAACAAATTGTTAACTTGAGGGGAAGTGATAACTGATAAGCACGTCTGATACGTTGGCTTGCTTCTCCACTACCTCAAACGGCCTGAGCAGCTTTTCCAGTACTGATTTGCATCCAACCGTTGATGCTCTGTCTTTACAGCAATCTCAGCCATTCCTCTCTAACATCTTTGTCATCTTCACCATATTAAAACCTCTTCCTGTAGCTGAAGAAAAACACAGAGAATGCAATGGCTTTATTCCCATCTGTTTCAACTTTGTTCTGTTTTATGCTATGTGTTCTAACTGTTGGAGAATTTTTTTTTTGTATCCTCAAACGGATTGCATATTTTATAATCGGGCACGGCATAAGAATACGATATATTACTCCGGAGGGTAAAAATATCATCTCCTTATGGGCTCAATAATAAAATTTACAATTATTTAACAGAGATTCCCCCACTCAATATTTGGTTGAGTGGGGTTTATTTATTTCTGGGGTACAGACATCCCATAGGGGCAAGCCCCTATGGTTAATTACATCCCAAATTTGATTTGGGAAAACTTTTGATTAAACTAGTGGTTTTCTTTATTTTGAAGTCATTTAAATGTTGGCTAAAACTTGATCTTTTTGTTTTGAAATCCATGAAAGTCTTGCAAAAGGTTTTGGCCCTTAGGAATTTCAAAGAAGAGGTTGATCAACTTAGATATAGATTTTGGAATGAGAGCCAAAGGAGATGAAGTAGGAGCACTTGATTCTGAAGGAAACTCAGAGGTGCTCGGACTATCCTATGTTGGGCTTTACATTTTAGCAACCTAATTTTGGTTTAAGTTGACATTTTATTAGAAGATTGGGGCTTACATCCCAACAACAATTGTTGGAGGAACTGCCCGAAAGATGAGGGCTTATAGGGTGATTTGGAATCAACCCTTGCCTCGGACCCTAAGACTAAGGTGAGGACTACCGATAGGTAGTGCCTCGAACCTAGATCTAACGAGTGCAAAGAGGGACTTACAAGCTACACCTCACGAGAGGCATAGCCTGCCCGACCTCTGGATTTACTGTCCCGCCTGGAAGGGACTACCAGCTAAACTCCCCCTAATCGCTTTTAAAACCATGTTGTTTAGTCTCAATGCAAATGTAGAGTGGTAGGGTTGTTTTTATTTAGAAGGTAGGGCTTATAACTTAGCTTTGAGGCTAAGATGCCTAATTATGTGGGTATGCATATGCTGACTCATAAAGAAAAAGACTTTTGTTATCTAATCCTTAAGTGAGAGCTTTCTATATGCAACACATTTTTGGCCATGCATGTTTATTTTCAATTTTTGAAAACTTGGCTCCTTGAAGGGAGCCATGCAAGTTTCTTTTTGTAAAGCATGGAGCCTAATTTGATTTTATCATTAAGTTGCTTACAATATTAAGGGGTAGAAAATTTAGTTTTTTATCCTAAGAGCCTAACGTAATCAAGTCCAGGCCACACCCACAAAAACAAGAGAAGAAACCTAAGAAAAACATGCTTTTTCTATTGCGCACTCAGTAAACACTTCAACACATGCTTTTATTTATAAGTAAAATGCAGAAATGTAAATAAAGTCCAGTTTATTACAATCAAATTTGGCAGCTGAGTTGCCTGCCATTATACAACCCAGTTGAATTAATTACAGACTCTACTTGTGGGGTCTTCAAGCTTTACAAAAGTTTGGGCTTCATCTTCTTTGCTCCCTTCCTTTGCTCCAAACCCCCACAAGTTTTACATCCTATTTCTACCAAATACATGATAAAAAAAAAAGACTCAAATCTGCAAAACAGAGTTAGGAGGCAGTTTATATAGCAAGAATATGATCATCTCAAAATTGGCCTAGCACTTAGAGTGCTAAGCACTAGGCCCCTGCTTCTACCCTATTGGCCACATCTTTGGGGGGGTTTTAAGCGGTACCTGTCATGCAAGCATTTTATTATCATTTATGAGCGCCCCCCTTTTAGATATGGCCACCTGCACAGAAAAGCATTTATATTTCTATACTAACCACTTAAGGGCAAGTGCCCACACGCAAATAATCCAAGGGCAATCAATCCACAACATCAATCACATGCGCACACAAAGAAAAATCCTAATCCTAGCATGCCTAAGGGGTTGTGCACCTAAGTGTGTGAGGCTTGTGTGGTATGTCACACTAAGGGTCCTTCTAGAGTTTGGGTCTAAGGAAGGAGCATCCAACATGTGGCTTTTGGGATACATATTGGAGAAATCTCCTTAGCTTTTGGAGTTAAGAAGGAGAGGTAGGAATCCGACATTTAGCTTTTGAGCTAAATGTTGGAGAGTTCTCTTTTGGCTTTTGGAGCCAAAGAGAGGAGACATCTCCTACAACTTTGGAGTTGGAGGAGAATTGGGAGAAAATGCAACTTTTGGGTTGCAAATTCATGAAGGTCTTTGGACATTTTGATGTCCAAAGAGAGAATTGCCCCCTTCCAACTTGAGTTTGGAAGGGCAAAGAGAAATAGGACTTGAATCCTAAGCTTGGGGTGAATTTACTTGTTGCTTTTTTTTTGGTTCAACAAGTAAGATAATTTGGGACAAAATTGGATCATTCAATATAGGTTTAGTGAAAGTGGGTTTCATACAACTTTTGAGTTGTAGGAAAAGTAAAAGAACCTATGGCTTTGAGCTAAGGTAAGGAATTCCTTAAGACTTTTAGAGTCTATAGGAGTGAAAGAGGATTTGTAACTTTAAGGTTACAAATCAAGAAGGTGGTTCCTTGAATTTTTGTATTCAAGGAGGTGGAGTTTCATTTCCTTAATTTGGGTTAAGAGAAATGAAGAGAATTTTGATGGTTTCCTACAATCTAGATTTGTAGAAAAGGAAGTAGTCCAATGTGCAATCTAGAGATTGCAAATTAGAGGAATTCTTTTGGACATGTGGTGTCCAAAGAAAAGAAAGATTTTATCCCTCCAATTTTGGGTTGGAGGAGAAAAGGGGAGGGGATGTGACTTGGAAGTTACAACCCCAAGAGGATTCTTTGGACATTTGGTATCCAAAGAAGAAGGGTGCATTCTCAAAATTTGGATTGAGAGAATGAAATAGTTTCCTACAATTTTTTTTTTGGGTTGTAGGAAGGAGAGGGTGCAAGGTTTTTTCTACAACTTATAGGAAAAAGGAAATATGAAATGCAACTTGGAAGTTGCAAAATAGAAGATCTTCCTTGAACATTTGGCATTCAAAGAAGGGGATTCATCCTTCCAACTTGAGTTTGGGAGCATGAAAATGATTTAAATACTCTCCCACAATCTTGACTTGTAGGAAAGAGGGAGGAAGATGCAACTTATGGGTTGCAAGTCCAAGAGCATTCTTTGAGCATTTGGTGTTCAAAGAGACATGTACATCCTCTTAGTTTTAGATTTTTAGGAGAATGTAAGGGTTTTCCTACAACTTATTGGGTTGTAGAGAAGAGAAACAACAAGCAAATTTTGGATTTACATGTCGAGGAGATTCCTTGGACATTGGGTGTTCAAGGAGGAGCATTCATTTGCTTAATTAATGGCTAAGCAAATGAAGAAGACTAAGATTTGAATCCTATGTCCAAAGGATTATTCATTGGTTTGTACTCCAACAAATGGAATATTTGAAAAGCTTCCTACAACTTTGAGGTTGAAGGAAGAAGATGTAACTTAGAAAGTTACAAAATTCATAGAAAATCTTTGAATATTTGATATTCAAAGAGGGGTGATCATTCACTTAAACTTGGGTTAAGTGAATGGAAAGGAAAGGCTAGGTTTTAAATCCTAAGCCTAAGCGGGGATGTTCAATTGTTAAACTTAGGTTCAAACAATTGAGAGGAAGAACTTAGAGTTTGGTTCTAAGTTCAACAACCCCATGTGATAGTAAGTAGAAGTTTAGGAAAAGCTTCAAACTATTATACATGGGATGACATTTGTTTGTTGATTTTGCATTTCAACAAACAAAGAAAAGGAAATAACCTAGGATTGATCCTAGAGTTAAAGGATTTATACAATGATATGTTTAAAGGCTTGAGGAGCCTTAAAATATCTTGCATGAGAAAAGATATGTTGGTTTCTTATGTTCCAACAAAAGGGAGAAACTCAAAGTTTACCTCTAAGCTCAAGAGTTTAAGGCATGATATGTTTTAGGATCTAGAGAAATCCATAACACCACACATGATGAAGATGGGTGAAAGCTCCTAAGATAGACTAGGAGACATGCAATGAGGTATTTGAAGCTTTGAAAATGCTTCAAATGTCATGCAGAAAAGGAGAGGAAAATTGTTTGTTGATTTTGTTTCAACAAACAAGAAGTGAATTACTTGGAGTTTGGTTCCAAGTTTCTAATGATTCTTGCAACATCTTTGGAGCTTTAGGGAAGCTCCAAGTGTTATGCAAAAAGAGATGATTTGTAGTTTAAAACTACAAATCCAGAGACAAATCATTGAGTTTTTTTTTTTTTTTTTGTTCAATGATGCAATGCCTTCTTCCTATGCTAGGTTAGGCAAAAGAGATAGGCTAGATTTAGAACTCTAAGCCTAAAAGGGAATTCCTTCATTGACTTTTGTGTCTCAAAATGAAAGAAAGAGGTAGCTTAGATTTTTGGTTCTAAGCTACAAGACTTTCATATAACGATGGTTTGGAATTTTGAGAGTTCCAAATCATCGCATATGAGAAGAGTGCTTGTATGCTAATTTTGTATTATTAGCAAACGGAGTGGAGGCTTTAGGATTTGTTTCCTAAAACTTTGATTCATGGACTAAAATAATTGGGACTTAGAGGACACCCCAACTATTAAGCATGAAGGACATGTACATAAGGAAGGGAAACTTCTACTCTCCTACAAATGTTTTGGATTTGCTTGAAAGAGGGAAGGCAGACTTTCTAATGCACTAGAAGGTTTTCCCAAATCAAATTTGATATGATTTTGGGGACTTGAAAGTTTCTAGGAGAAACCTAAAGATCTATTATGGCAAGATCTAAGAGGGATCTAAGAATAAACATGTAGTGGAACCTAGGCTTTTTGAATCCTAGGTTGAGAACAATCATGCAATGAAAAGATGGAGCTTTGTGGTGCTCCAAATTACCATGCATGAGGGAGAGATAGGCGAGTGATTGTAGAATTTGTATCTACAAGCAAAGAGAGTTGAATCTAGGATTTTTGGGGTCCTAGGTTAAGACTTGTTCATGCAAAGAAAAATGGATGCTTTAAGATATTCCAAATTTCATACATGAGAAAGGGAAGACTACTAGAGAGCTTCCAATTCAATGAAAAGATTTCCAAATCAATTTTGGCATGATTTGGGTAGGAAAGATTGAAGCAGACTTGCTCCTACGATTCTCCTAGAAAGACAATATGCAATATCATCTTAGGGATCTAAAGACATAGGATGAAAAGTTATTAGAAATCCTATGGATAGGCTCTAAGAAATAGTTTTCTAGAGTCAAAGGGGAGCCTAAGGGTAAAGGCTTCCGATTGTCTTTTCGAAAGCTTCACCAAGTGCCTAAGTTTTGTGTTAAAACCCTTAACTCATCAACTTACAAACTATGCTAAACATGTCCAACAAACTTCCAATATATGATGGGGTGCAATCTATAAGCTCCTTGAAGCCATAGACCACCCCATCTTTGCTTTACAAGCACCCACAAGTTTGGTGGACATATTCAAGGTTTTGCAAATTTTGGATACAAGGACCTTAGCCAATGACATATAGCGATCAATCAAAGACAACAACTCACATAAGCTTAATTTAATATTAAACAAAATGAAAGCGCATAATAAAGAGAGTTTCGCTTTGTCTCCCTAAATTTGGAGAAGTTCAACTATGTCTTCCAATCAATCTATTGATTGTGGGATTGAAACATGAACTAATAATGCTCATAAAAGATCCCACAACTTCATAAAAATAATTGGAATGCATATTTGAGCTTCTAGCAACTTTAGGGGAATAGTGAATGTCATGGCGGTGTGAAACTAACACATGCATGTGCTAATCTAGTTGAAACATACAAGTTTTAGGGTATGTTAACGCGTGCCACACTTAGACAAGAGACCTCGCACTTCTACATTTCGTTAAACATTGGGCGAGCTACTAAACCTAAGATTTGGTCATAGGTAAGAATACTAAACATGATATGGATATTATTCTCATGCAAAAATAGAGACGTTGAACACAAATTCAACGCTCCATCGCCACGCCGCTATCTTTTTAGCCCTCACATGAGGACAAATCATGGAAATTTACTTAATTTTCATGATTTATACAAGTGGACAGCGGATATAGGATTTTATGAGAGCGAAAATTGAAGTTTCTACGGACCTAGGGCTTGGAGGCGTCAACCACATAACAAATGGCCATGGGGGACCCTAGGTTTCACTAAGTTTCAAAGGTATACCTTCCCCGGTTTGTCCTAGCGCTCCAATTTTGTCCAAGTTGCTGTCCAAGGTTCGCTCCAAGCTCCAAAGTCGCTCCAAGCTCCGATCCAAGCTCCAAAATCGCTGTCCAAGCTGCTCCGGAACTCGCCACTGCTGTCCAAGATGTTTTGAAGGCTTCAAATCACTGTTTGGAGGATTTAGAAGCTTTCCTTTGCTGTTTGGAAATCTCCAACAGCTTCCAACTCGCCTCGAGGTCGCCGGAGAGGAAGGAGGAAGAGAGTAGGGACGTTCTTCCACAAGCAATGCCACACCAGCCAAAATCCGGACTGAATCGGGGCTTTGGACCGAGCCTGAAGGTCGGCAGCTTCAAGAGATCCGGCAAGTAAGTGAGACAAAGCTCTCAGGAGGTCCGGCCGACCGTCCAAGTGGAGTCGGACGCGGGTTCTGCGCGGTCTAGAGGTCGCGAACAGGGGAGGAGATCGCGCGTTGGAGCTCTCTGCGTCGGGACAGAAGAATCGCACGGGAGCCGCACGCAGGGGTCCTCGGTTTCGCCGGGTTGAGTCGCGCACGGGGAGGGATTTCCCGCCTGGTGGAGTCGCACGAAGGGGGGATTCGCCTTGCTCTCTCGCTCGCTCTCTCTGTGTGTCGGGACGAACGAAGGAAAGAACCGAGCAGGGAGCCGAAGGAGCTCCCCATTGCCTTGTTCTGCTGTGGCTTCGGACGGACAGCCCAAAGAGCCGCCCAAATGAGCCTATGAAGCTCTCTCGTTACTTGAAACGAGGAGAATGTACTTGAGTACATTGGACCCAAATTTGGGTGAGATTTGAGGGAAAATCTCAGCCCTAGGTTTCAATTTTCTGATTTGGGAAGTTGATTGAGCCCAAATCAGCCAATTGGGGCTGAAATTAGCTCCGAATTGGGTTCGACCCGAATCGATTTGAGTCGATTTGGGTCCGATTTTGTTCGATTGAGTCAATTTTGCGAAATTGAACTCGGATCGACGCCGAAATGTGTCGAACTGCGTCGAATTGGGCTCGATGGTGTTCGAATTGATTTGATTTAATTTTAATTTAATTAAATTGATTTAATTTAATTAAATTGGAGTCTAATTTGAGTCGATTTTGTCTCGACGTCGATCGATCGAGTCGATCGAGCGCGATCGAGCCTAGTCGGGCTCGATCGGGGCCGAGTCGGTGCGAAATATTCGTCAACACTAACCTCTTGACGCAGGAATTACTTCACTGTCAAACAGTGAACGTCTTCAAACACCAGTGGTATAGTTGAAGTTCTTGCTTCAATAAGGAAGTAGAAACTACTATGAATAAGTCCATCATGAAATTGAGTGTAGATCAATATAGAATATCTAACTACAAGATCAAAATCAAGTGCTTAACATACGAACAAGGGTTATGATTGAACTAAAAAAATTGTTAAAAATAAATAAATTTTCAATGTTTAATTTACAATTTCTACGTTAAGCACTTGAAATTATTTTTCATTTATAAGCAAGTTTAGGCTTGATTAAAGTATTTGGTTTAACCACCCCATGTGGAATTTTTGTGGTTTCACTCCACTACCTTCTTTGCTACCCTAGATCTAATTTTTTTCCCATTAGTTTTTTGAATTTTGAGTTTTAGAACTTGATATAATAGCTTAATTATTGTCAGAATGAAAAAAAAAAGGTGTTGATGTTTTTTAAAAAAAATGGAGAATGAAATTTATTGGTTGAGAGTTTAGTGGTTGACCCCCTGCTCTTTATGTTGTTGGCAGAAGAATTAAAAATCCCTATTTTACTCTTTGATCTATCTCACAATCTCTCATAATATATTCTCCCTTCTCCAAAGCATAATCTTCCAGCATTTCCTCAAACCCTCACACTTAAAATAATTCCAAAACAGCACCTGAAGTATCTATAAGCACGCAATTCATCATTAAAAAATAAAAATTATGATAATTTTCTAAGTAATAATTTGAGTTTAGTATTCAAATTTATAATATTTTGAAAGCTAGAAGTTCAGTTAGTCAGGTTAAAGGGCATGAAGGTGAACTCATAATAGCCATCAAGAGTTCAAAAAGCTATTTTGTGTATATACCCTCATTGGCCATGCTGACTTGATGATATACAACATATAAATCTAGTCTGAAGTATAAGCACTGTGAAAGTCATCGAGCATCTTGTTAGTAGTTGGGATTGAAAATTTGTGTGGAATGTTAGACTTATTTAAGGTACCATATTCGACGCAAAATCATCAAGTACCGTCTTTATTATTTACTAGAATAACTAGAGATGAGAAAGAGCTCGTGTTATGTCATATGATACCAGCTTGTAGCAACTCTTGAACCATGAGCTCCATGGCTTCTTTTTTTTTAAAATGATTATATCGATATGGGTGAAGGTGGACTAGAGGAGCATTGGGTTTCAAGTTGATTTTATGCCCATTTGGCTAGCAAGGAGGCTGTCCAAAATGTTCAAAAAATAAGTATTATAACAATAAAGAAGGGAGAAGGCAGGGGCTCCTTTTTTGTGGGGGAAAGGGTTGAACCTAACAATTTTATTGTTTGCCGGAGAGGTGATAAAAGAATGCTGTGGATCCTTGGCTGGTTAGTTTAAGCAATTGATTGTAGTGTAGTTGTTTGAACTACGCCAACTGGCCTCCTAAAGGGTGATTGATTCACCTAGATGCATTAAAAAAACACCATAAGATAGGAATAATTTGTGATAATATTACCTAGTGATACCATTGAATGCCAAGAACCACATCGACACCTTGAATCAACAAGAGAAGACAAGACATAATTGTTGAGATTGTAAAGAGGATTATAAATTTTAGCATTTGGTATTACAAACCAAGTTATCACCATTATCGACCAAAATGTGGAATGCTGTGTCAGAGTGATTGGTTGGAGATATTTTGACTAAACGAAGTTGGATGAAATTATGGGTCAAGCCATTTTCTTTGAAAACTTGAACTTTAGATTGAGAAATGAGGCTTGTGAGTCAGAACATTTGTGGAGCATGATAATCACATCTAATGTGTGGAACCTTATTTCAAGTGTTGAGTGTACATCTAGTGGATCATTATCTTGTGGTGCTTCACTAAAGTCAACGAGGTTGCTAGTCTGATCAATGGACGGTTTTCAATAAGTATTAATTAATAAGGAGAACATCTTACTCTTACAAACATGAATATTATGGAATTTCTCATCACAACTAATGCAACTAATGCTCTGTTTTCATTCAACTCAGTCTCTAATAGTTTTTCGACAGGTTGGTAAGGTTTGGGATGTGGTGAACAATTTGGATTTGGGAGAAATGGTAGGAACAAACTGGGACACATGTGGGATCAGGATGAGGTTTGCAATAATAGGGAACGAGCATTTTGTGGTTTGTACTCGATAAGTTTTGCAAGTTTAATAGCTTGATCTAACAAGATTGGCTGATGAATGCTTGCCACTTTTCAAATTATTGATAAGTCTAAATCCAAAGCAACTTTAGAAAAATAACTCATTGATGCTCATAACTTAATTTGACAGTGTCTCGACCTGAAGTTTACAATCAATGATTGTAGATATTTGAAACAACTTACGGAGCTCCTTGCGAATATCACGGCGCTATGAAGAACTAAAGCAATTACAACGTGAGTTCCGAAAGTCCAGCTCCTAAGTTAATTAAATTTTGACAGCCATAGCCATTCCAATTGGGAAATCCATGTGAAAAGAAGTCATACCAAGCTTGTCTTCATCGGATAATAGATGAAAACCATAATAATGCTCAATCTTTTGAATCCATGTTTATGGATTACCGCATGTGTAACGTGTAATGATGATTTGAAGAATTTTGAAGGGCGTCTTGCCCATTAATTCCTTCATGGAATAGCCCATAGAAGCAAGTGCTAGTTCAGTTGGTGGTAATAGGGAATTGTAGCCTTCCTTGATCTTATGAAGAGTTAATTTGAGATGCGCATCTCGCAGGAGATCATCAAATTCAGATGGTTTATCCTAGATCATATAGGGTCATTCATTAAGTTGTACCATGGAGTGCGCACCCTCAACCATTGGAATTGGACAAAAGTGCAAGGTTAGAGAATTAAAAGAGACACATCTAAATACTAAGGAAATCTAAAGAAAAATGGAGAAGCCACAATGATGTGGCAGCTAATACTGACAAAAGAAAGGAGGGAGTAAAAAAAATCACATAAAAAGAGAAAAAAAACATTAGAGAAGATGTTCTAGGATATTTCACTAATTAATAAAAACTAGCTTATAACCACTTATATATTTTTTCTCAAAATTAACTATTTGTCGGTAACGCCCCACCTTACCCTTTAACAATACAAAGAGTAATATTAAGTATTAACATAAACATACCATTTTCATAAATAAATCAATCAAATATAATATACTTTTGAAATATTTAAAACTATTTATTAAAAAATCCAATAGTTCTCATTCATCATATCATCAAGTATCTAATAACTTTAAACTTCAATAATATATACTTATAGAGCTACTACATAAGTTCAAAGTAATACTTCATTGGAATGTTTACATACCTTAAATTTAATCTTACAAACAGATTTAAAACTAGTATATATAATTTAAGTACTTGCACTTAGTCTTCTTCGACGTATTCTTTTTCTTTTCCTGTAACACAAGTAAGAAAAATACTGGTGAGCTATAAGACTCAATAAATTATAATAATTAAATAATAATTACAAATATAATATTATAATGAATTACAACATTGAACTAATCATTAAATTAACTTACCATTGTTTGCAAAATACTATAAAGTCATATTGGTATCATCCTTAGGGTCATTTGAGATAGATATTGAATATTTAATATTTTAAAAGACTTGATTATATTTCTATAAACATATTCAATGGAATCCAGATAGACCAGACATTATCATCATTGAATTTCATAGATATCCATTTTGACACTCTAGGGGTCTCTTTTACCCCACCTGCTATGCAGACATTAAATTCTCTAGGGTTCCTTTTACCCCATCCACAATATATGTTTTATATTTAGGTCTCTTTTGTCCAACTGATATTATAGATATCATTAAATAGAATAATCAATATTTACTAAATAAATATTTAATAATCCTTACATGTTCATAATTCATAATTAATTAAAGTGATTATAGACTTACCACCATACTTATAATCATAAATCTTACTTAGGATGAATTTGATATATATATTACTTTCAACATTGATCAACAATTACAAAACTGATTTAATCATATATAATTGTTTATCAAATCTCATATAATTATATATTTCCATGAATATGCAGTGGTGAATACGTCAATATATTCTCAAGAGTACTAAGTTGATCAATATTGAAAATAATGTATATTAAATTCATTTTAAATCAGATTTATGATTATAAACATATTGATCAGTCTATAACCACTTTGATTAATTATGAATTATGAATATATACGGATTATTAAATATTTATTTAGTAAAGATTGGTTATTCTATTTTATAATATTTATAATATCAAGTGGGTAAAAGGAACCCAAATATAAAATATGTATTTTTGATGGGGCAAAAGTGACCCTAAAAATTTTAATGTCTGCGTAACATGTGAGACAAAAGAGATACCTATAAAGACAAAAGTGACCTCTATGAAATTTAATAGAGATAATGCCAATTCAACCTAAGCTCCATTGAATATATTTATTAAATATAGTCAAATATTTTAAAAGACTAAATATTCAATATATATCTCAAATAACCATAAGTGATTAATTTAATGACTTTATGGTATTTTACAAATAATATTATGTTAATTTAATGATTAGCCCAATGTTATAATTTATTATAATATTCTATTTGTAATTGCTATTTAATTAGAATAATTTATTGAGTCTCATAGCTCATCAGTATTTTTCTTACTAGATATTGTTACAGGAAAAAAAAAAGTTAGAGAAGACTAAATGCAAGTATTTAAATTGTATATGCTAATTTTAAATGTATTTGTAAGACTAGATTTAAGGTATGTGAATATTCCAATAAAATATTAATTTGAATTTTTGTAGTGACTCTGTAAGTATATATTGTTGAAGTTTAAAATTATTAGATGCTTTAGATGATGTGATAAATGAGAATTATTAGATCTTTTAGGGACTGTTTGGTTGCCTAAAAAGTAAATGCAGTGTAAAGTAAATGCAAGATAAAGTAAATATAGTGCATTCTGAATACTTTGAGACTATTTGGTTGTCTGTAAAATAAATACATGAAATTATTTCCCTTATTTGGTTAGGTAGAACCAGAGTAAATTAAAAACAATTTTTTTATAATAATTTATTTTGACATTACAACTAGTGTATTTATAAAAGCATTAGATATATTCTTCCTAACTTGAATGAACAATTTATTTAGCAACTCATGCATTCAATAATTGACAAATACAAGTAAAAAGGAAATAGCAATAATGCAATCATACCTACTAAAATTACGACAACAATTAAAACCTGAACAAGGTCTATGTATTAGCTTAAACAATAGCTGATAAAATTAGGAACTTTTTCATTCATATCATCATATGATATCTGACAGAATCCTTAGTATATTAGTTGTTATATTTCCAACTTCTCTTTATTAAAGTTTTAACAAGCAAATACCAGCAAGTTATATTAATATTAATTTTTTAAAAAAATATTTACAAATAATTTTTTTTTATTTACATATTTGATAAATGACTCCTTATACTATTTATATAACACCCAAATTTTTAATTAATATTAAAATTACAATCACTATTAATTGTTTTAAAATACAATACATTTCATCATATATATATATATATATATATATATATATATATATATATATATATATATATATATATATATATATATATATATATATATATATATATATATTATGTTGAGAGATTAAACCGTTATACAAAAGTATAAAATTAAACATTAAACATGTAAAGGCATAAAAAATTTGTGATTTTGATGTAATTCCTTATAAAAATAACTATTTTTTTCTTAAAAAATATTAAAGTTCAATTAATCGCATAATTGAATATACTTCGTGCATCTGTCAAAACATTAGCAGCTCAAACATAATTTGGTAGTGGAAATATGTCATTAAATAGCTCTCATAATTTGTCCTTTCGTGGAATCAACTAAAAGAAAAGAATAAAAAAACATAACAAAATATGAATGTTGAAGCTTCCATCTCCGGCGATCACGACGTCGACGCTTTTCTAGACAGATCCCCATCAACACTAGTAAGCAACGACGTTGACGAAGGAGATGCATGAAGCTTTGCTTCATCCCAAAATATTTAAATTTGAAGATCATAGAAATTAAGCCCTTTTATGAACCTGGCTGAGACTGCACGGAATCAAGCCTGATAGAAAGGCAAAACAGAGAGGGAAAGTGAATGTACAAACCTTGTTGATTGTCATAAAATCGCAATCGGATTCCCGCAAAGGCGATGTAGATCATGATCTTGATACCGGCGGCTTCGAAGGCCAATTTGTAGACGAAGAAAATGACCGGGGATAAGAGAAGGCGGATAGCAGCGCGGAAGAGGCTTCCGACCTTTGCCGCGAGGAGGAAGAAGTAAGGAAAGGAGCTGCGCGAGACGAGGAGGGTGCCGTCGAGGTCGGCGGCGACGGCGTGAGCATCGCGGCAAGCAAGGTCGCAGTCGGCGATGGATGGGAAGGGGCTGTGTACGGCCGGCATAACGTATATGCGCTTCATTTTGGGCCACGAAAGTTGTGAATCCGCCACCGGCCCGCAGAACGGCTTCTTGCTAGTAGCTATGGTGTTTATCGAGCTCGCGCACCGGCGACATCAAGCCCTACATCTCATCCTTTGGTGCTGACCAGTTCGATGAGGCCGACCCCATCGAAGCCCGCAAGAAATTCTCCTTCTTTATGCGAGAGAATTTCTAACCCGCTCAATTTGAGCGGATTTTGATGTTGCACGAATAACCTTCTGTAATACACCACTGATGCTTCAGATGATTTTCTTCTGTTCCGCTCAAAATCAACCAAACGAACTAATTTAAGAAATGCATATAATTAAATTACTTTACCCTCCTAATTCTGCATACCAAACAACCCTTTAATAAATAGTTCAAAATCTTTCAAAAGTATCTAATATTTGATTGATTTATTTATGAAAATGTTACATTTATGTTAGTAATACTCCATGTACTGTTAAGGGGTACGGTGGGGTGTTATAGTTGAATATTTACCTTTGGAAAAAAGTATATAAGTAGTCATAAGTTGATTTTTGTTAATTAGTGAAATATCCTAGACCATCTTCCCCAATATTTTCTCTTTTATGTGATTTTTCTTATTCCCTTCTTTCTTTTGTCAATAGTAGCTGCCACATCATTGTCAGAAAGTATATAAGTGATTACAAGCTAATTTTTATTAATTAGTGGATTAAATCAAATATATTTTTGATCAGAAAGATTTATGTATAATAGGCATGAATCTTTGATCTAAAGGCCGAGTATTCACATATTAATAAAGATTATTGTCCCACTCTATCCCATGAATGAAGGCACCCCTAGAAAAACCCCATAAATCCTTAGTGATCACATTTTCTTATTTCATTTTTTGGCTTTAAACCCCGTGGCCTTTTCATTTACTGATTATTGTTTCAACTTGGTGATTATGTTTAACAGGTGAAACAATTTGTGAATAGGGTACTTGCAAAGCTAAGTGTGTTGACTGATAATAGTATAATTAAGTACCTCAAAAGGTACAACAACAACAATATCATCATGCTTTTATCCCACTACATGGGGTCGGCTACATAAATCATTTTTTCTCCATTGTGTATTGTCAAGAGTCAGATCAAAAGGTGTATAATCTTAACTACATGATTGCTTTAATTCTTGATTATTCATTAATGGAGGTTATATATTTTGGACATATATTTAGATATATAATTGTATTAGGTTCTTGATGCAATAAATTGTTCTTGATCATTGTTCTAATAGTAGGTTTAAAAAAATTAATGTGCAAGTTTAAATCTTCTTATGATGAGATTTACTTTGTCGCATAGAACTTGAAATACCAGAACTTGCTACAAGAAGTCAATTTTATCTTAGGTGCCATAAAGAAATTAAAATACAAGGCCTTACTACATAAAGAAACCTGTTTAGAAGGCCAAAATATTTGGAAAGACCTATTGTAGGATCAGCAAAAATAAAGAACAAAAAAAATCTAAATTTATAAAATTCAAGCAACTATTGAATTTAATTTTTCATTCAAGCTGGATAATCACATGAAAATTCCTATTGAATTTAGAACGCCTAAGTTAGCAATATTTGGAAAAAAATCCAATGAAGGTTCAACAAAAATAAATTAAGTTAATAAAAAAAATCTAAAACCATATAATTCAAGAAAAAACTGAATTTAAATTTTCATTCAAGTTGGCTAATCAGATACATATTCCAAGCAATAAAAAATGAAACTTTATAAATCCTATTTTGGAATTTCGAGCAAATTTTGAAGCAATACTCAAGCACAACTCAATGCCGACACATGGCCCCAGGTCGTGGTATGGGAGTCAAAGCTCCCCAACCACTGAGCCACAGGCTGGGATTCAAAAAGTCAGTTAAATAATATTTTATCCACAAAACAGATGTCACGAACTTAGTTTAAAATGTAAAAAATAAATAAAACAGCTCTACGGAAAGTTCCGTAATTGCTGTAGATTTGTACTTCATTAATTTTTTTTAAACTATACCCTATGAATAATGTACGAAATGAAGAAAAAAGTGAAAGTGGAGCCAAATTGCAAACCCTTCCTCCACACGAGACCTGATCAAAATTTCAATTGAATCGCTGGTTTCCATTCATGATTCCAGGAAAAAAACTCATAAGCAAAAGGAGCATCCCATCACTAACAGAATAAAGAAGCTTCAATAAATATTATAATAATAAAGGAAGAAGTAGAACGCCACAGTGATCGCAAGAGTTAACTCCGAACTATTCATCCAAATAGCCATCACAAAAACAAACAAATAAAAAAAAAAGAAATTTCCCTACGAATGGTAAGTCCTACATCCATCAATCATCAAAACAACCTCTCACTACTCCAATCAGAAGAACACATGCAAGAAAAGAATCACAAAAACGCATGCGATCTAGGCTATTCCCTTCAAAAATAAGAATCTACCCAGATCTCGAGTAACCGAAAGCACTAAGTTCGCACTCTCACCTTCAAAAGCACAGGGTAAGATCGCCGATGCCTTTAATGCAAATCGAGCCAGATCGAACGCTTAGATAAATGAATGGATGCAGGTGCGACAGGGGATTGAAGGTTGCTCTCCCTTACTACATTAATGCTTACAAGTAGAGAGGACGAGACAAGCTCGGCTCGAGCGCTAGTGGAAGTGCAGAATCTCCGGAATCGATATTTACACTTCAGCCACTGAGAAATGAAGAGCACCGGGGAGTGAGAGAGCGTGGTGTCGGATTTCAGAGAAGTGAAGTTATGGGCATAAATGCAATGCGGTATGCTCACCTGCGGGGAAGCGCTGAACGGAATAATAGTAGCACGAATCGAACCGCTGCTCGGTTCGGCTGTAGAGGGTGCAAGATTTGTTGCGAGATCTAAAGCCGACGCGTGGGACATTATACCCATGGGGGTGAGTGTTAATGGCCCTCCATAACCTGTCGGTCCTGCATTGCCGAGTCGCTGCCGGGTGGGCTTTAGAATAGGGTGAAATTACCAATTTGTCCTAACGACGGGACATGATTTGTCGTTTTGGACAAAGAAAGAGCCGATTTTAGTTTTTTTTTTTCGAAATAATTTGAAAATCGAACTGCACTGAATAAAATATTATTAAAAATTAATATAATAGTAAGACGGTCTAATTTTAAGCTTAAACATAAATTCATCATATCATATATCAAATATTCAAATAAAAAATAAGTTAAAAGTTTAAAATCATACTTTGCAAATAATATAATTCATATTTAATATAAAACTAATATATATATATATATAATTTTGAATTTATGTTATATGTTTAGATATAATTTATACATATGAAAACTATACAAAATTTATATTATAAAATTATATATATATAAATTCATGTTATATTATTTATTATTAAAAATAGATAAAAATTAAAATAAATCAAGTTTTATATTATATAATTATATCAAATGAGAAAAATAATAGATAAAATTTAAATATTATTTGCATTAAATGAAATAATTTAATAAATTAAATTTATTAAAGCTTATATAGACAAAACCAATTCTAATATATATTATTTAGACTGTGTGGACTAAAATATTAAGATGAAGTTCTCAAGTTCACTTACATACACTATATATATATATATATATATATATACACACCAATTTATACTACGCCAAATAGTCGGAACTTGAAATAAAAAAGATCATGAGAAAACCAATCAACAAAAATTGCACATCATCAAAATGATGTGTCAAAGCGAATAGTAGGTTCCAATTAGTAAACAACCGAAAATGATAATAAGAACGAGCAAACAACTACTGAAAAATATAACAAATCTGAATTAACTCACAAACCTCAGAGTTAGGAATCATCATTGGTGTCGCCTTTTGGTATACTTTAGAGTTTATATATAATGATGAGTGTTAAGGTCGAGTAAAGAGTGGTTACACACTCCATTAAGATATTGAAGATAATAACACTCAAAATAGGTAGTTAAATTTTATTGATCATAAATAGAGTGTAATGGTAAAATATAATGAATGACCAATACAAGTGAGGCTTCCAAATAGAAAAAGCACCAACAGGGAGAACTTTTTTCATTAACCAGACAAAATGTGGACATTGTAATAGCTTTCATGCATGTGGCCTAGTAGGAGAATGAATTGGATAATTTTCAAATTTTATTTTACATAAATAGTATTTTTATAATATAAATAATTTATGTAATAATAATTTTGAAATCATGATATAAAAAAGTCATGTAAGAGCAATAAGCAAAAAATAATTCTTAGAAAACTAATTCTAGGAAATACTTAATTTTTTTATCTGGTTTGACTTTATGGAGTCTACATTCATGTTTAAGTGCCCAAGGCAATCTAAGATTCCTCTAATAATTTGCTCTACTAGTTGAAGAAATCCTTAAAACACTTTATTGAAGGGGAATCATATCCTTTTCTTCATAATGAAGAATAACACCACCTCTAAGTCTTCTCCAAAAAGCCTAAAGAATATAACATACAAAACTTGGGAAAAAAAAGGGTAAAGAACAATGCTAAATGTTGATCTTTTCCATTTTTAAGATGAGAACAAAATTATTATCAAACAAAATGAGATTAGCTGAATCGAATTTGCTTGAAACCTCCATCTCACAAACCCTCAACACCGATTCCTCACCTTTCATGCCTCTTGAGAACCCCCACTCTTTAATTAAAGCAGCACACAAATCCACTATACTCCATGCTTATGACTACATTTATTTACCATTTAAGGCTATTTTAAGGCATCGCACTTCTCACCTTACCCTACCTCTACAGTGAACAAGCTTCTTTAAGTCAACCAACCATCCCTCTCTCGTCACTTAATTACTCCTCCTCCTTTGACCAATGTTAAGACTAAGGCTTCCTTCCTCACTTGTCAAGCATTTCTTCTTCTTCTTTATCTTCAATCTACTATAAAACACCGCAAGCCTACCTTCGCTCATTTATTTGTCTCTTCCTATCCCATATCCACTACTTCTATAACTTTATTTTTAATTGCATCCTTATTGAAGCAAGTGCCTCCTCCATCGATAAGAGTTCATTAGGTTCATTGTTATTGAATGTTGGAGAGCTTATATGTAACCTCTTCTTCTTCTCCTCTTTCCTTTCATTCTTAAAATTGAGTTCACATTTAATTAATTTTAGGACAAACTATATATTTGATTAGGTTATTAGCATGTTTTGTTTCATATTAATGTTAGCTAATTTGACCAAGTTGTAGGGTAAACTAGATTGATTAGATTGCACCTACTTTAGTAACAATAAATTTTTGAAGCCTTTAATTGCAAACCATCAATTACTTGAGCATGGTATTTTATATGATCTTTGAATTAAACGCTATTCAGCATTGTTAGTAAAATCTTAAATAAGCTTGAAGTTTCACACCACTCACTTTGACGTCATTAATTATTATTAATTAAGGGATAAATGTGCCATTAACTTTTAGAGGCGTTTATCCTTGATATTTGTAATTGATTCATAAATATTTGCAAGTTAAAAGCCATTCTTGTTAGTTAGTTAGTTAGTTATTATACATATACTTGTACATATCATTTTGTGCTTGTAATGAAATAATAAGTTGCATATGCATGGATAAGGTTACCTTAATCTATTGCTATATAAATTCATGTATATTAAATGGATTCCAATAATAGAAGATCTATTTTTAATATAGGTTATTTCTATTCAATGTGATGAATTTTATATCTATAAATTATATTTTATTAAAAAAATAACAATTATCATATTGACTATATAATACTTATTGAAAATGTTTGGATATTGGCTAGCCAAATTGATTGGATCAAAAAGTGATGAATTTATTGGAATTTTGTGGGATTCCATAATACTTTTATCTTCTTGATTTTATGGTGTATTAATAAAATTGAATTGAATTGATTATAGTTTATTATATAAATTAACATGGGCATAATAACAATATAAATTACTTTAAAAAAATATATGACATTCTTTCACTCATACAATAATATATATTTTAAACCTGGTTATATGATGATATTTATTTCTTGTTGCTATATCGTGATTCAAGTCATTCTATTGTTCATGCTACTTACCCTTATACCTTATCATTTATATTTTAATAAAATTTCATTTGGTATTTTTAGATTTTTGTAACAGCTCAATTTAATTTGTATTTATATTGAATTTGAATAGTTTTGCTTATGCACATGCCGCTTCTAGCTACTTTTCCATCAGTTGCTATTTTTTTGCTTATTGTTGTACCATTACTATTGATTCTATTAACGCAACAAAATATTAGGGCATTATTTTCTTTTGCTTCTCTTACTATTGGTAATTACTTGTATGTGAAGCTTCTCATTTGAGTACAAAATAGGTTTTAAATGATCTTGATTCTTGAGAATTATTTCAAGAGTTGTGATCAATTGTTTCATCGCACCTTACATCACATGAATGCTCCGACATTTAGACCCAAAGTGTGACAATAATATCTAGAGATTTTTTTTTTTTTTTTTTTTTTGAGAAAATACACCACCGGGTCTACGTGTTAACACTCAAAACAATTTGAAGTCCTTAAAGGGATCAAATATTCACTATTGCTTGAAGAGCTACATCCAAAATGAAAGTAAAACCTAAAAAGTCAATGGTCCCTACTATAATACAACAAAAGAAAAAAGAAACCTAACAAAATTCTATGGCTAGAGAGAAGCCAAACCAAAAAGGGAGGATGAAACAAAAACTAGAGCCTAAGCTAGATAAACATTAAGGACAATCAAGATAACACAGTAGCAACTAAAAAACAATAGGAATATACATAATGGTTAAATAAAATAAAGCACCAAAGATGCTCCACCAACCAAAAATAACAGCCAATACCCAAAAGACAGAGACCACTTGTAGAAAGCTCAACAAAGAAAATTAGACCGACAAATACAAAGAGAAGACAACCAATTAAGCCCCCCTATACCCAACCCAAAGCAAAGAGAGAAAACCCTCATCAATAAAGAAGCAACTAAAAATGCAACAGAGGAGGTAACCAGCAACCCCACAACCAGCCTAAGCCACCAAAGATAAAATGAACCGCAATAAACGAGAAAGCCATCAACACATCACAAACATATAAACCCCTATAAAAGTATCCACCAAAACACCCCAGTCCTCACAAAACCAACCAAATAACAACAACTCCCTAGCCATCCCACCAAAACAACCAACAACAGCAACACAAAATTAGAGACCAGCCCCTAGGACCGGAAGTTGAAACAGAGCAAAGACAAACTAAACAACCAAACACACTAACCCTCATAGAGTAGACCCAAAAACCTCAAAGAAGCAACCCAACTAATAAATAGAGATAGCTAGGACCAACCCCAAGAGTCAACCACCCTATCTGAATATGGAAAATCCAAAATAACTAGCATGACCAAGCCAAAAAGCTGAATGACATAAAAGATATCAAAAAGAGATAAAATCACAAGAGCAGAATCACCCCAACCACCAATAAAATTAACCAACCAACAAAAGATGACACAACCCACCCAAAACTCAAATAAAAATGAGACAGCCAGAACCAACCCCCAGTTGTCAACCACCCTTTTTGATATACTACAAACCCAAAATATCCATCCTCACCATGCCAATAAGCTCATGAATGTCATAGAGGTTTTCATAGAGAGTTAAGTTCTTAAGAGCAGTGATATGTTTGGTAAGCCAGTAAGAAACAATATTTTTCTCTCCAAATGTGAGATATCTTATACTCAAAATGATTAAGATCATCTTGATTTCAAGTCTACTGCAAAACCAATTAGCTAATAAAGCGTAACAGCTGATCCTAGAAATTTTAATGTTAAGATCCAATGCATTTTCCAAAACATTCCAAGCCATAGAAGCAATAGGGCCATTCAAAAAATACATGATTAATAGTTTCTAAGTGATAACAACATTGGAATTTTGAAAGAATAACCAAACCTCCAGTTTTAAGTCTTTCATCCACCAGAGTAAAGCCTTTAATAATTCTCCAAGTAAGAACAAAGATGTACGAGGAGTAGAAGAATTCCAAATTTTCTAAAAAATCAAATTAGGCTCATTTTTAGTTCTAAAGTTATTCCTCATCTCTTTAAGATTGAACTCACCATCAAAAGAGAATTAAAATATAGACATATCAACATAATGCAAATTAATAGGAATTACCTTAATAGCATCAATGATAGTAAGAGGACCAAGCTCCTTCAAGAATATTCCAATTGCGATTCAAGATAAAGTTAGAAACCTTTAAATTGGATAAGAAGAGAGTGTTGAGAATAGATTTGTAAGTGATTAGAGCCGACTCCTGAGTCAGCTCGAGCTCGTGAGCCGAGCTTATCTAGATATGAGCTCGAGCTCAAGCTCAAGCTCAAGCTCAAACTCCAGCTCTTTAATTAAATGAGTTTGAGTTTGAGCTTAATAAGGTTTAGCTCATAAGCTCACGAGCCTAGTCGATTTAGTTTAAACAATAATTTTATTTATTAATTTATATAATTTGAAAGTAAATTTATAGATTAATGTCTTTAAAATATTTGAAAAATTATTATTAAAAAAAATTACTATAGCAGTGATGTTTCACTTGTCCCCAAAATTGTTGCTTCACTTCTCCCAAAAAAAACAAAACAAAACAAAACAAAAGAAAATAAAGCACTTTATGTCATTAATGCTGCAGTAAAAACTCCATTGATATATGATATCGTAACTGTCTTGATGCAAATCTCACTCCCACCCGCTTCGCAAATCCCACTCACGAGCCTGTTGGAGCTCATAACTCACTCGGTTATAGAAGGCAGATGACACGGGAGACATAGATGACTCGCTTGGTGAAGGTGGACGACGCAAAAGGTGGCGCATACTGCTGAGGCTCGTGAGCCAGCTCGAGTTCGTTTACAGTGGGACGAGCTCAAGTTTAAACTCGCCTTTTGAGCTCGAGCTTACTTTTTAACTGACCATTTGATCTCGATAGTGCCATTACTCTACTCGATTACACCCCTAGTTGAGAATATAATTAATAGAACCATTACCCATCCAATTGTCTTACTAAAAAAAAAAAAAAAGAGAGGAGCCATTTTCTAAACCCTATTGGAGACAACTCTCACCAAGCCATTTCACTTCACAAAGTCTAAACCAACCACGAGATTGACCTTTTTTATAATATAATAAGAAAAGAAATGGTGATAATTCTTACAATATTTGAAATTCATATAATTGGCCCAAAGAGAATTATTACATCTAAACTTCCACTCAAAGTTTACAAGAGAAACTTTTGAACATGTTAACAAAGGATTTACACCCCAAACCCCCTTCATTATAAGGTAAATGGTAAGAGTTCCAAGCTCTCCAATGAATTTTGTTATGATTTGAAGAGGAACCCCAAAAAAATCTATTAATGAGCTTCTCAAACCTGTCAAAAACCTGCATCGTAGGGTTAATAGTTTGCTAGAGATAAATGGGCATAGAGCAAAGTACACTTTTAATAAGGACAAGTTTGGCCCTCATAAATAAAAATTTAAAATCCCAAGCAGTTAATCTATTTTTAGTTTTAGTGAAAATTTTGTCAAAAAGAAAGCTCTTCTTATGACCTTTATGAAGAGGGGCCCAAGGTAGTAAAGAGGGAGAGACCATTTTTGAAAACTAGTATAATTAACTCCTAATATTATTAATTTTAACATAAGACATGCCCTATCCGCCACAAAAGTGCACTTTTATTATTGAAGTTGAGGTCACTTTCATTTTACAAAACCTAAAGCATTTTATAAATTCTTTTCACATTATTTAAAGCACCATTTTAAAATAATTAAATCATCCACAAAACTCAGATAAGAAATAAGAAAACAACCAGCATTTTTAAAAGCCAAAGAATTATATCTAGCAAAATTATACTGAAGACCCCTCGAATGATATTAAGAAAATAAGATATAAAGAGCAGGGGAAAGAGGATCCCCTTATCTAACTTCTTGGCCAGCTTTAAAGTTACCATGGAAATTTCTGTTAATGATAATAGAGAATCAAACATTCTCAATTAAGCGTTTAATTAAAGATATGCTTGTGTCATCAAAACCAAACAAATGCATGATGCAATAAATAAAAGACCAATTAATATTATCATAGGCATTTGAGATGTCAAGCTTCAAACCAAGTTATTACCTTTCACTTTTTAATTAATATCATGAATCAACTCCTAAGCTGAGAGAACATTATTAAAGATACTTCTTCCCTTAAAAAAAAGCCAGTTTGGTTAGCAAATATGAGTTTAGGAAGAAAAAGAGTCAACCTCAAAGCAATAATTTTGGAAATGAATTTATTAAATATAGAGCATAAACTAACTGGTCTAAAATTGTTCTAAGTCTTTGGATTACCAAATTTAGAAATAGAACTAATCGCAGTAGCAGTAAAAAATTTAGGCATACCAACCCCATTAAAAAGGGCATAACTGCATTATGAAGATCACTCTTAATAATATTCCAACACTTTTAAAAGAAAGATATAGTAATTAAAACAATTAGGTTTAGCCATAGAATCATTTTTCATACCCATAATGGTATCATGAACCTCATCCATGGAAGGAACCGGAACAAAAAGCCCATTATCCTTAGTATTAATGATAGAAGGAATAAACTAAGGATTCAAAATGGGAGAAATCCTATTATAACTACCAAAAAGGTCCTAAAATGGGAAATAGTATAGGTACAAATAGTGATTCAATCCTCAGACCAAATATCATCATCCCACTTAATCTTTTTAATTAAAGATTTAGCACTTCTTTTCTTAGCCAAAGGATGAAAATTCTTGGTGTTCATGCCCCCTTCTAAAATATGTTTAAAATTAGCTTTCAGCCTTTAGAATTCCTCTTCCTTAATCTGATGATCAATGACATAAGGCATTAAGTAAGCTCATCTTATTATTCTTCGAGTTATGATTCATAAAAGCATTTTTATATATATATTTTTTTAGCATTGGCAATTTTAATAAAAATATTCCCGAAAATATTTTTCTTCCACCATATGATCTCTTGTTTTAATCTTTTGATCTTTAAGACAAAAACATCCCTAGCATTAGGGTTTTCAAAACCATGTCAAGGAGCCAACCAATTAATTTCAACAATCTTGTAAAAAATTCGCAAATAGCAACCACATATTTTGAAATCCAAAAGGATAAAAATTATTAAATTTCATATAATTAATACTAATAAGTAAAGGACTATGATCAAAGAGCGATCTATTAAGATTGTCCACCTTAGCATTCTCAAATAAAGAGATCTAGTGAAAATTAAATAAAACCCTATCCAACATTTCCCACATCATACCATTAGACCATGCAAATTTAGCACCATAAAAAAATAGATGTCAAAAAGCCCATATTCAACCATCATATCACTAGAGGGAAATCACCTAATATAGGTCAAATTTCCAGTGATATTTCAGTTGTATTGAACCACGGATAATTCTTGTACCTGTCACCTATGTTGTCAGGTTTCTTGCCAGTTTCAAGTGCCCTTTTTGGAAGGAAAAAGCAAACAAAAAATTTGCCAAAAAGAGTCCTATTCATCCCAACTCATCCCTCTTCCTCATTTACATGTATTTCTGGCCAGAGTTGAAGTCCCCAATCAGTGATCCAGGTCATTTTCCCTCATTTCTCTTCATTTCTTCAAAATTTTTAAGATAAAACTTGTTATCTTCACTCTTTTTATTTTTTTATGAAATTTGAATTGTTAGAAAATGTTTTGTGGATTTTAGAGTTTTTTTCATTCAATGTTGTATAACTTCATAGATCTAGTTTTAGGGTTTAATATATAAAGAGCTTTATGTACATTTATTTTGATACATTACCAAATTTCTTAGGTTTTAGGGGTTTTTTAAGAAATTTCGGAATAGATTTTAAAGGAGTAATTTTGATGTTCATGAGTTTGTTCCTTTAAGACATTTAGTTTGAACTTAAGTTTACAAAAATCAATGTTTAAATATGGAGAAAGTAAGAGAGCGAGCATTTGAGAGAGAGAGAGAGAGAGAGAGAGAGAGAGAGAGAGAGAGAGAGAGAGAGAGAGAGAGAGAGAGAGAGAGAGAGAGAGAGAGAGTACGTGAGCATGTTATATAGAGAGAAAGGAAGATAGAATGAGAGAGAGAGAGAGAGAGAGAGTGCAATGAAGTGAGAAGAGAGAAATACAAAGAAAGAGGAGAGGGGAGAGTTCAAGAGAGACTAAGAGAGAAAGAAAGCAATAGTGAGGCAAAGAAAAAAAGTTAGAGAGAGAGAGATGGATGGAAGGAGGGATAATAGGGAGAGAAAAAGAAAGTGATAAGGAGATAGAGATGTTGATAAAGTGTAATAGAGGGGGAGATAAAAGGCAGAGAGGAAGTGTGAGAGCAAAATAAAGAGAAAGAGATAGAGACATTGAGAGATATGTTTTTACTATGATAAATTAATTTTTAATAATTTATATCTTTAGAGTTTCATAATAAAATACATTAAATTTTTTATATTTATCTTATTTTAAGATTATTAATTCAATATTCATATGTCTATCTAGGAGGAGAGATATTTAATGTATAACAGATTATTATCTGGAAAAAAATCATTAATAAATGAATTTATTGAGGGAGTTAATACTTTCATTCATATCACATATCAACTAACTTCATTTAAGTTGGATGGAATGTTTAGATGTTCATACTCGAAGCACAAAAATTAAGCTTTTCTTAAGCTTTAGGATGTTAAGGTTGATTTATATCTTAAAAGATTTATTTCAGGATATTGATTTTAGGCCTCACATGACAAGTACGAGCCATATAGAGATACTCATACAGGTTCATCCATATCTTCTATAATAATGAATGAAGTTCAAATTAATAGACTGCATGAAAAACTTATATTTGATACAATAAATTTGAATTTAGGAGCACACATGGAAGAGTAACCAAACCTAGAAATAAGAAAAAATTTTGAATTATTACATGCTGCTTAAAAACTAATTTTGGATGATTGTACAACTCATTTAGAATTATCTGTTGCAATTAGAATGCTTAGTATCAAATCTAAATATAATATCCCACGTAAAAGATTCAATGACTTCATTTATCTTCTAAAAGAATAAATTCAGCGGATAATTTAATTCCCACATATTTGTATCAAATAAATAAATTTGTATCATTTTTTGTCTCACTGCTATGAAAATTGATTGTTGTATGAATGGTTGCTTGTTATACTATAATGATTATGTAACAGAAGTATCTTGTCTTACCTATAGTGTGCTAAGGTTCAAACCCAACTTGGTAAAATAACATCATATAAAGAAAGGCATTCAATATTCTTAGTTATTTCATTTACTAATTATTTTAAGACTTCAGTACCTCTACAGTGGTGTTCTTTCTCATCCATCAAATATTGAAGAATGAAAATACTTTGATCGGACACATGCTTCATTCCCTACTGAGCCACTTAACATATGATTAAGAGAATATGGAGGAAAAAACACTTGATTTGTATGTCATTGTATGTTCTTATCTTCTGATCATCTATTTAGAAGAAATAAGGATGCATTGTTTAAAAATAGAGTTGAGAGGTTATCTCCTCCACCTAGATTAAGCAGTTTTTACATACTATAAAGACTTTCTGACATGTCAGTAATTATTGATTTCTCAATATTATCAGAATATAAAGTTCTTGAATATGGTTGTGGACCTCCGAAAGAGCACCACGCGAACGGGTTAATTGGAAGGGCATATTGGATCATGCATACGACTAACCATTGAGGATAGAGGCTGTCGCCAATACACCCCGATGGGTAGTAATATACACGACCTAGTCATGGGTTTCCCCCACCTAATACGAAAGCTCGAGTGGGATTTAGTAGATGTGGGACTGAGTTTCGCACTGGCGCAAGCCCCCGTGATTAATTACATCCCAGGCCAAAGCCCAAGAAAATTCTTGATTAAGGATCATATATTATCCCTTCCTAAAATGGGATTGGCACAGGGGTATAGACTAGGAAGTCCTATCCAAAAGGGAAGAAGGGTCTCAAAGAGCTGAATCAATATGCGTGGCTCATACCAGCATTCAGAGGCTCTAGGATACTAAATAAAAACTGGAGAAAATAAAAGTCAATCACTCGATCACATGCGTGAGGGAAAAGATGGAGGTGGCGTCATCTTGTAACGCAGATAAGTAGGATTTAGAGTCCCGGAAAAGAAGAGACCTACCTACTATTTTAGGCATACTATAAGACCGAATGTAGTAGCCTCGAATCCTAAATCTAGATTGAGCTTAGTATTCTACACAACACTAAGACCCGTGTCCTAGCTAATGCAGTGCAAAGATCTGGACTTATCCCGGCCTAGATTGGGGAGCCAACTAACCACCTAATCAATTCAAAACCATGCTATCAAGTCAATTATGAAAGATGGGTTGGAGGTACACTTTTTGGAAGTAGGACCAACATCTAGAAAATTTCCTAAGTGGTCCTGGACTTATATGGGTCAAATGCTCCTAGCTAATACAATTAAATTTTATTCAGATGGTTATTAATGCAATGCATGCTAGTTGAAAAGTCAGCTCATGAATGCTATAGAGTTTTAAAAACAGGCTTATAGAAAATAGATTTTTAGAAAAGACTGGGTCTCCCTAGGTCCGGCACTTCATCCTCATAGGCTAGATTATCTGGATTCTACAAGTAGGTAGGGAGATGTCTTATAGCAAGGAAAGAAAGATGCAGTAATATGCATGTGACCCCAGATGATTCCGACAGTTCCCTAGGTTTGTTAGATTTCTATGTTATTTAAGACTTAAATATTAAATTTTGGTTATGAGTAAAAAAAAATTATGGTCCTTAAAGAGCCTAACGAATATCTAGGCAAAAACAAAAGCGACATGCAAGAAAGAAATCTAAGAAAAATAGGCAATTTCTACTACAAAATTAGGTAAACACATCAATATAAATCCAACAAATCAAGTAAATGTCCATAGGCAACTGCTCTTATTACAACCCAGATATGCAGAAAGTAAAGTGGCTGGGCACCACTGCCAACAACCCAGATTTCTAAGCCTATGACAGACGCAAATGACTTTGAGTGGGATATTGGTCTTCAAGTCTTCAGCTTTTTAGTCTTCTTCTCCTTGGAACTCTCGTCCTTAGACTCCTTGGATCTTTCCTCTTTAGGCTCCTTGGATTTCTCCTCCTTGGACTCATTGTCTCCTTCGTAGCTTTAATATTCAAACGAAGAGACAATTCCCTCTAGTAGGGGGTATTGCCTTTTCTCTTTGGATATTTAAAGCCATCCAACTCGATCTTCCAAATAGAAGAAGACTCTCCCCTTTAGGGATACCTTTCTTCTTTTGGAATCCGTGTTAGATAAGAATATCTCAACTAAAATGTCAATTTTACAAATATTACATCCATTTAAAAATAGAAAATTTTAGAATTCCTGCAAGGTTATCCTAATAATCATCCCAAGCAATTGCAATATCTCAAGCAGTTAAGAATAGAATGAAATAATCCATTGAAGTTGTGCCAAGCCATGCTCTTAATTATAAGGACTAAGCAGTCCACCTGTAGCACCTATAGTAATTATAATTATTTTATTTAGCCTTCATTTATTTAGGGGGGGGGGGTGAGCAAGCACCTGCATAAAATATTATTAGAAATCTTGACAGTGCCCCCCTTTTTATTAGCATGAGCATGGCCACCTGCACGGAAGAATATTATATATATATCGTTCCTAACCAAGGGGTAGATCTAGCGCTCATCACACCATATCCAGAGTACATAAAAAGTAAGCAAACATACCAATCAATTTTAAACAGCATGTAATAAAAACATTGAAAAGCTCCGGCACACAGCAGAAAATAAAACCCAGCGGCCTAGTCTAGATCTAAAAGTGGTGTCCTAGCAAATAATTCTATGTGTGTGTAAGGCTTGTGTGGTTTGGTTGAATCCTAATTTGGGTAGTTAGTTAAAATTGCCTACAATTCAGGTTTGTTATAGGCAAGAAAAGGAAAATTTTAAATTAAAGTGTAAATATTAATAAATTAGGGTCCATTTTAGTTAATTTACTTTGTTGATCAGTTTTAAATGCTTAGGGTGATGATATTTGAAGTTAAAGTTGTATTAGCCAATTTTGGAAAGTCCCGGGTCCTCCTAGGTACTAGGCTAAGGGGGTCCAAAAGGTCACTATGAGAAATAAGCTAGGTTTGGGTTTCCTATCACCTTAGAAAAATACTAGACCTTAAGATGAGTAGTTAACCAGGTAGTGAAATTAGACTTTTCTAGGCAAAGTTATGAATTTTCTAAGTTTCAGGCCCTAAATGAACTGTAGTTGACCAAAAAGTTGACTTTCTAATCTAGGACATTTTCTGGAAACCTAATATTTTTAATAAATACTAGACCCTACTAGGAGTCTAATGCAAGTGAGTTTGCCTAATTTGAAATTTTCTACAAATAGTTATGAATTTTCTAAGTTTAGGATATTTATGGAATTTTCTAAATTATTTATTAAATGGCTGATTTTATGGTTTTGACCCAAACGAGCTCCAAACATATTGGAATCACCCCCAAAGGTTAGGGATGACTTAAGAAAGTGATCCCAAATGTTTGGAGAAAATTAAGAATTTTTCATAATTTTTAATAATTTATTAGGGGCAAAATGGTAATTTCCACCTAAGGTCAAATTAAGGGTCAACCTAAAGTCAAACTAAGGAGTCCTATTTATCTCTGGTTGGAGACTAAATTCTTAATATATCAAGCTATTGTGGGTAATTTTTTGACCTAAAATGAATTTATTGTAATTTTTAGTAGGTCTCGGGGCCTTATTTAATAAATTGATTAGGGTTGGTTAATTAAGGGGTCTAAAGACTCCTAAAAAATCCTAAAAAATTCTAAAAAATTTCAGATCTCATTAAGTTTAAGTTTTGAAGTTTTTATGTCAATCAGTGATCTATCATAACTCCTAAAAATTTTCTAAGTTCGCTAGACGGGTCCTTAATTATTGTCCTTAGGGTGTCGCTACGTTATAAAGGTTTAAAATAAAGTTTTCACTAACCCTCAAGGTAATAATGCATGGTAACACATCAAAATAGTAAACACAACATGTCCTTAGATCTAGGAGAGCATAAACTGTTGAGTCTAGTAAATAGGTTGTTAAACCTAAGTTAATGTCCCAAGGCTACCAAGAGAGGGGGGGGGGTGAATTGGTATTTTAAAAATTTAAACCCTCTTTAAAAATGTGTTGAACCGAAATGAAAATTTTTATTAAGTTTTTATAGAAAATGTTTTTCAACCACAGAGTTTTTAAACCAAAAATAAATGAGGAAAAGTAAAAACAGTAAAGTAAATGACATCATATTTATAGTGGTTAGGTCTAAACCAGACCTACATCCATTCCCCAGAGGCACCCTCTGAGTATTGCACTAATACCAATAGTGACTCTCCTTTTGCACCCACAGCAACGCAGAGAAGCCTTTACAAAGCACTCTTTTCACCACTACCCGGTGCGGCAGAAAATCATCGTCCTTTTACACAATCCCTAGTGTTGGTAGAGAACCGTCCGTTCTTTCACACTCTCCTAGTGTGGGCAGAGAACTCTTCATCCTTTCACACTCTCCTAGTGTGGGCAGAGAACCATTCGTCCTTTCACACTCTCCTAATGTGGGCAGAGAACCCTTCGTCCTTTCACACTCTCCTAATGTGGGCAGAGAACCCTTCGTCCTTTCACACTCTTCAAGTGTCGGCAGCGAACCGGATCTCCTTGACAGATCTTCTCACAAGAATCTAGAAGGAAGAAAGAAAAAAGTGAAGTAATCTCAATTCACAAGTAGAGATTCTTACCTTTAAACTCCAAGTGAAGCCTTCACGCTCCAGTGGTAGGAATCCTCCTTTGAATGCACTCTTACACTCTCTCCTTAGCTATTCTCTCAAGAGGCACGAAGATCAAATGACAAAAAGATTGGGTGGCAGTCTAATTTGGACTATATATACAAAATACAAGAAAAACTGCCCAAAAACTGCATGTTTTCAATTCTGTACGCAGTTGATCATCTCGTACGATCGTGGATCGTCCTGGACGATATTACTTAAAAGCCTTGAAACGAACTTTTTTGTATATGTGTACGAAATGTTTTCGTACAAGCTGATCATCCCGTACGAACCAAGTTCGTCCAGTACGAACGGTTATTACAAGGTCGGTTCCAAAAACTACAGAAAAACCGTTCTAAATCAGTTGTATCGTCTGGACGAAAATTGATTCGTCCAGTCAAAATTTTTATAGAGACCAGATCGTCCTGGACGATATTTAATTTCGTCTGGACGAAAATCTTACAGAGACCAGATCGTCCTGGATGATATTTAATTTTGTCTGGACAAAAATCTTACAGAGACCAGATCATCCTGGACGATATTTAATTTCATCTGGATGAAAATCTTACAGAGAGCAGATTGTCCTGGATGATATTTAATTTTGTCTAGACGAAAATCTTACAGAGAGCAGATCGTCCTGGACTATATTTAATTTCTTCTGGACGAAAATCTTACAGAGAACAAATCGTCCTGGATGATTTATAATTTCGTCCTGGACGAATAGGACTTAGAAAATTTTTCTGGCCAGTTCCTATTCGTTCCATGTGATCTTAATAGGAGATAACTGTCTAATCGTCCCGTACGAACTGATATCGTCCCGTACGATCAGTATAATTTTATATGATCTCCTTATGTGTGTGTGCATGTTTTTATTCACTCAATTACAATCACTCCATTTCAAGTTTATTTCAAAGAAAAATACAAGCTTCAAATTCACAAAGTATCTAATGCTGAATTTTGATTTGAAGTCTTCGTAGTCTGGAGTTCGATTTTCCTGAAATGTTAGTACAGACAAGAGCAAATACAAATCTTCTAAAATTGTTAGGAGATAACTACACATTTGAACAATAATGTTTGGAATCATCAAAACTATATAATTTACAAAAATATAAAACATGCAAATAACAACTATCTTAACATAAATTAAGTGGTGGTGCAACCTACGCATGCAAACTACGACAGAAAGGAAAGGAAAGACACCTAATGAAGGGATTAGTGAATGATTGAGACTCAACCATCCACTAATCCACTCCCCTATGATTTGCTCTTCATACATAGACTCTAAGTTTAAAATTTCATGAAATGGGTCTCCCAAAATTAGGAGATTTAATATATATATGTAATTTTAAAATATTTTAAAATACTTGTAAATATATAAAATTTTGGAAAATAATATAATTAAAAATAGATCAATTTGTAATAAATACATATAGGGGATACCTACTGACCACTCAATCGAGGTTTCAAAATAATGTTTGAAATAATTTGTAGCCTAAAAATAATTAGTATAATAGTTAATTTAAATAATATTAAAATAATCAAACCATAGGGTAAGACAGAAATCTGGCAAGAGTAGTAAAATTGCTACCCGAAACTATTTTTAAATGAATGTACACATTTTTCTAAAAAATTCAAGGGGTTATACATCAAAATCTGATTTAAAACGATAAAGTTATGATTTTTTGAAGTTTAAATACAATAAATGGATCTAAAAATAATTTAAGATAAATAATATTTAAAAATAATTATCAAAGATAGCATAAAATAATACCTTGATATTTATAAAATTTAAAGTAATTTAAAAATATATAATACCAATAATATTTTAATTATTAATAATATTTTAAGTAATTTAACTAATCAAAATAATTAAAATAATATTTAATTTTTTAAAAAAATACAATTTTACATTTAAATAAATATAATAATCATACTAATAATAATAATAATAAATACAAAACAGTAACAAAAAATGAGTTAACACAATATAATTATTAATACTATAATTAAAATAAGAATATTATAACATAATAGTAATAAAATATTTAAAACAATAATTTTAAAATAGTATTTTTTACTGTTTTTGCAATAACAGAAAATCTAAATAAAATTTTTATCTAAAAAAAATTTTAAATTAAAGAGAACGAAAATACGAGCAATTCGATATATTGTGCGTCAAAAATGGAGCAGAATTAGATTTTTTATGATTTATACAAGAAATCTGGTTAAAAAAATAGATTTAAAACTAATTTCTAATTAATCAGCCGGCGGCGGGACACGTGGTGGCCCAGGATTGGATCCCGAGACCGCGGGCAATGATTGCGCCATCACCGCAATCATTGGCGCGTGATTGCGGCGGCGGTCAATGCCTTATCCACGTAGGCAACGGCTTCAGGCCGTCGGATATGCGCGGAAAGAGCTTAATTTTTCTGATTGAGCCGGACTGAGAACAATCCGATGGGATCCAGATCTGGCATCGTTCCGAACCACGAAAAGACTGGATCCTAACCGTTGATTGCAAGATCAACGGTCGGGATCAAGCCCTAACGGACGAATGCCGTATCTGAAACCGTAATTTGTTTTTTGCCTCGTTCTCCCTCGATTCTCCACCAAATTTCATAAAATTTTAAACACGAATCCTATACATGAACAGAAATTGTGGGGGATGTTTGGTTTGGATTAAAACCACCTTACAAGAAAGCTATTTAAACCTAAGTGTTGTGACATATTCTATGGGTTTTTTAAAAAAATTACCGTTGGATCTTCAAATCTTTGACACGGTTGAGCTTATAAGGATGTGGGAGCTCTCACAGAAAATCCAAGGCTTAAGGAGGTCTGGAGCGAGAGCAATTACAAAAAGATCCTTAATTGTATTTAATTTTTGATATTTAAAGGCTCTAAACCTAACATCGACGGTTGGGATCCAATCACACCCCAATTAGGAGGGAAAATATCAGGGATAGGCCGTTGATTGAAATTCAAAATGAAGGGAATTGATTTTTTGCATTAAATGGGCCTTTAATTCCCCTTAAATAGGTTATTATGACCTATTTAGAGCCATGGTAGACCAAGTCCACGTTTGACTTGGTCAAATCAGTTAAGGGGGGCAAGGGAGAGGAGTTATTGGGCCATGGGAAGATCGATTTGGATTTAAATTTGATTTGGGCCCTTAATGGGCCCATTGGGTCAAAATTGACCCAATAGGACTTGGGTTGACCAAGTCAAAGGTTGACTTGATCAACTCAGTCCATTGGGCCCAGGTCTGGGCAAAATCAAGGTCAACAATGGTGTTCAACATAATTGAATTAAAAAAATATTTTCTAGATATTACCATGTTAGAGAATAAATTTGATAAAATATAATATGGACGTTATGTAAATTGAGAAGAACATTTTTTAATAAGATTTTATCTCTACCGTTGCCAGGTCCCAAGTCCTGGATGAGAAAAGTGGAGGGTTGGTTAGGTAGTCGACAACCAGCATAAAACTTGTCGAATAATAATGACATAAATCCTTTAAGAAATTATGTTAATGCTAGGGCGTCCCCTAGAAGTGACGTGCTACATGGCTTGAATATTGTGACAAGTATGTAAGGGCCTCTGCACTGGTGCCCAAGTGCAGTGCTAAATAGGCAAGGGTTCCCACAGCAAGGACGGATGTGGGCAAAGAAGCTAGTCCATGAAATTAAAATTAAGATAGGAACTTAGAATATAGGTTCTCTTACTAGAAAATTAATGTTATTAATAGATATAAAGATTCATAGAAAGATAAATATTTTATACATTCAGAAAACTAAATAGGTTGGAGAGAAGGCTAAGGAAATTGATAGTTTAGGATTTAAACTTTGGTATTCGGGTAGAAGTCATACTAGAAATGGTGTAGGTGTTATTATAGATAAGAGTTTGAAGGATAATGTTATAAAAATTAATAGGATTAGAGATAAAATTATAACTTTAAAGATTATTATTGATGATGAGATTATTAATATTATAAGTGCTTATGCTTCTCAAGTAGGTACGAATATGAGTTCTAAATTAAATTTTTAGAATAACTTAGAAGAATTATTACGAAAGATACCTCTAGAAGAAACAGTTTTTATTGGAGGAGATTTAAATGGACATGTTGGTAGAGAGGTAAATGATTTTAAAAACATTCATGGTGGCTATGGTTTTAAAACAACAAATGAAGGTGACAAGACCATTTTAGATTTTTGTTTAGCTTATGATTTTTCAATTACTAATACCTTATTTAAGAAAAAGAATGAGCATCTCATCACTTATAAAAATGGATATAGTACAACCCAGATTGACTATTTTCTTATAAGAAAATTAGATCGATTAGATTGTAAAGATTGTAAAGTTATTTTGTGTGAAAATTTATGTACCCAATATCGATTATTAGTTTTGGACATTAAGATAAAGGGGCAGATAATAAAAAATAAAGTAAAATGATATTCTAGGATTAGATGGGGGCATTTAAAGAATATTAACAAAAATATTTTTGAGAGTAGGATTTTAGATCTTAAGATTTTATCTGTGCATGAGGATGCTAATATTATGAGGGATAAAGTGGCTAGTGATATTAAGAATATTTTAAAAGATGTGCTTGGAGTATCAAAGGGAAAAGCTCCTAATAGTAAAAATAGTTGGTGGTGGAATTTAAATGTGCAAGAAAAGATTAAGAATAAGAAGATTTGTTATAAAAATTTGTTTAATTTTAAAATTTTTATAATTGAGAAAGATATAAAGAGGCACGTAAGAAATCTAAGAAAGCAATATGCGATGTAAACACCTTAAGTTTTAGTGATTTATATAATAGATTAGATACTAAGGAGGGAGAAAGATATATGTATAAGTTATCCAAATAAAGAGATAGGAGTAGTAAGAATTTAATTCAAGTGAAGTGTATTAAGGATGAATATCAAAAAATACTTTTCTTAGAAGATGATATTCAACAAAGGTGGATGAGATATTTTGCTGAACTTTTTAATGAAAATTATGAAAATAAGATTGACTATAATGACCTTAGCACCCTAAATGAAAATAAAGATTTCTGTTTTTATCGGCGTATTAGTAAAATCGAAGTTAGAGAGGTTTTAAAAAAAATAAAGGGTGGAAAAGCTGTTGGACCTCATGATATTTCAATAGAGGTGTGGAAATGCTTAGGAGATGAAGGTATTTCTTGGCTTACTAAACTTTTAATACTATTTTAAAGACTAAAAGATGCCAGATGAGTGGAGAATGAGTGTGTTAATTCCTATTTTTAAGACTAAAGGTGATGCATAAGATTGTGCAAATTATAGAGGAATTAAGTTAATGTGTCATACTTTAAAACTATGGGAGCGAGTTATGGAGCATAGGTTATGGCGTGTTACTAATGTTTCTCAAAATCAATTTGGATTCATGCTGGGTAGGTCGACTATGGAAGCCATACATTTATTAAGAGGTTTGATGGAGAAATATAGAGAAAATAAGGAGGATCCACATATGATATTTATTGATTTAGAAAAAAGCATATGATAAAGTTCCAAGAGAAGTGCTACGGAGAGTTCTTAAAAAGAAAGGAGTTAATAATGCTTATATTCAAATCATTAAAGATATGTATGCAGGAGCAATTACTTGTGTTAAACACAAGGTGGTTTGACCAAGTATTTCCCTATTTCGGTTGGGTTACATCAAGGATCCGCCTTAAGCCCATATCTTTTTTACTTTAGTCATTGATGTTCTCAATAGACATTTGCAAGAGGATGTACCTTGGTGTATACTTTTTGCTGAAGATATTCTTCTTATTGATAAAACTAGAGAGGGAGTTGAAAGTAAACTTGAATTATGGAGGTCAACATTAGAGACTAAAGGTTTTCGCTTGAGTAGATCTAAAACGGAATATATGGAGTATAATTTTAGTAGTAATAGACCTAATGAGAGAATTGTGACTTTGGGCGATCAAGTCATTAATAAGAGTACATGTTTTAGATATCTTGGATCTATTGTTCAGAGTGATGGTGAAATAGATGGGGATATTATCAGCAGAATTCAAGTTGGATGGTTGAAGTAGAGGAATGCATCGGGCTTTTTGTGTGGTAGAAAAGTACCCCTCAAACTTAAGGGAAAATTCTATAAGATGGTAGTGAGGCCTAGAATGCTTTATGGTGTTGAATGTTGGCCATTAAAATAGAAGCATAATATTAAGTTAAGTGTGGCAGAGATGAGGATGCTTAGGTGGATGAGTGGATTTACCCTTAGAGATAGGATACGAAATGAGCATATACGCAAAAAGGTTGGAGTAGCTCCAGTAGAAGATAAGATTAGAGAGAGTCACCGTAGATGGTTTGGTCACATAAAACTGCGGCCTTCCAGTGACCCGGTTAGGAGAGTAAAGGTATTAGATTTGACTTATGTTACGAAAGGTAGAGGCGGACCTAAAAAAACTTGGTTAGAAAATATTAGGAATGACCTTCCTTTATTAGATTTAAACGAGAATTTGACCTTTAATAGAATACAATGGAGAAAAAGGATTCAAGTAGCCGACCCCACGTAGTGGGATAAAGGCTTGTTGTTGTTGTTGTTGTTGATCATAGATATTAAAGGCATGACTAAGGATATTATGAAGGCTAGAATGGATATTAAAGACTATTACACGTTAAAAAATATAGAGCTAGCAACACATAATGATGGAAGAATATTGAAGCCTAAAACATTATTATCATTCATGTTAGAATAAAGAAGATTAATATATTATCACTTTTAAAGTTTAAAAATGGATGATGAATATGGATCAAACTTGAGCTGATGTGTGGACCTTAGATCTACAAGATTATTTGGATTAAAAAGTCATGACTATCACATTGTATGGAGGTGCTCCTTCCAATTATATTATGTTTTTTATCATATTAAATAACAATTTTGTTGACAAAAGCTTAG
This sequence comes from Dendrobium huoshanense, assembly GCA_016618105.1. NCBI lineage: Eukaryota > Viridiplantae > Streptophyta > Magnoliopsida > Asparagales > Orchidaceae > Dendrobium > Dendrobium huoshanense. The sequence goes on from CM028358.1 coordinate 52,133,571, forward strand.
CCTTTTCTTTAAATACTTATCTTCATTTAAACTAAGTGAAGATGCTTTATAAGGGAGAGAGAAAAATGTACTAATCATCCTATGTAATCTACAAAACATTTTCCCTATAGATTCTTTAATTCTATGGAATATCTTCCAATCCATCTATCTTATAAGGCTAGAGATAGAAGACCAATGAAATGTCATTTGATGTATCCTTTTAAGAGGTAAGATGTATGTTTAATATGACATGCCTTTAATATTTCTAATCCTATCACATTAATCTTATGTTATAATAATGTTTAAACAAGCTAAAAATATGTTAAGAATAAAACATATCAAGAAGGATCTATATGTGAAGCATATTTGACTCAAAAAATCACGCACTTATGCTCTTACTACTTCTAACCCCATGTGAGAATTATAAGAAGAAAATTTGTTTGTAACTTGAAATTCGATATCGATGAATAATCATAATCTTCACTGTTAATTTTTAGAAGTCACAAAAATTCTAGTGAAAAATGTGTTACAAGATTTCTCTTCGATTTAGAAATAAAAACATCAACTTTATATGTGCTACTAAACTTCCAAGAAGTTCAGCCTATCTTAGAGTAAGTTCTTCTATAAAGTACATAGGAAATAATATTTACTTTAATTCACAAGTGTAAGTTGGATGATATGTTATAGGGTTTTTTGTATGCAGTTTACCTCCAACAAATACTGCAGTTATTGAGCTAGTTGTAGAAAATAAATTCCAGCATAGTTTAGATCATACATGACTAAAACATATTATATTTCATTAATTTTTATCTTATTAAATACTAAAAGCCCTAAAATTTTTAGATTTTCTTAGGTTCACGACCCTTATAATAAGGTCTTTTTCAAAGGGCTGCAAGCCCTAGCATTGGGACCAATGTAAAAGGCAAACACATGGCCAAGTTTCATAGTTAAGGGATTTAAATTTAATGGATTTAAATTTCATTCAAAGTCATGAAATGAGGGAAGAAAGTCTAAAAATTATGGAGTTTTTATTAAAGGATATACTCATGAAGTAGATGAATGTGATTATTAAGTATTATGAGTGATATTCTTGAGTTACAATACCCAGGAGAAGATGAAAATCTTGTATATTTGTTTAAATATCAATAATACGATCCTATACTGAATAGAGGTATAAGGGTTTATCATGTATATGGTATAATAAAGGTTAAACATAGTAGAATATATGGTAAGTTTGTTCCAATTGTACTAGCAAGTAAAACTATGCAAGTTTATTTCAGCAAATTTTTTAGTGGTCGTAGAGATAAGCAAGATTGGGTTGCTATCATAAAAATCAAACCATGGGAAATTATTCACTAATAAAACAACATTGCTACGATACATTAAGAGGATGAGATGTCATATTGAATGACTGTTGAAAGTGATATTCTTGATGCTGAGTTGCCTATTACTGAAATGCAGCTAGAGGAAGTGGATAGTTTAACAAGATCTTCTAATGAGTCAGAGGAAGAAAGTGAAGATAACTTAGAGCCCAAGAAGTATTTTTATTATTCTTGTAGCATAAGTGTCTAAATTTATTTCAATTTAGTAAATGTTGTTCCTAGAAAATTTGTAATTAAATATATGATTAACAATAACAAGTTGGTTAAATGTAAAATTTATTTCAATTTTAATTTTTTAATGTAACTGCAAAATTTTTTTATTTCTAATTATCTAAATCTTCATTTTTTTACAACATTTTTTAATTATATATATAAGTGATAATTATAGACTTTAATTACTATATTTTAATTATGCAAATTTTCATATTTGTTGCAACTTCTGAAATATCAACTAATTGCTTTTATTATTATTATTATAGATGGCTTCGAGTGATGAGCCTCCTTGTAGACCCATTATATCAATATTTGGTCATAAGAAGAAGTTGACTAGTTGACCAACTAAGTCTATATAGGATGAGCAGGGTTAGGCGAAGACAGTTCCACCAGTCAAAAATTGACACGACCCAAAACCTGACCCGGACCCAACCCAAAAAAAATTGGGTTTTGGTCAACCCATTTGTGAAACAAGTCAAAACCGAGTTCATATTTTCGACCCATTTGAAAATGGGTCGGGTTCGGGTTGACCCGCTAACCCGCAAGTCGACCCGAATTGACCTGAAAGTCATGCTCAAGGTCGTGATGTCCGTTAATAAGTCATTTGGTCGTGGGTCGTGTCGCAATCACGTCTCATCACTCAGGGTCGTATCATGCTCATTGCAGTCGACTGCTGCTGCCATCCCGACGTCCCGCTCGAGCTGTCGCTTTTGTTGCTACTGCTGCTGGCCTGTCGGCTTAGCATTGCTCGCCCTATTATAAAGCCGAACTACCGAAAGTCTTCTGGACATATGCGAGTTATAAGACCAAAGATCGCCTCTGGACAACCACCAGCTGTCGCTTCCACTTTCATTATGCCCGCGAGATTCCACTGCTTACCTATCGCAGTCGCGCCTAAGGTTTGAATGTTGCCATCCCTCTCTCGTGGGCCAAGTTGGGTCAACCCAATAACCAACACAGGTTAAGTTCAGGTTGACAATCCTGACCCATTTGCAAAATTGGGTAGTGTTAGTGTCGACTTGTTTAAGGTCGGGTCAAGTCGTATTTGACCCAAACCCGACCCATTGAACCAAATTGACACCCCTATCATTCCCCCACAAAGCAAGGTCAAGGACAGACAGTTCCACCTATGGTTGGAGTTCCACCCCATAATGGGTACTTTTTATCTCCTAGTAACACTTGTCCTCAATTTTCATCTCTCTATCCAATATAGTCAATTCCCTTCTATCAATATTACCCCCACCACTATCACAAATAGGCCCATCAACCTACCCCTATCCTTTTTACCATCAATCATACTTTTTCCCACCTCATGTCCAACCATAATAGTGTGGACCATCAATGGAAGTAGAGGTTGGAGCTGAGGAGTCTATCATAATAGGGTATAAGCATGTCTACACAGAGCCTAAGGGTGATACGTCAGCTTATTTTATTATTAAATTTTAAAATTTGATTTGTTATATCATTTATAGTATTTACATATTTAATTGTCGCTAGGTAGACCACCCACAAGATTCAAGATACAATACAGAGTGGATATGATGCTCATTACTTATATTGGAAGAAAATTCGAACGGAAGTTAGGAATACGTGGTTTAGAAAATTTCATGTATATAATTTGACATTACTTAATATTTATGATTATTGTTATATTAATATTATTTATTGCTCTAATATTGCATAGAAAGATTTTAGATGGTTGACAGAGCATGTTGTAAGGATCATAACCAATTCTAAAAAATATGTGGTTTAGAGAAGCTCTCTTCACATGAGTGGTTTAGTGCCTCATACTGAGCATTGATGATAACTAGTAAATAATTATTTTGATTATATATATATTATAGAAAGAGTTTCATGGTCAGGATCCAACATTATTAGAGCTATATACACGAACTCACAACCATCAAGCTTCTAATTAGTGGGCTAATGAGAAGGAAAAAAAGCTCATGTGAGTATCAATTTTTTGAGTAGTCATCTTGCAAAATATAAATTGATTTTTAAAGATTTAGTCTCTTACAAGATGATTTTGTATGATTTTGGGAGGGTCAGGTGTCTATTGCTGAGGGATCATCTTTAGGATCGACAAAATACTTTGAATGTAATACGTGGTCAGAGGATGTTGGAGGGAGATAGAAGGGGATGGTTTATGGATCAGTTTGCATCCATATGTATATAAGAAGCTTTCTCCTATCGCCACCAAGTTACACTGTTTCAGGTTTTGGTGATAGTAGAGTTGATGATATCGTTAGTCAGAGGGTTATTGCTCTCACCTAAGAGATAGAGGAGATGAAATAGAAACATGCCAAAATATTGTCACAATAGAATGAGATGTAGGAGCTGCAATCATATCTAAGACAAAAAATAAAGAAAAAGGATGAACAACTTGAGCATGATTTAGAGGGGAGTGAGGAGACGGAAGATGATTAGAGAGCTTAATGTTTAAATTCTTGTAGTTGTTTGGAGAACTTACTATTATGTTTGGAAAATTTGTCACAACAATTTTAATGTTTTGAAGTTGTTTATGCTAAAGAATTGCATTTTATTATTGTTAGACTAACATTTGAACTATTTTCCTATGTTTTGAGTGTTAATATTATGTGATGATGAATTTTGTTATGTAATCATTCATTAACTGTTGTAGGTTTATAATTTGAATATATTTGTGGTCATTCATAACACCAAGGTTAGGATAAGAACCACTAATTCTTTCTACAATATTAGAAATAGTGTTAAAATCTCTACCCATAGACCAAGGATCCCGACATGAATTAGGAAAATCAACTAAATGCTTCCATAAAATACTCCTATCAACCTTGGTACCTTTAGCATAAATAAAAGAACCCATAACCGACATATCAAAAATGGACATAGAGTAATGGATCCATAAGAATTAAAATGACCAACATCAAAGAGGTTTACATTGGCATTCAAAAAAATCCAAATCTTTCCATTGGATTTAGAGAAAGAGAAATCAAAACTTAACTGCCTTTGGCAAATATAATGTTTGGTACAATCAACCAATGGCTCTAGAAGAATTAAAAAAAGAATACTTTCATTCTACAAAGGTTATGAACACAAGAACCGGAAGCAATATTTGTTGAGAGAGTTGCTACTTAGCTTTGCATGTTTTACAATTTTGCAACTTATATGTTTTTGATGATTTAAATTATTATTATTTTGATCATTATTTTCTCCTAACACATTTTAAAAGAATTATTTTTCTCTTGTGTGTACTAACATTTCAGGAAAATCATACTCTGGATTATTAAAGACTTCAAATCAAATTTAGTTTAGAGTTATTATATTTTTTATTTTATTGAGTCTGTGAGAGTGTGATTGTAATTGAGTAACTGACCACACACACACCGGAGGAAGAGTTTTAAAATTCACATTTTTTAAACTGATCGTACGGTACATCCAGCTAATATTTTTTGTTCGTCATAGGACGATCTCCTCTATTTTTGGCTAATATAATGTTTGTCTAGATGATATTTTTCTTTCATCCTAGGATAATCTCCTCTATTTTTGGGTAATACATAGTTCATCCAGACGATAATTTCCATTCATCCCAGGATGATCTCCTCTAGTTTTTTCAAATACAAAGTTTGTATGGACGATAATTTTCAATCGTACCGGGACGAAGGGCTTTATTCTATATACTTGTAGTTCGTCCTGACTTTTCGTACCAATGAACTTTGAAAAATAATTGTTCGTACCGGATGAACCCAGTTCGTACGGGACGATGATCGGGTATGAAGGCAGTTTTGTACCAATTCACATTGATTTCATACGCAATAGTTTTTATACTATTAGTACATATGAAATATGATCGTACGGGATTGTGGACGATCAAATTTGAAAAATGCAATTTTCTAGATGATTTTTTGTGTCTTTTCTATAAAAGGTCTACTTAAGACTATCATTTAATCTTTTTGTCACTTGGTCTTCGTGATGGTAAAGGATAATTGAAGGAGAGAGTTAGAGAGAGTGTCTAAAGGAGATTTCTTTCTATTGGAATGTGAAGGGTTCACTTGGTTACTCAAGGGTAAGGATCTCTGTGTGTATTTTGTGTTTTCTTCACTCTTTTTTCTTGTCCTTCCAGATTTCTTATGTGAAGATATTTTAAGAAGATTCGGTTCTCTACTAACACTTGAATAGTGTGAACAGACGAAGGTTCTCTGCCTACACTTGGAGAGTGTGAACAACCGAAGGTTATGTGCCTACACTTGGATAGTGTGAACAGCCGAAGGTTCTCTGCCTACACTTGAAGAGTGTGAATAGTCGAAGGTTCTCTGCCTACACTTAGAGAGTGTGAAAGGATGAAGGTTCTCTGCCTACACTTATAAAGTGTTAACTGCTGAAGGTTCTCTGCCTACACTTGGAGAGTGTGAAAGGACGAAGGTTCTCTACCTACACTTAGAGGGTGTGAAAGGATGACGGTTCTCTCCCGCACCAGAGATTGGTTGAAGAGAGTTTTGTAAAAGCTTCTTCGTCTTGCTGTTGGGGCAAAAGGGGAGTCACTTTACTATAGTGCAATACCTGAAGTTGGAGACTTCATGGAGTAGATGTAGGTCGTGTTTGATCGAACCACTATAAACTTTTGTGTCTTTTTATTTCCGTAGCTTTTTATTTTTCTACAAGTTTTTAATTTTTCTATGGTTGAAAAATTATTTTAAACAAAAATTTAAATCAACTTGCTCAAGTTCATTAAACGGTTTCTATAATTTTAAAATCCAAGAAAGGCTTAAGTTTCTTAAAATCACCAATTCACCCCCCCCCCCCCCCCTCTTGGTTAACCTTGGGATATTAGATTAGGTCTAACAACCTATTTTAAAATCAACGAGATTCAACAAGTGGTATTATAACATTGTTTCAAAACTATAAGTTTAAACTACTTTTTGATTAATGAGCATAACTACTTTTGGAAACCAAAATACACCTGAAGGGTATTCGATCATTAGACCTCTTTTATTTGATAATATCCCTTTTGATTTTTGGAAAACATGCATGTCTATATTTTTACAGTCACTTAATTATTGCATGAAGATCTTTATATAAGAAGGGTATACAAAACAAACTAGACTAGTTGATGGCATTTTCATATTGGACTGTAGAAGAACGTGACTTAGCACAACTTAATGCTAAATATTTATTTTTTTGTTCACTTAAGTTAGAGGACTACATGCGGGTTTCCACTTGCAAGAGTGGAAAGGATATATGGAAAAGACTCTATATAACTTATGACAGGACAAATGAAGTTAAACAGTTTAGATTAAACATATTATTGCAGACTATAAATTATTTCACATGAAACCAAATGAATCTATTTCTAACATGTACATACGATTCATTCAGATAGTCACTTCTTTGTATGCATTAGGTAGGGAATTATTAATTGTTGAAATAATTAATAAGATTCTTCATTATTTTCCTACTATTTATGATGCAAAAATAACTACTATATCAGAGTATAAAGATTTAAATGTTTACTTTATTAACAATCTTCTTAGATCACTAATTACTTACGAGCAATGAGTGAGTCAAAGAAAGATTGATGTAGTAGAACCACGAAGGGAAAAGAATATAGCACTGAAAGTGGAGGAGTTAGAGAGTGATATATCACAATCTGAGCATAAGGACAACATTTCTTTGATGACTAGACAGTTCAGAAGCTTTCTACAAAGGAAGCAAAAGAGACGCCAACAATGGAACAGAGGTAAGTTCAATAGGAATGTCAAAGTTTCTAATGATGCGATTTGCTACGAGTATAGGAAACCTGGACACAGTAAGTCAAATTGCCCAAAACTTAAAGCCACTCCTAACAAGGAGAAGGTAGAGGAGAAGCCAAATGTGAAGAAGGGCAAGAAGAAATTCTAAAGAGCTTTCTAGACAGACTCAGCTTCAGATTCGTCAGAAACTAAAAAGGAGGAAGAAGTCACCAACTCGTGTTTGATGGCCAAAAATCTTGATCAGTCAGATCAAGAAGAGGTATGTGACTTAACTTATGCTAAATTTTTTAGAAGTTTATGAAAGAATATTTGATGCATATAGGAAGTTGAAGAAAATACATGCTAGTTTTAACTTAGAATTGTAATAACTTCATAGAGACAATGAGATCCTTAGAAAAGATCATGCATTAGTTGATAGCAGCCACATGAGCTTACTTAATGAGTTCGATGATTTGAATAAGAAAAATGTGAATTTAAAATAATCTTATACATAATTGGAAAAAGAATTTAAAAATTATAAGGATTAATTAGTGAGTAAAAAATATCGTTTGAATTATAACAAGAAAATTCTAGAAGATATGAACACATTTTTAAGATTGAAAGTGGAAGCTCTCGAGGAAAATATGATACCCCCAAGACTTGAAGATTTAACAAATCCTATTTTGTATCCAAAATTCTTACAACTAGGGAAAAATTAAAATAGTTATAGGAGATTAAGAAATCTATTTCCTGAAGTTAAATACTATAGATGTGGGATGATTGGTCATATTACATACACTTTTACTTTAGATAGAAAAACTCATTTAGTGAGGAGACCAAAGATGCATAAACCTAGACATATCATACATGTATCTATTTTAAAATTGCCAAAAGATGAACCCAAACTTGTTTGAGTTCCCAGGTCTAATATTTGATGATTTTTAAGGACCGCTCTTATACAAGGCCTCGTTAGAGTATATGGTACCTGGATAGCGGTTGCTCAAAGCATATGATTGGAGATACTGCATAATTCATATTGCTAGAAACCAGGAATGGAGGTAGGGTTACACTTAGAGATAACACACAAGGAAGGTGGTTGGAGCAGTTATGATAAGAAATTTAAAAAACTTTTTTTATTGAGAATGTGTTACTTGTTGAAGGCTTAAAATATAATCTTTTGAGTATTAGTCAGCTAAGTGATAAAAGTTACAACATTAATTTTTTTCCTACTAGCTGCATAGCTTAAACGGTAATAATGTTTTGCATGGTATATGGGTGAATAATATTTATATGCTAGATTTGAATTATATCAAAGCTCCTACTGCTTTTTATTTGAAAACTATTTCTGATGAATCATGGCTTTGAAATAGAAGACTTTGTCACTCTAGTATGAAAAACCTTAGAAGGATTACCCAAAAGAATATAGTAAGAGGTATACCAAAACTAGACTTTACTAAGAATCACCTTTGCGATGCATCTCAATTAAAAAAATAAGTAAAGTCCTCTTTTCAGTCCAATAAAGATCTTAGAACTAGTAAACCAATGGAGATTTTGCATATGGATCTTTTTGGACCAGTCGAAATTATAAGTCTAGGAGGGAAGGTATACAAATTTGTGATTGTGGATGATTTTTCTATATTCACATGAGTTAAATTCTTATATCATAAGAGTAAATCATTTGAGGAGTTTAGAGATTTTTTTACTTGCATTCAGAGGAAATTAGGGTGTAAAATTATCATAATTCAAAGTGATCACGATGGATAATTTGAAAATAAAAATTTGAGGAATTTTGTAAGAAAAAAGGGATTAATCACAATTTTTCTACACCTAGAACCCTCAACAAAATGGGGTATTCGAAAGGATGAATAGAACATTGATTAAAGCCACTCGAGCTATATTGGCAGAATATCACTTCCTAAATATTTTTGTGCTTAAGTGGTTAGCACAGCATATTATATTTTGAATAGGGTGAACATCAAATCAAACTTAAATAAAATACCTTCTAAGCTACTTAAAGGAAGAACACCTAATTTGTCATAATTGCATGTGTTCTGATGTAAGGTGTTCATACATAACAATGAAAAATCTGCCTTAGGAAAATTTGATCCAAAATCAGATGAAGAAATTTTTTTAGGATACTCTAGTGTTAAAAAATCTTATAGAGTATTTAATAAAAGAACTTTGATAATTGAGGAGACCACACATGTTGTATTTGATGAATATGATATTTTGGAAGAGCCGAATGTTGAAGAGGATGAGATAGAAATAAACTCTCAAAGATTGAGAAAGTTAATTTGGAAGAAAATTTGGAGATAGAAAAACTCTTTACCTAGAGAGTTGAGATTTTCTAAAAATCACCCTAAGGAATTGATTTTAGGTGAACCTAGTAAGGGTGTTAGGACTAGGCATGGACTGAGAAAAAAAATTAATTATTCTGCCTTTATTTTTACAATAAAACCCACAAATATTAATCAAGCACTTTCAGATGAATTTTACTTTTTGGCAACGCAAGAAGAATTAAATCAATTTGTAAGAAATGAAATTTGAGAATTAATTACAAGGCCAAAGGATCAAAGTGTAGTTGGGACTAAGTGAGTATTCAAGAATAAAATGAAATACTTATGAGTAGTCATTAGAAATAAGGCTAGATTGGTGGCTAAGGGGTCTAATCAAATTGAAGGAATTAATTTTGAGGATACTTTTGTCCCTATAGCTAAACTTGAAGCAATATTTTAAAGGATTTAAATTATATCAAATGGATGTTAAAAGTGTCTTTTTGAATGGGGTGATTCAAGAGGATGTTTATGTGGAACAACCTCCAAGATTTGAAAATTCAAAATACCCTAATCATATTTTTAAATTGAAAAAGGCATTATACGAATTGAAATAGACACCTAGGGCTTGGTATCAGAGGTTGAGCACATTCCTACTTGAGAGATCTTTTGAAAAAATAAGTGTGGACTTAACTCTCTTTTTAAAGAAATTGGAAGATGACATTCTCATTGTACAAATTTATATTGAATATATCATCTTTGAATCTATTGTTAAAAATCTTTGTGATGAATTTTTTAAAATAATAAGTAGTGATTTTGAGATGAACCTAATAAGAGATTTGAGTTACATTTTAGGCTTTAGCATTAAGCAAATTGAGGAGGGTATATTTCTTAGTCAGTCGAAGTATATTAAAGATATCCTAAAAAAGTATGAAATGGGTAATGATAAACCTATTAGTACACCTATGAGTTCTTTAGTTCAGTTAGATAAGGACCCAAAGGGAAAATCTGTTGATCAAAAGAAATTTAGAGGGATTATTGGATCTTTGCTTTACTTGACTGCTAGCAGACCCAATATTATATTCAGTGTTTATTTATGTGCTAGATTTCAATCAGATCTAAAAGAATCAAATTTGACAACAGTGAAAAGGATTTAAAGATATCTCTTGGGAACTCAAAACTTAGGAATTTGGTATCCTAAGTTTAGCTCTTCATTTGAAATAATTAGATATTCAGATTCAAACTTTGCAGGTAATAGGGTTGATATAAAGAGTACATCTGGAACATGTCAATTTATTAGAAATTTACTAGTTTTTTTGTCCAGTGGAAAATAGAATTCCATAACCTTATCTAGTGCTGAAGCTGAATACATTGCCTTAGAAAGTTGTGTGGCACAAGTTCTTTGGTTAAAATAACAATTGATTTACTTAGAATTTACTATAGGCACTATTCCAATTTATTGTGATAACACTAGTGCCATTTGCATCTCAAAGAATCCTATTCAACATTTAAGAACCGAACATATTGACATAAGGCATCATTTCATAAGGGATCATGTATCCAAATGAGAAATCGAACTTAATAATGTTTCAATAAAAAATTAACTTACATACATTTTTACAAAATCACTAGCCTTTGATACTTTCAGTACATTAAGATACAAGACTTGGTGTGGTTGATCTGAATGCTTAAATAAAAATTATGTAACCTTGATATGTATTTTATGTGTATTTTACTATTTTTTTGGATTTTTATGTGTGTATCTATGTTTGTTCATGTATTTTTGTATTTTGTGTGTTTGAAATATTTTTCATATCAGATTTCATATTTTTGATCAATTGTATGAAATTTTCTAAGTGTTCTATTCGTATAGTACAAAATTTATTTCATATAGGACAAATTCTATAGCGTATTGATCATTGGGTAGGTCAATCTGCATATCATTTTTATTTTCAATACAATTCATCTGTACGATCTCCAGATCATTTAGAAGATGTGTATTCATTCATATGTACGCATGTAGATGGTTATACAGGCAGAAGTGATTATTATTTTTGATCGTACGTACGAACCTTAAATTCGTATATACGAACACGTGACATATCAATGCGGGGGACAAACCAATTCGTCATTAAAATGATCTTAAATAACTGATCGTCCTAGACGAACACCTATTCGTCTTTATGATTGTTTGGTTAAAAAGTCTGAATGAAAGGACGCATCGTAAATTATGTGAATATGAAAAGTCATTTCATTTTAAATGCACTCATTCGTACATATAAAATTTTATTTCATACGTACAAACTTAAGCATCGTATGAGACGAACCTATTTTTGTCCGTACGAAAGATCATTTTTCTTTAAATAGTAGGGCTTTAGAACTCAAATTTCATACTCTCCAAAAGTCTTTTCAAACCCTTGTATCTTTCCAAATCCTTAAATGGCAAGCTCTAGCAAAAGGAGCAGACTAGCTAAGGAACTGACTAAGGGACCTTCCTCTAGGAATGCCAAAGAAAATTTCCTGTCCAAAACAAGCGAAGAATCTTTTCTTAGGTTTGTCTCAGCAAAAATCACCCATTCTAAAGTTCTTCTTTAGGAGACCATTATCTTTATAGTAATGCCACTTTTTGCCTCTTCCTAATTCGCTTTTATCCTCACTCTGATTCACTCCTACAATAAGAAAACTTTTCACTATTTCCTTGCAAATATCACTTTTAGTAATGACCAGAGTAGGATTAGTTTCTATGTTTTGAAAAAGAGGGTAGAAATAACCAAGGAGGATCTAGGGATTTTCTTAAATTTAAGGACTAAAGGGATTAGAGCCCATACCTTGACCTCTGCCTCTAACTTTGATTGGACTGAGATAAATCGAGTGCTTAGACAGATTAGAGAAGTATGTCATTTGCCTAAGGTAAACACTTTACACCAAGATGCTAGAATCATCCAGCATATTTTTAGGACTTCTATCATTCCAAAACCTGGTGATCAAATAAATATCACTCCTCTTCTTTTCACTGTAACATACCTGATTATAACTAGCCAACCAATAGACGAAGCCCAACTAATTATTGATTACATGTATGGACTTTTGGAAATTGGCCATGCATCCCATAAGAGAAAGAAGAATATAGTCTTAGGACATCTTGTGACATACATTCTTGAAAAGAAGTACAATCTTGTTCATCCTGTTCCACATTTATAAGATCCTATATACTATAATGATGCTTTATTCCGAGCAAACTTTGCTAAAGATGATGGAGGTGATGATTCTGAGGGAGAGAGTAGAGCACCTACACCTACACCTGTGCATGCTGGTGGACCAGACTTTTAGGAGATGGTTCATCATTTTGATCGTCATGAGACTCATTTTGATCAACACTTTGATCAAATTGAAGCACATCTTCAACAGCAGGATTTTCAATATCAGTAGGATATGGGTTGGGTAAGAGGTCAATTTAACTTGGTCAACATGAATATAACTATGATGAATAACTATTTTAATCTATTCAACCAGCCACCTCCTCTAGATCAGGGCCCCTCAGAATAATTGATGTGTTTCTTCTGTGTTTTTTCTTTGCCAATTCTGATGATGTGAAGTGATGATGTTTCAAGTGTTTGTGACTATTGTTAATTTTATTTTTATGTCGAATGAATCTTGGATATTGATATTAATTATGCTCCAATGTATTATCATTTACCTTGATATCATTAAAAACTATCTTGTCTTGTTTTAGTTATTTTTTATCTCTTTCAGAAATGTTCATTAGCCTTTATGATTATCCTGACATAATTGATCTAACAACTGTTATAATTTTAAAATCAATACAAAATTTAAATTCATTAAAAAATTTTAATTTTTCAAAAAATTTAAGTTGGATTATAATTCGATCAAGTTAAGGCTATCAATCACATGATTTATTTTAGACTAACATAATTTTAATATTATTATTGTAATTTTAATATTTTATTATTTTTAATTTCTCTTTTTAATATAAGTATCTTTGTACTTTGAAAAATTTGATCTTTTATATTATCAATTTTGGAAAGATCAATTAAAAACTTGAGAAATGAATAAATGTACAAAATCAAAAGAATGCGCAATGATTCGCAAATTGAAAAAGAGGCACAAAATTAGCTCAATATAAAAAGATGCACAAAGTGTGCCACGAATATTAAAAAGATGCGCAAAGTGCCATAAGTATATATTCTTTTCTCTATCTTTCAATCTTCAATTTCAAATCAATCTAATGATCAATTATATTTTGTATTGAAATTGGACTTAAATTAATTTTCATTTCGTCACCTTTGTAATAATTCTCCTTATCTGATTGTCTAGAATGATACATGACATTGATTTATTTTTCCTTGTATGTGTTATATCTTAACTTAAATGATATGAATTTTTATTTTCTCTAATAAACATTAATCTTGTTATTACAAATATAACTCAATCACTTTTAGGATTAATTATCAAAGACTTCTCATATGACTTCTTACATTTCCATAGTTCATTTTTTCTTCTCTTTTTATTGTTGCCAAAGAGGAAGAGAAATTTTATTTGACATTTAATTATTTTGTTCGTGTGTCTTGTTTATCTTATTTTGTTCGTGTCTTGAGTTTTTTTTTGTTCATGTTTAAGGTTTTGTTTCCCATTTCAGTGTCATTTTTGTGTGGTCATCTTTGTGTGTGAAAAACATTAAAATTAAAATTTTGATTTGTTCATAATAAATGCCTTTTATACTCACATGCTTATTCATTTAGGGGGAGTTTAAAAGAAACTTAGGATTTTCAAATTTATATAAATAATAATTATTTTGCCATTATAAAAAAAGGGGAGATTGTTGAGAGAGTTGCTACTTAGCTTTGCATATTTTACATTCTTACAACTTGTTTATTTTTAATGATTCCAAATATTATTATTTTGATTATTATTCTCTCCTAATATATTTTGGAAGAATTATTTTGCTTTTGTGTGTACTAATATTTCAGGTAAATCATACTCCAGATTGTTGAAGACTTTAAATCAAATTCAGTTTAGAGTTATTATATTTTTCATTTTATTAAGTCTAAGAGAGTGTGATTGTAATTGAGTAACTGAGCACACACATACCAGGGGAAGAGTTTTAAAATTCATATTTTTTTAAACTGATCGTACAGTACGAACCCTATTCGTATGGGACGATCTGGTCAGTTATATTCCCTAATTAGTAATGGAACGAATATAGAGGGCTAAAATGTTTCTAAGTATAGATCATACGAATGATATTTTTCATTCGTCCCTGACGATCTTCTCTATTTTTTCCAAATATGAAGATCGTACAAATGATATTTTTCGTTCGTCCCAGGATGATCTTCTTTGGATTTTCCAAATGTGAAGTCTGCACGGATGATAATTTCCATTCATCCCAGGACAATCTCCTCTATTTTTGGCAAATACACAGTTTGTCTAGATGATATTTTCCATTCGTCACAGGATGATCTCCTCTATTGTTTGCAAATACACTTTTTGTCCAAATAATATTTTTCCTTCATCCCAGGATAATCTCATCTATTTTTGGGAAATACATAGTTCATCCAGATGATAATTTTTGTTCATCCCAGGACGATCTCCCCTGGTTTTGCCAAATACAAAGTTCGTACGGACAACAATCTTCAATTGTACCTGGACGAAGGGCTTTATTCTATACACTTGTAGTTCGTCCAGACTTTTCGTACCAACAAACTTTGAAAAATAACTGTTTATACCAGATGAACCCAATTCATACAGGATGATGATCGGGTACAAAGGTAATTTGTACCGATTCACATTGATTTCATATGTAATAGTTTTTATACTATTTAAACATATGAAATATGATCGTACGGGATTATCGTGGATGGTCAAATTTGAAAAATACAATTTTCGAGACAATTTTTTGTGACTTTTCTATAAAAGGTCCACTTAAGACTGTCATTTAATCTTTTTGTCACTTGGTCTTCGTGAATGGTAAAGGAAAATTGAAGGAGAGAGTTAGAGAGAGTGTCTAAAGGAGATTTCTTCCTATTGGAGTGTGAAGGGTTCACTTGGTTACTTAAGGGTAAGGATCTCTATATGTATTTTATGTTTTCTTCACTCTTTTCTCTTATCCTTTCAGATTTCTTGTGTGAAGATCTTTCAAAAAGATCCTATTATCTGTCGACACTTGGATAATGTGAACAGCCGAAGGTTCTCTACCTACACTTAGAGAGTATGAACAGCCGAAGGTTCTCTGCCTACACTTGGAGAGTGTGAACAGTCGATGGTTCTCTGCCTACACTTGGAGAGTGTGAACAGCTAAAGGTTCTCTGCTTACACTTGGAGAGTGTGAAAGGACAAAGGTTCTCTGCCTACGCTTGGAAAGTGTGAACAGCTAGAGATTCTCTTCCTACACTTGGAGAGTGTGAAAGGACAAAGATTCTCTGCCTACACTTAGATGGTGTGAATGGACTACAGTTCTCTATCGCACTAGGGATTGGTGGAAGAGAGTTTTGTAAAGGCTTCTCTGCCTTGCTGTGGGGACAAAAGGAGAGTCACTTTGGTATAGTGCAATACCTGAAGTTGAAGATTTTAAGGAGTGAATTTAGGTCGTGTTTGATCGAACCACTATAAACTCTTGTGTCCTTTTATTTCTACTACTTCTTATTTTTCTGCAAGTTTTTAATTTTTCTGCGGTTGAAAAATTATTTTAAACAAAAAATTAAATCAACTTGCTCAAGTTAATTAATCGGTTTTTATAATTTTAAAATCCAAGAAAGGGCCAAGTTTCTTAAAATTACTAATTCACCCCCCCCCCCCCTCTTGGTTAGCCTTAGGACATTAGATTAGGTCTAACAACCTATTCTAGAATCAACGAGATTTAACAATATTACCTACTCTTGGATATTCCAAATCATTGCATTAATCATAAACACACATATTTAAAAGCACCTATAGATTTAGTGAATCTATGATCCATAGAAAAGGCACCCTTACTTTTCTTATTAGATTTTTGTAATCAAAGGAAGTTTTAAATCCTCTAGCAATCCATCAACAATATTAAAATTCAGATCTTTATCAGAAACATAATAACTCTGATCCACATCAGAATGAACTTTACCTTCCTCTGAGTTCAAATTAGACTCACTAGGGCTTCCTCCATCAGAATAATCCCCCATGATGTCATTAGCAGAATGGGTGGCCAAATTGTCCACACCAGGATTCAGAGGAGCCACATTGCCAATTAAAGAAAACCCATTGGAATAAGGAACCAAATTGAAAATAGGAAAATTAGAGGCAACTTGGAGCTCTTCATGAAGCTTCTAACCCACAAGATCCATCTCACAAATCATATTATCATTCACATTAATTTCACTATTAGACATCATAGGAAATTGCAAAATTAAATCAAGACCATGAATATTTTCTTAGTGCTTTAGGGATCGTTGATAGTTCGAACATCAAATGAAGGAGGGTTCACAATAGCATTTTCATTATTAGGAATATTTTTTGTCTTTGATAGTATTGATATTATGTTTCCTTAAATGCGGATGAAATTAAAAACAATCAGACTTGTCATGCCCAATATATTTATTGTGCTCACATAAATGAGGAAAAATATTCATAACAACCTTTTGAACATATCCATTTTTTTTAATCCAAGCCAACACATATTCGGGATATATTTTTTAAGATATCAAGTTCCACAAGAGTACGAGCAACCGATAATGTTGATCCATAGCAGTTACATTATCAATCTGAAGAGGATGACAAAAGAGAGATCCTAACCCGTGATAAATATGGTGTGAAAAAAAAGTTGTCTAAGATTAGGGAAAGACACCCAAATGCGAATGATAGGAGGCTCCTGAGAAATATCAAAATATGGGTGGACCATTTAATAAGTTTCATGCTGCAATTGTTAACATAATAAGCCCGATGAGAAAAGACACAAATGTAATCCATATCATTTGAAAGCTAGATAAGAACATATATAGGGTTCAACCCAGCAATAGAAAATTCCCCAAATAATTTTAAGTTAAAGAAAAATTTTTGAATGACATCTAGAGGGGGACGACAAAATGAGAAATTCTTAATAAGAGCAAATTTAAAAGGAGCTGCCAAAGCTTGAATCTCTTCTTCAAATATCATGAGAGAAGGAAAACCACGATAAGTGGTAGCTTTTAAGTCGGGAAAATTTGATAAAGAAGAAGATCCAACGAGAGCCTCTCTAAAAGATCGAGATTGATGTTCACCATCAAGAAAACCTGGATTAGACCTCTTAGGAGGAAAGGAAGCCATCCCTCGACAGAAAATTGAAGAAAGAAAGAAAAGAAAAAAAATCTAAAAACAAAATTGCGGAAAGTAAAGAAACAAGCCAACACTCATCTGACATGAAAGAGAAACCAACCGTAAGATGGTTTAGAGGACTTCACTCATAAACACAGATGACAGATCCTACAGGTGATCAAGGTGTAAATAGAAAAACGGTCATGATGTAAGACCCTAGCAGAGATCTTTTCCTTGAATAATTTCCTTATGACCTTTCACTTTAAAGAACGTAACAACTTCGGATTTAATTTAATAAATTTTTCTTCTTAATTTTCCTTGGAGTTAAATTTTACAAACAAAGTGCAAGCTTTAATTTGTTTTAAAAATTTGTGATATATATAATAGGCTTATTTGAATTTTAATGTAAGGTAAGAATACTAGAAAATGGTTTCATTTTAGTTCAAAAAATTCTAGTTCAAAAAACTTGTGTACTAAAAAACTTCTTTAGAGATCAATAAAAAAATTGTCTCAAACAAAATCTAAATCTTTTGATACAAAATATGATGCATAATTAAGCAATAAAGGTACTAACTTAAAATACAATTAGATAGTTTTTGATTCTATAGGTATTCTTAAAAGTAGCTTAACGGGTGACCAACAAAGCTATCAAATACTCATAAAAAGGTTAGTAGAGATCACCCATTTAGATTTGTTGAGGCTATATGATTCTTTGGTAGTTTAAAATTATTGCCATTTTATATATAAACTTGTTAAATTTGTGGGGGCCATTAAACATTAATGGAGTTTAAACATTAATGAGGCCATTAAACCATTAAAAAATATATTTTAATTTTTTCTCTTTGAAGAAAACTTGTAATTAAAGTGTATTAAATTTTTCAAAACGATTTTTTGATCTTTTTAAAAAGAAATACCATAAAATTTAATTATTTATTTATATATTAAAATAAATTTTGTCTTAGTTTTTATTTTATTTTATTTCTTCAATATATATTTTTATATCTCTTTGCTATGAATAGTTAATAAACATTTTTATTGTAAACATCAATCTTTACATGCATGAATATTAGTCATGATGGATTTTCTTTTGTTTATGCTTAAAGATCAAAAAATTATTGGACCATTTTAATAATATATTTATTATCATCAAATTGAGTATATAAGGTAGGCTCATGAGTTCAATGATCTCATTTTCTTATGATGATGAATCTATCTTACAAAGTAGATAAAATTGATCAACAAGGTCATCCAATGCTGTTCATAATACTGATAAGGATGAACTTTATAAGTTCATTGTACATGCTCCTGCTCCGCTTATCCTAATTAGAATTGTAAAGAAGAAAATGAGCATCCCTATTTTTAAGAATAGTAGTAAATAAGTTCATTCCATCACAATAATTGATGAAGCAAATTTTTACCTGTATTCTAGAGTTGAGAAGTGGCCAAATATTTTGGAGAATAAACAAATAAGATTAAAGCAAAAAAAAAAGAAGAAGATGCACTTTGAAACACTTTGTGTTATGACTATTATGGTCATTTCTTTTACTATGATTTATATTTAGAGACTATGTGTTATGATTGTTATGTTTGTTATATAAATGCCCTATATTGTGATTGTGCTCGCTATTGCATTAGCCTGAGATATAATCTATAATGGACCCATAATCAAATAATCTTCAAATAATGATTGAACATTAAATGAATAATAATTAAACAATAACTGATTTCTATTCAAACAATATTCTCATAATTTGAGAATCATGATCGAAAAATAATCAAACTCCTTCGAACAGGATAAGTAATATTCATGCCAAGATTGAAACTTCTTTAAATCATCTTTGATCTACTGTTGAATAATGATCGTGTCATCTTCATTCCACGATCAAACAAATTTTGAACATGAACCATCCATATTTGAATCAAGATCAATCAATGATTCAACCCTCTTTGAACCTATTCTATTTACTTCGACTTCAAAAAGTAGTTCACATTTATCTTTTTTTTAGCGTTAGTATTTTGTTATGGAAGAAACTTTCAGACATATTTTTTGAAGAAAACAAATAATAGACATATTTGAGTGTTGGGCTTTTTGTTGGTGGTGTTGTTCTTCTGGTTTCTCGTTGAGTTGTTTGGGTGTTGTTGGTGTGTTTTTTTGGTTTGCTTAGGTTCTTTGTTCTTGGGGATTTTGAGTGGGTCTTGGTTGGGGCCTTTTTTCTTAAGGTTTTTGGGTCTCTTTTGTATTGGCTTTAAGTTTTTGGGCTGCTTTCTTGTTGTTGGTTAGGTTTTTTTTTTTTTTTGCTCTTGTTGGTGGTGTCCTTGGCTATTTATGTTGGTCTTTTTAGGTTGTTCTGCCTAGGTTTGTTGGTGCTGCTTTGTGGTTTGCTTGAGACTTATTTTTTTTTCTTGATTGTCTTTCTTTCCTTATTTGCTGGGAGTTTGGCTGGTGGTTCGGTTGTTCTTTGTTTTCTATGTTTCCGGTTTGATGGTGGTTTTCTCTTTACATGATGTTGTATTTACTAGATTTTTTGTTTGGAGGTTTTTTATCTTCAGGTTTTGGGTTCTATTTGGTTGGCTTAGCCTGTTGGTCCTACTTGCTGTTGGAGTTTCCTTGGTGGAACTTGGTTGTTGCTAAGGTTCATCAGTCAATTCATATGTTTTGCCTACGGATTAGTTTGGGCTTGAATGTTGATATAAGCTTGGGTTGACTTTTGGAGTGCTGGCTTCTAGCCACCCTTTGTGATTTGTATTGTGTTTTTGTGCTTTTATGTTCACTGCAGTTTATTTTTTTGTAGGTTGCATGCTGATTGTTGTTTCACTACAGGAAAAACACCCAATACTGGTGGCCTAACCGGCAGTTATATGGCCGCCGGTAATATCAGCGGTTTCACCGGCGGTTTGGCCGCCGGTTTTTACCGGCGGCCGAACCGGGCGTTTTATAAGGTAAGGCCGCCGGTAATAGCGGCGGTTATTTAAACGCCGGATACACCGCCGGTGATCAATATTACTGGCGGCTTACACCGTCATTATTAAGTGAACTCATTACCGACGGCCTGGACCGCTGGAAGGCCGCCGGTACAAGCCCTAAAATTAATAGCCCCAACCCTCTCTTCTCATATCTTTTTTCCCTTCTCTCACTTAGGACGAGCTTTACCATCACCTCCACCCACCTCTTCACTCGATCGAGGTCGCTGACAATCGCCAACGACTTCTCTCCGGCCGCCGACCCCACACTGGTCGCCCTCGAAGCTACTTGTCTTTCCACCGTCGATCTCACCCCGCCCGCCCTAGCATTTGAAGGTAAACTTGAATTTTTTTTGTGATTTTTTGTTCTCACTAGACATTTGCAAGAGTTTGTTATTTAGTGTATGGTTTAGGTTATAATCTAGACATTTGCAATAGGTTATTTTGTTAGAGAGAGATAGAGAGAGAGAGAGAGAGCAAAAGAGATAGAGAGAGATAGAGAGAGAGAGCAAGAGAGAGCTTTAAAGAGGGAGAGAGATATAGAGAGACAAAGAGAGAAAGAGAGAGCTTTAAAGAGGGAGAGAGATATAGAGAGAGAAAGAGAGCAAGAGAGAAGGAGAGTGAGAGAGAGGGGGAGAGAAAAGAGAGAGAGAGAGAGGGAGAGAGAGAGAGAGCAAAAGAGATAGAGAGAGATAGATAGAGAGAGAGAGCAAGAGAGAGAGATATAAAGAGGGGGAGAGATATAGAGAGAGAAAGAGAGCAAGAGAGATAGATAGAGAGAGCTAAAGAGATATAGAGAGAGAAAGAGCAAGAGAGAGGGAAAGTGAGAGAGAGAGAGAGGGAGAGAGAGAGAGGGAAAAGTGAGAGGGGGAGAGAGAAAAGAGAGAGGGGGAGAGAGAAAAGAGAGAAGGGGAGAGAGAGAGAGAGAGCAAGAGAGATAGAGAGATAGATAGAGAGAGAGGTAGAAAGAGGGTTGTACAAAGTACTTTCCATATATTTTTTTCTTAAGTCGATATATTTTTTGCTTTAGCCATGGATGTTCTCACTAGACATGCATTTGCAAGAGGATGTACGAAGTACTTTCCTTACACTTGAATTATGAAGGTCAACTTTAGAGTCAAAAGGTTTTCATTTGAGTAGATCTGAAACTGAATATATGGAGTGTAATTTTAGTGGAAATAGACATAGTGAGGGGATTGTGACTTTGGGTGATTAAGTCATTAATAAGATACATGTTTTAGATATCTTGGATCTTTTGTTCAGAGTGAATAGAAGGGGATATTTTCAGCACAATTATATTGCTGATAAAGAACATTAGGAGATGTAAATAACATCCTCTAGTTCACTATATCTAATTTTGTGTCAAAGTTGATTGATGGTTCAAGTTTTATCCATTTTGAGTCATTTAATTAAACATTTAACGATGCCTGCTGACTCAATCTAGTACCTCCAAACAGAAGTGCGCAACGGGTTCATTAGTGAGGCAGCGATCATGCCTTATGTGATAGAATAGTCTCCCTCAAACTTTAGTAAAAATTCTATAAGATTGTGGCAAGATCTGCAATGCTTTCATGTTTTAAAGTATAGCACGTTTACACATGTGTTCTAAAAAATGTACTCATAACTATGTAGGGGGATGTTTGATTCAACGTCCAAATGACTATCCAAGAAGAGAGATGTTGGATGTATAACAGATTGTTGCCTGGTAAAAAAGGATTGACAGTTGAATTTATACAGGGAGTTAAAACTTTCATTCAAGTTGCATCTCAACTGCCTTTATTTCAGTTTGATAAAATGTTTAGATGTCCATGTTCAAAGCATAAAAATCTAGCCTTTCTCAAGCCCGATGATGTGAAGCTTGATTTATATCGTAGGAGATTTCTTCCAAACTACTGGATTTGGACATCACATGGTGAGTACGAGCCACACAGAGATGCTCATGCCGGTTCATCTACAACTTATGAAACATTTGATGAAGATCAAATGAGTAGACCCTATGAAGAACTTATTTTTGATGTAGCAGGTAATAATTTAAGGTTTAGTGCGGAAGAGCCACCAAATATAGAAACACAAAAATTCTTTGAGTTATTACATTCAGCTCAAAAGCCAATTTGGGATGGTTGCAGTACACATTCAAAATTATCCATTGCAGTGAGGATGCTAAGTATTAAAATTGAGTATAATATGCCACGTGATTGTTTCAATGACTTTATTGGTCTTATGAAGGAAACTAATCCAGCGGGCAATTTTATTCCCTCAGACTTGTACCGAACGAAGAAATTAGTATCCAAGCTAGGTCTCACTGCTACAAAAATTGATTGTTGTATCAATAGATGTATGTTATACTACAAAGATGATGCAGCAGAAGTTTTTTATCGCACCTGCAATGCTCCTCGGTTTAAGCCAAACTCGGGAAAACAACATTGTCCAAAGAAAGATGTGCCATATTCTTTCACGTTAGAGTAGAAAAGATTGATATGTCAGTGGTTTAAAAATTTAAAAATGTCTGATGGCTATGGATCAAATATAAGTCGATGTGTTGACATGAAATCTGCAAGATTATTTGGACTCAAAAGTCATGATTGTCACATAATTATGGAGGTTCTTCTTCTTATCATAGTATGTATGTTACCCGATTACATATCAAATCCGTTGACTGAGCTTAACATTTTTTTCAAAGATTTATGTTCATCTAAACTAAGAGAAGATGCTTTACGGAGGTACGAGGATAACATACCAATCATCCTCTGCAAGTTAGAAAAGATATTTCCCCCAGGATTTTTTGATTCTATGGAACATCTTCGAGTCCATCTACCTTACGAAGCTAGAGTTGGTGGACCTATACAATATCGTTGGATGTATCCTTTTGAAAGATAAATGGGTTTAGATTTGTATTAAGTCTTAACTATTTTTATTAACTTGATGATTGTAATTGTTTAATAGATATTTGAACAAGTTGAAGAAATATGTTAAGAATAAAGCACGACTAGAATGATCAATATGTGAAGCATATTTGTCTCAAGAAACAACTCACTTTTGCTCCTACTACTTCGAGCCCCATGTAAAGAGTACAAGAACAAAGATTGGTCATAACATGGACTTCGATGTAGAAGAACAATCACATGCTGGACTATCAGTATTTAGAAGGTAAGGAAAGCCCAATGACAAATGTGTTGAAAGATTTCTCGATGATTTAGAAATAAATACAGCAAATTTGTATGTGCTATTAAACTGTAAAGAAGTTGAGTTAATCTTAGAGTAAGTTCTTGCATAATGTTAATATTGAGTAATATTTATTTAAAATACTAAAGTATTATTTATCACTAGGTATTTTGTAAGTAATTTGCCTTTGATAGAATCGAGGGATATTGAGCAAGCTATTGCAAATGAATTTCCAACTTGATTCAGATTATATGTGAGCACATCAATTTTAAAAAATTAAATCTTATTTATTATAAAAAATACTAATATTTGAAAATGTTTCTAGATTCAAAATTCTGATAACAAATGTTTCGATAAAGGTTTGCAAGCACTAGCATGGGGTCCAATGCGAAAAGTCAAAACTTGGCCAATATATATAGTGAATGTGTTCAAATTTTATACCAAGTCGTGGAGTGAAGAAAGAAAAATTGAAAATTATGGAGTATGTGTTAGAGGGAACACTCATGAAGAAAATGATTAGTGTGATTATTACGATATTCTGAATGAGGTTTTTGACTAGAATTACCTAGAAGAAGATGAGAACTTTGTATGCTTATTTAACTGTCAATTGTATAATCCAGTACAGAATAGAGGCACAAGGGTTCATCCTGCGTATGATTTGGTAGATATAAAACATAGTAGAAGATACGAAAAGTTTGATCCATTTGTGTTAGCAAGTCAAGCTATTCAAGTTTATTTCAGCAAATATCTTAGTAGTCGTAGAGACAAACAAGATTGGTTAGCTGTCATAAAAATAAAAGTACGGGAAATAGTTGATCAACAATACATTATAGCAACTGCACATCAAGAAGATGAGATGTCAAATTGTAGGCCTGTTGAAATTGAGAAGATGCCAACTATAACCTCTAGTATTGAAATGGAGTTAGAAGATATGAATAGTTCAACTAGTTCAGGCGAAGATGAGAACGAGTATGAAAGTGAAGATACCCTTGAGAGCAATGAAAATAGTTTTGATAATTCTGAGTAGTTTTTTGTAATTTAGAATTGTAGAATTTTACTGTTTTATAATATTTTGAGTAGAACATTTTGAATTTTAAGAAATTTAATTATTTAATTTCCAACTTGTATTTATTACCTGCTTTATTAATTATTTTTTGTAATTTATTAACTACTTTTTATAATTCATTAACTGATTTATTAACTGTTTTTTATAATTCATTAACTACTTTATTAATTACTTTTTTGTAATTCATTAACTGCTTTATTAATTATTTCTTTTAATGCAGATGACTTCAGGCGAGGATCCTCCTCGAAAATCATTTGGCTCAAAGTTCCGCCGGAAGAAGTTTACTGTTACTCCCACCAGCAGAGCCACACAGCCTGATGAAGGTGAGGGACTTTCAGTTCCACCTGCTATTGTACCTACACCACCACCCAGGGGACAACAGTAGTCCCCGAGTGAGCAGGGTCAGGGACCTTCAGATCCACCTGTAGTTGTACCTCCATACTTCCTTGGTCACTTCCCTCCTCCCTCGACGAGTCCTCACTACCCCTCTCCATATCAGACACATGCCTCTCCATTCTATCCATATTACCCTCCACCATCATCACAGACAGTAGGTCCATCCACTGGTCCTCGCCCTCCTTACCCCTACCCATATTACTACCTCTATTCGGTGCAGCATGAACAGGGTGGAGCATCTAGACCACCAGAGGTTGGCGCTAGCGTTCATGCAGCTGCAACAGATAAGCGTCAATACATTAAGCCTGAGGGCGATAAGTAAGTTTAGTTTATGTTATTAAGTTGTTTGTATTTTGATATATTACATATTATTGACAAAAAAAGTAACCTACAGCTTCAATCCTTCAAGGCCACCTATACATATGATCCAGGATATTATAAAGAATAAATATGATGCTCCTTACTTATCCTGGAAGAAAATCCCAAAGCCGGTTAGAGATGGTTTGGAGAAAATTTCAGGTATACTTATTTGGTAAGATTTCAAATATGTGATTTAATTTGTACTAATCTTTTTGGTATTGTCTAAATTTTTACATAAAAAATTTAGGTGGTTGCCTGAGCATAGCACGAGGATAAGAACCAATTTTGAAAGGAGAGGAGCAACCCGTCTCAGGGACATGTTCACGGACATTAGAAAGTCCGGCCAGCGTCCTAATTGGATTGGAGAGGGCGTTTGGGCTGATTTGAGTAGTGCTTGAGCGACCCCTGAGTTTAGACAAATGAGAGAGCATAATAAGCAGAACAGAGCCTCTAACTATGGTAGTTTAGGAAGCTCTCTTCATACTGGTGGATCTGTACCTCATACGGAACATAGAAGGCGACTGATAAGAGTTTTAAATTAGTTTATAAAATATATTTATGTTATTATAACTATATCTTAAATTTTCAGAAAGAGTACCTTCGTCGGGAGCCAATGCCACTGGAGTTGCATACAAGAACTCATCAATATCAAGCTGACCATCAGTGGGTTGATGAAAAGGCTAAGAAGGCTCATGTGAGTAAATTTTTTTGGAAATTTGGAATAAAATTTTATTTTAATAAAATTAATTGTAATATCAATTTATAATTTATTTTATGACTTTATTCTCGCAGGATGATTTTGTACGAGCATGAGAAAGCCGCCAGTCCACTGGCGAGGCATCATCTTCAGGATCAGACCACACTTCTGAGTATCATACTTGATTAGATATTGTTGGTGGAAGATAGAGGGGCAGGGTATATGACTTGGGTTCACAGGGTTATGCTTATAAGGGCAGTTTATCCACCTCAGCATTTTATGATCCAAGTACTCGAGCTGAAGAAACTGTGAGTCAGAGAGTTGCAGCATTGACTAGAGAGATTGAAGAAATGAGAAGGGTACAAAATGAAATGCAAGCGGAGCTGCAATCCTAATAAGTTGAAAATCAAAGGAAGTAGGAGGAAGAGCAGCGACAAACATCTCGAGACAGCGAGGATACAACTGAGGCTGAGGAGTAGAACTTTTTTATTTTGATGTTTAAACTATGTTTATTGTGTACATGTACACTTGTGAACTAATGTTTGATGTTTGAACTTTGTTTACATTTATTGACTATCATTTGGTTTTGCTTATGTATATATTTATGATGGTTGATTGAATATAGCGGCTTGTTACTCAAAAGTTGGTGTTATATATTGCTTTATGTGCAGGTTTAGAATTTAGGGTGAACCTCCCTCAAATAGAGGGGAGGCTGTCAATTTTTTTTTTCAGGTGCTACAGGTTTCAGGCGGTCAACCGGCGGTTTGACCGCCGGAAACATCGATACCGGACGACTGATTTATGTCGCTGGTATTTTTATATAACCGCCGGTATTTATCAGCGGTTTACCGACGCGTGCCGGCAGTTGATCGAACGCACGCCGGCCGCTGTAACCGCTGGTAAGCTGCCGGTGAAGGAACCGCCAGTGAGCCTTCGGTAAAATGACCGGCGGCGAAACAGCCGGAATACCGTGTTGAGTCCAGTAATTAGGTTGTTAAGCCTAAGTAAATGTCCCACGCCTACTAAGAGGGGGGCGAATTGGTAGTTATAAAAATTTTAAACCCTCTTAATGATAAAGTTGAACCGAAATAAAATTTTCTTTTAAAGTTTGTAGAAAAATGTTTTTCAATCACAGAGTTGTTAAAACTGAAATTTAAAGTGCGGAAATGTAAAAGCAATAAAGTAAATGACACCAGATTTATAGTGGTTCGGTCTATAACCTGACCTACATCCACTCCTCAGAGGCACCCTCTGAGTATTGAACT
Organism: Dendrobium huoshanense; assembly: GCA_016618105.1. NCBI lineage: Eukaryota > Viridiplantae > Streptophyta > Magnoliopsida > Asparagales > Orchidaceae > Dendrobium > Dendrobium huoshanense. The sequence goes on from CM028358.1 coordinate 52,161,313, forward strand.
AATACCACAAAGTGACTCTCCTTTAGCACCCACAGCAAGGCGGAGAAGCCTGTACAAAACACTCTTTTCACCACTACCCGGTGCGGCAGAGAACCGTCGTCCTTTTACACAATCCACAGTGCTGGCAGAGAACCGTCGTCCTTTTACACTCTCCTAGTGTGGGCAGAGAACCCTACGACTGTTCACACTCTCCAAGTGTAGGCAGAGAACCTTCGTCCTTTTACACTCTCCTAGTGTGGGCAGAGAACCCTTTGGCTGTTCACACTCTCCAAGTGTCGGCAGAGAACCGGATCTCCTTGACTGATATTCTCACAAGAATCTAGAAGAAAGAAAGAAAAGAGTGAAGAAATCCAATTTCACAAGTAGAGACTCTTACCTTAGCAATCCAAGTGAAGCCTTCTCGCTCCAGTGGTAGGAATCCTCCTTTGAATGCTCTCTTCCACTCTCTCCTTGGCTATTCTCTCAAGAGGCACGAAGATCAAATGACAAAAAGATTGGGTGGCAGTCTAATTTGAACTATTTATACAAAAGACATGAAAAACCGCCCAAAAACTGCATATTTTCAATTCTGTACGCAGTGGATCGTCCCGTACGATCCTGGATCGTCCTGGACGATTTTACTTAAACGATCTGAAACGACCCAATTTGTATATGTGTACGAAATGACTTCGTACAGCTGATCGTCCTGTATGAACTAGGTTCGTCCAGTACGAACGGTTATTACAAGGTCGGTTCTAGAAACTGCTGAAAATTTTCCAGAGAGCTGATCGTCCGGTACGATATTTATTTTCGTCGGGACGAAAATTTTCCAGAGGACTGGTCGCCTCGTACGATGATAAAATTCGTCTGGACGAAAATTTTACAGAGAACCCATCATCCGGGACGATAATAAAATTCGTCCTGGACGAATAGGACTTAGAAAAAATTTTCCAAGCAAGTTCCTATTCGTTCCAAGTGCTCTATAAGAGATAACTGACAGATCGTCCAGTACGATAAATATTGTCCTGTACGATCAGTATAGAATTTCAAGATCTCCTTATTTGTGTGTGTGAGATTTTATTCACTCAATTACAATCACTCCCTTTCAAAATTAATTCAAAGAAAAGACAAACTTCAAATAAACAAAATATCTCATGTTGAATTTGATTTGAAGTTTTCGTAGTCTGGAGTCTGATTTTCCTGAAATGTTAGTACACACAAGAGCAAATGCAAATATTCTAAAATTGTTAGGAGATAACTATACATTTGAACAATAATGTTTGGAATCATCAAAACTACATAAGTTGCACAAATATAAATCATTCAAATAGCAACTATTCAAACAATCTCCCCCTTTTTGATGATGGCAAAACAATTATTATTAGTATGGTTTCAAGTTAAAACAAATCTCTTATCTCCTAAACTCCCCCTGAATTTATGAGTACATTAAAATAAGGAGGCATTAAAGAACAATATTTTTGTTTTTCAAAATTTTTTAACACAAACAAAAAACTTCTAAACAGAACAATCAAAAATAGAAAACACAAACCACAAAAACATAAAACACAAACATAATAATTTCTCCCCCTTTTTGACAGCAACAAAAAGTGAAGAAGAAAAAGACAAGAAATGTAAAAAATTATATGAAATTCATTTTTAAAAATTTAATCTAAATTGTGATTTGACATAGGGTATGCAATTTTAAACTAAGGATATTAGATCAATCATAGAAATTCATAAAATTTAAGAAGTGATATAACATTGTAAGTAAGAAGAATTTATCAAAGACATGATTCAATTTAGACATTTGACTATTGAAAATTATTACAAGAGAAATGTATAAAAAATTCTATATTTCAAAGTTCAATAGAATATAAATGAACATAAGATCAATTTGAATTAAGAGATTGAATGAATTTGGAAAGAAGAGAATTACCTCATGTGGCGCTTTGCGCATCTTTTCAAAGTTTTGGAACATATTTTTATGCATTTTTCTTTGGTTGGGCTTATTTTGTGCCTCTTTTTCACTTTGCAAATTTTTGCGAATTCCTTTTGATTTTTGTACATTTGTACAATGTTCAAGAGTAATTTGACCAATTCTTTCCAAAATCTATAATCTAAAATTTCAAATATTTCTAGGTACATAAATATCTCTTGAACATAGATATATAAAATAAGAAAACATCTAAATTTCAATAGTAATATTAACTTTTATGTAGTCTAAATGAATAGACATGAATTTAAAAGTTCTAATTACAACAAATTATATACAACTTATAAATTAAGAAAGTCTAGATTTTCTAATATAGATAATCTCAAATTACAATCGAATTTAAGCACTATGTAGATTAAATAATACTAATGAAATTCACAAACATTAACCACATTTCAAAACAAATCTAATAGAAATAAACTTTCATTGATATTAAAGAAACAGATTACAGGTAAAAAAAAATACATTGAACTTAAAAAACATAAAAACAAACACATTACAATAAAACAGATAAGATAAAAATAAAACAAACAAAAACAAAAAAATACAACAGACACAGACATAAAAACAATTTCTACTGTTCTGGAGTAGGAGGAGGAATGCCGCCAAAGAGGTTGAAGTAGGAGGCCATCAACATTACATTGGTATTTATTTCATGAACTTCATCTTTAATATTACCAATGTCATGTTGCTGCTGCGTAAGTTGAGCATCAAATTGATCAAACCTTTGATCAATGTGAGTCTCTAGTCTATCAAATCTCTCAATCAGATTCTGGTAATCTGATTGAGAAGCAGAAGCTTGCACTCCTTCTTCTTCTTCTTCTTCTTCTGAAGCACTGGCATGTGCTTTTTCTTTTTCTTTTTCCTCCTTGAAGAACAATCTGAATGATGCATCGTTATAGTAAACTGGCTCTTCATATTCTTCATCAGGATGCACAATATTGTACTTCTTTTCCAAAATATAAGTAATTAAGTGCCCTAATGAAATGTTCTTCTTCCTCTTCTGATCAGCATGTCCTATTTCTGAAAGCCCATAGATATGATCTATGATGAGTTGGGCTTCATCAATAGGATGTCTTTGCATGATTAAAAAAGTTAGACAAGAAAGAAGAGGAGTAATGTTAATCATATCACCAGCTTTAGGAATAATTGAGGATCTAAGGATATGCTGGATGATTCGGGCATCTTGGGTCATACCGGAGACTCTAGCAACATGATTGTAAATCGCATTTTCTCTAATTACCCTATTGATTTGAAACCATTTGAAGGAGGTTTCTGACATTAGGGTGTGGGCTCTATATCCCTCAGTTCTTAAGTTTAAAAATGCACCAAGGTCGTGCTTGGTGATCTCAACTTTTTTCTTAAAAACAAAAGAACTAATGGTGGAATGGTCAGAATTGAAACGCATGTTTGCTAGAAAGTAATGGTAGGTTTGCTTATTGTAGAAGTGGGCGAGAGAAAGAATGAACTGAAATTGGGTTGAGGCGAAGAGGTGCAATACCCAAAATTTCAACTCTGTTTGGATAAGAATGCGAGACGGAGTGATTTTTGCGGATGCAAAACGAGGAAAAGATTCCTCATTTGCCTTGGAAAGAAAGTTGTCTGGGGCATTCCTATTTGGTTTCCTCACCAAAACCTTTTGTCTTTTGCTAGAGGAGGCCATTGTTGATTTGATGTAGAAAGGGATTGAAAAAGAAGTTTGAAAGTGTGATTGTCAAGTTTGAAGGCCTTCATATTTAAAGAAAAACGATACGTTCGTCCTGGACGAAAATATTCGTACTGGACGAAAAATTATCGTTCGTCTAGACGAAGTAATTTCGTACAGACGATCCAATTCGTCCAAAATGTAACGGCTTTTTGTATTCAACACAACTTACGATGCGTCCCTTCGTACAGGCTTTTTGACTTGACCGATCGTACAGACGAAAAAATTTCGTACAGACGATCAAAAAGTGAATCGTTTTAATGACTCTTGAAAACCGTCCCCTACAATGAACCGACACATGTTCCTCTGGACGAACGAAAATTTCGTACAGACGAAGTTCGAATTAAAACTGTCTTATCCGCTCAACCGCTGCATTCAATCGTCCCGACGTTTGAGAGAGAAAAAATTCGTCCTGGACGATCACATATCGTACAGACGATCCAATTAAAAACTGCTCTCAAAACGGTTTAAATTCGCGCAAACTGTTCCTTCACACATCGTCCCGTACGAAAACAATTTCGTCCTGGACGATGTCCTCCAAAAAAAATTTTAATTTTGATTTTTTTTTTAAATTAAGAAAATCAACAAAAACATTCAAAAATACAGAAAACATAAAACAAAATCATAAATCCAAAAATAATTCATTCAAAAACACACAAAATTCACAAAATCACAAAAACAAAACACAACAAGTATCAATGTTGCAAAGACATTTTGGTTAAGCATTCAAATCAATAACACCAAGCCTTGTTCTTAAAGTACTGAAGGTATCAAAGGCTAAAGGTTTTGTAAAAATGTCTGCAAGTTGATTTTCAGTTGAAACATGTATGAGTTCAATTTCTCCTTTGGATACATGATCCCTTATGAAATGATGCCTTATATCAATGTGTTTGGTTCTAGAATGTTGAATAGGATTTTTGGAAATGCAAATAGCACTAGTATTGTCACAATAAATTGGAATAGTGCCTATAGTTAATCCTAAATCAATCAACTGTTGTTTTAACCAAAGTACTTGTGCCACACAACTTCCTAATGCAATGTATTCTGTTTTTGCAGTATATAGTGTCACTGAATTTTGTTTTCTACTAGACCATGAAACTAATGAATTTCCAATGAATTGACATGTTTCAGAAGTGCTTTTCCTATCCACTCTACAGCCTACAAAGTCAGAATCTAAGTAACCAATAATTTCAAATAAAGAGCTAAACTTAGGATACCAAATTCCTAAGTTTTGAGTTCCTAGTAGATATCTTAAAATCCTTTTCACTGCTGTCAAATGTGATTCTTTTGGATCTGATTGCAATCTAGCACATAAGCAAACACTAAACATAATATCTGGTCGGCTAGCAGTCAAGTAAAGTAAAGATCCAATTATCCCTCTAAATTTCTTTTGATCAACAGATTTTCCCTTAAGGTCTTTATCCAACTGAACTGAAGAACTCATTGGTGTACTAACAGGTTTAGCATTGTCCATTTCATATTTTTTGAGGATGTCCTTAATATATTTGGTTTGACTAAGAAAAGTACCTTCCTCAAGTTGCTTAATGCTAAATCCTAGAAAGTAATTTAAATCTCCCATTAGACTCATTTCAAATTCACTACTCATTGTTTTAGAAAAATCATCACAAAGATGTTTATTTGAAGATCCAAAGATGATGTCATCCACATAAATTTGAATAATAAGTATATCATTTCCAATTTTCCTTAAAAAGAGAGTTGTATCCACACTTCCTTTTTCAAAAGATCTTTCAAGTAGGAAGGTGCTTAACCTCTCATACCAAGCCCTAGGTGCCTGTTTCAATCCATATAATACCTTTTTTAATTTGAAAACATGATTTGGAAATTTAGAATTTTCAAAACCTGGAGGTTGTTCTACAAAAACATCTTCTTCAATTACCCCATTTAAAAAGGCACTTTTGACATCCATTTGAAACAATTTAAAACCTTTAAAACAGGCAAAGGCTAGTAAAACCCTAATTGCTTCAAGTCTAGCTACAGGGGCAAAAGTTTCCTCAAAATCAATTCCTTCAATTTGATTATACCCCTTAGCTACTAATCTAGCCTTATTTCTAATGACTACTTCTGAGTCATTCATTTTATTTTTGAACACCCACTTGGTTCCAACAACACTTTGATCTTTTGGCCTTGTAGTTAGTTCCCAAACTTTATTTCTTATAAATTGATTTAACTCTTCTTGCATGGCCAATATCCAAAATTCATCTGAAAGTGCTTGATCAATGTTAGTGGGTTCAATAGTTGAAATAAAGGCTGAATGATTGACTTCCTTGTTTAATCCACGCCTAGTTCTAACACCCTCACTTGGTTCACCTATGATTAATTCCTTTGGGTGGTTTTTAGAAAATCTCAAATCTCTAGGCAATGGGTCTTCTCTTTCTAAATTTTCTTCCACATTTTCTTCCAAATTTAATCTATCAATCTTTTGGGAGTTTTCTTCAATTTCTTCTTCAACAACTTTTGGCTCTTCCATGTTTCCATTTTCATCAAAAACAACATGTGTGGTTTCCTCAATGACTAATGTTCTTTTGTTGAATACTCTATAAGATTTTCCAACACTTGAATATCCAACAAAAATTCCTTCATCTGATTTTGGATCAAATTTTTCTAAGGCAGATTTTTCATTATTATGTATGAACACCTTGCAACCAAATACATGCAAATGAGACAAATTTGGTGTTCTACATTTTAGCAACTCATAGGGTGTTTTATTCAAATTTGATCTCACATTCACCCTATTCAGAACATAGCATGCAGTGCTAACCGCCTCAGCCCAAAAATATCTAGGAAGCGAGTATTCTACTAACATTGCTCGGGCGGCTTCTATTAATGTTCCGTTCTTTCTTTCAACTACTCCATTTTGTTGAGGAGTTCTAGGTGCAGAAAAATTGTGATCAATCCCCTTTTCTTTACAGAAATCTTCAAATCTTTCATTTTCAAATTCTCCTCCATGATCACTTTATATAGAAATTATTTCACATCCTAGTTTTCTTTGTATCCAAGTTGAAAAATTTCTGAATTCCTCAAATGATTCACTCTTATGAAAAAGAAATTTAACCCTGGTGAATCTTGAAAAATCATCTACTATAACAAATCCATATACCTTTCCTCCTAGACTAACAGTGCTTACAGGTCCAAAAAGATTCATGTGAAGAATTTCTAAAGGTTTACTGGTCCTAAGATCTTTATTGGACTTAAAAGAGGACTTCACTTGTTTTCCTAATTGACATGCATCACATAGGTGGTCCTTAGTAAAGTCTAGTTTAGGTATTCCTCTAACCAAATTCTTTTGGGTAATTATTCTAAGATTTTTCATACTAGAATGACAAAGTCTCCTATGCCAAAGCCATGATTCATCAGAAACAGTTTTCAAACAAAAAGCAGTAGGAGATTGAATACAATTTAAATCTAGCATGTAGACATTGTTCACCCTTTTTCCATTTAAAACAATTTTCTCATTTAGGCTAATTTTGCAGCTAGTAGGTAAAAATTTTACATTATAGCCCTTATCACATAGCTGACTTATGCTAAGCAAATTATGCTTTAAGCCTTCAACTAATAAAACATTGTCTATGAAAAAGTTTTTCAAATTTCCAATCATACCTGATCCAACCACTTTCTTTGTGGTATTATCTCCAAGTGTAACCTTGCCTCCACTCCTGGCTTCCAGCGTTATGAATTGAGTAGTATCTCCAGTCATGTGCTTAGAACATCTGCTGTCCAGGTACCATATACTCTCACGAGGTCTTGTGTGAGAGTATACCTGCAAAATTCTCAAGTGTTAGACCTGGAAACCCAAACTAGTTTGGGTTCACCTTTATGAAATTTATAATCAGATGCATGTATGATATGTCTAGGTTTATGCATCTTAGTTCTCCACACCAAATTAGGTTTCATCTTTAAAGTGCAGGTGTGAGATATATGTCCCAAAAATCCACAATTGTTACATTTAACATTAGGAAAAATATTCCTATGTTTTCTTTCATATGATTGTCTTCTAAGGGATTTCATGAATTTAGGATAATATTTAGGATTTGTAAAATCTTCAAGTTTAGGGGGGTTCCTATTATCCTCGAGAGCTCTTATAGTGAGTTTGTAAAATGAATTCATATCCTCCAAGATTCGATTGGTATAATTGATTCTATATGTCTTGCTCTCAGATTCATCCTTAAATTTCTTAAATTCTTTTTCAAGTTCAGCATAGGATGATTTTGAATTCTCAAAATTTTTATTCAAGTCATCATATTCATCAAGTAGTTTCATGTGGTTGCTATCAATTAAAGCATAATCTTTCCTAAGGATTTCATGTTCCTTATTAAGCTCTTCTAATTCTAAAATTACACTAGCATGCATCCTTTTCATTTTATTATATGCGTCATGCATGTGTTCAGAAACTTCAAACAATTCATTATAGGTTAAATCACATACCTCTTCTTGATCTGATTGTTCAGCTTTATCTGCCATCAAGCAAAGGTTGGTGACTTCTTCTTCTTTTTCAGTCTCAGATGAGTCTGAAGCTGAGTCCGCCCAAAAAGCCTTTTGAAACTTCTTCTTGCCCTTCTTTATCATTGGTTTCTCCTCTACCTTCTCCTTGCTAGGAGTGACTTTGAGTTTTGGACAATCAGTTTTTATATGACCTGGTTTCCTGCATTCATAACAAATCACTTCATTAGAAACCTTGCCATTTCTGTTATACTTACCTCTATTCCATTGCTGGCGTCTCTTCTGCTTCCTCTTTAAAAAGCTTCTGAATTGTCTAGTCATAGTTGCAATATCGTCTTCATCCTCAGGTTGTGAGTGTTCACTTTCTGACTCTTCCACATTTAGTGCAATATTCTTGTCCTTTCTTGGTTCACCTGCATCAATCTTTCTTTGACTTACTCCTTGCTCGTAAGCAATGAGTGAACCAAGAAGATTGTCAATTGAATAAATGTTCAGATCTTTAGACTCTGTAATTGCAGTAATTTTAGCATCATATGCAGTAGGTAAACAACGAAGAATCTTATTAACCATTTCAGCATTTGTTAATTCCCTACCAAGTGCATGCAAAGAGGTGACAATTTGAGTAAATCGTGTGTACATATCAGATATAGATTCATTAGGTTTCATGCGAAATAATTCGTAGTCATGTAACAAGATATTGAGTCTTGATTGCTTAACCTCATTTGTCCCTTCATAAGTAATACAAAGTCTATCCCATATGTCTTTTCCGCTTTTACAAGTGGAAACTCGCATGTAGTCTTCAGATTTTAAAGCACAAAAGAAACTATTTAAACATTTCGCATTTAATTGTGTTAAGTCACGTTCTTCTATAGTCCAATCTGCATAGGGTGTATCTACCCTAATTCCATCAACTAATCTAGTTGGTTTTGAGTAACCTTCCTGGACTAGCATCCACATGCGATAATCAAGTGACTGTAAGAAAGTAGACATGCTTGTTTTCCAAAAATCAAAAGGAATATTGTCAAACAGTGGAGGTCTAGTGATAGAGTAACCCTCAGGTGTGTTTCGGTTTCCAAATGTAGCCATCTACGTTAATCAAAAAGTAGTTCAAACTTATGATTTTGAAACTATGCTCTGATACCACTTATTGAGTCCAGTAATTAGGTTGTTAAGCCTAAGTAAATGTCCCACGGCTACCAAGAGGGGGGTGAATTGGTAGTTATAAAAATTTTAAACCCTCTTAATGATAAAGTTAAACCGAAATAAAATTTTTTTTTAAAGTTTGTAGAAAAATGTTTTTCAACCACAGAGTTGTTAAAACTGAAATTTAAAGTGCGGAAACGTAAAAGCAATAAAGTAAATGACACCAGATTTATAGTGGTTCGGTTTATAACCAGACCTACATCCACTCCTCAGAGGAACCCTCTGAGTATTGCACTAATACCACAAAGTGACTCTCCTTTAGCACCCACAGCAAGGCGGAGAAGCCTGTACAAAACACTCTTTTCACCACTACCCGGTGCGGCAGAGAACCGTCGTCCTTTTACACAATCCACAGTGCTGGCAGAGAACCGTCGTCCTTTTACACTCTCCTAGTGTGGGCAGAGAACCCTACGGCTGTTCACACTCTCCAAGTGTAGGCAGAGAACCTTCGTCCTTTTACACTCTTCTAGTGTGGGCAGAGAACCCTTCGGCTGTTCACACTCTCCAAGTGTCGGCAGAGAACTGGATCTCCTTGACTGATCTTCTCACAAGAATCTAGAAGAAAGAAAGAAAAGAGTGAAGAAATCCAATTTCACAAGTAGAGGCTCTTACCTTAGCAATCCAAGTGAAGCCTTCTCGCTCCAGTGGTAGGAATCCTCCTTTGAATGCTCTCTTCCACTCTCTCCTTGGCTATTCTCTCAAGAGGCACGAAGATCAAATGACAAAAAGATTGGGTGGCAGTCTAATTTGAACTATTTATACAAAAGACATGAAAAACCGCCCAAAAACTACATATTTTCAATTCTGTACGCAGTGGATCGTCCCGGACGATCCTGGATTGTCCTGGACGATTTTACTTAAACGATCTGAAACGACCCAATTTGTATATGTGTACGAAATGACTTCGTACAGCTGATCGTCCTGTACGAACTAGGTTCGTCCAGTACGAACGGTTATTACAAGGTCGGTTCTAGAAACTGCTAAAAACTGTTCTAAGTCGGTTAATCGTTTGGACAAAAATATGTTCGTCTGGACGAAAATTTTCCAGAGAGCCGATCGTCCTGGACGATTATTTATTTCGTCTGGACGAAAATTTTCCAGAGGACCAATCGCCGCGGACGATAATTTGTTTTCGTCTGGACGAAAATTTTCCAGAGAGCTGATCGTCCGGTACGATATTTATTTTCGTCGGGACGAAAATTTTCCAGAGGACTGGTCGCCTCGTACGATGATAAAATTCGTCTGGACGAAAATTTTACAGAGAACCCATCGTCCGGGACGATAATAAAATTCGTCCTGGACGAATAGGACTTAGAAAAAATTTTCCAAGCAAGTTCCTATTCGTTCCAAGTGCTCTATAGGAGATAACTGACAGATCGTCTAGTACGATAAATATCGTCCTGTACGATCAGTATAGAATTTCAAGATCTCCTTATTTGTGTGTGTGAGATTTTATTCACTCAATTACAATCACTCCCTTTCAAAATTAATTCAAAGAAAAGACAAACTTCAAATAAACAAAATATCTCATGTTGAATTTGATTTGAAGTTTTCGTAGTCTGAAGTCTGATTTTCCTGAAATGTTAGTACACACAAGAGCAAATGCAAATCTTCTAAAATTGTTAGGAGATAACTATACATTTGAACAATAATGTTTGGAATCATCAAAACTACATAAGTTGCACAAATATAAATCATTCAAATAGCAACTATTCAAACATACCGCCAGTACAAAGCTGGGTAAGGACCGACGATATAAGCCGCCAGAAGATTGTCGGATAATAAAGCTGCCGGTAAAATGTTTCCGACGCCAATATTTTCGGCGGTTCAGGGACCACCGAGAAGCCGCCGGAAAAAACCGCCGGTATTGGGTGATTTTCCTGTAGTGTTTGTGCTTAATGGTTTTATCTGAGTTTTGTTTTTTTTTCAAGTTCTTGCTTCTTGCGTCCTTTTTCCTTTTTTATTTCTCTTGTATGTAGTATGGATCATTGACTCAAATTTTCTTTTTTTTTTTTGTATCTTTTTGAGCATTAGAGAGCATTTGATCAGTTGAAGGATTTGTAATCCTTAATTTTAATTAACACATAAGGCCCCCTAAGAGTTTTAATCTAAATAATAATAATAATAATAATAGACATATTTCTTTAATTTCCACTATTAGAATACATAAAGGTCAAATTTTCCATCTATTTTTGTGCCTACTTGCACTTTCTTTTTTATTTTTTATTTTTTTTGTGTGCTCGCGCTTGAAATAGGTCTTTAACTTTTTTATGTTTTACAGATTTATCCTTATGTTTTCAAAATAATAAACGGATGGGCGCTTGTCAAATCCTCTATTTCAATCTTGACCGATTTGTGACAAATATATATATATATATATACTTCACACAAAATCATCAAAGCCTCTTCTAATCATCTAGAACTTAGGCTTTGTTTGAGACCGTTTTTGCTCTTATTTCTTACAGTTTTTCAAAAAAAATTTATGCTAAAAACTATTATAGAAAACAATAAAAAAATTGTCTCATTCATGTAATTTAGAACTATAATAATTTTTAAAATAATCAATTTATGCCCACTATCACCACAATAACATGCATCCATATAAAAGAAAATACAAAAAGGTGTCCATGTTTTGCCCAATAACATTTGTGCTCCAATGCATGTGAGTGGGGCAATGGGACCCATCTCAAGATTGGCATTATTCCCCAACACCTCACATGCAAATTTCAAAGGATTCTTAAGTAAGAGGACACCATTAATCTTGTCTCTTTCAAACCGCTTATTCTCTCTCATTAGTTATTTCACACTTTTCCTTTTGTCTCTCTCTCCCTTTCAATGAATGGACCACCAACAGAAAGGAATCATTATAGGCTTAAAAGCAATGAAGAGGAGAACATTTAGATCACTAAGGACTTTGTTCATTGCGCCTAAATGTATACAGCCTCTATTACCCTTTCAGGATATGTTCAATAACCCCTGTGGCTGTTTAAAAATGCGTGCATGCATGCATGCATTAAAGTTATGAGACATGTTGTTACGATTTGATGTTGACTAAATTAGGGTTGGAAACTTTTAAAGCTTGCTATTGCTTTTGTTACTTTCAAGGAAAAGTTACCAACTTTTATGATGATTGTGATGATATCTTTCAATTTTTGGTGAAATGATATACTTTAGGGGTTATTTGGTTTGAATTAAAATGTACGTAAAGTATTCTAAATGTAAATGTTCTTAGAATATTGATGTTTAATTTGAAGTAAAATAAATGCGGTGTAAAATTTTGATGCGTTTGAAATTTGCTCTCTAGTTCAATTTTGATGTTTTTAGAATTCCACAGATTTGGGTGAATTTCAAATATGTCACAAATTTATTATCATTACCATCGCTCGCTGCTGGCCACTGCCTACCTTTGATCGCCAAAGCTAGCCACCATTGTCACCATTGGAGTCGATCACCACCACTGTCGTCGGCCAACAACCGTCACCACCACCACCACTCACCTTTGGCCATAGTAGGGCACCACTAGGGGTGTAAGCGAGACGAGCCAGCTCGAACTCAACTCGTTAACGATCTCACGAGTCAAGCTTATCAAGTCATGACCTCGAGCTCAGCTTGGCTTAGCTTAAAAGCTGATTGAGCCGCTCAATTAACTTAAAATATATTTAAAAATTAACTTAAATTAGAATTATATATTATATTTTTTAAATTAATTCCTTATTAAAATTAAAAAAATTCTAAGAATAACTTAAAATTTTAATTTAAAACTAAGAAATCAAGCTTATCAGTTGAGTCAAGCTCGAGCTTTCCAAAGGAACTCGAGCCTATAACTTTTTTAATGACTCAAGCACGAGCTTAGTAAATGAGTTCAAGCTTGAGCTCATTAAAAATTAAACAAGCTTAGCTCGATTAGGCAAATACTCAACTTAACTCGACTCATTTACACCACTAAGCACCACTACTGATGTTGGTTGTCGTCATCAACCACCGCCGGCCTCTTTCTCCACCCACCATTGACCACCATCATCGGCCTCGATTCCCTAGTCACCTTCAGCCTCCCCTTGTCGCCACCGACCATCATTATCGTCAGTGATGCATCACCTCTGACCGTCGGCCACCACCACGATTTTTAGCCATTGACTACCACAATCTTTGGACTTTACAGTTTACATCGTATTCATTTTATTTCAAACTAAAAACAAAAAAGTAATATCATCATGCATTCATTTTACACTCATCCAAATAAATTAAAAGCATAATTACTTTTACATTACATTCCTTTTACACAACATTCTTTTTACATTGCATTCATATTCAACCAACCGAATAGCCCCTTAGATAGACCTCATTGAAAATACTAGTTGATTGATTTTGAGTGAATTTTCTTATTTACTTCTCGACAAAATAATAGCTTTGATATTTCTCTAATTTTGTCAATTATATTATATACAAAAGATAATTTAATTGATAACAAGTAGGGAATATGATCAATTACAAATTCATGAAATATTTCATATAGAGAGAAGTTTAAAAGGACTTTGTCCGGATTTGAATTTGAGATTTCTTGCTTACAAGTGAAGAAGAACATCACTTGGTATTGTGTGTGCAATTTTGCTCTTACATTGATGAGATATCTTTGTCTAATAGTTTAGATTGTACACTGACTGAATCATCTGATCTTCTCAATCTTTCATTTTTAGAACAAAATAGAACAATAAAGCATCATATGTTTTCTATTTACAATTTAATTCAATAGGAGATATATGTTTTGTTTGAGACAACTTTCTAAAGTAATTTTTAAGTACAAAAATTTTTAGTTCAAAAAATTTTTGTACTTAAATACTTAAGTAATTAAATTTATTATTATGGTTTGGTTTGTGATATGTAAATGTATGAAAATGTTTGCAATTTGAGATCCAATTAAGGGTTTCTCACTTGATTATAAACAAAATCCTTCCATGATGTTCGAAAAATAAAAGGATGTGGAATCTACTCCCAACTATGAACTAGAAAGCAATTAGTCTATCATAGCTGCAAAAGCATATAAAGAAAAGGATAGATTTAGACAATTCATCTATGAATGGGACGACTGGTGTGTTTTGTATACTTAATTGTGAAGTTGTTGTGTAGAAAATTACTTAACTATTATGGTTGCTAAAAACAACTTTCCAATACATAAATTTCTAAGGAATTGTGAGAAAGCAGTAGGAAAATAGTAACTAAACCAAATAATGGCTATTGTCAAAAAAATAAAGCTTGGAGAAAGCTGACCTAAACAGACCCTAAATCTATATTTATTGTGAAATGTATATGAAATTATTTGGGAATATCATATGATAGTCACATGTTTTATTGAAGCAAAAATTTAAGTTCATTTTTGGGATAGTTTTCTTACTACATTCTACAAAAGCTTTATAGTAAAAAATTTCTTCAAAGCAGTGATAAAACAGTGGCCAAATAAGCCTTAATTTCTGTTCAACAACGTTAACTAATATTATTGATAAAAATACACAAAAGCTTTGTTCATTTAGGAAAAATGAGTTAAATTATATGTTTCTTCCTTAAAATACATGGAAAATAGTCATGATTAAGGCTATCCTAAGGATAAATTTTCTCATGCCCAACTTGTAAATTATGTTACCAATGAGCAACAGTTCCATTGGTTTGGTATTAAACCCATAAAAAAGTGGGGTAAGAGATTTAACTCTCACCTGTTAAGAAGTTAAAAAGTGTGTTTGGATTCATAGTGTACTGTTTATAAATAAATTTAAGAAATCTGATAAGTCGAGTTCTGAGTCCTTAGTTGGTCATAACAAAAAAAAAAAAAAAAAAAATATATATATATATATATATATATATATATATATATATATATATATAAAGGGAAAATTTTTTAAACTAAGTTTTATTAGTAAATAAATTTAGCAATTATGTATATTTAAAATTAAATTTAATAATAAGCATAATCATCCATTGAACGAGTGATTGGTGCTGGCTATGCATTGATGACTCACTTAGTGGTTAAGTTAAGAAAAAAAATTATATATAAGTCTTCCGTTTGATAACTGACTTGTCACACTCCGGGATTTATATTAAAAGAATTGCATTTATTTTTCATTTTAAACATTTAAATAGAGCTTACCAATGAACAACGGAAATAAACATGATTATATTTTGTCTAGAATTCACTACAGGAAAACTGTCTATTACCGGCGGAATTTTCCGGCGGAGTTCCGGCGGAATTGTTTCCGGCGGTTTTTCCGGCGCATTTCCGACAGATAGAGGTCAAATTTTTTCGACTGATTTTTTCAACAGAATTTCCGACGGATTTTCCGGCGGATTTTTTCCGGCAGAGTTTCCGACGGAATTTCCGGCGAATTTAAAATTTTATGAAAATAAATTAATATAATAAATAATTTACTAATAACTTCAATAATTTATTTTAAAGTGTTTTAAAATAATATAAAAAGTTACTAAATTAATAATTAATTTATTATAAAATTAATAAGTTATTTTAATTATTTATTAATTTTAATAATTTATTAAATAAATAAAGATTAAATTAAAGAAATTGAAATAATTTATAGACGTGTAATATAAAATTAATAGACGTGTAATTGAAATAATTTATTAAATTAAAGAAATTGATAGACGTATAATATAAAGATTAAAAAAATCAAATTAATACAGGTTTAACTTGTTGGCGCGTTGGTTGGAGGGAGAATTTCCGGTCGGCGAGGGTTCGATTCCAGCTGAAGATGGGGGGCGCGGGGGGAGCTTCGGCTTGCTGCAGCACTGTCTTGGTCGCGTGGGGGTCTATTTGGGCTGGCCGGAGAAGCGCCGTTGGGGCCGTTTTTTTTTTTTAGTTTTTTTTTTCTTTTTTTTCCGGCGCAAAATAATTCGTCGGAAATTTTACCGGCGAAAAATTCCGTCGGAACTCCGCCGGAAAATATTTCCGGCGGCCTACTTTTCGCCGGTATGACTTTTTCGACGCGCGTGTAACCGGCGAACAAAAATCCGCCGGAACTCCGCCGGAAATATTAATTTCCGACGGATTTTGAAAGTTTACCGACGAATTATGTCCGCCGGTAACACGTGATTTTCCTGTAGTGATTACAGGTAAAAAATTATGTATGTTGTTTGAAGCCTCATATCACAAGATCATGATCCTTTTTCTAATAATATGTAAAATACCATAATGAGCATATAGCCTAGCAAGTAATTAAAATCATACAACTAAAATCAATGCAATATAAAAAAGAATAATATACTATAAATTATGTAAAAAATATATATATTCATCAATATCTATATTGATTATCTGCATCAATTTATCTTTTTATAATTCATCATGATCACATCGCAATCCATTACATCATTATTCACATTATCAGTAACCAATGCCATAAAAAATATTAGTATAATGATCAATAATATTAAGTAATGTTAATGATAGTAATCAGTATTAGCTTGAGTCATAATATTGGCATAGTGTTCGTAGAAGTGTCAGCATTAGTATTTAGATATTCAATGTGGGTATCTAAAGAGTATCTTACTACTATACTTATAACTCCCAATCATCCACCCTTTGTAACTCTCAATTTATGTACTTCTTATAACTCCCCTTGAATCACGTGAATTAGTCACCTCGACTCTGTATATCTCTCAATTAATCTTCAGCTCCTTATGACTCTCAATCAGCACGTGGATCAATAAGATATCACACATACTTATTATATAATGTATCTAATATTATTCAATACTTTATTTAAAATATAATAAATTCATATCAAATCATTCATAAATATCAAATCTATAACATATCCAACTTTGCACAATGAAAGTTTATGAAATAAGGAGATAATATATTTTTTGACATTTGACAGATTTAAGAGAGATAAAATTAGTAGAAATTAAAATAATTAAAAATAAAAATAAGATTTTAGTTACTTACAATGAATATAACAAAATATATAATAGAGATGACTAATAAATATAATCCAAAGTCTTTTCTCTCTCCTCTCTCTTTATTCATCTCTTTTAATTTCTTCCTAACCAAGCAAGTAAGTGAGCGAGTCGGTGGGGTGAGGCAGGGATATATCTTCGTGGTCTAGTGCCACAGTGCTCATCATATCAGCGCCAAAGCGCTTTACTTCAGAATTTTTAGATTTTACAAATAAATTTATTTAACATATTTGAGTTACTACACGACTTACATGAAAAACATTTAAGTAAAATGTCCATCATATATACTATTATACACCTAAATTTATTTGATAGTGAAATTATGTTAATTTTAGTGCACAACTACAATAAAGAAATATAAGTTTTTGTAATATTAGTGAGAAAATAGTTTTGCTTACATATGCTAATTTTGTATTAGTGCTTTTTTTGGGACATTGGATTCTTGAAAAAAGTAGTAGTTAAAGTTGTAACAAAAGTGCATCACTTATGAGTTATCAAATCAAACTAGCATGCCTCGGTATCAGAATCCATCTAGTCTTGTACAACGTTAGTGATGGGAGGCCATGCTGAGGTAAAGCTACATTAGATACCAATCTAATTTTTAGAATGCTCTATGAAGATCTTGATTGAATCTTATTAGAGGAAAACTTTGAACTGATTTGTATAGTTAAACTTCAACTATTTAAGTGGGTTCTGTAGCATTGGAGGTGAACATTAAGTTTAGTTTTCTCTATAAATTGGTTAATGTTTTTGAAGAAGCTATCTATCTCACCTTGCTTTATGTTCGACATATTGCATTGGACAAATAATGAGAAGTCACGTGGTATACCGGTGAAGGATTTGATGGACATCACTAGCATGAATGCATGAGTGTTTGTTAAGGTGTTCTGACAGTCCGCTTGAACAACATGATAGTGCTAATGAGATATTTAGAAGTTGCATACATGAATAGATGAAATATATGGATTGTATACTTTGGTATTTGGATGTAGAGACGATGAAGATAGAGCATAATAGATTTGAAAATTTTATAAATGCCAGAGGATGCAAATATGTGGAATATAATTTTTTTGAGAAAGATCATCACCTTGTTGGTGCTCACTTTCTTTAAATATATTCTCATGAAGTATGTCGTGAAAGGGAAGGTGAGAGTTTGAATATTGATGAAAGGCCACCTTGTGATCTTGAACATCTTATTCTTTACCAACCTTGAGATATAGTTAAGGAAGATTTTATTTTAGACTTATATAAACAAAGAATGAGAAATTATTTTTTTCTTGGAGATAAGGGAAGGAAGTTTTTAAACTTGGCTGATTGATAAGATTTGTAGTACGAGTTTGAGTTTTATTTTAATTATTGTCTAGCACAAACTCAACTCTATGCGTGTATATACCAGCTATTGAAGGAGCAATAGTAGTGTAATGAACTTGATGTTATTTATAAGGAGTGTTGTTCTTTTTTACTTGCATTCTTTATAGATGAATATTTTAGAATCAACTTATGAGAGGATATTTTGTTTTGCTATCTAAGTTCTTAGATATGTTATTTAGTTCCTATAATGATTCATCCATGTTAGTGTTTTAAAATAAATAATGGTCGGTATTACATTTTGGTTAATTAATGAATCTTATGTATTTTATGTTTTAAAAAATTAAAGATCCCAAAAAATATGTTGTTTGAGATTTCTAAATTGATAAGTAATTACAATATGGTAAATATTAATACTTGATACTCTCAATCAGAGAAACTGTAATATAATACTGATGGGTCAAGCCAATAAATACATAATAAATATACTCTAATGTTTCTTCTTTATCCGCTGCAATAAGGCATCAGTGCTAGATTTGTATTGATGTTGCGCCTGAAGAGGTTTGTTACTTAACTCATGCGACTCTACATGATGTATGACTAGCTCTTCAACTATGGATGGTACACTTGTATGATCATAATCATGTTCATACCATGATGGAATATTCTGTGATGTCAGCTGACTGAAGAGATCCTAAGATGGTCCTTTCATTTCATATGAGGATGGCGCAGCAACCATGGCATGAGTCTGCACAAACTATGGAGTGTCACTGAAGGATGTGTAGTCGGTCTGTGCAACTTCTATATAATAATCATCCGCAATATGCATATGTCTCACACAACTCTTCCAATCAATTAACAGCTGGTTGGATGTCTCCTAAATCATCTCTACCAAAAAATGACTATATAGTACTCTCTAAATCAAGAAAGTATGACAGCTACACATTTAAAATTGGTAGATCAGTAAAGTTTAGTAGCAACTATGACACCCATATAATGTATGTAAAATTGAGATTTGGATCACTAATCAGATAGCACTCCAAGGGTGCTCAAGGGTAGTATGTCGTAGGAGGCTCAGAAGGGGGCTTCAACATATACATTTAGCCTATGAATGAAACCAATGAAAGTAGTGTTGAATGAGTCACGCCCTTGCACAATGTATGATCATTTTTCCTCCCACATGCCAATAAAGGTATGATAGTGCATCATCTAGTCAGTGTCTGCCTTCTCCCACCCTTCAAAACAAATGAAATTCGGATCCACTGGCTATATATCAACAGTTGGCACATATCCAAACTATCGCATCGTTCTATCAGGCAAATGCCACTCCACCATCGTCTGCAAGCTGTGCCTTAATATTTATAGTGCATGGCTCTCAAGTAATCTTTACAAAATAAGACTACTATATTAATAGTTGACACATATTATTCTTGGCTTTGCCTAAGTGTGGCAACACAACTAATCACATGTGAACAAGGCATGTGGTATATAATTGTTTTGCCACAAGTGCATACACAATTGCTATCAAGCTCTAGGTCAACCCTATAGGATCTTGATGACATATCAAAAACTTAGAATTAATGCATACTAATCCTGGTTGGGCATGACAAGTTTGATTTTTCCACACAAAGTATTATTCTAGAAAAATTTATTTTAGACAAATTTAAATCAACTAAATCTTACAAATCTAGCTCAAAAAATATATAGAAGATTCATGCATTTTTCAAACAAATTCATCTCTTCACTCACTTCTCCAACTTCTACTGATCTTGCTTGATGAAGCAAAAAATCCATCCAACTATTCCGTTTGAACGCCCAAATGCATAAATACAAAAAAAATAATAATTAATGGCTAAAAAATATTTCAAAAGCTAATACACCTGCAATATGTGTACCTTACACAACTTAAACAACCCTAACAAAAAATATTTGATGAAATATTGCAAAAAAGAACTTCATAGCAGCAAAAAATCTCCTCTCTCGCCCTGGCAAATGGGAAGATCCAGCGAAGACAGAAGAAGGGTAAAGCTACATATAAAGTACAATTAGAAAAAAAATGAAACAGACCCAGTTGCCCGTTCAATGGGCGACTTGTGTCTTCCACCTCATTGCCAGATGTTTGATCTACTCGGCTTTGATTGAGTAAAATAAAAAATAAAATCATAGTACTCAGTCACCCATCGATCTAATCAGGTTTCACCGTGGCTATTTTAAAATTTCATTTTAAGCCAACCCATTTATGTAATAAGTATTTTAACCATAATTAGTTTAAAAATTTGCCCTTATAAAAATTAAGTTTAGATGTTCGAAGTTTAAATGAAAAGAAATGATTTTTTTTTTGAAAAGCACAATCCATTATTATAAATTTATAATAGTTATTAACTATTGAAAATTTAATTTATTTATCTTATTTCAATCGAAAAAAAACCAATGAAAAATATTTTCGACTTAAATGAGAAATGCACTTATAAAATTTTCAGTTTTTTACCTTCACATTTTATGATTTTATAGACATAGAAATTAATTTAATTAAGGTAATTAAACTAATTTTATAAAAGAATATAATGATTTTATTTCACTCTGCATTAAAAAAAAAACTATCATTAATATTGCATCAAACTAAGCTTAATTTCGTTATAATATCAATAAACTTTTAAAAATATTGTCTGTATAAAGTTTGCATTTAGATTTATATGCATCTTTGATTTATTATTCACATGGGATTTATTGTTCATATACCAAACCAGGCAAATGTGAATTGGGCTGATATATCAAACCATTTGGGCTTGAGCAGAACTTTAGCAAACTGGGCTTTTTGTTCACAATGCTGACAGAGAAAACATATTTCATTTAGATACCGTCATAGTTTTTTTTTCTACTCACTAGACATTTGAAAGAGGATGTATCTTGGTGTATGCTCTTTGTTGATGATATTCTTCTTGTTGATAAGACTATAGATGGAGTTGAAGGTAAACTTGAATTATGGAGGTCAACTTTAGAGTCTAAAAGTTTTCTTTTGAGTATATCTAAAACTGAATATATGGAGTGTAATTTTAGTAGCAATAGACCTAGTGAGGGGAATGTGACTTTGGGCGATCAAATCTTTAATAAGAGTACTCGTTTTATATATCTTGGATTTATTGTTCAGAGTGATGGTGAAATAGATGGGGATATTATCAACAGAATTCAAGTTGGATGGTTGAAGTGGAGGGATGCACCGGGCTTGTTGTGAGATAGAAAAGTCCCCCTCAAACTTAAGGGAAAATTCAATAAGTTGATGGTGAGACCTACAATCCTTTATGGCGCCGAATGTTGGCCATTAAAAGAGAAGCATAATACTAAATTAAGCGTTGCAGAAATGGGGATGCTTAGGTGGATGAGTGGCTTTACCCTTAGAGATATGATACGAAATGTGCATATATGTGAAAAGCTTGGAGTAGGTCCAGTGGAAGATAAGATTAGAGAGAGTTGCCTTTGATGGTTTGGTCACATTAAATGGATGTCTTCTAATGACCTAGTTAGGAAAGTTGAGGTATTAGATTTGACTTATGTTAAAGAAGGTAGGGTAGACCTAAAAAGATTTGGTTAGAAAATATTAGAAATGATATTTCTTTATTAGATTTAAATGAGAATTTGATTTTTAACATGAAACAATGACGAAAAATGATTCATGTAGCCGACCCCACATAGTACGACAAAGGCTTGATATTGTTGTTGTTGTTGTATAAATTTTCTTTCTCAAATGAATTTTTTAATTTGAGATTAGTAATATATATATATATATATATATATATATATATATATACAAATTTATGCGCACAGCTATATAAACTACACCTCAACTTTCGTGACTAGCTTATATGTGTGGAACCAATCACATAATCTTGGTCATTTATAACTCAAATGATCATAATGATCATAAATTCTAACTTTCATGCATTCATCATCTCTTATGTCCTGACAAAATCTAGACACTTATGCTTCGTTTGGGACGACTTTTTTACTACTTTTTAAAGCAACTTTCTGACATAAAAATATCTTGAAAGCAACAAAAAATAGTATAAAAAGCTGCCCCAAATGAAACCTTAAGCTTGTTTATGCTTAAGCAGGCCATATCTGTTAATGCAACCTTTTTTTTTTTAAATCTCGGTGAACTTCATTCGATTAAGGCTTCGTTTGGGACGGCTTTCTTTCTGCTTCTTAAAGCAGCTTTTTAGTACAAAAATTTAAACTTTTGTATTAAAAAGCTGCTTTAAAAAGTAATGAGAAAACCGTCCCAAACAAAGCCTAAATATCATCCCTAAGCAGGTCACCTTTGCTTAGATAATGCATACTTCTGGTGCGGTTCCGTTGGAGAAGATCGAGTGGCTTGCGATCTGAAGGTGTGTTCGTTCCTGTTGGTTGTTACAAGAGAAAGTTGCAATGATGTACATTGGGAATGGCTTTCACGTGATTAACAAGACAAATACAATTAGATCATTTCCTCCGCCATTGATTCCTTTCTGATCAGCAACAAATATATGGGAATAGGGCAAATTTTTAACATAAGCATCATTAGCAACGTAATTAAATTATTAAGCACGTTTAAAAAAATTAAACTTATGCATAATCGCCCGTTTAATAGTCAATTAGCTCTGCACAAGCAAATCGCCAGTTGAACGGGCGACTAGCGCCAATTAAAGTTTTTTTTTACCGATCCGAAGCTCTAGTATTCTTTTTCCTACGTTTGTCTTCCCCCGATCTCCAACCCACGTGCGAATCGCTAGATGGAGAGTTAAGTTTATTATTATTATTTTTAATTTTAAAACTAATGTCATAATGCAAATTTAGATCTCCCGAAAAATAAACATTAAGTTTTTTATATTTAAAGAGTGGAGAGGTTATTTGTTAGTTTTATATTTTGTTTTGTGAGAAATAATTCGGACTATGTTTGTCAAAAATGAAAGTTTTGAGTCACGCTTTAAGGTTTAATTTAGATTTTGTTTTAGTTTTTTGTTAGATTTAGATTATCTTTTTAAGCATAATGCTTAAAATATTTTAGTGAAGTTGGCTCAAATGAAAATTTTTAATTATGAAGTGATTAAAAAAGCTTAAGAAGAAAGAAAACTTGAGTGATGTAATTTTGCTTAAAATGAAAATTTTAATTATTAATAAATTTAATTTTATCATACTTTATATCAGAATTTATTTGAGTCAATTTTTTTTAACTAACACTGTCGTTGCCAGATCCCATGCTCTGGATGAGAAAAATGGAGAGTTGTGTTAGGTAGTCGACAGCCATCATAAAACTTGTTGAATAATCATGACATGAATCCTTTAAAAAATTGTGTTAATGCTATGACATACCCTGGAAGTAATGTGTTGTATGGTCTGAATACAGTGACAAGTGTGTAAGGGCCGTTGCACCGACACCCGGGTGCAATTTTAAATAAGCAAGAGTTCCCACATAGAGGATGAATATGTGCAAAGAAACTAGTCCATGAAATTAAAATTAGGATTGGAACTTGTAATATATGTTCTCTTACATAAAAATTAATTAAATTAATATATATTATGATTTATAGAAAGATAAATATTATGTGCATTCAGGAAACTAAATAGGTTGGAGAGAAGACTAAGAAGATTGATAGTTTAGAATTTAAACTATAATATTCAGGTAGGAGTAGTACTAGAAATGGTGCATGTGTGATTTTAAATAAGAGTTTAAAGGATAATGTTATAAAAATTAATATAATTGGAGATTAAATTATAACTTTAAAGATTGTTGTGGATGCTAAGATTATTAATATTATAAGTGCCTATACTCTTCAAATAGGTTTGGATATTACTTCGGAATTAAAATTTTAGAATGATTTAAAAGAATTAATACAAAATATATCTCTTGAAGAAAGAGTTTTTAATGAAGGATATTTAAATGGATATGTTGATAGAGAGGTAGATAATTTTAAAAGTATTTATGATAGCCATGGATTTGAAACGACAAATAAATGTGATAAGATTATATTAAATATTTCTTTAGCTTATGATTTTTTAATTTCTAATACCTTATTTAAGAAAAGAGATGAGCATCTCATCACTTATAAAAATAGATATAGTAAAACTGAAATTGATTATTTTCTTATAAGAAAATTAGATCGTTTAGATCGTATAGATTGTAAAGTTATTCCGAGTGAAAATTTATATACCCAATATTGATTATTAGTTTTGGACTTTAAGAAAAAAGGGGAAAAAAAACCAAAACAATATTCTAAGATCATATGGGGGCATTTAATGAACTCTAACAAAAATATTTTTTAGTGTAAGATTCATGATTTTAAGATTTTGTCGGTGCATGAGGATGCTAATATTATGTGAAAAAAGTTGCTAGTGATATTAAGAATATTACAAAAGATGTGCTTGGAGTACAAAAAAAAGCTCATAATAGTAAAAATAGTTGGTATAGTGAAATTCAAATGTGCAAAAAAAGATAAAAAAAAATAAGAATATTTGTTATAAAAATTTGTTTAGATGTAAAAATTCTGATAATTGGGAAAGATATAAAGAGACACATAAGGAATCTAAGAAAATAATATATGATACGAAGATCTTAGCTTTTAATGATTTATATAATAGATTAAATACTAAGGTGGGCGAAATATATATATATGTTCGGATGAATTTCACACAATATCAGATAAGCACTATTGGTCAATTCATGATCCCCTACCTTTAAATGCCCTATAAAAATTCCATGTGTCATGGATGCTTATATGTATATTAAAATAATAATATTTATTAGTATATTCTCTTAAGCTAAATCATTGATAAGATGGAAAAAATCTCTTCTATAGAGTCACCACATGATGATATTCCTATACCTACAGATACTTCACCGCATTGAAGCATTTATTGGACTCATCCAAATCACTCTTCCTATAAGAGTTCTTTGAGACCAAAGGAATTGATATGATATAAGGACACAAGGCAATAAAAATAGACTAATCATAAGGACACTTCAGGGAAAGGAAGAGGACGTTGTGAAGGGTCCAAGAATAAGAGCTCATGGTAAGGAAACTAAGGATCAATTTTAAATATTTCCTATTTTAGATTTTTATATGTTTGTCTTATGGGTGAAAAATATTTAGTTGGTTGTATTTATCTTGAAATTATCATAAATAAAACATAAAAACCTTTGTGTTTCAAATTTTGAGTATTTTTTATATTTGAAACTTAAATTTTAGAATTTTATCAATAATTTTGGGAGAAACATATTCAAATTTAAATAAAAATATAATTAGTTGATTGTATTTATCTTGAAATTATAATTCCTAAAATATAAAAAATTGAGTTTCAAATTTTGAATATTTTTGAATTTTGAAACTTGTATTCTAGAATATTAAGATTGATTACTTTGTTTATTTATCTTGAAATTAACATCCAATAAATATAAAAATTTATGTTTTCAATTTTTGAATATTTTTGAATTCTGCAAATTGAATTTAAGAATTTATAACTTTAATTTTTTTTCTTTTACTTTTTTGTCATCTCTTTAGCATGAAATTTAACAACCTATGACTAAGAATATCTTATGTTTTTTCACTAATATGAACTTTGGCAACTAAAAAATTTGTTATTCTAACTTGGAGTTGTTATGGCATAAAATCAACCAACTAGACGTAAGTGCATAGCAAAGCACCAACGACACAGAGGGGGATAAAACTTAACAATCTATCTTGGTTGATCTTCATCCAAGCATTGCCTCACTACGAGAATCACATAAAGAGGCACATCCAAATGAGATTAACTTTATTTTTTTAAAATTTTGTTCCTCCTTTATTTAGTTAATGCTGTTGATAAATTCAAAATTTTGAAACCTGTAGGATATAGTTTTGGAAGCTACCTCCCATCTTCTTATTTTATATAAGTGGCCAATAAACTATCAAAGGTTTATGGAAGGCCTTCGGATGTTAGGCTTGGATTGTGTGAGTAAGCTACGATACATCAGAATGGATCATAATATGTTGATAGCCTTGGTGGAATGGTGGTCTCCACAGACTAACTCATTTCACTTACGTCTAGGTAAGATGAGCATTACAATACATAATGTTTCTCTCATCTTCGGTCTTCATATAGATGGCCCAACGTACATTCGTTGGCCATACTGTGGTACGTACTAGGAGACGATCGTTGACTTGGCCGGATTATTGTGATGATCTACTAGGTAGCAACACTTAGTGGGATGTTGTGTACCATGATCAGTTCAATCCACCTGTCTCTTAAAAATTTAAGATGGGACGGACACAAGATCAGACATGCTTACCACTCAGATGGCTACATTGGACCTTTTGAAGGGATTCAAATCTGGACATGACTGAATTGGAATTTTGGCGGCATGTTCAAACATACATTCTCTTCTTGTTTGGATCTTATCTTCTAGCAATTTCGTTTGGTTGTGAGATACATTTTAGGTACTTGCCTTTGTTAAAAGATTTGGATTTATTCAACATGTATTCTTCAGGGGCACCTATACTGGCACACTTCTATAGAGAACATGTTGAAAAAACAAATCCAAAAAGGGCCAATATTGCATAATGTATATATTTGCTACATATTTGGTGTTGGGAGTGAATACATGTCGATCTTCCTACACTTCATGTCCCACAACATGTCAGCTTGGATGGCCTTAGTGTTGGCTATAGATATTATGTTTCGTTGAGCGATAACTTAGAATACATTTGATAATTACTTAGTTAACATAAATTCTTATTCTTTTCTATGTATTTGTAGATGGAACCAGAAGTTCATCAGGCAGCTCCTAGCAAGTAGCATCAGCAGTTATACATATGAGCTAGATGGGTTGCTTGTTAATCAAGTGTGTGTTGTAACTAGAATGATTTTTCCTACTCTTTTATATAAATCAGTTGAAACACACGTAACATAATTTTTTTTGCTTTCACGAGTAAATTGGGAGCCATACACAGGAGAAGTTAGGTCCCAAGTATCTTACATATGTTTATTAGGAGAAGTAATATGGTTGGCTCGCGTGCCTCTAGGTAGTTGGACGAGTGTGGAGTGGCACTTGTGACTGCGTCGAGTGATACGTATTCCTAATGAGCACTATGAAGAGCATGCAAATACATTGTAAATTCGTCACTCAAACTCCAATGATAGCAGATCCCTATTTTATGGGTGCAGGACCATCATCGTTCGATGACTTGGGACCAGCTCAGGATTACTTTACTCAATCGACTCAACATTCTATAACAGCATATTACCCACCTGAGTATGTTCCATGCACTATATCACCGACAGTTTCAAAGCCAGTCATAACAGGGGTGGAGTAGCATGTCATCATTGGCAATAAACATCATGTGTTATGTGACAAACATGTATGTCCACTACAACATTTTACTCCCAACATTGATGCATTACCCCATAAAGGATGTAGGAGGCATTAGTTGATCTTATGTTCATATTTTATATGATGTTGCCTTTTGATGATTTTGACACTACTACTGATCAGACATTATGACTTTCCTTTTTTTGATGTGATGTAGTATCCCATTTTATTTTCTTCCATGCATATTATAATTTTATAAAAATATTACCTATAATGATGAAAGTTGGAATGACAAAAAAAAAAAAGATATTTCTTACAAGTGTTCACAGGACACAAAAAACATACCATAAAAAATATTAACACACAACATATAAACTTTAGTGAACATGATAAACAAAATATAATAGAAGCAAACATATAAACCAATACATAAATTTACTATTTACTAAGCGCCATACGCAAATGTGCTTTGAGTTAGGTTTTAGTTAGGCATCATTTGAGATGAAACTTAAACACATACTAAAGGTCTTGCCAATCCTTACCATTCAAAAACTTTCTAGGCTTACCTTCATGTAATATCTCCTGCATCCGATTTTTATAGAAGTCTAATATTAACTTGTCATAGCTAAAATGCCATTTATGGTATAAAATAATATGCTCGATATTAAGGTCACTGCAGTCAACATCCGATGAATGATCACCCTCTCTCTTACGTCTCATCTCATGATTTTGTATCTGCAAAAAATGAGGATTTATGAGATGTCCATTTTCTTCCAAGAATCCCATTTGAATATATTTCCAACCAACGATATTTAAAATATCTCTCATCCTATAAAGTTTTACTCTCATTATCTCAACATGCACGTTATAAAGGGCATGATCCTCATCTTTAGACCATTCATGTACACCATACTTAAATATCTTATTCGCATTCATCTTTTGCTCCAACGGATTACCATCGGCTTGTGCTATACAAACATGCATTATTCTGCTTGCAACATCGAATCTTTATTTATTTAAGATCCCTCGAATCCTCTCCATAGATGGCCAATATAATTTGAAGGTCTAAACTAAGATATTCATAACTCTACTTGATATGTGAATGCATCATCTTTAAATAGTTAAGGTTGTGCACATCCCACCTTCACATGCAGTTTAAAATTACATTATTATTTGATGGGACCTTACACCTTTACATATCCTCTGATATTGCTACAAGAGAAGTCCTGTTAATGAATAATGATACAAACTTAGAATGATCCAATGCTCTCAATAAATTTTTGAAAGAGAAATTCAATGACCAAAATAACTACAAAAAATAAATAACTCGAAATATTTAATACACATAAATTTTAACTTAAGCATCACTAGCATTTTTTTGGTATCATTATATTTATCACTATTCTATATCAATAATCTTTATATTAATAATTTAAAACCAAAAATATCTTATCTCAGTACGAACATTCCTTAAATAATAAAAAAATTCATATTAAAAATCACTTCAAACAAACCTGAAGTTACACTTCATAAAACTTAATAAAACATCAATACGAAGGCAGAATTTAGGGAACTAAGACACTTAAAAAGGTTTCAACACATAAATAAGCCCTTTTAATATTCTTGATCATAATGCACAAGCAAGCTTGGAGTTGGATTTGAGTTTGGCAATATTTGAACGTGTACTCAAATTCGTGCTAGATGTATTGACAGTCCATTGTATTTAACAACTCCTTCCTCTTATGACCTACCACAACATTTAGCGTCTCATATGATTCTAACAAAAATGCATCTCATGCATGATGCCACTTATGATAGAGAATATAGTGATCTACATCAACAGTCAGCCTTTCAACAATCACCTCAATAGAATATTCTTCTTTATTGCATCAAATTTTATGAATTCTAGCCTTAAGAATGTTTAGAGAAGCCAAATGGCCACCATGTTCCATGAACCTCTGCTGTAAAAATCTCCAACCCACATCCGTCAAATCTATTCCATCCCTATAAAGCTTAATTTTTATAACTTGATCGGGCGTATGTCATAATATTCAATCTTCATCCTCTAACCATGAATGCATACAACACCAAAAAAATTTATTTGATTTGGCCTTTTCCTCTAGGCTGTCGTAAGTGGAGCGTCAAACATTTCTTCAATCGAGTGCTACAATCCACAATCAACTTCATCTTAGGGATTTTCCGAATCTTGCCCATAACAGCTGAAGAAATAAGAAGTTAATGAAGATTTCTAAATAAACTTGAACCTCCATGATACTGATATCACTCATTTAAATAACTCATACATGTTCAATTTATATAACAAGCCCATTAGACCTCATTAATGTCAGCTAAAAAAATTCATTAAACTTATTTCTACTCCCACAATGAGATGATAATACAAGCTTGCAAAACTGATTTCATAATACATATTATTGGAATAATACAACTTTTCAGCTCATATATTGAGACTACTCACTACATATTCAGAATTGTATATTTTTTATGTGAATATAGAATTTCTGATAGATTTAATATCACTCCCAATTTTAAAAAAAAAATTCTAACATATAAGACTTTGTTTAAGTCCTCTATTGAACTGTGCCTAGTTTTTTATTTTTTTTAAACATGAATAATCTCCTAATTAAGACACGAATGATGCTTGAGTTAAAATTTTTTTCCTTGATAACCCTGGTTAAAAATAAGTATTATTTTATTAAATAAAATAATATTAAAATAGAATTATATTATATCATTAATTAAACTGAATACTTACGGTACATTTAAATTAACTATTAGAGGATTATATGGTTAAATTTGTCTTAATATAATTATTAATAATATATCTAATTTAATTATAACCTTAAATTATTTATTATAAAATCACAAAATGAGGAGCATTTTTTTTTTTTTGGAAAATTTTGGGGCAATTCCCGTATATTAATAACAAAGGGAATTACAAAAAGAACAAAAAAAAAAACACCTTTAAACCTAAATTCAGGTGTAAAAATCAAAACAAAAAAGTATAACTTCCAAAAAGGACCTCAACCGAAGGAGAAATTATGGTGTGCGGAATCCGAATGCATTCGGATTCCAATCACAGCTTGCCACATCAGCGGATGCACTTCGTGATCCAGTGCATCCAGTGACGTGGCGCATGGTGATTGGAATCCGAATGCATCTGGATTCCACACACAATAATTTCTCCATTATAAGAGGGCAAAAAAGGTGAAAAATCGGACTCAAGGCATAAACGGATACAACAATCACGGGCTAGTGGGTATTCATCATCATGAAGAGAGCATCATAGAGCCCGGGTAACACGAAGTGCACAAGAGACAAAATGAGGAGCATATATCTTCAATCTGATTAAAAAAAAACATAAAAAATCAAGTCGCCCGATGTGTAGGGCTAATCGCCAGTTAAACGGGCGATTATGCCTTGTTTTAAAATTTTTATACATACTTAATCAGTTAATTAGGTTGCTAATTATGCTTAAGTTACGTTATAGTACTTTTGCGTAGGGGTGTAGACGAGTCAAGTAGTGACGCTTTAGAGTTGAGCTCGAATCGAGTTCATTTAATGAGCTCAAACTCAACTTGTTGTATAAATATCAAGCTCGAATTCTGCTTGATTACTCGATTCAAACTTATTTTCATCCAACGTTACCGTCAAAATGCAAAATCTATTGAGACGAAGAAGAAGAAGACGTCAATGTCAGGAGGGGTAAGAAGTAGACTTGACGCCAACGTTGTTGTGGAAGAAGCTTGCGTTGTTTCCCGAAACTTGAATTAATTAACTGGCTGCAACCTTTTTTTTCCTTTACCAATTAATGCTGCTGTTCCAAAAAAAATAAAGTCAATGCTACAGCTTTTTATTCTTTGAAAACATAACTTAAATATTATACATTTATATGCGCTAGCATTTATTAGGCTAAAGACATTAATTATTTTAAACATTCAAATTTATAATAATCATTTAAAATTTTCTAATAGTTATTTTAGCTTGTTCATGAGTCGAGCCTCATCAAGCTAGAACTCTTGCTCAATTAGCAAACGAGCTCGAGTTTAAGCTCGAGTTCAAGCTCATTGCTCGATAAACTTGGCTCGCGGCCTCATTAATGAGAAAAGTTTGAGCTGGCTCGGCTCACTTACAACCCAACTTTTGCACTCTTCCAACCTTATGGCATAGTAAAAACCATGCTCTTTTTATTATTTATAACATGACAACCCATCATTGCATGTTGGCTCTTGCGTTAGTTTTAAGAGCGATTAAATCTGATTAGTTGGACTTAATTACTTTGCATCCATGTATAGATTATTAGACTTTAAATGTCTAAGGATTATTTAATTGATAGTTTAAATTTTAGTTTTGTTGCGTCCTGGAATATTTGCGGCGGTAGAGAAATATATAATTTAATGTCTTAACGTTGTACGAAGATCCAACAACAATCAGATAAGAGAGAGGGTGTATCTATCATTCATAAGAGACACTAGAGTTTTTATGTGGAAATCCCTGAAAGAGGGGGAAAATCACAGGGACTAGCTCAATTTAAATGAATCCACTAGTATTTGCAGTTGATCACAAATGAGACCCTTCTTAGGGAGAATGCCTTGGCTTGATGTCACAAATGTATATCGTATAGAGTACATTACATGGTTGGAGTTACAATAATCAATATAAACTTGTTTGTTTGGTTGGCAGGACCATAGTTCATAGGATAGAGATCGGAAAGACCATAGTAGGAAGAAGACCGGGGTCAGAAAGACCGTTGTAGTAGGTCGGTATTCTGGTAAAACTCTGGGCATCATGTGGTGGCCCAACAGAAGTCCGGGCCTCAGGTGGTGGTCCAGCAAAAATTTGGGCCTCAGGTGGTTATCCGGTAGAAGTCTAGGTGTTAGTTAGTGGTCCGACAGAAGTTCGGGCCTCATATGATGGTCCGACAGAAGTCCGGGCCTCAAGTGGTGGTTTAGCAGAGGTATGGGCCTCATGTGGTGGTCCGACAGAAGTCAGAGCCTCAAGTGGTAGTTTGGCAGAAGTCCGGGCGTCAGGTGATGGTCCGACAAAATTTTGGGCCTCAAGTGGTGGTCCGGTAGAAGTTCGGGCCTCATGTAGTGGTCCGGAAGAAGTTTGGGCCTCAGGTAATGGTCTGACAGAGCTCAGACGATGGTCGAGGAGGAGGGAGGAGACAAGAGCAATCTCTGATCTCTCTCTTGCTCTCTTGATTGGAGCCCCCTTTTCAAGAGGGAGGAGGGGTCTATTTATAGATTCCTAGAGTGGCATGGCCCGTAAATAGGTGGTAGATCTAGGGCATATTGAGAGTGACTTGAATGGACGGCCGATGTTGAATACCTTGATTATTTATCGTTTGATGGACATTTGTATGCCTTAGTAATGTCGGAATTTAGTTATCTTAGGCTCGTTGGATTTGTCTTGTTGAGCCGCTCGATTTTACTATAATCACGTCATGTATAAAAACCAATTGGTAATCCAAAATGTAGTTTGAACCCTCCAACAACTCTTTGGACCCTTGATTTGGATTCATTTGGACCCAGATTGAGTCGGTTTTGGTGCCATTGAGTTTGTATTTTTGAGGCGCTAAGTTCGACTGTAAGTTTGCTGAAATCGTAGTTCCGATGGTCCTGGATTTATTTTTTGAAGTTTCTAACTTGATTTTTCCTTGAAATTCGTTCTTGATCAATCTAATTTTTTATGATATATTAAGTTTAATAATTAAAAATTCACATACATTAAAATTTAAATTTCAAATGATAAAAAAGAATCTTCAAACATAACCAACAAATTTATAAATCTACCAATATAATTAAACACATAAATTAGATATGAAATTTAAATAACACTAAGAATAAATCATTCAAAAGGAAGAATTCATAAAACTAAGCGCAATACTAATAAAATCTAATTAAAATAAAATATCAGACAGTCAAATTTAAATCAAATTGCATTAAATAAGAATAATAAACATACACTTGAATTAGCATAACTAAACTTAAATTAAAATTATGAGACAAGTCAAATTAAAAACTAAATTAATATAAAACAAATTCAAGTCAAATGAAAGTAAGTTATATATATATCATCAAACTAATTAAAAAAAAACACATCCTAATTCCAGTTATTAAAAAAATATTAAAGAATATTTAAAAATAATATTAAGAATAAAATATCAATAATAGAAGAGAGAGAAAACACAAAGACCAGAATAAAAAGACAATTGAATAATTTATAACTTAGACATTATAAAGTTCATTTAAAATTAAATAAAAATCAGAAAAACATGTAATAAAATCCTATGAACTCCTAAAATAATAAAAAACAATAATCTACATTCAATGAAACAAATTTTAAACAAGAATATAATTTTCTTTCATAAATTCATTAACTTTAAATAAAAAAATACTAAAACTTGAAATGTAACAACCCTTGGATGATAAACAAAATTAAAGTTAAAGCCTAATAAGTTGACACCTTCATAACCTGTCACATATAGTTAAAATAGTTTGTTAAGATACCAATTCTAGCCTTAGGTTAGGGTGTTATCATTCCTTTTACCTTTCTAAAATATGAAAATTATTTTTCTTGATTAGTGTGTGATACTGTCTGGTGTGGCGGGATGTGATTTATTATGTGTTGATGATGTTCTGTGATCTGTGATGAATGTATTAGATTACCCCTATGTTAATAAGGATATGGACATTTATATTTACTAATCTAATCTTATGCAGATGATCATGCTTATGTAGGGCTATTTGGGGGCTATGTCATAGTTAAAATTTTAAATTAAATAAAAATTTCTATAGGTACTTACATTGATTTAGCCCCCAATCATTAAAAGCATGGCTGTATATAGGTTGCTCATAAATGAGCAAAAAGATAATTGATGATTATATGATGATTTTTTATTGTTGTGATGATTATAAACTAGTTTTTCATTCAAAAAATGTAGGAAGTTTAAAGTCCTTTTCATTTTCAAATGTAATTCAAATACAAGAGTTATGAAAGTCTTCAAAATTGGTTTGTTTATCCAAGGATAAAGGAACAAAAAGGAAAGAAGTCTCTTCCCCACTTAAGATATTTCTTTCTTTGGGAAGCTTTTTTGGAGGATGACTGACAATGAGAGATTTGAAGACCAATAAACAAACCAATTTAATTTTGTAAATAAATTTGCGTCATTCATAGGTTTGAAATATATGTTGTAATTGGTGGAGCCTTGCCACCTTTATTTACTATAGACTCTAGGATGTATTAAGTGACACTTGCCATATGAACTTTAGACTTTTGGTTTACTTTATTTTTTCTTATGCTATTAGTGTGTTTATTTTGGTGTGTAGTATAACTCTTATATTTTCTAGGTTTCTTTGTGCATGTTCTACTTTTCTGTCTGGATATTATTTAGACTCCTAGTAAATAAAAATATTTTTTGCTCATTACTAATAAAAAAATTTAGGGTTAAATAACAAAGAAAAATAATCGTCGTAGAAAGTAATCCAAGACTCGCCTGGGATCACATTGCATATTTTTATTTACATTCTTTGTTTAGGCACCTTCCCATCTACAGATTAAATTCAAACCACCTGACCTATGAGTGCACTATTTTGTTTCAGGGGAGGCCTGTTCTTCTAAGATAAAAATTATTTTTAAGCCTTTTTAAAATTTCAAAATATTCTTTTTTATGATATAAGAGTAAACAAGCATACTTGTATTATAACTATTTTAAAATGAAATTTAATTACATTAATTTAGAAGCATAACCGATCCTTCATGGTATGAGACTATTTAGGCTTTTTGTTAGATGTTGGTCCCATTTTTAAATAAATAAAAACCTCCTTATGATTCATAAAGATTTGAGTTATGATTTTGAAGCGACTAGAAGGAGATGTAGCTGACAATCCTAACCTAGACGAGAGTATAAGTTCAGAAGAGTCAGACATTCCTAAAACTATCTTACAAAGATATAAGGCTTATTTTATTATTCTGCATATCATTAGATTATGTTTAAATTGCCACCCTATTGTGGTTCATCTTAGTTTTAGGTTCTGAGGCTGACTAAAAATCATAAGTTCTCATCCTCCAGGAATATAATCTCACTTTTTCTAATAAAATATTAACTTGAATAATAAATTCCATCTTAAACTATAAAGCCCAATATATGATAGGCTTGGGTTACCTTTAGCTTCTCATAATTTAGTGCCTTCTACTTTTCTCATTTAACTCACTAAGAATTGTTCAACATTGAGCTTTCTCTATGAAAAGTTCCTACTTATTTTCTTCTCTTCGTTGTAAATCAAAGGTATGAAATCGCTACTTTAGTTAAGAGTTTTCTTATGAGCACCCATCTTAAGATGTATTTAACCATAGAGGCCAGGCTTGCCCTTATGGAGAATTGAGAACTTCATATTAAAATAAACTATATCTTATTTTGATAAAATATGGGAAAACATATGAGAATAAAAATCTTCTTTTCAAACCTATTTCTAATTTTAAATATTTTTTAAAATGTCATTATCATTACTCCATATCATAAGATATTCTCCTTGCTATATTTGATCTTAGAAATGATATATTTTTTTAAATGTAGTCTTACTTTTAGTTCCCTTATAGAATATTATATTTATCTCTTGAAATAATATAATTTTCTCTTTGGTGCATCTGATTATAGAAATTGTTGAATTTTTAAAACTCATCTATCTCTTCAAACATTTTAAATAAGAGATGACATGCTATTCTTTAAATTGTACTTGATTAGAAAAATGATAATTTTTAAAATCCTATTTTGACATTAAAATCATTGTAGAATATCATGTTCATCTCTTGAGATGGTACATTATGCCTAATGCAATATTCAATTTTAAGAAAGGAGAAAATTGAATTCGTGTGGCATTGACTTTCTCAATCATGACTCAAATAAGGTTTGAATATGGCTCATGCATATTGATATGTCATCAAAAATTTATTTTGATCGAGCACGAATCTCGAGGCAAAATCAAACCGGAAACTTCAAAAATTAAATACAGGATCACCTGAACTCCGATTTCTGCAAACTTACAATCAAATTGAGTGTCTCAGAAATACGAACCCAACGACACCAAATTCAACTCAATCCGAGCCCAAATGAGTCCAAGTCAAAGACCCGAAGCGCCGTTGGAAAGTTCATACCACAATTTGAGTTGCCAAACAATCTTTGATTTTAACGAGCTTATAGTCGAATTGAACGCCTCGACGAGACAAATCCAACAAGCCTAAGACCACCGAATTCCGACATCACTAAGACCTTCAAATGTCTAATGAATGATGCACAATTAAGGGATTCAATATCAGCCGTCCATTTGACCACTCCCTATTTTTGCCCCTGATCTCACACCTATTTACAAACTATGCTACTCCAAAAAATTTATAAATAGAGCCCTCATTATTTTTGAGAGGGGACCCAAGCAAGAAGAAGCAAGAAGGAGGAAAAGTGAAGAATAGGAGGGAAGAGACTCCTCATCGACCACCGCCAGAGTTTTTCCCAAACTCAAAAATGACACCAGAATTCTGTCTGATTTCCACGGGACACCGGAATTCTGCCTGACTTCCACGGAACGCCAAAATTTTCTCTGACTCCCACAAGATGCTAAAATTCTGTCCAAGTAAAGACAGAGTTCCCCCTGACACCGAAACTCCGCCCAAGTGATACCGGAAATCTCCTTGACCACCAACAAACGTCGGACTTCTACCCGACGCCGAACCTTCACTCATTGCCAAGTTTCTACTCGATGTTGGTCTTCTACCGGTTATCCGACTTTAGCTGGACGTTTAGCCGAAGATGGATTTCTTTTCATTGCTGGACTTCTACCTGACACAGTCCTTCCGACCTCGTCGCCAGCCGACTACGATCCTCCTGACTTACGTCGCCCGCTGACTACAGTCTTTCTGACCTCCGTCGCCCGCCGACTACGATCCTCCTAACTTACGTTGCCCACCGACTACAGTCTTTTCGACCTCTGTCGCCCGTCGACTACGGTCCTTCTGACTTACGTCGCCCACAGACTATAGTCCTTCCGACCTCCATCGCCAGCCGACTAAGGTCCTCCTAACTTACGTCGTCCGCAGACTACAGTCCTTCCGACCTCCGTCGCCAGACAATGGTCTTTTTGACCTCATTTGCCAGCCGACTACGATTCATCTGACCTCCATCACCAGACTATGGTCCTCCCGACCAAACGAACACATTAATAATGACTCTTTATATTCACATCAAGTAATGTACTTTATAAAATGTACATCAACCTAAGGCCTTCTCAGAGAAGGGCCTCATTTGTAATCAACTGCTATACTAGTGCATTCATTCGAACTGGGCTAGACCCCATGATTTTTCCCCCTTTTTAGGGGTTTTCCACGTAAAAATCTTGGTGTCTCTTACGAAAGCTACATACTCTCTTATCTGATTGCGTGCCGGATTTTCGTACAACGCTAAGACGATAAACTTTATATCTCTTTACCGCCGCGAATACTCCTGGACGCAACACATAAATTTTAATAATTATCAAAGCATACTCATAAATCTTTATTAAAATGACTTAATCTATATATGATAAAAATATAAAAAAATTGTACCCATGCATATTTAAGTCACCAATAAACAAAAAAATATTCAACTCCTTTAACGTTATTCTTCTTGAATAAAGAAATTCGGATGGTAGCAATAGATAAAGTTGAAGTGTGAAGGAACATCATTTTTCATATATAGTAATAGTAGGATAAAAATGAATATTTTGAACCCAAATAAAATTTTAAATAAATTTTCTTAAAACAATATAATATATATTAGTCTTCTTGAGCATTACGCGTGTACTTCATTAGAACACATGCAATTGATTCTCTACTAGGGTTTTCACCCTTTTTTTCTACCCTAGCTGTTGGTGCAACCTAGACCTGTCAATTTTGGGTCACGGGTCGGGTTCGGGTCGAACCCGAAACTGACCCGACACTATTCGGGTTCGGGTCGACCCGACCCGTTTATTCAAACGGGTCGATTTTTTGGACCCGAACCGGACCCGCTTTGGGTTCGGGTCAACCCGACCCGACCCGCGTACACCGGATGCTGACGCGGAACTGCCGCGGAAGCCTGAGGCGGAACTATCGCGGAACTGCCGGCTGCCGGACGCAAAACTGTTGGACGTTGGACGCGGAACTGCCGGCCGCAGGCCGCTGGAAGCTGGACGTGGAGCGGAACTGCCGCGGTCCGCGGACATGGCTTGGACGGTTGGACACGACTCGTGAGTCGTGATGTCAGACCGGAACTCGGAAGCTGGACATGGCGTGGACGGCTGGACCTGGCGTGGACGTCTGGACGCGACATGGCTCCTCGGGACGCGATGCGATCATGCGAGGCAGGCCGCAGGCAGGCAGCCTCCGAGCCTCGGGACGCAGCGGCAGGCCAGGCTGGCGCCGGGCAGGCGGGCAGCCGGGAAGCGGGCACTGGGCAGGGTCACTCCGGGCAGACCGTGCGTTCCGGGTCATTTCGGGTTGTTCCCGGGTCAACCCGAACCCGACCCGGTTTTTCAAACGGGTCGGTTTTCAGAACCCGAACCCGACCCGCTTCGGGTTCGGGTCAACCCAAACCCAAAATTTTCGGGTTGGGTTCGGGTCGGGTTTTCGGGTCGGGTCCAATATTGACAGGTCTAGTGCAACCATCCTTGACTTCCCACCACTTAACAGCACCACTGCTGCCACTGTTAATACCTCCATTGCCTCTCCCCCTACTTAGAGGTTAACGTCTCCACCATTAATTGGAAAAGCATTTTATCTACCTGCAATACTTCCTCTGTGCACTAATCTTTCAATCTTCATCAAGCCCGACAATGAAGTTGTGTATTTCTTGGAGGATGAAATAGTTTAGGGTTCAAAGGATTGGAGCCTTTCCCTCACTAGCTACTCTCTTATAAAAAACCTTTTTATGAAACCCTTTTATCTGCTATCGAGAAAGTGTGGAACCTGTAAGGTAACCTTTCCCCTCATCTCATTACCTAATGATTTTTTCCTCTTATTTTTCTTTCTCAAGAGGATTATGATAGGATTTGGTCAGGAGGTCCCTAGTGTAACAATCCAAACTATTAATTATCGAGATATTATTTACTTTGACTTAAGTGTAACTTCCCAGAATCAAATTTAGATGAAGTATTTATTTTATTTTCTTAATTAATCAACCAGAGCTTCTGTAAATTATCACTATAATAAATCTAAATCCAGTGAAAATAACTAACAATTGCATGACTCATTACATGATATTCATTCTTCTAAAATCAATATACAATATCCAAGAGATCAGTACAATCACAAATCTATCATAAAGTCCTAATGACAAAAATAACTTGAGGATTTCTATCAACCTCACTCCAACTGGTTTTAACCCCTTCCTTAACCTAAAATCACTAAAATCCACATAATAAGCTTAAAAACCTAACAATAATCCAAAATTTACTAAAGCTTTCAAAACAAGGACTGAAGAATCAATATAAAATGATCAGTCTAATATAATTAATAGTAG
Organism: Dendrobium huoshanense; assembly: GCA_016618105.1. Lineage (NCBI taxonomy): Eukaryota > Viridiplantae > Streptophyta > Magnoliopsida > Asparagales > Orchidaceae > Dendrobium > Dendrobium huoshanense. The sequence continues at coordinate 52,201,784 of CM028358.1, forward strand.
CCTAAAACCAGCTTTTAATGCAAGAACTAAAGAATACAATATATATATATATATATATATATATATATATATATATATATATATATATATATATATATATATATATATATATATATATATATATATATATATATATATATATATATATATATATATACATTTTAGCATTTGAAATTTTATTGCCTATTGGATTAGGGGTTCTATAAAACCTAAAACTTGCTCAAAACAAATTTAGAAAGGGGTTTTTACATCTGTACCACTTTATAATATCTATTTTACATATTTGACACCCTAAACATTAATATTTCATATTTACCACCTAAAAAAAATTCTATCATCAGATATACCACTCCGTCCATTCCACCGCTCACGACGTTATCCCCGAAACCTCACTTTCCCGCGTTTGGTGTGTTCAGTGTTCCCTCTTGCGCGCTCCGCCGCTTTCTCTGTTTAGTGTTAACATTCACGCGCTCGAGCAGACCCCGACTGCTAACGAGGTCGGACTGTGGTTCCTCTGTTCGCGACGTCGGAGTGATATCGTGTCGCATTATCCCTGAAAATCTCACTTTCCCGGTATTCACTCTCGCGCGCTCCGTCGCTTTCTCTGTTTGTGTTAACTTTCGCGTGCTCGAGCATATCCTGACTGCTACTGAGGTCAGACTGTGCTTCCTCTGTTCGCAACGTCGGAGTGATATCGCATATGCAATCCATTTTATCAACCAAAGGTATGAGTTAATGCCAAACCGTTTGCAGCAAATATAACTTAAGAAAATGGTTATTCGAATAACAGCAAATACTAAAAATTTACAAATTGATTTGTTGAATAGGTTTTCAGTCGATTGGGTGTTCTCATTTTTTCTGTATTATTGTGTTCGAACACAGCCTCTTTTGTAAGTTTTGATTACACAGTTATTTCTACTCTTGAAAAATCTAAATCACATTTTGAAATGAATTTTCTGTCTTTGATATTGCAGGTTTCTGATGATAGCACTGTTGAAAAAAGAGAGGAAATATTGGTCTCATTTAAATATGGAGGTATTTGGGTGGTAACCTCGGATCCATGTAGGAGAAGGTCCAATGGCGGCAAACAAAGAACTGTGAAATTTCAGAAAAGCTATATTAGTATTTGCAAACTTAGAACATAAATAGCTAGAATATGTCCATGGCTCAAAGGACATCAATATCTTATGTATTACCACATTTATAGAACAACACCGAAAGAATATAAAATTCTTACTACGGACAATGATGTGAATGAGTTGGTTAAACAGTCGAATGAGAATTTACGTGTTGAGATTGTTATTGTATTACATGAAGTAGATGTAGATGAATCGATTTCAAATCCTATGGAGGTTGTGAGTTCAGACATGGTTGAATGTTCTATTACAAATATGGGTATTAAAAATTTAGAAGTTGGCACACTCTACGATGATGCACTAACTTTCAAACATGCTCTACGTTCAGTAGCCATTAAAAACAACTTTGGTGTTCGAATTAAAGCAAGTGATAAGAAACGGGTTATTGCAAAATGTTCTTACCAAGGATGTCAGTGGAGAATTCGTGCATCCCTTTGTGAAGATACTCAGTCTTTCCAAATAAGGCGAGTTGATGGAGAACACACTTGTCCTGGTGTCAATCGTGCAGGGAATAGACTCGCCACATCTGCATGGGTTGCCAATGAAATTCAGGATCTAGTGAAGAGGCACCCTGACATTCCACCAAATGAAATAAGGAGCAATCTAGAAAAAGAGTATGGTTTATCAGTACCTTACATGAAGCTTTGGAGAGTAAGAGAACAAGCACGTAATACTATTTTCGGTTCAATTGATGATAGCTTCAAATGGGTCCCAACATTGAAAGCTGAATTACTTGAAAGAAATCCGGGGTCACATATTACATACACATGTGATAGTTCAGATCATTCATTTCAAAGATTCTATGTTAGTTTTAAGGTGTGTGCTGAAGGATTTATAAATGGTTGTAGACCTCTTAGTAGTATGGATGCTTGTCATCTTAAATCAAAGTATTTGGGTGTGCTTTTATCAGCAAATGCACTTGACGGCAATAATGGTTGAAGAATTTCAATATCCATATCTTCACGGTCTATAAGTGTATCCCATAATGGTTTTTTGAATGTAGGTTTTTGTATAAATCAGCAAAGGCTTCCAGATTTTGGTATGTAGTTTTGGGATATGTAATGCTTTTTTATTTGAATGAAACAAGAAAGGAGAACACCAATATTGTTAAAGAAATTTTGCAGGAAATCAAAAACATTTTGTGCACTTTGAACGGTCATTTGAGAGACTCCATGCTTCCGGATTTTATTACAAAGTCAGACGAAAACTTGAAACAGAAACAACCATGATTTGGTTTGCGGTATTCGCTTCAAGTCGTCTGTATGGGCTCAGGCAATGCTACAGAAACAACCACGATTGCAATTTAAACCAATTAGAGAACTTATCTGTTTTACAATTTATCTCAACCAATTGGTTTGCGATAAATGATTGCCATATCTGTCAACCAATCTAAAAAAAATTGTAAACCAAAATTTCTATATATGATTGCAAACTGTAATCTGTAAATGATAGCAAACTGTTTTACACATTTCATAAGATCAAAAATATTCAATTAATTTGAGAAGCTACAACACAGTACAAAACATGTTCCACAAAACACAGTTACACAATGAAAGTTCGTTAGGATGTTAAGCCCTATAAACTTAGTCCCAAAGCTAATAAAAAGAGAAGTGAATCGGTAGAAACGAAATCTAGATTCACCACAATGAAAAACAAGGTGCAAAAATTAAAATGCGGAAGCAATAATAAGAAAAGAACACACCGGATTTATAGTGGTTCGATCAAACCTTGACCTACGTCCACTCCTTGGAGGCACCCTCCAAGTATTGCACTAACACAAGTGTCTCTCCTTTAGCCCCCACAGCTAGGCGGAGAAGCCCTTACAAAATCACTTCCACCTCTCCCGGTGCGGCGGAGTTGCCAGGTCCTTTGACACCAAAGAGACTTCTTCTTTGGTGAACTTACCTCGAGACAAGCCTTGAATCCGATGGTACTAAGGTGCGAGTTTGCCGGAGCAACCGTGTGGAACCCCCTCCACACTCCCTTGAGTCCCCCCTCACACGATCTTCTCCCTCTCTCAAACTCCACCCTTTCCTCTCTCCCTTTCAAGCTCTCTCTTCAAGTTTCCCCCATAGGAACGAAGCTCCAATGGCTGCCAAAGACTCTTACAAAAACTGTTATGCCAAAGCTTAAATAGAAGCTCTCAAAATGAGCTCATTAATGCAAGTTTCCGACATTATCGTCCAGGACGATAGGCATATCGTCCTGGCCGATCAGTACAAATTAAGCTCATTAGCCTGGGACGATTTGAAACGATCAGAAGAAAATTGGTTACATCGTCCAGGCCGATCTCACGATCGTCCTGGCCAATTAGTTTAAAACTGATTTCAATTGTCCTGATCATAGCCTTGAATACAAGCTGTCCGATATAGATCGTCCAGGACATCGTCATGGCCGATCATTCGATCGTCCCGGACGATGTGATTGTATCAATCAACCATTAATGCTTTCCAAAGATACCAGATCAATTTAGGCATGATTGAGTTAGATCATCCTTGACAATAATAATATCGTCCTGGCCGATTTCCTAAAAAAAAAGAATTCCTAAATTGATTATGGAGGCTGATTCTTTCTAAATTGAGATTATCGTCCTGTCCGATACAAGTATCGTCCAGGCCGATCTGTTGACGGCTGCCTTAATGAGGATGCCCTAATCAGGGTTTCTGATTTTGGATAGATCGTCCAGGCCGATATTAATATCATCCCGGACGATGTTACTAAAAATAGAAATTATATAGGGAGCAAGAGAATTTCTACCAAGTTATAGCCACACCAAATACAACAGACTCAAGAAAGGAAAAAGATTACAAACTGACACAGACCTAGTCTACCCAATCTTGAGCTGGTTCCAAATTGCAGTCTGATCGTGTGGACCTGAAACATTAGCACAAAAGGCAATTGCAGAGAAATAAGGAATGTTTGTTATCATCAAAATCATAAACCATTGATCCGCAATAATCTCCCCCTTTTTGATGATGACAAACAATTCAATTTGAATTTTCAAAAAAACAATTTTCTCCTAATCTCCCCCTCACTAGAATAAATCTTAAAAAATAGGGGAGATAAAAATATTTTTGTTGTTTTAAAAATTTTGAAAAGAAAAAGAAAAGATACAATGTTCTCCCCCTTTGACATTATCAAAAAGAGAGGAGGCACAAACAAACAAAAAACAAAACGAAAACAAAAAACATTCCCTGATCAAGTGAAAAAACAAATGTTCTTAAAATGAGAAAGTTACCTCTGGGTTTTAATCAAAAAACTTAGTAGAATTGATTGACAACACATAGCCCAGTAAAGGTTAGAACATCAAGAATTGATAATCCAAACTCAAGTTCTTTAAAAAGGCTCAAAAACTTTTTAATTCAATATCTAAATCAAGGAATAAATTAGAGAAAGAAACAGAAATTTTTCAACACTCCTTTCATAAAATATATCTAATAGAAGATTAATGCACGATTTGTTGAATCATGAATCAAGATTTTCAAACTCAAGCATCGAAAAAATCAAGGGTTTTCTTATGCTTTAAGAAGTATAAGAATGGTAAGCATTAAAATTTAGTAGGCTCATTTTATGCCTCTTGACAATTGGTTGGCGCACTGCGCATCTTTTGACACACTTTGTGTATTCTATATTTTTCAATTTGGCGCTTTGCGCATCTTTTATTTTTGGCATCATTGGCCAATTTTTTGATTATGCTACCTTTCTGAAATCTTAAATAGCAAAAGTAAATCCATACTATTGATAAAGCGAATTTCTTGATTAAGAAAATTTTGAATTAAATTCAACAACTTGCAAAAGATTCCTATGCGATAAATAAAATATAGGGAGATAAAAAATTTAGTTTCAAAAACCAATTTAAAAGATGAAAAAGATTTTAAATCAAAAGTAGAAAAATCTCTTTTAGGAAACAGAGATTGAAAGTCAAAAACATGAGTTTCCTTCATTTGATTGTTTTTAGAGAAGTCAATCACAACTTACTTAAGATTTCAAGAAAAAAATTAGGAAGTAAATTTTTCATTTCTAGAAAAGTGGATGTGTGTGTTGATCAGAAAAAAAATAAAAAACAAACCAAGTAAAATTAAAAAATCTAATAAACAATAAAAATAAAAAATAAAAACAAAATAAAAAAAATAACAAAGAAAAACGCAAATAAGGCTTTTATCCATTATCTCTTTTTTGGTCTGATGCTTCAGAAACCAGATCTGCCCATGAGATTTTTTGCTTTTCATTATTTCCCCAGTTTAAATTTAACTTCACCTTACCCTTTTCTTTTGCAGGGAGAATTCTTAAATTAGGGCACTCATTTTTCATATGTCCAGGTTTCCTACATCGAAAGCAAACAATGTTAGAGGAAATATGGACATCCTTACCAGTTTTACCTTTCTTCCACTTTTGCTTATGCATTGGTGAGCTTTGTGATTTGCTTGACAATTCATTGTTATCGTCACCAACTAAGCTTCCTTTTTCCGTATCTTCAGCTTTTAGAACGATCATTTCACCTGCATCCAAAAGTCTTTGACCCAACCCTTGCTCATAGACAATGAGTGAGCCAATCAAATTATCAATAGAATAATCATTCAAATCTTTTGATTCACAAATAGCAACAACTTTAGCATCAAATTTTTCAAGTAAACAATGAAGAATTTTGTTAACTTTTTCAAAATTTGAAAAATCTTTTCCTAAGGCATGCAATGATGTAATAATTTGAATAAACCTTGTATACATGTCTAAAATCGTTTCAAAAGATTTCATAGAAAATATTTCAAAATCATGCATTAAAAAATTCAACTTGGATTGCTTGATTTCACTAGTGCCTTCGTATATGGTGTGCAATTTATCCCAAACTTCCTTACCGGTAGTGCACGTGGATTTTAACATAAAATCATCAGAATTTAAAGCACAGAAAAAACAATTTAAAGATTTTGCATTTAATTGAGCATCCATTCGTTCATCCCTATTCCATTGATTAAAAGGAATATCAGTTTTAATTCCATTAACAATACGTGATAATGATGAATAACCAGTTAAAATCATATGCCACATGCGAAAATCAATTGATTGCAAAAAAGTAGACATGCAAATTTTCCAAAAATCAAATGTAATATTTTCAAATAATGGTGGTCTAGTGATTGAATATCCTTCCGCAAAAATACGATTAGAAATATTAGCCATGGATCAAAATTCAAAAGTTTTTAAAAACTTATTTTATGAAAACCGCTCTGATACCACTTGAAAGTTTGTTAGGATGTTAAGCCCTATAAACTTAGTCCCAAAGCTAATAAAAAGAGAAGTGAATCGGTAGCAACGAAATTTAGATTCACCACAATGAAAAATAAGGTGCGGAAATTAAAATGCGGAAGCAATAATAAGAAAAGAACACACCAGATTTATAGTGGTTCGGTCAAATCTTTACCTACGTCCACTCCTTGGAGGCACCCTCCAAGTATTTCACTAACACAAGTGTCTCTCCTTTAGCCCCCACAGCTAGGCGGAGAAGCCCTTACAAAATTACTTCCACCTCTCCCGGTGCGGCGGAGTTGCCGGGTCCTTTGACACCAAAGAGACTTTTTCTTTGGTGAACTTACCTCGAGACAAGCCTTGAATCCGATGGTACTAAGGTGCGAGTTCGCCGGAGCAACCGTGTGGAACCCCCTCCACACTCCCTTGAGTCCCCCCTCACAGGATCTTCTGCCTCTCTCAAACTCCACCCTTTCCTCTCTCCCTTTCAAGCTCTCTCTTCAAGTTTCTCCCACAAGAACGAATTAAGCTCCAATGGCTGCCAAAGACTCTTACAAAAAGTGTTATGCCAAAGCATAAATAGAAGCTCTCAAAACGAGCTCATTAATGCAAGTTGTCGACATTATCGTCCAGGACGATAGGCATATGGTCCTGGTCGATCAGTATAAATTAAGCTCATTAGCTTGGGACGATTTGAGACGATCAGAAGAAAATTGGTTACATCGTCCAGGCCGATCTCATGATCGTCCTGGCCGATTAGTTTAAAACCGATTTCAATCGTCCTGATCATAGCCCTGAATACAAGCTGTCCGATGTAGATTGTTCAGGACATCGTCCTGGCTGATCATTTGATCCTCCTGGACGATGTGATTGTATCAATCAACCATTAATGCTTTCTAAAGATACCAGATCAATTTAGGCATGATTGAGTTAGATCATCCTGGACGATAATAATATCGTCCTGGCCGATTTCCTAAAACAAAGAATTCCTAAATTGGTTATGGCGGCTGATTCTTTCTGAATTGAGATTATCGTCCTGGCCGATACAAGTATCGTCCAGGCCGATCTGTTGATGGCTGCCTTAATGAGGATGCCCTAATCAGGGTTTCTGATTTTGGACAGATCGTCTAGGCCGATATTAATATCGTCCCGGACGATGTTACCAAAAACAGAAATCATATAGGGAGCAAGAGAATTTCTACCAAGTTATAGCCACACCAAATACAACAGACTCAAGAAAGGAAAAAGATTACAAACTGACACAGACCTAGTCTACCCAATCTTGAGCTGGTTCCAAATTGCAGTCTGATCGTGTGGACCTGAAACATTAGCACAAAAGGTAATTGCAGAGAAATAAGAAATGTTTGCTATCATCAAAATCATAAACCATTGATCTGCAACTCATAAAACAAATACAACAGCAAAAAACAACACAATTACAACAACACAGTTACAATCATTTTTACGCAAAATACATCCTAATGATGATGTCGAGGGCAACAAGAGCAATAAACACTTTCAACTGAAATATGAACAAGTCAAGCTTCTTCAAAATCTTCTCGTATGCGGCTTTCAAATCATAATGTGTGTCATGATAAGGCTCTTCTAATTCATTTATCCATTTAAAGAAATTGCAATCGTCATCAGTTCGATAATGAATGTATCTATAAAATTGTCGGCCTCGATTAGGTCCTCGATAGCATGTGTACACCACATACTTCAACCGACAGTAACAATAAATTTGTGATTGCTATTGTGTTCTATCCCTAGCTGAAGAATTCATTGAAGTCATTGGAGAAGTTTTGTAGAATCTGTCAAAGTAAAAAAAATGTCAAAACTCATGGATAATCCATTAGAAAAAAAATTTGTAGAAAATTTCAGCAGCAATGAGTTCATTTGCGAAAAAAATGTAGAAAACTTGGCCACATGCGGAGCTTCGGCAGCAATGAGTTTATTTGCGAAAAAAAAATGAAGAAAACTTCGACACATGCGGTGCTTCGACAGCAAAGAGTTCATTTGCGAAAAAATGTAGAAAACTTCGGCACAGACGGAGCAATCCGAAGAACTTTACCTTCGGCGGTGGTTTAGGTCAAAATACTCACGAAACTCACGGAGGGCAAGCAAATGTGGAGCAATCTGACCATACGAGGGAAACGCCTTCTGCTCGCGAGGTAACCCTGGAGCTTTTCGACCTAGGGACCGGAAAGAAATAAATGGATTGCGGCCGGGGAAGGGAAAACTTGCGGGAGGGGGAAGGGAAGACTCGCGGGATGAGGGATTTCGTTGAATCCGGTTACAGGTCGCGAAAAAGGGATAACGTCGTGAGCGGTGGAATGGACGGAGTGGTATATCTGATGATATAATTGTGTTTAGGTGGTAAATATGAAATATTAATGTTTAGGGTGTCAAATATGTAAAATAGATGTTATAAAGTGGTACGGATGTAAAAACCCCATTTAGAAAATGTGTGCTAGATTTCTCTTACATGTGGAGAACAATGTATGAAAACTTCATATGATTTCTTAAAAGAGAACTTGCCTTCCAAAAGCTAATAAGGGGATCAAATTGTCTTATCTTCTAGATCTGTCTTATGCATTCTATGACTCCATCATTTGGAGGGCTTTATCTTATGACAACATGTTGGGACATTGGATAAGATGCAATAACTCTTTCCTCTTGGAAACCTTCTAGTGGGAGAATCACTAAGTTTTGGAAATGCATTTACATGGATGCTCTTCAAATTAAAAGTTATTTTTCATTTAACATTTCTTCTACTTGCATGTTCTCACTTCCTTGGAACACTATCAAGAAATTTTATCAATCCAGTGTGCTCTCAAGCCTAGCACTGTAACACTATCAAGTATAGTGTCATTGTACTCCAGTTTAAACATAAATTTAAATATTTAATTTTTTAATTTTTATTTTTTATTTTTTGATTGATAAAAAGGGTTCCAAGGATATCAAACTAATAAAGTTGTTAATTGTAAGAAAAATAAATATAATGAGAATAAAAGATAATAAAAAGAAAAAAAAGAAAAGAAATTCTTCTACTTTAGATTTTGGGGAATGACACACTTTGGGGTAAATATAAGGCTATTTTTGAGATTTTATAAGCTCTCTCTATTCCTTACACCTCGAATACTTGCATTTCCTCCATCATTATTGAGAACAAATGATTATTTTTCCTTTCTTTTCCTGAATTACTCTGCCATGAAATTGCCTCTATCAACATTTCTACTGATCCTGTTTAGATGATCTCCTGGAAAGGTCTTTCAAGGCCTAAATATCATGATTTTATTGAAGATTTTTATAGTGATCTGAATATGGTTGGCTGTCATCAGTATATTTGGCATAAAAAAAATGCTCTCTTTGCTTTTTCTCTTATGCATGGTTGCTCTTTGCTAATGGTTTTAAAACTACTGGCCAACTAATTAGAAGTATTCATGCAAATTATCTTTGTAGCATATGTTTTGCTGACTGAAACTTTATCTCACATCTTTTTAATGTGATAAAGATTAAAAACTTGACCAATGCAGATGAATTCAATGTGCTCATTTTGTAAATTTTGCTCTATTTTGATTTGGACTATTAAATTATTGATTCAAATTGCCCGTCTCCAATGAGGTTTTTTTTTTTGTTGTTGTACTATGATGAGGCTTCTTCCATCCATCTCTAGATGGTCTCCGCATTGGCTTTGACAACCATGGTGCTTTCCTCATGCTCTTCTATTATCAATATTGTTAGCTGTCTGCGGCATCATTGGAAGGCCCTTTGCTATGACAACCGACCTCAAGAGCATCAACTTTTTTATGACTATATGGGGAGTTTTCATGGTTTTATGAGTCCAATAGTTGTTTTAGTTCATTTATTTGTTTTGTTGTAATTTTGATTTGTGCTTTTAAGTTACAATTAATATTGAGTTTTTTTTTATCCTCCATTTTTTTTTAAAGACTTTTACTATACTTTCCTTTTCCTATAATTAATATACGTGTTAGTCCCTAAAAAAAAAGATAAAAAAAAGCATTACTAGAGTCCTAAAAACGAATATTTAGGCTAATTAAAGTAAACTCAGGTAAATGTGGCATTCCTAAAATTCAGGTACTTAGGTAGGTTAGCTGCGTCATTTTCTACGTCATTTTATTCTTCTCAAGGATGCAACTGTTTTTTCCTCAGGATTAATCAACTATCGTCCTTTCCCTCCTTTTTCCTCGCCTGGGTTGTCCGGGAACCGCGTGTCGACGGTGACTGGTGCTCGAATGGAGATTCCATTGCCGGATTCGTTTTCTATCGATCGTAGCTCCGGCGGATGGTCGCGTTTCTCCAGCCTCCGGGGAGTACGGTGGAGGTTTTATCTCGGTATATTGCCCTCCTCACCGTCGGTTTCAATTGATGATCTACGTCGCGTTACTGCGGATGCTAGGAGGAGGTGAGATACGGCAACGCTGATCCCTCTTTTTGATTTGCTTTTCTTATAATGCTTTGATTGCATTGTTCTGGGCGGAAATTCCTTCTTGTTTATAAGACGGGGATCTGATTTTTGGCTATTTTATTCAATGGGTTTGATTTGGGTTTGTGAGAGATTCTTTTTTAGTGAAATTCTAATCTGGTTTTATATGAATTTGGGTTCTTGGTTTGTTTTTAAGAGTGGATATTATGGGATGGGGGTCTAATGGCATCCTTTTAATTATATCTGTCATTCTCTTTGATGTGCTGAATATTCTTTCGATTTTTGGAGCTTGTTTGTGGGGTAGTTTTTAGGCATTAGCATCCATTATTTGGCTGAACTTGTTAATGACTACGAAGTCTTATCTTTAAAAAAAAAAAATGCACTGCAGATAACTTGACGGGTTCTGGATCGATTGTAGCATTGCGCAAATCACCTTTGTTGATTTTTTTTGTGAATTCGAGTTCTTTCCTCTGACTTTTTTTTGTGCCTTCTCGTCACAACTTGCTGGGATAGGAGAAATTATTATAGATTTATGCTCATGTTATTGTTATGGCCATTCTTCCTTTCATGGTGCGATTGTTTTGTGGGTATTTAACTTGATTGGTCTATGATCACTTTGAACTTCTCTTTAGAAACTGTTGTAGAAGGAGTTTGGATTCTTTTCTAAATCTCTCAAGCTTGTTTGGTTCATTCTCATTGAAAATGTCATTTACAATGTAGTTTTAGTTTTGCCTAGGTGTCATTGCAATATATTAATTGTAATTCATTTGGTTTGTCGTCGTTATTAATGTTATAATTCTATCTGTAAGGATGTACTGATTGCTGCCTTCCATTTTTTCTCTATATTTTATCAATAAATGTGGTTACTTTCTGGATCTTGGCCAATTATAACATAATTCTTGAGTATAACATTTAGTAAAAATATTGCCAAATTTGATGTCAGTGCACCAAGAAAGTGACCGCTTTAAACAACATCAAATGACATGAAGATGTTGTTGAACCAAGCAAGCTCTTCCATTCAAACACACAGAAAGAATATACTTCACATGACTGCTCTTTGATGAATGATTATATTATATTTTGATATGCAACTAGCTTTTTATTTCCTGAAGATAACACTACCGGTGATATGCCCTCTTGAAGCTGCAAAAAGGGGGTTTTGAAACTAAGCTGTATTATAAATGGTTTTTATTTTCTGTGTTTAATTCTTGCTCTTGTTCACATCTATCTGCACCTACTAAAAGGTATTGCATAGTGCTATCATTGAGCACATAAGACTTTCTCCTTCTTTCTCCACTGAAAATGTTGGAATTAACCACTAATGAAACTTGTATGAATTATGAAATTGTGACTGTATATGGTTTACTATATTTATAAATTATGGGCTGGCCTATGGTAGTTGTTAGGTTGTCTCCCTTGTGATCTCTAGGATACAGGACCAACCCACAGAAACACCCTCTCTACATGCGCAGAAGATTTATGCATTTGGTACGCCTTTCTCTTAGATTTTACATAAATTATATTTTTCTTGAATGTTGTATTAGTTATCTTTATATAGGTAATTATTTGTTGGTGACTGAGAAACCTTGGCTCATGAATTTCGTTTTTGAATCATTTGTGAGGCGGTTACTATTGATGCACCGAATAGTTGAATAAAATCCATCATGTATGATTTGTTTGAATATTGATTTGATTCTATAAACAGGAAACTGATTGCTTTGACATGTCTTCTACTGCTTTCCCAGTTACGCAAGCCTTAGGCGTCGTCTCTTAATAGATCCACACATCCCAAAGGATGGGAATAAATCTCCTGATCTGTCAATGGACAATCCTTTATCTCAAAACCCAGGTATGTTTCTTTATATGGATGTTATTGGAACTTTTCGTGCTTCATCCATATAATTAGTTGTAAAATTTTATTTTAATTTACATATTAATGGATTTGTCTGAGGTCTCAAACAGTCTCCTACTTTCAGCCCCCTATAGCATTTTTGTAGACTAAGGGAATTCCAGCCGGATGGCTTACAAAATTTACGTCGGGGATTACTTTTTGATGATTCATAGTTTGTTTTGTATTTATTTATTAACCATCTAAAATGATGGAACTGTTGATTATTGAGCTTCTGGAATCTGAGCTGACTTGATTTCCCTCAGTTTATGTTTTCTATGATGAGTATTATTAACCAACTCATAATGTAATTTAATATAATATTCTGAGAGTGAATAATCTTAAATTTTATTTTAAATAACTGGAGTACTTAGGATCTATGATCTTTGGGAATGCATTATTCTTTTCTTACAAAAAAGTAGTCTTCCTGTACCATTAAGCTTATGAATTTGAGACTTTTATTCTCAATAACTAATAAACGACAAGTCTTTTTATACAGTGCAATATACTTCTTAATCATGTTAATTGAATCTTGTTTGTAGAGAGCACGTGGGGGCGCTTCTTTCGCAATGCAGAGTTGGAGAAAATGCTTGAACAGGACTTATCAAGGCTATATCCAGAAGATGATCATTACTTCCAGACGCTTGCATGCCAGGCCATGCTTAGAAGAATTTTATTAGTATGGTGTCTTAGGCATCCAGAGTGTGGATATAGGCAGGGTAAGCTACAACTAAGGTTAATCTGTGGTCCTGTGTTTCTGCCATTCTCCTTGTATCTCCAATTAGAGCAAGTTCACTACAATGGCTAATAAATTTTCATGTATTCTATTCTAGATGTAATGTTAAATGTAACCAGATTATTTTTATGGTGCAGGAATGCATGAATTATTAGCTCCTCTTGTGTATGTATTGCATGTTGATCTTAATTACCTTTCTCAAGTTCGGGGACTTTATGAGGACCACTTTAATGAAGAATTTGATGGAGCAGATTGTGAAGTTTCCTCCAACACCTTAATGAAGGCTAAAAGTTGGGACGTAGGCACCAATGCTGATGATTTCAATCAAATTAAAGTGCCAAATATTACAAGCTTTGATGATCTTGATCGTGACATCAGGGATGTACTCTTATTAAGTGATTCTTATGGAGCTGAAGGAGAACTGGGCATAGTTTTATCCGAAAAATTCGTGGAACATGATGCTTACTGTATGTTTGATGGTTTAATGAGCGGTGCTCGTGGGGTGGTTGCAATAACCGAATTTTTCTGTTCTCGCCCCTCCATGGGATCAAGCACAGGCCTTCCTCCAATCATTGAGGCCTCATCTGCACTTTATCACTTGCTTTCCATTGTTGACTCATCCCTTCATTGTCACCTAATCGAGCTTGGAGTTGAACCTCAGTATTTTGCACTCCGATGGCTGCGTGTTCTATTTGGACGTGAGTTTTCCCTTAGTGATCTTTTGGTTGTTTGGGACGAACTGTTTTCGGCTCTTAATTGTTCATGCACAGAGAATGATGAGTATAGATTCAGGATTCTGTGCTCACCACGAGGAGCCTTTATTTCAGCCATGGCGGTCGCCATGCTACAGCATGTGAGATCTTCCTTGTTAGCCTCTGAGAACGCAACGTCCTGCCTTAAGAGAATATTGAACTTCCCAAGGAATATAAGTGTGGAAAAGCTTATAAAGAAGGCCAGATTTTGCCAAGTTCTGGCATTGGAGACAAATATGTCAGTCTCATCAAAGGCAGGTTTGACCAAGATTAGTTCATTAGCAGTAAGAACTGGTTCACCGACTTCCAAGTCACCAATTCAAATAATGCCTGACAGCTATTGGGAAGAAAAATGGAAAGTGCTCCAAAAAACGCCTCAAAACAGTGATTCTGTCAATGCTGGACAGATCAAAGGATTGTTAGGGGAGACATTAGAATCATCGAGGACAGAATCATTTACTTCCCCAGCAAAGACTGTCAACATGGAAAAGGATGCTCATTCTTTGGATAAGCGTTGTCTATTTTTTGATGATTTGTCTCAAATTGCAGAGTCTTTAGATGATGTGGTTCAACGCATTCCCTTTTGTGAAGATTCACCCTCTTTGGAGGAAGATGGCAAGAAGTGTTTATCTGAGGAGCCAGGATATGAGAGTAGCGTAAGGACATCTGAGTGCATGGGTGAAGAAAGCTTAAGCACGGGAAATTCCTCAGTGTTTTCAATGAATACTAATACAAACAGTGAGGCAAATGACCCTGAAATTGAGTCAGAGAAGAGTGGTGTCGTTTCAGTTTTCTTTAGTAGGGAGAATGAAGATGGAAATAATCTTGTAAAGGAGGAATGCAGTAATGCTTCTTATAACCCCATACCTAAAGAGGCAGAAGCAAATGCTGATGTTGCTAAATCTGGGCCAAGTGTGAATGTGGAAGTTAAAGGTGTATCAGGGAAGGTGAGAAAAACAGCAGCAGGCAAGTTTCAGTGGTTTTGGAGAATTGGTAAAGTAAGTTTCAATGAAAAGAGCATGGACAAAGGAGCAGTTGCAGAGACACTGAGATCATCGAATATTGGAAAAGAAAGTGTTTGCCAGGAACATCCCACAATTTCAGCTTCTGCTTACAGCAATTGTGCCGATAGTGCAAGGGCAGAAGTTGGAGACATGAAAACATTGGGCACTCTAAAGATTCTTGCGCAATCCATGATTGAGAATATTCAGGTAATAAATGCTTTTTTGATCATTTTTTCTAAGTATACTTATTTCTGAGCCTGATATATTTAATATTTTCTAAAGCCGAGAAACACAGCCGGTCATTAAGCATTTAGATTTTTTACTTCGCTCAGTTTTTAATTTTAATTGTTGTCAATTTTGTTTCATCTATTTTCCTAATATATAGCAAACTTATCTCTGATATGTCAAAGTACCGTCTTGGGAGTCTAAGCAGATATATTTTTTAAATTTATTTCCCCTCTTAATGACAATATATTAACCTTAACCAAGTCAAGCTGACCTTCCAGATATCTTTGGAACAACAACATCAAACATTCTAAAATTCTTCATCAATCCAATTTTTAATTTTTTCCTTCTATATAAAGCCTATATTCAAGTCATTCAGTATATATATACAAGAGTTAGGTGTGTCCATAAATTAGGTGTTTTGACCAAGTTTTTTCCTATTTCAATTGAATTACATCAATGATTAACTTAAAGCTATGATGTTTTTGCTTTAGTCATGTATGCTCTTAATAAACATTTGCAAGAGGTTGTACCTGGTGTATATTTTTGTTGATGGTATGCTTCTTTTTGATAATACTAGAGATGGAGAAGAGGAAAAACTTGAATTATGGAGGTCAACCTTAAGAGTGTAAAGGTTTTCATTTGAGTAGGTCTAAAACTAAATACATGGAGTGTAATTTTAATAGTAATATAACTAGTTGTTGGATTATGATTTTGGGTGATCAAATTATTTAAAAAAGTGCATATTTTAGATATCTGAGGTCTATTGTTCAAAGCGATGAAAGAGATGGAATGTTATTAGTAGAATTCAAGTTGGATGATTAAAGAGGAGGAATGCATCGGGTTTGTTGCGTGATAGAAAAGTATCACTCAAACTTGAGGGAGAATTTTAGAAGATGGTGTTGAAAGCTACAATACTTTATGACGCAAAATGTTCTTCATTAAAAGAAAAGCATAAAATTAAGTTAAGTGTTGCAGAGATGAGGATGCTCAGATGAAAAAGTGACTTTACACTTAGAGACATAATGCGAAATGAGTAAATACGTTAAAAGGTTAGAGTAGCTCCAGTGAAAGATAAGATTAAATAAAGTTACCTTAGATGCTTTGTTCACATAGAGCGTCGGATTTTGGATGACATGGTTAGGGGAGTAGATGTATTAGATCCGACCTATGTTAAGAAAGATGTAGACCTAAAAGAACTTGGTTAGAAAATATTAGAAATGAAATTTGTTTATTAGATTTAAATGATTATTTGACTCATAGTACGACACAATAAAAAAAAATTTCATAACCGACTCCATATAGTAGGATGAAGGCTTGATATTGTTATCGTTACCTAATTTATTTTTTTCTCCTTCATTATATTCTAAAAAAGAGGTACCCTGTGCATGGTGCTGTTTATCCTTGGTTCATTATACAATCTTACCCCTCCACCCATAAAACTAGCTAGATTTGTGATCAGGCCTAGGAATTTTAACCAGATTTCATCATATTCTGTTTACGTTTTTCTTCATTTGAAATGAATAAAATGAATTGTTCATTTGACCATAACTTCATATCAAAGGCTGCATCACCTTTTTTGTAAGATTTGATGACATATAATTACTGATTTGTTTAGGTGATTGAGACGGTGTTCCAACAAGAAAAAGTGCAGACAGGCAAAATTTTTGATGGCAATGAGCAAGCTGTTGCTATTGAGGCCCTAAAGGAGCTTCGGAAAATCAGCACCATTTTATCAGAGATATGAGTACTCGCTGTATTTTTGTACCAACAGTGTGCATCATTCTTCTGTTCTGGCCTAGTATTTATATTTACTTCTGGGCCTTCCTTTTCCTTGTCAAAACATGATTATCTTGTAAATAGAGAGAGAGAGAGAGAGAGAGAGAGAGAGAGAGAGAGAGAGAGAGAGAGAGAGAGAGAGAGAGATTACATACATATATGTCTTTGGATCCAATTGTACCTTTTTGATATGTAGGGAACATGTTCCAAAGATGCCATTGACACAGAGGGCCTTGTTTGGTAATCTATACTGTACTAAAAATCCAGTAATAAAACGTGCAAGCAAACTCAAATTTTTCCAATCTCTCTGCTTTCTTATGCAATAACGAATGTCACTTGAAAGAATTGATTAAGCTTATTCTTTAGATAAAAGAACTTTTGCTTACCTTTTAACCCTTTGTGATCAAAACTTCTGTAACGCAGTGACAAAATATCATTTACTGGGATCAGACTGGAGAAGTTGTTTCTCAATCAAATTTTGTGTCATCCATCATCATCTCTCTCTTTGTATGATTGTGAGACATTGAATAATAAGCTTTGAGAAATATCTTTCATGTTTTCTGTCTTCACTAATGTTATATTTCCTCTTCCTGACGTTTTATGATCGATTAGTTATTTCTTCACTCATGTTTTCATGATTGTATAGTAAGAAGTAGATTTCTCATGCTATGTTCACTCAATACAATCTTTAATCAAGCTGTAAAATGACAGAGAGTCTGTTTAGGATAATTTTCTTACTGCTTTGCTTGTCAGACTGTAGCGTAATTACTATTTAGTTACTATTTTTTTGCTGTTTATAAAAAAGCTTTGTGCTTGGAAGTTGTTTTTTTGTAATAGCTTTTCAAAAAGCTATTTTTATAATTTATCTTTGCAAAAAACTATCATCCCAAACAGACCCACAAAGTAAGGGATAAGGTCCCGTAGCTGAATATTCCATAGATCAGATGTTTGATGCTTAAAAGTACTTGTTGCTTCTAGCTAGACGCCATTATGTACAATACAAAAACTAATAAAAATGTGTGGAACGCTGCATTGGAGAGAAAGGCCAATATATGCCTTAGTTCAGTGCATATGGAGCAGTCTGTAATTGTTTGGCTGTTTCTGTGCTTGTGACTATGCATAATGTGATTAACAATGGCAGCACAGAGAAGTATCCAATATTCGAATTGATGATCCTCCAAATTTTAGGATATCTCATTCATTTATATGAATTTTATATGTAAACATTTATTTATTTTTTTAATCTATATGATGAGATCAAATGAAATCAATGTGAATAGAATATATTATATGTAGTACATAAACCCTTAATTAAATGGATTTTATTATTTTTGCAATTGTTATCTTATTTTAAAATAATTTAAATTTAAATATAATGGCATCAATGTGAGAACTATTGCATAAATTTATTTATTTTTAAAAATGTGGATATCATTTTTTTTTTAATTTATGAGAAAATTATTGGCCCAAAGGATTTTTTTTCCAAGAATATAAACATATGCAGTAATAAATGTGATAATTTTGAAATTTTCATGTATACAATAAGTCAATTCAAATAAATGGACATTATTGGTAGTTATTTATTCATAATGTTATTTATAAATTATATTTTTTGTTTGTATATTATCAATAGTTTAGGGTATTTATATCAATTTGCATAGTATTTCAATGCTTGCAACTAATTTTACGATATGAAAAAAAGAAGAAGAAAAATCATCATTGTTTTAGGGTGAATGGCTATATTTGAGTAAATTTGGCATAGATGAACATAGGGTGAAAGGTTTATGCAGATTAAATGAATATGGAAATGAATGAATGTGCAAGTAGATTTGACCCACCTAAAATATTCAAAGAATCTATCCAATAAAATTTTGCTTACTTGAATGAAGATGTGGAAAACACTTAGATAAATATTGATATGTTAAAGCATTTGAAGCATTCAATGAGTTTGGCATGCCTAAACACTTGGGGAGTTTAAGTAGATATGGCATGTCTAAACATAAGTATGATTTGAGCAGAAAAAAATATCATCCTTGTTCTAGATGTTGTCAAAAAGTGATATTGATATATGGAGCTTATAATCCGTGTAGAAAGTACTAGCCAATGATTAAAGGAATATTGCTCGACATTAACTTCAAGGAGAAACTAGATGAAATTATTCCAAAAGAATATACTAGATTAGAAGATTTGGCTTATGTGTAACAACTCAAACTCTTAACCATCGAGATATTGTCTGATTAATTTGTCCTAAGAGCCTCACAATTTTATCTAATTTCTCAGTAGGTCACCCATCCCATAATTGCTTTGGGATGAACATGCTTAACTGCGGAGTTTCTTAATGAAATTTTAGTCATTGCACCAAAAAGAGCCTCGATGTTTAAGAGTTTAGCTTTCTTTTACTTACGTGCTTTACAATCTCCCACACTTAAGTAACTAAAGTCATTGTCAACATCTTTATTACAAAATCATCCACCAGGCATATATGATTCTAGAGGTGGCCCCTACAAGTTCAAGTGGTGGCTCCCATCATGTAGCACTTTGTCTCATACATGATTCAAGAAGTAGCTCATATGGTGTAGCACTTTATCTTGTATAACAATTAGTTCCTATTTTTCGATAGATGTATAGCTCTGATACCATTTGTAACAGCTTAAACTCTTAACTATCGAGATATTATCTGCTTTGACCTACGAACCTCGCAGTTTTGTCATGTTTGTGTAATTTTCCAGTAGGTCACCCATCCTAGAATTGCTTTTGGATGAGTACGCTTAACTGTAGAGTTTCTTAATGAAATTTCATCCATTACACTAAAAGGAACATCAATGTTTAAGAGTTAAGCTTTCTTTTATTTAAGGGATTTCACATTATGTTTCCTTTATCATATAAAATGAGAATTGCCTGAACTTGGGATGATATGTATTACCCTCTTAGGATGCCTAAATGAAGGTTGATGATAGGAAATATGCCCTTTAGATAAAGGATTCCTTTTAACCACCTTTATGGATTTAAAGTTACTATGCTAGGTCTTAAAGAAGAATGGATTGACTGTTAGAGAGGAGAATGCATATAAGAATTTATAATGCAATGAGAGAAGAATGTAGTGATTTTAGATATATATGTTGACATAACTCAAGGCTAAATCATATAATAAAATTGACTAGGTTCTATCTAGGGCTGCAAACGAACCGAGCCGAGCCGAGTATTTGAGTGTTCATGTTTGTGTTCATATAATATTAGCTTGTTCAAGTTTGGTTCATGTTTGTTTGAGCTTTATTGTTTGTGTTCATGTTTGGTTCATTTAAATTAATGAGTGTTCATGTTCAGTTCATGTTCGTTTGTTTAATGTTTATCGAGCTTGTTCGCGAACAAATTTAACAAATTTTTTCTAACTATCAAGCAAACACATTCATGAGCATATCTATGAACAAACATATTTATAATAAAAGCAATTGTATATGTAACAAAGACAATGATTATTTATATTTATTAATTATATAGTCAAATATTAATTATTTGTATCGAGCTTATTCACGAGTTCAAAATCGAACACGAACCGATCTTCTTATTGAGCTTAATGTCGAGCTTGTTCATGAACTTCAAATGATGTTGTTCACGAACATAAATGAGCTGAACGCATTAGTGTTCAAGTTTGTTTATTTAAGAATCGAGTATTTAAAATATTGTTCAAGTTTGTTTGTTTAGTTAATTAAACGATCGCAAACGAGCTTTAATCAAACCGAACAACGACTAGCTCGTCGAACGTTTGGTTCGCTTGCAGCCCTAGTTCTATCAAACATATCCTATATTATGACTTAGAGATGCCCAATAAATTGTCATCACCCCCCTACTAAGTTATAATTGAATTAGAGTTGTTCAATTTTAATATTTTTTATATAAAATGGGCCATTGTCAATTTTTTTTAATAAGCAGGTTATTTTGAATTTTAAAAATCATTACTATGGGCCAAATATGCATATGTCCAAAAAATGAGCAAAATGATGTTCACAAGTATGTAATAAATGAATTGAGAGGACATGTGAGATATGAAAAAGAAGTATTTTGTTACATTCAATAAATTTCATCAATTCACTTTTCTATTCTACTTCCTCAAGCAGCCACATGCATACAATGAAAAACATATATTTGTCACAATATATGAGTTGTTATATTACCTCTTAAATATTATATATTATTTAAAATGAATACAACTCCCTAATACATTATTATGTGACAATAATAATTAAAATGTAGATTGTAAGGAAAGATATGTAATAAGATTACATATAAATGGATATAGGGTAGCTAACATGTCCAAATCATACATCGAGTGATGAGTTAGACTAAGAGACTCATTAGATTGAGACCTAAAGAGACCCCATTGAATTGAATGAATGAGTCTACTCACTATGAACTAGTGAGGAATGACCAATAACCCTTTATATGGGTCCAAACGGATATCAATTTGGAGCAAATATATGGCAATCATTCTAAAGAAGAAGTTGGAGACATTATCAAGTATGTGTGTGGACACATAGTGGTACTAAGTTGAAGTTAGAGGGCATGTTAAAGAGTGTGTTATAACCAACGGGCGTGGCTCTGGTGGATAGGTGCTTATGGGTGGATATTAGGGGTGTCAATATTTGACACAACCCGAAACCTGACCCGGATATGACCCAAAAAAATTTAAGATTCAGGTTAACCCGTTTGACATACGGGTCGAGTTTGGCAAGTTAACTTGTTTTTAAAATTGGGTCGAGTTCGAGTTGACTCAGAAACTCGAAGGTGACTCGGTTGACCCGTTTAATATTATCATATTTAATATTTGTATTTTTTAACCTTATTCAAAGTTTCAAATGATATTATTTAATATAATATATAAGTATATTAATATAAGTTTATAAATAGGCCACCACGAATTAATTTTTTTAATCTTATTCTTATTCTATTTGAATTTGAATGCATTGTTTATTTATTTTATCTTAGATGCATTATTTTATCCGTCCAATGGTCAAGTGTCCAACAAATTTTTTAAAATGCATTATTTTATCCTGCGATTTTCTACCAGTTGACATGCCTGATGTGACCTCGACGGCTCTGTCGTAGCTCACAATCACATGACATTGCTATCCTAGGACCCATCCCCTACGTCTAAGCAAACACCAAACTCCAACCTGGACAAATTCTTGATCGTCCATATCATTAAAAAGTGGTGTATTTGTGTTTGTGGTTTGAGTCGGGTCAACCCGTTAACCCACACAGGTCAGGTCCGGGTTGAATTTTTTAATCCTTTTGCAAAAACAGGTCGCGTTATGGTTAACCCGTTTAAACCTAGATCAATTCGGGTTCAATGAGAACCTGACCCGCTGACCTGTTTTGACACCCCTAGTGGATATCATCATTATGAGGTTGGTGAGAAAGGATGTTGAATGGTAATGGGGAGGCTAACATCTTTTATTAAAACTAAAAGCATCATTTAGTATGAGAAAACATGGCATCTTACCGTGAGATATTAAGATTTTAGCTTCTTGTGTTAACAGACTTCTCTTGGTTGAGATGGTGAATTCCAAGGGAGACAATGACTAGTAAAGTCAGTGGATATGTAACTATGGTCAATAAGGGGGTGAGCTAGCAAGTTGTAGTCATGAAATTAGTGGTTGTTTATGTTAATGAGATCTAGTTGATTGATTAGACCGATTAACTTTGGTGATATAAAGAATGACTGGGTGTCTATCATGTAGGGTTTTTCTAATCAACTAAACATGTAAGGACCCCCTTCAAGGGTTTTGAGATGATAGCTACAGGAAGTCTAGTGGTTGATTATAGGATTTTTGGCATTCCTCTTACATGCATTAGGGATGAGGAGTAAAAAAAGGCTACTAGGTGGAGGTCCTCAATGATGGAAAAATGGGATGGCTAGAATAAATATGAGAGAAAAAAATAAAATTGTTCCACATAATTAACTTACATAAAGTTTTCATCATAAGTTGATGGAACTCCTAAGAACCTTATTATAGTGAGATCAAGAACAATAAGAGTAGGTTGTCAATAACTTAAAGAGCTAGCGGCATAAATGGTTGAAAACTTTAGAATATGAATCCTTGTCACTTTCAATATGAACTCGTAGAAAAGAGAGATCCTAGAGAATATTAGTTAACCCAAGATTATTCAAAATTATGGGCTAAATTTTGTTGAAAAGATGACATCCTCAATCATCATGTTAGGAAAGGTTGCACACTAATGTGTCTAAGAAAAGGTTGTGGTTTTCATATTGCCCAAAGTAGGAAACAATAGGTATGCTTTTTTAATCATCATTTATCTTATCTCAAAAGATGAAAGATTGTATAGAGGAAGACAAGCTAGTTGTGGCTAGCGACTTGAGGGCCATCATTAGTGAAATAGAGCCAACTTGAGTCTAACATAAAAAACATCATGATGGATCCAAAAAAGTGTTTTGGTGTGATCATGCCACCTCGTCACATATAAAAGAGGAAAATAAGGAAATAGCTAATAGACCCAATTGACGAGCCAAAACATCTGCAAAGAGGGAGAGATACTTAAGGTTGACCATGCAATATGATTTGTCGAGACATTGCTACAACAGAAGTTGTCATGATAATAAGAAAATAGCCAAAGCTAAGGAATGATGGGAGTTGTTAAAAAATACTACAAAAAAATGTTAGTGGAGAGACTAAGTCGGTCATAGCACTAAAAATTATTTGACAATTTGACTAGAGAATTCAAGCATGGAGCTAGGCAATATGTCGGCAAGGCAACTAAGAAAGTTGAACATAGTGTCGGGAGTGGACTAATCAAGGTTTTGTCAAAAGAAGTGGTCTATACTAGCCAATAAATTCATACATGTCTTATGGGTCAAATTTCTTTACCTTAAAATGCTATGTTAATTAGCAAAGAAATCTATATGACTTGAGGGTAGGATTAAAGTTAAAATTATGATTCTTTCTTCTTCTTCTTTTTTTTCTCAATCTTATTTTTGAGTTTGGTGGAGATGAGGGGAGATTAGGGGGAAGTAAGGGCATGATTTGCTAATATTTAGATGCAATTACTTTTAAGAAATTTTAGTCCAAAAATCAACTGTGACAACAGATGATTAATCTAATACCAATTTAATAAGGGGGTCCCTTATTCATTATAACTTAATGTTCTCTCCTGATCCTTTAATGACTTTAAAGAGACCCTTCAATGACTTTAATTTGCTTGATTTTTTTTTTATTATAATCAATTAGGATTCATACCATGAGAAAAAATTATTGATGATGTGTACAAAGAGAAAACTAGTACGATATTTCTTGAGAATTATTAAATACATATGAAAAAAAGATTTCAAAGTATACAGGAGAGCCAAAAAAGGAGAAATAGGAGAGCATGAGAATGGAGAAATAGGGAGAATCCTTCAAATAGTTCATCACTATAAAGTACATATGAAAGATAAATTCTTAAATATTTATAAAATATAAAAATATAATTAAAATAATCAAGAATTATATCTTTCCTTGGTTACTTGATCACCAAATTCATAGAGAATTCTTTAATAGCAATTTAGAGATCCATGGATTGTTACTTTTTAGTTTATTTCTCAATAGAACAATACATTCATTCGATTACCATAAGAGAGAACTAATGAAGCCAACAGTACTCATTGCTATCCTTCAAAATCAATATTAATGAGAGCAGAATAATTTTCAAATGTAAAAATTGAAAATATAAAATTTCATTTGGGACAATTTTCTTCCTGTTTTACTTTTCAGATCACAATCATAATTTCTCTTTAACCAATAATTTTTCATCGCTTTCAAAAAAATTTTATACCAATAAGCTAGCTTCTATAATAACTTTAAAAATTTACTTTCTTTATCACAAAGCAATAAAAAATTATCACAAACGAAGCCTAAACAGCTTTTTCGCTATTTTTAAAGTAAATTTTTAGTACAAAAGATATTTGAATTTGAATTTTTTGTACTAAAAAACTGCTTTATGGAGCAATAAGAAATTTATCTCAAACAAACGCTAAATCTTTTTCAAGAAATTTGGCATATTTTTAAAAGCAAACAAAGCAACAAAACTAGGGAATCCAACGTTCCCATCAAATACCATCAACAAGAGAAGATATACACAGCTGTGACTGCTGCTAATTCATTATGAATGAAAGTTTGATTGTATAATGTAAATTTCATAAAGTTATAACATTATATACTGTACATGCTACGTGTAGGCTACAACTGGATCGAAGCTTAGAATTACTTATTCAGGAAAGAGGAAGCCTACAACACCTCGCTGAGGTTTTGTTTCACTTAGCTGTTTTTGCCTGTTCATGTCATATGGTCAGGACGACATCATTCCTCTTCATCTGAATGTGCTGATGATCCAGCTTCAGACATGGACAATATCTTTGTGGAATGATGATCAGGCATTACACCTGCATAAATTGTACAAACTGTTTCAAAAGTTTGTTGAATAAATAAGAAAATAATGTCAAACTTGACAAAAGTTCTCTTGGGGCATCTAACTGCCCAAATTAGGGGAGTCCTAATAATGATGTATGAAATAATACATAATGCAAGATATATAATGATGATTAGTTATTGTATTAGGTTGATAAAAATAGTTAACTAGAAGTCGGTGGTAATCTATAAATAGCTTTCATTTGAGGACACAACAACAACAAGTCTTTGTCCCACTACGTAGGGTTGACTACATAAATCATTTTTCTCCATTGTCCTTTTAAAAGTCAAATTCACGTTTAAATCCAATAAAGAAAGATCATTTCTAATATTTTTCTAACCAAATCTTTTTAGGTCTACCTCTACCTAAAAATAGCTTCCATTTAAGGACATTAGAAGCAATAATAGAATGAGGTAAGTCTCTCCTTAATCTCCACCTCATGGAGTTTTTGGCAAATTTGAATATACTATTATTCGGAGCTGTCAACAAACTCGAATTTGTTAGTTATCCCTTACAATTCTTTTGAGGTTTGTACCAATGGTGGATTTATCCAACAAGAGCATACTTTTATTAATTTAATACAAAAAAACTAATCATATCCCATTACCCAATCAATAGACGCATCCATTTTGACATGTATCAATTTTCAGGTATTATACGCTATATGTGAATGTGAAAGGATATCAATTTTCAGGTATTATACGCTATATGTGAATGTGAAAGGATACCCGAAAGATGCTGCCACCTTCACAACGGTTACCCACAAACAAATAATTCTAAGACAATAAAAAATATTTAAGTAGAAATGCTCTAAGACGATAAAGTATATGGAAGAAAAAAATGTTGGCTGATGGACCATTTCTAATGCATTAAATTTTGAATGCCCTAATTTTTGCAATGCTAAGAATGTTCCAGGCAATGTGTTTCCACCTTGTCAATGTGATGTACTATTTAACATACACGTAGACTGACAAGACTGTAAGCAACTATTGCGTTCGTTGAACAAATCAAAATATTAAGGAAGCAAGAAGGTTAAATAAGAAATCCAATCTCACGGAAGGAAACAATAATTTCCTTCATTAGAGGAGCAAAACCCTTCAACTAAGTGCAGCTCAAATAGATAGTTTTTACAAAACAAAGCATGAAAAAACCTACAATTTTGCTGGAATACTAGTTGGGCAGACGCCTTATGGAAGGGGATTTAAATGAGGAAACTAGGTGATCAAATCATATACTGCAGATAATGTTTCACACTAGTATCACAAGTTCTAGCTGCATGATCCGATGTAGTTAGACGAGGGATGGAAGAAGAAAGAAGTGGAGCAATAGAAGAAAGGGAGGAGAAAAGAGAGGAACTGATCTCTATAGGTAAGGGAAGAAGAGCATGCAGTCATTTCTTTCATCAAAAGTTGTCAATTCCGTAAGACATGATTTCTATGATATTCACATTCTAAAGCTTAAGTAATAAGAGTATAATGTTTCAATATTCCCTAAAGACATCCAAATAAAGGTGAAATGTCCAATAATTTCTTGAACAAGACAAAATTATGCTTAAAGATAAAATAAAGTCTAACAGAAACAAAGAACATCTTCATCAATGAAGTAACAAATGAAGTTAATCTGCAAGTAGAATATGTAGATTAAGGTGTAAAATGTGGTGATAGTCGATTTGCATCAACTCCCTCATTGCGACAAAAAGTCACCTTTGTAAGTGAAAGAGCAGAAAGATAGCATTGAAGCTCATAATACATAAACAAAGAATCATCTGAAAGAGGGTGCCAACACAAGTGGATAACGCAGACCTGCTGACCAAGGATCAGTCGTAATCTCATCAATAACAACTTGCTCTACTACTTAAAGTAAGGGCACAAAAGGAATAAAAAAAGGGCACAAAAGGAACATCGATGAATGTTAGTTGGAGAGATGTAGATACTCCCGAGGAAAGTCAACAGGAAGCAAAGAAGGCTTAAAGAATGCCTCAATAAGGTAATAAACCTTCAATATTGAAAACAATACTTATATTCATGTTTTTGTAGCAATCTAACACGTTTGCATTGGGTCATAGCTCTCAAATGATGTACATTGATCAGGTCTCACATGGAGTTTCTTGCATGTGCATGATGGAAAATGCTGAGGTCAGACGCAAACTAAAGGCAATCACCTTATTTGAATTTTTTATTACTTCAATGTGAATTAGCTGTAGTTTTATATCATTCATTCACATTACAATTTGTTTATTAAATCAGTAGGTAAACTATGATAATGAAATACAAAAGATGAATTACATTCAAATGTGAATGTGATGTTGTAGCAGATTCATACATATTATACAAGAAATGCCATGAATCATCTCTTCAAAGGACTTACCCGTCATTTTACTCGCAAAGTTATTGTAAGGGCCACTTGATGTGAAATTTTTGACTCGGGAGAGGGCAGCAGCCAGGGGCGGAAAGGGCAAGGAATTCGCAGGCTAGGGGTGGAAAGGGAAAGGGATTCGGCCCTCCTTATGGGGCTCACTAAATCTATCATTGCATATGTGAGAAGATGAATTAAGAAAGTGACTAATTAGGAAGGATTTCCTAATTGAAATTCAAATTGGAGAGGAATATATATTAGGAAAGGGGGGCTGATTTATGAGGGATTAATTAGGAAAGACTTCCTAATTGAAATTCAAATTAGAGAGGGAAATATATTAAGAAGGGGGGCTAATTTATGAGGGAAATGGGAAAAGCTTATTTAAGACTAAGTTTAGGCCTTGTTTTGTTTATGCAGAATTTTATTTGAGAGTTGTTGTAGTTTTCTTTTCGTAAGAGCTTCCTAGCGGCGTCTAGGTTGTTTGGGAAAGTCGATCTACCTCTCAAATTGTATATCGGTTACATAATTATTTTTTTATTGAAGTTATAATAAAAAATCAACCATCTATATTCATAATTCTATAGCTTTTTCATTTTGTTTGCTATTTTTGTGTCCAAGGCATATCAAATTGGCATCAGAACGAGGTTTTGGGAGAGAGTAACAAAGAAGGGTGAGGTGTTGGGAGGGGAAGTGGTGCAAATCAAATCTGGGATGGAGGAAAGGTTTCCAAGAATGGATAAGATAGAGAGTCAATTGGGAGGGATATAAAATATGATAAAGAAGCTCATGGAGATGCAATCTCAAGCCTCATGGGCAGTTCCAATTACTAATCCTCACCACAATTTGACCAAGGGTCCCATGGCCAAATAAGGGAAAAGAGATCGAAAGAGAAGAGCTCGACGAGAAAAGCTCCTTTCATCAAGAGCCACCTCTCAGGACTCAGATAATGGGTGAAATAGAGGTTTCGAAAGGAGGGACAATAGGAAGTGTTCTATGGTGAGTTTATGAAAGAGGTGGTAGGCGACCGACCACTATGAAAGGCCGTTTGGGTAAGGGGAGTAGACAACCGGAGAGGGAGGTGGACAAGCCAAGCCATGGGGATCGAGTCATGAGAGACAGATGGAAGAAAGGTGGGATGCCCACCCTCGATACACGAGCGGGACTATTGGTGGGAGAAGAAGTTGGGGTGGAAAAGCGGCGGTGAGGAAGTTGAATATCCTGGTGTTCGTAGAGAAGGAAACCCATAGGTGGGTATATCTGGTGGAGATGTACTTTGTGGTGAACATGTTAAGAGAGGAGGAGAAGCTTATAGTTGCAGGGTTATGTATGAAAGGCAAAGCTCTTTCTTGGTTCCAGTGGAGAGAGGCTAGATACTCGATCCGCTCGTGGGAGGAGTTTAAGAATTGCTTGTTAGAATGTTTTTTCTGAGCCATTCGGGAAGGAGTGGGGATGATTATGATCGAAATGATGCTGAATTTGAAAGAGAAGGGTTGAGTATGATCCAATGGGTGCTGAATTTGAAAGGAGTTTGAGAACGAGCGTAGAAGGGATGATTGAGATGCTTGGTGGAACCACCCCTTAGGTAATGAGAAATTATGAAGGAAACAGAGGGGATGGATGAGATCCAATGGTGAGAAAGCTGAAGATGCCTATTTTTAAGAGAGGGGATGCACATGGGTGGATCTACAAGGTAGAAAGGTACTTTACCGTCAATTGATTGACGAAGGAGGGGAAACCGACGGCATTTGAGAAGTGCTTGGAGGGGAAAGCATTGGCGTAGTGCTAGTGGAAGCAACCCACGTGGATCTGGAGGAAATTTAAGGACGGCTTATTGGAATGTTTCCAAACCCATAGGTGAGGGGACTTCAATGAGCAGTTGTTTGCCCTAACGCAGGAGGGGACAGTGGTGGAATATCGTGAACAGTTTGAGCACCTGGCTAGCATACTAGACCGACTTCCGAGGACTGTACTGGAGGGGAACTTTATGAAAGTGCTCAAACCAGAAATTTTAGTTGCAATTAGAGTGATGAGGCCTCGTCATTTGGGAGAGGCTATGGAGCTAGCCCAATTGGTGGAGGATCAGAGGCACCTGGAGAGAAGGATGAAAGGTATCAACTAAGGAGGTTCATATAGGATGACCACCACCTTTTTTGTATCCATGGAGCTGACACCGAATACTCTTTGTAAGACCCCAAAGGAGAAAATTGTATAAGTGAGACCTGAGAAAAACTTCAAGAACTCACAGAAACGGAATTACAAGAGAATAGGGTGAAGGGACTTTATTTCAGATGAGAGGAGAGGTATACATTGGGGCACAGATGTAAGAACCAAACTCTTCAGGTTTTCACCATTTGTGATAATGAGAAAATTGAGAAGGGAGCCGTACGAGAGAATAAAGCATCAATTTTCATCTTTTCACCTTGGGGACAAGATTAGTATTTAAGAGGGGGGTATTGATAGATTGGTCACTTGGACCGATCATTGGGTTAGTCCCTCCTGGACCGACCAAAGCGTGTATAGCAAGAGGAGGATGAGTTTCGCCTGGATGAGTTCTACTCCCTTGGAGTGGGGCCCGGGGGGAAATTCAAATGGGGGAGAGATCGATTAGGAGGGAAGAGCAATTTGGGAAGGGCTGATTAGGATTTTGCTTTGTTTGTATGCCTTAAATAGTTTTGGAAGGCTAGGGTTCAATTTTTATGTCTTGTTTGTTGAATTTAGATTTTCTTAATTTGTTAGGGCTTTAGCCAACAACTAGGGATTTGGGAGAGCCAAATCTTCCTCTCCAATTGAAGATCCAACTATATCTTACTATTTTCTTTCATATTTCTTGCAATAAAAAAGATTTGTGGTGAATTCTTCTTTCTAATTTCTCATTATGGTTCGTTGATTTGGTTGAAGCGCATCTACTTCCTATCAGAACTCTATTATGTCATCCTTTTTTATGACAAAGTTAACATCGATCATTCAATTCATATGAGAAATCTCTTCCATTGTGGTACACAATGATATCTATAGTTTCCTTTAAGAAAATGTCTATACAGGTACTGTTTCAATTATGAATAGGGAATATACATAACAAGTTAAATCAAAGATGAAGAAACTTTTTTTTTTTTAATGGCATCAGATTTTTTCTTCATATTAAAAATGTGGATGAGTTTTTATTTTTATTTTTTTTAAGTCTCCTAGATGATAATTTTTAAGTGCCTGGTAAGAAATGATTAATTGAGCCACCCATGAAAATACCTTCAACCTAAGCACGATTAGGGTAGACATTAAAACAAAGACTTTAACTATTCGACAATATTCTTAAGTTCACCCATAATTATCTCAAACAAAAAATCAGAAGTGCACCCAATTTTGTTCATAACAATCATTAAGTGTTCCATAGCCTCAAAAAGCTATACAAGTGCACCTAATTATTTCTACCCTTCATTAAGTTCACCTACACATTGATTTGTCCTTCCTTATACCTCCTGAAGTATTCTCAAGGATAATGACATAATTCTTCTTGATACAACTATATGCAATGAAATTGGATGAATGTTGTGCAACGAATGCAATTAATAAGATAGTATGATAAGTTCATGCAATGTCAAATTCTATTGAATATACTAGTCTCAGCTCATTCATGTCAAAAGTGTAAAAGTAGTGCACCCCATCGTGCTATTTCCATGACAAGACATAACGGGTTAAAATGGTGCACACTATTTGCACTATGCACAGGACAATAGCGCATAGCCCAGATAACATATGCTGCTTTAATTTCAATGATTTTAGGATTAAAATTAAAAAAAAAAAAAGATTATTTATAATATATTTATTAGTTTTACTTCATCTCAATTAGTATTTATCATGGCATTGAGAGACTCGATCATAATCCACAAGCTATCGTGACTCCCATGGCCCACAACTTCGTTCACTCTCAACTCTCAATCTCCTAGAACATTACTAGTTCTTGCACTGACGCCACTCTCGCTCTCACCTCGATCTCCCAGAACATTGCTAGTCCTCGCACTGAACACCACTCTAGCTCTCACCAAAAATTGCTCTCACCTTTGACACATGCACAATGAAAGTAGTCTCATAAAATGTCGCTAGCTCTTGCCCAAAGTCATGCTCTCTTTCAATGCCACGTAGTAAGGTTTCCAAGGCATGACCGAAAAGGGTCCTATTTCCTCTCGATGTCATAGTTATTTCATTCAGAAACCCATAATATTAATTTACAATTTATATGGATCCCAATTCTATTTAATTCCATAAGAGACCAAGTAAAAAAGTTAAATTTATCTATAAATCTAAATGTTTTATCAACTAAATTATAATGTAAAATAATCATTATTCTATCTATTATGGATTCATGAACAAAGATGCAGTTATGCAAAATAATAAAGGGCTTATATAACATTACCAATTTCTTGTCGATATTTGTTAAATGTTAATGTATTGTAAATTGCCACACCATGAAGAACATGTTTATGCTTAGCCATGCTAAAGCAAATAATTTTGTAAGGTTGCTAAAGCAAATATTTTGTAAGGTTCTATGTGCATTTGATTTAAGAAATTTCTTAACTATGCTAATTAGTTTAAAATGCATCTTAAAGGCAACAGTATAATATTTTTTGCTCATAACTGAAAAGATTAATAAAATGACACAAACCAAAAGTAAATAACAAGATAAAAAGTGGATTATGATCGTCTCAAAATTTTGGTTTATTTAAAGCATAATAAGGCCTTCATTTGAAGATAAAATCACCGTAATTTCTTTGATCCTATCTAATGATAAAAAAGATCATGATGTTAATAAGTTGTTAACATGAAAAATGAATTATGAGTCAGGTAAGATAATAAATTAATTGTTGGCGAAGAAGATTTGACATGGAGCACTGTTGAAAAATCTAGTGGTGTCTACGAAAGAAACTATAAAATTCAAAATTTATCAAAAGGAAAAGAGAATGAATCTTCATTTAGGCTTAACAGGCTTACAAATGAACATGAAGATAATGTGGGTAATGAAGAAGAGTACGATTTCATAGATAATGATGATGTTAATGATGAAGACAATGCTTTTTTGTCTTATGATGATGAGGTTGATGAAGGATGTAAGGCTATTTGTCTTATGATGATGATAATGATGAATTCTCAAAATAATTAGTTTTAATTTTGTTTTAATATTAGACTTCTAATAAAAGAAGACATTATTGAATTTTATGTGGTTAAGTACCTGCGTTAAAGCATCAATTTAGCTTTTTTCATTGCCATGAATTGTTTATTTTTTAATCTAATAGCCTTTGACATTTAGCTGCATTTTTATCCACATTTTATAATATTTTGTGATGATTAAAATACCATGCGTTCAAGTCATGTTCTATGCACTATGATTTCACCATAACCTTTACATTATTGTGCACTATTCGGCATTGACAAGTATGTGAATCCAATTCTTCAATAACTAGTTAATCCTAAATAAGTTTAAAATTAGACTAGGCCAAGATCATATAATAGATCATAGTAAATAATATGGGTACATGGAAGTTTTTTCTAATTTGAAAGTTTCAGCATGAAATTTTAGATTAGGATTTATGTAGAATTTGAGATATCATTCAATTATAATAGAGCTTTCTAGACATATTAACCTAGAACTTGCTAAATGCAGAATTATAAACCAAATAATAAACAAAGGGTACGCTTTAACAATAGGATGCCGCTAAATCTCTGCTGTTGCAACAATTCCCGCATGCTTTTTTTAGTGTGTTTTGAAAGGTGGAAGTTTGCATTTTAGTAGAAAACAAATGCTGGCCTGAACAAGATAACATGGGCAAAGAGTAGATGCAAACGCAGCAATAAAAGCATATGTTTCAAAAGCAAAACAGCAAGGTTTTTCAATAAGGAATTTCAGGAAACAGGTAGGGAGCTATACGTTGAATGGAATAAAAGAAAACACAGCGGTAACAGCAGTATTTTTCAGAGAAGAACTTCAGCAAAAAAGTAGGAAGAAATGGCATAAGTGCAGCAGTATATTTAGGTTTTATGTATAGTAAATCTAGCATACGTGAAGTTTATGTCCTTGAATAGCATTTCAACAAACCAGATGATGGTGAAAGATTTTGGGAAGAAAAAACAAACAACAGCAGTAGAAAATGGAAAACAACAAATCGAAATGGTGAATATCAATAACTCACCTCAGGAAAAATAGAGACATTTAAAAACATGCAATAATCAGAAAAAGATAATGTTTTTAATCTGAACAAAACGAAACAAAAACAAAAATACAGACAGAAAAATTCTACTCAACAGCAATCACTAAATCAAGAATTCAGAACATCTCATGCCAATACTGATCTAGCTAGATGAGCGAGTGAAGAAGAGAGAACTGAGAGGAGAAAGAAAAGAGGGAGGAAGCGGAAGCAAAGGAGCAGCTCACAACCGGGAAGGGAAGAAACTGATGCTATCATACATTTGAGGGTTCTATTTCTTCCATCAAAAGCCATCTATTTCATTCTCTAATAAGAATATTTATAAGACACGAATTCTATAACATACACGATAAGACTATCATGTTTAAATACTAAACAGTCAATAAGGTCCGAAGACAACTGTAATGTCTAATTAATATATCCTAGAAAAAGACAAAATAAACCATAACATATAAATAAGATTTTAACAAACAAAATTATCTAGAATCATCGTCATCAAGGACGTATCAGTGAAATCCATCTGCAGATATAAGATCTCTAGATTCATGTCTACTAGGGGTGATAATTGATCTACATCATGATCTCTATCCTCCACTTAAGCTAACCACATACTATATTAAACTCTCTTAAATTTAAGTTTTCACTAAAAAATCATTTATTTGAATCCTCAGCTACACATTGGTCTATCAATTGTAGCGCATGATTGTTGAACCATACTTCACCTAGGTGTGCAATAATTCGGTAGGGTTGTTAGGTACCACCCATAAGGAGTCCTATAGGCAAAAATGGCAATGAAATTCCAGAAGCTCTGCTCAGAGTATTACACATCCACATATGAATGGACGAGACCTAATTAAACAAAAAAATAAACTTGCATATTCTCTAGCAAGCCCAATTCAATACCAAACTCCTGAATTGCAGCTTTTAATCTGCAATCGCCACACCCTTTAAGAAACTTAAGTTTTTTTAATTTTAATTTTGTAAAGGGAGAACATGAATAATTTGTTGCTGCTAAGGATTCAAACCTGGCTGAAGCTTAAATGATTTTGATTAAGCTTTCTCTCACTCTTTCTATGCTTCTCCTTGGAGGACTCCTCCAAAAAATACATTGATCTCCTACTATACCTCTCTACTAATAGAAACAATGACGTGTTATTGCACCTCAAATGGAGATTTCCTAGATGACATCATTAGCATTCACTCCAATCATAGATGGAACAAGTGGAATCCCACGCGAGTAGCTAAAACCACCTTACAACAATGTTAAATATTTACTGCTCATGGCCAATTCATATTGCATGGAAAATAAAAAAGAGCCCTATTATGACAATAAGTCCTATTGCTAAAGATTCTCCAACTCCATAAAACGCCTTTTAAGAATGCAGTTTTAACTATGAAATTGTATGCCTCTCTCTATTTCTAAAGAGCATTCGATTGTTTAGATTGGCTGGCTAGACTAAATACAAGTTAGCAGTTTACTGTCATACATTTCAAATACATCACATTCATTTTACATCGCATTCCTTTTACTTTGCATTCTTTTTTCAACAAACCAAATGTACCCTTAATCATTTCTACCGAGCAGATGTTAACAAATACATGGTTAATGACCACTTTAACATGATTCAATATTGCAACCATTGATAAAAACCCACCATATAACAATTTTTCAATTTTGAAGATTGCCATGATGTTTCCATGTTCCATTGTCATCGTTGTGCATCTTTTACTTCCATACAGAAAAGAGTTAGCAAGGGCAGACACAAATCTCACATTTATTATTCCAATTATGTTCCCCGATAAATCTATTACTCTGTCTTTCAATGGTTTTAGCGTACTTTCATTAGGGCGTATGTCTTAATTTTTTTTTTTCACCTACCACATTTTTTAGCTTATTTCTCTCTTAGAATTCTTATGAAATTCATTAACTTCCTAAAAAGATATTCTTTGCTTCCTGCTCCTCCGCCATTCATTTGACATTAATTACTCAATTATGGCATACCACCATTCCCCTTTTTTTCCATTTTGTAACAATAATTCTTTATCTTGGCTTTAATTATCACATGGCTCCTTAATTAAACCCCTTTGACACTCATAACAACATGTCTCTCTCCCTCTCTCTAGCATCTTGAAGCGTTATCCAAACAATTCTCATTTAATTCTAAATTCTACAATTGCTCTTTGAATCTTTCATACTCGTCTTTGTCTTCAAAGTTGTAATTTTCTCCTTCTACAAATAATTTTGATTTGAACATAGATTATTGCACTAATCTAATAGCCCATAACTGTATTAAAATTAAATAAAGAAATTCTCATCAAGCAATGTAAATTGCTTATTGAAAAGGGCAGTGTACTTTGCTCGATAAACTAAGAATGCATTTAATGAACAATAAACAATGTCTAAAGTAAACATCAGCTACACAAGGACCAACTCGCTAGATAAATGCTTAATCTAACATGAATCAAAGTCTGTGAATTATAAAAAAAAAATTAAAAAAAGGTGCTTATTCAGGTTTTGTCTTAAGTTCCTCCTAGAATAAAATGTCAGTTTCGTAATATGTATTTGAATAGATTACTGCGTAAATTTTCCACCTTAATTAATAACCTTCCACCACTTTTTGTTC
This sequence comes from Dendrobium huoshanense, assembly GCA_016618105.1. Lineage (NCBI taxonomy): Eukaryota > Viridiplantae > Streptophyta > Magnoliopsida > Asparagales > Orchidaceae > Dendrobium > Dendrobium huoshanense. The sequence continues at coordinate 52,238,622 of CM028358.1, forward strand.
TCATAATTATAAATAATTTGCTAAAATAATATTCAGACAACCATAATATTTGCTAATCTTATCAGAACTAAGTAGCATCCAATGATCAATAAACAAAGTTTAAAGTAAACTTCAATTACATGAGCAACATCTCACTATATATATATATTTTTAATGAATTATACAAATTTTAATTTAAATATCATTTAAAATAATTATAAATAGATTTTTCAAAAAGTCAAGTCACATTTATGAATTTGTAAACGTAACATAAACTAACATTGACCAGTAAATGCATCATTCAATGAAAACCTAGTAGAAAGATTCAAAAGCTGATCCAAAATATTTAACGATAATACTATATCATGGAGTTGAAGATGATAATCTCACTTCACGGTTAATCCATAAAGCATCCACTTCTATAACTTTTCAAAGTTCTACATAGTCCATTCACTTTAATTTAAGTAAAATACATTTCAAAAGTTCTAAAGAAACACCAAGTATTAATTGCTGCGGAGCTTCACTAAACTTGAGTAAAGGTACTAAAACAGTGTAATGTGTTTTAGTCATCATTCTAATAGGTGCATGCCTATACACAATTCACTTCTAGAATTCTTGAGGTTATTCTGAATAGAGATTAAATCTTAAAATTATCCCCAACAATTGGTCCGTGGCTAATTTAGTTTCAATACATAACATTTCTCCAATTTAGGCCCTTGAATGTACAAAATTAATCCAAAATGACCCTTCATTTAGAAATTTCAATACGAAATTGATCCTAACTTAGTCCACCACCATACAAAATTGATCACAAGTTAATCTTTGCGGGACCATTTTTAATCAATTTTATATAGTTGAGAGACATATTTCGATAAATGTAATACTTTATGACTACATTAGCCACATATAAACTGTTTGGAGATCACTTTGGGATTTAACCCATTCTGAATATTTGTTGCGTCCTTTTTTTTCAAATTTATCTAGGAAATACGATTTTCACTTCTCACCACAGTGCAATGTAATCTATCTAGTTGTTCATCAGATATTCTAATGCCATGCTGTTCTCAATTTGCCTCCTTGCTCCATTTAGTTAAATTACTATGACCAAGTGTGCAATGTTTCTGGGTGTAAACTCCATGAGTTAAGGAAAGCACAGCATTCCCAAAAGGCGGATCAGAACATAAGATTACGTCTTTTGATTAACACTAAATAAAGCAAGACCTAAACATCTCTGCAACAATCATTTGGTTAAGCTACAGTCACCAAGCGTTCATTCTTTTAGTCGTAAACTCCAAGTAAAAAACACAAAGGGTATAAATGCTTGCATATCATAGTAATCATGGTACGGAAAACACTTAGTTAGCTCACAGAGGGCAATAACGCAATTGTAACCCAAAAACTTCTGAAGTCATTTATCCAATCACGCATATATAATGCAAACAAATTCTTCCATGTCTACAAAATCTCATTTCAAGTAAAATGTGTTTACTGATTCTCCATTAACAGGAAATTCTACAAAGACATGACTGGTTCATTTCAGCAAATCAACAGTGACATGAAATCTTAGGCCAAGAACATGAATTTGATATGGCGATAGGATCCTAAGGGAGAAATTTCGGCCCCTCTTGTGGGGCCCAATAAAGAATTAATTCATTATGTTAGGAAAGAAATTTAAGGGAGGATTGATTAGTAAAAAAATTTCTAATTGAATTCAGAACAAAGAGGAAAATATTTCCTAATTGAAATCAAATTAAAGGGAAAAATTAATAAGGAAAGAAATAAGTTTTGGAGGGAATTTGAAAGCTTATTTAAGAAGGGGTCTAGGGTAATTTTTCTTCATGCATGTTTTATTGAGTTTTCTATTTTAGTATATTTTTCTGTAAGGGCTTCATAGCAGCGTCTAGGTTGATTGGGAGAGACGATCTACCTCTCTAATTGTTGTTCGCTTATGTCTTTGTTTCTTATTGAGTTATTAATAAAATTCAGCCACTATTCCCTCCTAAATCTGCTGTTTTTTTACTGTTTTCTGTGAATTTCCTTCTGTGTTTACTCAAATTGACTCCAAGGCATATCAAATTGGTATCAGAGCAGTGTCCCGGGTTAAAAGCTAAAGTCCTTATCACTGATTTCTTCTGAAATTTTTTCCACCTTGCTGATTTTCGCTGTTTGGAGGCCAAAATCTGTGGATGGCAGCAAAGAAGGAAGCTTTGGAAAAGGAGATGGAACAACTTAGAGCCGAGATGAAAGAGAAACATTCCGGGATGGAGGAAATATTTTCTGGAATGGAGGGAAGATTTTCCTCTATAGAAAACCATTTTGGAAACATGGAAGGCATGATGAAAACATTGATCGAGATGCAATCAAAGACTTCGCCAGCTACTCCTAGAGTTAATTGGAAAGGGAAGAAAGTTCAGGAGGAGGATGAAGTGGAGAGCATTTTCCCTCAAGGACCACCCCAAGGGATTCCAAGGGTATGTGCATCAAGGTATCTGGAAGAAAGTGCAGTAGGAAGAGGGGAGACTGAACCCATTTGGAGACTACCCAGGCAGAAAGGAGGTGGATTGAAGGAAGTAATGGTGGGGCCCAACCATGAAGTCCAAATTCATCAAGGAAAGAAGGGAGAGAATCGCACTACCACCACACAGAAGAAACTAACAGAGAAAGAAACCATTTGGGTATAGATGCGAGGTCGATAAAGTTAAAGATGCCAGTTTCGAAGGGGAAGATCCTTAAGTTTAGGTGTACAGGGTGGAGCGTTACTTTGTGATCAATGGTCTGAGGAGAAAAATTCATGGCGGCAGGGCTATGTTTGGAAGAAAAGCTCTAGATTGGTTTCAATGGAGAGAAGATAACATCCGATCAATTCCTAGGGAGAATTTAAGGATTGTTAGTTGGAACGTTTCCGACCCATTCGGGAAGGAGACCTCCACGAACTATTCTACGCCTTAACTCAAGAAGGGACAATCATGGATTATCGAGAGAAGTTTGAGCTGCTATTTGGTAGACTGAGGGGAATTTCTAAGAAAGGGTTGAAAGGAAATTTCACAAAAGGCCTTAGGGAAGACATAAGAGCAGAGCATAGAGGGTTGAGAGAGATAACGGAGCTAGCACAAAGGGTGGAGGAGAAACATTAGAGGGAGAATGCAAGTCAGAGCAACCTCATGGGAGGGGCTTACGGGAACACCTCTACTACTTTGGCACCAATGACCCAGATGGTGCCATTTCAGAGGGAGGCCCTAAGGAGAAGAGCATTGAATTTTGTCCTGGAGGCAATTTCAAGCGTCTCATAGAAGCAAAAGTGCAGGATAGGCGAGCAAAAGGGCTATTCTTCAGGTGTGATGAGAAATTTACACCCGGGAATTGGTGCAAGAATCGAGCCCTTCAGGTCTTGATGGTCAGTGAGGGGGAAGAGGAGAACAAGGACAAGTTAGAGGATGTATTGGAGGAGCTGCATTTTGATGTAGTGAAGGTGCCCTTGAACTTTGTGGTGGGATTTACTTTAAATCACACCATGAAAGTAAGGGGGCAAATTGGAAAGCATTCTGCGGTAGTTTTGGTAGATAGCAGAGCTACACATAACTTCATCTAAAATTGGGTGGTGGACCGATTGAGGTTGAAGTTAGCGAAGATGGAAGGATGTGGGGCAATGATGGGAATAGGCAAGATAGAAAGGAGCATGGGATATGTAATGGGGTAGTGATGACCTTACAGGGTATTCAAGTGGTGTAAAACTTCCTTCCATTACACTTAGGGAGTATGAATGTGATTATGGGGATGAAGCTGCTACATACTATGGGGGATATGAAGGTGATCTGGAAGTCATTGACCATGGAGATAAGGTGGAGGGGGAAAAGCTATGATGCACCGACACTTCTCCTCAAAGAGGCGTGCAGTGTCCGGCACAGTGTCCGACACGACACTTGCCCGACACTCCTCCGACACGCGTCGGACACGTTGAAAACGTGTCCGATTAATAAATATTAAATACAAATTGGACATGCGTGTCCGACACGCGTATCTTAAATATTTTATAAATTTTTTTAAATATAATTTCTTGTATTTGGCGAGATTTAAAATAAATTTCTTATTTCCTATCCACAACACCAAATCAACGTCAGAACTTAATACCCAATCATCGAATATTCTCATTTTAATTTCTTTTTGGCAGTGAAGGTATTTTCATCTCCTCTCTCTGTGACTGATAAACGGCATCGACGTCTGACTCTCGACATCCTAATACTAATCATTTTAAGCACAAATTCTAGTTAAATAACTTATTATTTTTAAATTATTTTTAAAATTATACTTATTTCATTTTTATACACTATTTTTTAAATATAAAAACTATAATAACATGTCCAACCCGTGTCCGTGTCGTGTCCTATCCGTGTCGCCGTATTTGTGTCTGTGCATCATAGGGGAAAAGGTAGTGCTTCAAGAGGATGCTAGCTTATGCAACACTATGGTCTCCTTAAAAACCATGCTATGGATTGACAATCCAGGATGCAAGCATGGGATATTTGGTAGAGTTGCAAAGCATAAAAGGGGTCCAGGAATAGGAGGCAAGGGAAATTCTAATGGGGGCCCAGTAGATTCTGCAACAATATCATGATATATTTCAGCCACCGGTCTGGTTACCACCGCGTCGAGAGCACGAGCATGCCATCAACTTGAAAGAAGGGACTTCTCCCATCAGTGTCAGATCATACCATTACCCCATATCCAGAATGATAAGATAAATAGGATAATCAAGGAGATGAAGGAAACAGGGATCATCAGACCTAGTGTAAGTCATTTCTCTAGCCCAGTACTGCTGATGAAGAAGAAGAATAGCATCTGAAGGTTCTATGTAGATTACAAGACTCTAAATAAGGAAACTATACTAGATAAGTTTCCAATTCTCATTATAAAAGAACTCTTGGATGAGTTATTTGAAGCTGTGACCTTCTCCAAAATTGGTTTGAGGTCGAGATACCATCAAATCAGGATGAAGATAGCAGATGTGCGCAAGACGGCCTTCAGGATACATGAAGAGCACTACAAGTTCCTAATGATGCCTTTTGGCCTCACCAACGCCCTAGCCAATTTCTAGTCACTTATAAACCGAGTATTCCATTCATATCTCTGAAGGTTTGTCATGGTATGCTTTGATGGCATTTTAATATATAGCAAGACAAAGGCAGAACATTGGGAGCACTTGAAGACAGTGCTGGAGATCTTGAGGGAGCATCTGTTGTTTGCCAACTAGAAAAAGTGCACGTTTAAGTAATCACAGGTGGAGTATCTAAGACATTTGATATCCAAAGAGGGAGTGTCTGCAAACTAGTTCAAGATTCAAGTAGAATGGCCTCTTCTAAAGAACTTAAGGGAGCTACGAGGGTTCTTGAGGCTCATCGGTTACTAAAAGATGTTTGTGAATGGATACGACACCATAGCAAGACCTCTAACAGAGCAGTTGACGAGAGATAACTTCAAGTGAGAGGAGGAAGCGACTCAATCAATCTAGGAGCTGAAGATAGCTATGACCAGTGTAAATGTACTAGCACACCTAGATTTTAGGAAACCATTTGTGGCAGGGACAAATGCCTCGGGTTATGGGTTAAGAGCAGTACTCATGCAAGACTAGAGACCTATTGCATATTTCAGCCAAGTACTCACAGCCAGGGCATGGCTCAAATCAGTATGCAAAAGGGAGCTGATGTCGATTAAGGGAGCTGATGGTGATTGTCTTAGCAATTCAGACGTGGCGACCCTATATGTTGGGGAGATATTTTATAGTCATGATAGACTGGAGGAGTCTGAAGTATTTGTTGGAGTAGCAGATGGTCACGGAAGAACATCAAAGATGGCTATCCTTGCTTGAATATGACTTTGAGATACATTGTCGTCCGGGCTTGGAAAATAAAGTAGCATACACCTTGTCCAAAAGGGTCGAGCCATAGTTGGCATCCTTGTCAGTACCAATGATCTTAGACTGGAAAGCATTGAAAAGGAAGAGCGAGCAAGATGAAGACTTAAGGAAGATCAGGGATGAATTGTTGAAGGACCCGGATAGTCACAGCAATTATGCTCTAAAGGGGGACCAGCTACTCTACCAAGGAAGGTTCGTACTCCCACAGTTCTCAAGTTACATTCCCAAGCTGTTGCGGGAATTTCATGGCAATGCGATAGGGGGACATTCAGGAGTCCAAAACACATACAACTGACTATCCACTGAGCTATATTGGGTGGGAAAGCAACGGGATGTGGAAGACATGGTGGCAAGGTGCGATGTATGTCAAAGGCATAAATAACTTGTTATAGCATTAGGAGAGTTACCACAACCTTTAGCTATACCTGAAAATGTTTGGGATAAAATGACCACGGACTTCATTGAGAGATTACCACATTCGGAGGGGTATTCAGTAATACTTGTGGTAATAAACCGACTAAGCAAGTATGCCCATTTTATTCCACTGAAACATCCCGACACCGCTATATCAATTTTCACAATCTTTATCAGGGAGATAGTACGCTTAAACGAAATTCCAAAATCTATAATATCAGACAGAGAGAATGTATTCCTTAGTCTTTTTTGGTATTCAAGATGCAGGAGATGGTCTTAAAAAAAAGCACAACATATCACCCACAAACGGGTGGATGGAAGTAGTCAACCAGAGCTTGAAGACATCCTTGCATTGTTTCATATATGACACACCAAAAATAAGGGCCAAATCTCTGTTTAAAATTGTGCAATCAGAGGCGCGCCTCTGCGCAATTCAAGGCAAAAACACCTTATTGCCTACGCAATTCAGGTTCCTCATGAGGCGTACGCCTCTTCCACTATGAGGGGCGCCTCAAGACAAAATTGCGCAATTCCTAGTGAGGCTACGCCTCATATTATCGGGACCCACTCACTTAAACTTAAGTGAAATAAGCTTCTTCCTCCCCTTTCATATAGCCTACCCGAACCAAGCAGGCAAAAAAACCCGCACGTCCGCTCAGCCTCCCTTCCCACCGCCTCTCCCGCCGCCTCACTCCGGCCGGCGTCGCCTCACTCCGGCCGGCGTCGCCTCACTCCGGCGAACTTGAAGTGTCCGGCCGCCCTCTAGGAGAAGTCCACAAACGATTTTAGATATTTTTTTAGTTCAACAAAAGATTTTTTTCAAATGAAAGAAAATCTAGGATTTTAATTTTTTTGAGATTTTTTGTTTTATTTTACATTTGTGCTTTAGAAAATATGGTTAAGGGCAAGAAAAAATCTAATACATAGGCGTGATCATTCTTGGAAGTACAGTGTACAAGTTGATGTAGGAGGCGGCAAGAAGACGTATGTTTATTTGAAATGCAATTTTTGTAATAAAGTGGTAAAGGGAGGAGTAACTCGCATTAAGAACACTTATCCGGCTCACATAAGAATGAAGCACTTTGTGCGATTGTTCCGGATAACGTGAAGGAGGAAATTACAGCTAATATGAAAAAGAGTACGATAGCCAAACATTTACAACATGAGCAATTTGATAAAAGGGTCGAACATGGTGCTTACTTTGGGAGCGTGGAAAGGGCTCTTCCTCCACTATACATAATAGATGTGCGCGGGGTCCTATGGACCAATATATGACTACTCCATGAGAGGATAGAGGACAAGCACAGATGATGCCTGCAGATGGTACCAGAGAGGGTCGACGGCAGATTTGCATGGATATTGGCATTTTTTTTTAGAATGCTATACCATTTAATGTTGCGACATCGTCGGCCTACTTCAATATGTTGCGATCTGTAGGCTTATATGGGAGAGGGTAGAAGGCACCTTCCAAGTACGAGTTGCGAACATGGATTTTAAAGGAGCTGCATAATTTGGTGGATCCAATTTGGTGATTCCACCCATGAGTTACAAAGTTTTGCTGTTAGAGTTTTGGGCCTCACTTGTTCTTCTTCTGGGTGTGAGCGAAACTGGAGTACATATAGTCAAGTGCAAACAAAGAAAAGAAATTGACTTTCAACACTCAGAATGAACTCCCTTGTGTATATTATGCACAACAAGAGGTTGAGAGGAAGAAGGTTGAGAAACAAGGGATTGAAGGATGATGAGAACCCTTTGGTGTGCGATGATGTGGCATCTGATAATGAGTGGTTCATAGATGATGAGACAGATTTGTCATTATCAGACTTGCAACCAGAGGGTCTAAGTGTGGATGTCTTGAGGGGCGAAGCAGATCAAGTGGGCACATCCACTAGTATCACACCACACACATCCACTAGCTATGCAGCACAACATCCAAATAAAGGTATTCCACAACTTCTTATATGTTATTACATTATATTTATACCAAGTGTGCAAGTAACATGACAAAGCTTGCTTTTTTATTGAACGGGGAAGAGAAAAGTGAGTCACATTGAAGATGATGAAGATATGACATTCATAGATATAGTTGGAGAAGAAGATTCCCTGTAATAACCATTTAGTGATGGGACATGATTGGATTATATATGCCCCTTCTTATTTGAACTTTGGGAGTTTTGATAGACTATAATTTTTTGATTTTATACTTTGGAACATGATTTTATTGCATGTATCTTCTTAATTTTCACTAATTTCACTTGTCATTTAGATGTTTTTATTGTATAATAGAATCTTGCTATTATTTACCCACTAAAACTCTTAAATTCTCATTTACGCAATTATGCGTCCGTGAGGCTTACGCCTCGCCTCACGGATGAAAAACGCCTTGAGGCTTATTTACGCTGTTTTAAACCTTGGGCCAAATTATTAAAATTGGTAAAATATTGGCACAATACATCCTTCCAATCAACCGCATGGACAACTCCCTTCAAAATCCTTTATGGGAGGGACCCACCCCATCTGATACACTATGGGCAGAATACTTCACCAGTATCCAGTGTAGATCAACACTTGGAGGAGAGGGACATGATACTAGCAAAACTCAAAAGGCGTCCATTGAAAGCTCAACAACTTATGACTAAGAAGGCAGATGAACAAAAATGAAAAGTTTATCTGAAACTAAGACCATATAGGCAGAAGACACTAGCCAAGAGAAGAAATGAAAAGTTATCCCCGCGATACTTCAGGCCCTATGAGATGGAGTGTATTGGGGCAGTAGCCTATCATTTGGGGCTACCAACATCATCATCCATCCATCCAGTATTCCATGTATCACAATTGTAAAGCACTATCGAAAATCACACATTCTCTTCCTCACAACTGACGACTTTAACTAAGGACATGAAAGTGATTTCAGAACCAATGGAAATCAAGGGAGCACGACAAGGGACGACAAGAGCAAAGGAGGTCCTTGTTCGATGGAAGGATTTACTAGACTATGAAGCTACATGGGAACCCTATGAGACGATCATAAGACAATTTTCATCCTTCTACCTTGAGAAAAAGGTGCAATTCGAGAAGGGGAGTATTGATACGGCAACAGGATCCAAGGGAGAAATTTTGGTCCCTATTGTGGGACCCAACAAGGAATTAATTTTCATTAAAGGGGGAAATTAATAAGGAACGAAATATGTTTGAAGGGAAATTGAGAGCTCATTTAAGGAGGGGTCTAGGGTTATTTTTCTTCATGCATGTTTTATTGAGTTTTATTTCATGGTTTTTTTCTGTGAGGGCTTCCCAGGGGCATCTAACTATCTCTCTAATTGTAGATCGCTTGTATCTTTGTTTCTTGTTGAATTACTAATAAAAATCATCCACTATTTTCTTCAAAATCTGCTCTCTTTTTTACTATTTTTCTATGAAGGTGTTTGTTGAAATTGACTCCAAGGCGTATCAGAATTCTAGCCATATTCTAGGTAACAAGACAGTTGCACCAAAAAAAATATAAGCAAAATTCATCATTCCTTTCAAAATCACAAAATAAGGCTGCACTTCTTTTTTTCATAAGTACTGAAAATTTATCATGTTCAAGGGCATCCATCATACAAGATGTCATACTTCTTTGATTTCAAATACAAACCCTAAATTAACAAAACCCTTAGTTATCACTTGCCTTAATACAAAATCGGATTATTTATATCCATGAGCATATATCCGTACTAATTAGGGTGAAAAAATTATACATAATATACATGTAACCTCATCAAGCCTCCATAATTGATTGATATTATAAATAGCCATGGTGCACTTACATTCCCAGAACCCTGAAATTCATACATGCATCTGTGCTTATTTGACAATTTAAATTTATACGGCTTTCTATTATGCAAAATGGGTATAAAACTGACAATTAATATGTTATCTTGTGCAAAACAATGTTAAAAGTTAAAACGAAATGAAAGAGAAAGTTGCTGCATTATTCCTATAATAAATAGCAGCAGAGCTATTGAGAGAATCAATAAATGGTCCAACCCTGAAGCAGTTACAGCATTTCATCATCAGCAGACACAGCAACAGCAGCAATTATTTGCATCCCAAAATTTTGGAGTCAGCTTCAAAAATATTTATCCTCCATTTGCACCTGTCAAGTGCTTCTTGAGGTAGAAAACTTATTATGTGCAAATCCTTTTAGCAAATCTTTCCATATTACCTTAGATCTATCCCTCATATCACTTGACATTAATTTAATCAACCCATCTTGTCGCTGCATCTTCTAACCTTTGCTAATTGTTACACATACCCAAACTATATCAAGTATATGTTCCACACAATTATCTTCAATAAATGCATTTTTCACCCTCCCTCTAATATATAATTTTTCAATATAACCTTCCAAATTTTCCGATATACCCATCTTAGCATTCTCATTCCCACTATATTGAAAAAGTTTATCACCAACAACTTTTCTGCTCAGCACTATAATTCATACGGCATAGCAAAAAATAATTACAGGTTTATACAATATAACTTAAGTTTTCATGATATTCTATAACATACTCTTAGGCCCTTCTAATTTTAAACAACACTTCCTTAATTCTATCCGATATATTATATCCCTATTAGTATACCTATTCCTTTGTATAGTAAACAAAATAATAAAACCAACCAAAGCATGTTTGATAACTTATTGCTAGGTGCAAATAGATAGTCTAATTAAAAAATAATAAGAGGTTCCTCACTCTTACACGTGAACTAACAAAAAATATGAGTCATTCAAACATACGTGGTTTGTAATATAAAATTAATCATACATAAACACCATGCTGATACACCATGAATGTCTAATATCAGCATCATGTGGCATACAACAACATACTGTGTGACAGACATGTATATGAGTACTATTGCCTAAAAATTTCACTGAATTTTCATTTCCTAAAAGATAATACTGCTGTGATTTTCTAATTGAAATTAAAGAATGAGTTTAAGCCAGCAGCACTAACAACTTCATAAAGTTGACATCATACTACATTCTAAAGTTGAAGGACAAGTGGAAGAACCTACGTCTGTATAGAAGATTGATAGAGCATTTGCCCCTAATATCATTGCATTTTTCTAACTCCAGGACAATTTTTTTAGTCAAGCTGCAGGTAATACCAAAATTAACTAACTAAGGTAGCAGTCCCTCATAATTTTGGACATCTTAAAATCGTCTATGATTTCTAATACGGATCAAATATAAGATATAAAATCATGCATCAAAATTACAACACATGAAGAATTAAGCAATTTTTTAATGGAAAATAATTCAGACAGAGAAAAAAATGGCCTTCTAAAATAAATTAATGATAAAAAAGGCACACAAACATTTTAAAATTCATAGACTTGAAGGAATCCTGAATTGTATCAAATACATTTCTACAATGAGATAATCATAAATATTCCAGTTTCTCACTTAGCAAAATTTTGGGGACTTTAAAGCCCATTGTTGTAATTAATCTAATTTCAACCTCATTATTGATTAAATCCAGAATTTATTAAATCCTGTAATTCACAAGAATAAACAGAATTATAAATTTTCCACTCTTACAAATCTTAAATTCTTAAACAAATAGCCAAACCTTTTCACTATTCAGCAAGATGTAATAATTCTCATGCCAAACAGTTTACAGGTTTTAATTCTCTCAAGCTTTACTAAATTTGGGTTTATAGGAGTGATTAAATCCTACTTGTAGCTAAACCCCTTAATGGTCAAACCACCCAAAAACATTAATTGCATTACAAGTAGCATGAGGCTAATTAAAAAAGAAGCCCTTACTGCTCAAACAAGCCAGGAATAATAATAATAAGAACCACATGCCTCAAATGCGGAATAACTAAATCAATTAGCAATCTGTGAACCCAACTTCTAGCGAATTTCTTTCATATGGAATTAAACTAAAATAGAAAAAAGTTCAATCGATTAATACGAGAATCCCGTCCCTCACCATCTACGAAGTAGGAAGAGGAAGGCCACCCGCGTTGAGTCGTGCGAGAGAGCGCCTCCTCCTCAGTGAGCGACTTCTCAGCACGGGCAAAAATCCCAAGACCAAATCCATGGCCCCGAGGCCTCGGAGGAACCCAGTAGGAGGATCCAGGGACGAAGGGAACCCATGCCGGGGCCGATTTTTGTACGACAAGCACCTGGATCGCGTCCTCCAGCCTCCGCATACTGAGTACTTCCACCTCGACGTTTGTGGCGTCTGTACCCTGGCCGAGGTCGATTTCTAGGAGCTGACCCACCTCGGGCCGGTCAGAGCGCAGGCGAATGCCAGCGAGACGCCATGGCAGCGGCCGCAGGACGCCGCCGCGTCTGACGCTGCATAGACGAAGGCCAGAGGGCGGGAGGTCGCGGGCTAGAGATTGAGATTCGCGAATTAGGGTTTGAGATAAGACTCGTGCCATCGGATACCGTACTGCCCAAGCAAGAGCACAGATGGAGATAACGGAATAGACGATATAAGTGTCACCGAAATGTGCAGAGTTAAAATCAGAAATATTAAGATAAATTTCCTCTGCGGCAAATTTATAAAAAATAGCATATTTTTAACATAATTAAGCAGTTCATAGTGCACCTAGCCGAATTCTAAAATCGGGGAAGAGAGATCCGGTTTCTGGTTTCTCCCCGGGTTTTCCTAGAAACCGTGGGAGAAGAGATATCCGATTTTTTCTCACGGTTTATATACAAATCGGACAACTGAGATTCAATTAATATAGAAACCGCATATTAATTCTCCTTATTCAATTGAATGCGTAATAAGGAATTCCATCTCTTAATCTAGCGGTTAAATATTCGTTAAAGAATCTTTATTTATTTTTTTATCCTTTTGCTTTATAATCATTCGTGATCACTCAATCAGCTTTCTTTTTTTTCTTTCCTTTTTTTCCACAATTTTTGTTGTCCAACCCCCACTAAAAATCAATTGAGTCCATTAATTCAATAATAGTCATTCATACGTGTCCCCGAACCGAAGAAGGCTTATCTATGATGGTGGGTTGAGATTTCAATTGTTTACTTTTTAAGGAAGATAAAAGGGGAGGGAAGAGATTTATATTTTCCCAATTACCAAAAGAGATGAAGTCATTTTTGGCTAATAATGACTTTCATGAGATTGGTTGTGTTGAGCCAAGATTCACTTGGTGTAACAACAAGATTGGTGTTGATCGGATTCTAGAGAGATTGGATAGGTTTTTTTTTTTTTAATTTAGTTGCTATTAGTTCTTCCCATTGTATGGTGTTTAAACATCTGGCTAGAGTTGCATCGGATCCTGCCCGATCTTATTAATTCTTATGGATCTCAATCCTATGATTAATAGAGTCATTAAATTTGAAGATGTTCGGGCTTCTATCCCGACTTCATATGCGGTGGTGAGGGGAGTTTGAAGGAAGAAATCTTTTGAGAGTTTTTCTCATATCCTTAACACCAAGATGAAAAGGGCTTTTGAAGGCTTTGTTTTATTGGAGTAAAGTCAAGCATAAAAATTTAGTTCAATTGAAGGAATGCCTTATGAATGATCTCTTGGAGCTACAAGTAAAAGAAGCAGAAAGTGGATGTCTATCGGTTAAAGATAGCTGGTCTCTCAAAGCAAAAGTGAATGAGCTGACTTCAACTTTGGCTCGGTTGAACACATGGTAGAGACAATGTGCAAAAGTCAAGTGGTTGGTTGATGGTGATTGTAATTCCAACTTTTTCAAGCATTTGCTAGTACAAGGAGGAACTCTAATTTTATCTTTAAAATTAAAGATGAAAATGGTTTTATGGTGGAGGATCATCATCATATTGATGAAGTTCTAACTTGTTTCTTTAAGGAAAAATGGAAGGAAAGGAGTTGTATATTAGAAGGTTGGCCTTCTCCATGGAGCTGCCTGGATGAAGAAGACAAAAGAATGTTGAATAGACAATTTTCTTTTGAAGAAGCAGAGGTTGTGGTCAAGCAGGTTAGCGGAAATATTGCTCCAGGCAATTATGTTATTTCTTATTCCTTTATCAAGTATTATTGGGGTATTATTAAAGAAGATTTTTGGAATGATATTAATCAGTTCTTTTATACCGGGGAAATGAGTGTTGTTTGGAAAGAGACTTTAAATGTGTTGATACCTAAGATAATCAATCCTATGGTTCCCTCAAACTACAAACCTATCAGCCTGTGCAATAAAGTTTACAAGGTGTCTACCAAGATTCTTTTGAACAGATTGTCATTTATTATTCCTAAATTGAATTTTGAGGAGCAAGTGGCATTTCTGAAAGGAAGGTCGATATCGGATCATGTTATGGTAGCACAGGAAGTATTCCATATGTTGAAGTATTCTAAATCTTCTAAAGGATTAGTCTCTTTCAAAATAGATATGGTGCAAGCTTATGATTCTATGGGTTGGTCTGCTTTGGTGAAAGCTTTGGTGTATTTTGGGTTCCCATCTAAGTTTTCTGAATTGATTATGGAATATGTTCAAGAACCAAGGTTCTCTTTGTTGATTAATGGCAACTTTTCAGATTGGATCAATGCTAGAAGTGGCTTTCATCAAGGCTATCCTTTGTCCCCTTTTTTTATTTATTATCTACTCCCAACTTTTATTAATTGCTTTTATGCAAAAAGGTTATTCAATTGGAGTATGTGTTTGTTCAAATGGCCCAAGGATTTCACATTTGATTTATGCATATGACATTATTATTTTTTCAGAAGCTAAAATGAAGGTAGTGAAGGAGAACAGAGGAATTCTAATGGACTTTTGTGGTTGGACAGGTTAAAAAGTAAATGTTAATAAGTCTTGCATTTTGTTTGAAAAATCTGTAAGGAAAAGGAAAAAATGAGCTATTTCTCGTATTATGGGACTCAAATCTATTAAGGAGTTCTATTACCTTGGAGTTAAAATTGCTTTAAGGAGGCTTGTAGGAGCATATTTCTAGTTCATTATTGATAAAGACTTGAGAATGTCGAACATTTGGGGGGGGGGGGGGGGGGGGGGGGGGGGGTTTACTTCATCTCATTAGTTAGAAAGATCACGCTTGTAAAATAAGTATTGCTTCTTATACTACATTTCATTGTACACATTTTCTGATCCTGAAAAAATTTCTTGTTGAGATTGATAAGATGTGTAGAAGTTTTATTTGGAATAAGATGAATGGAAGCTTTGGGCTTCAGGGGGGGGGGGGGGGGGGGGGGGTTAAGTTCATCTCATTAGTTAGAAAGATCACTCTTGTAAAATAAGTATTGCTTTCTTATCCTACATTTCATTGTACACATTTTCTTATCCTGAAAAAATTTCTTGTTGAGATTGATAAGATGTGTAGAAGTTTTATTTGGAATAAGATGAATGGAAGCTTTGGGCTTCATTATGTTAGTTAGAATGTAATGTATAGGCCATTGAAATGGGGAGGACGCGGTTTACATTCTTGTTTAACCAAAGGCCATTGAGGGCTAAACTTGCTTGAAAATATGTACAAGACAAAGACTCGTTGTTGCATAAGGTTCTTTTTCTAAAATATGGATCTCTATGTGATGATGGAACTTCCAAGAAGACTGACTCAATTGCTTGGAAATTAATTACTGATGGTGGAAATTTTCTCAAGTCAATAGTTGTATGGAGCATTGTTAATGGTGAATCTATTGATGTCCTTAAGGACACTTGGGTTATGGATAAAAGTATAAATAGGTGGCCTACATTTGTGTTGTCTTTAAAAAATAGTGAAGTAACGATGGATCAGTTAATTACAGATGGTTGTTTGAATGTAGGAGAACTCAGTAAATTCTTTGGAAAGGAACTGGTATATCTGGTCTGTCAAATACAGATTTTGTCAGAATTGGGTGAAAATAGGATGCATCGGCATTTGAAGCATTGGTTCATGAAAATTCTGGTTTTCAAATCTCGGAATGGATTAAAAAGGCTAAGCTTATCTAACATGTGGAGGTTTTCTGGTGGAGAATTTCAACAATGCTATTCCTACATATCAATTCTTATCATATAGAAGATTGCAAGGGGGAAACTGTTGTCTAAGAAGCTGTAATGATATTGAAGACATAGAACATGTTGCAACCAAATATACGAAGCTAAATGAAGTATTTCAACATTTAAATAGATGGGACTTTGGTATCCCATCCTTTGAATCTTTTGAAGAATGCTGTAAGTGGTTAGCTTTACAAAATCTTTAATTAGTTAAGTTGTATTGCATTGCTATTTATTTTTCATGGAAGGATAGGAATAAGCAGATTAATGAAGGCAAAGAGGAAAGCTCAATGGTGATTGCTGCTAATACCATGAGCTATGCTATAGTTTCTGCCTCGAATGATAGTTTTAACTCGGGCCACTGGTGTGCTAATCAATCAATTAGGTTGATGGATAATCATTGGCACCCTCCTCCACCCAATTGGATCAAAGTTAATGTTGATGCATCGTTATTACCATCGTATAAAGCTGTAATTGGTAGTGTTTTCAGAGACTACAAAGGTAGATTTCTTCTGACTTTTGGACATGCTTGTGTACATTAGGATGTTTCTCGATTGGAACTTTTAGCTATTCAATCTCTCAAGGATGTTATAAAAGATTGAATGTTCAAATATAAGGGTCTTATCATCAAAGGGGATAATGAGTTTCTTCAAGATGCAATTAGGAGATGTGGTCAGGGAATGGAAGATCTTGCTTTTGTCAAGGATTTCAATTATGTGATTTTCAACTGTATAGATAGGAATTGTAATAAATTAGCAGATTTATGTGCTAACTATGATCTTTTTCTTTTCTTTGGAAAGACATTAGTATGAATAAGGTTCCTCCTTATTTTATTAATTTTTTAAAGGAGGAATCAAATACTATTAGCATGTAGTTTGTATTTTCTTTTTAGTGATTAATGCAGTTGGTTGCAATTTCAAAAAAAAAAAAAAAAAAAAAGAAATTAAGAAGGCTTATAAAATATGAGGGGATGAACTTTGCAACTTGTTATCGGATTGCAAGCTTTTATTTGGAAGATCTCATTTAAACTTTTCAGATATTTTATTTTCTCTTTAATAGTTTGTTTAATGTAATTATTTATAGATGATGTAAACGATAGTTAGGTTTATTATTTATGTTTTTGAGGTTTTTTTTTTTTAGGTTTTTTTTAGTTATTATTTACTAAACAAAATTTAAGTTGTAAATGTTTAGATTATTTTATTGATTTAGTGGTTAGAATGTTATTGAAGATGTAATAATGATTTAGTGTTTTTTATTTTTAAAGTTTTTGTAATATATAAATATTGTGATGTGTAATTTCCTCGGTTATTATTTTAGTTTGTTTTTCATATTGTTATTTATCAGGAAAGTGTCCAAATTTATTTAGTATATTTTAACTATATTTTTAATATTTTTATGTTAGAGAGATGTACAATATTATTTGTTAAAATTTATTCAGAATAATTATTTCTAAAAAAAAACTATCAATGATATTAAATTATTTGCTCTCTTTTTGACAAAAATATAGCATTACACCAGAGCAATGTTAAATTTAGTCTGTTTTATTTTTTCATAGCTAATTTAGATGTTGTATTTTGTAGTGTCTTATAATACATCTTGTTTTGAGCAGTTGTCATTGTTAATTAGAACTCAATGATTTAATGTATTATACGATATTTTTTAGGAGATAGTTGAGATTTGACAAACCAACATTTAATTATTATAATTATAAATTTTTTTATTTTATGTTGATTTAAGCAGGCAAGTTATTAATTATTATAAAGTTAGAGTACTTAGAAAAATCTATAAATATTTCTTTAAAAAAATTTTAAATTTATGCATACTAAAATGAATATTCAAAATTCAATGAAAAGAAAGTGGTTTTTGAAATATTTTTGATGTAAGATAATTTAAGCATAAATATTAATCCAAAGTCCAAAGAGAGTTATTTTAATGAGATTTTTTCTTTAAAGATGATACAAAGATCACATCACAGATAATGTCTCATTTTGTTATGTATTAAGATGGTGATTTGAACATCACCTTGGTGGAAAGACTCGTCTAATTGAAATAAAGTGGAATCTTACACTTGAAAAGTTACATATACAAATTCTCCGAGCATTGCGCCGTAATAGCGAGACATGTATTGTTGAACTTGTATGACGTCTTCCAAATAACGGAGGTTACACAATAATTTAAGTCACGGACAATGAGGTTTGTGAGTTCATACTCAATGAAGCTCAAAGGTGTATTTTGATTATTTATGTTCAAATTACGCAACTATGAAGACTTGACATAAATCTTAGTACTCCTACTCATATGGGTTATGAAGATCCAACCCTCTTCCCAACTTGACAGGTTCATATATGCATAATTTGAATGCAATGTAAATCATAGTCTGACCAATTTGATGAGTTAGAAACTAAACCACATCATCATATATTGTATTGTGTATTGTAGACCCACTATACATCCCATTGTTGGACATGGCAGTCACCGCTTTAGTGTGAGCGAACGTTCACTACACTATGAGCCAATGTGTGTAGGTCGCTTAAGTCTCACTGAGCGTCCAACATTTTTTGAACCATATGTTAGAGGGCGTGCAAGTGTTAGTGAGAGGTCGTCTTCAGGCGTACTGACATTTGAGCTCCACCAACAAACACCTTCCTTCTACTAGGCAAATGATGCTAAAGGCACATAAGTTGTTGAAGGATATGAGATGATAGAAAGAGGGACTAATGAGAGCTCGAGTGAAACTCCCATTTGGGACGAAATAAATCCAACTATATAAGACTGCGATGTATCACTCCTTGGGAATGAATTGGTCCATGATCATGCTTTTCGTATTTAGGTCAAGCTACGGGTTATTGTGGTGAATAATAAATATGATGAACTTATACGTTTAGCACAGGTGTGGGATTATACAAATGCAGTTGATCCCCCAAGTATAAATTATGTTGGCGAGTTTGGATGACATAATTATGGAATAATTGTATGAAGGAATAACTTTAGGTAGTAATAATGCCCTTCAATGTGCACTTAGTGGGTAGTCAATCATAAATAATGAGGAGTACATCAAAAGCACATCTAAAAAGACAAGGCTTATAATTAGGTGTGCAAAATATGATAACCCATCCTGTCCTTGCCTATGGTGTCGAAATGTTGCAAAAAGCAGGCAACTCGGTGGTATATGGAAAGTGACATTTAATGGTCCTCCACATACTTGCATGAATCATATAATGTCAGGAGGTCATCATAATTGTAAATCTAAGTTTATTTCTTACTACATCGATATCATTATTCATTAGCAAATAGACTTAAAGACATGAAATCATTGCTCAAATGGAGTCAAAATTTGACATTAAAATCCCTTACATCAAGGATTAGAATGCACGAAGGAAGGTTATAAAACCAATCTTTGCTAGTTTTGAGAAATTGTACTGTTCCCTACACCGTTATATGGAAGCCATTAAAAGTGCACTTCCAAGATCAATTCACAACATACAAGTTATCGGGAACAATCATTTTAAATCACTATTTTTAGGCATTTGGTCCAACAATTGAGGGATGGAAATTCTGTCACTAAGTGCTTAACTTGGATGGTATATTTCTATTAGGCAAATATAGAGGAACTCTACTAACTATAGTGGGCATTAATGGGAACAGTGGACTATACCCCCTTGCATTTGTTATTATGGAGGCTGAGTCAAACGATTCGTGGTCATGGTTCTTGTATATGCTCCATGACCTTATTCCTCGAGCCCGAGAAGACATCTTCTTCATATTTGATAAGCACTCTAGAATTGTTTGAGGACTTCATAAAGTATTTCTCAATGTAGCACAACAACACTACTTGCAAAACCTTTAGGAGAACTTCAAGAAATTTATTTCACATCTTGTTATTACTCATTTAGAAGGTCTTTGCTCAAAGATGTACTCTGTTGGGAACACAAATGACTTCATAAGCTTCAACAAACTAATGTTAGATATCAAAAATATTAAGAAGGAAGCACATCAGTCGTTGGCCGAGTGAGACGTTAAAAAGTGGAGCCTTCTTTATGGCAATGGTTGCCATTATGGAATCATGACCATGAATGCCTCAGAGTGCTTCAATGGGGTTCTAAGACATGAACGTGGTATAACTGTCTAAAGTCTAACCATTGTTATATATTATAACCTTGTAGCTCTATTTAATATGCGTTTCGATGAAGTGAGCACTTGGGTTGCTGCCATGGAGTCACCGTTTACCCCACGTACAAGGAGATCTTTGGAGCGATATGACCATGAAGCATGTCATTTCCCAACCCCCATTTTGTATAAATAATTAAGAGTATCAGGTGTTTGATATGTCTTGTAGGGCATTCAAGGTAGAAATTAGTTCAACAATAATGTGTACCTACACTTGTAATAAGTCACAATTATAGCATATGCTTTGCAATTTTTTGTTGCTGGAGCAAAGAGATGGGATTATAGTATGTTCATGTCACCCTAGTATAACATACAGTTATATTAACAAAGTTATCCAAATCTTTTTCACACTATACAAGACAAACACTACTGCCACCCTTCAGTGAGGTTGAAGGTGTTTAACCTTTGTTATCCCCGGTATTCATGTGTTAAGCTGGAAGACCCATGTCTATTAGTTTCAAAAATACAATTGGATGAACCCAGAAGAAATACTGGTCAAGCTTATAAAGTTTGTTGTGTCACTGATCATAACATGGCTACTTATCCAAACAAGGCGAGCAATTTAAGTTGAGGCTTTAATTAATTATGTTCAAATTATAACTCACATTTGATAAATAATAAGACCTGCATTAAATTTGCAGGAAAGGTGCACTGCGCAGTTAATACTGATTGTCCAAGCCATAAAGATGGTGTCGACTTTTTATTGCACTAGTCTTATACTTTTAGTATGTGTATTGGACTAAGATATATGTATTGGTGTTGTGGTTATGGACTATTTTTAAATTTAGGAACTTGTTATTACTTATAAAGCACTAGTAAGCTCCCATAAAAGTTAAAATTTTCTTTGATGAACTGGTATTTCATGAATATTTGAATGAACAAGACATGTTTGACAAATATTGGGTAAATATTTGAATATAGGACAAGTTTGGCAATTATGGTAAAATTTGATTCGATCTGATTATACAAGACAGCGATCGCCTTGGACTACAGAGAACATGCATGAGATGATAAGGGATCACCACCTATCATACCAGATGAATACCATAGTTTTTCAACTAATCATCAAGGATGATTGACCCCGTTCGTACTAGACGATAGAGAATTGCATGGTATGATGAGGCATCACCGAGTATCGTACTAGATGAAGTTCACTACCTTTATACTCATCCATGATGATATTCTAATTGTTAGGGACGATCCAACTATTTCTCTTAAACTAATCGTACATGGCAATGCAATTCATACTAGCTAAATTGATATTTTTGAACTAATTATACAAGACAATCATATGATCGTACTGGACAATCAATGCTGCTAGATTGAAAATTATGGCTTTTTTATGGCTCTTTATTTAGCTCTCATATTATCCTTGAGAGTGAGAGCTTAGAGAAGGAAGAGAGGAGAGCTTTGAGAGAGAGAGAGAGAGAGAGAGAGAGAGAGAGAAGAGAGAGAGAGAGAGGAGAGAGAGAGAGAGAGAGAGAGAGAGAGAGAGAGATCCTTGTGAGGGGGAGTTATGAGGGATTTACAAAGGTTGCTCCAAGCAAGGTTTCCACCATCTTTTGCAGGCTTCTTCCTTAGTTCTTGGGTGGCTTAGGGGAGACTTTCATCACCATTGGATCTAAGATTCTCTGCCTACTCTATGAGGGAGTAAAAGGATCCCAAGGTTCTCTGCCTACTCCATGAGGGAGTAAAAGGATATACAGGTTCTCTGCCTACTCTAGGAGGGAGTAAAAGGATTTAAGGCAATTTGTCTCATTATGTATATGGAAAGATTTTATAATGACTTCTCCACCTTCTTATGGGGGAAAAATGAGAGACACTACTTTTAGTGTAATATCTGAAAAGGAGATTTACGGGGAGTGGATGTTGGTCAAGTTGACTGAATCACTATAAATCTGGTGTGTTATTTTTATGTACTTTTTCACATTACAAATTTGCATTTTTTTGTGATTGGTTATATGTTTAAAATTTCTAAAATTTGTTATTGTAAAATTAATTTTACTTTCGCACAAATTATTTGTTTTAAAATATTCAAAAAGATTTTAAAAGATGTTCTTTTTTCCTTAAGAGTAAAAGGATTTAAGGCAATTTGCTTCATTATGTATATGGAAAGATTTTATAATGACTTCTCCACCTTCTTATGGGGGCAAAATAAGAGACACTACTTTTAGTGTAATATCTGAAAAATGAGATTTACGGGGAGTGGATGTTGGTCAAGTGACTGAATCACTATAAATCTGGTGTGTTATTTTATTTACTTTTTCACATTAAAAATTTGCATTTTTTTGTGATTGGTTATATGTTTAAAATTTCTAAAATTTGTTATTGTAAAATTAATTTTACTTTCACACAAATTATTTGTTTTAAAATATTCAAAAAGATTTTAAAAGATGTTCTTTTTTCCTTAAGATTTTTTTTTTTAAATAATCCATTCCCCCCCCCCCCCCCCACCCCCCCCCCCCCCCCCCCCCCCCCCCCCCCCCTCTCGGTTAGCCTCGTGTTAGTCCATAAAGGTTTAATAACCCTCACAAACTTTCACTTCTACATAGAGTCTTATAATGATATGGGTCCTAATGTTTTTATATATGCAACATATTATAACATACATTTTATACATGATTGGTTGCTTCCTCATGCCTGATTTCTCAGGGTTGCATGTATCATTACAGTACCTACCACTTATGAAAGATTTGATGTAGTTTAGTAGGGATGTCACTGGGTAGTACTATCCTTGCAAACTAAACAGAGAATTATGTTTGGCGACAAAGCCCACCAGGTTGCATATTGTTGGATGTTTGACATTGCTATCGGTTTGATCTTGGGAGCGACTACATATTGGTAGGCCGACACTTCGAGTGCATACTTTCCCTGATATTTTTGGAAACCTCTTGGTTATAGGTGTAATTTATCATTACATTTATGTGAATCACATTTCATTCATTATTCATTTCAAACATAAAACATCAGTTTACATATATGTGAGCCGAGAACCGTTTACACGAGCTTTCATCTGGAAACTTATTAACTTATAAGGGTGAGGAAGATGGATTTTGTTAGAGCAAGGTAGTTGATTATTCATAAATTACAAGCATGAAATTTTTAATTGTATAAAAACTCATTCAACCAAACCCTATCTCAATAGGTTATGATGACACCATACACTGAGGAAGTTATTGCAAAGCTGGCTACCTCCTATATGTTAGGAGCCATCAAAGATGTATAGAGCATGAGTCCTATTGATTAGCTGGAAGTGAGTTGAGTGGCACATTGTAGATTGGGTGATGCGCCAATTTGGTGGTGTACAAACTATAGATGTTTGACCCATCGAACGAACCTTCAAGCGAATTGATGGGCGTGGAAGAGCTGATGTTGACTTGACACAATATCATTTGAATCACATAAATCTATGAAAAAATAGGTGCGCACACATCATTTCAATTATTCTAGCAGTGGGAAATGGAAGGGATGAACTATCTATATATATATATATATATAAAGGTACCGATAATGGGCTTCCTTATACATACTGAATATTCCACAATAACCTCCGGAGATGTTCAACCCCAGGTCTCCAAGCAAGTAGTTGATATTATGTAAGGTTGCATTAGAAGTTTAAGTTATTTGATTACTCATAATTTTAAGTAACATTGTATTGTCTAAAAATAGGTTGATTATATCAGACGTAGTATGTGTATTACTACTCAACCATTCGTTGGTCAGCATAGGAAAAGTGCATGTTCGATGTAGTAGGCACTTGACGACTTTGATGAGTTATATTTTAGGCTTAAGGCTTCTTTATTTATTGGCTACCGCTTGCTTGATTTCACTGAGGAGCATTGGAGACAACAGTCTAGTAGAAGTCATGCCGAGCCTTCGATGTCAAAGAAGTTTACATCAGATGCTCTGTTAAGGATGATGGGAAAGAGTAGTAATACAAGAACGACATATAAACCAGCGAGACAGTAAATTTACATAAATAAATATTAATAAGTTTAATTTAAGTATTTAATGATAAAAGTAAATGTTAAAATAATATTAATATAATTGGTACAACATAAATTATATTTTAAGCTAATATAATAATATTAGTTAAAATGATATTTTAAACTCACATAATTGATCTATAATATGATATTAAGTTAATATAATTTAATTTAATATTATATATATATATATATATATATATATATATATATATATATCCTAGTTTCTACCCATTTTTCCCATAATTGCATGTCATATACAGATAAATATTTAACTAAAGTAAAGTAAAGATTCATACATAGTCATCTCAAACAGATACCTTTTGTTTAATGATGAAGCGCATATAATTGACTTCATATCATAGTTAAAACATAGACACGTTTGATATTAAATATAAAAATCATGGTGAAGAAAACAAAAAATGAAGCTAACATTCAGAACGAAGACATAGATTTATTATTTCCTAAGCATCATATATAAACGTGTTTGGAGTTGTGTTTAAGTTAGATAGCATTTCAGATGAAACTTGAACTCATGCTAAATGTCATGATAGTCCTCATTAAAGAACTATCTAGGCTTACCATCAAGTAATAACTCATTCACCTGATCTTTATAAAAATCTAAAATAAATTTGTTAAACCTCAAAGACCAACGATGATATAAAATGACATTCTCAATATCAAGATGGTTGCAGTCAATATCTTGTGGCGAATGACTGCCATCTCTATGGCATTTCATCTCATAGTAGCACATCTATAAGAAATGAGAACTGATAAGGTGACTATTCTCTTCCCCAAATCTCATTTGAAGATATTTCCAACTCATGGTATTTAAAAAATCTCTCATCTTATAAAGTTATACCCTTATTACCTCAGTATGCACACTTCATAGGGCATCATCCTCATCTTCTGAGCATTCATGGAAGCAACACATAAAGATATCTTTTGCATTTACCTTTTGCTTCAACAAAGTGTCACCGGCCTATTTTATATAAGCATACATTCTTTGGATTGCATCATCCAACCATTCTTCGGCGGGGATGCCTTGTCCACACCAAATACATAGTAATTGCCTTTTACAGAGGTGTCATATCAGGAATGAATCATTGACTGTTACAAATCAAATACTTACATATTTGTTGTCATCACCTATTCATTACTGTACAATAAATATATTATTTTGATACAAAAGTAATACAATATAATGTTCATAATGTATAATTTAAATCATATTGTAACAATTTATTTAAATATATAACAAATTATATACATACTTAATATAAATTATTCGCAAATGAATTTATAATTACTTTATTTTAAATAAATTTTAATATAAATCTTGTTGCGGACTAGAAAATACGCGGCGATAGAGATTTAATTCTGCGTCTTAGCGTTGTACGTATAACTAGCTCACACACAGAGAACACAAGATTTTTTACGTGGAAAACCCTTAACCACGAGGCCTAGCTCAGTTGAAAATGATTCCACTAGACTTTGAGTTGGTTACAAAGGATTGAATCACCTCCAAGGGTGATCAGATTACAATCAGTTACTTAAGTAAGACGTCAGGTCTTTGGCAGGACGTAGGGACTGAACGTCGGGTCCTGAGTAGGACGTCGGGTCTTCGGCAGGACGTAGGGACTGAATGTAGGGTCCTGAGTAGGACGTCGGGTCTTCGGCAGGACGTAGGAACTGAACATCGGGTCCTGAGTAAGACGTCGGGTCTTCGGCAGGACGTAGGGACTGAACGTCGGGTCCTGAGTAGGACGTCGGGTCTTCAGTAGAACGTAGGGGCTGAACGTCGGGCCTTAAGGTGGTGGTCCGGCGAGGTTCTGCGGTGGTCCGGCGAGGTTCCTGCGATGATCCAGCGGTGGTCCGGCGAGGTTCCTGCGGTGGTCCGGCGGTGGTCCGGCGAGGTTCCTCCGGTGGTCCGGCGGCTGTCGAGGAGGAGCTCCTTCCATCTTTTCTTCCTTCTCTTCTCTTCTTCTCTCTCTTGCTTGGATCCTCTCTTGTGAAGAATGAGAGATCTATTTATAGATTTTCTGGAGTGGCATGGCCCGTAAATAGGCATGAGATCAGGGGCAAATAGGGAGTGGTCAAATGGACGGCCGATATTGAATCCTACGATCGTGCACAGTTTGTTGGCCATTTGGAGGCCTTAATAATGTTGGAATTCAGCGATCTTGGGCTCGTTGGATTTGTCTCGTCGAGCCGTTAGATTCGAGTATAAGCTCGTAAAAATCGGGGATCATTTTGTAACTCAAATTGCTGTTTGAACCTTCCAACAGCACTTTGATCCCTTGATTCGGACTCATTTGGGCTCGGATTGGGTTGATCTTGGTGTCGTTGGTTTCGTATTTCCGAGACGCTCAGTTTGACTATAAGCTCGCTGAAATCGGAGTTCGGATGCTCCTAAAATTAAATTTTGAAGTTTCCCACTAGCTTTTTGCCTCGAGATTCGCGTCCGATCAAGATAATTTTTACATGGCGTATCAGATGCCCCCATATTTTCGGACGTCGAAATTCTAGAAGTCCAAAAATATTTGTTCCGAAACTTTTCACCGTCCGAATCCACCAAGGATGTAAGACCTTTCCGAGGTTGTATGTCAGAGCCTTTGCTCGATGACGTTAACCTGTGTGGAAGAGGTCAGGAGAATCCACCAAGGATGTAAGACCTTTCCGAGGTTGTATGTCAGAGCCTTTGCCCGATGTCGTTAACCTGAGTGGAAGAGGTCAGGAGAATCCACCAAGGATGTGAGACCTATCCGAGGTTGTATGTCGGAGCCTTTGCTCGACGACGTTAACCTGTATGGAAGAGGTCAGGAGAATCCACCAAGGATGTAAGACCTTTCCGAGGTTGTATGTCAGAGCCTTTGCTCGATGACGTTAACCTGTGTGGACTAGAAAATACGCGGCGATAGAGATTTAATTCTGCGTCTTAGCGTTGTACGTATAACTAGCTCACACACAGAGAACACAAGATTTTTTACGTGGAAAATCCTTAAAAGGGAAAAAACCACGAGGCCTAGCCCAGTTGAAAATGATTCCACTAGACTTTGAGTTGGTTACAAAGGATTGAATCACCTCCAAGGGTGATCAGATTACAATCAGTTACTTAAGTAAGACGTCAGGTCTTTGGCAGGACGTAGGGACTGAACGTCGGGTCTTCGGCAGAACGTAGGGACTGAACGTCGGGTCCTGAGTAGGACGTCGGGTCTTCGGCAGGACGTAGGGACTGAACGTTGGGTCATGAGTAGGATGTCGGGTCTTCGGCAGGACGTAGGGGCTGAACGTCGGGCCTTAAGGTGGTGGTCCGGCGAGGTTCCTGCGATGATCCGGCGGTGGTCCGGCGAGGTTCCTGCGGTGGCCCGGCGGTGGTTCGGTGGCTGTCGAGGAGGAGCTCCTTCCTTCTTTTCTTCCTTCTCTTCTCTTCTTCTCTCTTGCTTGGATCCTCTCTTGTGAAGAATGAGGGTTCTATTTATAGATTTTCTGGAGTGGCATGACCCGTAAATAGGCATGAGATCAGGGGCGAATAGGGAGTGGTCAAATGGACGGCCGATATTGAATCCTACGACTGTGCACCGTTTGTTGGCCATTTGGAGGCCTTAATGATGTCGGAATTCAGCAATCTTGGGCTCGTTGGATTCGTCTCGTCGAGCCGTTCGATTCGAGTATAAGCTCGTAAAAATCGGTGACCATTTTGTAACTCAAATTGCTGTTTGAACCTTCTGACAGCACTTTGAGCCCTTGAATCGGACTCATTTGGGCTTGGATTGGGTTGATCTTGGTGTCGTTGGGTTCGTATTTTCGAGACGCTCAGTTTGACTATAAGCTCGCTGAAATCGGAGTTCGGATGCTCCCAAAATTAAATTTTGAAGTTTCCAACTAGCTTTTTGCCTCGAGATTCGCGTCCGATCAAGATAATTTTTACATGGCGTATCAAATCTAAATTTATAAATAATATACTATTTAAATTAAAAAAAAAAACTTAATTTCATATGGTAAATTAAAATACTTATTATTAATTTAAATAATAAGCTAAAAATTTATTAACAACTAATTCACTTAAATTAATTTTTTTAACAATGAACTAGTAAATAAAAACTTTATACTCACTAAACAAATTTTTTTACCCAACTTCATTTGAAGCTAGTTTTTTTAATAATAAATTGTAAAATGTTTTATTAAATCTTGTGTCTTCTATCAAAATTTAATACCATTATTTAGCGGACAAATACGCAGAAAAAAATCAATAAGGAATGTGAAATTCAGATGTCCAGCTTCTATAGAAACAGGAACTCACTTCTATTGATTTCTATAGATACCAAAACTCACTTCTCCGATTTCTATAGCAACCGAAACTAACTCAGTTTTTAGGAAAAACTGGAAATTGCTCCTCCGCATTCAGTTGAAAAAAGTTTTCAAGCCTCCGTGTTGGCTCCTATTTACATTTTTGGTTCACCGTTTTTCTAGCGCTTAATTACGTGAAAAATACGCTGCTTTTTATAAATTTGCCTTTTCTCCATTTATTTGTTTATTTCTGCTTCAATACTCAACGTAAAAAAAACTTCCTTTGGTGAACTTAATTTTCAGGAATACCGAATACTTGTGATACATCATCATGAAATAATCTTGATCGTGCACGAATCTCGAGGAAAAAAAACAACCCAGAAACTTCAAAAATTAAATTCGGAAGCACCCGAACTCCGATTTCAGCGAGCTTATAGTCAAACTGAGCGTCTCAGAAATACGAACACAGCGACACCAAATCCAACCCAATCCGAGCCCAAATAGATCCAAATCAAGGACCCAAAGCGCTGTTGGAAGGTTCAAACCACAATTTGAGTTACCAAACGGTCTTCGATTTTAACGAGCTTATACTCGAATCAAACGGCTCGACGTGACGAATCCAACGAGCCCAAGATCGCCGAATTCTGACATCATTAAGGCCTCCAAATGTCCAACAAACGGTGCACGATCGAAGGGTTCAATATTGGCCGTCCATTCGACCACTCTCTATTCACCCATGATCTCACACCTATTTACAAGCCATGCCACTCCAAAAAAACTATAAATAGAGCTCTCATTCTTCACAAGAGGACTAAAGTGAGAAGAGAGAGAAGAAGAAGAGAAAGGGGAAAGGGAGAATCATCTCCTCCTCGACCACCGCCGGAGTTCTTACCGCCGCCTGAATACGCCGGAACTCTGCCGGATTTTCGGGAAACGCCGGGATTTCGCAGAACTTTGTAACTTTGTTAGAAATTGATTGTAAATCGATCGTCTTGACTTATTTCAACTGGGCGTGACCCCATGGTTTTTTCCCTCATTCGGGTTTTCCACGTAAAAATTCTGCTGTTCATTCTCTTTTCTATTTGTGTGCTGAATATTCGTACAACGCTCAGACGCGAATTTACAAACTCTACCGCCATGTATATTTCAGCCCGCAACAACTTGCTATTTTAAGAACAAAATAACAAGGTTGTGAAAACCGGACCGGACATCGAACCGGAAGAATGAGAGGTTCATGGTTCGACCGGTCGAACCGGGTTCGAACCGGATGACGTAATAAATAATAATATAATTAAAAGTAATAAAATTAACATAATAATAATGACAATTTATTCATTAAAATTTTATAATTCTAAGAATTTTTAGACTAAAAAATAAATAAAATTCATACATATATAATATATTACATAATTTTAAAATTAAATATAAATAATTATTATATTTATGTTATATATTTAAATATAAATAATTACAAATTTTAAATTTAAATTTAAACATCAATTTTTTATTTAATTTATATTTAATAAAAATTTAGTTTATATATAAATATATATATTTGATATAAATAATTGCTTTATGTTATATATTTAAGCATAATTTACATATATAAATTATATATAAATTTTACATTATAAAACTATATTTATAAAGTCATACAATATTATTTTTTAAGATTTTTATTTTTCTATCATTTAATTTCGCATTTAGAAAATGTTTTAGAACTTTAAAAATGATAAATAATTATTTTTATTTGAATAATTATAAAAATATAATTAATAATAAATTTAAGAAGTTTAAAAATTATTATGATAATTTTTTATTTGAATATTCTAAAAAAAAATTTCAACAAGTTCTCATTCAAACAAGCCTAATGCACACATTGTTGAATGTTGAAACAAAAAACAACTAGTTGTTTAGTCCCACATCACTTAAGAATTTTAAGTTGTGTTGTTTATATATCTTTCCTTGTACCCATGGCTTAAGAGCTTTCATGGTATTATGGCATCATGTGAGCTAAATTATTTATATTAAATTTAATACATATTATAATAAAGTTTTTTAATCATATTTTTAAATAAAATATATGATATTTAAACAAATTTATAATTTAATTAAACATTTTATATAAAAATAAAAAATTTAAATATATTATTAATTGAACCGGCCAGTTCTTTAAAAACGGACCGGTTCAACGGTCGGCCGGTTCAACCGGCGGTTCAAACCGGTTTTGGCCGGTTCGTTGTTAGACCGGTTCTTAGGGAGGACCGAACCGGCCGTAAGACCGGTTCACAGTTGAACCGGTCGAACCGGCCGGTCCGGTCCGGTTTTCAAAACAATGCAAAATAATAAAAAATAGCAATAATAATATATGCTTTATATGCCCCATAATAATAAAAAATTTAGATAAATATGACAGTTATTTAAAAAAAAAAATCCAAAACTTCTATTTTGATTAAAATTTTCTCACTTGTGATCGATGATGGCTTAGGGACCTCATTTGACGGTTCTCCTCTACATTTAAGGAAATTTGGAGGAGAAACTTTTCTATCTTCAATCAAATAATCTTAACTGCTTGACTTTTAGAGTTTAGAGAGTATAATTATAGTTCCATGCAAGATTTGCTATTTAGCTACAAGAGGGGTCACAATTATACAGCCACATAAAAATCATAGGTATGGAATATCACATGTAATCCAATAAACTTTGATCCAATTTGCTGAAAATATAAGTTATGTATTAAACTATGATTTAGGTTTTGTATTGAACGGTTTTCTTACTGTTTCTCAAAGTAAATTTTTAGTAAAAAAATAACTTTTAAATTTTTTACTAAAAAATTGTTTTAAAAAGCAATAAAAAAACTGTCTCAGACAAAACTTTAATAAACTTCTCTTCAATTGTATATGAGTACCAAATTAGGCTACTTGAAGTAATCTTTTATTTTTTTTTTCCACCTTGTGGAAAGTGGACTAATCAAATAATTTACAACACAATTATGTTAGATCCATAAATTTTGGAAAATTCGCTTCATTATAAACATAAATAATTAATGTGCTAAAAATATATATATAAACCGAAGTTAGTATAAAAAATCTTCAAATGGTAGAACCATACTTCTAATGAATTAAAAGATTTTTTGCGTCAGTATTTAACCATGTTGTGGGATCATTCAACTACAAAATCCATATTGTGTTTCTACTGACCACTCTTATATCCTTCTCCTTAGGAAAAATTATTTGGTGCAGACACTGGACGTGGCTCTAGATCTGGACACTAATAAAATGACGCCACGTAGCGCCCCGACGACCCGAGGACCCAACTTGATGAAAAATTGAAATTTAGCACGTGAATTTTCAAATAACCCACGCGGCCCGATGACTTGACCCGGTTCGAATGCGAAAATTCAAAAGAAAAGCGCCTTTTTTTTTAGGTTTTATGACATTGTCGGACTATTTTTATCACATAGGATAGGCTTTCTCCAGATAAGAACGCTGAGAAAGAACTAAGAGGAAGATGATATGAAGTTGTAAATCTCTTTGGATGACGTCGAATCGTGTTAGAAGATGGAAGCGACCCAAAATGTTCAGGAAGACTTACCGCAACGAATTACAGGAGATAAGTCTGGATATTATCAGTAAGTTTTTAACTATGAAGTGGTTTTATAATTTATTATTTGAGAATGTAACTATGCATGTACCTCTTATGTGTGTCGTTACTGTGTAGCTCTGTCTACTTCTTCTGTGTGAAGCTTATGGGAATCGCTTCTCGGTACCCCTTCTCGGTATTGAGCAATATCACTTCTCGGTATCGAGAAGCGGTTGTGCAAATCGGTTCCATTGTGCACCGTTGATTTTTGTGTACTTCCATGTTTATATCGAGAAAATAGGAATTTTAGCTTCCTCGTACCGCTTCCCGGTACCAAGAAGCGATATCGCGAATCAGTTTTACTGTGTACCACTGGTTTTTTTGTACTACCACATTTATACCAAAATGTTAAATATGTTTTTCTTGTGCATAGGGAGTTCATAACTTTGAGAAGGAAGTATATGATATGTATTGCGATTATGCTCATAATCTTGATTTTAGTGTAAGAAAAGAACATCATTGTTACTGGCCTAATTCGAGGAAAATAAAATTGAAGAACTTTGTCTGTTCGAAAGATGAATTCAAGAAGGGCATTTACCTAAATTATAAATCAAAATATCATAAATAAAACACCAGAACCAGGTGTCCATTTATGATTAGATTTGTAGTGATTGAAGATGGAGTTTGGACGATACTAAGAGGTACCAAACATTGTACATAGTGCAGTCGATAGGTATCGAGCGATACGAATTTCGGTACCAAGTAGTTCGGTACTACTTGATACTGAGCATCGGTAATGAGAGTTCATCATTATAAATATTGAATTGATATTAAGGAGAAAATTATGTTCGAAACCCACATAGAATCTTTAATAAGCATATGTTAGAAAGGTTTAGCAATATTTCAAACCTTTGCATACATATGTACCGTTGCTCGGTACACAATGGTATTGAGCATAAAAATCTTATTTCCAACATAGAATCTGTAATATGAATATGTGAAAAAACTTTTTTATTGCAGCAATTAAAAGTTTAAACCCTAAACATAAACATTTGATTTACAGAATTTTTTACAGGAAAATATAACCAATAGTTATGGTGGAAAAAGTACTTCTATCATCACAACAAAATATGGACCTTAGGCATGCCTTCTGCAACAATAGTGATGAGCAAACAAAGGAGCTTGAGACAATGATAAATAGTACATGAGACAAAAGAAACTAAAAAGCCTTGACTTAGAATTTTTGGTAGTGGCCCGGGTCTCTTTTTAGTAAAAAGTAAATTTTTAAGTCCGATCCGGGTTGGGTTGTATGGCCACTTGATTATTTGGAAAAGAATGTGCTAAATTTTGAGTTTTCATCAGGTCGGGTCCTCAGGTCCTCGGGGAGCTATGTGGCGTCATTTTATTGTCATCCAAATGTAGAGCAATGTCCAGTGTTTGCACCAAATAAATTTTCTTTTCCTTAGAGTTATCAACTAGTTTTGACATTCCAAACTTAAAAGAGATCAATTGTTTGTCATCAATTAGGCTGATGGGATCAATGGCACATGAGTCCATGTGCTTATATGCCTCTTTCTTATTGGATATGTAAAATTCATATTCAAATATTTTTTGTTCGTCTAGGTCCTTGTAAACTCTAATATTGTACACCATATATATATAATTGCAATAGATTAACTAAACTCTCTGCCTTCTTAACTTCTTCTACTACAAGTACATTGGTAGAATAAGAAGGATTATCCAAAGCCTTCTCGATCTCTTTTTTGTAATCATAATGGCAAAGATTTAGTCCCTTTAATACTTGATCCACATCTTCCTACACCTCATACTCTATCTCATACACCTACATCTCATCCCAAACCTTATAGAAGGAATAACCTCGCTCGCCTTATTCTAATGCTACTTCCTATGCACAAAAAAATTGGACAAGCACTACAAAAACAAAAATTAACTTTTAAGGGCATATATATTGAGACATTTTTATTTAAATGCCTTAACAGATAGTTATTAGGGCATATTCTCTTTTCACGCTAATTAATAGAGGATTTGGCGCTAGAGATTGTGGGATAAGTTATCTTGCCCGCTTTTTCTTGTGCTTTCATCTTTCTCATATAAATTGTTCGCTTCATTCACCGAATGCCTGCACATTCTCTTTGTTTACCATTGCTAATGCACGTTCTCTTCATTTTCCATTGCTAATTCTCGTTGATCGTCGCTACCGCTAACAATCGCGACCACGACATCAGGTAAAATGGTTTTAATCACAGGCATTAATCTTTTGAATGTGGAGTAGCCACTATTTATGGTTCAATACAATTGTATGCTTTCCGCTTCTGATTTCTGAGGTTCTTTAGGTTCTTGCCATTTTTGACCGATCGACCAAGCCGACTATTTGTACGTTGCTGAAAGAGGTAATAATCCGCCGATCTTGAAGTATATCCGGACGTTGGTTTGATTTTTGTTATCTTCATTTTTTTATTCGATTTCCACCGTCGATATTGATTTTTGTTCTTTGATTTTCGTTGATCTAGGGTTCTTTGATTTTGGTTATGTCATTTTTGTAGTGTTGATATTTATGCTCTTATCATTATGTTGTGTCGTAGCAATGTAAGAAATTTGTTCGATGTATCAAAAATACTCTTACAACAAAAATTTGTTTCGGGGTTGCTGCCCCTAGAAACCCCTATAGAAGTGCTGTCCCTTGATCTCGCGACCTGACTGGACAGGTTGAACCCCACCTTGGACCCATGGTCGTATAATAGTTTAAAAGACCAATTTTGAGAATTTGCACTTCACTAAAACTTGATATTTAACTATAATGTCTTTATTTTATGTTCATACACAGAATGCAAGAAAAGACTAGCTTACATCTCTTCTTAATTTGTTAGAAAAAATTAACTTTGAATCAATTTAATGCAAACCATGAATGTGAAAACATTTTTTTGGTCAAGTTATTAATGTGAGAGTAATGGAGACTCGATGTGTAAAGCAAGAACTACACATTTAGAACTATTTTACCTTTAATGAATTGTGAAAACATTTATTTGTTAAAAGCTATATTTATTACTTTATTTCTCTTATGTTAGCAAACACAATTGATGCAAAAATAATTCTTAATTGCTCAAATATGTCATTATATTATCTGATGGGGCTCAAAGCCTACTACTTCGATGAATAAATAAATTTTTCATCATAAAATTTACTCATATGCAGTATTACTATCAATGTTATCATATAAGATTTTATTTATACAATTAGTTCAAAAATCCATTTTTCTCCTAATCCACTAACTCACCCCCTTGAGTGTGTGTGTGTGTAAGGTTACTAGGCTTAGGGTCCACCAGATACAAGACTTGACTCAAGAAAGATAAAAAGTATACTGAATTTAAAATTACAGACATACTCAACCCTAGTCTGTCCAATCTTGAGCTGATTTACATTACAATTGAACTTATGAACCTAAAATGTTAATAAGTAAGGCAAACAAAACATATATGCAATACTAGTAATAATAAGGAAAATTTTCAAACTTACAGTACTTGGACCCATATTCACAACATTAACATCCAACCAAAACTAGCATCTTTATTCTCTTGCGGCACAACAAAAACTAAACCATCAAAAGGATTAGAAGCATCACAGTCCAAAATTTCTAAGGAATCCAAATTAGAAATGGGAGATACAATAGGAGAAGCAATAGTATTAGTCATATAAGCCTTAGCTCCCATTACAACCAAAACACTCTCATTGTTAGCACAAGAATCATCCATAAGCTTAATAGAAAAAGGCGACAAAACATCCTCCTCGATAAGACCAACAACCGACCCATCCTCCTTGGCAGGACCAATAATTGCCCCAATAGCCTCCACCTCTATAGCATAAACTACATCATTGTCCCAATTAATGAGCACCTCATTAATAGGTGTAACAGGACAATTTACACCAACAATATTAGCATTTTTCAAACCACCAGTTATTTTCCCATCAGTTGTGAGGTGATT
The DNA here is from genome assembly GCA_016618105.1 of Dendrobium huoshanense. Lineage (NCBI taxonomy): Eukaryota > Viridiplantae > Streptophyta > Magnoliopsida > Asparagales > Orchidaceae > Dendrobium > Dendrobium huoshanense. Next base: position 52,274,931 of record CM028358.1, read on the forward strand.
AGACTTAATAACAAGATTGCAATCCCCCATAACATGTCCAATACATTTACAATGACCACAAAAATGAGGAAATTCCTCCGTGTCGATCAGCTAAATATGCCCAAACTTTTCTGGATCAAGCCACACTTTATCAAGATATTTTTTTGTAATATCAAGCCTAATAAAAACCCGTACCACAGATGGGTGATACTCAATGGAGATGTCATTGTCAACCTTCAGCAAAGGCCCAAATAATAAACTGAGAGCATGGAGGATATAGGGAGAGAAGAGGCAAAGTCTGAAGTTTGGGAATGATATCCAAATTGGAATAACAGAAGATTTAACACCAATATCTAGTAAGGGAGTCCATTTGGTTAATTTAATATATTAATTATGACAAAATAAGATCTATGACCAAACACTCTTTTGTAATTCATATCATTATTCAACTTAATCAGAATATGTGACAGGTTGAGCAATGTCATAAAAAAGTTAATTAATTAATTATTTATGCATTTAATAAGTTTCAAGCTCAAAATTAGGGTTTGTGAATTAAGTGCCATAATGACTCCTATTTAAAGCTAATTATTTCATGGCGTTTAAAATGTCGATAAGTTCACTAGGTTTGAGTTTCATTCCTATTAGACTTAAGATGATTTCTTTTAAAAATTTTCTAAGTTTTGAAACCCTCGACCAAAGTTGATTTACCTAAATGTCTTTAGTGTTCATTGGAATTGAAATCAAGTGTGTTTAACCCTTGGACTAAAACATAAAAATCCCATCAAGCAAAGGGCCTAATGCTCTATGGATTATTCACAATAATTTTCCAAATATTTAGGTCAAATTTTGACCTATGCATTTGAAAAATATAGTCAGGACAATGAGGGCTTAAACAAGCTTAAAAAATTATGGGAAGTAGAGGACATTCCCTAATATTCCCGAGCTAAATTTCAACACAAATGGTTAAGTGTATATGGCATATTAATTAAAAATGTTAAGCTTTTAAATCTAAATTATTTGGTATTTACTCAACATATCCATTAGCTTTCATTTTTAAAGGATAAAGCTATATTTCCTAAATTCATGGAGCCCTGGATTGCAAATTTTGGCTCCAGTGAATGATTTAATATGAATTTCCAAAGCTATGATGATTAAATCCATTTAATATTTAATTTAAAATAAATACCTAATCGGCATGTGTTGATGTGGCTTACACTTTCCAGATGGCAGAGAGCCATTGGACAAGGGAATGTCTTTGGTCAGCCACTCAACCACATTGGAAAAGTTGATGACCATTCCATCCTGCACTATATTGATTGAATGAGCATGATTTAATCCATCCATTCCGCAGTTTGGAGGGTCGGATAGGTAGCTTGATGTAACAAAATTTGGACCGTCTAAGAAAAAGCACATGGGCTAGATGATTTGGATTTCATCTTCTTCCTCCAAACAACGAGAAGAGGGATTTTTATTTTCTTTTAATACTATGGATCTCATTGTTTGAAATCACTCATAGAGAGTCTTAGATGTCTATACTCCCATTGTACATATTTTGGAGGCTTCATACAATTAGATGAGGGGATAATTAGGGAACAAGGATTACAACTAGGGTTTGATTTTTACCAGTGTAAAAGAAGCTTTAGGGTTAGATATCAATTTGGTTCTCCTCCTTAGCTCCAGAGGAAGAAGTTTATTGAAGGGATCACGACTGGAATAGGTATGAACATGAAGTATAGATACCGACATACATGTTCTTGGAGCTCCCTGGTGTTGACCTCGATTTTGCCCCGACTTGGGCCTGAAGAGTTTGACTTGGTCAAATTGACCAAGTTAGACCTCGAGACCTCCTCCAGTGGGTTCAGTGAGTTGGTTGGAGTCGGTCGAGCCCGGGCCCAGGCTGTGGGTCAACCTGGTTGACCAGATCAACCCGGGTTGACCCAAATTGACCAAAAGAGCCTAAAATTAATTTTAAATCAATTTCATGCCTTCGAGGCTCGACCCATGGGCTCCCTTGACCCTCTTGACTGATTTGATCAAGTCAATCGTTGACTTGGTCAAACCATGTCTTAAATAGGTGAAAATCACCTATTTAAAGCCCAATTAAGACCAATTAATGCCATTCAAACCTCATGAATGTTTTAGAATTCAAACCATGGCCTCATGAGGCTATTCTCCCTCCTAAATGATGAGATATTCGATCCTAGCCGTAGATCTAAGGGTTAGGCCATTTAAATATCGAAATCTTACGTTATTTTAGGATCTTCTTTATCTTGTTCTCTCTCCAAGCCCCCAAACCCTCTAATATTTTGTGTGAGCACTCTTGGAGAGTTTTCCCATCTTCCCCAACCAAGATCCGACGAGCTCGAGTCGCCGGCGGCGAGAACTCCGGCGAAACCAAGCCCCATGTCCCTTCCGGGCTAATTTCTGCTTGATCCGAGGGGAACCAAGGTTCAACATCTACTGGAGAAATATTGCTGCAGTTTCAACGAATCCAACGAGCCCAAGAACGCAAAAATCGGACGGTTAGATCTCTCAAAATTCTTTAGAATATGTCACAATGCTTAAGGTTAAATAGCTTTTTTGAAAAGCAGTTTATAAGTTGATCCAAACATCCCCAATGATTTCTGTACTTGTCTAGATCATATGTTTAAAATTTCATAAGATTCATCGAGTATTTTGAGAGAACGAGGCGTTTTTCTATTCTATGGTTTCGGTTCGTTCTTTGAACTGCATGGTTTCGGTTCGTTCTTTAGATCAACGGCTGTAATTTTGCCGTTTTGTGTTTGGGCCGAACAGCGGATCCCAATCCTTGCCTACGTGGATAAGTGGCAATGATTGCAGGACCAATCCAGTTCCGCCACTTGTCATGCCAAGGAATTTCTGGGATTATTTATTTGATTTAATCAATTTTAAGCTATTTTAACTTCAAAAATTCATAAAAAATTCATTTTTGATCCGTTTTTCATGTATAATACCTCGAATCGATCGTATTTTTGTCCCCGTTATTTTAAAATTATTTTCAATTAAAAATATTTTGTATTTATTTAATTATTGTTAAAACAGTGAAAACACCTATTTTAACTATTATTTAAATCATTATTTTGATATAATTATCATTATATTATTATTTAATTATAATTATTTATCATAATCACTATCATTTTTTTTCTAACTATTAACTTACTTTTTTATTATTATTATTTTTGTATTATCAATTTGTTATTATTTTTAATTAGCTTTATTATCAATATCATTATTATTTTAAACTAGTTTATTGCAATTACTATTATTATTACTATTATTATTATTATTTAAATCATTATTTTGATATAACTATCATTATATTATTATTTAATTTTAATTATTTATCATAATCACTATAATTTTTTTTCTAAATATTAACTTACTTTTTATTATTATTATTATTTTTGTATTATCAATTTGTTATTATTTTTAATTAGCTTTATTATCAATATCATTATTATTTTAAACTAGTTTATTGCTATTACTATTATTATTACTATTATTATTACTATTATTATAATGAATTGTGTTAAATTTCAGAGGTGTTGTGATTTTAAATTAATTTTATTCTATAATTATTTTTAAACATTATTATTTCAAAACTATTTTTAAAATTAGCTTTTTATTGCTTTTAAACTTCTGAAATTTAAAACTTTTTTGTTTTCGATCTGTTTTTAACGCACAACACCTTGTTTTGAGCGTATTTGAATTCTGTACATTCTGGAACTATTTACTTAAAATTTTTGGATATGTATGTAGTTATTCTGAAAACAGCCAATAGCATTATTTTAAAACTATTTAATTATTATTTTTAAACTTTGAAGTTACGTAACTTTCTCGTTTTAAGTCGGATTTTGATGCACAGCACCTTGTTTTGAGTGTATTTGGAATTCTATACAGTTTGAAATCACTTTTGGGTAAAAATTCTGTTTAGATTTTCTGATATTTCCAAAACAGTAAAGTGACACTATTTTAAAATACTCTTTTATTATGTTTAAACTTCGGAAAATCATATCTTCGTCGTTTCAAATCAGATTTTTGCGTATAACCCATCATTCTTTTTAGAAAAATGTGAATTCTTTTTTACTATGGTTTCAGTGGCGGGTTTTGACTTTTCTGACAGATTTCTGCTTTGATTGGATTATTTGGGTATCTTGATATTACTTTTATAATTAATATAATATTTATTTTCAAGATACCAATAATTTAAAATCGTGTTGAAGTCTCAATTGGGTGGTCAGTGGGTCTCCCATATACCTATTTACTATAATTTGACTTATTTTTAATTATCTTAATTTCCAAAGTTTATATATATGTATTTAAGTATTTTAAAACTATTTTGAAACTATTTATATATTAAATCTCTTAATTCCGGGAGATCTGCTATTGCATGAAATTTTAGACATGGGTTCTAGATATGAAGAGCTATCATGGGGGAGTGGGTTAGTGAATGGTTGAGTCCCAATCATTCACTAATCCTTTCTTTAGGTGTCTTTCCTTTTTATTTTTTGTAGATTGCATGTGTAGGTCGCACCACGAGCACTTAGCTTAGGCTCTCCTAGATCTAAGGACATGGTGTGTTTATTTCATTATTGTACTCCCATGTATTTATTACCTTGAGGGTTAGCTAAAACTTCGATTCAAACCCACATAACGTAGTGACATCTTAAGGACAAAAATTAAGGACCTGTTTAGCAAACTTAGAAGTTTTCTAGGAGCTAGGATAGATCCCAGATTGACATGAAATCTTCAACACTTAAACTTAGTGACATCATAAAACTATCATATTTTTCTAGGAATTTTTAGGGCTTGTTAGACCCCTTAATTAACCAACCCTAATTAACTTGTTAAATAATTCTTTGAGACCTTCCGGAAATTACAATAAATACACCTTAGGTCAGAAAATTACCCATAATACCTTGAACTGACCGGAATCTGATCCTTGACCTTAGATAAATAGGGCTCCCTAGTTTGACTTTAAGTTAACCCCTAATTTGACCATAGGTGAAATTTACCATTTTGCCCCTAATAATTCATTAAAATTTATTTAAAATCCAAAATTTTACCCAAACACTTGGGAACACCCTTTCAGGTCATCCCTAACCTTTGGGGGTGATTCCAATCAGTTTGGAGTTGATTTGGATCAAAACTATAAAAACAGTCATTTATTAGGAAATTTAGAAATTCCTTTAAATACCCTGGACTTAGGAAATCCATAACTAATTGTAAAAAATTCCAAATTAGGTAAAATCACTTGCATTAGACTCCAATTAGGACCTAGTATTTATTAAAAATCTTAGGTTTCCATAAATTGGCTTAGATTAGAAAGTCAACTTTTTGGTCAATCATAGTTCATTTACGGCCCGAAACTTAAAAAAATCATAACTTTGTCTAGAAAACTCCGATTTTAGTGTACTACCTGTCTAACTACTCGTATTAAGGTCTAGTATTTTCCTAAAATGATAGGAGACCCAGACTTAGTCTTTTTTCCCATAATGACTTTTTGGACCCCTTAGTTTAGTTCCTAGGAGGATCTAGAACTTTCTAAAATTGGCTAATATAATTCTAACTTCAAATATCATCATCATAAGTTCCTAAAATTGATCAACAAACTATACTAACTAAAATGAACTTTAATCCATTAATATTTGAATTTCAATTAAAATTTCCTTTTCTAGCCTACAATAAACCCAAACTTCAGGCAATTTTAACTAACTACCCTGCTTAGGACCTATCCAAACTACACAAGCCTTACACAGACATAGAATTGTTTTCTAGGGAACCACTTCTAGATCTAGTTAAGGCCACTGAATTTTACTTTTCTGCTGTGTGCCGGAGCTTTTCGTGAATTTCATTGCATGCTGTTTGAAAAATGATTGGTGTGTTTGCTTACTTTTTATATACTCTGGATGTGAGCGTTAGACTTACCCATAGGTTAGGAGCGTCATATATATATTGTTCTTCCGAGCAGGTGGCCATGCTCAAGCTAATAAAAAGGGGGGAGCAATGTCATAATTTCTAATAACGTTTTATGCAGGTGCTTGCTCAGATCCCCCTAAATAAAATGAGGGCTAAATTAATTATAACTGCACAGGTGGAGCACTTAGCCCTCATAATTAAGAGCATGGCTTGGCACAGGGTCAATGGTTTTAGTACTTTTATTTTCATATAAACTGCTTGGGATGATTTTTATTAGGATAATCATGCAGGTTTTTTAGAATTTTTCTGTTTTATATTTGATGTAAAAATTTGTAATAATCGTTAAGAGTTGTGAAAACAACTTTGAGTTGGGATATTCTTATCCAGCTCGGGTTTCAAAAGAAGAAGGCATCCCTAAAGGGGAGAGTCTTCTTCCATTTGGAAGTCCGAGTTGGATGGCTTTAGATATCCAAAGAGAAAAGGCAATGCCCCCTTCCAAGGGGAAATTGTCTCTTCGTTTGGATATTCAAGCCACGACGAATCCAAGGAGTTCAAGGAGGGGATTTCCAAGGAGTCAAAGAAGGAGATCCAAGGAGTCTAAAGAAGAGAGTTCTAAGGAGTCCAAGGAGGAGTGATCCAAAGAAGACTGAAGACCTGAAGACCAATATCCCACTCAAAGTCATTGGCGTCTGTCATAGGCTTAAAAATCCGGGTTGTTGGCAATGGTGCCCGGCCACTTTACTTTCTGCATATCTGGGTGTAATAAGGGCAATTTGCCTATGGCCATTTAGTTGATTATTTTTGAATTTATATTGATGTGTTTACTTGATTGCGCAGTAAAAATTGCATGCTTTTCTTAGGTTTCTTTCTTGCATGCCGCTTTTGTTTTCGCCTGGATTTCGTTAGGCTCTCTAAGGACTAAAATTTTTTCTACTCATAACTAATTTTCAAAATTTTAAGCTTTAAACAACATAGAAACTTAACGAACCTAGGAAACTGCCGGAACCGTCCGGGGTCGCATGCATATTACTGCATCTTCTCCCTCCTTCTAATAAAATATCTCCCTGCCTGCTGGTAAAGTCCGGATAATCTGGCCTATGAGGATGAAGTGCCGGACCTAGGGAGACTCAGTCTTTTCTAAAATTTTATTTTTTATAAGCCTATTTTTAAAATTCTATAGCATTCATGAGTTGACAATTCAACTAGCATGCATTGCATTAGTAACCAATTAAATAAGATTTAATTGCATTAGCTAGGAGCATCTAACCCACATAAGTTCAGGACCACTTAGGAAACTCTCTAGATGTCGGTCCTATTTCTAATAACTGTACCACTCATCCATCTTTCATAATTGACTGGATATCATAGTTTTAAAGCGACTAGGTGGTTAGCTGGCTCCCCCAATCCAGGTCAGGATAAGTCCAGGTTTTGCACTACATTAGCTAGGACACGGGTCTTAGTGTTTCGTAGGGCACTAAGCCCAACCTAGATTTAGGATTCGAGGCTACTACATTCGGTCTCGTAGTATGCCTTAAATAGTAGGTAGGTCCGGTTGACCTCATTTTTGTATGAGGTCACATTGTTCTATAATCATCCTAATCTACAATCTAGCTTGCAATCGACCTCTCTTCAACTCAAGTGGAAATTAATCTTTTAAGTCCTTTTGAGTCAAATTAGCTTTTGACGAATGCGAATTCTCTATACTAATTTAAATTGAAATGTTATATAATTAATTTAGCTTTTCTAATTATGCTCTTCTTCTCCAATTTAGCTTTCTAAATCATCTAAATTTGAGCAATTTATTTCTACAATTGGATTGGAATGAAGAGAGGACATGATGGTCATTTTAATATATATATATATATTTTTTATGGGTATTCAAACGGAAATTAGGGCCGGCCATGGAAGATGGGGGCGGCATTCCACGATACATTCCATCGTCAAGCCCTAGCCGTCTCTGTCTGATTCCACGATTCCATTTTTCCACAAGCAAGCTGCCCATGCACGAGAGCTCTCTTCCTTAGGCTCCTATCCCGAACCACATAAAGGCAAGAGGAGCAAGGTGAGTTGCTGTTAGATCTCACAAGAAGGTGGCTGCAGCAGTAACAACTGCCTTCATGTATTTGGATAGGTTTTCGGTGGTGTGCTGCTTGATGATCTTCTAGTTGCTGAAGGCGAGAAGGTTGCAGCTCTTATTCATACTTCCTCCATTCGGCCAAGGTCAGCCATGGAGGAAGGGGCTGCATTCGATGACTTTTCTTCAAGCCCTAGCTATCTCGCTCTCATTCGATAATTCCCATTCCTCTCTCACGCCTCTAAGCTGCTACTTCTTTGTCTCAAGCCGTCCAAGTAAAAGGAAGAAGAAACCTTAAAGATCCGGCCAAGAGTCGCTACTAAGGTCGGCCAAGGATGTCAGCTCACCTAGTTTTCCTATTCACTTGTTCGGCCAACAAGAAAAATCTTAAAGCTGCTGTATTAATGTTCTCCAAATTGATGAGACTGCTCTTAGTTCTGTAGAAAATATGCCAGATAATGATGGAACAATCCGAGCATTCAAGTCAAAATTTCAGCCACGTAATGAGTAGCAACATGTGTTTCCACTACAGCTCTCATCCCTCGACTCTATAAGGGAGATCTGCCACATTGTTGAGCATAAAGACAAGGTAGATTTATTATAGTTTTGGGTACCAATGCATGATGGTCTTGCTGCAGTTTTTACCACCAAAATAAGGAAGATCCTTTATAGTTTTGTCACCCAAAATGAGATGGGTTCATGCCGATTTCAGCAAATAAGAGGGATTAAGTTCCCTTCCTTTTTTTTTAGTATATAAACTATTCATCAGTTAATTTCGAAGTTGTGTTATATGTATGTGTCTACAAATAATTTAATCAATAGATCATTTAGAATTTATTTTCCTGTTGTTACTATCAATCGATGGATGTAAATGTTTTCTAGGAATTTAATAAATCTGTACATAAACTTTTCTAAATTCAGTAATATAAATATTCTTTTATGACTATTTGTCGTTAATATTGTGTATATTACTAACACGTTATTGTAAGAGGTTGTTTGAAGTTATAAATCATGTCAGTGAGTAATATATATATTACATTCATTTATTTCATTTGTTTTGGTGCGGTCAGATTTATGTATGGCTTCAATCGTCGTGATCACATTACAAAGTTTTAATTTAATATATGTTCATAGTGTCTTCTATTTGAATGGTTGTTCGATGAAATGCATACAACTTGTTTAGAAATAAAAATTAGGGAATGTTTTGGAAATAGGAGCAAGAGCCATTGCCTATCATACATTATTTGAAATATTGTCTTTATATATATATATATATATACGAGCAAGATTCATGTATCCACTGCTTTATTCCAATGTGTAGTTTCTATTCATATATTCATGCCTTAAATTATGTATAAATTCAATTTAAAAAAGAAACATTATTATTGTGAGATATATATCCGTATGCAAAATTTACTTATGTATTGGTATTGAATTTAAGTGTCTTGAGCATGTTGAAAGCTGTGTTACGCCTTTGCTACAAAACGTAGTTTGTGAGTACAATCCATGAATGAGTTATGTATATTGTGATTAAATATGCTTATACGTATGCGACATTACATAAGTACAAAGGCTTATATCTATATTGTATAATTACATTAACGTTATGTTTCAACCATATACATATATAGATTTAATCTAAGGTTATATAATCAACACATTTATTCTCATCTAAAATCGTGTCGTGTCTTTTTGCCTTAGTAATTTGTAGTTATGCCGCATAACATCACTCGCATCATGATTACATATTCAATAAAAGATATGCATGTTAATTAGAGTAGCGATTATGTATATGAATAGGTCACGAATGATGACTGTCTTATATTTGATAAACCATATATTTAGTAATTACTTTTTTTATATATTTATGTTGAATATTATTTGGCATGCCACTTTAATATATTGAAGGGTAATTCATGTAAAGCATTTGTCTTGCAAAATTTTGCTCCAATATTACTGTGTGCTTCTTCTACTTAAATTGGGATGATTGACACTTTGTTTTGAGATATTCTTTTGTTGATTAACTTTTTAAAAAGAAATATGTTTAGACTCATATATTGAAATCACTTAATGTTATAAATATTTTCTTATGCTGTTTTATTTATTTCTTTATTTTCTAAGATCTATTTAAATCATTGTAACAAAGTTATTTGATGCTCCAAATAATCTGTTTGTTCCTTTTTTTTTTTTTATAGAGATTCCTAATTTTTCTCATTGTGTTTGTAAGGATTTAATACAGGTTCTCATCATATGAGTATTCTTAGATTAAATAAGCTTTCACATTGTTTTTTGTGAGAATTAAAGGAGATTTTCTCCTTCCTTTTTTTTTTTTGGGTGTAGATCAATGTTAAGATATTTGTCATGTAAATATTCTTTGTTATGGTTCACTCTCATGTCATGTTCTTGTTATATATATATATATATATATATATATATATATATATATATATATATATATATATATATATATATATATATATATATATATATATATTATAAACTTTTATTGTGAAAATGACTCGAACAGGATTTCTTACAAGAATACTTTGAATCTAATCTTTTTGTATATACTATAATAATCATTCATTCATCCTAATCCTTAAAAATTTAATCATGTTAATATTTAATAAATGAAGGTTCCCCAATTCTCTTTAAAGATTAGAATTTTTAATATATATATATATATATATATATATATATATATATATATTGTAGTTATGAACTTAAACTTTAATAGAATTTTAATTTTAAAATAACAAAAAGTATTTATGATTCGAAATATTCTAAATTTTAATAGTCTATAATTATCTCATGCTTTGACTATAACTTGGTAGATGTACAATAATAAAGAGGAAATTTACTTCAGCGCTAATGTAAATACATGAGTTATTTTCACTAACATTTAAGGATGGTCTTCTAGATGAATTTCTTCAATTAGTATGCAATCAAATGGTTCGTAAATTTTATGATTGAAACATTTTTAAGCACAACTTCATTTAGTGATTTCATGGGTTCAAATATAATGTATATTGAAGGTGATGTTTCTTAATTATTCCCATTATTCTTCAGGAGTATGACATCTTCAAGTATCTCCCAAAAACTTCACATGTATATAAGCTTAGATACTTAAGTATACCAAATGCTAATTCACATTCATTTATGATTTTGTGAAGAATTGTGGGAATGGTTTTGAGTATGGTTTTGGTTGTCAACTAAATTTTAGCATTCGTTGTTTATGGTTATAAATCAAATTCGATATAAAATTTGGAAGATCATATAAGAAGTTTTAATATTGTATTCTGTATGTTTGTATTCTCACCATTTGTGAGTAAGATGTTGTAAATGAAATATTACACTCAATCTTGTTTTGAAGCGAATGATTTGAATTGATGTTGTATACTTATGTCTATAATCGTTCGCAAATATTATCGTGAGTTTTATATGCATATACACTTGTGAATCACAATACTTTGGATTCTGCATACATATGAACTTAGATTTTAAAATACATGAAATTCTGACACGTTTCTCTCTCTTCGCCTTATTTGCGAGGTACATTGGAGCTACTTGGACGATAATTCAGAGAATATTCAGTCGCCTCCATTTCTTCCAAATGGGGGCGCTACGGGCGGAACCACCGGGTCATAGCCCCCAGTGTAGTGAGTTTTTCTTATACACATCTTTTCTATCACTCCTTAATTCAAAAATCTAAATTCAACTTGGAGATTTATAATTTAAAGCTTATACATTGAACTTTTCATAACCCAATCATTTATATTAAATTTACGTGTATCTTTTAAAATTCTTTAGCCTTCACTTTAATCGAGAGTATTCTCTTAGGAGATGTAATTAACTATAGGGGCTTGCCTCTATAGAGAGCCTAAACCCAAAATAATCTAAACCCTATCTTAGTTTTCTTTCTAAGGTAGGGGAAAGATCTGTGAATGCAGATTCTGCTTTATCTATATTTGAAATTTTATTCCATAATCAAAGGATAGGTGGATGCCTGATTTGTTCTTACAAGCGGATCAAATATCCTCTATATTTGATTATGGAGATAAATATGTAATTTATTTGTCCAATTAGAGAGATAAGAGAAGATATTTATCATCCCTCAGGATGATTTGTATCTTCCCTATATTATTTCTGATTAGAGAAATAAATTATACATTTCTTCATTTCAACTCTATAGCAAAACATTGATCTATCCTTCGGGACGGGATAATGTTAAACTATTCTGATTTGGGCTCAAGAAAATCTATTTAAATATAGATAAAGTAAATCACGTGAGAAAGAAAAGTTTTTTTTTAAATATTAAATATTTAAAAATAAAATAAATATTTTCTCACAGATTTTTCTGGCGACTCCACTGGGGAAAGACTTTTCTCTCCATCTTTAGTGAAGGCTAAAAAATTCTAAGAAATACATGTACATTTAATTAAATGCTTGGGTTATCAGATTTCAATGTATATGTGTTTTTATTTAAATTATATTTTGGTATACACATTTCTTGCATGTTTATAGCTTTACATAATTTGTATGCTTTGAAGTATTGTATACACATGCAATTTTTTTTATAGTCTTGCATTTTTATGGCTTTATATACTTTGCATGTTTTGTAATGTTGCATATGTATGCATTATATGTGTATAGTCTTGCATGTTTATGGCTTTATATACTTTGCATGTTTTGTAATGTTGCATATGTATGCATTATATGTGTATAGTCTTGCATGTTTATGGCTTTATATACTTTGCATGTTTTGTAATGTTGCATATACATGCAATATATGTGTATAGTCTTGCATGTTTATGGGTTTATATACTTCGCATGTTTTGTAACGTTGCATATGTATGCAATATCTGTGTATAGTCTTGCATGTTGATGGCTTTACATACTTTGCATGTTTTGTAATGTTGCATATGTATGTAATATTTGTGTATAGTCTTGCATTTGATATGGTATGATATGAATATAACTATGCATGTGTTGCATGTGTATACTTTTGCATGTGTATAGTTTTGCTTGTGTACACTTCTGCATGTGTTTTATGTGTATAGTCTAGCATGTGGATACTTTGTATGCGTTGCACACACATAGTCTTGCATATATGTGTTTCGGTACATGTTGCATGTGTATGATGTTGTATGTATATAATTTTGATTGTGTTATATGCATATGATGTTGCATGTATATAATTTTGCTTGTGTTGTATATATATAATTCTGCATGTGCTATGTGCGTATGGTTTTACGTATATATAATTTTATATGTGTTGCATGTGTATTGTTTTGTATGAGTAAACTTCTGCATGTGTATAGTGTTGCATGTGTACATGTGTTGCATGTATATAATTTTACTTGTGTTGTATGCATATGGTTTTGCATGCATATAATTTTGCTTGTGTTTCATATATATATAACTTTGCATGTATTATGTGTGTACGGTTTTATGTATGTATAGTTTTGCATGTGTTGCATATTTATTGTTTTGCATGAGTATACTTTTGCATTGGTATAGTTTTGCTTGTGTGCACCTCTGCATGTGTTGTATGTGTATAGTCTTGCATGTGGATACTTTGTATGTGTTACACATAAACGGCCTTGCATATGTGTTTTGGTACATGTTGCATTTGTATAGTGTAGAATGTATATAATTTTGCATGTATCATATTCATATGATTTTGCATGTATATAATTTTGTATGTGTTGCATGTATATTGTCTTTCATGCGTATATAAATTTCAATCTTTAGATTGTAAATCTCCAAGTTAAACCAATGTAAAAATCATGTTTTTGAGCTCTTTATTTACATCTAAATCCAAATCATTTCAAACTCTGTCTTCTTCATTTGAAAATTCAAGGACAAGGGTCCTTCAAAAGAAATCATCGCAAGTAAATCTCAAAATCAAGCTTAAATCTTCCCCCTTTAGTTCAATCATTCTAGTAAGATTCTCTTTCAAACCATTGAAATCAATCTCAAACTTCAAATTCAATAACCCCCTCCCCCCTGGTCCTTTTAGACTGGATCCTACTTTAAATCTTTCCAAATAAAATCTAAAATCAATTTTCACGACGGGGTCCATAAAATTTTACACATGCAAAATTTTCAAAATTAGAATAAGACTAACTTGAGGAAAGTTCAAAACTTTAAAGTGTGGTAAAATTTTGTGATATTTATATATATTTTTAGAGAATGGTTAGTTTGTTTTTCTCAATGAAGATTTTACCTCTTTTCTCTTTGAAATGTGAAGTGAGTTGTATTTGACTCCTCTGCCATCTAAAAAAAAAATTATCTATTTCTGATAATAAAAAGATTGTATCCTCTCCCCCCCCCCCCCCCCCCCCCGCCACTTGCGTGGGTTGATTATACATTTTAAATCAAAATTCACTTCAAAACAAAATTAGATTATGAAATAAAAATCTTTTCTATCTTCTTGCAATTTTATATCTCATAGGCATCCTTAGCATGCTTATAAATCTATTTTATAATTCTCTTAATTAAGCTATTCAATCTTATCCTTGGGTTTGAGTTGCCTTGTAGATTGTTCTTCCTCGTATAACAGAGTGAGGTTTCCTCTTTTGTGCTTGGAAGAAAATCTTACAACTGAGAATATCTTCTCTTAAAGATTTTAGGAAAGGAAGCCAATTACAAATTAAAAGATGTGCAAAATGCGCCACAAAAAAAAGGGAGACTCAAAATGAGTCTAAAATCAAAAGACGCGCAAAGTGCGCCACAAAAAAAAAAAAAAAAAAAAAAGGGAGACTCAAAATGAGTCTAAAATCAAAAGGTGCACAAAGTGTACCAAAACTAAAATGAAAATGCACAAAGTGTGCTAAAAAAAGTGGAAATAAGTAAATGGCTTCTTTTCCTTTTAATTTTTTAAATCTCAGAAACTCATCTCCTTTGATATCTTGATACTTGATTATGAAAATCCTAATCTTGGATTCATTATCATGCGATGATGTTCTATTAAATATAAGAATATACTCATGCAAGAAAATTGAAAAGATTCAATTTCTTTTCCTAATTTAAATGTTCTTGATTTAGACTTTTAATTTAAAATGTATATATGAAGGAGAAAATCCTAGTTCAGTTTCTAAGGAGCTTGATCTAGGTAAATAAAATATATATTCCTAAATTTATTTGGTTCGGATGGAGTCAATTTACTTCTCACCATAATTTTGAATTTGGTCCCTTTTTATCACTTTTTGACCGGGTCCAATAATTTAAGAGGAAAATCTTCAATAAAAAGAAATAAAATTTTCATTCTCTAATATATATATATAAGCATTTCATAATGACTTCATTTTATGAGTTTGTCTAAACGTTCTCGTTGTGATTTTGAAAATTCATGTACTAAAATTTGTGGATCCCAAACATTTGATTAATTTCCATCCTTAATAAGTCTTGCAATTCCCTTTGTGGTAGCCTTTCATGTGAATTTTGTTGTGTAATTCGTATCCTCTTGCTCATTTTGGAATCACCTCCCATTTGAGTATTCCTATACACTTGCTCATTTTGGAATCACCTCCCATTCGAGTATTCATATCCTTTTGCTCATTTGGGAACCACCCCCCATTTGAGTGTTCTTATCCTACACATCAAGGTTGATCAACATGAAGAGTAGAGATTATTGGCAGATCTAGAAATTCGAAAACTTGGAGTCCTGAAAGAATCCCTTCAAGATCCTTGGAATCTAGGCATGGACACAGTCAGAGTCATGCTGGGTCCAGGAGGGAGCAGGGGTGGGATCAGAGACACAAGTGTTCAGGGCAGTGGAGTTTCTAGACATCAAGATAAAAAAAAAAAAATCGCTTGAGGCTTAGCTAATTTTGGATCTCAAGAGGGAAATTCTCCTGGCTATGTTTCTGGCCTTTCCTGGAAGTTTGGAAAGACCAGATCTAACAGCATTCCCAGTTAGTTTTGACTGTCTTGGTGGTCATCAGTAGCTTGGTGGCCAACACTCTGGAATGAAGCTCCTCAGCAGCATTTCCCTTCAGTTCCACAGAACAGTTGGAAGAAAGAATTCTGTAGAGAACATCCACAACATTCATCTCCGCATCCCCAACAGCCAGGGCTCTAAATGGATTGTCACCTAGTAGCCGAACAAATGCGGTAATGGAAGCATGTTGCTCTCGTTCTGAGCTTGTATTAAGTATCTCAACTAGTGGTTGAACAGCTTGTCGGGCAGATTCACCATTTTTGATAAGGTCTAAGGAAAACAATTTCTCCAATGCTTTTGCAGCACTGTATCTAGAATTTCTTCCACAAAGCCGTAAGCTACCACTAGTTGATTAACAATGCCTAATGCAGATTCATGTCGTCTTATCTCAGCACTGTTGAATAGCATCCCCAGTAATTCTGTTGCAGCCTCTTCTGTAGCATCTTGTGGTCAAAGAGAAAGGTACTTTGTAAGTGCCTCAAGTGCCCCTGCTTCTACTATTACGAGCTTATTTGGAGAGCAATCTTCAGCAAGTTGATTTAGGAGGCCCAATGCAAGAAAAGGTGCACCAGGACGATCTGTCATTGGTTTGAGGAGATAAACAAGTGCAGGAATGGATTTTCTAGAATTAGCACCAACCCTAATATCATAACTATGTCTGAACAATTTCTCTAGGGCAATTTGTTCTGGATTTCGTACTAGGAGAAGCTCATCTGACAATTCAAGGAAGTCGAATATATCTATATCATCACAACCAAGCAATGAGGTGAGCCCCCCCATCTCAAATGAAAGTTACTCAGGTTCTAGTTTTGTTGGTAGAAAGGACGAGTTGAGCAGGAAAAGACTGACGAAGAATAAAGGGTATTTGGAAACTAATATTGTGGAAGAAGACCTAGCTCCACAACCATGGAAGAAAATGGTGTAAAGTTAATCAGGACTGCTACCCAAGATATAGGGGAGGCAAATGTGCGCAGAAAGAATTGGTTCGTGATAAGCATTCCAAGGAGTTCGCTACAAAATTAGAAAGTCGAGGAAATGCTGCTTCTAGTTCAGGTAGGAAACATGGCTGCCCACACCACACGTTGATGGCAAAGTTCCAAAAAAATGCTGTCAGGTTAAAGACTGTTCATCTGAGTGAGACTATAAAACAACTCAGGTTACTTATGAAAAGATTCATTTCTATATGGCAGCCAATATCATATCATCCATCAATAATTCCTTATGAGCTTACCATATTTGCTGAAGAGGAATCACAATTGATTGTCAAATACATGAAGTTTGCCATCAGGTTGATGAGAATTCCTAATGGCAAGGTGGTAAATGCATCAGTAATGTTGATGATCATTTGGGGTGGGAAATCATTGCAAATGGTAATAACCAGACATTTCTTAGACTTCCTACAAATAAAACCATATCAAACTGTATTAATGGCATCGAGCAATCAACCACCATTCTCTCCTTTCAACATGGTGAAGAGTCTTTAGGAAGCATAGCAGAAGACTCAAAGTCAAAGTTGTTGCCTTGTGATTTTAGCAGAGTTTCCTTCATGTATCCTTGACAGTGGACAGAACCAAGATCTGATAAAGAAAGAGAAATGTGATGGAAACTTTTCATGGCATTTTTTTTTTGAGGTATGCTTCTTTTGTTTGTATTGAAAATGCTGCTGCGAGGGAAAGTACCTTAGCAGCAATGAGAGGGTGGAACCTCTTGATATGACCAAGCAGTATAGTATTGCACTATGCATTGGTTTGACTTTGATAAATAGTAGTACATATCAGAACAAGCCCAAGGATTCAGTGTCGATGTCTCCTCTATTTGGTTGAAAATTGATCTTTCAATCAAGCTCTTGCACCGATCTCCTGTTCCGATTTTAACTTTTTCTGGAAATCGATCTTCCAGTCAAAGTTCAGAATCAAACCTTTCCGATAATCGATCTATCGGTTGGGTCCTGATGCCTGCTTTTCGGGAATCGATCTCCCATTCTGATTTTGGCTTTTTCTGGAAATCGATCTTCCAGTTAAGGTTCAGAATCAAACATTTCCGATAATCGATCTATCGGTTGGGTCCTGATGCCTGCTTTTCGGGAATCAATCTCCCATTCTGATTTTGGCTTTTTCTGGAAATCGATCTTCCAGTTAAGGTTCAGAATCAAACCTTTCCGATAATCGATCTATCGGTTGGGTCCTGATGCCTGTTTTTTGGGAATTGATCTCCCATCCTGATTCTGGCTTTTTCTGGAAATCGATCTTCCAGTTAAAGTTCAGAATCAAACCTTTTCGATAATTGATCTATCGGTTGGGTCCTGATGCCTGCTTTTTAGGAATCGATCTCCCATTTTGATTTTGGCTTTTTCTGGAAATCGATCTTCTAGTTAAGGTTCAGAATCAAACATTTCCGATAATCGATCTATCGGTTGAGTCCTGATGCATGCTTTTCGGGAATCGATCTCCCATCCTGATTCTGGCTTTTTTTGGAAATCGATCTTCCAGTCAAAGTTCAAAATCAAACCTTTCCGATAATCGATCTATCGGTTAGGTCCTGTGCCTGCTTCGATCCTCTATGGTTTGGTGTGAGTCCCCACACAGGCTTCTTTTCCATATGATCATCCGGTCCTTTGAGTTTGGGTGTGAGTCCTCGTGCTTCCCTTCCTCACGATCATCCGCTAGCGATAGAGTAAGCCCCCTCGTGGCACTATCCTAGCTTAAAGATTATCTGCAAAGTGGTGGAGCAATGCCCCTTGTGGCACCACCCAAGTTGCACTCTAAATCTTAGTCTTTTGAGGATAGGTGTGAGCCCCTAGGGCTTCCCGTTACTCAAAGTCTAAATCTACTAGTGTTGGAGAATGCCTTTTAGGCCACCATCCTAGTAAAACTTAAATTTTAAACCTTCTAAGATTAGATGCAATCCATTCCATAGGTTGCTCCCTTTTCTTAGAGGACGCCCTCTAACCTTTTGGGATAGACATGACTCCACATGTCATTCTATTCTTTTGAGTTAGAAAGAAGACTTGAGTCTTATCATTGACCACAATCATCCAACTTTTCCATTCAACTCAATCATTGATTTCAACCATTAAACTCTTCCATTCAATTCATTATCAAATTCATGCTTCAAATTTCACATGCTATATATTTGCTTTGATGATTGTGCTAAATCTCTTTAGTCACAATTTTGTAGAGCACCCATCATTATCAAATTCTTATCGATCATTCAAAACTTCAAAACTCAATATCAAAACATGCAAAAATCTGAAATCTAGACTCTTTAAAATCTGAAATCCAAAATCAAATAAAATCTGATTTCATTTGGACTATCTTGATTGTTTCGGTCAACACCAACATATGTGATTTACCATTCAAGTCCATCACACATGTTGGGGGTCCATTTGTTGACCTCATTTTTGTATGAGGTCACATTGTTCTATAATCATCCTAATCTACAATCTAGCTTGCAATCGACCTCTATTCGACTCAAGTGGAAATTAATCTTTTAAGTCCTTTTGAGTCAAATTAGCTTTTGATGAATGCGAATTCTCTATACTAATTTAAATTTAAATGTTATATAATTTATTTGGCTTTTCTAATTATGCTCTTCTTCTCCAATTTAGCTTTCTAAATCATCTAAATTTGAGCAATTTATTTCTACAATTGGATTGGAATGAAGAGAGGGCATGATGGTCATTTTAATATATATATATATATATATATATATATATATATTAAGGGTATTCAAAAGGAAATTAGGGCCAGCCATGGAAGATGGAGGCGGCATTCCACGATACATTCCATCGTCAAGCCCTAGCCGTCTCTGTCTGATTCCACGATTCCATTTTTCCACAAGCAAGCTGCCCATGCACGAGAGCTCCCTTCCTTAGGCTCCTATCCCGAACCACATAAAGGCAAGAGGAGAAAGGTGAGTTGCTGTTAGATCTCACAAGAAGGTGGCTGCAGCAGTAACAACTGCCTTCATGTATTTGGATGGGTTTTCGGTGGTGTGCTGCTTGATGATCTTCTAGTTGCTGAAGGCGAGAAGGTTGCATCTCTTATTCATACTTCCTCCATTCGGCCAAGGCCGGCCATGGAGGAAGGGCCTGCATTCGACGACTTTTCTTCAAGCCCTAGCTATCTCGCTCTCATTCAATAATTCCCATTCCTCTCTCACGCCTCTAAGCTGCTACTTCTTCGTCTCAAGCCGTCCAAGTAAAAGGAAGAAGAAACCTTAAAGATCCGGCCAAGAGTCTCTACTAAAGTCGGCCAAGGATGTCAGCTCACCCAGTTTTCCTATTCACTTGTTCGGCCAACAAGAAAAATCTTAAAGCTGCTGTATTAATGTTCTCCAAATTGATGAGGCTGCTCTTAGTTCTGTAGAAAATATGCCAGATAATGATGGAACAATCCGAGCATTCAAGTCAAAATTTCAGCCACGTAATGAGTAGCAACCTGTGTTTCCACTACAGCTCTCATCCCTCGACTCTATAAGGGAGATCTGCCACATTGTTGAGCATAAAGACAAGGTAGATTTATTACTTTGGATTCTGCATACATATGAACTTAGATTTTAAAATACATGAAATTCTGACACGTTTCTCTCTCTTCGCCTTATTTGCGAGGTACATTGGAGCTACTTGGACGATAATTCAGAGAATATTCAGTCGCCTCCATTTCTTTCAAATGGGGGTGCTACGGGCGGAACCACCAGGTCATAGCCCCCGGTGTAGTGAGTTTTTTTTATACACATCTTTTCTATCACTCCTTAATTAAAAAATCTAAATTCAACTTGGAGATTTATAATTTAAAGCTTATACATTGAAATTTTCATAACCCAATCATTTATATTAAATTTACATGTATCTTTTAAAATTCTTTAGCCTTCACTTTAATCGAGAGTATTCTCTTAGGAGATGTAATTAACTATAGGGGCTTGCCTCTATAGAGAGCCTAAACCCAGAATAATCTAAACCCTATCTTAGTTTCCTTTCTAAGGTAGGGAAAAGATCTATGAACGCAGATCCTGCTTTATCTATATTTGAAATTTTATTCCATAATCAAAGGATAGGTGGATGCCTGATTTGTTCTTACAAGCGGATCAAATATCCTCTATATTTGATTATGGAGATAAATATGTAATTTATTTGTCCAATTAGAGAAATAGGAGAAGATATTTATCATCCCTCAGGATGATTTGTATCTTCCCTATATTATTTCTGATTAGAAAAATAAATTATACATTTCTTCATTTCAAATCTATAGCAAAATATTAATCTATCCTTCGGGACGGGATAATGTTAAACTATTCTGATTTGGGCTCAAGAAAATCTATTTAAATATAAATAAAGCAAATCACGTGAGAAAGAAAAGTTTTTTTTTAAATATTAAATATTTAAAAATAAAATAAATATTTTCTCACAGGTCCCTTCCTTCTAGGGACTATAAATCCTACTTATCCGCGTCACAGGATGACATCACCTCCATCCTTCTCTCACGCATGTGATCGATTGCTTGTCTTTCTTTCTCCAATTTCTCTTTAGCACCCTAGAGCCTCCAAATGCTGGTATAAGCCACGCATGTTGATTCAGCCCTTTGGACCTTTCTTCCTTTTGGATAGGATTTCCTAGTCTATACCCATATGTCAATCCCACTTTAGGAGAGGATAATGTATGATCCTTAATCGACGGTTTTCTCAGGCTCCGGCCTGGGATGTAATTAACCACGGGGGCTTGCGCCCGTGGGAAACTTGGTCCCACATATACTAAACCCCACTCGAGCTCTTGCATCGGGTGGGGGAAACTCGTGACAAGGTCGTGTATATTACTACCCATCGAGGTGTGTTGGCGACAGCCTCTATCCTCAATGGTTAGTCGTATGCGCGATCCTATCTGTCCCTTCCAATTGACCCGTTCGCGCGGTGCTCTTTCGGAGGTCCACAGATTTTTGGCGACCACGGTTGGACCAGTTTCTCTCTTCATCTTTGGATTCTATATTATCTTTTCTTGTTTGTACTCCAGGATTGGTACTCCTTAGATTAAGTCCGTCCCACTCTTAGTTAGGGTCTTTCCTTAGTTAGGGTTCCTTCCTCTGTAGCTAGGATTCCCCCCTACTCTACCTCTTTCCAGCCTTGTAGGCTATTCCGTTCCTTATTCATTCCTATCAATCATTATCAAATCATTATTTTCTAATTTTCATTCTTATTTCTAACCTTTCAAATTTCTTTTCCTAGCAGCAGTGTCATGGCTCGTTCAGCTCCTTCCGTTATCTTTGCTTTCGGTTCGAACGCGCGAGTGACTCTTCCTGAGTCCCTGCTCACTAGTCCGCCAGTGGGAGGAATCACTTTTGGTTCCTTCACTGACTCGGCCTTCATCACTCTTGGCGGGCCGGCCCCGGCGGAGGCTGCTGTATTCTCTCCTCCTCAGAGGAGAGGACGCGCAGCCATGCGCCTTTTCGGACGACCAGCTGCTCAGCGGACATCCCGGGCACCTGCTCGTCCCGTTCCTTTACTTGCGCAGCCAGTGTGTGCTGTGGTTAGGCGACCAGTGCCTAGGCCACATCCAGTTCCAGTTCATCCAGCGATAAGGCGACCTGCGCATGCCACTCCTACTACTCAGGTTGCCCCGGCCCCTCAGCGCCGGCAGCCTGCTGCAGTTGTTCCACCTGTTTGTGCAGCGGTCAGGTGACCTGTGACTTCCGCTCCTGTTGCACAGGCTGCCCCGGCCCCTCAGCGCCGACAGCCTGCTGCTGTTGTTACTCCCGTTATTCTGGCGTAAGTACATCGCGTTCGGGTTTTCCCTCTCGCTTCCACTAGGAAGAGGGGTGCCCAGACCGAGGTGCCTTCACCCTCTTCTGGTCGGGTATCTGTTTTTGCTCGGCTTTCTCACCCCGAGACTACCGGGCAGACCCCGGCGCTTCCAGTCGTCCCTGTTCCCCCTGCCCCCCCGGCATTGGGTACAGATGTTCCTTCCACCTCCACCTCCGGCCTTGGGAGAAGGGCCCAGAGAAATAGGAATAGAAGATTTCGTCTAGCTGCGTCAGAGGCAGAGAGGCAGCGGATTGCCGATGCCATCGTTCATGACGAGTTAGTTCAGAGGCAGAGGAGAGTGGCTCCCAGGCAGCGAAGGCCACGCCCAGTTATTATTGCACCTACTCCAGAGGTGATGGTAGCCCCCCGAGTTGGAGGCAGTTCAGGGAGGATGCTTCTCCCCACTGACGCATAGTGAAGATGAGGAGGATGTTGCCCGTATTGCGGCGACTCCTCCTGTCGCCACTACTCTACCCCGAGCTAGGTTACCCAGGGACGCTGGTGTCCGAGCCCTCACCCAGAGAATTCGAAACATCGTCCTCCTAGCTCGTGGCAGATGACCCGTCAGTCGGGAGGGCTTACTCCATCATATTTCTCAGGCTACCTTCTAGTTACGACGATAGACTGCGAGGAGTCTTTACAGTTGGTAGAGGAGGCAGACACCTCAGCAGCCAGTGTAGACAGTTTCGGTTGCCAGGCCGCCAGCAGTGGCTCCTATGGTAGGACGACGCCCGCGTCGTCGAGGACGGAGACAGCAGCAGGAGCCTACCCGACCTCAGATCAGTTTATAGGTAGTAGCCTAGGAGCAGCCAGTTGCCAGTACAGTGCCCCGCTGTAGGAGGTGGGTTTGGAGACGTCGACAGGCGGACACCCCTATCGACCCTGTTCAGTTAGTTAAATCAGCGCCACTGGTAGAGACAGAGCAGCCAGATGAGGCAGTTCGTTAGATGGATTTGGCAGTTCCTTTCGGGTCTGAGGCAGTCCTGATGGCAGTCGATGATGGTTCAGTTTCAGCCCCAGATAGATTGCCAGTACGGATTGAGACAGAGATAGCACCTAGCACTCATAGGATCACCTCTCCTATGAGCCCGTACATAGAGGCGATGCAGTGAGATTTTTTAGATGACGATGATACACTAGTGGATTCCGATGAGGAGGTGCTAGTACATCGGGTTTGTGTAGTTACCCGTAGAGGTCACTTGGATGAGAGAGAGCCCGAAGACCAGGATGAGCAGGGAGAGCCTGAGGTGGGTCGATCTCCCAGAACAATTGACACAGATACTACGGTCCTGAACCTTCAGGCACAGATGGCCAGAGCCATGACAGCCATGTTAGCACAGTTGACAGCCTTGGGGGCGGTGCCCCAAGTGGCAGGTGTAGCTGCTGCCAGTACTTCTAGAGATCAGCCAGTTGTGCCCCCAGTTGCACTAGACCCCCTGAGAGTGGACAGGGTCCAGAGAGCAGTGCCTGCAACACCTTCAGTTGTTCAGAGTCAGCCAGCTTAGTTGTCAGCGGGTCAGCTTCAGGATCTGATTGCCCAGAAGGTAGAGCAGTCCATTTTCTCCAAGAAGACTGGAGAGTCAGTTAGTAGAGGGCGGCCTTACCCAATAGAGTACGAGCAGGAGCCCTACCCTCCTGGTTTCATCCCTCCTAGGTTTAGAGTGTTCGACGGGTTTGGGAACCCGAGACAGCATGTGGCTCAGTACCGAGCCATATGTTGTAATATAGGAGGGAGTGACCCGCTGATGTTGAGGTTGTTCGTTAGCAGCTTGGCGGGGGTGGCGTTTGCTTGGTACGCCGACCTCCCCAATAACTCAGACAGGACTTTCGCAGAGCTGGAATAGTTGTTCATCCAAAGGTTTGTCAGCACTGAGCACAGAGTTACAGTTGGGGAGTTAGTAGTCACCAGACAGAGGCCTAGAGAGTCACTCACAAACTACATAGTTAGATGGAGGAACCTTAGTTTGTAGTGCGAGCCACAGTTGCAGGAGCAGCACGCAGTTGAGATTTTGTTGAAAAACATAGATGGTCACATAGCTCCATACCTGAAGGGTTTCACCATACGGACCTTTTAGAAGCTACTGACCAAGGTTACCAGCCTACAGGACAACATACCCGATGCAGTCCCTCATAAGGCTGAGAGTTAGCCTTCGCGCAGACCTCAGCGGCAGGAGTTTTTAGGGGCACCTCCACCCAGGAGAGGGGAGGTACAAAGTACTCAGGGACCAGCAGATAAGGGCAAGAGGTCCTTAGGCAGTTCAGCACCTCCACAGCAGTCACGCTCAACTAGTCAGTCACACTCAGCTAGTCAGCCAGCAGCACAACCCAGGATCTCCCGTAGGACCCCAGAGAGTCAGCAGTCCTTACAGGAGAAGCTTAGTAAGGAATACCCCTTTAAAAGGGAGAGTGTGAAGAAAATATTTAAATTTCTTACTAAGAAGAAAATACTTACCTTTCCCAGTAGTAGTAGAGTGGAGGAGGAGGGTCAGACTGAGCACCCACTCTATTGCCCTTACCACAGATGCGTTGGGCATGTGTTAGAGGATTGTTTTGTGTTCAAGAACAAGGTTGAGAGGTTGATGGCCACAGGACAAATAAACCTTCAGGACAGCGACCTGGTGCAGCCCAAGGGCCCTCAGACAGTTCTGTGGGTCTCCGAAAGGATTCCGCTCGTGTGGTTCGAATGCAAAGGGTACGATCACACTATCCCGTAGGACAAAATGGTCGTAGGCCTTTACACTCGGCACAAGCAGGCCGATGGAAGAGCAGATGGAGTTATAGATACGATTAGCCATGGAGGATTGCGGGTTTTCACCTACGCACCTCGATGGATAATAACATCTATAACCCTAAATTCACGAGATTTCCCCCATTCGATACATCAGCTCGAATGGGGTTTATTTGATTGTGGGGATCGATTTCCTACGGGCGCAAGCCCCCGTAGTTAATTACATCTTAGACTTTGGTCTAAGAAAACTCTCGATTAAGGATGGTGTATTATTCACTTCTTGATTTGGTGCACAAAAAGAGTTCCTAAGTTCTATTCCAAAGGGTCTCTTCTATTTACCCTTAGTGATGATTAGACATTTTTGAATGGATAAAGATGTGATTAAAATTTTGAGTTTAGAATATCAACGAACAGATTACTATCCTAAGAGAAAAGACATACTCAAAACACAGATGAAAGAAGACACACTGAGGGGTGTACAACCTGGACTTATGCTTGCCTGGAGTGAGCTGCCAGCTAACATCCTAAACACAATCAATCGCCCTATATGTATATAAGATAGGAAGGCTCTATCCTAGGAAATCAAGGGTTTGTAGTTTAAAAGATTTCAATCATGGACTCTACAATATGCAAAAGAATGTACCTAGCGTCATGTATGATGCATGAAACAGATATGAAATATCCTTAAGTCTACTGATGTAATGCATGTAAGTGAAATACAATGTGAAGTAAGGTGTGTAAAGACAAATGCATGCATGACATCCAGAGTACAG